>OZ025298.1:84729342-86093734 GCA_964019185.1 Maratus speculifer | reverse complement strand
TTTAAAAAATACGCTTTTACGCTTCGAATACTTTTTAAAGAAAAAACTTTCTATGTTCAATTTATTTAAATAAGTTTAGTTTAAGTAATTTTAGTTTTGCATTTTTACTTTACTTTAAGTGTAATTTTGTCATACGTTTATATGTACTTATAACAAAATGAAATTAATATATTTTATCATTTAAAACACAATTTAAATTGATTAAAATTGTTCCAAATTGAAAAATACACTGTTAAAAATCTGCTGCATTTTGTTGCAACGCACCCCCTTGCTTGTATAGAAAACGGTTACTTGGCCGTGAAATGGAGCTTTCTCATTGGTTGGAATAGAGATATTATATACAAGCGGTGGAGTGCTTTGCTACAAAATGCAGCAGATTTTTAACAGTGTATGACACGGTCAATTCACCGTACTATGGAGCATTCTCATTGGTCAGAAGAGAGATATTCTATAAAAGTAGCGGAGTGACGTTGCAGTAAATGCTGCAGATTTTTAACAGTGAAGTCAATTAAAATCAATTTTCAGATTGGTTAAAATCGTCTGCTTTTGGCGAGGAAATGCACTGCTCGCCAATTCCAGCGTCGCTTTCAGCTTTTCACGCCAATTATTCCAAACTGTTTTATTTTTTTACATATCTAATAATGTAATTCCGCCGCTAATTTTCACTGATCCTTTATTACCTACATGAGTAGTTTAATTCGTATTTTTTTCAAGAAATTCTGAGTATGCCCCCAATGGAGACCTTCCTTGTTAGTTTATTTGAGAGCTTACAGAAGAAAATTTGAAAATCATTAATTTGAAATTCAAGCAGTCTTTTGAAAAACGCATTCTCAAAAGAAGTCGTTTCCATAACAACAATTGCTTGAAAGCTAGATTTTGAAAACAAATCAAAACATAAAGAATTCTGAATGTTATAATCAAGATAGAAACGGGATTTAAACTTCCTTTTATGCAAACAAAAACAAAAAAAATTAATACAGTATTTTTTTTTTTAATTTTTATAATTTTTGTGTCTTGAATCCGCTTAGCCCTTTTGAATCTGGTGCACTATTAATAGTACATGTCTTTTAATGGAGCATTATTTTATTTTAAGAACTATTTTTGCTATTATTTAAAGGGAGTAACGTCTCTATATGCCTATGCATTTTACATGCGACTTTATTTTTGTTTAGACATTTAGTAATAATAATAATCATTACCATTTGCTTAATTCTCTTCGTGTTGTTTTCGTTCTTTTATTTTAAACATATATTTCACTCTTTGAATTTTAAGGAAAAGTTACTATCTTGAAAGATTTATGTGTAATAAAGCTCAAAAAATATTGTAAAGTTATAATATAAGTTAAATCTTCTTGCAGTACAATATTTTCTAAACATTTTCAAAATGTTTTTCTTGGCTTATTGTCATATGAATATTAATTAATAGTACGCAAAAGAATAGTATTCTTTATGATTGAGATATTAAAATATTCGTTAAACATTAATTACTCTATTTGTATAGCAAGTGACAAACTGAAAAAAAAATCAAACCTAAAAGGGCAAAAATAATTAAAATGTTAGACATTCAAAAAATAAAATAGAACTGTAAAAAATATTTTAGAATGAAATTTTTATTGTTCTATAGCTGTCTATTATACTGATATACTTATGCCAAGAAATATCATATAATTACATAAAAATCAACTTATTATTAAATTTCTTCAAGATTTAATTCATTTGTAAAAGATTAGACCGCATATTTATGAAAATATATCTTTTTTTATTATTACTAAAAATATTTTTGAGTATTTTTTTAAATCATACAGCACTGTTTCCGAAATTTGATACCGATTTAGAAAATTTGACAAAATGTAATAAAAATAATATAGTGCACTTATAATGTGAATATATTAACTACTTGAAACACTAAATGATTATCTCACATTCAACAAATTTTTGTTGACTTGTTTTTTCTGACACTGTTAAATAGTAAATTGGGTTTATAAATATAATACCTTCGTTCTAAATTGCTTAGTTCTACGTTCTATTTTTAGTTAGCTGTTCTAAAGCTTTTTTAAAATCAGGTGAACCGATTATGAAAGATTTAAAGTTTTAATAACTGTTTTGGTAACAGTAACAAAGTTTGATATAATTTCAGAGATTTTTTCAATATTTATCATATTATTCTAAATTTTTTAGTTGCAGAATTACGCGGAAAAGTTCTCAGTGGTAAAGTAAGGAAAATATGAGATTATATGCTTAAGAAAGAGGGTATACGCTTGAGAGTATATAAGCTATAATTATAGAAGTTAAGTTTCTTTAAAAATCCAGAGGTCGTACAGCGTATGCCTATCCCTCTCTGATAGTTCTATAATACGGTTAAACCGATTATAAAAGCTATATGTAACTATTTATAAATACATAATGTAGAAATAGGAATTTCATTCTTCTGAATATATTTTAATGGAATTTACGTTGTTAGTTAGATTTTTTTTCTCTATAAAAAATGTTAGCATAAAACATATGACTACATGACTCATTTAAATAATTAAGAATAAAGTTCTAAATCAGATAAAGTCAACTTTTTAAGATTGGATTTTTTTACAGGTTTTGATGGAGGAATTTTCATGGGATATAAACTGTTAATTACATATTTTTTTAGAAAATTTTTGATACATTTTCCAGTTTAAAACACTCTGTATGTGTATTTTTATGAAACTTCATCAGTTAGTTAATTTTTCAAACATACTTATTTAGTATAAAACACATATCATTTGCTTGTTATTGCTTGTTCACAAGATTGTTTGATTATAGAATTATGACTTTAAGTTCTAGAATTAGGTGAACCCCATTATGAACAATAAACCTTTTCAATAGATCCAATTATCAATTTCTGATGAGACTTGCATTAATAATTTTTTTATTAATGCTTTTAGTATGTTGTTTTATTGTCCTTAACCGAATTCTGCAAATAATGAAAACTAAAGAAATTTGTCTGTAACTGCCAAAATTCTGTTTGACAGTATAGAATGTATACACTATCTACCAAAAAGTATTTGTACACTTTCAGTTTTTGACATTTTGTCAAATATTTAAAAATATACTGGTCGGATTCTTCTGGAACTTCAGAAATATAAAGATTATGTTTCACTTTATATTTATTTACATTCATTTGTTAAGCGGGTAATTAGGGGGCCGGCAAAAAAACAAAGAATAATAGAAATATTTGGGATCGCCCTGTACATGAAAATGCACGAAACGACTTATCGCTTTAGAATACAAATATATGAATACAGCAGAATATGTACACTTATTTTTGTGAGAATAGCATGTATATTTATGGCGATAGAGCGATTTTTTTGAAAAATTCAAAAAATTCTGGTATGTTTTTTGTTTATATCATGCTGGGTTTTTGACCAAATTTAACGCAAATTTCAGAAAAATTGACAAAATGCAGTAGAAAAAATGAAGCGCAATTGGAATATAAATATATTAAATATTTTATGAAATATGAGTAGTTGTATAAAATAATTTTTATCTGCGCATGCGCGAACTAGAAAAACATTTTTTTTTTTTTTGCATCATTTAATAGTCAATTCTATGGAGTGACTTATAAAAAAAATTCAATCAAATATCGTGAAAATTCAAAAAGATATCATTATTTTAGTGAGATGTTTTTACTCTGCTCTCTAAAAACGGCTGAATCTTAAGGGATTCTCCACAAATTGACATTTTTTAATAACTGACTTTTAAAAAAAACTAGTATTGAATTAATACAATATCTAATACAATATTGCTGCTAATAAGTACTTGACAATTGTGATAGAAAAGAAAAAGAGCTTTATTCACATTCAGGGCCAAAACTAAGAGAGGGTTGGGGGAAAAGGGCATGTGCCCCGGGTGCTAGGATGAAAGTGTTCCAAATGTATCTTTCGTTTGGCGATTTTATCCATGGCTATGTTTAGCATAATATTGTTAAAATTATTATATCTGGGCTATGCTAAAGCATAAAAAAATCTAATGATGATGGCTTAAGGTCCCTGCCCCTACCCGCGAAGATGCTCACGAGCTAATGCTATTCCTATGGGGATGCATTTTTCTAACTCTTTTGCATTTGGACATTTTTAAATAATATGTTTTGCATTGGATAGCGGAAGTCCTTTTCAAGATCGCTCCGTGATTACTTTTTCAATTTTGGCGTAGATATTTTTATAATGTTTCTTTCACTTCCAAAAGCGGTTCTGAAAGTGAAACTAACTTTATAAAAAATATCTATGACTCAAATCGAAAAAGTAGTCAAGGAGCGATTTTGAGAGGGATTTCCGCTATCCAATGCAAAAAAAAAAAAAAAAAAAAAAAAAAAAATTGAAAATTTCAAAATGCGAAAGAGTTATTAGAAAAATGCCTCCCCACAGGAATAGCATTAGCTCAGCAGTGTCTTCGCGGGCAGGGACAAGGGCCTTAAAGATCCTGTTGAAAGTAGAATTTTTTTGATTCGGTTTAAAGTATCAAATTGGAGTATTTTAATAAAGCAGAATACGTTATTTTATATTGCATATTTTAAGTTTTAAAATAAGTCGGCTATTAATAAATTGGAGAAATTTTCTTTGTAAATATGCTTTGCGAAGGAGGGGGAAAGGGGTACCTTCAAAATCCACGTTTGCCTCGGGAAAAAAAGACTGGTTTTGGCCTTGTTCACATTTAATAATTTGTAGATCCTCCTCGAGAGGCAATTACAGCTGCGACTCTCCTGGGCATGCTCTCAACTAGTCCTTGTATTACATTTAACGGTATTTTATTCCACTCTGTTTGCACAAGGCAGGTAAGTTCTTTTACTGATTTTGGGCGTGTGTCACCCGCCTTAATTCGACGATCCAACTCGTCCCAGAGGTTCTCTATTGGGTTCAGGTCTGGGCTCTGGGCAGGCCACTCGAGTCGATACACTCCATTATCGGCATACCAATCCATGCTGGACCTCGCTACATGGCAGCTTGCGTTGTCATCCTGGAAATAACATGGGTCCAATCCATAATATTGCCACAACGTAGGAAGTACACTGTTGTCCAGTATATTACAGTAGGCATCGGCATTGAGCTTACCATGAATTGGGACCAAGGGTCCTAGTCCGAACCAGGAAAAACAACCCCAGAACATAATTCCTCCTCCACCAAATTTAACTGTGGGCACAATACATTCTGGTAAGAGGGGTTCTCCAGGCAGACGCCAGATCCAGACCCTACCATCAGAACGGTAGAGGGTGAACCTTGATTCATCACTCCAGAGAACCTGTTTCCATTGCTGTACAGTTCATTGCTGGCGTGTTTTGCACCAACTTAACCGAGCTGCGCGGTTGTACTTGGTGATTAAAGGCTTATGGGCCAGCACGGCCATAAAAATTAAGCACATGAGCTTCCTTACGGGTGGTATTCATGGAAACAACACATCCTGAAGCTTGTTGAAATTCTTAGCGTATGTGTAACATTGGTTGGTTGCGGTTCTTCCGAATTTCTCTAGACAGAACCCGTCGATCTCTATCTCCCAGTTTCGTCGGTCTGCCTACTCTGGCCACATTCTGACAATCGCCATTCAGCTTCCATTTTCTAATCACATAAGCCCCAGTCGTTTTGGGGTAATTAAGCTCGCTAGATATGTCGATTAAAGATCGGCCATTTCGGTGGTACCCGATGATCACACCTTTCTCAAAATCAGACAGCTCTGTTCTTCTTTGCATCATGCATGCGATTGATGTCAGTGTTGTTTTCGACACCACATTTAACAGTGGAGAACTTGACGTATTTCAGGATCGCAGATATCGGCATTTGCATAAGAGCCATTATCAATTATGTATCAATGGGTAGATTTGACACAAATGCTTCGATTTTTTATAATTATTTTTATCCTGAAATAGGTTCGTTCTGGTAATTATCTAAGAAAAGAAGTAAATCACCAGTAAAAAACGTAAATGGTGATTTGGCGATTTGCGTAAAATCTGACGTCATTCAACTGCTTTCAGAGACCAATTGAAAATCAGTTCACTCCTATTCACAATAACTTTCTGAATTTCCACGAAATTCGATCGTATTTTTTTATGGGTAGCTCCATAGAGTTGAATATTAAATTATGTAAAATGATAAATTTTATCGTTCACGCATACGCTGATTCAAAAATATTTCATACAAATACTCATATTTTAGAAAACTTTTAATATATTTATATTTCAATAGCACCTTATTCTTTCTACTACATTTTGCGAATTTTTCTGAATGTGGCTTTATATTTGGTTGCAAATATTGCATGACATAGAACATTTTAGAAAATATTTAATATATTTATATTTCAATGAATTTTGGTGAACTCCCCCCCCCCTCCCTTTTCTTCTTTGCAAAGCATCTGCAAAAGTATTTGCAAAGAAAAATTTTCTAATTTATTAATAGCCGACTTATTTTAAAACTTAAAATATGTAATATTGATTAAAGTAGTCTGCTTTGTTTAAAAAAAATGATACCTTAAAATCGTGAAACCGAATCAAAACGAAAAAAAAAAATCTGCTTTATGCGGGATCTTTATGCCATCATCATTAGATTCTTCTATGCTTTGGTATAGAAGAAATGCTTTGAATGGGACGATTTTGACATTATCATGCTAAACATAGACATGGAAAAAAATCGCCAAACAAAATGTACATTTGGGACACTTTCATCCTAGCGCCCGGGGCACATGCCCTTTTCCCCCAACCCTCTCTTAGTTTTGGCCCTGAATGTGAATAAAGCTCTTTTTCTTTTCTATCACAATTGCCAAGTACTTATTAGCAGCAATATTGTATTAGATATTGTATTAATTCAATACTAGTTTTTTTTTAAGTCAGTTATTAAAAAATGGCAATTTGTGGAGAATCCCTTAAGATTCAGCCGTTTTTAGAGAGCAGAGTAAAAACATCTCACTAAAATAATGATATCTTTTTGAATTTTCACGATATTTGATTGGATTTTTTTTATAAGTCACTCCATAGAATTGTCTAATGTCTATTAAATGATGTAAAAAAAAAGTTTTTCTAGTTCGCGCATGCGCAGATAAAAATTATTTTATACAACTACTCATATTTCATAAAATATTTAATATATTTATATTCCAATTGCGCTACATTTTTTCTACTGCATTTTGCCAATTTTTCTGAAATTTGCGTTAAATTTGGTCAAAAACCCAGCATGATATAAACAAAAAACATACCAGAATTTTTTGAATTTTTCAAAAAAATCGCTCTATCGCCATAAATATACATGCTATTCTCACAAAAATTAGTGTACATATTCTACTGTATTCATATATTTGTATTCTAAAGCGATAAGTCGTTTCGTGCATTTTCATGTACAGGGCGATCCCAAATATTTCTATTATTCTTTGTTTTTTTGCCGGCCCCCTAATTACCCGCTTAAAAAATGAATGTAAATAAATATAAAGTGAAACATTATCTTTATATTTCTGAAGTTCCAGAAGAATCCGACCAGTATATTTTTAAATATTTGACAAAATGTCAAAAACTGAAAGTGTACAAATACTTTTTGGTAGATAGTGTAATAGCTTAATGAGGTTCATATTTTTCTCAGTAATTTGGATTTACATCTCCTCTCAATGTCAATATTGTTTTAAAATGCATGATTAAATTCAGATAATGATTAGTTTGATTTAAAATTTATTTTAAAAAACCAACCTTTATAGACGGCAAAATCTGCTGGCGCTTGAATAATTGTGAAATGCTAATAATCTTTAAAATACAGTGAAATCTATATTTCTCTATAAATCCTGATATAAACTTTTTTTTTTTTTTTTTTTTTTTTTTTTTTTTTTTTTTTTTGTATGCCCCAGCAAACGGACTATGAATGTTCACACTTTATTTTCATTTCTAAAAACAATTTCTAGAAAAAATACATTTAAAAAATGCTCAAAATAGTTTTTTTTCTTTTTTGAGGGTGTTAAGCACGGATACAAAGAAATAAATGAATCATAACCGAAATTATAAAAAAATTTCAGTTGTATTGTAAAATGTAAAAGAGGGTTTTTCAAAATATGAATAAACACTTCATATTTGAGCGTTACTAGGCGATTCAGGTATTTTAAAATAATAAAATAAAGTTGTTCAAAAGTACCTATTTGATTTATCTCAAAAGAGCCTTTTGAAGTAGAAAATTCTTCTGTAGTCTTTGTAGATTTTTAAAACTTGACCACTGTGCAGTAAGAAATTTCTGAGAGTAACGTTATGTAAAAATGTTTTAAACTCTCCTTTGAGTGAAAAGGTCAATTTATGATTCAATTTTCTTAGCAGAATGTGACAGCTCTAAAAATAACATTTTATATCGTCTATAGATTGTATCTTCCTTAGAAACTCAATACACTCTAAGATTTCGATAAATTTATTTCCTGTTAGGTGTATTCTGTTTCATACATTTTACTGATGAGTTTTTTGTACTTGTTACACATAATTTTAAAACAAAAAATTCGCATTTTTGTCTTACCATATCTTACAATACTATGCACAATTTTCGGTATTCTAAAACCCGTAACATACGCACTTCAAACCACATAATTTCACTATGGTATTAATAAATAGACCTATACAGGGTGTATCTAAACTCTCGGGCAAAAGTTTAAGGGGTGATAGTACACATCAAGACAAACAATATTAAATAGGGAACCAAGAATCCCAAACATTTTTCGAAGGAAATAACTGTCATTAAAGTTTAGGGTTGAAAATTTCAAATAATCGTAAAAAACGGAAAAATTGATTGCGATTGATTTGCGGTTTTCACTCTTATTTCTTTATGTCAGTATTGTCTCGAAAATAAATTTTAAAGAAGACTTTCAAAAATGCCGATAGAGGGTGCTTTAGACTTTGGAGTAACGAACAACTATTTTCTACCGTTACTTTTTGCATCTCATTAAAATTTTTTAGAAGCTTAGATATAAACTTAAACTTTGAACTCAAGATCTGAATCGTTGGGAGTGGTTAAGTAGTGTAAATTGAACTGTGTGCAAAGAGGAAGGGAGGGGTCAAATTTCAAATGTTTATAGAAAACGGAAAAATTAATCGATTCGTTTTCAGTTTTCGCCAAAACTATTCTTTATGTCAGCATTTCTTAAAAAATAAATTTTAAAGAAAAATTTCAAAAAATTCCGTTAGAGAGCGCCTTAAACTTAAGAGTAACCAACAACAAATTTTAACCATTTTGTATCTAATTAAATGCTTGCAATAGCTTAGACTTACATTTTGAACTCAAATTCTGAATCGTTTAGAGTTGTTAAAAAAGCGCAATCTGAACTGTATTCAGGAGTTAAAATTAAACCTCCCCCCCTCTTCCTCGAACAGAGTTAAATTTTGCTCTACTTAATTTCTCCCCATGATTCAGAACTCGAGCTAAAAATTTAAGACTAAACGTTCACAAGCATTTAATAAGATGAAAAAAACGGCAAAAAATAGTTGTTCGTAACTCCAAAGTCTAAAGCGCCCTCTATAAGCATTTTTTTAAATTAATCTTTATATATTATTTTCAAGAAAATACTGACATAAAGAATAGTTTTAGTGAAAACCGCAAACGAATCGACCAATTTTTCCTTTTTTTATAATCATTTCAAATTTGAACCTCCCCCCTCCCCCTTTGAACGCAGTTCAGTTTGCGATACTTAACCACTCCCAACGATATAGATTCTGAGCTCAAAATTTCAGTTTATGACTAAACTTCTAAAAAAATTTAATGAGATGAAAAAAAGTAACAGTAAAAATTAGTTGTTAGTTACACCAATGTCTAAAGCGCCCTCTATCAGCATTCTTTTTAAATTTATCTTTAAAGTTTATTTTTAAGAAAATACTGACATAAAGAATAGTTCTACCGAAAACTGCGAACGAATCGAACCATTTTTCCGTTTTTTTTAATTATGATTAAAATTTTAAGCTCAAAATTTAAATTTCTGTCTAAGCTTCTAACAAAATTTAATGAGATGCAAAAAAAACGGTAAAAAATAGTTGTTCGTTACTCCAAAGTCTATTGCGCCCACTATCGACATTTTTTGAAATTTATCTTTATAATTTATTTTTGAGATAATACTGAGATAAAGAATAGATTGGTGAAAACCGCAAACGAATCGACCAATTTTTCTGTTTTTTATAATCATTTGAATTAGTGGACCCTAAACTTTAATGGCGCCTATCTCCTTCGGAAGACGTCTGGGACCCTTAGTTTCCTATTGAATATTGTTTGTCTTAATGTGGACTATCACCCCTTAAAGTTTGTCCCATTACTTCTGAGACACCCTGTATATATATATATATATATATATATATATATCCCAAATCAATCGACCAATTTTTCCGTTTTTTATGATTATTTGAAATTTTTGACCCTAAACTTTAATGGCGGCTGTATCCCTCTGAAACTCCTTGGGACCCTTGCACATACAGGTATTTGCGTTATCTACGCGGCCAAAATTATTTTATGATATATATCTATTCTAAAGGATACGGTTGAAAGAAAAAATATATTTGGTAAATTTATAAAGGTGATTTATTCAGGGCCAGACTTATGCAGGGGCATGCGGCGCAGCTGCCCCGGTCGCATATTTCAGATGTGTATATTGCTGGGACGATTACTGTTTCTAAACCAATAGGAGAGCGTCATTATCACGGTCAAGTACACGCCCACACAGTTTGATTGACAGGAACTCGTGGACAATTGACGGTGCTAATTATAACGATAATCTGTTGCGGATGAAAGTGAGCTGACTGGCTGAATGGTTAGAGCGTCGAGCTTGAAACCGGAGGATATGGGTTCGAGTCCATCGCGGGCCGAGAGTCCGTTGGTGATTTTTTTTTTTTTAATTATTGTAGGCTGTCTTTTATTAATAAATAAGACATTTAAAAAAAATATTTCAAACCCTTTTAATATTCTAAATATCGTTCCAAAATGATTTATATATATATTAAACAAATGGGAAAAAAAGTATTCTGCGAAAATATCCGTATAAGCAAAATTCTTACTTTAATTTTTATTTATTTATTTATTTATTTATTTCAGGATCAGAGGAAGTATAATTTCTAATTGAAGTAAATAAAATTCAGTCATTTTGAAAAAAAAAAATTCTTTCGTACCTTTAATTTTTAATTACCGAGTACAAATTCAAACAATCCGAGTACAAATAAATAATAAACACACACGATCAATTGTCCACGAGTTCCTGTCAATCAAACTGTGTGGGCGTGTACTTGACCGTGATAATGACGGTCTCCTATTGGTTTAGAAACAGTAATCGTCCCAGCAATATACACATCTGAAATATGCGCCTCGGTCCATACCCCTCTTTAAGAGGCTCCCATGAGACTAATCAGGATTTTCATTACAGGATGCTTAAAATTAGCTAAAAGTGATTAAAATCCATATATGTTTTCGAACATTTAGGAGCGGAGTATGATCCCACTTGCCCTCTCTGCTTCCAATTTCCCATCACACCATGCAGAAAATAGATTATATCATTAGAATAATAATGATTCATATTTTAGTACAACAATTTAGTATTCTGTACTCTTTAAAAGAAGTTCTTTATTAATATTTCCTCGTAACGCGACAAATTAAAATCATTAATTATGACAATTTTTGAGTTTTCTTTTTCCTTATATTTTATAATGTACGCAAATAAGAAAAGAAAAAGTTTGCAAAGAAATATTCATGTCAACCAATCTATCATTTTTTTCTATTAGTATCAAACTAGTACTTTTTCTTAAAGCTATCATCATCATCTTTTTTTGGGATATCTTCTATGCAGATCCGAGCAGTACTGAGTACAAAATTTATGTATACGCACACTATGTATGAAGTTTAGTATCAGCTACTTGCACATTATCCACAAAAAAATTTCATAGATAGATACAAGGGTGCTCCCGAGAATGATGCTTGACCCGGAGCTTGTCTGTTAGATTTATTAAAATAAAGCACATTTTATTTTTAAAACTAATGTTCTTTTTAAGTCTCTGAAAACTCATCACGGATAATGGGCTTCTCAGGCAAAAGAAGAAATGTTTCTAGAAAAAACCTGTTCATCCTTCTTCTTTTTATTTTTTCACGCTACTTATAAGAGGGTCTGAAGTTAAAAAGTAGTCAATAAAAAATACCTTTGCTGCAATTTTTCTAAGAGAATTTTTGCACGAAGTCTTGTTCCGGATCAATTGTATGTTCGCTTGAAATTCTCTTCAGTATGACTTTTTAGCAGTATATTAGGTCATAATTAATGCCTGTTATGTCAGAAGCAAATTTTGGATTTAAAAAAAGCCCCTACTGTTTGTATTACCATCATTGGTATTGCCAAAATTTGCTTTTGGTATGTCTACTAATAAACCTATTTCTTTGCGAAGTCTTTTCTGGATTTCGAGCGGTTTTTTCTGTGCTTTAGTCTTCCTCTCTCTATATATATTTACTGGCAACTTCAAAGCCAAATTGAGAATACTTTCAAAAATTATAATTCTAGCATGTAAAATTTAAACGCCAAACTTGATGGCTTCAGAATTAGTTTCTATTTGAATATCAAATTTGTTGAAATGCTTAGAAGTTGCACATATGTAGCATCGACTTGTGTATTTTATGCAAGTCGCATCGTTGAAGATCTTGGCATCTAACACTGTCATAATGAAGACGTAAATGGCTGAGAACCAGTTGCCATTTAAATTAACCGCATTGACGTTTAGTGACATCTCGAAATTTTTTATAAAGTTAGATTATTCCACCGCAACATCAGAATTTTCTTTGACATAACGAAATCTTATTGGACGGCAAAATATGACAGATATCTGAAATGTTCTTTCTAGCAAACAATAATTGTATTTCAGAAATACGTCTTCCTTCTTATATGCTTTTAACTATCTCTGCTTAATTTGTGATTTAAAGTATGCGGAATTGTGTTTTAAAATCTCAATTTGGTCTTCTGTGTCATCTTCACGCAATATTAGTTAATCTTTAAAAAAATTAATTTATCTTCTAAATTAGACAAATTAAAACTCTGCATTCGATCAAACAAATATTTACGGGCTACAATCTTTAATCTCAAATCACTTTGTGAACCTACAGTAAAAATATTTTCTTTTAGAATGTTATTTACGATAATCAATTTTTTTCTGAATTTGGAAAAAAAAAAAGTTCAAAACACCAAGAAATATACATCCGCGCTTTTCCGCAGCAGTTTCTTTGATTTTTCTCCACCCAAGGCTTCACACTTTCTATTCAGTTAGAAATTATAACAGGATCTGACTGGGTAACACAACAGATACTCGATTAAATAAAATATTTAAGAAATAATTTTACTGTAATAAGAGGGTAACTTCAAAGCACAACAACTAAACTTAATAATGATAAAACAACAAAAAAATATATTAGAGTTTTGCTTTATTATCTGTTGTATCAGGATCCATCAGAAAACTTTCAAAATAAAGATAAACTTATAAATATTTCACTGAAAAGATAATGTGTTTACATGAACGCCAAGAACAGACTTAAGCAACAAGTTAAACAATCAAATTCCGACTCAAGTTGAACGAGAAGCGTGCACTTGAAAAAGTTTGAAGGGATTGGATATAGTTCCCGAAACTGTTCTGTAACTATGGTTATCTATCTTTTTAACAATTTTCATACTTTAAAAATTTACTTTTGGCCACCTAGAATGTTCAAATACCCGTATGTGCCTTGGTTTAAAATTCATTCTTGTCTTGATGTCTTCATTGTTTTTATGTGTACTATCGCCCCTTAAACTTTTGCCCAAGAGTTTAGATACACCCTGTATATTAGTCAAATTTTCTATACTAGAACTTTCAAAAATTTTAACGTACAATTTCCATCATAATTATATCAGTGCAACTTATAGCAATGAAGCGCCCTTTCTTTTTACAGACACTGATAGCTTGGCACACCACAAAAAACTTAAATTATTTATGAAGGCATGAAACGAAATGCAAGAATGTTCGACTTTTCAGATTCTCCCAAAGACCACACATTTTATCTGTTAAAAATAAGAAGGTTTTAGATAAACTTAAAGATGAATTGCATCTAAACCAGCTTTTGAATTTGCAGTATTAAAATCGAAAATGTTCTCGATCAAATCAAGTGATGGTGATAAAAAACGTGCAAAAGCTGTAACTACGAGCATCGTACAAAATCGCGTAATTCATCAAGATTATGTAAATTGCATTCTACATAAAAACGTTTAGCTATGAGATTTATGCAAAATTTCTTCAAAAAAAAGCAGCTATTTAAAGTAAAGCAGAACAAAAAATTATCTTATTATAAATGTTAATACTGCTTGCGAAATTTATGCCCACTTGTGAACGCTGTATTCCACTATCTGGTATTTCCAAGGCAACAACGCATTCCTTTGAAATCATATCGATTGAGTTCAGAAACGGGGCCTGAGAGTAAGATTGTACTGGCGATTGTACTGTTCGGGCGAATGAGATGCACTCCATAGCCTTAATCTCTTTCCTTTACATCAATGCTACCTTCAGTTTCGGCGTCGACTGAGCACCAGTCTCCGTCAGCACCATCTATTGTGTGAAATTCAAACTAAAATCAAGAATCACGGTAAAAAAACTCCTGACATCATACATAACCCTCCTGCATTTTTTTCTTTTATTTTTAATAGCTGCACCGTTTGCAAGTTATTGAATTTTAAAATCCATTTCATTTTTGGGACACCCGGTAAATGTAAAAAAAAATGTATAATAAAGATCAATCTAAACTTTTGTTAATATACTTGTACAGGTTCTGTCCAAAAAAAAATTGTAATTATTTTTAAAATAAACACATTCGCCTTTTTTTGTTTACTTATTTTAAGATAATTTTAGTTATTTCGTGATATTTTTGCGTTTATATTTTGAATGACGACGACTTGGTTAAATGCCAATCACTGCCTTTTCGCAGTACATCTCCCCCTGAATGATCACTGACTCAAAAAAGCGGATGTCGAAGGCTATCATACACAGGGTGTATCTAAACTCTTGGGCAAATCATTAAGGGGTGATAGTACACATCAAGACAAACAGTATTAAATGGGAAACTGAGGGTCCCAAACCTCTTCCAAGAGAAATAGACGCCATTAAAGTTTAAATTCCAAAATTTCAAATAAACATAAAAAATGGAACATTTGGTTGATTGATTTGCGGTTTCACTAATACTGTTCTTTATATCAGTATTTTTCTGAAAATAAATTATAAAGATAAATTTCAAAAAATGCCGACAGAGGACGCTTTAGACTTTGGAGTAACGTAAAACTATTTTTTGCCGTTATTTTTTGCATTTCTTTAAATGTCTCTGGAAGCTTATAGACTTAAATTTTGAGCTCAAAATCTGAATAGTTGGAAGTGGTTAAGTAGCGCAAGTTGAACTGTGTTCAGAGGTTGAAATTTCAAATGATTATAAAAAACGGAAAAATTGGTCGATTCGTTTCCGGTTTTCGCTAAAACTACTCTTTAAATCAGTATTTTCTTAAAAATAAATTTTAAAGATAAATTTCAAAAAACGCCGATAGAGGACGCTTTAGACTTTAGAGTAACGAACAACTATTTTGTAAGGTTATTTTTTGCATCTCATTAAATTTTTTTAGAAGCTCAGACATAAACTTAAATTTTGAGCTCAAAATCTGAATCGTTGACAGTGGTTAAATAGTGCAAACTGAACTGCGTTCAAGGGGGGAGGAAGGTTCAAATTTCAAATGATTATAAAGAACGGAAAAATTGGTCGATTCGTTTGCGGTTTTCGCGAAAACTATTCTTTATGTCATTATTTTCTTGAAAATAAATTAAAAAAAAAATTTTAGAAAATTTCGTTAGAGGGCGTTATAAAGTTAAGAGTAACCAACAACTATTTTGACCGTTATTTTTTGTATCTAAATAAATGCTTGCAAAAGCTTAGACTAAAATTCTGAGCTAAAATGCTGAATCGTAGGAAGGGATTAAGAAGCACAAATTGAACTGTACTCAGGAGTTGAAATTTAACCCTCCCCCCCCCCCCTGGAACACAGTTCATTTTGCGCTATTTATACACTCCACGCGATTCAGATTTTGAGCTCGAAATTTAAATCTAAGCTTGTGCAAGAGTTTAATGAGATTTAAAAAAAATAACGGTTAAAAATAGTTGTACGTTACTCCAAAGTCTAAGGCGCCCTCTATCGGCATTTTAAAAAATGTATCTTTAAAATTTATTTTCAAGAAAATACTAATTTAAAGAGTAGTTTTAGCGAAAACTGCAAACGAATCGACGAATTTTTCCGTTTTTTATAATCATTTCAAATTTGAACCTCCCCCCTCGCTCTGAACACAGTTCAGTTTGCGCTACTTAACCACTCTAAACTATTCAGATTTTGAACACAAAATTTAAGTATAAGCTTTTGCAAGCATTTAATGAGATTTTAAAAAATAACGGTTAAAATAGTTCTCCAAAATCTAAGGCGCTCTCTATCGGCATTTTTAAATATTTATCTTTAAAATTTATTTTCAAGAAAACACTGATTTAAAGAATAGTTTTAGCGAAAACCGCAAACAAATCCACTAATTTTTCCGTTTATTATAATCATAAGGTAGAACCCGTCTAATTTTGACGAAAGAAAATGTTTAAGAAGGAATTGTGTCTGACTTATAATACACCTATTAGTTGTAGTAAAAAATGCATTTTATATTTGTAAGTCTAAATCTCAAACAAACGATATTTAATGCCAAATTAACAAAATACTATTTCTATAAAACTCAGTTGTAGAAATTGTTAAAATTAAACTTTAATCGTACATGTAAGCAGTGAAAAATAATTAAGATCTGTTATTATGATAAAATTATCAATTACGGTTCTTATGCTAGCATTCCAAAATGAAAAAAATAAAGCAAAATTTATTCAACTTTGACTTAATCATAGAATTTTTTTCCCGCGATATCTAAACCCGGCATCATTTTCCCCACATCAAAATTTACAAATGCAGATTTCGAATCTGTATTCACCTTTTCAAAAAAAATTGGCATTTTGATTTAAAACTTGAGGTCTCAGTGCTATTAGCTGAAAGAGATATTTTTCTGATGATATTCTTTTACGTGTAAATCAAATTTTGTAAATATAAATGTAAAATTCACTGGGTTTTATAACAAAAAATATTTAAATTTCAATTTTTTTCCCATTTAATGAGGAAATGGCAACATAAAGATACAGTAATAAGTTTTTTCTCTTTTTTCCTTTGTTTTTAATAGAAATGGAGTACTCCTATTGCCACAATTAGAAAAGCGGTATTAAAAACTACAAAAGAATTTATATTTCAAAAACAAATTAAGATACAGCTTTCAAACAAATTTCATTTAAAAGTACATGTTTTTCCCTACACGATGGTGTAAAAATTGAAAATGTGCGATATTCAGAAGTTTAAAAATTTGTAGTAGCAATAACTGCAATACCAAAATTTCATTTAAAATTTGAAAGTGTTGCCATTCGCAAAATGCCGTATGCGTTACGCACAGATACGTTTGGCCTTTATAATGTAGATAGATTTGAAGTTTCAACTTCTGAACACAGTTCAGTTTGCGGTACTTAACCACTCCCAATTATTCAGATTTTGAGCTCAAAATTTAAGTCTAAGCTTCCCAAACTTTTAATGAGATGCAAAAAATAACAGCAAAAAATAGTTGTTTTTTGCGAAAAATAACGGTAAAAAATAGTTTTACGTTACTCCAAAGTCTAAAGCGTCCTCTGTCGGCATTTTTTGAAATTTATCTTTATAATTTATTTTCAAGAAAATACTGACAAAAAGAATAGTTTTAGTGAAAACCGCAAATCATTCAACCAATTTTTCCGTTTTTTATGTTTATTTGAAATTTTGGACCCTAAACTTTAATGGTGCCTATCTCCATCGAAAAACGTTTAGGACCCTTAGTTTCCTATTTAATATTGTTTGCCTTGATGTGTACTATCACCTCTTAAAGTTTTGACCAAGAGTTTAGATAAACCCTGTATATTAAAATAGTAGGCTACTTCTTTAAGATCATCTCAAATTCAGGTCTTTGTGCATGCGTGAAGTTGAACTTATTAGCCCTTCCATTTAGAGGAACGTTGAAGCAAGTCTGGTTACCTCAGTAGTTTAAGGCATGGATTTATAGCTGTGAGCTTTTGTAAAGGACTAAAGTTTGATCCCAAAGCTCGGCAAAAAGTTTTTTTTTTAAAATTATGATACATTTTACTACGAGGGGAAGTTATATGATTTTTATTCTTTTGTTATTATTATTAATTTGATGCTTTATAGTTAAATAAAATTTAACACTCAACAATGAATTTTTAAGTAACAAATTTATTTTTAAATATATTTCAAGTAATTAAAATATAGTAATTATTAGATATAAACAGCCAATTTCCAATTCAGGGCTTTAGAGATACATTTGTAAGAATAAAATCATTGAAAATCTTTACAAATTGCATTCTTAAAAAAATAAACAATAAATACAACACACGCAAATAAAAATTTTAAAAATGTCGTAACATTTAATTTAATATCTAGCAATATTTTTAAAAAATGAATTTTAATTTTCTAAAAAATGTAAATATTTTAACATTATTTTGTCGGTAGGTAGTAGCAGCAATTTCCCACTTTCCTGTCATGTGCGTGGAAGCTTTGAAAAAGTGATCCATTTGTAAACTGTAATATACGTGAATTATAAAAAATAAATAATTGTTATACATCATTTAGACCATATATTAAATTATTTTTAGCTAAATCCCCGAGTACCGTTAAGAAGTAATATCTGAACCTTTAAAATTGTGAAGTGTACTAAAATATTTTAGAAACAGTTTAACAATTTTAACTTAAACTATTTAAGCTAAAGTGTTTTCCATTTAATTATCTTTTAAATATATTAAACTAATCTAGAATTTTTGTTACATTTTTTATGAGCATTACAAGGAAGATGTATGTTTGTGTGCATATAAGGAAATGTATTAATTATTTTCCGGGAAAAAATTTAAATTAAGAAGAGAAAACAGGGGGGGGGGAGAAAAATAGTCATGTAAGACTTAAAATTGAACTATTTTGTGATACTCATGGTTTAATAATTAAATAATGCATGAAACGTTATGAAAAATTCAAATAATTCAAATGTATTATAAATAGTTACTTGGTAGCATGAAATTTTATGTTTCGGGATTTAAAATGAGACTGATAAAAATAAAATTAATAAAAACTTTTCAATATAATTTTAAAAATTAGAAATTACTAAATATTGTAATTTTTTAAAACACTGAGAAAATTCACCTAAATAAATATCAGTTCAATTAATTTTAGTTATCCTTCTGCTAAAAAGCAAGCGCTGTTAAAATTCTTAAAATTCTGCTTAAATTCTTTCAGATGATTACTTGAGTAGGTTAAACTGACAGAACCATGAAACGCTTTGAATCTGTTGGAATCACATAGATAACATTTAAATAAATCAGGTTTTCAAAACTTTATTTACAGGTTCTAATTAATGTTTTAACATGTTCATCGTCAAATCTGACGGGTACCATCTAGTGCTTTTTTTTCTTTTTCTTTTTTTTTTAAACATGAGTAAGGTTCCTTAAATTTTGAAAAAGGTATTTTATATTTCATTGACAAGTTTAATCTCAGAAAAATGAAGCGAAAAGATTTTAAAACAGTTATTTGTACCAAAGTTTATAAGACCGTACCTCATTGAAAAAAATTCACCTTCGACAGCCGCCATGTTTCTGCTGTAACTCAGACCTAATATTTGGAGGAAGGAAGGGTTTACTGCGAAACACAGTTCATTGACATTCTGTCAAATCATCTTCATTCAATGCATAAACGGAAAAATGTCATTCAATTACTAAAACTATCTTAAAATGAACAAAAGTAGGAGAATTTGCATGCTTAAAAAACAAAAATCCTTTTTTTTTTTTGGCCAGGACTGCATGTACTTGGTTAGATAAAATCTGCAATGTTATTCAGCAATCTAAAAGCGGTCTTTCCCGAACAAGAAAGGGTGAAGTAAAAAAACAGAAAAAAGACTATGTTATGTTGTATGCAATGACCTAAGATACCTAGACACCATACCGGCAACCTTTTCTTAGGCCGACATCTTTGCCTTCCGTCACGTGACGGAGGGCAAATTTAGCGCGCCAAACTGTTTTTTCTCCCGCCGAAACTCATATTGTTATGTTTGTCTTGAGTTGACCGCACATCTCTTTTCTCTTTGTAAAATCTGAAAGATGCCAATAAAGCGATCACCGCCAAGAAACGGCATCTTTTCGCCAAAGATGTTGGATTCGAAACCATGCCGAGAGAACAATGGGATGTGGCGTCTACGTATATTAGAAAGTCAATGGTTGTATGCATCTGTATACTAATTCTAGTGTATATGTGAGTAGTTCTATTGTAACATCAAAGCCAACCAAAAACATTTCATTGTCCAAAATGAGAAGAAAGGAAAATTACCAAATCGTTTTGCCCGGAAATGGAAGTTCCGGCGCGCCATTGTTTATTGACAAGCATTGTTATGTCCCCTAATCCCTTTTTAAGCAGGCATGGGGAACTGGACTCCTCCTACATTTTGGAGAGAACTTTTTTTTGTATTTTGTTTCTTCAGAAAACAATAATTTGGTAACCCTTTCTTGGCGATTTTCAACTTTTTTGGCAAGGAAATCTCGGGCTTCAATTTAGATTTGAGATTAGCTTAAATTACTGAAGAATAATTACAGATTAGAATTATTCGTTTTTTGTATTTTATATTTTATATATACAGCACCTAAATAAAATTATTACGCTCATATGGGTCTGTGCATAACATTTTTTGAAAGGGTAAATTTATTATATATATTTTTTTACTTAACTTGACATTCATTTAAAGGTGGAATTTTATAGTTAGTTTTTCTCACTCACTTTCTGATACATTAAAGAATCTAGAAATTATACCTAAATAAAATTATTACGCTCATATGAGTCTGTGCATAACATTTTTTGAAAGGGTAAATTTATTATATATATTTTTTTACTTAACTTGGAATTCATATAAAGGTGGAATTTTATAGTTAGTTTTTCTCACTCACTTTCTGATACATTAAAGATCTAGAAATTACATATAGTTAGTTTTATATTCTGATAACTATTTTCAAAGTTTTGGAATATAGCAGTACTTAATTTTAATTATATGTTGATTATATGGTAGAAAGTTTTTTTTAGAAATCTTAGATAGTTTAAATAATATATAACAAATGATATTTCTAAAATCTTTTATTTCATGCCGTTCTTACAATAATTTTAAGAAATACGTTTACAATTATATGAAAAAAAAGAAGAAGCTGAGCAAAAATTAACATTCTTTAATTAACTTGAGTCTTTATTCTGTGGTTTTTTAAATGAAAATGCGATGTCATATGAAAGTGAATTTTTACTTAAAGCTTTAAGGCTCTTTTTTTTTTTTTTTTTTTTTTTTTTTTTTTTTTTTTTTTTTTTTTTGAGGGAGAAGGTCAAATTGAGCAGCTGGAAAATGACAAAATATTTGTAGTTTCAAAACCAAATATGACGAAGGTGGCATGCGTAAGACGAAGAAAGCAGTCCTGTACAATTTTTTTAAACCATATAAACAGACTATTGATTTTCAAAACGGTGATATTGTAGTGGATGGTATTTCCTCCTTCACAAAATCCCATGGTCAAGACTTTCCACTTTTAATTCAATTTGTGATGACTACACCAAATTTATCTTCACACATTATAAAGGAAAAAGTTGTATAGTGGTTTTTGAAGGCGACTTCTTCACTACCAATAGCACAAAATCAGCAGAACAAAACCGAAGATGTGCATTAAAAAAGTCCGTAGATATTAATTTCGAGAAAGGCACAGAGATTGCCGTTAAGTAAGAAAACTTCCTTTCAAATGGAAAGAATAAATTAAAATTGATTTCTATGCTTTCATCCAAATTGAAGGATAATGGAATATCTCGTCGGGTAAGTACTTGTGATGCAGATACTCTAATCATAAAAACAACCATTGAAAAATCCTCTTCCAGTGACAGAGTGGCAGTTGTTGGTGAGGATCTTGATTGCCTCATCCTACAAATTGCCCTAACTCCACTCAAACGAGAAATTTTTCCGTTAAGCCGAGCCGTGGAAAAATTGAAAGGAAGGTTTTTTTTTTCACACAATAGATAGTTCAAGAAACAAGATTGAAAGACGTCATTCTAGCATGCATTTACTGGATGTGATACGACATCTGCCATTTTCAAAAAAGAAAAAATCAAGTTTTTAAAACTGTTTCAGCAATGTAAAAATATGCATAAAATTGCTAATGTGCTTAATAGTAGGGAGCCTGACCACGATGCTGTTGCAGAAGCAGGAAATCGACTTTTTTTTTGAGATTGTATGGAGCCTCTCCACAACTTCATCTCTTAATACTTTCCGATACCACTACTTCGTAAAATCTGTATCGAATGTCAAACCTAACATTTCATTTCTTCCGCCAACAGAAGAAGCGGCCAGACAGCGTTCTTTTCGGGTGTACCATCAAGTACAGTTGTGGCTTGGCCAGGAACAAGAAGCCGAACTTTGGGGTTGGGAATGAAGACAGAATCATCCAATTCCCATAACAACTAAACATTCAGTCGCACCAAAGCTGTATTTAGTACTATCTTCTGCAAATGCACCACTGGGTGTGGAGCTAAGTGTGGATGTAGGAGAGCTGTAATGAATTGTACAATCATCTGTAACATCTGCCATGGTGACTGTCTAAACTCTACACCCAAATATGTAGATCAGCATGATGACGAAAAAGATGAGGACTCGATTATGAATACAATCCCGTAGAGAAAACCAACTAATGCACCATCCACTTCAGCTGATGATAATGCGTCAAAGAAAAAGAAAAGTACAGTACGACTTGGTAAGTAACATTTGCTTAGTGATAAATTAGCATTTTTCCTTTTTCTCTATTATGTTTTGTCGCACCAACAATGTTTGACATGACTAAACATTTGATTATTGTTAAATATTTATCCACAGGATCAAGTCAAGATCAACAGGAAAAGGAAGAATATGCGATGATGATTCTGAATCCTAACGACGCATGCACTTCCGCTGATGGTGATATGCAACGAAAAAACAAATCAGAATTATAAATACTCCTTTTGAAGTTTTTATCTACTTACCTAATATCGATTTAATTATAAATTAGTATGTATTTACTTTTAGCTTTTCTCAATATTTTTTACACTCGCAGTTATAATGTTTCAAAAATGTTTTAATAAACACTTCATGAATGGTGAATATTTATCTTTCATTAATTAATTGCATGCCATTATCTCGTGAAGTATTTCATATTGGAGTATTCTCTGTTTTATTTTGTTTATTTTTGTGACTATATCTAATAAAATTAAATAGAAATTAAATTAGTTTGAAAAGAAGATTATTTTCTTTTGTGAAAATCCGTCAAGGTTTCAGTCCCGTGAATGACGGATAACCGAGGTTTAATTTTGTATACCCATTATTTGTAGAGAATTTATGCTCTTTAATTTATGCCAAAGCAATTTTTCATGGATACCACAATTTTTAAGATATTTCCAAAACACGGAAAACGTAGGGGGGGGGAGGGGGGCTCCCGCGGCTCACTTCCAATTCATGAGGATTTTTACCTATACATTAGTAGCCATGAATGAACAAATGTACCAAATTTCATCTGTGTAGCATTTATTATGGCAAACTATCCTAACTTGATTGGACGAAAACGATTTTCGTTTGTGAAAAACCGTCAAGGTTCGGTTTCCGTAATTGACGGATAAAGGAGGTTCCAGTGAGTGTAAATGTTATTTGTAGCGAATTTTATGCCCTTTAATTTATGTTGGAGTATTTATTTTATAAAAACACATAGTTTTTGAGACATTTTCAAAAATCTAAAAAGATGGGGACTTATTTTTTACCCTCTCTCCCCATTCCCTCCCACTTACTATTCATGGACTTTTTACAGAATCATTAGTAGCCATCAATGAATAAATGTTAAAATTTCATCTCTGTGGCATTTATTATGGCAAATTTTCCTAATATGATTGGACGAAAAAGGTCAAAGTTCCGGTTCCATGAATGAGGGATAACCGAGGTTCCACTACTATGCATTTCATTTGTAGAGAATTCTATGCTCTTTTATTCAATCTGGAGTAACTTTTTTTGTAAAAACACATAATGTTTCAGATATTTTCAAAAACCTAGAAAAAGAGGGGGAAGGATTTTTTTTTTTGCCCCTCCCTCCCCCCGCTCACATCCTATCAATAGGGACTTTTAACCTAGTCATCAGTAGCTATCAAGGAACAACTGTGATAAATTTCATCTCCTTAGCATTTATTATGGCAAACTTTCCTTATTTGATTGGACTAATAGACTTTATATTATCATCCGGGTCTTTTTCTGTTTCTAGTGTGGGGCTTTAACATACATAATACTGATAAATCTTAGCAGTAACATGTAAGCGTATTGTTAAACATGACTTTAATTAGATGCTCTGTAGTTAAAATATGACTGCGCATTTGTGTCAAACATCTTTTATATAGCTTACTAGTTGCACCCTTCGAAATTCGACGGAAAAGAATTTATATTAGATATGATATATATCGGTCTTATATACACAATAAGATATTGAGCGAAATAAACAATTGTCACCTCTTAAAATAGGGATAACATAACTTTCCATGATGATGATACACAAACTTCAGAAAATAACAAAAAATAAGGAAAACAACTCATAAATTATTATGTTGGACTTAACTTTAGCTACAAATTTTTTTAATGCGGTTTCTAAACCTTAAACATTATTTAAATACCAAATCATTTAGGAAGTTAATATAATACCTCAGAACACGAATTCAAAAATATCTGCATAGTTTATTTTTTTCTCCGTTTAAATATCGTTTGGTAACTATACAATAATTATAATATCAATAAAACATTTTAATTATAATAAAAACAGGGAGTTACTAAACTGCCTAACCAACCCACTACACATTTACAGCACTTGCAATAAATTTAATTTATTTATTGGCTTGTAACCTCCATGAATATGTCAAAATTAATTTATTGTTATGGCAATGAAAAGAAAAACGATATCTTTGTTATTATAAAGAATAAAATTTTTGTGTTTGTTGCTGATGTGCAGAAACTTTTTTATTTATTTTTATTTTAAATAATAACTTAATACAACGAAATGATTTTAATTAATTTTTGATATTATGTATATAAAATAGAAATATCGTAATACCGGCATATCACAGGTTTTATTTTTTATTTTTTTCTAATATGACGTCATTTGCACCTTTATAAACACTCATCTTTTCCGAAATAAAAGCGTGATTTATTCAGTTATTTAAAAATTCTTTAGTTTCATAAAATATTTCTTATAATTAAATAGAAATTGCGCAATTTATAGAAATATTTCCATTTGTGCACACTACGGACCTTTAAATAAATAGAAGTTCAGTTTATTTAGATGCAGGAATAAAAGCACATTTACCGATGAGATCAAGCTCCTGACTGGAGGAAAGTAATAAAACAAAATAAATTTTTATTATAGTGAGAAAAGCTTAACCTGTTGCCATTCTTTTGAAGAAATGTCACGAAAAATCTTTTAAAATTAAAAATTAAATATAAAAATGGAAATAAATTAAAAATTAGCCAGAATGAGCACATCTACATATAAACAGCTTTCGTTTAAAAAATAATTATCAACATCGGGCCAATAGAAAGCTCAGGGCTGATGACTAAAAAAACAGCAGGTCTTTTATAAATCTATAGATAACAACCATTAGAAAAATGAAATTGTAATCAATTTGGCATGAAAGATTCAGATTCAGATGACGAACGTTTACCTGATTTAAATTAAACGGGTAAATAAACGGGTTTAAATGAAATTCTGGAAAATGATACAGAAAATCTGGTAAGATCAATGCTAAACAGAGTAAATAATCCTGAAAATGAAAAGATATATGCAACTAAACATTAAAATGCTTTCTCAAATATATATTTTTTTATTTCTGGTACCATTGCTTTCATATAAACATTTTCGAATTTTTTTTTTTTTTTTTTAAAGTTTCTAAAGAAATTATTAATAAATTTTTCTTGTATAATCCAGAAAAACGTATTTAATAATTCTGATATTCGAGTTTATCCAATGCAAATTATCAGCCAATAATTTGACAATAATAAGCTCTATACAGCTGCGATCATTTGGTAGCTTCAGAGTCCCGAATCCACCTTTTCCGCTTTTCGATTTCTTTCATCTAATCAGTTTTTCTTTAAAATTTATCCAGTTGTAATTTTCGATATTTTGCCCCAACCTGGCTTTCGTTAGAGGCTCGGCTTTTCTGGGCGTGGATCATGATATTTGATCCTGACTTCCACTAGAGAGTCGCAATGAGAGAAGAAAAAAATAAAGGACTACGGACGTTAGAAAAAGAAAAGAAATAAAATGCGGACATCACAAGGTCTATTCTCAACCGAAAATGCAGGACCGTAACTACTACCGGGGCAGCCGGGGCACTGCCCCGGGGCCCCCAAGCCTGAGGGGCCCCATACTGGTGGTTGAAAAACTATAGATTTTAGTTTCTAGTCTAACTTCCTATAAAATATCCAGCACCTAGCTAAAAGTTAGTAATAAAAGAATCAAAATGCTAGCGTAAATGTTTTTGCGTGTCCGTCGATATACTCTGTATGCTTCGCATGCAAAAGCAGCTCTAGAGCAGACAGCACAATGTCGAGCCGAATGTGTCATGTCGCGTCAGCATGTTTGCCGATCCGACCGAAGCTACTATAAGGAAGAAAATATGGGCTTCTCATCGGTTAAATAATAAAAAATCATCTAAAAATTCTAGAAAATCTTTCTTCTTATATTAGAAAGACCTCCACGAAGGGTACTCCCCCCTGGGCCTATATCCCTCGAGTAGATAATCGGCCTACACAAAATAAACCAAACCAAAACTTTCTTTTTATCTATTAATAAATACATAAAATCGAAAAACAAAACAAAATCCATCTTTCATATCTTTTTAGGCTTATCATACTGTGTATGTTTAAACAGCGGCGTACGAAAAAAACTGCCCCCGGGGCATGGTTTTAATTTTCCCCGGGCGCGAGGGGCCTCGCTAGTTTGCCCGGAGCCCCCAAGTTTATAGTTAAGGCCCTGCAAAAATGACAATCATTTTAACAAATGGTTAAAAAAAAAAAAGAAGACTGGATATAAAGATTGGCCAAGCCTTCATAAAAAAATTAATCTTGTGGGTGTTACTTTTTCTTAATATCCCCTAATTAGTTCTGTAAAAATAACAAAACTTTTGCGAAAATAAAGTAATTAAATACCGTACATAAAGTAGCTAGCAACATGATCATTAAGAATGCTGAATTTAGATCAAGATCGTCAGAAAAAATATTGCTTGAAAGTAAATATTTACGTTCATTTCTGAAACATATAATTATTTAGATGAGTCTAAGTTTAAAATTTTCAGCTTAAATGAATGAATTGAAGTTTAGAGGAGAAAAGGTGATGCAATCCGAATTTTAAATACACGACAAAAACTGTACAGTTTACATTAGAGGAGTAATAACGATTTGGGGGCTGTGTGTCAGTTTTAAAATTTAGATTTTTCTGAGATCGTCATGAACAGATTTGATTAATTAAATATTTAAAAAAAAATGGAATTCTTTGCTTTTAAGTTATAACATAATGATCCCGGGTACACTGTTCATATTGTCCGATTATGGCTGCTCTACAACGCTCACCACTCATTTGCCACCCCTTCACAAATTTCAGATTTAAATCTCATTCAGCATCTTTAGATTATCTTGAAGCAACAACTGAAAAATTACCGTATCAGGAATAAAAAATAGTTAAAAAGTGTTTTACTTGCACAATGGAATACAATTCTGGAAAATGATACAGAAAATCTGGTAGGATCAATGCTAAACAGACTAAATAATCCTGAAAATGAAAAGATATATGCAACTAAACATTAAAATGCTTTCTCTAATACATATTTTTTTATTTCTGGTACTATCGCTTTCATGTAAACATTTTTGATTTTTTTTTTTTTTTTTTGAAAGTTTCTAAAGAAATTATTAATAATTTTTTCTTGTATAATCCAGAAAAACTTATTTAATAATTCTGATTTGTTAATTCAGTTTTATTTTCACTGTTAAATTTGATATTTTCCGAAATCTACTTCCTTTTGCAGAATACAATGTATAAAAATTTCCCATATATAAATATATTTTTTCCCTTTAGGAATTAAAATATTTTTTTTTCTCTCTAAAAACTAAATGTTTAAATTAGTCAAATTTACATAAATATATGTGTAAATTTCTAAAATTACACATATGTCTTGAAAATTATACATTTTTTGCAAAGTTTGTTTTTATGAGTATTTTAGTTATTTAAACTAAGTGTGTATTATGTTATCACTTGAAAAACACAAATGAATGTGTACATGGTGAACATTTTCTGAATTTACAGGAAATGGTGTGTTATTGTAATTTACACACACTGGTATATACATTATATGGCCAAAAGTAACCGGCTACTTGCGATTTTAGACTTTTTGTTAAATATCTAGAAAAATACTTGAGGAATTATCCTAAATCTCTAAGCGTGTGTAACCTTAAAAATACAGGTTCGCGAATATCTTATGGATAACCCTGTCAAAACTAACGCAGAAAAAGTGTTTAAACTGTAGATTCTGATTAAGTGGCTAATTATAATAAAAGTACACACTAAAAGCTAACATAATAAAATATTATTGTGATAGCTAAATGTATAGAACAGTGTATGTGCAAGTCTCAAAAACATAGATTGAAAATTCTGAAAGTGATCGTCAATAGAATTAGCTCAAAATGAAGCAAAAAATGAGGGGTTGTGTCCAAATATAGCAATGCGTGCCATATTTTGCATTTTCTATTGATAATAATCATTAGGTAAAAAGATACAGCTCCTCATTATTTTGCTTCATTTTGGGAATAACGGATTTTGAGCTTATTCTATCGACGATCACTTTCAGAATTTTCCAGCTATGTTTTTTCAGGCGAATGTCGAAGGAAACGAACAACGAAAAAAACGAACCGTGTTCCGATTGCCTTTGGCAGCGTTTAAACAAATCTACAAGTGGACTCAATTACCTCTAGATTGAAATTTTTTCAGTCGGATGCAGCTGCTACCAAATCCTCATTCGCCTGCATTTTTTTTTTCATTTTATTTACACTCTCTTTTGGGGAGAGTTAATTTAAAAATATATTGGTTATTTCCTTTTTTGTTGTTGTTGTTTGTATATATATATATATATATATATATATATATATATATATATATATATATATATATATATATATATATATATATATATATAGGCTAACATCCCCAGTAATTGGCAGGCACCAGTAATAGGCACATCTTACAAAAATGTCCTAAAATAAGATTTATATCCAGTCTTTTAAAAATGCAAGACCATATACCAGTTATATGCTCATTTACTTTACAGATTATAATTTTGATTTATGCTACTAGATGACAATAGTGCCGAGGAAAGAGAAACAATTATGGCTTGTATTAAATAAGCCACTTTTGTTTCAAATGCTTCTTCTCTGGCTTAAGAAAGGCATGCATTTCAAGTTATTATTATCTGATTTATAGTATATTTTAAATTTTAATTGACAACAGTTTTGTTTAGTTGAAAAGGGTTACTTTAATTGTGTAAAAGTCTAAGTGCCAATTACTGGTGATTACGGCAACTTTTTATAAATATATTTTTATAAAAATACTTTTTCAATTATTTTTGCTTTTAGTGGGCAAAATAGATGCACAGATATGCTTTGTTTGATTTAAAAATATTTGCAAGTAAATAATTTATTTCTTGGTAATGAAAATAGAAGTGAGTTTAAAGGAAAATCCTTAATGTGCCAATTACTGGGGATGTTACCCTATATTTAAACATTTCGTGCTTCCAGGTTTCACAAAATTCAGCTCCTTTGCAATATGATTCCTGAAATTACTAATCTTCAATGGGAAACAACCTTCAAGCGGGCTCATTTACCTCTAGGCTGAAAATTTTGCAGACAGATGCAGCTGCTTGCAGATCCTCACCCGCTTGCAAAGCTTTTCATTATCTTTACGCACTCTTCTTTGGGAGGATTATGAGTGTGAAAAAAAAAGAAAAAAGAGTGTGCGTAAAAAAAAGTGTGTAAATGGAATGAGAAAATCTGTCTATAAATGGATGAAAAAATCTGTGTTTGAATGATGGGGTAAAAGTGTGTCGCCTCCACGAATGGCTTACCCTGGAAATGGGAATTTTGTCTCAAGCCAATTTAATTTTCGTCATTTTCACATAAATTATTTTGACTTCAGATGAAATTCCTAGCTAAGAACACACATCGCGTTGTTTGAATTTTGGCGTTAATTAGTGAAAAAATTAGTTTAAAATCTCATCTTTCAGTGATTTTAGGCATAGTTGGAGTCGGTCGATAAAACAAGTGCTCTGGTGAGGTTAAAAATGCACTCAGAATTTTTATAGGGGAAACAATTTTTTTTAATCGATTTTTGATGTAACATTTTTTTTCGGAATCCAATGTAAATTTTCATTTTGCTTAAGAATATTTCTATTTTTTCAATTGGATAAAAACTATTGATTTGTTGAAAATATCCGTTTTTAATTCGTAACAGATATTGGTTTTTTCATACATCAGTTCACGCGAAATAGTTCATATTTTAAAAAAACTAATATCCCATCCTTTAAAACAAAAGAAATAGCTTAAATAGAACATGTCACTCTATATTTAGAATAGCGGGGGGAGGGACGGAGGAAGAGAGGCGCTAGATTTTTTTTTAATCCTCAGCGTTTCTTACCGGTTTAGCTGCTAATTAAATATTACCATTATTACGCTATCTGTTTGAAAACTTTAGATGCATAATAAAACATGATGATAAACATTTAAGAAAAGGGATGCCTCGTCGAATGCCTCTATTTTTTAATAGTAATTTTAGTAAAAATGTTAATTTCTTGCTGAAACTGTTTGAAACTTTATGATGCAATGTTAATAACACATGAAATAAATCTTAAAAAAAGTGTTCCGCGTTAAATGCCACTATTTACGAATAGTACTTTTTGAAAAATCTTAAATTCTTGCTTTAAAGCTCCCCCACCTCAAGTCAAACATCAACTAATATATGTTTAATGGAGTTTCCTTCAGATACAGTTTTGTTAAGAATAGAGTGTGCTCCTTGGTGTTGGAATGTGGAACTAATATTTCGAAATGGACAAATGTCGAAGCGAATGAACCTTGAACCGTTTTTCGGCTGACTTCGGCAACGAATAACAGGCGTGCTACGCACACAAATTAGTTATAACTAGCTGCCTTCGACCACTAGCGGGCCCCTCTTTTTTTATAAAGTCTGGAAATGGACAAATGTCAAAGCAATCGAGCCTCGAAGAGAACGAATCTCGAAGCGAACGAACCTTGAACCGTGTCCTGGCTATCTTATACAGCATAGCAGGCGCTCCATGCGCGAGCTTGATGATGTGCTCACCTATTAGAACGAAGCTCGATCCGTGTCCTCGCTGCCTATGGCAGTATATAGCAGTCATGCTGCGCACGCACCACCTCATGTGCCACTCCTTTTCTAACGAAACTCGAACCGTGTCGCCGCTATCTACGGCAGCGTTTACCAGGACTGCTGTGATCGGTTTAGGCTGATCTGTTTGAAGATAGTTTATGACATATGACGGACAGCCGCGCATCTTTAACGGGGCAATGTCTGAGAGGGATTGAAATCAAACTGCAAGATTATCAAATCTTTACAGCAGCTGCGGTATCACGTGATTCTACTAGGGGATTTTCGAGGGGCGTCCGTAACTTTTTTCTCTATACATCGCCGAAATTTGAAACTTCCACACCTAGACGTACAAGAAAAAATCTACTTTCATAACTTCTAAAAGTCGTGTCCGAAGCCCAATTAGAATCCAATTTATGATTTTTTATCGAAATCTTAAAAATTTATTTTATTTACCACTTCAATTTCAATGTCGGCCGATAAAACAGCATGCCTGCTATATGCTGCCGAAGGCAGTTGGGACACGGTTCGAGCTTCGTTCGCTCAAAGTTCTTCCTCTTCGAGGTTCGTTCGCTTCGACATTCGTCCATTTCGAGATTTTATAAAAAAAAGGTAGAACCAGCTAGTTTTAATTATAACTGTCTTGCGCATAAAATTTAGCATATAAACAGATTTCTATTTATTAAGTAGCACTTTATTCATCATTCGATCATCCTTCGATCAACAGTTTCAGAGACTGCCAAACAGTAGTTATGCGACATTTTTTTTTTTTTTTTTTTTTTTTGAGCAGCAGGATGGAATGTAAAACTGGTGAGGATGGCTGACATTACGAAGAATTCTTAGCTCTGTTTTCATTTGTTTAAATATTTTACAATCTTGCAGTAAGCATGGCCAAATTCACTTCATCGCAAGTTATGGTGCCAATGTGATGAATGTGATTAAAATGGAACTACTCAGTCACGCTATGTTGTGACTAAATTGTGAATATCTTCCAAGAATTTAAAACTACAGTCGAGTCTCTATATAACGAAATCCATCGCTCCAGTAAAAAAATTCGTTATATAGAGAAATTCGATGTATAGAGAATGGTGTTAAAAATCGTATTTGATGTGTGAGATTTGAACAAATGATATTTTTGATCTTTTGAATTAAGAATTTGAAATGTTTGTAAGTAAATATTAACCTAACATTTTATTTCTTAATTATTTAAGCTGTTTCAAAAAAGAGTACAGACATTTATTTGAAAGCTTAATGAAAATTAAATAACTAAGACTTGCATTAATTTCAGACAAAGAAATCTGTGATTTTTTGTTGTTTTGATTTTAAAATTGTTACGCTCTAAAAAAAATGCTCAAATTTTAGCAAGGAATGAAAAATTGTAGTTAACATTTTCCTCCATTTGAAAGCCTTTCTTATGTGCCTCTCATCGATTGCTCTTTAATATGTCTAACAATCTTATTGACTCTGTTTTGAGAAGGATGTTGAAAGGTGTGAGGGAGGTGGGATGAATTCGTTGGGTTTGAAGAACAAGGAGAGAAGTAATGTAAAAAAAAAAAAAATCAGCATTGAACGATAAATTAAAAATAAGTGATGGAAAATTGATTCCATATGATTTCGAAGCTTTTTTAAACTGAATAAATTAAGGCCAATTTATGAAAAAATCTGTTATATGGAGATAGATGTTTCGCTATATAGAGACTGTTTTTAATGTAATCACGCGAAAAGAGGACCGTTCCTACTAAAAATCGTTATATAGAGAAATTCGATGTATGGAATTTCGTTATAAGGAGACTCGGCTGTATATACTATACCAACTATAGCCAACTAAAAACATGTTATCCATTGTAAATAAAAGTTTCTTGCCACTTTTACATTTTTTTTATATTTATGTTGGGTTCTTTTTATTAAACTTCTGCTACAGATCATTACTTTAATTAATTGCAACTTCTACTCAGCAAATTAAACTTAGTTATTATGGATCAATAAATATTCTTCAGCTTTATTAAAGAATTTAATGAGATTTGGGTCAAATTTCCAATCACATGAATCTTGTTGTTGATTTAATTAATTAAATTAGGTGCTTATATAAAAAAATGAATTAATTAAATTAAGAATACACCAGTTAACATTAAGAAATCACTAAAATAAATAAAGTAAAAGACAAATTAAAACGATAAAAAGGATAAACACAAATATTATTTAAGATTCTTTTAAAATTTAATGAATATAAGTAAATAAGAAAAAACACAACAAGTTTCTCAATCTGACCCAGTCTCAAGTATTAAACCTTGATCTGCAGTAGAACCCAACATTTATCAACGTTGATTCCTGAGATATTAAACTCATACTAATAATTTAAAAATACAAGATTCAATCTAACATTACAAAAGAGTAAAGAAAGACCCTGAAATCCTTCTTATTTTCAAGAAGGCAAAGAAAGATATAATTTTTAAAAAATTAAAACACTAGAAAAAATAAAAATAAACACCCCAGAAATCAACAATGATATTTTGGCCAATTTCGTATAGTGATTAGTATAAAAAAAAATATTGTCTTGTAAATTCGTTTATGTAGAGATAGATATAATCCTTATAAAATTACTTTAAATTTATGAGTAAGAAATCAAATGAAATATTTACTTTTCTTATAAACATTTAGAAGAATCTCTACAATTTCAAAAATTATCACATAATTATACTAAACCAATCCTGTATTTAGAAATTTACAACTTTAATTAAAAAAAACTATTTTATTCAAGACTAAATGAAACTAGGATTTAACTTTGAGTTAAATTATCACTTAGAAACTTAACTTCACCTCAACATTTTAATAGTGAAAAGAAAATTAATAAGAAGGTTTATATTCCTCATCTCTAGTCAAGTCTAACATGAATTTCTAAATAAAACAACATGAAGTATACATTTTCTTCCTCTCTTTTTTTTTTTTTTTTTTTTTTAATTCTACTAAACAGGGTGAGAGTATAAGACATGTTGAAATGGTATGTATCAATAACAACTTGTTTTCACATAAAAAAATCCCTTTTATTTAATTAAATAATACTCACTCTCACTTCGATGAAAATACAATGTATGTTGAAGTGAGATTTACTAACAACTATTTCTTTTCCATATTAGATCGACAGTAATTAAATTGAATGCACTTAGTGATGGACAAGAGCATTTGTAAATGACTATCATTCTTAGGGATGTATAACATCCGATAATAGGTACACTTATTTACAAAAACATAACAACTTATTATGCACTATACTCAGTTACTTAACAACACATTGAGGGTAGCTTACCTCCGAGCTCCAAGTAGTATATATTTCAGTGTCACAATAACTCTAGATAGCCTTGGGAATAGTCGATACTACAGCAAACCAGTTCTTTAAAATCACTATTCTGATCTCTTTTCAAAAATAGCGACACTGGCTTGACACATGAGACTAGTTCCAAGCACACAGATGAGTAATGATTCCTATTGACACTCTATAGTTTCTCTGGAGTACCCGCGCCTACCAGTCGATGACACGATTTCGGTTGCATAGCGCAAATACCACTTGCCTCGACTTCTTATTCCTCCGAGAGGGCACGGGGCTGAAAGAAAATTCGCTGAGACTTGAGTTTGGAACTTGACTTCATGTCAGGAAAAAGGCAGGACAGCGACGTATTAAGAACTAATAGGTTCCTCTTCACACGATTCCTTCTATTATAATGGGCTAGGGGGCCACTTTCTCCAATCTTTGAGCTCTGCTTCTTTCGCTCCGTAGACTTTCACGTCTTCTCAAGTTCTGTTTTTTCTGCCGAAAACTCCCCTCACCCCGATAGAAATAAAAAAAAATGGGGGAGGGGGTGAAGGACGGGACTATTTCTTTTCACATCCTCTTCGTTAGATTGCTAGCAGGGAACTACCTCATCTCCAAACCGAATTGCATGCTCCTCTGCCATCCAAAAAAGGGGCACCAAATACCAGGAAGACTACTGCTTCCCCCTTTCTCTCCCACTACTAGGGTCCATCTCATTGGGCAATGCAACAGTCACCCTTTCTCATGACCAAATATGGTCATCGCTCGCGTCCCCTCCTCTCAATCACGTGGTCAGATAGCAGGGACAGCTGTTTCTAAATTTTGCACCTGCTTGCAAACCAGTACCCGCCGATAACCGTGAATTGGCACTTTTATCTCAGATCGGTCATAAAATAACTTTAAGGGTCTGGGAAATATCTACTCCGCCTCAAATGACAGTCAACGTTTGTCATGGGTTATAAAATTTTAGGGTACTATTCATTCACGTACGCAAGCAATAAACTATGCGTGTGGGCCAATTTTTAACAAGGCTGAATATATGCCCTTTACAAGCAAGCCAGAAGCTACTCTTCTTCGAAAAAATCAACAAAGGACCACTTTACTCAAATAGTACAATTATTCCAGGACAGTAAAAGCATTCGTACGAACGGGTGTTATTTACGCTAGATAAGGGAATGGGAAGCTTTCACTTTCTTTCACACCAATGCCTATACACTCGTGAGAACGATCAAAAAATAAATAGAAAAAAGGAAATGTCCAGGGTTTTCGCTACTAAGAAAAAAAAGAAGAATAATTTTAAATATGAGATACATAAAGCATTATAAAAAGCCTTATTAAAAATATCTTAACAAGAATTCTTTTTAAATTTGGAATATTTAAATAATTTATACAAAAAAAATATTACTAAAAAAAAAACATAACAAGAGCTCCCCCTCGTTGAAAAAAAAAATAAACATTATTAGTTTTGAACAAAAACAAGAATTTTATTTTTTTAGCTAAATGACCACATAAGGTCAGTTAAAGAAAGTCCTAAAAAAAATATAAAATTAAATCCAAAATGAAAGAAAAGATTAAATGAAAAAACAATGCAGTACCCCGGTTGAATAGTAGGATAAAGATAATCGCCTAGAACAGATCAGACGACGACCCGAAAAGTTGATAACCTCACCCTACTAAGCTACCACACCAACTCTGCACACCGGAAATGCTAAGTTGAAGCTTGGGCAAAACATCTAGAAGTTAAACATATACTAGGGCCTAAGATGCTATTAAAATCTACACTATATACCTGGCATACTTAATTAAATCTCCACATCTGCTATACCGTCAAGAATACCAACACACTGGGATATCCCTATCTGCTAACACCTCTGTAAAAAAAGAAAAAAAATCCCTAAAAAAAAATTCCACAAGTCGAATGCAAGGAAAAGTTGTCCAGTGAATAAAAAAATTAAAATTTTTTTAAAAATTTTGAATCCTGTGAGCAGGATAGAGCCAAAGGACCGAAACAATCAATTTCTGAAAAAATACAAAAGATATACTACTTGCCAGCTGTAGGTATCACAGATATATACATATAATAGCACGATAACATTTTGTATACACATAAACAAAAAAAAATAAAAATAGCAATAACCTTTCAGTACATACATAGGGTACACATAAAAAAATAGCACTAATATCTGTTTATATTCAGTGGCATAACATGTGCATATAAACAAAAAAAAATAGTTCAATGACTTGTATCGGTGACACAGTATTACATAAGTGTATGGGCATTTTATATCACAGCATTATAATTATATAGGTTACCTTGTGTAGCCTAGACTGATAATTGTCTGCCTTAGTTATTATCAATGGGTAAATATTCCATATACTAATAGTAACTAAAAAAAATTCATAAAATGCTACACATAATACTTAAAATGAACTGATAATTTCACAAGAGAGTTCGCCAATTTCATTGACAAGTACCACTAATTTTCTTAAAATACCCAATTTACACAAACAATGGGTATATTGTTAGAAAAATCACATGAAATAACAAAACAGACTATATGAACAAAATATATACATATATAATACACATAAACCAGATAATATATCTGTGGGCTGTGGGGTGTACACTACCTGTATCTTAAATCCCCACTTCCCAAATAGAGAACTAATATCAAAAATATCCAAAAAAAATACAAAGTTAAAAGAAATGCAAAAAAAAATAAAAATAAAAATAAAAGATGAACTACATTCCTAACAGTACCTATACTATATACAAAAAGGGGGGCAGTAGGAATACGCAAGCATCACATGTACTGCTACCAAATCTCTACTCCAAAATTTCCTGACCCGAAATCTCTCTAAGTCCCCAAAATTAGCGCTAAAACCCGCTAAAAAATAAAAAAAAAGAATACATATAGGGGGCGGAGCACTTACACGGTCCTAATCTATCGAAATAATCCATAAATCACCGAGAGAAAATACGGAACTGGCGGAAATCCACATTAAATAACAGCGGAACCAAATCAAAACAAACGATATCGAGGCTCGAAAATTACTTAAATTTTAGCTAACTCGCGCATAAAACCGTCCTAAAATAACTAATATCACAAGTATTTATATACAATCTAAAAAAATAAAGTTAAACCGCCCTAAAATTTATAATTCGGTCGCGAATCCCTTTTTCGAAACGCATATTCAGTTCTCGGAATCGAATACGATTTGTTTTGCCTAGATAAACAGACGCCATTACAATCTCGCGAACGACTCACGCGCCCCGAATCATTCGGCGTTCCTACCTGCCTTACTCCCTCACAGCTACCAGCGCTCGTTACTATTTCCGTATTTTCCCGTGCTTCTGAGAGCAACCCACCAACCGTTTCCTCGCTACGCTCTTGTCGTCTGCTCGTAGATTGCACTGCAGGTTGGCTGGTTCCTTGACATGGAATGGGAGGGGGAAATCTATTTATGAATCGATTCCTTTTCCTTCGCGTAGTGAAATCGAATTGAGAATGATTCGAATCATTCGTAGTTGAAATAAGAGTTTGGCGTTTGTTTTGGTCTACAATATCGTCTCCATTTTGGTCATTTACACCTGAAATATGCCTATCTTTAAATAAAGTGAGGCGGTCTACATGGACAACTTGAGTTTTAGAAGGATTAGCAATTAATGCTATCTTAAAATTAACTTCACTGAGCTTCTCAATTATAGTAAATGGTCCGTTATTTAATTTTGACAATTTTTTCGTATTGCCAGCAGTGATGGATGGGTTAAATAACCACACTCTATCGCCTACCTTTAAATCCTTAACGACTGCAGTTTTTTCTCTGTACCTTTCCTGGCTTTCAGACACCTTAACTAAATTATCATACACCTCAGCATATACCTTTTGGAGTGCGGGTATTAATAATTCACAAAAAGATGGGGCGTCGTTATAGCTAAACCTCGGCGACTGCGAAAATAGATTATATGGTAGATTTAAGTTTCTGCCATATAAAACTGCTGCGGGAGTTAATTTAGTCGAAGAATGCACAGCCGAACGCATCGCTAAAAGGGCAAATTTTAGTTTAGTATCCCAGTCTGACTGGTTCTCATTTACAATGTGACTGAGTGCGTTTTTTAAAGTTTTATTCTGCCGTTCAATCTGTCCATTCGAGGCCGGATGAAAGGCAGATGTAGTTATATGTTTAATACCAAACATTTTATATACATGCTCAATCGCTTCTGATATTAAATTTCTTCCATTATCTGTCGCAATATACACAGGAGCGCCATAACGTGAAATGAAATCGGCAAGAGTATCTGCGATAACATCAGACGTGGTAGAGCTAACAGCATAGGCCTCTGGCCATTTAGTAAACGAGTCTATATACGTAACAATATGGGTGTTACCAGAAAACGTGACCGGTAATGGGCCAATTAGGTCCAGGTGAACTTTGTTCATGGGAAATTCAGGTGTAGGCATCCGTTGAAGGGGTGCCTGCTGATCTGGTTTATACGCTCTCTTCTGCTGGCAACTAATACAAGACTCTACTAGATGCTTGACATCGGCCGACATTCCGGGCCAGTAAAAGTGCTCCCGGATGCGGTCAATCGTTTTCTTAAACCCTTGATGACAAGCTGCTAGAGAATCGTGTGTTAGAGCGAACACTTGCTCAATCATATCCCTAGGAACTACTAACTTAATAGGATTATTTATTACACTTGAATCTCTGGTGTCCTCACATACAAGAATATCATCTCTAAAAAAAAACTTCATGTATTTAGGTGCTATATCTATATTTTTGTCTAATTTTCTAGCTATTTCACAACATTTCTTATCAATTTTTTGTAATTCACTAATTTTCTCAATTAAATTTGAATGGGGAACAAAAGTAGTTTCTTTTTTTACTTGAATACAAAAATTACTCTTACTAATCTCAAGTGTTTCATCAATTTTAGCAAATCTAGATAGAAAGTCTGCTACACTATTGCACTTGCCTTTTATATATTTAATGGTAAAGTCAAAATCAGATAGAGTACATACCCATTTGGCTATACGTGAAGTGGGGTCATGAATTTTTAACATAAAAGTAAGGGGGGCATGGTCTGTAAAAATGGTAAAATGGGTGTTAGCTAGGTAACACTTAAAATGACTAGTCGCCCAAACCAGAGCGAGAAGTTCTCTCTCAGTGGCAGAATATCTCGTTTCTGCACCTTTTAGTCGCCTACTGGCAAACGCCACTGGATGAATTTTATTCTCTTCATCCAACTGTGACAGAACTGCACCCAACGCTTCTCCACTCGCATCTGTATATAGATAAAATTCTTTAGTAAAATCAGGCAATACTAGGCACGGTTTAGATATTAAAGCCTTTTTTAAATCTTCAAATTCCTCCTGGGCTTCTTTTGTCCAGGCAAAATGTCCAGTTTCCTTAGTCAAATCGATTAAATTTACTGCCCTTTTTGTGAAATCAGGTATGAAACGCCTATAGAATGATAGGGTTCCAATAAAAGACCTGACACCTTTACGATTAGTAGGCGGTTGCAATTTTTCTATTATCTCAATATTTTTATTAACCGGGGATATTTGCCCGCTATTAATTTCAAAGCCAAGATACTGTATTTTATTTGAAAGAAAATTACATTTACTGGGCTTAAGTTTCAGTTTATGTTGTCTTAGTCTATCAAATACTAATTTAAGTTTTTCAAAATGGGATTCTACATCAGAAGAAGCAATGACAATATCATCTATATACACTAAAATTCCTAGATTTCCTAAATCTCCAAAAATGGCATTCATTAGCCTCTGAAAACTATTGCCTGAATTGGACAACCCAAAACAATTTCTATTCCACTCAAAAAGACCTTTATGCGTGATAATAGCAGTTTTATGCCTGTCTTCGGGTCTTATGACCTGTTGAAAAAAGCCACTAGTTAAATCTAGTGTTGAAAAAAATTTAGCTCCACTTAACGCATCAACAGAGTCAGTAATGTTTGGGATAGGATATGCATCTTTGACAAGATTCTTGTTAAGTTTACGAAAATCAACAGCTAACCTATAAGAACCATCTGCTTTTTCTACAAGAATAACTGGTGAAGCAAATTCAGACATAGACGGGGAAATAATTTCAGCTTGCAGTAAAATATTAAGTTGATCTTCCATTTCCTGGCGTAATTTATATGGGACTCTATAAGCTTTGGATTTTACAGGTTTATCAGAGGTTAAGTTTACAACATGGGGTATGGTATTACAGCCTGGTAAGTCTAGGACAGAAGCTGCAAACACATCTTTATTTTGGTCTAAAAATTCTTGCATTTTAGATTTTAAGGGGGGGTCTAGATGGCTTAAATCAATATCAGAGCTCCAAGTGAGATCAGCGTGATCAAAGTCAGCTATTGGAGTGGTTGAATTTACATTACAAGTTATATTATTATTATTTAAGGGTATATTAGATTTATCTACACATTTCTGAATTTTAGCAACATAAGTATTTTTTCCTAGCTTAACAGTTTTATTCGAAAAATTAGCAAGCGAAACAAAAAGGCCATGTTCTGGAGTACAAATGGCTCGAGAAATAAGAAGCCCTTGGCTTAAATTCTTCGCTAAAGGTTCTAATATTAGTACATCATTATCTTTTATAAAATTATTTCTATTACATTTAACTTCAGCTATTAATTTTGACTGGGGGGGAACAGAAATTCTCTCGCATAAAATAGCTAAGGAAGTACTTTCACTATTCCTGTTATTATTATTATCAATAATGCCTAACTCATTGGTCTGATTTGCTCTATTTACTAACTCATTTTCATTATCCTCAGATATGTAAAAATTTTCATGAACATAGATTGAATTTTCCTGTACAGTTTGACTCGCTGATTGCTGGCTAAGGTCTAAAGGCACATTATTCTCATTAATTTCACACACATTAGTACTTGAGTTACTCCCTGGTATACTTTGCAAACAAAAAACCTGAGCAATTTCACTTTCTGACTCTTTCGCATTAAATGTTATGCTTGAGTCTACCCTTTCCTCCATAAAGGGATACATATTACCCTGAACCGTCTCATTTCCACTACCCAGATTCCCAAATTTTTCTTTTACACATTCCTTACTCTTTTTGTTTACACTTTTCCTAGGATTACTCTTATTACTACACTTACTTCTCTGTTCACTATCAGAACTTTGCCTGCCTTTAGATTGCACATTACAAGTATTTACATAATTATTCTCTAAACCTATACTATTTACACTGATACTATTTACAACATTTTTTTCTCTAGAATTTTTCACAGGTGAAACATTTGACATATGACTCTCTACTATTTGCTTACACTGCGTTTCAGTAGGAACATCTAAGACCACATTGTTATTTTTACAATTAATTACAGCCTGATATTTACTTAAAAAGGGCATCCCCAAAATTACACTAAACTCATCGGCCAACTTACCGTGGACAATAAAAAACTCAGACTGACATAATAAATTATTAAATTTAAAATTTAAGGAAATTTTATGGTTTAAAAGCACTCTCTCGCCAGTCACCGTTAAAATAGGGGTATTGCACTCTACAATTTCATAAGAATCCAAATCATTAAGTATTGTATTACTTAAAATATTTATAGCAGATCCTGTATCACACAGCGCATTAAAAAACACATTATTTACATTTATGAAGACAGTAGGTAAATGAAAAGACTGGGGTGAAAACATACTAAAAATAATTGGGAGGTCTAGAGGCCTTGATGGAGACGATTCGACCAAATCGACACCAGCCCTTACCTGTTTAAAGAATTGTTTTGATTATTCCCTTCACTAATTGAGCTTTGAACATTCTCGCTTTCTATATTTACACCATTATCATTATTTCTATCCCCTCTACCTCTGTAATTATTATATCCTCCCCTGCGATTTTGGTGGGACTGAGAATAACTACCCCTACCTCTTCCTCTAAAATTCTGAAAGTTCCCTCTATTAGCATTTTGGTTTTGTGGGCAAAATCTGGCTATGTGCCCTGTTTGGGAACACACGTAACAGATTAATTCTCTATACTGAGGCCTCTCAGTAGTGTGAAAGTCTCTTTGCTGATTGCTACCCTCTAAAAATCTCTCTAATTTACTAGTAAGAGCTTCTACCTGCTCCCGCAGTTTACTAACCTCCTGCTCTGACTGATTAGGGTGACTTGGCTGGATAGCAGCACATGCAACACTTTGCTGGGCAATTTGGGGGGAAAAAGGGTTGATATTCTCTACCTGCATGTTATAGAAAGGATTAACACTCTTTAATGCTTTTTCCTCAAGGAGGGCAAATTCTAAAATTTCAACAGGTGTCTTAGGGCACCTAGTTATAACTCCTCTTCTTATCTCAGGAACTAAATTACTTAATAACATAGAATGCAGTAGAGCTTCCCTGCTTTTATCAGCAACATTCTGTTCTACACCTTCGACTACTAATGCTTTAAGGGACAAATCATATGCTCTGTCATAAAATTCCTGAACAGGCATATGGGGATTTTGTTTAAAATTCAAAAATTGGGTCAAAGCAATATCAGGGGCTAGCTCTTGCGTATATCTCTCTTTAAGTACTTTAATTATTTCTACAGTTCCCTTAGTGCGGTGCAATTTATATATCCTAGCAGCATTCCCACTTAATCTACTTAGTAGGGCAAATTTTTTCTCATCCTCTGACCAATTAAAGAACTCGGACAACTGCTCATACTTTTCCAAAAATTCAGTAAATGAGCAAGAGTTGCCTTCGCCACTAAAAGGGGGAATAAGACTGACATTTTCGATTAAAGCACTCTTTTTCTGAATAAGAGCGAGCTCCTTGAAATGCTGGTTTTCTGTCATTTTTAGGCAAAACTTCACACAGAATTAAAAATAAAATAATAGAAAATAAAGTAATTTAACTGCTACTTAATTCTCAGATGCCCAAGAAAGAGAAGAAAAAAAAAATAAAAAATACATAAATACATAAGTTATATTGGCATATAATTTACTCAGTAAGCCCAAACACTCATTTAAATGTAAATATAACAGTAAAAATTTCAACTTAAATAGTTTTTTGAAAACCCGGTAAAATTGCCTAACTAAAAAAAAAGCATTTGAAATTATTAAGCTATGTACACTCCTATTGTTTATGCATAACATACACTAAAATAATCAAACATAATACACAATAAAATCACAAAACACATATATTTTCATTTCGTTTCACTCTTAATATAGTAAATATATATCAAAATTCAGGCTATTGTTGTAATAAATAGGCTCTACTTCATAGTACTATTTTTATACTTATTGTGCCATAATAATCAGGCTTTTCACACAGGGCACCATTTATGTTGTTGGGTTCTTTTTATTAAACTTCTGCTACAGATCATTACTTTAATTAATTGCAACTTCTACACAGCAAATTAAACTTAGTTATTATGGATCAATAAATATTCTTCAGCTTTATTAAAGAATTTAATGAGATTTGGGTCAAATTTCCAATCACATGAATCTTGTTGTTGATTTAATTAATTAAATTAGGTGCTTATATAAAAAAATGAATTAATTAAATTAAGAATACACCAGTTAACATTAAGAAATCACTAAAATAAATAAAGTAAAAGACAAATTAAAACGATAAAAAGGATAAACACAAATATTATTTAAGATTCTTTTAAAATTTAATGAATATAAGTAAATAAGAAAAAACACAACAAGTTTCTCAATCTGACCCAGTCTCAAGTATTAAACCTTGATCTGCAGTAGGACCCAACATTTATCAACGTTGATTCCTGAGATATTAAACTCATACTAATAATTTAAAAATACAAGATTCAATCTAACATTACAAAAGAGAAAAGAAAGACCCTGAAATCCTTCTTATTTTCAAGAAGGCAAAGAAAGATATAATTTTTAAAAAATTAAAACACTAGAAAAAATAAAAATAAACACCCCAGAAATCAACAATGATATTTTGGCCAATTTCGTATAGTGATTAGTATAAAAAAAAATATTGTCTTGTAAATTCGTTTCTGTAGAGATAGATATAATCCTTATAAAATTACTTTAAATTTATGAGGAAGAAATCAAATGAAATATTTACTTTTCTTATAAACATTTAGAAGAATCTCTACAATTTCAAAAATTATCACATAATTATACTAAACCAATCCTGTATTTAGAAATTTACAACTTTAATTAAAAAAAACTATTTTACTCAAGACTAAATGAAACTAGGATTTAACTTTGAGTTAAATTATCACTTAGAAACTTAACTTCACCTCAACATTTTAATAGTGAAAAGAAAATTAATAAGAAGGTTTATATTCATCATCTCTAGTCAAGTCTAACATGAATTTCTAAATAAAACAACATGAAGTATACATTTTCTTCCTCTCTTTTTTTTTTTTTTTTTTTAATTCTACTAAACAGGGTGAGAGTATAAGACATGTTGAAATGGTATGTATCAATAACAACTTGTTTTCACATAAAAAAATCCCTTTTATTTAATTAAATAATACTCACTCTCACTTCGATGAAAATACAATGTATGTTGAAGTGAGATTTACTAACAACTATTTCTTTTCCATATTAGATCGACAGTAATTAAATTGAATGCACTTAGTGATGGACAAGAGCATTTGTAAATGACTATCATTCTTAGGGATGTATAACATCCGATAATAGGTACACTTATTTACAAAAACATAACAACTTATTATGCACTATACTCAGTTACTTAACAACACATTGAGGGTAGCTTACCTCCGAGCTCCAAGTAGTATATATTTCAGTGTCACAATAACTCTAGATAGCCTTGGGAATAGTCGATACTACAGCAAACCAGTTCTTTAAAATCACTATTCTGATCTCTTTTCAAAAATAGCGACACTGGCTTGACACATGAGACTAGTTCCAAGCACACAGATGAGTAATGATTCCTATTGACACTCTATAGTTTCTCTGGAGTACCCGCGCCTACCAGTCGATGACACGATTTCGGTTGCATAGCGCAAATACCACTTGCCTCGACTTCTTATTCCTCCGAGAGGGCACGGGGCTGAAAGAAAATTCGCTGAGACTTGAGTTTGGAACTTGACTTCATGTCAGGAAAAAGGCAGGACAGCGACGTATTAAGAACTAATAGGTTCCTCTTCACACGATTCCTTCTATTATAATGGGCTAGGGGGCCACTTTCTCCAATCTTTGAGCTCTGCTTCTTTCGCTCCGTAGACTTTCACGTCTTCTCAAGTTCTGTTTTTTCTGCCGAAAACTCCCCTCACCCCGATAGAAATAAAAAAAAATGGGGGAGGGGGTGAAGGACGGGACTATTTCTTTTCACATCCTCTTCGTTAGATTGCTAGCAGGGAACTACCTCATCTCCAAACCGAATTGCATGCTCCTCTGCCATCCAAAAAAGGGGCACCAAATACCAGGAAGACTACTGCTTCCCCCTTTCTCTCCCACTACTAGGGTCCATCTCATTGGGCAATGCAACAGTCACCCTTTCTCATGACCAAATATGGTCATCGCTCGCGTCCCCTCCTCTCAATCACGTGGTCAGATAGCAGGGACAGCTGTTTCTAAATTTTGCACCTGCTTGCAAACCAGTACCCGCCGATAACCGTGAATTGGCACTTTTATCTCAGATCGGTCATAAAATAACTTTAAGGGTCTGGGAAATATCTACTCCGCCTCAAATGACAGTCAACGTTTGTCATGGGTTATAAAATTTTAGGGTACTATTCATTCACGTACGCAAGCAATAAACTATGCGTGTGGGCCAATTTTTAACAAGGCTGAATATATGCCCTTTACAAGCAAGCCAGAAGCTACTCTTCTTCGAAAAAATCAACAAAGGACCACTTTACTCAAATAGTACAATTATTCCAGGACAGTAAAAGCATTCGTACGAACGGGTGTTATTTACGCTAGATAAGGGAATGGGAAGCTTTCACTTTCTTTCACACCAATGCCTATACACTCGTGAGAACGATCAAAAAATAAATAGAAAAAAGGAAATGTCCAGGGTTTTCGCTACTAAGAAAAAAAAGAAGAATAATTTTAAATATGAGATACATAAAGCATTATAAAAAGCCTTATTAAAAATATCTTAACAAGAATTCTTTTTAAATTTGGAATATTTAAATAATTTATACAAAAAAAATATTACTAAAAAAAAAACATAACATTTACGTCACTACAAATCACGTGCGCCACGGCATAACTGTATATCAAAATATAGTCAGAAGCATTAAATAAAAATCTAATTCTAAAATAAAAATCTAAAATTTTTTAAGCATATCATTCTCAAAGCAAATTTTGGAAGATTTCATATATAGGCATCATATATAGAGATACTTTATGCTTATTCATTTATTTAAATTTTACTTCTTGTACTGTTGACATTTTTTTCAGTTTTTTCCTCCTCCTTCACCCCCCTCATCCCCTTCTTTATTCAAATTACGAAAGTTTAACTTTCGTAGAATATAAAAAATATTTCGAATTCATTCATTATATAATATAGAATCTAATTCAGGTAATTTTAAATTCGTTTCCTAATTATTTTTTTAGATTTGTATGTCGAATAACAGAAGACTAGATTTTACGCTTCTAGATTTAGATTAACTCCTAAATTCTTTCAACCATCTCACAAACTGCTGCTTTTTACCAATTTTCTCAGTTAAACTTGTAATTCTAGTTAAAGTACAGATACAGGTGCAATTTTGTTTTGTTTGAACCCTTGTACTAATGTTACAGACTTTTGAATAAATGAGAATTAATTATAATATTATGCGAAATATTCAGTACAATATCTTGTGCGATAATCTACTCTTTAATTTTTCTTTCGATGAAACGATCTAATAGACAGTTAATTCTAGATATGCAACAATTTCTACCGCAGCAATTAAGGATTAAATAATTTAGAATTCCTTCTTTAGAATTGTACGATTATCTTTAAATTGTGTATCGGCTTATTAAAGAAATGTATTTGATTTTTGTTTAGAATGGATGCATCAGACCAATCAATGCACAATATGCATTAAAATATTTTCGTGGAAAATGAAAAAGTAGAAAAGAGTAAGTGAAAATTCAATATTTTTTTAATATATATATATTTTTTTAATATCCCAAATTTAATGTGAATGGGATTGTAAGTCAAATATAAATGTATTTTTTTATTATAAATGCTAATTGCCCATGCTTATTATTTCTAAGAATGGGGCATCTAACCCGTTCAGATGGAATGTCTAAACCTGCGTTGCCTTATAAATGGCCAAAAACAATAACTTTTAATAAAAGCATTATTTGTTTATAATTTATATAACAATAGAATTTTTTATAAAGTTTAAAAAAATGTATTAGATAGGTAAAATTTGCACTACAAAATCTAAATGTAATTTATCTATTTATTTATTTTGTGATGATAACAAGGTGAATTAAAAATGAATATGTTGGCAGTCGTAAAAAAATAAAACATTTTACAATCTTAGTTTTATCCTTACCACTTTTTTAATGTAAAAATAGAGGTACCGTAGATTCATGAAAGTCTATTTTTAGAGCATTTACTTTAAACCTTTTTGAAAAGTTGAAAATATGCGAACTTTTTATTTTGACATGTAGACAATATAGGACCTATATACCTCCATGTTTCCTCCACTATATCTATGATCATTATTCATGATATATTTCATAGATCTATTCGATTGTGTGCACAAAGCATTTATATAAAATGATCAAAATTTCAGAATATTTCTGAAAACATTTCTATCCTTAAATAGTATTTTGTGCCATTAATAAATACAGTTAAAACTTTTCAAATTTCAGTGTATAGGGTGGATGGGAGTGAAAGATGCATAAACATTTCGGAAAAAAAAATCTTTAAAATATTATATCCAAAATAACTGCTATAGCTGTAAAACTAAATGAGTATTTTTCTTTCTTTTTTTTTATTCATAACACTATATATGAAATTATAGTATTACACTATAGTCTTTACCTATATATGAAATTCAGATTACACAGTTTCTGCGCTTAAATTTTTACTATACTATTTTAGGATTCAACAGAAAAAGGATTTGTAGTTACTATAATCTCAGATGATCCTTTTTTATGTAAAAATAGGTACAGCGAAGATAAAAAATGATTTGTCTTTATACTGAAAATAAATTAAAAAATATATATTGTGGGTACTGGGTTCACTTGTCGTAAAACAAATCTATTAGCAAGAACAATTACATTTATCATATGCAGCTGAGAAACATTTAGTTCACAATTTAAACATACCAAAGTATAAAGGTAAAAAACAAAAAAATAAACGTAAAAATTCTGTCTTTTTGTAATATTCCATAAAAGTCTACGTATTTTGAATATTATACAAATATATGTTTTGCGTAGATTGCAGAAATATGTGTAAGAACTGAATATTAAACAAAAATATATCTATCTCGCATATTACTTAAGTACGTGGGTGGTTACAAAATTATTGTCCTTAGTGTATGTAAAGTATTTGTATTGTGATGGTTGATATGGAATATCAAAGCCCTCAGTTTCATGGCCGTAGCTGCTATAATAACATATTTTCAAATCGGGAGGTTAAATTTTGAAGACCTTTATTGAGGAACTTTTTAAGAAGGATCTGAGAGGTGAAATGCTGGTTTGGAGCTTATGGGGAAACATTTGTGACAGTGGATGAGATGCGGCAGGAATAAAATGGGTAATTTTTTTTCCAACCACCTTCGCCGTTCCAAAGCCAAGCTCGCACTCTGATTCGTTGTTGCTCTCGGCACTGTTTTCATGTAACTTGGCGATAATCATACTTGGCGTAGCGATAAATGCTTCCGTCGAGGAGTTTGATTTCCTTCCGAACCGAGTACAAAGTAACTTTTCTCTTGCAGCATTGGATTGGATGGAACGTGTCTTACTGAAAGCTGTACTCTTTAAAAGTTTTTACACACAACTTTTTACTTTGTACTCGGTTTTCTTCGTACTCGGTTCGGGAGGAAATCAAACTTGACGGAAGCGTCTATCGCTACGCCAAGTATGATTATCGCCAAGTTACGTGAAAACAGTGCCAAGAGCAACATCCAATCAGAGTGCGAGCTTGGCCTTGGAACGACGAAGGTGGTTGGAAAAAAAAATTACGCGAATAAAATCGGAATCACCATGATCCCGAGTCCAAATGACAGTAGTTTCATCTCACCCACTGTCACAAATTTAATTAAGAATGTATTCAAACAAATAATTTTCCACCCTCATTAGCTCGAAATATTCAGACTCATTTTTGAAAGTGAAAACTTGAAACTTGTTGAGGTGATTTTTTAAGAGATGTATAAGATGCTGTGTGATGTCATTTTTCGTTCAACTCATTAGAATTTGACTTATAAACAATTATTTTCTCTGCATGACCCTATTTTTTTATTTCCAGACTTCTCGCTTCGGAAAGTTCAGCTCAAATCGCCCACTTTGACAGCATTTGTTTTGCAATATTTTCTGTATTTATCAAAAAATCGAGAGGCTCGACACATTGTGTAGTTTTTAAATGAAAGAATTTGAGAGTTTGATACATTTAAAAGCAAAAAGGAATTTTAAGCAGTTTGGATTGGAATACACCCTTAAATAAGCTAAAGATCCACCTCACCCCCCTCCACTTCTCCCTCAAAAACTGTGTGAATGTAGCAAATTCGGCTCTGAAATTAAGCATATAGACACCTGAGACATTAGACTTTATTGTATCACATTAACCACGGCACCACAATTTTTTTATATACACTAAGGACAATAATTATTCAACCTTCCTGGTATGTGGGTATTTTACATATTACGCAAAGAGTTGTGTAAATTACATGTAACACAAAAATATGTGTTTTATGCATAATACACTTATCTTTGTAATCGCAGAAAACTACACAAAAAAGGTGTGTAAAAATAATACACCAATATATGTGTATTCTTGTACAATTAACAGATTAATTTGTGTATTTCAAGAGTGACGTGATCACTTTTACACACTTTTTGTTATCATTAAATAACACATCAGAAAGTGTATTTCAGAATTTACACATATTATGTGTGTCTTTTGGCAATTTGCACACCACTTTACACACATAGATAAATCGTTTTTGTATTATCGAGATCGTTATCATCGAGAATACTTGATTTTATGTGTAAATTTCCCCATTTACTTTTTAGATTAAATTCCAAGAAATCTGCTTGTCTGTGCAAATACTGTTATGCTTTAAAAAATTAATTTTTTGAGTGTTTTCTTTTTTATATATTTAATAATTCAATATAATATACATAACTCTATTTCGTGTAAAACTGTATTTATATAGCATCTATCTCTACTTACTTAAGCAAAAATCTGTTGTAACGCTGTATGTTTCGAAAGAAAAGGGAAAAAATATTTTTCTCTAAATTCGATTTCCCTACTTTGGCGTGATTTGTATGCCGCAACAGAGTATCGTCAAATTTACTCGTACCATTTGAAAGATAGCTGATTATTTTGGGAAGTGTTTTTAAAAGAGAAATTTATCATCTTTTTTCGCATCTAGTATGTTGATAATTTTTCAATTTATTTATCCTTTAAAATCGGAATTATTACTGTTTTTGTAGAAACATTTGCTATTTATAACTTGTTTTAGAAATTATATTCACAATTTAAGTAATATTTTTTATTATTACATGGATTATATGGTCTCATTTCCTATATTAAAGTACTAAGATTATCAAAATCGAAGCTTATTTTTCTAATTTCTTTTATTTTTATTTTTTCATTACTGATAAAATTATTTTAGATTTCGAAGTAATTTACCCGTTGATTTATTGATTTTGGAGCGTCAGACTGGTGGTCAATACAAAATTGGCGTTTTTTCGTGTATTTAAAAAAAAACCTCCAAATTCATTTTACGAACCAGTAACTACATTTTGAAAATTGAAGTGATGTTTCAATTTAAGATTCTTTTTTGTTTAGTTTTGTTTTTTAACATTAATATTTTTTTTCTTTAAATTTTAATGTATGTGCTTCCTTATTATTGAATTCTCGTTAAGATTTTAGCAAGGAAGAATCTTGTTTTCCGTTTTATCTTGAATTAAACTAATTTCTGAATTAATGTAGTTTTTCTTCGCTTTGGTAAATTTATTTTCTTTTATGCAAAAATGACTCTTTCTGATAACATTACCTAAGATTTTTATATAGGTGTTTAAAAAAAAATATTCTGAAATGAGTGAACTCTAATAGCTGAAAAAAGCGGAAAGCTGTTTTATATTTCAACTTATGGACGAAGATGAGACGGCGAACCTATGGCACGTGTGCCAAAAGTGGCAAGTGAAAGAATAATTTTGGCACGGTGTTGCTTATAAATATCGCACAAAACTCACTCACTTATGCTGAATATGATTACTAAAGATGACCTGGTCTTGTCTAAATTCGAATTATTGGAAATTCAAGACTTTTAATCGCGTCGTTTTAAAATACTGTAAATTGCAACACTAGTAAAAATATCAATGATAAAATTACCGCAAATTGAATTTCTGAACTATATAAAGAAAATGGCGTTTGCCCTTTTACTAATTTTCTCATCTATCATTTTCTACAAAGTCATTATTTTTACAAATCAATTATACGAAAAAACAAATTAAAACATTTGCAAGATAAATCGAGTACAGTTTGCATTCTGTTGAAATCGACTGAGTATAAACATATTAATTATTTTTCATCCAAGATGCAATAACACAATTAGTCAACTTTTTTAAGTAAATTCTAAAATATGATGTTTTATGATTATTATAATGTAATACCCACGTTTATGTCACCAATTTTTAAAATTTTTTAATAAGAAATTTTTATTTATGATTTTTCAATCTGTGAGGGAGTGACCTTTGTCATAAAGGCACTCTAGTATTTCTGAGATCGTGACGTCAATAATTTAACATGTGTAAGCGTAAAAGCGACATCTATCCTCTCTTTTACTTTAACTTTCTAGAGTGTGTGTGTCTCTTTCGGGTTCTGCAGTTAGCTCGCGGTTATTAGTAATATGTTAATGTGAAGTATCTCAGTTTGCAACATATAAAAGCTTGGGGTTTGAGTGTGTGGGGAGTATCTCTGGCGTTTGCCAGCGTATGAGTATCTCTGGCATTAGCCAGCGAGAGAGTATCTCTGGCATTAGCCAGCGAGAGAGTATCTCTGGCGTTAGCCAGCGTGTGAGTATCTCTGGCATTAGCCAGCGAGTGAGAGGATCTCTGACATTAGATAGCGAAGTGAATCACTGGCGATTAGCCAGCCGAGCGTTCTGGAGATATTAGTCAGCGGAGTGCTAGCAGATTGAAAGTAGCAGCGAGCCTCCAGTGAGTTGTAAAGGAGTTTCGGTATTCGACTTGAGAGTTGGCCGTGGTAAGAAAATTCATAGTAATTACATTTTGATTATTTGAAAGTGAATAAAGAATTACACACAGCCACGGGCTGTCTAATTAAGCTTTATCTAGCAGCTTAGCCGAAGGATAGTTGAGAAGTAATAGAAGGTGCCACGATTGAGCTAGTCCGGAGCCTGTGAGTATGCGTTTAGTCTTTTCATAGTATTCTCAGTTGTAAAAATTAAGACTTGCTCCACTTCCCTTGAGCCCTTATCATTTTAATAAACTGTGTTTTCTTATCTTAATTACTGAGTATGTCTGCATTTAACTGCCAGCACGAACACCCAAACGTTACAAATGACACCCAACGTGTGTTTAACGTTACATATCTACTAAATTTTTTCATTAGTCAGCATCTCAATGTCATCTATGCTGTCGTTTGCGAGGAACAAGGCACGCGGCTACAAAAAGATTCGCCAACCCTGGACTAGAGAAAGATGCGATGATTGAGCGTCAACTAAAGAGTCGGAACATAGGTGCCAACAACCATAATTTTTTCCGGAGTCAAATCGAAGATAAAACCACATAGAAAACGCGCTCTTGCCGTTCAACAAAGCAGAATGTCATTTTGTATGTTAACCCTTTTCGGCTCAAAGTACATCTGTTGAAATATTTGAGTGGCATTGAGACTCGCGAACAAATATATCTTAAAATAACGAAAATATTTTCTTCACATACTATTTAAAATGAAAATAAAAGCTTATTTTAAAATATTGATGTCATTGTATAAAATTGAAACTGGTGTTATACACAATTGAAATGAAAAAAACTTCTTTAAACACCATAAAATAAGTTAACTGCGCAAGGCCTTTCGAAAGAACTTAGTCTTTCTTCGTCAGGCGCAAAAAACACGTGCGTCCACAATGAATGTAGCGGCACGACTCAAGGGGAATGCGGGAGGGAGAGGGAGCAAGCAGAAGGAACAGCCAATAGGAAAGAAGAAGGCAACAGCCAATCACGGAAGAGCATAAACAAAACTAGATAGACAATGAAGGAGAGGAAAGGAAGAAGGGGGGAAGGGAAATGGGAAAAAAGCGGGGTAAATTAAAAAATTAACTAAAAGGAGAGATTAAAATGAAATAAAATGTACGCAAAAAATATATAAATTAGTAGTAATAAAAAAAATAAAATAAAATAAAAAATAAAATAAAATAAAATAAAATAAAATAAAATACATAAAAATAAAAAATAGTTTACAATTATAAACACACATGAATATACCTGAAAAATAGTATACATAATATATATAAAAAAAAAAATAATAATTAAATAATAAACTTAATTATGAAGCAGTGCTGAAAAGATTCTTCCAGGCAACGGAGAGGGTTTTAGAATCAGATTTATCATTAACAATAATATCACGATTAATATAAATAGCTAAGTTTTCAAGAAAGTCTAACTCAGAGGAACTATTGGCATTAAAAATAATTTTAGCAGTTTGAAAATTGAAACTATGGCCGGAATCCCAAGAGTGTTTAGCAACAGAAGATTTAGAAATTTCTTGATTAATGACATACCGAGAGTGTTCTTTTAGGCGTTTTTCGAGATTTCTTTTAGTTTGACCAATATACGATAAATCACAGCCATTACAAGGAATATTATAAATACCCCATTTTTGGAGGTCAGGGACAGGACATTTCATGGAAGGAAATTTTAATTTATTGACTGGTTTAAAGATAACATTAAAATTGAAACGTCTTAAAACTTTAGCTAATTTAAAACATAAAGGAGGATAAAAGATATTTCTACAATTGATATTTCTACAATTGATATTTCTACAATTCTTCAAACTGTCAATTCTATTGATCCTCATATTCAGTTTACTTTTGAGTTAGAGAATTGTAATAAACTCCCTTTCCTTGATGTTTTAGTTACCAAATGTGATTCTTCTTTCAAAACTTGTGTTTATAGAAAACCTTTTTCTGTCTCTAATCCACCCCATGCTCTCTCAAATCATCCTGTCAATCAAAAGATCGCTGTTTTTTATACTTATGTTTATCGTGCTCTCAAAATTTGTTCCGATTTTGCATCTCTTAAGAATGAACTCAATTACTTAAAATCTGTTGCTGTAAAACGTGGATTCAATCCTTCTATCATTAATACTGCTGTGAGCAAATTCAATAGACCCCCTAACAATTCCACTCTTTCTAATATTGATAAAAGTAAACCTGATAATTTGGTCGTCCTCCCTTTTTATCCTCCTTTATGTTTTAAATTAGCTAAAGTTTTAAGACGTTTCAATTTTAATGTTATCTTTAAACCAGTCAATAAATTAAAATTTCCTTCCATGAAATGTCCTGTCCCTGACCTCCAAAAATGGGGTATTTATAATATTCCTTGTAATGGCTGTGATTTATCGTATATTGGTCAAACTAAAAGAAATCTCGAAAAACGCCTAAAAGAACACTCTCGGTATGTCATTAATCAAGAAATTTCTAAATCTTCTGTTGCTAAACACTCTTGGGATTCCGGCCATAGTTTCAATTTTCAAACTGCTAAAATTATTTTTAATGCCAATAGTTCCTCTGAGTTAGACTTTCTTGAAAACTTAGCTATTTATATTAATCGTGATATTATTGTTAATAATAAATCTGATTCTAAAACCCTCTCCGTTGCCTGGAAGAATCTTTTCAGCACTGCTTCATAATTAAGTTTATTATTTAATTATTATTATTTTTTTATATATATTATGTATACTATTTTTCAGGTATATTCATGTGTGTTTATAATTGTAAACTATTTTTTATTTTTATGTATTTTATTTTATTTTATTTTATTTTATTTTATTTTATTTTTTATTTTATTTTTTTTTTTTTATTACTACTAATTTATATATTTTTTGCGTACATTTTATTTCATTTTAATCTCTCCTTTTAGTTAATTTTTTAATTTACCCCGCTTTTTTCCCATTTCCCTTCCCCCCTTCTTCCTTTCCTCTCCTTCATTGTCTATCTAGTTTTGTTTATGCTCTTCCGTGATTGGCTGTTGCCTTCTTCTTTCCTATTGGCTGTTCCTTCTGCTTGCTCCCTCTCCCTCCCGCATTCCCCTTGAGTCGTGCCGCTACATTCATTGTGGACGCACGTGTTTTTTGCGCCTGACGAATAAAGACTAAGTTCTTTCGAAAGGCCTTGCGCAGTTAACTTATTTTATGGTGTTTAAAGAAGTTTTTTTCATTTCAATTGATGTCATTGTGGTCATAAGAAATTAAAATTAAGGGACGACGGGCAGAATTTAACCCACGAGGCCTCAAAACTGTTAAGACATGCTATCAAAAGATACAAAAAATAATACTGAGCTTTCACTAAATAGTTTAAATGTAAATTTTTCAAAAATTTCATTTGAAACATTCAATTTTTTTATCAAAAAACCATCTTTATGCAGTTTAAATACAAAATGAGTTAAAATAGTTCCTGTTGAAGAAGGTGCGACTATGACAAAAGCAAGAACATATTGAAAACAATAGTATTACTTAGCCATGATATGTCAAAAATAAAGGAAGAAGACAGAGTGATTTAGACGAAAAGAGGAAGAGGCAATGTACCTCTTGTATCACGCTATTACTTACAAGGAAGGTCTCCATTGGTGGCATACTCAGAATTTTTTGAAAAAAATACGAAATAAACTACTCATGTAGGTAATAAAGGATCAGTGAAAATTAGCGGCGGAATTTCATTATTAGATATGTAAAAAAATAAAATAGTTTGGAATAATGGGCGTGAAAAGCTGAAAGCTACGCGGGATTTGGCGAGCAGTGCATTTCCTCGCCAAAAGCAGACGATTTTAACGAATCTGAAAATTGATTTTAATTGACTTCACTATTAAAAATCTGCAGCATTTACTGCAACGTCACTCCACTACTTTTATAGAATACCTCTCTTCTGACCAATGAGAATGCTCCATAGCACCGTGAATTGACCGTGTCATACACTGTTAAAAATCTGCTGCATGTTGTTGCAACGCACTCCACCGCTTGTATATAATATCTCTATTCCAACCAATGAGAAAGCTAAATTTCACGGCCAAGTAACCGTTTTCTATACAAGCAAGGGAGGGCGTTGCAACAAAATGCAGCAGATTTTTAACAGTGTATTTTTCAATTTGGAACAATTTTAATCAATTTAAATTGTGTTTTAAATGATAAAATATATTAATTTAATTTTGTTATAAGTACATATAAACGTATATGACAAAATTACACTTAAAGTAAAGTAAAAATGCAAAACTAAAATTACTTAAACTAAACTTATTTAAATAAATTGAACATAGAAAGTTTTTTCTTTAAAAAGTATTCGAAGCGTAAAAGCGTATTTTTCAAAATTTCGTTTTTTCGCCAACCGGAGATAAATTACCAAATAAACGAAATTTTTATTATTTTTTTACGGACGTTATAAGGAGGTTCCGCCGAAATGTTTTTTATAAACATATATAACTATATGAGAAGAACATTCTGTAATTTTTTCAGATTTTTCTGAGTATGCCCGTATGGAGACCTTCCTTGTTAGACCGTTTTCTTTATATCTAGTAATAGTGCAATATAAGAAGGTTGTTCAGCAAGATATAGAAGAAAAAAAAAGGTGCAGAGCTTGTTGGAGAAATCACCACAACCACCAGGATTTTCTAAAGAGATAAAGATTCTAAACGTTCCCTTGCGTGAACTTGGAAAATCAAAGCTAAATATATATATACATATTTCTTCTCAAAGTAATATAGTTGTCACACAAATGAACAAGAATTGTTACAATATCTTTGCCAATTGAAGAGAAGGATGACTGTGCATGCTGTTTAAAAAGGAGAAAACTGTTATTAATGCATTCCATTTCGTCAGACTCCATCAGATACGTGTATGATAGCATGAGAGCAAGTTAAAAGGCATCCGCATCACGGATGCCTCCAAACGGTTTCAACACATATTAGTGATTTTTTTTGAGGGGATCCAGTGTGAGTGCGTGAAATCTATCGTTGAATGCAAAATATCTATGGGGACATACATTTCGCGTATGTCACCACATTTTGGATCGATTCAAGAAAACTTTGAAGAAACGGTAATTTGGCACTTAATTTCCACTTAATTCTTAACTTCCTTAATTTAATTCCAATGGCAGTTTGGACTTCATTATTATCGGCAAATCGCCTTCCTTTCAAAGCTTTCTTGAGCAAATCGAAGATGTGATGACATAATCTTCGTACCGTACACATTTTACATTTGATGATGAATTTCTCTCGAACTCACATTTTCCGCTGTTAAAAATTACATGACCACATGTTGTCATAATTAAAAAGCATCCAAGATGCGAAAGAGATGTCTTTTAAAGAGATTCCAGTCTATCACACACGCATCTAGCGAGATCTGATGACATCGTATTCATTACCAGCGCTCTACGTCCTCTATAGGAGCATGCGCAGTCATCTTTTTCTTCAAATATAAGAGTTATTTCAGCAATGTCGCTTTCATTTGAAAGAGCCCTATAATTGTGTAGGATATTCATAGAAACTGTCTCTTTTTAACCATTTTTTCAAAAAAGTCTAATATCAACCCAAATGCAGAATGAATATCGTAATTGAATGGTGAATTCGTTTAGCTATTTTTATTTAGTTTACCAAAGAATAATACGGGAGGTTGGCACTTCTAAAGAACAAGTAATTATTTTTAAAGAGATGACAGTCTAAATTTTCAATTCATATGCAGTGATAAGATAGTATGTAAAAGCTAAATTAATTGTTTTGATTCAGTCTTTTATTTAGATACTCTTTTTTTGTGAAAGTTCGATTGATGTTTGCCTCGTTCTCAAGACAACGCCTTGAAATACAAAATTACACTTCTCTTTCTTGGGCATTAATGTATCGCAGCCGAAAAACATTTTAAAGAATATTCTTTATAAAATAATGATAAAAGAAATAGAACTTTTATTTTTAAAAAGTCTCCATTTTGCGTAACAAAAAACTATGCATTTAAAAATCTAATTATTGAAACATAAAATAAGTTACACGTTTATTTCTTGCTAAAAATTCAATAATTAAATACTGAAACACACGTGCTAGATTTTAAATTTTCGTGGAAAACAATAATAAACAAAATAAAAATGGTCATAAAATTTAAAAAAGAAAAATTATATAAATAGTCCGTTAAATGGCCTCGAAAATATCATTTTTGGCAGGCAATAGTACTGCGAAATCAAAAAACATAATTTTAACAGAAAATGTTTTTCGGTTCTCAAACTTCCTAATATAGGGATTTAAAATGTACCAAGTCTCAATGCCAGATGTGAGCAACACCAAAAAATGTCCCTTTATGAGCAATCTAGCCAAAATCCGAAAGACTGCAGCTAACTTAAATGACATTTTGTAGAATATTTTAAAAAGATATCTCTTGGAATCGTCTGAAACTTCAGGATAATAAAGATTAAATTTGACCTCCTATTCATCAACATCTTTTTGATAAAGAGGGCAATTAGGTCACCGACAAAAAATCAAAGAACACTAATAATATTCGGGATCATCCTGTGCATTAAAATGCACGAAAAGACCTATTGCCGAAAAATACAAGTATGTGCATACTATACAACATGCCCTCTAAGGTTTGTAACAGTAGCAGGTATATTCATAAAAATGCCGCAATTTTTTGGAATATTAAAAAAATTCTGTTTTTTTTTTTTTTTTTTTTAACTTATATCATGCAGGAATTTCAACTAAATTTAATGCCAGTATCAGAAAAATTTACGAAATATTGTAGAAACAATGTAGTGCAAATGGAATAAAAATGCATTAAATATTTTATGAAATATGAGTAGTGGTATAACTCAATTTTTATCGGCACATGCGTGAACGATAACAATGATCATATTACATAATTTAATAGTCAAATCTATGAAGTAATTCATAAAAAAAAAATCCAGTCAAATATCGTGAAAATTCAGAACGATAGAAAGGAATTGCATTCTAATTTTCTTTAAAAGCAACTAACTGATAAAGAATTCTCCACAAATTGTCGATTTTAATTTAATTTATCTTTTCCTTTTTTTATCGATGATTTAATTCTTCTTGGATAATTACCAGAACGAACATATTCCATGATATAAAAAAAAGTATCGAAATCAAAGAATTAATTTTAAATCTTTTCATTGATATTCATTAAACACAAAGTTTTTCATAAAAATCAGTTGATAAAACTGAAAATTTGTGGAAAATCCTTTATCATTCATATGCTTTTAAATAGAACTATAAATCATCTCAGTCCTATCGTCAATATCTATATGAATTTCCACGATTTTTAACTGAATTTTTTTATAAGTTGCTCAATAGTGTTGTCTATTAAATTATGTAATCATATCGTTATTATTATTCGAGCAAGCTCAAATAAATATTATTTCATGCAATTAATCATATTTCATCAAATATTTAATATATTTACATTCCAGTTGTACTTTAAATGAATAATAATTATTCTTTTCACCACATATTTTACAAAATGTATATTTTAGTGCACGTCGTAAATGCATGCAAATTTTGATATGTTTGACAGAGCGTAACATATTTAAAATTCATTTGAAGCGATTTTTCCCCGTAGGCAGTAACATCATTGAATTATTTTGACTCTCCCTGTAAATAAACAAATCTTAATAAAAGTTGCACTTGAAATAGAGTTCGTTCTAGAGTAAATTTCAATATTTTTTTCAAAATTCCATGTTAATCTGAATATATTTATGAAAGTTAGAAAGCGGACAACCGGGCCAAAATCATAAGCACTTTTCAACTTTGTAGGAAAGTGTTAGGTTCTTGGCCTCCATCGGAATCGTCCCAAACCATTTTTTTTTCTTTTTGTAGTAGTAGTAGTACTAGTGATTTCGATTCTGTCAGTATAAGTTTAATTTATAAGTTATTTATTTTTTTGTTTTTTATAGTGAAATACATTTCCATCACTAATTGTTGGAAGATCTAGGGTTTTTAAATGTTCTTTCGATGTTTTGTTTGCTGTTTTATTTTTTATTCATTTTCAGGGAAAAAAAATTCAGTTCTGGATTCTGCATGATTATCTATATTAATAAAAGAACAAAACGCTCTGTCTGTCTGTGTGTGTGTGTGTGTGTGTGTCTGCGATGGCTAGCAAAATCTACAGCACGTACGAAGCTCAAAATTTTTTTGAGAGTAGCCCAATGTCTCTTTTGATGCACCTGACCTTCAGAATTTCGAAATTCTATTTATTAACTGAGTAATTAATTAAATTCCAAAGATCACTCTCATAAAAAATCGCCTTTTTTCTTCTTTTTTTACCTTCATTTAGTTATGGTTGGTTGGTTGCATAAAATTTTCGCAGAAATAATTAAAAAAGCTGAAATAGACCTTTAAAATTCATAGACTTGCAAACTGTCATTTTAAATGATGATTTTTTATCACAGCAGTTGTAAACCATGGAGGAAAAAGATAGGTGGTGGTGAAATAAACCGAAAAAAGGGTTGCAATATTAAACCATTTATCGCTCAAATTTTAATGTCCCAAACAAAAGCATGTGGAAGGGATTTTGTATTACTAAGACGAATTGAAAGAAATGATTTACAGCTGAAGCATATTTTACGAAGAAATAGTAATTTTTTAAAATGGTCTTTTTTCTATTATATTATTTATTTTTTAAAAAATGTTTGCTTTTAAAATAATTGAAATTGATAAATTCGAAATAATTAAATGTCGAAATAAAATTAAATAAAATATTGAAAACATTTGATTTGACGCATTACTAAAAGTTTTCTTTTTTTCTTTTCTTTTTAATACTTTATAACGTAGATGAAAAATGTTTATGATTTAACAACATATTAATAATTCTATATCAATCTATAAAATATATTTATGAAAACATTCTTTTAAAATCATGCGTGAAAACTTAAATAACAAATATTAGTCTAAAATCTAGATTTCAGAGTGCAGACGATTTTAAGACATTAACGAAAGAATGTTACCTTTTCAAGCAAAATCTTAAATGATGCTTCTATATTGATATTTCAAAGTCATATGATAAAAATAATCACATAATTCTTGCCTATGATTGATATATTTGTATCTTTTATGCATTCCGATCGTGTATTACAGTCAATAATGGCACAAAACTTTATTTTTTAAACGAAATTTTAGTCATCTATTCAGTAACAGTTTAAAAGGTAAAAAACAAAGAAATACGGGTTTAAACCAGTTTGAATTGATCGGCCGGCGTGTCAAAGCACATGGTTTTGTTCGTGCTTATTTGGACTTAATGTAGCGGATTTTAGGGTTATATTTTTGGCGTCAGCCCAAAACATTATACTTCCACTCATTTTCTTTTTACTGTGTGGTTGTACGCAAATCTTTGGCATTTCGAACATTAAAATGTATGAGTCATTAGCTGTGTTGCTGTAAAAAAAAATCACACAACACTTTTCTAGGAATTTTTTTCTAATCATTGATAAAATTTAAATGTATTCTATTCAATTTAAAATTAAATTACGGCTTTAATTTGGTTTAAAAAAATAAAACATAGCTGTTTGGCGTACAATTGTTCGAATCCGCAAACGATTCATACACTATAGTAAATTATCAAATAGCAAAGTAAATTATTTATCAGAAATAGCCATAAAAAGAATAGTAGCAAAATTGATTATAAACTTAATGTTTAGACTAATTAACACATAACCCGATCCCAACCAGAAAAAAACAGACCACACTCCGATCCGTGATAGACAAAATTTCCGTGAGTATAAACCCGACCCGAACCTAAAAATTCTGTTTGAAAAAAAACTATGGCTTTGATAACTGACCCGAACCAAATCTCAATCCCATAAAAATGTTCAAATAAAGCATAACCCGATCCAAATAAGGAAAAATAATTTCAGTGGGCATGAAACCTGACCCGAACTTAAACATTGTCTTAAAAAAGCTCGAAATGTGACCCGAACAAAATCTGAAACCGATAAAAATATTCCAGAGAACTATAACCCGATCCCAGCAAGACAAAATACTTTCCGTCGTCATAAACCCGACTCAAACCTAAAAAATTCCATTTGAAAAATTCTGAAATTTGACCCAAACCACATCTAAATCCGACCAAAATATTCGAAAGAACCATAACCAGATTAGAGTAAGACTAAATAATTTCCGTGCACATGAACCCGATACCAACCTAAAACTTCCATTCGAAAAAATACCTGAAATTTGAATCGAACCATATCTGAATCTGACAAAACTATTTCAAAGAACCGCAACTGGATCCGAACAAGGCAAAATATTTCCATGGACATGAACCCAATCCGAACCCGAAAAATTTCTTTGAAAAAATCGCGAAATCAGAACTGAACCAAATCTGAACTTGGCAAAAATATTCCAGTGAAGCATCTCCTTATTCGAACAAGACAGAATAATTTTCATGAACACGCAAAAAGACCCGAACCCAAAAGTACCATTTGAAACAAAAACCCGAAATCTGAATTGAACCAAATCTAAAACCGATAAAACTATTCCAAAGAACTATAACCCGATCCGAGCAAGACGAAATAATTTCCGTGGTCATAAACCCGACTCGAACCTAAAAAATCCGATTTGAAAAAACCTGAAATTTGACTCAAACCACATCTGAATCCGATCAAAATATTAGAAAGAATCATAACCAGACTCGAGTATGATAAAATAATTTCCGTGGACATGAACGAGATTCGAACCTAAAAATTCTATTTGAAAAAATACCTGAAATTTGAATCGAACCAAATCTGAACCTGACAAAAATATTCCAAAATACCATAACAGGATCCGAATAAAACAAAATTTCCATGCACATGTACCAAATCTGAACCTAAAAATTTTCATTGAAAAAATTTCGAAATCTGAAATGAACTTGATAAAAATATTCCAGTGAAGCATGTATTTATTCGAACAAGGCAGAATATTGTCCGTAAACACGCAAGAAAACTCGAATCCAAAAATTACATTTGAAGAAAAATCCGAAATCTGAATTAAACCAAGTCTGAACTTGACAAAAATATTCCAGTGAAGCATGTCTTTATTCGAATTAGACAGAATAATTTCCGTGGACACGCAGGAAGACCTGAACCCAAAAATTCCATTTGAAGAAAACGCCGAAATCTGAATTGAACCAAATCTGTTCCCGACTAAAATATTTCATAGAAACATAACTAGATCCGAGCAAGGCAAAATAATTTCCATGGACATGAATCCGACCCGAACAATTAAATCGAATTTCAAAAAATACCTGAAACCTGAATCGAACCAAATCTGAACCCTTCGAAAATATTCTAATGAATCATAACCAGATCCGAACAAGACAAAATAATTTCCATGGACATGAACTCAATAAATGGTTGGGTAACATTTGGGTTGCAATTACATTGCGGTAAGTCTTTGATTTTATTTAATTTCACGTTAGGTTACAGTTAGATCACGGTTAATTTAAAGTTAGGTTAAAGTTAAATTGCATTTATGTGATGGTTATAATAAGAATAGGTTACAATAAAGTGACGCCTAGGTTACATTTATGTTATATTTAAGTTACGATAGGGTACTGTTAAGTCGCAGTTAGGTTACAGACAGATTATGGTTACGGTACAAAAGTTTACGGTTAGGAATTTGTCCACAGAGTCAACATTACGCATGCTTTGATTAAAAATATACACTTTTGTTAAATGGCTCTGAAATTATAATACTATATACCAATCTTTTATCATGGTGTATCGATTTCATTCATGATATAGTCGGATTTAAGAGTGATATAATTAGTTTGAAATTCAAAATATTTCACTTGGGATTTCTATGGGAAAAAATAATTGGTTACGTGATTTAACAGTGATTTTTACGGGTTAATATCAACACTTTAACACGAAAATAACGCAATCGTTGGATACATGTTCCCTCCCGCGTTTCTCATTGATCATTTTAAGTATTTTTAGAGCTTAATATTAGTTGTTGTTTTTAAAACCGATTTTTCACAAAGTAAGCTGCGACGTATTTCAGACAATGCATTTCTGCATGCTTCCAGTTAATGATAAAATCATACAAATTTCAAGTTCGTTTAATATTGCTAAAACGGACCCGGGCAACGCCGGGTGGGTCAGCTAGTATTATATAAAATTTAATGAGCTATGAGCACGGAAATTTTTTGATAATAATCTATTTTAAAATTAATGCATTTTTATCAATTATAATTTTTTTTCATTACTTTTGACTACCAAAATGAACTCCACACAATTATTTTGAGTTTTACATATGTAGTATATTTTACCCGACATTCAAGGAAATGTTTTGTGATATTCAACGAAAAAAGGTGCCATTTAAAATGAGGTATTTGCAGGCATGGGTCCGAGAATTACATAAAAACAAGAATCAAACTTTCACTTTTATTAGGAAAGAGATAACATTTCGAAAGTTGAAATATATATTTCTTTCATCATTATCTATATTATAAAGGCCAAACGTATTTGTGCGTAACGCATACGTCATTTTGCGAATGGCAACACTTTCCCCTGTAATTTCGGTTTTGCAATTTTTGCTGCTGCAAATTTTACACATCTGAGCATCGTAAGCATTTTTAATTTTTACAACGTCGTACAGAGAAAAAAAAATGTACTTTTAAATTCAATTTGTTTGTAAGCTATATCTCAATTTATTTTTGAGTTATTGATTTTTTTTACAGTTTTTAGAACCAATTTTGTATTTGTGGCAACAAAGTCACTTCATTTTCTCTTAAAATTGAAAAAAAAAAGTAAATAAAAAAATATTAATTAAAATGCGCAACGCTTTACGATGCAATTTCAGTTTTGTAATTTTCGCTACTGCAAATTTTGCACTTTTAAACATCATACAATTTGAATTTTTACATCGTCGTATAGAGAAAAAAATGTACTTTTAAACGCATTTTGTTTCAAAGCTTTATCTCAATTAAATTTTGTGATATAATTTTTTTTGTAATTTTTAGTACCAATTTTGTAATTGTGGCAACAGAAACACTCCATTTTCACTTAAATTGAAATATACATATATCTTCAAACTTCAACTGTTTTCAATAAGATTATTGTAAAAATACTGTTTTCATTGGTTTATTGTATGGTAATATATGAATTACTCTGGTTATATAATGTCCATTTATCCATATGTTTCTTAGTAATTTGGTAATCTGCCTTCTATTTCTCTCCAAACTTCAACTGTTTTTAATAATATGATTGTAAAAATACTGGTTTCATTGGTTTATTTAATGGTATTGTCTGAATAACTTTGGATGTATTTATAAAAGTATTTATATATTCAACTTCCATAATGATAAGATGCATAAGCGCAATCATTAAGGGATAGTTTAATCTTTTATGTCATTTATGTTATCATAAGATAACATGAATTCTTGCAGCTTTTTGTGGATTATTTCACTTCAGGCCCATTTTGGCATAAATTAACCTATTTTTAAAAAAAATTAAAATACATTACTTTGATGCTGCACAGCGCATGAAATAATGTATTTCTTCAATTTGTTATTCTTGCTGCTTCTTTAATACTTTTTGGAAATATCTACCATTCTTATAACTTCGGATTTTACCAATATTGGAATTTAGTTGATATGTAATTAAACATGGGGACTTTATTTATAGGATATTATGTTTATGTGTACTGCATAATTTATTTACTATGAGACTACTTTTAGATTTAAGTTTGGGATTTTTTCTTTTCATGTAAATATTGTAGGGGGAACTGGGGTACATTGATACTTGGGGCACATTGATACACCCCCTGTACAGCACACAGGGTCATTACAGGAAGTTTCACAACAGCTCCAAAAGGTGATACTAGTGAAATTAACTACATACAGAAAGTTTTGGAATGATTCAATAGTTTGATGAAATGGGATGGGTGATTAATTGTTCTTGTAGGTCAAAAGTAAATTTGAGTTGTACAATTGAAATGGCATTATACAACTGTTCCAGTATTTTCAACCGATAAGATTACCCTTCCTGGCAAGTAAAGCTACTCTTTATCAGTCCCTCATTCTTTATTGTTAGATAAATTATGAAGTGTTGAATTTGCGACTCATTTAATTCGAAATGGCTGTATGGGGCACATTAATACAGTCTTTGTCGGGGCACATTGATACAACCTAAATCCTTTTCTAGTTCATTTTTTCATTACCTTTTTTTTTTTTTTACCATACACTCCTTAATTCAACATTTTTTCGTCAAAAATATCTATTATTAGTTTTTATTGAAATGAAATAGATCTAATTTCTTTATATTAGAACATTTTATAGTATTTTTGCAAACAGAAGACGTACAAACTTACACAATATCTAGTGCTAGTAGAATTAACAAAAGAAATGGACGGCAGCCTGGCAAATCTCAAATTTATATCGATTCTCCAGAGAAAAAAGTATTATCGACATGAGAAATGTTAAGTAAGAGAAACAAGCTGCAGAACAGTACAGGATAATTATATTATAAACATAATTTTTAATATAATAATCCTTTATTTTCTGTTTGTAAACCGATTTATAAACAGAAAATCTGGTAATTCTTTCACCTTTCCTAAGAAAGAAGATAATGTTGGGGTTAAAGTGCCAGATATGACAAAGTTACTACAGCCAACAATCAGACAAGGAACAGCCAGAACATCAGGTCATTATACATTTCATTTTGATTGCTTCAATATCGCTTACAAATAAATTGTTTGCGATTTTAATGTCTATAAATATATATAAAATGGTTTGCTAACTATTTTTCTATGAAAAATATGCATTGGTGTTACTTTGTCTCCATTTCTCCCAGACGTGTCAAAGTGTTTCAATCTGCCCCGGGGATGGGGCACATTGATACAAATTACTTTTTTTGATTTTTTTTAAATTACATGCAAAAATAATATATAAAACAACGATTGTACATTTTTATAGCACACTACACAGGTTTTGCTGACATCACATAGAAAAATAATTTGAAATTTCTGCTTTCTAGACACCAAAAAATTTTTTTCAAAAAAGCTGTATCAATGTCCCCCAGTTCCCCCTATATATAATTATTATTTATGTAATCAAGTACTTTCAATTTATTATTATTGATTTTTTTTTAATTTAATTACTTTTATTTTATCTTTATTAGTGATATAAATTAATTAGGGAATTAAATGATATATATATTATTTTTATTCAATATATTTTGCCAGTTATCTTTTTTTAATCAATTAATCAAGATTTCAACTGATATATAGATTATGTCAATTTCTTCTTTTTTAGCTTAAATTTATATAGTATTATAAATTGTTCTTATTCTAATTTTTATGTAATATATTTTGTCATATTGGGTATAAATAATCTTACTTATGATGACTAGTTACAAAACAAATTTAGCGATTGGCAATTTAGGCTCTTCAAAATGTAGAATGTCTAATGCTCGGTACAAAGAAATAGATAGGGATTTCTTTGGATCGTCAAACAGTTACCTGTCATATTGTCCCTCGATTAAACTTAAATTTTAAAAGTGCTTATCTCCCAAATGCTTAACTTGCCCTCATGCAGATACACAACAAATTGATAATGATTCCATTTCTAAAAACAATGTGATATTTTGTAAAGCATACAACGTATTATACTCAACTAATTGCAACATCTGTAAGTTAGAATATATAGGTCAAACATGTAATCCTTTGCATAGAAGAATCAATCAACATAGACAGGATATTTTAAAAAACAACTCTATTAATGTTGAAGATATACATTTCAGGCCCCATAACTTTAAATATATATCCATCAAAATCTTAAGTATGCATAAAAATCTAAATGATAGATTACTTTATGAATCAATTTATATTAAATCTCGTAATTTTTTATACCCTTATGGTCTAAATTCTAAATTATTTAATCGTACTAACATTGTCTTTACTAATACTAATAATTATGAATATTATAGTAGTACGTATGCAAAATTAAATCATTCTGCTAATAAAAAAACTACAACAAGAGGTAAAAATAAGGCTAATAATCAATATATTTCTAGAAATGAGATCAAACAACAAATAATTAAGATGGAATCTGAATATAATAACTCCTATCAATGGATGAATATTAGGAAACACATTTTTTCAATAAAAAAACATCTAAATTTATATTACAAAGTATTTCTATCTATTGATTTAACTTCACATTTTAGTGATATTTACGTTGATTTATTGTACTATAGAATTAATCTTCTTAATGTTAAAATTTCTAAAAATACATATAAAAAACTAATAATACTCAACTCATAATTACTTTGACCAATAATGTACTTAATAAAATTAATCTACATAACATTATTAATGATAAAAAAAATAATTTCCCTATAAATAATTTTTCTATACATAAATCCTTCAAATATAATGTTACACTTGGACGTAAGATATTTAACTACAATGAATTTTCTAAATTTTTAACCAATAATACTAATTATCCATGTTACTGTAATGATCCCTGTTATAGTAACTTCGCAAATAAAAATCATGGTCACATTATTACTGGGGATATTAATATCGTTGAATATGATTCTTTACGCAATTTAATGGCTAGTGGTACTAAATATCGTGTTCCTTCATGTACTAATATCAAATCAATCATAAAACAGTTTAATTTAGATTTAGATCTTTTTATTTATAAAATTTCGATAGACTACAATAGGCCTCTGGAATACTTCACTGAATGGAAACTTAATATTTTAGATAAATTAAATATTGAACTTTATAGGAATATCGATACCATTAATTTAAATTTTAAAAAATTAAACGATGAAATAAAAAACTTACAAAATAAATTTATTATAACATATGTCGATAAATCTCCTAACAACTATGCTTTCATATGTAAACATTATTACTCTACATTATTAAATCAAGCAATAAATTCTAGTTCAAATTGCATTAAAACAGATATTGATACTATTATTAAAAATAGACATATGGCTCAATATTATAAATTACTAAAATAAAAAAAATCATAATTATAACTATCCTTATATTGTGGTTATTCCAAAATTCCATAAAATTCCTATAAAGTTTCGTACTATAACTATTGGGTGTAATACTTATAACAATAATGCAGGTAAAGGATTATTAATAATACTTACAAAAATGCTAGATATTGCAAAAACTAATAATAAATTCTATAGTATAAAAAATAGTTTATATCTTGTAAATAATATCCAAAATTTACAAAACATTATGTACATCAAAACATATGACTTTAATGATTTATTTAATACAATTGATATCGCAGATATGTTATGGATCATAAATTTATTATTCAAGGAATATAGGAATTCTCTTAACATGCAAGTATCTTTATCTTACTTCAAATCTTTAACCAAATTTATTCTTTATCATAATTATATATTATTTAATAATGCAATATTTAAATAAATAGTCGGTCTTCCACAAGGTGGGATTGTATCATCCATCTGTGCTGATTTCTACTTACATTATTATGAACGTAATACTTCTGTTGTTAATTGTTTTTTTATACAGGTATCTTGATGATATAATGATTTTACATTCTAAAAAGTCATCTAACTATTCGCTACCAATCAAATACCACAAAAATTTAAAATACAGTTATAATGATATGCGTAATAATAAAATTAACTTTCTTGATCTTAATATTACTCTTTCTGATAATAAAATTCTATTTGATATTTATGATAAACGTAATGACTTTCCTTTTAAAGTAAACCTCTTTACTCATTATAATTCTTGCCTACATAAATCTGCATATGTCAATATATTACTTAATTTTGCCCATAGAATTAAAAATATTTGTTCACCTAATTTTAAAATGCATAATTTAAAAACTGTACAAAAAACTGCTATAAGATATGGTTATCCTTTACATTTGGTTAAAAAAATATTATCTGTATAAACATTTATTTAGTATTAACTGTCTATTTTCTCCTCAACCAATATTGCAAACATTAACAAGCTAATTTATGCAGCACCATATGATGTTATTGATAAGACCTCCTATAGTCTTTAATATATAATAAGTTATTACATGATCTTAAAAATAATTAACACATTGCGTAAACAAATGGTTAAAAAAATTATAAAGAATAAAAATAATACAAAAAAATTTAATATATATGTATAATAGGATGGTTGGGTGGGTTAGATGTTAGATTGCGGGGGAGGGCGGTGTTGTCTGGATAATACGCAATGGTTAATTATTATACATTTAAACAAAACAAATTAACTTTACACATAGTATTAAAGTTTATGTTTACCTAAAAACTAATATGCATAACTTAATAATGATCAAGTTACTGAGATAAGATATGGTTATCTATTGTATCTGTCTTAAAGAAATTACTTGTAAAATATTAGAATAGTTATTCTTGGAAATTCTTAGTTATTAAATAATTTATTTATTTTTTCCCCTATAATAGATGGCAGCACCATAGGCATATAATTTAATTAATATATTAATCCTATAGATAGCAGCACTAAAACAATTTTATACTAGAAGTTGTAGTAATATATTCTAGTTAAATAATTACTATAGTTATATTAATAATTGTTTAAAAATAAAAATATAATACTTCTAACAGTAGCATTTATTTTTTTTAAATATATTATGAATTATATAGTATAATATATGTTCTACTAATTTTTATAATTATTGTTACAACTTTATTTTATTATCTATGTGATTTACACTATGATTATAACCTTGACTGTTAGTAACTCACATGTAGTTTGTATTTGATTGCACTTGCTAGGATTTGGGTAATGGTAAATATTTTAGTATATATATCCCTTTTTTTAAGGAATAGTATATTATTGTTATTTTGTCATATTGATTTTATTTTTTTCAATGAGTATCTATCTACTAATTTGTCATGTGAATATCTTCCAGCCAGTCGGGTGTATTGTGAATCGAATTCTTAGCTTTCAGCACGACTCATAACAGAAACTGGTTGGTTGTTTTTGCTTTTTTGTTAAACTATACACCCCTGAAGAAATAGTTTAATAGAAAAGCCTTCTACTGTCTTTTCACCCATTTACCTTTCATTATTTTGGTCATCTGCCTTCTATTTCACTTCAAACTTCAACTGTTTTCAATAAGATGATTGTAAAAATACTGGTTTCATTGGTTTATTTAATGGTATTGTCAGAATATATATATATATATATATATATATATATATATATATCTGAATATATATATATATTAAAATCCGTAATCTATATCGAAAATATCGTCAGTTATAAATTCCGGTGAATTTCGGTGCTATTTCGTTTAATAATTTGCATAATTCAGTTATCTAGTATTTTGTTAATTTTAACTTAAAATAGCATTTGTTTAAGAGTTAGACTGACAAATATAAGATGCACTTTTTTACTTTAAATCAATAAACAATTTTTTTTTTAAGATTTTCTTTCGTCGAATTTCGACGGGTTCTACCTCGTTATCTTTAAACACAAAAATCATGAATAGCCATAAATTTGATACATATTTCACAACAAACGGTGACATTCAATATTAAACAATTGTAAGGAACACAAAGTATTTGGTTCGTGTGCTGCAGAAACACAATGGCCTTACACTTCTTAATCATTGTCACCTCAAAACATTTCATTTGGTTTTACTCTCTTGGTGATTTCAAAAATCAACGCATTCACGTTTAATTTGATAAATGCGTATGTAAAGCGAAAACATCGTTATAAGATTAAGATTAATTCCTAATAAGATTTTGTTTTTATTCAGCCACTAACTTATTATTGCCTACAATCTACTACGTGTAATGTACCATCGACTCTGAAATCAGATACATTAAATTTTTATAATCCGTATTTAACCTTTTCGCAGAAATTTATAAAATATTTTTGTATGTAATAAGGAAAGTAAATGCATTATAATAAAAGCCAATCTAAAATTCCTCTAACATATTTGTATGTATCACAACAGGTAAAACTACAAGTTTATCGACTGAACCAAATATTATGTGTGTGTACTGCTTCAACACTATGGTGATTGTGCCTTGTACTGTAACGCCATGGTACCCAAAAACATTTCAGCACTACAAAATGAGAAGAAAAGAAGAAGGGACAATGAAGTAACTTCTTGTTTCATATTATTCCTGAAGTCCTTTGCTACAAATCGAGTTGAGAACCTTAGGAATGATATGATAAAAGGAGTTCTTTTCACCATGATACTGAAGAAAAGCAGGAAATGTCAAGTTTGACTGGGATATCACTATATAATGAAGACAAAGAACAACAATCGAGATCTCGTAGTTACGGTAAAATTTCACTATTTCAAATTCAATAACAATACATTATTTTTTTTTCATTACAATTTTATATATAAAATGAAAACCTATAAATGGTTTTAACTTGGTGCCTATATCGCAAGAAACGGTGAATCGAAACAAATTTAAAGAAAACCATTTATTGTGCTGCCTGTGCTTCAAAGAACTTTTATTACGTTGCATTTGCCAACACAACATTGTCACTCTGAAGTACATCAATGGATTTTTGTATTTTGAAAGTTTAAAATTCTAAGCATTACATGTCGAATCAGCTAAATGAATATGACAAGAAAATATTCATTAAATATCATTGCCTCCATGCCATTATTATTATTTTTTTTTTTTTTTTTTTTTTTTTTTTTTTTTTTTTTTTACAGTCTACATTTTTTTGGCATATAATGTGTCATTGTCTTTGTAAAAAAGCACTCGAAATTTCGGAAATACAACAACGTATTCATTTTTACCCATATTTTTGGCTTATTAATTGTTCACACTATTTTTATTTGATCTGCTGCTTATCTTAGAACGTCGTCATTTCTAGAGTTACAAGTGCTATATCAACACCGTTTATAATTATTCATTCTAAAGGTACTTTTCACAGATTAAAAAAAAAGCCGATGCTACTTTTTTAAAGTTTTCAATACTTTAGACCTTGTCCTTAATTAGTTCGCACGATTTTTGTTTTTGAAATCATTCTCTAGTCTATGTAATTAAAATATCCACTTTTCAGGTGACACTTTGCTATCTTCCATTGTACCATCGCTAGTGAATCATATAATGTTAGAGTTGTTTTATTATAACTCAGAATAGCTCAGTACGAAATCAAATGTTTTTGTCCATTTGATTTTATAAAGTCTATTTTTAAATTCTTATAATGAAGTAGTACCTGTTTTTAGCATTTGTTGAAATATGTTTTCAAAGTATTTTTTCAAAATAATTTTTCAAAGTATCGGTTACTTTCGTTCATTCAAAAAATTTTATTGTGCATCGTTGACTAAGGCTCAAGATGGTACAGATTTCATAGTTGATGCTGAAAGATTTGCCAGATAATCTTTATTTATATTAAAAACCGTGCAAAGCTATATCAACAGTTTTTTTTTTATTAGTTAAAGAATGCTTTTGCATTTAACAAAATTATAAAATACAGTTCGATATTAAACCAGTTGTTCTATAACGTTACTTTATATATATTATTTGATCTTGAAGAAATATCTAAGAAATCGAAATAATTTTTTTTACGTTAATACAAACAAAGACATAACATTTATTCAACTGCTGTTTGAAACCATGTTGCAAATTATATATGACGACCTCAGAAGCCAAGGGGTACAAGTGACAAAATGTCGATTTGGAGTAAATTGAGTTTAAAGATAATTGAGGTTAAATTTGAACATCAATAACAATTGACTAAATTGAAATAGGAAACATCTGCTTGTTGCATTCTAATCTTTGAACTCTCATTTCAATAAGTGTTAAAAAAATAGAGTACAATTTTCTTTAAATGTATAATTAATCAATATTGTTTGTTTTTCGAAAAAAGTGGTTTATCTCTATAACTCCCGAAATAATAAGAAAATGACCTATATTTCTTTACCTGAAATGAAAAAAGCATATTTCCAGATACCCTGTGCACTTAACTCAATTTTTTCAATTTTGTCACTTATACCCCTTGGCTTCTGGGGTCCTCATATATTAGGTAGAACCCGTCAAATTTTGACGAAAGAAAATGTTTAAGAAGGAACTGTTTCATTGATTTATAATAAACCTGCAAAATTAGTTATACCAAAAAATGCACCATATATTGGTAAGTCTAACTCTGCAAGAAATCATATTTAACCTCAATTTAAAAAATATGTTATTTCTATAAAGCTCAGTTATATAAATTGTTAAAATTAAACTTTAATCTTGCAGCTAAGCAGTAAAAAATATTAAAAATCTGTTATTATGATAAAGTTATCAATTAAGGCTCTTATGCTAGTATTCTTAAATGAAAAAAAGCAAAATTTATTCAACTTTGACTCAATCATAGAATTTTTTCCCCGTGAAATCTAAACCCGACATCATTTTCACCGTATCAAAGTTTACAAATGCACATTTAGTATCTGTGTTCAACTTTTCAAAAAATTGGTATTTTAATTTGATCATTTTGATTCAAAACTTGAAGTCTCGGTGCTATTTGCTGGAACAGATATTAAACTATTGATATTCTTTTAACTGTAAATCAAATTTTGTAAATGAAATAAAAATTCACCGGGTTTTATAACAGACAATATTCTTGAAATTCACAGCACGTATTTAAATTTCAATTATTTTCTCCTGTTAATGAGAAAATGGCAACACAAAGATACAGTAATTAATTTTTTTTCCTTTTTTTCCTTTGGTTTTTACTCTACGGCTTTTAATAGAAATTGTGTACTATTGTTGCCACGATTAGAAAAGCGGTATTAAAAACTACAAAAAAATTAATATTTCAAAAACAAATTAAGATACAGTTTTCAAATAAATCGCATTTAAAAGTACATTTTTTTTGCTCTACGATGGTGTAAAAATTGAAAATGCGCGATGCTTATAAGTTTAAAATTTTGCAATAGGAAAAATTACAATACCGAAATTTCATTTAAAATTTGAAAGTGTTGCCATTCGTAAAATGACGTATGCGTTACGCACAGATACGTTTGGCCTTTATAATATATATATATATATATATATATATATTATATATATCATATAGGGGAGACCAGGGCACATGCGAACAGTTCACGTAAACATAGCTTTTTTTCTGATAACTGGGTTAATTACTATAAACAAAAAGTACTTAATAAAGTAAAAACTTTTTTTTAATATCTGGTATTTCTTTTTAATTATCTTTATAGTTCTTCTAACTTTTTATTAGTCTTATAGATTCAAAAAATTGTTCACATGTGCCCCAACGGTGGGGCTGTTGTGAGCACACATAGAGCACATATGAACGCAAAGGAAAATTATCATTTTTACCTTACTCATATGTTATCATCAGAGTTCTCGCTGTCGCTCGCCATTGCGCCAAATCGCGACTAAATTCTTCATTTGGCGAGTAAACAATCGATTAGATTCGCCAAATTGCTAGTGCTAAATATATGCTTTTACTTTCTTTTCTTTGTCCGTTTTCATACATATGCATATATGCAGGGTTGTTATAATTAAAGTTCGCCTGTTCAGAAGGTTCTGGAACCGGTTCTATTGCTCCAAACGAAACAAAATTTCACTAGTACATAGTTGAAGAGATGCGCTCTGCGAAAATCGAAAAAAAATTAGTCAAATTTTTTGTCCCTAGGTGGCGCTGCGCCAATATTTAAAGTGATGTTTGCAGATTCATTATATCAATATCAGTCAATCCAGACGAAACACACAAATTTAAAAGTTTCAACAAACTTCGACGAACTGCGAATTGTTATAATTAAGTTCACCTAATCAGACAGCTCTAGAGCCTGACCTATGACTCCAAACAATACAGAAAAATGAATATCATTTCATGTGATGTAAACTGAATCGACAAAAATAAAACAAGTCGCTCGGCAGTAAGGGAATAACGAAGAATAACATAATACATGCCTCAATGAATCTTCTGCCATTTTGAATAATGCATTCCATTCTCAGAATTGTGCTTTCTACAGCATTGCGTAAACTGTCTTGTAAGATTGAGCGAATGCGAAGTCTAATACCGTCTTTCAGATTAGAGATTGTCTAACATCTGTCTTTAGATACAGAATCTTTCAGAAATTCCCAGAAAGTAAAGGAATCCGCAAATATTGGCGCAGCGCCACCTACTGACAAAAATTCTAACTATTTTTTTTCATTTTCGCAGAGCGCATGTCTTCAACTACGTACTAGTGAAATTCTGATTTGTTTGGAGCCATAGAGCCGGCTCTGGGGCCTTCTGAGTAGGCGAACTTTAATTATAACAACCCTGTACATATATTTAATATATACATATTTTTAGTATATTTGTAGCGGATAGTTGAAATTAGATTAATAACAACCATTGTGGCAATTATAAAAACTTTGGTTATTTTAAAACATATTGAAAAAAGGGGGTACAGTAAAGGATTGATGATAATTTTTTTTGTGCTACACGGAGAATCAATTTTGCTAATACTTTTTTTCGTTTGGCGAATATTTTTTAGTTTTAATCCGCCAAATGTCAGCGAGAACACTGGTTATCACAATCATTAGTTACACTATTCGTTAAATTCACCATAAAGAAAGAAATATGTGTATATTTCTCTAGTTTATGTAGACATGTTTAAGCAAAAGATTATAAAATGAAAATACACTCTGTAAAAAAAGTAGAAGGACACTCGAATTTTTTAATTAACTTAATTGTGATTTATATTTACGGTCTGATTTTTTTAAGGGCATAATTTTATGTGCATTCTTTTGTTGTGAAATGAAAAATTAATTGCAACCACAATTAATTTATAGAAAAATGAACTTATCTAAAAATTTCACTGTAAAAAAAGTAGAAGGACAGCTGTGGAAAATTGAATTTTTTGGACCCTTCTGCTATAGATAATGTAAGTAAGCATTATTATTTTATTGTTTTCATCAAAGAAAAAAATATATCTCCATTTTTAGGTTGATTTTTTTGTTTGTTTGTTTTTTTAGAATGCCGAAAGGAATACCTTTAAATAATTTTCAAAAAGGCTAAGCCATGGCATGTAGAAAAGAGGGTAAAAGCATCAGAGAGATTGCTAAGTTGCTTAATGTTAGTAAAACTGCAATATCCAACTATCTTAGAAATCCAGAGCATCACGGTACTAAAAAAAAGACAGGAAGACCTAAAACACTGACGCCTCTTGATGAAAGTAACATTATCCAAGAGTTGAAAAAAAAAGGTTCCACAATTTCGAAGGTCCGAATACGAGCAAATCTAGCGCATGTGTCACGCCAAACTGTATATAACTATACAAAAAAGTCTAAAGTCTTTATTTTCAAGAAGAGACAACATCATCCAAAATGGACAAAAATGCATATAGCTAATCGCTTATCTTGGGCGAGAAACTACATGTCTTGGACCACGGAATGGATTTCTGTCATTTTCTCAGATGAGAAAAAGTTCAATTTGGATGGTCCTGATGGATATCAATACTATTGGCATTGTATCAAGAATGAGGAAGAATTGTATTCCACTCGACATATGGGAGGGGGGAGTTTGATGTTCTGGCTAGCAGTTGGATATGGTGGAAGAACGAGTCTAGTCATTTTACATGGTAAACAGAACCATGAAGATTACATTCACTTGTTGGAATCTGAACTTCTTCCTTATGGTTCAGAATTAGGTGGAGAAGATTGGAATTTTCAACAAGATGGAGCAGCGATTCACACCGCTACTGGCGTTAAAAATTGGTTCCACACAAATAATATCCGCGTTTTGCCATGGCCAGTTAAAAGCCCTGACCTTAACATTGTTGAAAATATATGGGCGACATTAGTTCGTCGCGTATACAGTGGAGGAAAACAATACGAATCTGTTGTCGAGCTTCAGAATGCACTTAACGATGTTTGGGACAATTTTTGCCAAAGTGAAATACAAGCACTGCACGATTCAATGCCAGAGTCTTTCAAGTGATAAAGGCAAATGGAAAGAAAACTTCCTATTAATATTTTAATTTTCATATAAAATACTTATGTGTCCTTTTACTTTTTTTACAGAGTTTCATGTAAGCAACAGAAACTATATTATGAAAAACAAATTATCTTCTTAATTTATTTTGGATTATTATGAATTTATACTCATTTAGTTATAAATTGTTAGGCAAATAAAGATATTTGCGGTAACTTAATCAGTTGTGCTTTTATTAGTAAAAAGTCTAGTGTCCTTCTACTTTTTTTACGCAGTGTAAGTAGATTGGGGGAGAGGTTTAGATAGAGCGGGCGGCGGCGACACGAATGACTACGTCATCGAGTTACAGGACAAAATCATGATGTAGGACAAGATTATTAGATGCAGAATAAGGAATGACTGGTCTGCCACGACATTTCTTCGTACGATATGAGTAACATAGGGCTCCAACTCGCTCTTTTGGCGTCACTATCACGTCACCGAATTACGAGATGAAATTGGTGCCAAATTAAAGGTAAAAAGTGTTTTAAGAATATTTTGGTCTGCCTGCGCAAATCATGGTACAAACCCTCGGCAGACTGAAATTTATAACAAAAAAATCATGTTACAATGTAACAACTCAATGATTACGTCATCGAGTTACGGGGTGAAATCATGATGTAGGAAAAGATTATTAGGTGCAGATTAAGAAATGACTGGTCTGCCTCGGCATTTCTTGGTACGAAATGAGTAACAGCGAGTGCCAAATCGTCATTTTGGCGTCACTATCACGTCATCGAGTTACGAGATGAAATTGGTGCCAAATTAAAGGTAAAATAAAGTATTTTAAGAATATTTTGGTCTGCCTGCGCATATCCTGGTACAAACTAAATTCATACCCTTAGCAAAAAAAGGCATAGAATTACCATAAAAAAACTATAAGTGCAATCATATGGATTTTTGCCTATGGTAAAAGTGATTCTATGGAAAACCATATAATCGTTAATTGTATGGTAATTCTTATGAAAAACCATATAAACGTTAAGTGTATGGTAATTCTTTATGGTACTATATATTAAAAAATAATAACGATATCAACTTTGGTGGCGCCATCTTTTAGGAACTAAGCTTACTAATGTACTTCGACCTTGGGAAGCAGTGGGATTTGATCCACGGATGGTAGGGACGGGAGACGGGCATCCTAACCATTCTACCATGCTGGGGTGATGAAGTGTGCTTATAAAACGTTATATGAATAAAGCGTTTCGGTAAATCATCATTATTTGTCTTTGTAAGTTATTGGTTGACAAAAGAAAGTAGTTTTAAAGGTTTTTTTTTATATAAAATGTTTATAGACATGTATCTATAAGTTAATTTATTATTTTAATGAATGGAGTAAATATCTTAGCAAATATTATTTAGTTATAAAATCAAATTAATTAAAGGAAAAACTATTTTCTGTTTATTAAAATTAATTTTAAAAAATAGAAAGTCGATAAGAAATAATATTTAATAAGAATAAGAAATCATCTGATAACTTAGTATATAATGTATTTTTAATGGTTATATTAATGTATTATATTAATTCCTTACTTAAGAGCATTTTTTAATTTTAAAGTAAAAAATATATATATTACTATTTTTTAGATAATTTTTACGGAAATTTTGAATCTTTCTTTTAAATTTTAATACCAAAAAGATTAATAGATTTTTCAATATTTTTATGCATTGTAAAATGATTTTTAATCTTTTCAATAATTATTAACGTTTAAATAAAATAAAATAAAAACTTTGTTGTTGCATATAAAATAAATATAAATGAATATAAAAACCAAAACTAAAAAATACTGCTATTGTCTGACTAGTGTCTGACTATTGTCTCTTCGAATTATAATAGAAAACATGATTTAAACGTTATTATAAGCATAAGAAAAAATAAAGAAATTTTTAATGCAGTTTTTTTTTTCTTTTTTTTAAGAGTGTGTTTGTAATTACAGAAGTTTGTAATTTTGAAGTTTGTAATTACAAACTTCTTTAATCGCTGTTAGAATTTTATAGGAAGTATGTCATCAAATATACATTTTTGTTAAACCATTTTATTTCTCCCATAAGATTTTTTATTTATAACGCATAGACTCTGCTCACATGTATGAAATACATAAGAACAAAATAATAACAGTATTATTTCATATATTATCATAATTTGAGGTCGATAAAAATATTGGTATATTTTTTGATATTTTTATAGATCGTAAAATAATTTGTAATCTTTTTAATAATTTTAACTTTTAAATAAAATAAAAGTCCTTGTTATTCCATATAAAATTACTTTAAAATTATAAAATAACGTAAATTAATTATGGACCTTTTTTTTTTGTACTATTAAGTTTATTAATATTTATTTAATATATTATAATATATTATATTAATATATATGTATTAATATTTTATTGTTAATATTTTTAAAAGATATTTCAAAAATTCTTTTGGTGATTCAAATATTTGTAGGTCCTTTTTAAAATAAATTCAAAAAGATTTTCTTTAAATAATTATAGGCCATTTTTGACAATTTGTTTATTTTGAGGAGGTCCGGGACACATTAAAAAAATATTTTATTGAATTAAAATTTCGCAATTTTTGTGATATTAAACATACCATTTTACAGCAAAATCACATGATAAAACTTCTCTATATATTTTTTTTAATTTAAAATTTATTAAAAAAAAGGTGAAGGGAAATTAAAAATTATTGTAACTCAATGTAACAATTGTGTAATTTTAGTTTTTTAGCAATTAAATAAACAGAAACACCTACATTTAAATTTTGATTCAGCCTTTTTAAAAATATTAATAAACAAATTTATTTAAAGTGATAGTTTGAAAAAAAAATAATACTTTCAAAAATAAATATTTTTTTCAAATTTGCTGAATCAAAATTAAAGTAAAGCAATTAAAAAAAGGCATGTTCTAATCTTAAAGCATTTATGTTTAACGGTTCTTGAGTTATAACAATTTAAATGTGAGAAATTGTGAAAACCCATCATGAAGAAAAACGCATACAAGAAGTCTTATCCATGACAATCAATGCTTAAAAGCTAGATGCTGAAAACGAAAAAAAAACACATAATATTTCCTTTTCTAAATATGATTTATTTTTTAAATGTCATTATAAGCATAAAAAATCAGTATTTTTTAATGCAGTATTTTTTGTGTGTCCCTGACTCCTTTAATCGCTGTTAGAATTTTATAGGAAATATGTCAATTATATGTTTTTTATTGAATAATTTATTTTTCTCAAGATTTTTTTTATTTTTAACGCATTTACACACTCATATATATGAATTATATAAGAATAAAATAATATGTTATTTTAGGTTATATTAAATTGAGATCAAGGGATTTTCATTAGACTGGTTATAAGTTAACATAAGTTGTTCCTAAATAGATTTTAGTTTAAACTATCTAACCAGTGGCGTTGCTATGATTCTATTTTTTAGAAGTGCATAAGACATACATAAAGATAGTAGAAAGTTTTGAGATGACCACAACCGAGTAATTTTATATTATAGTTACACAAAATCTAATATATTATAAACTTTCAAAAGGCATTGAGATTTTACCATACACCATGCTTTGAAATACTATACAATTTATGGTGCAAACAATTATGTATTATTTTACTATACATCACGCTATGGAACACCATTGAATGTATGGTAAATTTCATTTCCCTATAGTTTTACCATGCACCTGGTTATGGAATACCATATCATATATGGTGTATATCATTATCCTATAACTTTATCATACACATTTCTCTGGATACCATAAAATGTATGGCATATATCATTATGCTATAACTTTACCATAGCTCTGCAATACCATAGAGCGATGAATGTTTACCATATCAGTACAATATGTTTACATATAATGACATAATTTTTTTATGATTTTCCATATAAAACCATGTGTTTCCATAAAAAATCCTATGCCATTTTTTGCTAAGGGTGCCATTAAGAACATAATGACGAGTTGGCGCACGCTATTAGTCATATCGTACCGAGAAATGCCGAGGCAGACCAGTCATTCCTCAATCTACACCTAATATTCTTGTCCTACATCATGATTTCACTCCGTAACTCGATGACGCAGTCATTGACCTATTACATTATAACGTCATTTTTTTGCTATAAATTACAGTCTGCCAAGGGTTTGTATCAGGATATGCGCAGCAAGACCAAAATATTCTTAAAACACTTTTTTTTACCTTTAATTTGGCACCAATTTCATCTCGTAACTCCATGACGTGATAGCGAAGCCAAATTGACGAACTGGCGCCTGCTGTTACTGATATCGTACCAAGAAAGGCCGAGGCAGACCAGTCAATCTTTTATCTACACCAAATAATCTTTTCCTACATCATGATTTCATTTCGTAACTCGATGACGTAGTCATTGAGTTGTTACATTGTAACGTCATATTTTTGGTATAAATTTCAGCCTGCCGAGGTTTTGTACCAGGCTATGCGCAGGCAGACCAAAATATTCTTAAAACACTTTATTTTACCTTTAATTCGGCACCAATTTCATCTCGTAACTCGATGACGAGATAGCGACGCCAAATTGACGAGTTGGCGCCTGCTGTTACTGATATCGTACCAAGAAAGGCCGAGGCAGACCAGTCAATCTTTTATCTACACCTTATAATCTTTTCCTACATCATGATTTCATCCCGTAACTCGATGACGTAGTCATTGAGTTGTTACATTGTAACGTCATATTTTTGGTATAAATTTCAGTCTGCCGAGGTTTTGTACCAGGATATGCGCAGGCAGACCAAAATATTCTTAAAACACTTTATTTTACCTTTAATTCGGCACCAATTTCATCTCGTAACTCGATGACGAGATAGCGACGCCAAATTGACGAATTGGCGCCTGCTGTTACTGATATTGTACCAAGAAAGGCCGAGGCAGACCAGTCAATCCTTAATCTACACCTTATAATCTTGTCCTACATCATGATTTCATCCCGTAACTCGATGACTTGGTCATTCGTGTCGCCGTCGCCCGGTGTAAGATGGTTGAAAAAATATTCTTGCAATAAAATAAAATAAATAAGTAAGTTAACTTGTAAAAGTAACTAAAGTATTGAAATTTTGCTTACGGGTTTTTGTTTGAGGATAATTTTAGGGAGAATGCATTTAGATAATATTCTTTGGAAATCTGTCGAAATTGCGAAAGATTCTCACATTTTTATTTGTCTTATTTACCTTTAAATTAAAGATAAAATTGTGTTTTCCGATTAGAAGCTCCCACCAAATTTAATTTCTTTTGTTTTTGAAATAGGGGGGGGGGGGGTTCGAGATTATAATCGAGATTTTAAGCAGCTATAAGTTTGAAAAATTTTATTTCTAAAATATTATATCTATATTCAAAGCATCAAATAACGTAGCTGCTAAAAATTGAAGTAAACTAATACTGTAAGTTTGGTACAAATGAAATATAAAAATTTGCGAAGTTTCATAACACATTACTTTATGTATTAACTTTGCATGAAAAACGGTATTGCATACTAATAAATAAATCAATATATAACACTCATTGCACTTTGGAAAACATTAAATTTATATAACCCTTTCGGGTCCGAATTTTTTTTCAGTTTTTAAAAATTACTTTTACGTTAATAACATTAACACTAGCTATCCAAATAAATTAATTAGTGTTTAATTAGTATTTAATTGGCTGGAAGATGACGAATGTTGTTGTTTCGCGTACTATTCAAGTAATATTCATATGACAATACGCTAAGGAAGAATTTTTGGAGATGTTTGGAAAACATTGTATAACAATCAGATTCAGCTTATATTGCAACTTTCTAATTTTTTTACGCTTTATTACACAGTATTCTTTCATCCATGCAAAATTAATACAACAATTCGTGAGAAAAATATATATTAAACATTTACATCTGCTAAGAAGGGGACGAATTTTTTTTCTTTCCAATGAGATTCCGTCTTAGAAGAATTTACTTTTAACATATACCATTTTTTAGATTTTTTTTTTGTCTTCATTACATGGAATATGGATTAATAATACTAATGATAACTGAAACATTTACATACAACAAACAAAGGTTCATTAAAAGCGTGAATATCGCAGTTTACGACACTTCTGCATAAATAAAGATTATAAAAATGGGGAAAAAAAAGACTAAGACAAGTTTTTTTGGTCTGAACTCTTCCGTAAGAGTAAAGATCAATGTTCTGTAGAAATTCACTCGCCCCGGGCGGGTTCGGACCGAATTTTACCTTTTTTCCGGGCCAGGCCAAGTTCGGGCTGAAATTTTCACTTTCGGGTCCGGCCCGGATCATGACAATAGGTTTTTCGTTCGGGTCGAAATTTTAACTTTCGGGCCGGGCCGGACCGAGCCAATATTTCTGTCGTTTGGGTCGGGCCGGTCTCGGGCCTGGAAATTTCGGCCCGTGCAGACCTCTAATAGACGCTACCATCTTTGGTATTTTTTTAAAATAAAAAACATATAATAACTATTGAAAATATAAACACACCTAGCTTTACACCTGCCCCATGTTCACGTATGCCGCAATCTTCCCCCTGTATTAACAATTATTTTATCTAAAAATTAAAAGTACATCTTATTAAACAACTGAAGATTCATAGAATATTTTCAGAAAAAAGTATATTTATCACTTTGGAAATAAGTATCATTTTAAAAGATACAATAAAACTTTATTATAACTAAAACAATAGTATTATTAAAATTAATTTTCATATTTTTAGGGATTTGTTTAAGTACAAAAAATATATTAAGTTGTGAATGAAAATCAGTGTATTATTTCTGAGATAGAGCTATTGCAGTAATCTTTAAAAAGTCTGCATAACAGCGCCACCTATTGGGTGATGTACCCAAAAAACTAATCACGATCATTTTTTTTCATCTACTAAGTTTAATGAAAATCCAATTATTAGTTCTTGAGATACAGCTATATCGAAATCGTGAAAAATACAGCATGGCAGCGCCACCTGTAATACGATTAACACCAAAAACTAAACAATACTATTTTACGTCAAGTACTAAATGACTCTGAAGTTTGATGAAAATTCTTACATTAGTTCTTAAGACAAAGCTTTCGCAATATTGATGAACTAGCAGGCTATGCCCGCTGCGCTGGTCAATATTTCAAAATAAACCGTAGATAAAACGAACTGGTGAATTTAAATTTGTATTTTAAACATTTTGGACCTCCAGCAGCACCTTGCTCATTGCTGAAAACGATTTAGAGACGATTGTGATATTAAATTATCTTGTATATTTGATATTAAATTATCTTAAACGTTGGTCAAAATCCTGCTTTTAAGAAGTAACTATTTTAGTTTATTACTAACAGTGCACATTTGGAAGCGAAATGAGACCATTGTGGCAACAGGATTTAAAATTTTCCCTTATCTGAAGAAATATTAATTATTACAGTCGTTACCATGGTACCACTTCTGAAAAATTTCTTCACAACTTTTCATTATGTGAAACTAGAAACCCAAAGCTACTCTTACCTAAAAACTTTATAAATATACTAAATTTTGTCCGCGTGATAAAAGGCACAATTATGCAAGAATCATCATCAAACTCGTCAAATACATTGAGATTGTTAATATCTCAGTGGGGATTGCAAATGAGCAAAATCGGCCCTAGGGGGTGGTAATTGGGAAGGGTTCAAAAATTTGAATACCACCTTAACATGGCTTTGACAAAACCAGCTCTTACAAAACAATGGCAGGAAAAAAATAAACATTTTTCGTTACAGCAGCTGCCAACGATTAAAAAAAACATTAAAATTCAAACTACAACAATTACTTTATTATTGCAAAATTTTCATTTGAAAAATGAAAAAAAAAATTTATTTCCTCTTTCGTATTTAAGTATTTTCCCTTTTGTTATTTAAGATAAAATTATGTAAATTTGTATAATTTGGCGAACAATTTGGCGAAATTGACTGACGTGATAATCAAGTAGTAGGCAATTCACACTTTTCATATTTCACAAAAGATTCCAACACAGACATCATATACGCAATAGGTTTAGCACGATTTTCTTGCAGCTCCAATGTGGCAAAATGTTCTTTTTAGAATACCAAAGAAATTTATGTATATTTTATTTTTTTTTCTATCATTTTAAACAGAAATTAACAATGAATAAAAAAGTAACTGTCGAACAAAACAACTAATATCATTTCAAAAAAGGAAATGAAAGTAAATAAACAACTTATCAGTAGATAAACAACTATAGCTGGGTTACCATATAAGGCAAATAATGCCATTTTGGCACCAGTGAGATACACCTCGATGAGTAAATGACCAAATCTGTGACAAAATTTCCATTTTTAGAAAAAAACTTTAATCGGCATTTATACTGCATTTTCCCTACTTAGGCATAGTGAAAAAACTTTGACACAGATGTCATGTACGCACCACATTGGCACAATTTTTTTTCTGACGCCAATTTGGAGAAAACTTCGTTTTTAACTACCAATTTCATACATATTTTTAAATTATTTTCTATTATTTAAAAAAAATTAATAAATAAAAAAGTTTAATTAATAGCTATAGAACAAAATGATTTATATTATTTTAAAAAACAAAATGAAAGTTAATAAATAGTTTATTAATAAATAAGCAACTATAGTCGGTTTACCATGTGAGGCATAAAATCGCCATTTTGTTGCAATCGTGCGAATGTGGTGCATATATGACATCTGCGCCAAAACTTTAAAAAGTTGCAATTAAATTATTTTACAGTTTGGATGAGGAAGATATTTATACTAAAATTTAAACAGTATACGCAATTTTTTTGCTATAACTGCTATTTATATATTTACATTTAAACGTAAAAAAAATTATCCTAAAAATGCTTTCACATATTTAAAACAGAGTGAGAGAATTTAGTTATTGCGAACATCGCTCCGGCTTATCTCTTCTTGGCATAAAATCGCATTGTTTGGTGACAAAAGTAAATTCAAACGCCCAAATAAACAAATATCATACAATTAACAGATAAAACCATTTTTAAAAATAATTCTGCTATTTCCTCCTGTAAGACACATAGAGGTAGAATTAGATTAATTTTTTTTTTTTTTTTTTTTTTTTTTTAACCATTTGAAAAATGGTTGTTGTTTTCGGGAGAATGGACCCGATGATGTTACCACTTTTGAATGATGTTACCACTTTTGAATGATGTGGTCACTTTTGAATTTAAATTAATTTCTTTACTTTTAGAAGAGTTTTTATTTGAATTTAAATTAAATTCTTTACTTTTAGAAGAATTTTTATTTGAATAGTAAATTAAAATGGTTAAAATCATTGTAATAAAGGAGAAAACTAACAAATTTAAAAATGGGTAGACGGAAATTAACAGATACGGAAAAAGCCGAAGCCAAAGAAATGAATGAACGTGAATATCGCATTCAATGATATTAAACACAGTCAACATGTATAAGTTGCTTATTAGTTTGGCGATTCGTATCATTTGGCGAAATTGGTCGACGGGATAACTGAGTAATACTGTATTTGGTTTGGCGCAAAAACGTCTTTCAATGCAGAAAATGATAAAATCAAAAGATTATTGAGCCGCTGAAAACCAATTACGTGTTGAAAGGCGATCACGAAAAAGGAAGCAATTTAATGCCGAACCGATTAATTGTAAAACATCATGTCGCCAGGGCGACCAATCCACTAGCCATGGCGTTTTACTATCGGTCGGTTCTAACCAGGAAAATTTGAGTGCCAATAGTGATTCTAACAAGCCGGAAAATGTTATAGCTATTACTCTTGATTTTCCACCACCTAAAAAGAAAACTAAAAAGCAATCGGCTTGGGAAAAACTGGGAAAAAACTTTTTTGATTCGATGTCTGATGGACCCATTCACAGATGCATCTGCTGCGATCGATTTTGGTTTAAAACCTCCATCACCAAAATTCTGCTCTGTAAAATCAAACAATATATGCCAAAGTCTTACAAGTATAACAGTATATGCCAAAGCTGTATTTTAATAATGATTACTTTTGCACCAACAATGTTAAATAGTTTGAAATGTTTCTTTCGTCGCCAACTTTTATGCTTGGCGACAATAGAGTGATATAACTTAAACGAACCGTACCTTCAAATTGCAGCATGTATAAAGTCATTTATAGCAGTGGCACGGATAATACACAATAAAACAACTGGTATTTAGCTTAAAATGATAGATGAATGTATCGAGTGAAACATTTTTCAAATGGTTGGGGTAATTTCTTAAATTACAATTATTTCTTTTTTTTTTTTTTTTTTAATAGAAAATGCTATTTACGTTTTATCTAATAAAATATTTAAAATACATTTTTTTAGCCTGTCGCGAAAGAGATAAATAGCGTTATATTGATTGAAGATATATTGAAGAGGAAATTGTTAATTAAGAAAGACTTGTAAATTTTATTCAACAGGAATTTTTGGTACTTCTCTGTTATCCCGTCGACCAATTTCGCCAAATTAATAGCCAAATTATACAAATTGACATAATTTTTATTTTAAATAACGAAAAAAAAACAAATAATTAGTGGAATATTAGTAATAAAAGTTCAAATGAAAAAACGAAATTAAAATCACTTAATGATAGTTTAAACACGTGAATCGAATTTAATGTCATTGAATGTGACATTCACGATCATCCATTATTGGCATTTAATCTTATAGTTTGGCAATAATTTTTTGATCGGCGGGATAACCTAGAAGTACCGAATTTTTTATTTCAAAATATTGAATTTATCAATAGTAATAACGCATAATTGCATAAATTTCCTTTGAATTGCAAAATTTTTCCTTTAGTACTACTTGGTTATACCGTCGACCAATTTCGCCAAATTATACATATCGCCAAACTATTAGCCAGATTATATAGATTAGCATAATTTGTCATTTAAATAACGAATAACAAATTAGCAGAGCATATATAAAAGTAAAAATAAAATGCCGGATTAAAAATCACTTGATGACATAATTAATATTTATGTTATGCTTAATGTCAAGTGAATGTGACATTTACGATCCTCCATTATTGACATTTAATCTTGGAATTTGGCGGTGGATTTTTAATCGACGGGATAACCTTTCCTTCTCCAGCTTCTAAATTTTAAAACCGTAATTTTTCCTGTAAGTGAAATTGACGAAATGGCGCAAAAAGAAAATTAAATTAACAATAAAAAACATTTGCAAAAAGAATTAAAAGGGTTATATTCGTTGATCACATTTTTCAAAATTACGGTGAAAAACTTTTGAAAAGGTATGACATTATTTTACAATATATATATGTGTGGCAAACATTCATTCTAAAGCTAAAATTTAAATATTTTCTTGAATTATTTAAAAATATTAACTCATATCTATATAATTTACGACTGAATATTTAAATATACTCCAAAAATTATCTTCACTTGAAAAAATCAACATTATTGCGACCATTAAGAACCTAAGTCAGTGCACTTTCGGCTTAAAAACACATGATTTTGGCGACAAAAGCAAAATGAAAGTCGCATAGAAACGAATATATAACTTACAATTTACAGTGTCATTTACAATTAGATCTGCTTTTTTCTGCTGTAAGTTATATTATACGGAAATTCGATAAGAAAGAAAATAATAAAAAGGTAAATAACAATCATTCAAAATTCATTTAATCAATTTTTGTAATTCATGTCATTCTAACGCCAGGGATAAGTAGCCAAAAGATGAACTATTTGTTATATTTCGCGTTAATTTATTTTTTAAGCATTACAAATATTTTTTTCATTTTCAAGATAAATATATTTTTTATAATATTACGCCTCATTTAAGCGGTCTTTCTTTATTATTATTAATATTATCAGTAGTTATTTTTTGCTATTATTTGCAAGATATTTGTAATATTTGTAATAGATATAGCCATTTTAATTCTTTTAGCAATTATAATTTTCGCCAAAAACAGCTACTGGCATCCCTTTCGTCAAAAATAACCGAAAAATACGAAAATTACTACGAAGAATCAGAGTTATCCCTGTAAATTTGAATCGTAAACCTTCGGAAAAATATTTCCTATCGAATGATACAATCGGCAAAAAAATCCATCGGGTAGTTTTTGAAAACACTCGTTTGGAATTTTCAGAACTTCTGCTTTATAATATATATGATAATGCAGCATAGCAAAGCCACCTTTTAGGAGATATACACCAAAAGATTATCAGCACCAAATTAGATCAAGGACTAACTGAATCTAAAGTTTTATGAAATTCCGCGCATTTGTTCATAAGGTACAGAAGTTGTAGATATTGGAATAAAGCTACATAGCAGCGTCAACACAGCAATATATACTTGTAAAACTAATCAGCTCTAGCTTACATCAAGGTCTGGCTGAACATAAAGTTTTCTGAAGTTCCGTGTATTAATTCTTGAGATAGAGCGCCCACATTATTTTTATCACATAAAGATTCAGAGTGATAGACAGATTCACAGACAAACATTTCCTAAAAACTATCAAATCATATTCAAGACTTTCTATAACGCATAAATTAACAGAAAAACAGTAGTCCAAAATTTTCCCTAATCTAGTACCATCTTCTTGTGAAGGTAGAAGAAAGTAAAAAGGAAGAAAAAGTACATGACTGATAAATTGTTCAAAATTCAAAGGAGTAAATACTTAGAATTTTTTTCTCTTTTGCTAAATGTAAATATTAACAAAGTTCGAATCCATGCAATCAGCCAATGACATAAGCTATTTTTTACTTACCCATCATACGTAGTATAGGGTAAGTCTTGCAATCGTTTTGAAAATCGAAAAAAAATTTTTGACGGTTTTACACGTTTTAGATAGTGAAGATTCCGAAAAACATATTTTTAGAAAAAAAAATTTTGCCATCCGTTTGTCTGTCTGTCTGTCTGTCTGTCTGTCTGTCTGTCTGTAAACGCTCTATCTCCCGAACAAATTGAGATAGAGACTTGAAATTTTGTATGCAGTTAGTATGTAAGAATGGGACGAAGCCTATTTAATATCAGCAACCTCGATTATCCGGAACTATTTTTTCGGACTCTCGAAAAATTCGTTCTGATGAAAGGTATATAAAAATTTTCGAATTTTTTTGTTCTAAGGAATGTACGTAAAAGGCCATAAAATAACACACATTTTGCATATAGAACGAAGGCGATCGGATTATTAGTTGTCGAGTGTCATTCGTATTAGTGTCATTCGTAATCCTGTTTTCCGCATTCTTCGATTTTTCATGACCTTGTATTTCATTCAAATTTCAATTCAAAGGTATATTTTAATTGGAAATGAGACGCTTAATCCGACTCAGTTAATTGTTAGTTAATAGAATTATTATTTTTGGAGTTATAAGGATGTTTCTTTTACGCAGTTCGGTACTACTTGAGTAGTTTGGCGTTTTATATAATTTGTCGAAATTGGTACATCAGCAGTTCTTTAATATAGCATTACTATGTATATTAACAATATTTAAACTTTGTTTATGAATTGCAATGCATTGTATAAATAGTTTTCACATGTATTATTTTCATATACATATCCATGATGGGTAAGTATTACGGTGGCCCCCAACGACTAGTTTTTTCATTTTTTCATCAATAACATTAATTATAACAGCTCGAGTTAACTTTTAGAATAAAACATATGAAAATATATATTTGGATAAATTTTCTTAATATTAATCCGAAATTACCATTGTATAATTTGAAGAAAGTTTTTGGAATTGGTTTTCATCAGTATCCTGGTGGACGTATATATTGTCCCGAAATTCAAGTGAATATGAAAGAGGAAAAAAAAAATATTACGGAATTCTCAGCTACGTAGTAACTTTTTTATAGGCCTCAAATTTTCTCAATGATTTCAAAGTCACTTTAAAATGATGGAATTCTTCAATAGTTCCATAGCCTTCTCATATTATCTATTTTTATTCCGTGGGATTCATGCAAGACAGTGTTTTTTTATCTGTTTTTTTATTACATAAAATATTTTTTTATATTCATTTATGTATTGCGATGCAAAAATGTGTCTTTTTTAAAACATTAAATTTTAATTCTGCATATGAATTTTATGAAGAACATTCATTATAAACTTTTCTAGTGCTATTGCCGTACCACTAAAAAAAGGGCCATCCCACGTAAAATGAGCAATTTTTTTTTTAAGTCGTGGCCCTTGATAACCCATTTTAATGAAATTTTATACATAGGTTCAATTCATATTCAAACAGAACTCTGCAAAATATCGTGACAAAAAATAGTTTCAGCAGTTTTGGGCATTTAAAATACTTGTGTGCAATCGTCCAAAATTGCAAATTTGAAGCTTTATATCTTATTTAAAATTATTATATCTTATTTAAAATTATTTAACAAAAATAAATTTTGCTTATAATATAATAATTTCTGAAAAATTATTTTCTTATTTATTTAATATTAATAATCTGGTAACGCCATCATTAATTTTAAATTACTTGTAAAATTTGAAAATGAAGGAGAATGTTTTGAAAAAATTAGAAAAAATATAAAAATTGAAAGAATTTTTTAAAAAGTGCCGGATCTAGTATTACTGGTTAAGATAAATTTTTCCAAAGTTTGAAAGTTACCATTTATTTCCTTCAACTTCAACAAAACTTAGAAATAAAAAAAAATTGCAAAATCAAAATTTTTCCTCATATGTATACACAAAAATAAATAAAGGAACGATCTGACATTAACAATATTAAACAGACATAAAGATTAAAAATATGCTAAAAAATTTTCATTATTGCCTTTTGATTCCTAACATTAAAAAAGTGGATTTAAAAAAGATAATTTTGTTACACTCTAAGCAAAATTTCTTTTTGAATTTGCACGCTTTTCTAAAAATATTACAAGATTTTAAGGGAAAAATAGTGCTGTCATCTACAAGAATTTAAAGTTATTGCATAATTATTTTTTCAATTGTAATCGATCATTTTTAATATAATCATGAAGCAAAAAAATAAAAGAAGGAAAGGACGAGAAGTAACGTTTGAACATTAAAAACTGATACTTTTATCCATAATATCTAATAATTTGAAAAATATATAAAGCTTTCCTTCATGTGTAAAAAAACAATATAAATAATGGTTTTCCCGTCAATTTTTTTCCTTATTTTTTTTTGCATTATGAAATAAAAAGGCATATGTGAAATTTCTTGTGTTTAAAATACGTACTTTTTCCTTCAACGTCAAATAAGTATGTGGTCTAAAAAAACTGTTCGATGATAAATAACATGACCTGTCTAAAAATGATTGAAATTTGCTCCTCCCACTTTTTCTTCCAGAACACACCCGGAAATCATGCAGATCCCACTTTAAAATTTTTATATTAAAAAAATAATATTTACTAGCGGATTTTATCGAAAAAACCCCTCCAAAATAATATTTATTGTAAAAAAAGCTAAGATATAAAAAATTCACCACCACATCGTTCTCGCTCCCCCTGCTGAAATTTAACTCCAAGAGGAAAAAGGGTCATAATATAAAAGAGTAGTTCGAAGACTTTCTGATGATATATACGGGTCCAAAATATGTTTGAAACTAACTCCTCATCTGTGTCCGTGGTTTTACCTTTTCTTCCCAAAATACAACTTAGAAATTATGCAATTCTCGCTTTAAAATTTTATTTTAATAATATTTATCAGAGATATCCAATAAATCCACGTAAAGTTATATTTATTGACGAAATAGCTACGATTTAAAAGTCCCCCCCCCTCCCCCTCTGCTTAAATTCATCTCCAGGAGAATTAAGGGATATAACATGAAAGAATAGTCCAAAAACTTTCCGATGATATATCACATGGGCTGGTCCAAAAATGATTGAAATCTACTCTTCACCTGTGGCCGCGGTTTTACTTTTTCTTACCAGAATACACCCGTAAATCCCATAACCCATACCCTCCACTTTAAATTTTTATATTTAAAAGATAACATTTACCGGAGGACTCGGTCAAAAAAAATATTAAAGTAATATTTATTATCCAAATAGCTAGGATTAAAAAATTCACCGCCTCACCTCTCACTCTACTCCTTCTGCTGAAATTCAACTCCAGCGGGAGAAAAGGCCATAATATAAAAAAGTAGTCTGAAAACTTTCTGACGATATATTACATAACGGTTGCGAAAAAAGTTTGAAATTTACTCCTTATTTGTAGCAATGGGTTTACTTTTTCTTTCCAGAATATACACGGAAATCCTACAGCACCCACTTTAAAATATTTGTATTTAATAAATAATATTTACCGGAGAATTCCATCAAAAAATTACATCTAAAATTATATTTATTGTCGAAAGAGCTCTGATCTGTCTCGCATTTCAGCAAATCTCATTTCGATTATTTCCTTCTTCGGCGATTCCAATAACTCGAGCAACTTGTGGCTTCGCGATGATATTTTACCTCCATTACTACGACATCTCGAGCGACTTGTGGCTCCGCGATAATTTCTATCTTAAATGATTTTCGACCTCGATAACTGCGGCACCTCGAGCGATTTGTGACTTGCTGATGAATTCCTTTTTTAATGACGCGCCTACTCGATGATTCTCGTTCTCGGGAGAGAAGAGATGTGAGAAGGTTCATCGAGAAGAATTCATCGGAAAAGCTTTATCGAGAAATGAGATAAGGATACAAAAAGTTTTGAAATGAAGCTCTAATTTTCATATTTTTTCGTATTTTAGTCCCATTAAGCGATAACATCTCCGGAACTCCCCAATAAATATTTTTATTAAAGAAATTTTCAAAGAGGAGGATTGAACAGGGAAGAAATAATTTTAAAAAAGCGTTGCGATTTCTGCCATATATATCATTAGGATGAGCGAAGCGAATCGTCTACTAGGCCACTCAAATGACATTTTGAAATTGTTTTTGCACTTTTCAAAAACACTATACAGTATTTTGACTTGAAATTAAGCACAAATATAAATTATGATCTGTAGATTTGCAGAATATTACTTTTTACAGAAATATTTTTCAAAAAATTATTACTTTAATTAATTTATTTTACATGTTTTTCCATTACGAACGCATTTTTTTAAATAAAAAGTGAAACACGTACTTTTTCAGAAGAAAAACTTAAATCATGGGGTCAGTAATTATAGTTAGAATCATCATTAAATAAATAAATAAATAAAATATATTTTCATTATTCTGACAAAATGTTTCAAAAACTGCTTTCAGATTTTCAAACTATGCTCATTTTTTTTAACTATGTATAGTTTCATGATTTCTTTTATAAAATTTAAAAAATCCCTTTTTTTTAGAAAAATTATAGCATATTTTTAATAAATTAAAATTTATGAAAATTCTCTGATTAACATTCAATTATAAAAGTATTTTTCTGTGTTAAAAATTCAAATACACAAAGAATTGTAAACAAATAAAATTAATTAATATTTTGTATAGTTCGAGAATATTTTTATTTATACCAGTTTTATATCATAAATAAACAATCTGAGGAAATTCTTAGTAATTTAGTTGAAATACATTTTTAAATTAAAATGCGCCGAAACATAAAATTACATTTTTGCTTAATAAAGATGCAAAACTAATTTAAAAAATATATTATTACTTTCAAATATTTATCTTATAGCATAATACTTCGCGAATCCAAACAAAGCATGGCTTTTGCTAGTTTTAGGTTTTTTTTTTTATTATTCAGTCCTCCGATAAACATTATTTATCAAATACAAAAAAATTTGCCCATTTTACGTGGGATGGCCCTTTTTTTAGCGGGCTACATGATTTAGAGGCGAAAGGGAGGACTCACAGAGGCGGAGAAATGGGGATTATTTTCAAACTTTTTTGGATCCGTTCATATGGTGCATCATCGTGAAGATCTCGGAATACTTTTTCATATTTTGATAGTTTCTTTCAATCCTTCCAAATTTGGTTCCCATGGCAGGGGCAGGTTTCGAACCTTTTCACTTTTTCATCATTTTAGATCGATTTTTTCAAGGAGTTCACAAGTAAATAATATTTATTATATCGGAAATTTAGAAAAGCAGGAAGTGACCAGTAACCACTTATTGATCTTATGCAACTCCGGTGTACTTCCCCCCCCCCCACTTTGCCCCTTGGGGGATAGTTTTCAAAATTTAGCCGAGATCCTTCATTTTACAAATTTTTGGAAAGAGCTTTGACCACTTACTCATCTTATGCACCTCCTGTGATCCACCAAAATTTTTCTCCCAAGGGAGAGATTTTTATAAATTTAAACGAGACCCCTCATGTTATACATATTATTGGAAAAGCCTGTGATCACTTATACGTGTTATGTACCTATAGTATCCTTTCCCCTTCCCACTTATCCGCTGTGGAGAACATTTTTCTAAATTTAGCGAACACCTCTCGTATTACATATTGTTGCATCTGTAACCACTTTCTCATGTTATGTACATCCTGGTGTTTTCCACCACCGCTTTGCTCCTACGGGGAGCATTCTTATAAATTTAGCCCAGAATCCTCATGTGGCATAACGTTGAAAAGGCCTGTGACCATTGTCTTATGTTATGCATCTCCCGCGGTCCTCCTCCATCACGTTGTCCTCTTCCGAGGATCATTCTTATAAATTTACCCGTGACTCCTTATGTGACATATTGTTGGAAAGGTGTGTGACCACTTACTCATATTATGCACCTTACTCGCCCCTCCCTAATCCTTTGCGCTCTAGGGTATGGAGTTTTTATAAATTTAGATCGATACCCCTCAGGTTGCATACGGTTAGAAAGGCCTGTGACCACTTATCTTATAGTGCACCTTCGGCGAGCCTCACTCCATTTTGACCTACCCTTTTCTGCATTTTGTCAATATCCCTCGTGTGATATATCGTTGGAAAGCCCTATATCTACTTATTTATATTATGTAGCTCCTATGTTCTTTTTTTTACTTTTATTCCCCAAGGATCCGGTGTTAGAGGTTCGTTTGGATCGAAATATTTTTACTGTTGTTGTTATTGTTGTTTACAAGATTTTGCTGTGACTGCACACTGCGTTTCCTACACAACGAAGGCCAGTTCGGAATTTCATATTACAAATTTGCGTTTACCCGATTAAAGGAAGGCTCCACAAGCGAACAAATCCCCCGTGTCTTTATAAATGCCATAACTCATTCCAGTTCACCAGCAAACGAGACTTGATATAATCGAATCATGCATGGAGTAAAAGCAATTGCAAACTGGAGTCATCGAGAAACATTTTACAAAATCAAAAGTTATCGAGGTGTAAAAATCCATGCAATAGAGAAAATCGATAAAAACCTCTCATTATCGCGCGTCAGTAAGTATTTTTCACCTTTCTAATAAAGGGATAAGAGACCTTATTTTTTAAACCGTACTTTAATACTACTCAAGAATACACTTTATGGAATTAATGGGATATATTTATCACACAATAAATTATTATTACTTTTCTTGAAACTTTTTTCATAGCCAACTGCCAGTATTATAATATATATAGCCATTAATTACAAAACAATATATATCAACATAAAATGAAAAGATGAATTAAAAGAAATATATGGAATTTGTAGAACTACAGGGACTCGTCAGACCCCAAATACTATAGAAGTACAAAAAAAAGTGTGTGGTTTCATCCTTGCATTAGCCGTGGAAAGCAAAATACGAATTTGGGGTTACTAACGCACATGAAATCAAAATAAAAGGAGAAAAATATTAAAAATAAATCATAACATTATTAAAATGGATAGAAAAGGAAAAAATATACAGGACATCATAAGTTTTCCTAAAATGATGTAGCAAAAAATAGACTGTTATGATTATAAATAAATTAAATGCGTTATTTATATCCACCGGATGATGCCAGAATATACCCCAGTAGTTACGTAAGAAAAATTTAAATTATTTATTTAATGAAAAATATTATTAAATAGGCAATTGATTTATTAAAAATGTATAAAATTTAATATGGATGAATTATAATAATGTTTCTTATAACCAATAATACCGCGTTATAAAATCTCGATAGTTAAATTATGTATCACATTGTAATTACTTAATAAGTAAATAAAGTGATGATATTTAATTGTTAACTAATATCATAATAGAATTATTTGTAACACGATTATTCAATCGATAAATAAATTAAATCAAAATTAAATTATCCAAGTGGGAGAAAATTTATCGCTGATTTAATTCATTTACCTAATAATCATGTTAGAAATTAATCTATTGTGTAATTTCGTATGCGGCGTTTTCTGTAGTTTCCATATATTAACCTGCGATTTATTCTGTTGAGTTGATCCAAAGTATCAGACCAGATTGTGTGATCAGTAAGGTTGGTTGGGTGAATTAGTCTTCCAGGACGAATTAGTATTCGTCCGTTATGGCTCAGTTAAGAAAGCATTGGCGTCTTTAATCAATACATCCCTGGTTCGGATTCTTATTTAATATCATAATATATAGATATGTAAAAAGAGGAACAAAATGTTAAAAAAAGGAAAGAATAATAAAAACTTAAATTAAAATTAATTTCATTTAATTTGATAACACTAACTTTAACTCAATATCTTAATGTAAGATAAAAGAAGGACTAAAGTAGATAATTAATATATGCATTTTATACATTTAAAAATAATATTTTAGGTATTGTCCGAATTGTTAAAAGTAGATTCAAATTAATCTTCAGCATTAATTATTAAATTATATTAATAGAATTAATTAATATAACTATACAATTATTCATACATAGTGTTAATTCAACATGCAGTATAAAATGCATTATTGCAATTTAGCATATGTCCGTTTCCCCTCAGTTATTTTTTTTAACTAAGCAGTGCACATTATTCTGACTACACTACCATTCTCCATACTCTAACATCTACCCACTTATCCATCCCAGTATTATATATGTGTATATATATATTTTTTTTTCTATCTTGCATTTTTAATTTTTTGTTATTAATTTTGTGTTTTAATAATTTTTATGGATTTTTTGCGCATTGTGTTAATTAATTTTAAAATCGTGTAATTACTAATTGTATATTAAAGAATATCTAATTTTTTTTAGGAAAACCATTTTTAATGCATCATAAATTAGCTTTTTATAATTTTCGTTAATTAGATGAGAAGAATATAAATATTTTATCATATATAAAGGATTAAGGAGTAAATTATGATATACATAATTATGAAGATGTGATTTAAAATTAGTTACTGTATTAACTTTGAAATTAAATTCATTGCATTTGTCACTTATATCAGTTATTAATTTGTTTTTTTTTAACTTAGTTTTAAGACCTAAAAAGTTAATAATGTAGTTGGAAAAGAAATTTTCCGTAAATTCTAAGTCAGCTGGATAATCTACTTTAAATTAAGAAATATTGGTGTTTTCAGTGTATCATCAACATATCGGTATAAATGTATTTTATTGTTAACCTATTTACGTTCATGATGATATAAGTCTGATAATAAGCTAGATGTACAACCATCATGTGGTATACCGATTTCTTACAGATACATTGTTTTATTTTGAAACATAAAATTATTATACATATGGACATTTGTTAAATTATGAAAAAAATCTTTTTCAATATAATCGTTAATTGATTCAAATCAAGATGATGCTTTTTAAATAAAAAATTTATTATATTGTGTTGATAATAAATCTATATTATTGAAAAGATCTTTAAAATCACATGTTGTTGTATTATTTATACTTTTAATATTATTCATAATATTGACCAGTTCATAACTATTTTTTATACAATGTGTATTATTGATGGGTTTTGTAAGTGTGTATATTTGATTAAGAATTTTTAGAAGTTTATTAGCTGTATTATTATAAGTACTGCAACCAATTGCAACAGTTCTAAATTTAATTGGATTCTTATGAAATTTGGGTATAAGAACTAGATAAGGGTAATTAAATTTTATAGTGTTAATGTTTAATAATAATTTATAATAACCTCTAATTCTGCGATTATTTACAATTATGTCATCATTAATTTTTTGTAAAAAATTAGAAGAAGAAATACTGGATTTAAGTAGTTGAGGAAAATAGGATTTACATATAATTACATAATTATTTAGAGATTTGTCCACATAAGTAATTACAAAGTTTTGTTACAATTTAGTGATTTGCTGGAAAAAAAATGCTTTGTATTAATAGTAATTAGGTGTTATATATTATTTTTAAAAGCTTTGTTAATTTATCAATAACTAATATTTTCCATTGACTGAAATATTCAATAGATTTATTATAATAAATTGCAATTTTATAAATAAATATATCTATAATCATAGGTAAACTGTTTTATTATAGAATTAATGTTTAATTTGGATGAGATTCTATATTTAGTTCCATAACCCATTATTTTTTTCAGTGCAAAACATCTATAATATTAAGGTTTTCAGTGATTATATGTTCATGATTATTATTAATGTATTTTTGTAGAGAGAGGTCATTGTATTTACAGTGAAAAGTGCTGGCAACAGAAGTATTTTTTGAAAATGAATCATAGTTAAATAACTTTCTTCCTATAGTTATTGTATATTTAAAAGTTTTTGAAATTTGAACATTATTAACAGAAAAATTGCAGTTTTTGTTATTTATTATAGAATTAAATTGATTTTATTAAATAATTGATTAGAAAAGTGGAGTATCAGTATTTTGAATATCAGTATTTTGAGTTTTATGTTTTTTTAGTAAACCTAAGAAAAAATCAACTCCAGTCATAATGTCAGAGAAATGCTTAGAATAAGTTTTTTTAATAAATTTAAATATTATACAATATGTTTCTTTTTAATTGCAAAGATATACATTGGTATTAATAACCAATTGTAATTTTTTATTTAATTACTATGCAGATTATTTATTTGTTTACTTATAGTTTTTTGGAAGCTATAAAAGTTGATGACCATCTGCCAGACTTATAGTATACATGTATCATATTCATACACACATATATATGTATGTGCGTGTGAATAACATTGGCAGCCTTTTTAAAAAATATATCTTTATTTTCCCATGTAATCAGTTGCCTAATATTAAGATAATGAGAATATGAATTTATTAATTGGCACTTTAATCTTTGGTATTACATGATGAAAAATTAATTAAATTACTGTTCCATAGCATAATTATAATTTTGATTTTTAACAAATACTAAAAATAACATCTTTTTCATGAAAATTTGCCTTTATATTTTTCATAATCCTATTCACTATTTCAAAATAATTTTGGTACTAGTTGATTATAGCGTCGATCAAAAACTATTGTGTTTATAGATACTAGTACACTGAACCCGGGGATCCCGGGTCACAAAGTAAAGGTGAAAAACTTTTTTAAAATTTAAAATTGGAAAGTAATAAATTTTTTCTGCGTAATAGGCTTTTTAAACTGCCAGTTAATTCCAAATAGCAATATTATATAAAACATATTATTTATGTAATCATATACAGTTTTAAAAATTATCGGTACTTCCGTATTAACGGGGCCGTAGCTAAGGACGCGCTATGGGCGGCTCAGCCCCCCCCCCCTCTAAAATATTTTGAGCCTCCCCTTGGAAAAGATTTGAAGGTCACTCAATGAATTTCTGTTCCGAAAATTCAAATGAAATATTGTTTAAAAATCTAATTTAATTTTGAAACATTTTCACAGTTTTGCAGAGTTACTAAATTATATCTAAAATAAGTGTTTCAACACTCCCTCATCCTATTTGTTCATATGAAGCTAACATGATGGGCTATTTTGCACCAGTTATACACTCAAAACTTCATCATCATATACTTTTCTAAGCATAAAATGATGTTATTTTAACAGTTTAATAAAAAACAGAGTTCCTACAATATGAATATGCACTAATTTATCTTTCTGCGTCAGAGAGAGAGAGAGAAAAAAAACTATGAGCCCCCTACATTCTCTTGAGCCTTCCCTATTGTTCACTACGGCCCTGCGTATTAAACGCAAGATAGCAGTTATTAGCCAAAGATTTCGCCAAAGAATAAAATTGCATTCTCAGTTTTTAAAAACAACTAAGAAAATATGACACCCAGATATTCTTTAAAATACATTTTTGTAAAGGTTAACTGATGTATCTTTTGTAAAGTAAGTTTACAACGAACTAAAAGTGACTAAATTCATAGATAAAAACGAAATAAAACCAACAACATTCACCCGGTTTTATAGCAGACGATATATTGACATAACAGGTTTTTAATTACTATTTTTTTCGGTTGCTATGAAAAAATGACAACTAAAATATACAGTGATCTGTTATTTTCCATGGAGAAAAGAGATAGATGGGGGTGCAGTATGCGATTAAAACGGTTTGACGGGCATTATTCTTCCAATATAAGTCTCTCATTCGGCCCAAACAAAACAATCACATGGAACAGAGACCGAATTTTTTAACATCATTTTTTCTCTAAATGAAAAAGATCTGACTATATTTTAGCATTATAAAATAGCATTTCATTGTATTATGAATTAAAATTATCGCTAAAAGTTTTTCTTTTTTGTGAAAGCACACCGTTGTGTTTGATGCAATACAGCGAATTGAGTTACAATTTTGGCGTCACCTCCAGCCACTAAACTGCATCTCTATTTTTTTTTTCTTTTTTACTCTATGGCTATTTTTCTCTTTTTCCCACATAAATGCGATACTCAAGTTGCCACCATTAGAGAAATTGAACCAAAAACTGCAAAAAAATTAATATCTCAAAAACAAATTGAGGTACAGTTTTCTAACAAACGGCATTTAAAAGTGCATTTTTTTCTCTAAACGATGGTATAAAGATTGAAAGCGTGCAATGTCTAGAAGTTTAAAAATTTACAATAGCGAAAATTGCAAAACCGAAATTTCATCGGAAAGTGTTGCCATTCAAAATACGACGTATGCGTTACGCACAGATACGTTTGGCCTTTATTATATAGATATAACACTGGCGCCCGTTCAACAGAAAATACCCTTTTTTAAGGGAATTTTTCTGAATACATTAAGAGTTATGAAAAACTTTGCAAACTGTTCCATATCTATTAACATCCGCAATATTTTTTCTGTCGTTTTGATATACATATACAAATAAAATTGTGCATAGTTTTTTTAATTAAATATAAATGTAAATTTAAAAGTAATTAAGAGCAAAAAATATCATGCAAAAACGCTTGAAATTTCACAGAATTTAGAAAATACATTTTTTCTTACCTTATCATGCAAGTATATAAAATTCGATGCAAAATTTTATTTGTATATGTAAACTAAATTGACATAAAAAATTGCAGATTTTAATTGGTGCGGAGTGCGCATTGGGCATTTTAAAAAGTCTTTTATAGCGCTTAAAATATTATGGAAACATTCTTATTTTTCCCCGTGAAAAATTTTAAATTTTTTGTATGATAAATATAATTTACATAGTGTGCTCTTGAATGACATTTAATTTACAATTAAATTTTTTAATGAGTTTAAAGGATCCTTGTAATCTTAATCCGCGAATAGTCGCGTCTTTTTAGGTGCGTTCGTAATTATGAAATTACATAGCGCCATAGTCATCGTTCAATCCGTCTGTCCATACGCATATAACAACGCAAAAACTACCCAACTAAATCGTTTGAAATTTGAAAAGTTTATTTTTTACATAATTTTGTCAAGCAATTTCAAATTTTTTGAAAATCGAATGAATAAATCAATTACAGGAACAATAAAAATTATTCCGTGACATTCCGACCAATGGGAAAAAATAGTTTAAAATTCATTTTTATGTATTACGCTCTTTCGAACATAATAAAATTAATATGCATCTATTAAGTATGTACCAAAAAATGTACATCATGTACAATCTGTGATGCATAGAATGTTTGTTATTAATATACAGGCACACATAAAAGTATTCCATTACATAATGGCATTACGGAGAAACACTGATTGGGATAAATATTAATTATATTAAACTTTTTTACATTTTTATGAAATTGATACAAACTGCTGAATTTAAAGCAAGTTACTTCCTTTATAATGAGAAGCAGACAGTATTTACCGAAGCGCACAAGAGATTTCCTATACTCTTCTGTATGCAAAATACTGTATACTCTTACGCGAAGATCTGAATATTTTAAAAACTTCATTATAATACGAGTGCACCTCATTTGCTACGCCTGACGTACAATTTCCTACTTCCTTCAGAAAATTAATTGTCGCTTTCGGTATTTTTAGTGGCTGAGTGGTTCTGCTCTCCAAACTGGTAGACAGAAGGCGCTGGGTTCGAACTCAATCGCGGCCGTCGGTCTAATCGTTCGGAGTTTTCCATGGTTTTCGTCAAACCTTGAATTTCCTTGCATAAATACTGGCTGGGTTTCCTTTAAAGACCCTCCACGGAGTGCAACCCTCCCCCCGTTTAGGGTCTATAACCTTCGTGCTGATAACTGACCGTCACAAATGGAACAAATTGTCTTTTTTTTTTTTTTTTTTTTTTTTTTTTTTTTTTTTTTTTTTTTTGCAGCCGGACTTCCGCATACACAAAATGCAAAACAATAAATAAAAAACATTTTTCATGTAATATTCAAATACAAATATTACATTTCGATGAAGTTATAAGTTTTTAATTTACTTAAGCTAAATATATATATATATATATATATTGTGAGGGAGTGACCTTTGTAATAAAGGCACTCTAGCATTTTTGAGATCGTGACGTCAATGATTTAACATGTGTAAGCGTGAAAGCGACATAAATCCTCTCTTTTATTTTAACTTTCTAGAGCGTATGTGTCTTTCTCGGATTCTACAGCTATGTCGCGGTTAGAAGTAATATGTAAATTTGCAGTATCTCAGTTTGCAGCATATAAAAGCTTGGAGTTTGAGTGTGTCTATTGGCGTGTGTCTAGCGGCGTTGGCCAACTAGTAGTGACTAGAAGCTAGCTATGTGGTGACGACAAGCAGTGGGATTGATCTAGAGCGAGTGATATCAAGTATTGTCGAGCCTTCAGTGAGTGACAAGGAGTTTTGGAAGTAGATTCGAGAAGTGTGCCGTTGGTAAGAGTTAATTATTAATTACGTTGAATATTTCAAAGTCAATAAAGAGTATATATACAGCCACGGGCTGTCTAATGAAGTTTTATCTAGCAGCCTAGCTGAAGTTTAAGGGAGAAGTAATCTGAAGTGCCCCGATTGAGTTAGTGCCGGAGCTGTGAGTATAAGTTTATTCTTTTAGTATTGTTACCAGTTTTTAAAGTTAAAGAGCTGCTCCACTGCCCTTGAGCCCTAACTGTTTTTATCTCATGTTCTGAGTTATGTCTCCATTCCACCCCCACGCCGAGCACCCAACCGTTACAACATTTTCGATAAGATTTGGAGTACTAGGAAAAGGTAAAAATTAACTGATATTAGGGTTTGTTCCGAGAACTGTTTCACCAATTTCAATTTTTCTTCTAAAATTCTACTTGAAGAATAAACAGAGATGTCTCTTTACTCAACTATGAAAGTAAAGAAACAAATAAAGTCAGATACATGATAGTTCTCCATTGTATTTCTTAGAAGAGTTAGGAAAAGATAATTTGTTGACAAAAAGACCAATAGGCGACAACTACTGGATTAACTATGAGTAAGGAAGAATTTTCAAAATACCTCTTACGATTTAGATTACTGCTTACTTGTAAGTATTTTAAGCTTCTACATTTTTCTAGATGTTGTAACGAAAAAAAATACCAATCAGATTTCAGTATTTGTCAATCTTTGTTTTTATTCTTTTAATTATACAAACGTGAATTTTTTTTTCAGAAAATTTAATTATTAATGTAGAAATAAATGGAAACCAAACAAAAGGAGAAATTACCTTTTTTTATATCTTTCTTGCTACTTTCTATTTAGATTTTCTAAATCTCTCCTTTAAAAAGTAGCTTTTAATCCTGAAGGAAAATATCTAGGAAAATGATGAAAAGTAGGAAATTAAAATATTTTCGATTAAAGAAATTTTAGCATTACCAAAATTTGATTCCGGAATAAAATTATGTCGAAAAAGATTTTTGACTTTTAAAATAAGCATAGCCTTAAATACTTTATCAAACTGATATTTCAAAATCAGCTAGAAATTGTTTTTGAATACGGTGTTGTTGTTTTTATGCATTAACGAATATTTAACAAAAATATTGTCAGTTACAGACTACTAAAAAATGTGAAGAATCATAATAAATTTTGAGAAAAAATACAGATTTAAGCTTTTAAAATAATCCTTTAAAATCTCTTTTAAAACATGCAGAAAAAACACATTTTTATAGTTAAAGCTACATATTTTTAATTAAAATTTCATTTTTTAGATTTATGTCCCAAAAATATAAATTGCATAGTCAATATTTAGATATTACATTTAGAATTTATTTTATAGTTTATATTTAAAATAAAGGGTAAAAGTTAACAAATACATTTGTAAACAATTTAACAATGGAATTTTGAAAACAATTATCATGTGAAACTTAAAAATATCTTTATTGTGGGTTTGAATTATAGTTTAGACACACTCAAAATTATAATCCAAATTAAGTATCTTTTTTCTTCGTTTTTTCCATTTAAATATAGTCGAAATTCTATATAACATAAACTGTAATATCTAGTAGATCAAAACTAATTAGTCTAATCATAAAGTAGGCTTATTTCAAAAAGTTTATATACTTTTCTGTGAAGTGTTATCCCTTAAAAAGACTTTTCTAAATTTCGTATTTCTTCTACATTTCCAGCACTTTTGCTTCAGAAATCAATCTTTGTTTATATTATATGCAAAATATCTGTTAATTAAATGTAGTATTCTGAAAACAAATATATTTTGTCACAAACTATCAATTACAACCTACACTAGTAACATAAAAGCACTCAAAAGCTAATGTTAAATCTATGACAGTTTTTTTAGTTCTTTTTTGGTTTTTAATATTTTGAAACATTTATTTTTTCAATGTTTACCTAATGCAGATCGATTTTTTTTTTCCTTTTAACCTTTTTTTCTCTTTTTTTTATTTTCACTTTCGTTTTGGGTTCTAAAATGTTAAATGACTTCATAAAAACAATATGTAAACTAAAAATCGAAAAAGTAAAGACGTACCACTTGGAAATCGACTTCAACTAACTATTTAAAAACTAGTTGGATGTGCCAATCCCCAGGGGCGTAAACCACTCTAGTCGCGTAGGGGGGGTGTAGGCTCATAAATTTTCGACTTTCAAGAAGGAAAATTTCCGAGTACTATGGTCAACATGAGGACTAATATATGTATATATATATATATATATATATATTTCCAGTTTATAAGTTTTTATAGGTTAATACTATTTTTTTCCGACTAAAGATACTTTTTCCGAGCGATCTGGTAATTTCCCGACTGATTTCTTCTGGGGGGGGGGGTGCTGCACCCCCCAAACCCCCCCGGGATTTACGCCCCTGCCAATCCCAAAACTTTCTTCTATCTCATACGTAAATTTTAATATTAAAAAAAAGTAGTTACTCATTTTAATGCTTTAATAATTTTAATTCTATACCATACCAACTTTGATTTTTCATCTTAAATTTCTGCTTCAGTCAATTAATCGGAGTAAAAACGAATTTCCGTCTCTGCACGAGCCGATGGACAATAGAATGATAGTCAGATTTTTTTTTTCAAATTCAGGGAGGACCTACTTGCTTTACCAAAAAATAATCACATACAAAAAATTTAGTTCAGTTCTAGAATAATTTCATACACTTTTAGGTGGTGCAATATCGAAAATTGCATAAAATTCGCCATTGCAGCGCTCTCTTCCGGCGGATTTTTGTTCAAATTCAGGGAGGACCAACTAGCCATAGCCATACACTTAAACCAAAAAATTTGGTTCAATTCGATGCATAACTTCATATACTTTTGGTCGGTACAATATTGAAAATGGCACAAAAATCGCGATTGTAGCGCCCCCTTCCGGCGGATTTTTTTCAAATTCAGGGAGGACCAACTAGCCATAGTCATACACTTACACAAAAATTTGCTTCAATTCGATGCATAATTTCATATACTTTTAGTCGGTAAATATCGAAAATGGCACAAACATCGCAATTGCAGCGCCCCCTTCCGGCGGAATATTTCAAAACTGAAGGAGGACCTGCTTGCCACAGCCAAAAACATTCACAAAAAATTTGGTTCAATTCTATGCATAACTTCATATACTTTTTGATGGTAGAATGGGGACATACACACAGACACACACACAGACACACGGACAGACAGACATTTTCTAAAAACATGTTTTTTGGAATCAGGTAGAGGAATGTAGCTATGAAATTTAAACCAGAAATTAACAAAAAGATTTTATTCTACAAATAATTTGAAGCATTTTCTGAACATATGAAAGAGCATTTTTGAAAAAATTCGTTAAATGGAGATATACATTTCGCTATATGGAGATTATTTTTAATGTAATCATGAAAAAAATTGACCGTTCCTACAAAAAATTCGTTAAACAGAGAAATTCGCTGGATAGATTTTCGTTATAGAGAGACTCGACTGTATATATTTTTTTCCACAATTTTTTTAATATTATTTTTTTTATTTCAGAATAATAATACAATTACTAAATTACGCTAGTATTTTATTTTTTGTTCATTCTTAATTGTAAATAATCTTTAATACAATCTTTCTTTTCCTAAGACTAATAATCAAATTTAAAATGACAAGTATGTACACAAAACTTCGATTTTGTATCAACTTTTAATGTAATTTTTTTATACTGAAATAAACAAGTCTGAAATATATCTCTTTGCATTTACTTGTGAATGAATATGATTTACTTGTATGACGATTTTCTGTAATATATGTGGCATGTCAGCCACAGAAATTTGTTCATTTTTTTATAAAATGACCTAGTAGAAGTTTTGAATCTTCTCGACAACTTGTGTTGCAACTTCATTCTTTTGGGAGAAAGGAATAATCCCTATTGGAGATTTCGGCATCACGTCATCCCGTCCCGAGGGAAAAAATGGATAGAATGTTTTGATTCCAGCCTACGCTGACGCTATTCGAAAAGGATCCGGCAAAAGCCGATGAAATATATATGTATGTATGTCGGCCGATTATCTACGCTGTGGGATATAGGCCCTAAGGGGTGGGGTGCCCTCCGTGGGGGTCTTTCTAAGGGAACCTAACCCGTATTTACGCAAGGTTCGAAGAAAACCACGGAAAACTTCGAACGGTTAGGCCGACGGTCGCGATTGGGTTCGAACCCAGCACCTACCGTCTACCAGTTTGAGGTCAGAACCTCTCGGCCACTGGTGGGGCCCCGATGAAATATATATTTTATGTATTTTGTGCAGAATTTTGTATAAATGTGTAGTGTTTCGCGTAAATAAACTGTTATCGTCAAAAGAAACTGATTATTTCATGCACTGTTAAAAATAAATCTGTGAATTCACGATGAAAGTACCGGCAGCAAAGTAGCCAAACTCTTACCGTTCCGTTAGTAGATTTTCCGTTGTGGGAAATACAAGAAGGGAAAACTCGGTTTAAGAATCAGTAACTTTCCGTTACAAAGTTTGATTTTGAATAATAATAATTTAATATAATTTTTAAAATTAATGTATCGATTAATCATCAAAGAATTCGAAATTACCGAATGATTTTAAGCTGCTATGTTATTTTACTTAATTATTATGTATAATTTAGTTCACGCTGTCCTGAGGATCGAACTCGGAACCTTTAGATTGCAGCACAAATCCTTACGGACTGAGCTAAAGTTGCTGATTGGGGATTGTACAAAGTATGTCTTTTATGAGTTAGTGGGAAAATCTATTGTGCTTTTTAAAGATTTCCTTTCAAATATATTCCTTAGAATATTTGTAAACGGTTTATTTTATTTTATTTTAGACTGATGCATAATACTTATTATTTTTTAAAATCAATTTTAATTTTTTAAATAGTTTACATTAAAAAAATCACTGTTTAAAACCACTGTTTTTTTGAATGAATGGATGAAAAAGTTTTTATTAACAATTTTTGTACAAAAAAAAAATATATATATATATATAAAGACATTTTTTTGAAATTGTCGTACACTATTTATTTATTTATTCATTCATTCATATTTATTTATTTTTTGCCTAATAAATTAAAAGATTATTTAATAAGAAATAAGAGAAAAATAAACAGAAAAAATGTAATTTAAAATGAATTTTTTATGTTTTCATTATTCCATGGCGCCAGTGGGACCCGAGTCCATAATCTGCGGTCGCGGGCGATTAGCAGTGTGGTTGTAACGTTTTACGTCTTTCCTCTGGTTCCGATGTGAAAGGCAGCACGATGACTTCTTATTTTCATGACAATCATCTTTTTTATTTCAGCACACGACATTAACAATTACACTATAAAATTTGACAACTAAAAACTTTACACACATAAAAATCAAACCAGTAAAACAAACGTTAAAATCATCTTTGAAAATCAGACACTGTCCCATCTCCCCCGCTCTCTGCTCTTCGTTTCGATCAGTTTATTGTCTGGCAAACACAGAAGAAACAGTTCGGATTCAGAGCAGAAAGTTAAGATCGCTTCTTGCGAAATCATGATCGGGAGTTATGTGCCACAGTCAGTTACTTGGGGTCGTCACAGACTCCTCCTCCCTCCAAATTTTGGACGTGTCCAAACAAAGACCTATATAAAGGAGCCATAACGTGACAAGTTCTATGGAACACCAGTAAGTCCTTTTCAATGCATAGTGTCCAAGACTACTTGTAAAATTTGTCACAGGCACATCTCCCCCCAATCCATTACAGCATTGTGCCGCCCTGATCAACTGCCGCAATTTTACTAAATTTTTACAAATTTTGAATACGCGGAAATATAGCACTCCGCAATACCAGTCACAATATAAGTTCATTATTCAATTTACATAACACTAACTTTCTGTAAAATAAAGATGTCTATACTTCTTATTTAAAGTAACTATTAAAACCAATGTAATTCTACTATAAATACTTTTACTATTAACAAAAAATCTTCCTATTTTTCTTTTTTCTGTAAAAGTTAATATTACACAATAATGAATATTAAACACTGCATATCTTTCTGTTTTTAAACTAAACTGAAATATACTTTTTTTTCACAATTGTAAATCTAAAAAAAAGCAATACATATTAATCAAATTATGGACAACCTGATCAAAATTATCACAAGATTTTTTTCTATGTTATTATACAACAATAAATAACATAAAACATACATTTTCTGCAAACAACTATTATCATTAATAAAACTGCACAAAATCTACAAAACTTAATAGCTACTAATGAAAGTATGTGTGCCGTGATAAAATGTCGGCGTTGTTGGATTTTTTTTTTTCTCTTCTTGTGATTTTTCATCATTCGAATTCTTCCTGGTTTACATTCCACTGGTCTCTCCTCTTCTCGCCAAACCTCTTGAAACACTTTCTGTTATCAAAACCATGGCTCCATTTTCCATAAACTCTCGGCTTGTACAGAACATGAACATTTCCGGTTCCCCTTTCGGATAATTTTTCAGTTTCTTCACATCTTTCAATCAACCAGTCAAGTTCAAGAGCAATTTCATCTTTCTCTTGAAATGGCCTCTTAACTAAATCAACTGCAATAGAGTTTTGCTTCATATCCGTATTCTCTCTCCTCCCCTTCGTACTTTCAGTTTCATTATCAGTTATAAACTGAAAACTTCCACATAAATTCTCAACATTAAGATTATCTTCCTCTTGAACCTCATCTAGAGTCTTCAAGTTGTCCTTAGTTTTCAAATTACTTGAAATAAGAGAACCAGTTTTATTATCTCTACAGCATTCATCAATATCAACCTGAACAAGTTCACGATTACCTTCAAACGTACTTGCACTACTAACTTCAGATACATCTCTCAGATTTCTATCTTGTGATAAAAGAAAACACTCTTCATCCTGTTCAGTAACTTTCTCATCATTTAAACAATTCAGTTTTAAGTTCAATTTATCATTAACTCCACTTCCACCCCTTATCAATTTTATCTCTTCTCTCTTCGCACCTTGAAGTTCAGAAAGTTCAAACGCTTCGATTACGTCTATAATATCCACGATTTCCTTTTCAAGAGAATTACTTAATTTCTTAGTCGATGACTCATTTTCCTTTACTTCACAGTCCAAAGACCTCGTATAGCTACATAAGGTTTCATCAATATTACTTCTCACTCCCTCTTTTACTTGATAAACATCATCAATACTTAATTTTGTTTTTCTCTTCTCCGGAACCTCTTTAAACAAACACACAAGGTCCAACAAAATTTCCTCGCTATGACATTTTTCCTCCACTACTTTACCAATCTCAACAATATTTGATATATCCATTCCTTTCTCAGGAACCTCCTGAGAAAGGAATGGTATAAACTTCCTTTCATCCGCCCTTTTTCTCTCGAAAGCTCAGGACTTAATCTCTCATCTATCACAGGCTCAAGCATATACCTTACAAATTCCTCCTCATACCAAACGCTCTTCGTAATTAATTTATACAAGTCAATGATCTTCATATTATCATTAACTTCCTCTCCCAATTCCATTGCAACGATTCTCAAATCTACTTTTTGGTCTCTTCCAAGAAAAGCCATTTTCAATTTCAAGTAAAACACACTTATGCGCAAGTCAACAGTTTATCAAAATCACGGACACCCAACAAGCTAACCAAAATCGGATCAGTGCACTTTCGACCTATTTATTCAAAACACTAAATAAATATTTTTCACAATAACTTTAAAACATGTATATAAATAATATTTTTATACATTTTATACAAGTAAATATCATTAAACATTTTTCTAAAAAAAAAACCACAAATTTAAAACATCAATATACCATTACTTTCAATTCAACAGAAATAATACACCAATTTGATAAACTTTTAAAATAATTTTCACTTTCTGAAAACTCACAATTTTGACTAAACCAGCTTGGTTTAAAACACGATATGTTTCGATGCGAAATGTAATAAACCTGAAATCAGTTTGACTTCATTTATTCAATAAACCAGTTTGGTTTTAAACACTATGTGTCTCGATTCGAAATTTAACAAACCTGAAATCAGTTTGATCTCATTTATTCAATAAACCAGTTTGGTTTTAAACACTATTTCGCAAAACAAAACTAGTCGTTGGGGGCCACCGTAATACTTACCCATCATGGATATGTATATGGAAATAAAACATGTGAAAACTATTTATACAATGCATTGCAATTCATAAACAAAATTTAAATATTGTTAATATACAAAAGTAATGCTATATTAAAGAACTGCTGATTACCAATTTCGACAAATTATATAAAACTCCAAACTACTCAAGTAGTACCGAACTGTGTAAAAGAAACATCCTTATAACTCCAAAAATAATAAATCTATTAACTAACTATTGACTGCGTCGGATTAAGCGTTTCATTTCCAATTAAAATATACCTCTGAATTGAAATTTGAATGAAATACAGGGTCATGAAAAATCGAAGAATGTGGAAAACAGGATTACAAATATCTCGGCAACTAATAATCCGATAGACTTCGTTCTATATGCAAAATGTGTGTTATTTTATTGCCTTTTACGTCCATGTCTTAGAACAAAAAAATTCGAAAATTTTTATGTACCTTTCATCAGAACAAATTTTTCGAGAGTCCGAAAAAAATAGTTCCGGATAATCGAGGTTGCTGATATTAAATAGGCTTCGTCCCATTCTTACATTCTAACTACATACAAAATTTCAAGTCTCTATCACAATTTTTTCGGGAGATAGAGTGTTTACAGACAGACAGAGACTGACAGACAGACAGACTGACAGACAGACGGACGGACGGAAATTTTTTTTTTCTAAAAATATGTTTTTCGGAATCTTTATTATCTAAAACGTGTAAATCCGTCAAAAAAAATTTTCGATTTTCAAAACGATTGCAAGACTTACCCTATACTACGTATGATGGGTAAGTAATATACCAAACATGAAATGAGTTTCACTTCATCTAATCAATCAACCAGTTTGGTTTTAAAGTATATCTCTCGAAGCGAAACACATTATACCTGAAATCAGTTTGACTTCATTTATTCAATAAACCAGTTTGGTTTCAAACACTATCTTTCGCAATACAAAACATACTAGACCTGAAATCAGTTTGACTTCATCTAATCAATCAACCAGTTTGGTTTTAAAGTATATCTCTCGAAGCGACACACATTATACCTGAAATCAGTTTGACTTCATTTATTCAATAAACCAGTTTGGTTTCAAACACTATCTTTCGCAATACAAAACATACTAGACCTGAAATCAGTTTGACTTCATCTAATCAATAAACCAGTTTGATTTTAAAAGTACATTTCCCGATGCGAAAGATATTATACCCGAAATCAGTTTGACTTCATTTAATCAGTAAACCAGTTTGGTTTTAATTATATTTTTCAATGCGAAACACATTAAACCAACATGTTTTTAAACATTCTTTTTCAGATTTACACATTTTATGATAATAAAAAGTATGGCAATTACGCAAAATGCAAATCTGGATATTGCGGCAGCTATATAGTTTAAAACAAACCAATCAAGCAAGAATTTTAATCAAATGAACATCATCAACACGTTACGCTTAAAACAATATGGTACGCTGTAATGAATTTAAAAACATACCTGTGACAACACATTTGTTCTCGCCACAAACTTCAAATCCAAATCTCGGTGGAACCTCCAAAATTTTAGGCTGTAACGTTTTACGTCTTCCCTCTGGTTCCGATGTGAAAGGCAGCACGATGACTTCTCATTTTCATGACAATCATCTTTTTTATTTCAGCACACGACATTAACAATTACACTATAAAATTTGACAACTAAAAACTTTACACACATAAAAATCAAACAAGTAAAACAAACGTTAAAATCATCTTTGAAAATCAGACACTGTCCCATCTCCCCCGCTCTCTGCTCTTCGTTTCCATCAGTTGATTTTACCACATCAGCGCCGTCTGGCAAACACAGAAGAAACAGTTCGATTCAGAGCGGAAAGTTAAGATCGCTTCTTGCGAAATCATGATCGGGAATTATGTGCCATAGTCAGTTACTTGGGGTCGTCACAGTGATGCCTTAACCACTCGGCCATGGAACCCCCTACACAACGGAGTGTCTCCGTTTTTTGTTTTTATTTCCATCCGTTTCGTTATTTTCAGGAAATATGGTAAAATTTTGTGATTTGTAACGGAAAATCCCCTTTTGTTGTGAAAAGGGAGCTTTTCTGTGAAATTCAGGAAAAAAAATGTTCGTGAATTTCAGAATTTTTTTAACAGTGTGACTAACTTTGAATTAATAATTAGAACTTTGAAACGACTGTGATCGAAGTACTGATCTAGTGATCTGGTGACACCAGACCTGATTACAACCTTTGGAATTAGATTTTTTATTTGATTATGATACTTGATTCCATGCGACTCTGATGTCAGTGTGACCTGATTGAGGTAGGTCCCTTTAATTATTTAATCTAAATTCTGTATAAATAATTTTGATAATGGATGTAGGAAGAACTAAATGGAAAAGAACCGTGATAAGAAAATTTTTTACTAAATTAATGACAAAAATAGATAATACACTAGAAAATCCAGTTAATGAAAATTACTTAGTCGAAGCTAAGATTGAAGACTTACACGATTTAAAAAATCAGTTAGATGAAAAACTTAAAGAATTGAAAGAGTTAGACAGTTCGATTGACTCTAAAATTGAAATTAAAGAACTGAAAAAAGAAATCACAGGTAGTGAAAAATATCCGGAAATGGGTACAGCCTTTAAAACGAAACTAGATAGATGTCTAAAATCTTTAGAAAAGGAACGCCAAACTGAAAGTAACCGACATGATGAAAGGCTACCTGTCCCACATGAAAACCAAACCCTTAACTTACCCCGATTAAACATATTGGTATTTAATGGCGATTGTACTGAATGGTTAGATTTTTGGAATTCATTTGAAGTAGCGATACATAATAATAAATCCTTAAGTAAGATAGAGAAATTCGCGTATATGAAAACTTATTTAAAAAGAACTGCTTTATCCGCAGTTTCAGGATTTGCTTTAATTAATGAGAATTATGATTCGTCTATTCAGTTATTTAAAACCAGGTTTGGTCGCTTAGACCTAATAACCAACTCGCATATGAACAAATTATTATTAACTGAACCTGTTAAGTTAATTTCTTATAGTAAGGCTCTCAGGAAAATGTATGATGCAATTGAAATTCAAGTTAGATCTCTACAATCGCTAGGCGTAGCCGCCGGAACATATAGTAATTTACTTTGCCCCGTAATTTTAAAAAACATTCCCGATGAAATAAATTTTCAATATAATGGACAACAAAATTCCGAAGATCAGTTTGATAAAAGAGATTTAATGGAATTTTTAAGGAAAGAAATTCATTGTCGTGAAACATCTCTTTTACTATCAAATCAACAGAGTAGCGGATTAGAAAATTTGAAACAAAAACAAGCGAGTAATAATTTTTACAATCCTACAAATTTTAACAGATTATTATATTACAACAATCCGCAAAAGAAACCAATGTCTATAATCTCCGCCTTTCTGGCAACTTCCGGCAATAAATGTATTTTTTGTTCCGATAAATCATATTCGAATGAAAATTGCTATTTAAATGTTTCAGAAAGAAAAAAAGCTTTAATGACACAGGGACGTTGCTTTATTTGCTTTCAAAGGCGCCATGTGATGAAACAATGTTGGAAGAAAAACAATGTGTGTCGAAATTGTAAACTACCTCATAACATTTTACTTTGTGATCAAATCTTAACCCCACCCTTCCTCAAACGATAAACGTGATGACTGAGTAATAGAAAATAGTTTATTTTGTAAAGAGAAAAACGTAAACGACCAAATTTCAAGTACAATTTTTTTTCAAACCTTTTATTCGTTGGTAGAAAGTAGGTCAAATGAGAGAACCTTAATTAGATGTTTGATAGACGGAGGGGTGACGAGAACGCTCATAAAAAAGAAAATTGCTAATTTTTTTAATTTAAAAATCATTAACAGAGAATCTCTTGTAATTAATAGCTTTGGAAATAAACAATCCGAAAAACAGATGTATGATATCATAGAATTGGTTCTAAAAAGCAGAATTAATCCCAATAAATGCAGTTGTCATAAATTCTATTACGAGTGGAGAGGTTGAAGTACCTTCGAATTGGATGAGACAGCTTGCTCTTGAGAAGAAATTGAATTGGCTGATCTTTGCACTACAATAGATATACATGTTTTAATTGACGCGTATCATATATGGGAAATTTTAAGTGAAAGAAATTTAAGACTTAGTAGAACAGACAGACAGACAGACGGACGAATAGACAGAACCCAAAAAAATTCGTGTCCCCAAAGTAAAACTTCACTGACGTTTCGGCAATTACAGTTTACGTAGAGATATTGCCATAACTTTACAAGAACAAAAATGCTAATATTCAAAAATTTTCTCCACTTTTTCGTACATGATAATAGTTTAAATTCATTTTCTTGCGAGATATTTTTTTTAACTATCGTCTATTAAAAGATATATATCCCTGTAATGTTTTTGATTATTTTAAAATTGATAGACTTTAAAAATATATTACAAGTTTTCAATATTAAAAAAACAAACATAACTACAAAAATAAAATTTTGCTTAAGAAATGTATTGAAAAATAATAATTAAGAAAATATATTAAATTATTTTTCTAGCTTCCTTTAATTTCGACCAAAAATAAATTTATAAAAACTAATTTATATAGGCATTGACTGAGATAATGTCTAAGTTTAATTAAAAATATGAGCATTTACTTAGTTTAAATAAATTTAGACTTAATAAATTATTATGACAAAAAAAAAACTGATTGGATATTCCAATTCCAAAACTTTCTTCTATCTCATGCATGTTAATACATAAAAATTCGCTATGACAGTGTTAAAAATAAACAGCCACATACGCACTTCATGAAGATTCTAAGTGTATGAAATTCCATGAATTAGTTCTTGAGATATGAATATCACTAAAATCGTGTAAATTCTTCAAAATGTAGCGCAGCAGTGCCACTTGTTGAGATATTTACACCAAACATAATCAGCAATAATCTATGTCGATGTCTTATTGAATGAGAAGTTTGGTGAAAATCCTTGCGTTAGTTTTTGACATAGAACTATTGCAAAAATCGTGAAAAATTCAGCATAGTAGAGCCATTTATAAGGCTCATAACAGCAAAATCTTATCATCGACAATTTGTGTCAACATCTAACTGAATGTGAAATTTAGGGAAAGTTCGTGCTTTAATTCTTGACAGAGAACTGTTGCAGAAATCGCAAAAAAGTAGCGTAGCAGCGCCAACTGTTTGGCAATTTACACCAAAACATAATCAACACCAATATTTATAAAGATATTCCTGAATCTGAAGTTTCATTAAAATTTGTGCGAAAATTCCTTAAACACAGCTGCTGCGGGAATCGTGGAAAATGCAGTATAGCAACGCTACCTTCGGGCGATTAAAAACTATACAAAAACTAATCAATACCAATTGATGACAAAGATTAACTGAATCTAAATTTATATGAAAATCCGTGCATTAATTCTCGAGATAGAGCTACATATTTAGAAACCTTGAAAAATGCAGCAAAAGAGCACCACTAGTTAAGAGATTTACACCAAAAACTTATCAGCAACAAAATTATAATGATGACAAGCAAAATCTGAAGTTTGATGAAAATGTGTGCTTTAATTTTTGACATAGAGCTTTTGTGGGAATCGTGAATAATGCAACATAGCAGCGCCACCTATCTGACGATTTACATCAAAAACTTATCCACACCAATTTATATCAGGGACCACTTGAAAAAAAATGTATATATATATATATATATATATATATATATACAGGGTGTCTATAAAAGAACTCCGGGGTTTTAAAAATTCATATCTCACTAACTATAAAAGATAGCAAAATTTAGTCGATTTCTCTGAAAAGAGTAGCTCAAAAAGTTTTACTCATACGAATTGGGAATGTTTGCATCCACTGTTGGCGGCGCTGTTGGACGTTGACCTTAAAATGATGACGACTCCGCAACAAAAGGCTCAATGTGTTATTTGGCTCATAGAAACGAAGTCTGTAGTTACCTTACAAAGAAACTTTCGACGCAACTATGCTGTTAACCCGCCTTCTGACAAAACCATTCGTCAATGGTTCCGTGCATTTAACCTTCCGTCTACCAGACGGGTCCATTGGACCCGACAGCAATATTTCTGGTGTCAATGGTAAAATGAGAAATTGTCGATTGACACCGGAATTTATAAAGGACTTGTCTAGATATTACGAATTCCTTAATTTAAGCTTTCATTGTAAAAGCAAAATTATATTAAAATATTACTGGTGCCGTTTGCAAGTTTGGAATTAAAATTAGGTGTTGCCGTAGATAAATGGGTGTTTTGTCTGGTAGACGGAAGGTTAAGGAAACAGGAAGTGTTTTGAAGCAAAAGTCTCCGGGTAGGCCGAGTGTGTCTCAAGAGAAAGTAACAGAATCCGAGCTTCATGCCTTCGAAGCCCTAAGAAATCGTTGACAAGACGTAGCCTGGAGTTGGGGTTACCAAGATCAACTGTCGGTAAGGTACTTCAACGGTAAGCAACCGTCCCCCCAGACATGCTCGCCAGAACATGGAAAGAAGTAGAATACCGTTTAGACGTCTGCCGTGCCACTAACGGGGCTCATATAGAACTTTACTAAGTGTTAAAAAAAACTTGAAAATGTAAGCTTTTCAGTCATGTATAAAACATGTATGTATGTTTTTTATTTCATTAAAATATTTTGCCTCAAAACCCCGGAGTTCTTTTATAGACACCCTGTATATACATATATATTACTTCCGTGAATACGTTCTTCTGATAGAAAACTTGCGAAATTTGTGTACCAAAAAGACAGACAGTGTCACAGATTCACAGACAAACATTTTGTAAAAATATGTTTTCCGGAATCACTCAACCCTAAAATTTGTAAATCTGTGGAAAACCAAACGTCGAAAATGTTCACGAATTCAATACTTTCTTTTTGCAAAAAAAAAAAAAAAAAGTTTGAAAAAACATGAAACATTTTAATCAAAACAGGGAATTTCAGGTGCAATGTAAAATAACTCACGGTTAAATACTGTCAATAAATCTGTGAAGAAAATGTGTAACCTCTTGCAAGCATCACTATTTGGATAATTTTACTATAATTTCGATGAATTCCCTTTCTGTACATATTACTTTCGCACGAGAAGAGGAGCAGGGAGTCAATAATCATTTTCTCAAAGCTAAACTTACAAGTAGTATTTTTATATCATTCACAAGCTGCAATAATTAGAGCCACAAAAGCTTCAACGTCTTAATTGCACTGCACGGGTTTATGGAGTTTTTCGAATTCTTTCCCGCGATGAACTGTAAAAGAATGAAGATGGGAATGAAGATAGCAATGAGAAATCTTTTTATCTTTCTCAAACATTACATTAAAGAAAATCCAAAGGAATTTTTAAAAGATCATTGAATGAATAGGTAAAAATTACTGATCATTGCAGGTCATTGCATTGGGGGTACTTGTATTCTGCCCGTCATTTCTCTTCTATTTTTGTACGAAAAATCCCATTTTAAATTAATAAAAATACCTTTTAAGCTTAAAATATTTTAAATTGGTCATAATAATGCGAATGCCGCTAGACTGGACGTTCGTTACATATAGAGTATGCATACAATATATGCGCAGTGTTTTGGAATACATTAACAAGGAGAAAACCAATCTTAATAAATGCAGATTTTCATTACTTTAATTTATGTTGTTGGGCAGTGGTAAACTAAGCCTTATGTTTAGTGAATTTTATATAACGATTCTTAGTTTTTGAGAAACAGGAAGTCTAATATTATGACAGAATTTAAGTACTTAATTAACTTAATTAAGCATGGTTCATTGTAACTCAATTGGTATATCGTTAGCTCGCTGGCCAGTGGACCGGGTTCGATCCCCGATAGCACAATGTTTACTTATCTCACTTTTTGTTTTATAAGTATACTCATAATTATAATTTAATAACCTCTCTTTGGAATCTAAAAATCGTACCCTAACTACGATGTTAGCATATTTAAACATTAATTTTGCATTTTTTAATTTTTAAACCGTTATATCTCATCCCTTAAACAGATTTTGTTTAAAGAGGATCTATTACTGAATAATAAAAATTCCAGCCTCGTTATAAAATCTGTTGTGACACCATCAGTTTATGATAAAATAAAGCATATTCAAGTAAAATAAAAATAAAAGCAAGAAGATAAATCTGGAAGCAAAATAATTCAAAGAATATTAGAATATTTAAGAACATCTAATATGCAAAAATACACTGTAATTTAATTTTTATGCTGATTTATAATAAAATTATGTTCATTATATTAAAAATAAAGTAATATTATTATCGTAATGTCTTCACTTGTTAAAGCAATACATAAATGATGTTTCTTTCAAATCGCGGATTGACACAATTGTTCAATATTATTGCATATATAAAAAATGCATAAAATACATTTTTAGAACTCTTTTTAAAAATTTGACAATTTTGGATCTATTTATGATGTTTTATACATCTATTTAATTACAAATAGAAAAGTAAATGAGTTAAAAATACAAATGTCATACAATATTATAATTTTTAATTGACAATGAGATTAATTAAAAATCCCTGTCGGCTGGGCCTATAGGCGGAGGTAGATTTCGAAGAGTGCTCATTTCAAAAAATATATATATATATGATTAGAGATAAACCCAGTTTAATAACTTCATTTGGCCGTTTATGAAAAATTTTTAATTTTATTTTTCTGCAAAAACTGGTTTTATCAGAATCATCTTAAGAAAAATTCAGCTCAAATGCCCATTATGACAACATATTTTAAAATAGATTCTAAATTTATTAAAAAATCGACCAAAACAGTACATTATACAGTTCCTAAATAACAAAAAACTGTCAGTTGAATGCATTTGAGAAAAAAAATGAATTTAAAAATGAGTCATAAAATAACCGATTTGTTGTTTGAATACATCCTTAATTCTTTAATCATGATTGCTTCGGAAAATTTTGTGCGAAATACTTACTTTGACAGCATTTTTTAAAATATATTATATCTTTATCAAAAAACTGGCCAATGCGTCACAGTATATAGTTCCTAAATAAGAGGATCTGAAAATTGGATGCATTTGAGAGCGAAAATGGATTTTAAAACGAGTCATAAAAAACGCAATTTGCTATGTGAAAACTTCCTTAAATTTTCAAATCACAAAGACTTCGGAAAATTCTGTTCAAAATACCCTTTTTGGTAGCCTTTTTTGAAATATATTCCGTCTTTATCAAAAAACTGACCAATGCATCACATTATATACTTCCTAAATAAGAGGATCTGTAAATTGGATGCGTTTGAGAACAAAAATGGATTTAAAAACGAGTCAGAAAAAAACGCAATTTCTTATTTGAACACTTCCTTAAATTTCAGTCCCAATGACTTTCGGAAATTCTGTTCAAAATACCCTTTTTAGTAGCCTTTTTTGAAATATATTCTGCCTTTATCAGAAAATTGACCAATGCGGCACTTTATACAGTTTCTAAATAAGAGGATCTACCATTTGGATGCGTTTAAAATCAAAAATGAATTTCAAAATGAGTCAGAATATAAGCCGTATGGATTTGGGGTTATTTCTCCATCTCCTATTTTTGTTTAATTTCTTTTTGTTATATGAATATGTCCTATGAAAAACTTGTCAGTATGAAAGTTGTAGATATTTTTGAGAAGATGTAAAATAAATTTAATCAGATTAGATATCTTAAAAATTGACGGAGTTATGGATTTTTCTCTTTTTTCAGCGCCCTTTTTCTTTTCGTTTTTAATTTTTTTCATCGGTAAAAGTTGGTCCTATCAAAAACTTGTAAATACAAAAATTTTAGATAATTTTAAGAACATTTATAAAAAATTTAGTTGGACTTGATATCTTTAAAATTAACGAAGTTATGAATTTTTTTCTCTCAAAATCCCTGTTTTTTTCGCCCCTTGAGCCCACTTCTAAATTTATCAAAAATATGTCATGTATATATTTTTGGCCCATTTTTAAGAAGTAATATAAACTTTAAACCGATTCGATATCTACTTTAATTAAGAAGTTATGGCGTTTTTTCGGTTTTCACAAAAACGCCCCCTATTCCGACCCCCTTGGTCCGATTTTGCCCATTAACGAACTCAGCCAAGATTTTATCCCCATTGATTTTATCTACCAGTTTGGTGGAGATTGGTGAAGAATTATAGAAGTTATCGTGTCCATAAAAAAGTGAGATATATGTATAGATAGATAGATAGATAGATAGATAGATATACACTGGTGCGATTGCAATAGGTAGTATTTCTTACGAAATCTACCTAATTATTATTGCAAGTATATATATGAAAAAAATTAAAACTGTGTAAATAAAAGTCACGAATTGTCGAAATACATGTCGTGAAAATCACTATCGAACCCGGGTCCACGGGAAAACGAGCTGACGCTATACCATCTGGTATTCGATCAATTGTATCCTTCCATTTCAAAGTAAGTTTTTTAATTCTGTCATAATGTTAACCCCTCCCCCTTCCCTGTTTCTCAAGAACTATGGAGCAATGTATAAAATCCATGGAACCTGGGAGTCAAGGTCTGTGCCCTACAACATACATTAATGTAATCAAAAACTGTGATTATGAAGGCTGGTCCTGTCCTTGTAAGTGATACAACCTTACAACCACGAGGAGGGCTTAGTATTACCGCCTCTTCCCCGTCTTCAACCTAGATAAAAAATATCATTTTCTTCATATTAAGCATACTTCTGTTGTAATAATACTAAATGTGCGGCTACACGTTTCTTATTGAAGATAAAAATGTTAAAGTACAACAATCGAATTATTCAAAAATGTCAATATATTGAATGCAGTTAAAACGAATAAAATGTGGCAATCACAAAACTTTTTTCTATCTCATACATGTTAATATTTTCAGAAAAACAAAGCATAGCAGTAACACCAGTTAGGTTATTTGCTCAAAAATCTAATCAGCAACAATTTATGTCAAGTTCTAGCTGAATCTGAAGTTTGATGAAAATTTGTCTGTTAGTATTTGAGATAGAATCAATACAAAAGTCGTAAAAAAAAACTGGATAGAAGCTCCATCAAATGAGCGATTTACTCCGAAAATTAATGAATACTAATTCATACCAGTGACTAACTGAATCTGCAGTTTGATAAAATTTCGTGTATTAGTTCCTCAGATAGAGCTAGTGCGATAATCATGTATCATACCGCATAGCAACGTTAGTTGACGGCGATTTACACCAAAAAGTATTCAGCACTATATTATAAAGGACTAATAGAATATGGAGTTTTATGAAAATCCGTCTATTAGTTCTTGAGATATAGCTATTGGGGAAATCGTGAAAAAGACAGCATGGCAGCGCCACCTGTTGGGCGATATATACCAAAAATTAATCAATTCCAATTTATATCAAGGTTTAATTGAATCCAAAGTTATTTGAAATTCCTTACATTAGTTCTTGAGATAGGTTGCACAAAAACATTTTGCCACATATAGAGTGACAGAATGTGAGTCTGACAATTTGTAAAAATATGTTTTTTTTTTAATTTCTCTGATCCCTAAAACGTGTAAATCCGTCTTAAAACGGAATTCAAAAAAATTTCATGAATCCAATACTTTTTTCTTGTAAAGATAGAATAAAGTAAAAATGCACATGATTAAATGTAAAAATACTTTTAAAAAATAAAAGGTCTTTGACGCTTTACTCACAAACCTCCACAGGCTCTAACAAGTTGGAAATTGCACGTGAAGCGTAGCAAATGAGGTGCGTTCGTACTAAAAGTTTAAAAATATTCAGATCTTGCTGGTATAGTAGAGCGTACTTTGGATACAGTATAGTGGTCGAAATCTTTGTGTTCCTGTAAATATGCAGGGAGTAATTTTTATTATACTTCATTAACGTATATCTTATACATAAAATGGGAAGTAGGTTAATATAATTCAAACACGCCCCAAACAATGTTTCCCCGTATAACATTATTTAGTGGAATACATTTGTGTGGCCTTGTAATTTAATAACAAATATTCTTTGCATCCCAGGTTGTACAGAATGTATATTTTAGTACATACATCATAGATTCATGCCAATTATATTATGTTCAAATGAGTGTAACACCATTAAAATGCATTTGAAGCATTTTTTTCCCATTGATCGTAATGTAACGGAATACTTTTGATTGTCCCTGTAATTGATCGGTGCATCCGATTTTCATAACATTTGAAATGACTCGACAAAATTATGTAATAATTATACGTTTTAAATTTCAAACGATTAAAATGCATTTGAAACTTTTTTACCATTAATCGTAATGTAACGGAATAGTTTTGATTGTCCCTGTAATTGATCTATGCATCCAATTTTCATAACATTTGAAATGACTCGACAAAATTATGTAATAAATATACGTTTTAAATTTCAAATGATTAAAATGCATTTGAAACTTTTTTCCCCATTGATCGTAATGTAATGGAATCCTTTTGAATGTCCCTGTAATTGATCTATACATCCGATTTTCATAAAATTTGAAATGACTCGACAAAATTATGTAATAATTATATATTTTAAATTTCAAACGATTCGGTTGGATAGTTTTTGCGCTGTTATATGCGGACGGACAGACAGACGGACGGACTGAGCGACAACAATAGGTGCTACGTATTTACATAATTACGAACGCACCTAAAAACGGACTAACTTGCTCTTTTTTGAAGAAAAATACAATGGGTTATGGAAGATTAAATGATATTATCACGACTTGTGACGATCTGCTGCAATCGGGTTATTATTCATTTTCCTTTATTTGAGGTATTATGTTTAGGTATATTCACCGCTGTCGAAACAGCTAACTTTTTCATACTTAACTAAGAATGATCTACCGCTAAAAAAATTAAAATTAGTTTGTACAAAATAAATAATTAAAATTTTCCATTGCTATATGGCTTGTATTCAAAAATAAAAGTCACATAAAGTCGTTTCCGTAGCAACGAAATTTATTTTAAAATGGATCAAAATTGATCTTAATTTTAAGCTTGAAAAAATTTAGTAAATTTAAATTTTGAATTATGTTTTAAATCGAAATTTTTGATAGTTAAACTTCATTATTAAAACATATATATAAATGTAGACATGACAAAATTATAGTTAAAAGAAACTAAGAGTGACAAAACTAAAATTGTTTTGATTTATTTAAACAAGCTCAGCGTGAAATTTTTCTTTTCTTAAAATGTATTTGATGTAAGAAAGTATTTTTTGAAATTATAATATCTTCACCAACCAATGAAATATCGCCAAATAACAAAAATTTTATTATTTATTCACGTTTGCTTTACCGAGGTTCCGCATTTTTAAGCTATTGCATAGCTTTTATCGCGGGCTTTGAGCGCGACGACCGAAGCCAAAATTTCCGTAACGAGAAAAATCCTAACACATCCGTAACGAAAAAGCCTAACACTCGGCTAACGTCGTTTCAGCTCGGCAGACTTCGGCATGGTATCCTTCGGTAGACTTCGGCAGACATTGACGCGGTATTTTTCAGATATTTAGAGGATATCAAGTCTCAAACTTATATTTCTTATTTCAGTTACTATAAATATATAGTTTCAATAATAAAAATTCCTGATAGAATGTGTATAGAAAAGAATCGTCTTAAGATAAAACAATGTAGGACAATGTAGCTTTTGGTGATTGGAGACCCGCCCAATGGTGAGGATCGAAAAATTTAAAATACTTATAACTCGCGATCTAATTTTCGTAGCGCGGCCAAATTTTGTTTGGTAATTTATTATGAGACAGTGTTAATTTTTGGTGACAGCACACCCCCACGGTGAGGGTCGAAAAAGTTAAAGTGCTTATAACTCGCGATCTAATTTTCGTAGTGCGGCTAAATTTTGTTTGGTGATTTATTATGAAACAGTGTTAATTTTTGGTGACAGGAGATCCCCAATGGTGACGGTCGAAAGATTTAAAGTGCTTATAACTCGCGATCTAATTTTCGTAGCTCGGCCAAATTATGTTTGGTAATTTATTATGAGACAGTGTTACTTTTGGTGACAGGAGACCCCCCACGTTGAGAGTCGAAAAATTTAAAATGCTTTTAACTCGCGATCTAATTTTCGTAGTGCGGCTAAATTTTGTTTGGTGATTTATTATGAAACAGTGTTAATTTTTGGTGACAGGAGACCCCCCTCCACGATGAGGGTCGAAAAAGTTAAAATGCTTATAACTAGCGATCTAATATTCCTAGCGCGGCCAAATTTTGTTTGATGATTTATCATGAGACAGTGTTAATTTTTGGTGACAGGACACCCCCCCCCCCACGGTGAGGGAAGAAAAATTTAAAATGCTTATAACTCGCGATCTACTTTTCGTATCGCGGCCAAATTTTGTTTGGTAATTTACTATGAGAGAGTGTTAATTTTTGGTGATAGGAGACCCCCCACGATGAGGGTCTAAAAATTTAAAATGCTTATAACTCGCGATCTAATTTTCGTAGTGCGGCCAAATTTTGCTTGGTAATTTATTATGAGACAGTGTTACTTTTGGTGACTGGAGATCCCCCATGGTGAGGGTCGAAAAATTTAAAATGCTTATAACTCGCAATCTAATTTTCGTAGTGTGGCCAAATTTTGTTTGGTAATTTATTATGAGACAGTGTTACTTTTGGTGACAGGAGATCCCCCCCACCCATGGTGAGGGTCGGAAAATTTAAAATGCTTATAACTCATTATCTAATTTCGTAGCGCGGCCAAATTTTGTTTGGTAATTTATTATGAGATAGTGTTACTTTTGGTGACAGGTGACCCCCCATAGTGAGGGTCGAAAAATTTAAAATGCTTATAACTCGCGATCTAATTTTCGCAGCGCGGCCAAATTTTGTTTGGTAATTTATTATAAGACAGTGTTAATTTTTGGTGACAGGAGACCCCCCCACCCATGGTAAGGGTTGAAAAAGTTAAAATGCTTATAACTCGCGATCTAATTTTCGTAGCGCGGCCAAATTTTGTTTGGTAATTTATTATCAGACAGTGTTAATTTATGGTGACAGGAGACCCCCCACGGTGAAGGTCGAAAAATTTTAAATGCTTATAACTCGCGATCTAATTTTCGTAGCGCGGCCATATTTGTTTGGTAATTTATTATGAGACAATTTTAATTTTTGGTGACAGGAGACCCCCCACGGTGAGGGAAGAAAAATTTAAAATGCTTATAACTCGCGATCTAATTTTCGTACCGTGGTCAAATTTTGTTTGGTAATTTATTATGAAAGAGTGTTAATTTTTGGTGACACGAGACCCCCACGGTGAGTTTCGGAAAATTTAAAATGCTTATAACTCGCGATCTAATTTTCGTAGCGCGGCCAAATTTTGTTTGGTAATTTATTAAGGTATTTCATATCTTTTATCGCGGGCTTTGAGCGCGGCGAAAGAATCTAGAAATTCCGTAACGAGAAAAAAAAACCTAACACTCCGGCTAACGTCGCTTCAGTTTGGCAGACTTTGGCACGGTATCCTTCGGTAGACTTCGGCAGACATTGACGTGGTATTTTTCATATACTTTTAGAATATCAAGTCTCAGACTTATGTTTTTTATTTCAGCTACCATAAACGTATAGTTTCAATGATAAAAATACCTGTTTAACCTACATGTATTGTAAGATGATAAAAATATTTTAAACGATATTATCTTCTCATTTATTCAATAAAAGAAAAAAAAAGTTTGTGATCGGTCATCACGCTCAAAAAGTGTAACTTGAATTAATATCAAAGACAAAAAAAACCTGCATAAATAAAAAATAAATAAATAGTTATAATTGCATAAGTTTATAAAAAATTCTATGCAATAGCTTTACCGCGGCAGTCCCCAAGTGCCACATTTTTTTTTTCTTTTTCTTTTTTTTTTTTTTTTTTAATACGTATATAAACTTATGTATTCGCATGAGGAGAACATTTTGTAATTTTTTCAGACTTTTTTGGAGTATGCCCGCATGGAAACCTTCCTTGTTAGTATTTCAGTTAAAATTACTTTTCTTGTGTTTAAAAAAGTTTTTGCAAGAATTTTAAGTAGCAGTTATTATAACAACCGTATCTGTAAATCAATACAAAAGAATTTATTAAAGAGAGCCATTCAACTGTATAATAATTATAATTAAAACTCACGTGTGAGACCATCTTTTTAAAAATATAAAACTCAAATTGAGTCCAGTGTGGAATGACACATTCATCTTAAAATAACTAAAAATAAAAATTGTTTACTAAATAAGATGCATAAAAAAATGTATTAAAATATTCCGTTTCAAAATGAATCTCTCATCAAAAACTTAACACGTTCACTGTCACTCACGCGAAAGCGCGTGATATGGAACAAACGTTAAGGGGCCACTCACGCGCCAGCGCGTGATGTGAGGTGATGTCCAATAGCCAGTCTCGCGCTGGCGCAGGGAAGTCTTTCACTGATTCTTTGTTATAAAATGTAAATCGGCTTCTGGGAAAAACCCACTTCTACAGTGCGGCATTAACTATCATCACATCTTCAAGTAAACGGCAGCGAACGTGTTAAAACCATTGATGCTAAAAATCGTATCTAAAGAAACTGGAAATATTACTCTCGAGATGCTTCGATCGCCAACCCGATCTTTTCCAAGAGATAGTTTCACTGAAATGTCGCATTCATTGTGCTATTTATACGTCAGTCTGGGAAAAAGAATCAGTGTATTACTTGTTGAAAGTGCCCTATGAAATTGTTTCATTCTGATGCTGAAGTGTTTGATTTTTTAACCCTTTCGGGTTGGGTGTATTTTTAGTAGAACATGTCTTTTAATTGAGTATTATTTTGTTTTAACAAATATTTTTGTTACTGTTTACGTGTTGCAAAGTTAGTATGAGTTTTTGCATTTGCTATATAACTTTAACATTTACACGTTAAATAATAATAGTAGTTATAATAATAAATATAAGCTTAATTCTCTTTGCACCGTTTGTGATTCTTTATTTTAAACATATATTTCTTTTTTAAATTAAAAATACTAGTTACTTTTGATGAGGAATAACGTGTGATAAAACTCAAAAAATATTAGAAAGTTATAATATCTGTAAAACCCAGTTACAATTCGATATTTTCCAAATGTCTCCAAAAGTTCTTCCTTAGTCTATTTTCATGTGAAAATGAATTAAATAGTTCGCAAAATAACTGCATTCGTTAGATTTCAGAATATGGCATATTTATTAAACTTTAGTTAATCTATTTGGATACTAGTATTAACATTATTAATATAAAAGTAACTTTTCTCTCAAAATTGAAAAAAAAAACTCGGACCGAACGGGTTAAAATATTTAACCAAATATGAGATAGGTCATAAGATAAAACATCATTACATACACTATTTTCTTTGCTTAAAATCTCTAACGATTTCCTAATTCTCAAAATACAATAATGTAATGTAATAACTTTTGCCTTCTCGAAATCTATTGTGAAAAGTTTGCTTTCATTTAATCTTGGAAATACCGCAGAAATTAGGTTAAACTTGATATCTCTCATGTGCTAAAATATCAGATGGTCATTCCATTTTAAATGGGGTAGGATCGACATCCACAATTTCCTTTATGGTATTGATTATGGTATTGATATGGTATTGATTTTCCTATAAATTAAATTTTTTACATGCGTTGGAGGTTTGGCTGTAAAATTAATATCAAATTTTCTAAGACGTATTTTAATCTTCCATATGAGGACCTCAGAGGCCAAAGAGTACCAAGTTGCGAAAATTCGATCCGGAGTAAATTGAGTTCAAAGATAATTGACGTTAAATTTGAGCATCAATAATAATTGACTGAATTGACATGGAAAACTCCCGCTTGGTTCATTGTGATCTTTGAATTCTTATTTAAATATTTAAAAAATAGGCTTCTGAAGTTCTCTTATAATCATGGTACGTAATCGAAGATCCCGATTTCAAGTTCTCTGATGTTGGTTTTTTCCTTATGTTTTTTCTACTTTACTCCATAAATTAATTTATCTATGTACTGAGGGGAAAGTCCGTTTTCTATTCTAATGTGTTTTAGTTGTATTTATTTCATTTTGTAGATACTTTTCACTGCAAATATCAAAGGTTACCCATTTATGTAAAATCTGTAGAGCAGCTAGTTTATATTTGGAAGAGAAGCTACAGAGGAGAACATGTACATTTACACACATTTTACAATTTTTAAAATAATACTTAAGCGGTCTTTAAAATAAATGTTTACGTGTGACTGGGAACCTAGATTACGCAAAATCTGCTTAAGTCGATACATTTTCTCAGTGGAAGGTGTCGAGTTATCGAGATTATTTTTTTTTTTTCCTACAGGGCGATCATAGTTAAAATATAAATGTTTATAATTATTTATAAAGAAAATTTCATGTACGAGCTATTTAGACCAAGATGAATCCATTTATATGAATAAAGTTCACATTTTCGTCACCAGAAGTAAATGCGGTGTAATATTGAAGTTTTTCATTTTCAAAATGAGTTAACTATAAATGTGTAGAAATACAATTAATCCCACTTGTGAATGCTGTATTCCACTATCTGTTATTTCCAAGACAACAACGCATTCCATTGAAATCATATCGAATGAGTTCAGAATCGGGACCTGAGAGTAAGATTGTACTGGCGAAAGCTCCGGCGAATGAGACGCACTCCATAGCCTTAATCTCCTTTCTCTGCATCAATGGTGAATGACGTCAGTTTTGGCGTCGACTGAGCACCAATATCCATCAGTGCCATCTATTGTTTGAAATTCGAACTAAAATCAAGAATCATGGTAAAAAAACTCATGACATCATACATAACCCTCCTTCAAAATTTTTTAATAACTGTCACCGTTTGCAAGTTATTGAATTTTAAAACCCATCAGTCATTTTTGGGACACCCGGTATATGAATGTTTATCGCCAATGTATAACATCTAAAAATTCATCTTAACACATTGATGTTTTTTAGCAATTAAATTTTATTTTTTCAATGTAAAAAATAATTCCCCCTTCTCTAAAAAAAAGCCTGCTAAGTTTACTCTACAATACTGAGAGCTGAAATGTCTCTTTATACCATAAAACAAACTAGTTCGATGTGCCAATCCAAAAACTTTCTTCTATCGCATACGTATATTTTAATATTAAAAAAAAATAGTTACTCATTTTAATGCTTTAATAATTTTAATTCAATGCCACACCAACTTTGATTTTCATCTTAAATTTCTGCTTCAATCAATTAATTGGAGTAAAAACGAATTTCCGTCTCTGCACGAGTCGATGGACAATATAATGATAGGATGATTTTTTTTTCAAATTCAGGGAAGACCTACTTGCCTTAGCAAAAAATAATCATACACAAAAAATTTAGCTCAGTTCTAGAACTAACTTCATACATTTTTATGCGGTGCAATATTGAAAATGGCATAAATTCGCTATTGCAGCGCCCCCTTCCGGCGGATTTTTTCAGATTCAGGGAGATCCAACTAACCATAGCCATACACTTACACAAAAAATTTCGTTCAAATCGATGCATAATTTCATGTACTTCTGATCGGTACAATATTGAAAATGGCACAAAGGTCGCGATTGCAGCGCTCCCTTCCGACGGTTCTTTTTCAAATTCAGGGAGGACCAACTAGCCATAGTCATACACATACACAAAAAATTTGCTTCAATTCGATGCATAACTTCATATACTTTTGGTCAGTACAATATTGAAAATGGCACAAAACCGCGATTACAGCGCCCCCTTCCGGCGAATTATTTTCAAATTCAGGGAGGACAAACTACCCATAGTCATACACTTACACAAAAAATTTGGTTAAATTCGATGCATAACTTCATATACTTTTGGTCGGTACAATATTGAAAATGGCACAAAAATCGCGATTGCAGCGCCCCTTTCCGCAGAATATTTCAAAACTGAAGGAGAACCTGCTTGCCACAGCCAAAAACATTCACAAAAAATTTGGTTCAATTCTATGCATAACTTCATACACGTTTTGATGGTAGAATGGCGACATACACACAGACACACGGACAGACAGACATTTTGTAAAAACATGTTTTTTGGAATCTCTGACCCCTAAAACGTGTAAATCCGTCGAAAACCGGAAGTCGAAGAAAAATTTCGATTACAATACTTTCTTCTATTGAAGATAGAAGAAAGTAAAAGTAAAAAGCCATAAAATAAGCAGTAATATACGGTTTAATTCTTTGATAAGACGGCGCTTCATTGCTTATTTTAAGGTTTAATATTGTTAGTTTTATGGCTTCATAGCTGCCAGTACTATACTTTAAATTCAACATTTTTCTTTTTTTCTGTCTTTCCTTTTTAAATTGCATTATTTAAGTTTAGCAAGCAGTTTTCGAATTTGTAGGAGATTTTACAATTATGAAGTTTTATTTTCTCGAAATAAAATCATTTTTAGGGCATGATTTAAAGAATAATTTATGCATCGTATTTTAAAACTACATTGTTAAAAATATGAAACCTTTGCTGCGTCGTTATTCCGAAAATGATTACTTCACTGTATTATGGAGCATTCTCATTTGTCAAAATAGAGGTATTTTATAATAGCAGGGGAGTGACGATCCAGCAAAAGTTTCAAATTTTCAACAATTTTTTGTGAAGATTTCTTGCTACAGTCTTGCTCTTAGCTGAATTTGAAGCTGAACAACAAGCTGAATAACAAGCTGGATTTGAATTTGCAGGCTACTTTACATTTATGAGTATTTATGGAAATTTGGTTAAAATTTCCAAAATTTTATTTTTTAATAAAATTCTAAACTAAATTATAAAATTCCTAACTTCCCCATTGAAATTTCTCAAAAATTTTGTTAAAAGATCTAAAATTTCTTAGAATCAAAATTATAAAAATTTTAACAAAAAAATCTTTGCACCTAGTTTTAAAATACGATGCATAAAATATTCTTTAAATCATGCCGTAAAATGTAATTTAATCCGGGAAAATAAAACTTCATAACTATTACAACACCATTACACCCTATTAGAACTATTTACTCTATTCAGTTTATAAACTAAATAACTATTAGAGCTATTTACTCTATTCAGTTTATAAACCAAACTAAAATTAACATTTTTAATCTATAAAATCTAGTATAAGTCTAGTAAAATCTCCTGCAAACTCGAATACTGCTTGCGAAATTTAAGCCCACTTCTGAACTCTGTATTCCACTATCGATGAATCTGTTATCTCATGGCAACAACGCATTCCATTGATATCATACCGAATGAGTTCAAGGGCCTGAGAGCAAGACTGTACTGGCAAATGAGACGCACTCCATAGTCTTAATCGCCTTCCTTTACATCTATGCATGCGATGACGCAATAAGTGGTTCGATGAGTTTAAGACTTCCATTATAGGAATCCTAAGTGAGTTAGCTCTTCTGTCTATTGTGAAGCTCAGTGATCATTGGAATTACTTGAATTTTTAGATACCACTCGACTCACTTAAAAAAACCCGGATGAAAATTTTAAGCCTATGAGGGCGTTATTTTCAAATATCTCGCTGAAATTTCAATATTTTTGCATGGTCTTTTTGCGCAGGATAGCCGAAGACGGATAACACAGGTCTGCAATGGTTTTCCTCTTTGAAATCTGAGTAACATTTTCTATAGTTTCTGATGTGCTGATTACGAGAAAAATAATAAAAAAATTCCATCACGTCAGGATTTTTTTATATTGAATATTTAAGATTTTGCTGAAAAATGTCTGAGCGTCTACATTTTAAAATTTATAAAACGTCATTAAATTACTTCAGCTTAATTTTTATTGCATTTAATTAGTGTAAGGTGACATAGAAATTACTTCAAAACAGTAATTTGTTAATTACTACATAATAAGTATAAGTAATTCACATTAACCATGTTGAAAACGGGTCATTTTGGCTTAATTTAGTAATTAGCTCATTAATACATAATGATTAGGTAATATAACCTAATTGTTGTAAATATTAGTCGAAAAGGGTGTAATAAAGATAAACCAAAGGGTTTTTGTATAAGTACCCGCACTGATTTAGAAAATTAACAGTTGAAGTGCGCATCTTGCAACATAATCTTTAAAATGTCATCGCGAAGCTGTTTAAATTCTCCGAATTGTTTTTGTTATATTTGCGGGAAATTTATGGTGAAAAAACAACGAAATAGCATTACAGACTTTGTAAAAAATATTTAAAAAAGTTATTTTGGATACGTTTTAAGCCTGATTTAAGAAAGTTAATGTCGGACGAAAAGTTCGATGAAAAACTGAATGATATCGAGTTGCAAGCATAGCAGTCATTTAAAGAAGTGGAGAAAAACTTTTTGGGGAACAATAAAAGCTCCGACTATAAACAAATAGTGGCCAAAATGGTTATAAATTTTGGTGTAATGGGTTGTAATATGAGCATTAAACTTCATTTATTAAATTCGTACATAGATTAATTCCCAGAAAATCTAGGAGCCGTTAGCGAAGAACAAGGCGAAAAATTTCACCAAGATTTGAAAGAGCTAGAAGTCTGCTATCAAAGAAGATGGAATTTTTGTTCTTATAATTTTGTTTTATAGCATGATGGCGGACTACTGCTGGTTGTTGAAGCGCGACAATCCAAACCGGAAATTTAAACGAAAATTGTACAACCGAAGCTTCCAGGAAAAAAGGATCAGGTTCCACAAATAAAATTTACATGTAATTTAGATCAGTAATAAGTTATTATTATATTTTAGTTGTTTTTTATGTTAAAAGTAATGTACTTTTTTAAATATATATTTTTTATGTGAAAACTTGTGTTTTTTTCTGTTTTCTATCTGTATCTTTTTTGAAAAATCTGAATGTGATTGAAAAAAACCAAGTACATATTCGTAATCAGCGCACCAAAATACCCTAGAATCAGCTCTCAAATTCTAGAGAGGAAGTTATGACTCTCAATTTGCAGGCCTGTGTAATTTAAAGGGTAGTTTTTAATTTTTCGATTTTTTTTTTATTATTTTATTAGGAAAGTTTTAATTTTAGAATCAGTTTAAACCGGTTCCGAAAGTTACAGATCCTGGAAATGACACTTTGTGACACTCCAATGGCTTGCGCTACTTCGGCTTGAGTTTGGCCCCCTTCTAACCTACCAACAATTCTCCAAGCTTCTGAATCTGTCAAATGACTTCGCTGAGACATCGTACTCATCGAAACAAAGCAATCACTGAATGCCGATCATCCTTGTCTTCATTCTCTTTTATCCAGTTGAAAGTCAAATTTCATTCGCTGCTGCTGAAGCGACGTTTTTGACGTCGAACTCAAAATTTGCATACTCCACAGTTTGAAAACCAGAAAAATTTGCATTTGTGATTATCTTCTTCTATTTTCAGCAAAAAAAATTTCGTTTATATCTTTATTTTATATAAAACTTCAAATATCCTTTAATTGTTTTGAGCAGTGTAGTTAAATTTTATGGTGCAACTGGCCAGTATATGTTTATAAAATATATTGTTTATCATTCTGTAGCTCTTTAAACGGTCATTTTCAATTTGAGAAAGTGCATTTCTGGTTTATATTTTGACCTATAACTTTCCTTCTAATTATCATTGAAACAAAAGCAAAGCATTATTGGAAATTTAAAAGTACAGTAAAGGCCAAAACAGACCTGACCATTTCGAAGTTCAACTGAATTCTTAGAACTCTCTTCTTTTCTCCCCATCTGCGGTTTACTGACAATAGAAAACGGGAAAGATGACAATGGTCAGGGAGATAACTATCTCAACCCTACTTAAGGGAAAGATTCCTGTCCTACACTTGGATTGAAGTTGAACCACAAAAGTCATTAACATCAAACGTGCCGAATGCGGACATAAAATGCGCCGCCTCCTAACCGCAAAAAGTATTGCAGTCTGAATGTAGCCTTAAGTTCCCTCCCCATACTCTCCCGCCTCGATGCACCGCCACTATTTGAAACCAAACATCGCTGAAAACAAAATCAAAACTGGATATTTGGCCATAATCTAATAATAACTATACTATTGTTCTAATTCTGGACAATTTATATGAGATTCTTTAGTTCCAAGTTAGTGTTAATTCTAATGGTTGGGGTATTTTCTATAAACAGAATTCTAAGTAAAATCATCAAATTTTCTTAATAAGGTTTACTGCTAAGTCACTTAACTTTTTAATTCCCCTCGGTAATGTTAAATCTATGGACGTTTGAGATATTTTTATGTATAAAATATAGTTCTGTCTGAAATAATATTTTTAAATTATTTTTTGAGTATTCTCTTCTATAAAGATGAAACTTTTTTCTTAGTTGCTAAAATATTTCTAAAATATATTTATAATTTCATATTTTATGCTTTAGAAACTGACAAAGTGGAAGTAAAATTTCAACACTTCATATAAAAATTTTGACAACTAAGAAAACAAGTCGACAATTGCACGTCAAGCGTGACAAATGAGGTGCGTTCGTACTATAACGACGTTTTTAAAAATATTCAGATCTTGGTGTAATAATATATACTTAACTTCGGATACAGTTAGTAGTCGAAATCTTATGAACATCTCTGTAAATACTGTCTGCGTTCTATTATAAAGAAAATAACTTGTAGTAAAAATCAGCAACGTGTATCAATTTCGTAAAATGTGAAATAATTTAATATAATAAAAACGCGTTCGAAACAATGTCTCACTCTCAACCATTATGCAATGGAATACTTGTGCGGCCCTGTAAATAAATAACAAATATTTTTTGTACCACACATTGCACAGAATGCATATTTTAGCATATACATCATGGATGAATATCAATTGTTTTATGATCGAAAGAGTGTAACATCAGTAAAATGCACTTGAAGCTTACTTTTTCCATTTGCCGTAATCTAACGGAATACTTTTGATTGTCCCTGTAATTAAACTATGCATCCAATTTTCCTAAAATTTGAAATGACTCGACAAAATTGTACAACAATTATATATTTTGAATTTTAAAACGATTTGGTTATGTAGTTTTTGCTCTGATATAAGCGAACAGACTGAAAGACGACTATAGATGCTATCAATTTACATAATTACGAACGCACCAAAAAAAATAAATATTTTAAGAAGAGTACACAGCAAAAAGCAAGTTAAAAATATTAATTTTTTGATGAGATATTTAGAATATAAAAATGCATCAAACGCCCATAGATTTAACAATATGGAAGGAAATTCTGAAACTGAGTTATTAACAGTCTTAAGTGCAAATAAAGGAAAGTATCTTTATCCACAAAATACAATGAAGAAATAATGGTTGAAATACGTTTTTAAAAACTTGTATTTGTATGTTCTTATATTAGAATTATAATTCAAACTTTTATAATTAAATATCAAGTCTAGATTGAAACAAAAATAACTTGATCAATTATTAAATGTATGCTTATGTAAGAATATTCAAATCGTTTAGGTTAAAATCATTAAAAATTTAACGAACTAATGCCAAATTACTTTTATGTATTTTCGTTTCTTTTTCCTAAACATATTATCTTATACAAACATTTTTTACGAACATACGTACGATAATATTTTTTCTTTCTAATTAGAATTTTAAGGCATGTAGTAAATTTTCTTAAATGTAACATTGATTTCAAATAAGACTACAATTAATTAAAGTGGAATTATTTTTATTGGTATATTTTCATGCATATTTTTGTGTAAAATTTTTTCCTGATCCCATGCATGCTTACAATAAAAATATTTAAATAATGAGAAGGATTTAAAAAAGAAAAAAAAAAAGCTTTGAAAGCAACATGCATTATGCCGTCATTAATGAAGGACCCTCAATTTTAATTGCTTGTTTATACATCTAGAACTATTTTTTATATACAGGAAGACAATATTTTCTTGGTGAATAAACAAAGTAATTAGCTTAAAAATGACTGAAACTTCCTAATTAGTGTAAAAAGTTATCTACTAAGATTAGATATATTTTTAAAGATATATTTTCATTTATTCTGTACCTTTACAATAACAGAGTGTGTATCTTTTAGAAATAAAGTCTTAGCACTCAAATAATTTAGTATACATTTTAAAGTGTTTTTTGTTGTTGCTGTTTTTTGTTGTTGCTGTTTTTTTTTTTTTTTTTTTTTTTTTTTTTTTTTTTTTTTTTACTGTTTTTGATTGTATAATAATTTCATACGTTATTTTTTGAAATATAATTTTTTATCTGCAATTTTGGTTGCGTTTATTTCTCGATTATTTTAACAATAAATGTTAGTACATCATTTTATACAGGAAACATTGAAATGCATATAAAGAATGCGCATCAAATCCGTAATGTTTCAAATACTGTGACATCATTAAAATGTGCTTCCAAAATTTATCGTTCACACACCGCAATATTTTAAATATCTTTGTAAAGAAAAAAAAAGATTGATTTAATTATACACAAAAATGAAATGTTCACTTGTCTTTTTTTTATTTATTATTATATTCTTTTTAAAATAATAGAAGTTAGTTAAAAAATAAGTATTAACTGATATTTGAAAGCGAAGTTTTCGCCAAATTGGCGTCAGAAAAATAACACGTCAGTGTGGTGCATATATGACACGACATCTGTGCTGATAAATCTAGAACTCAGTATTTTTATGCTAGCCTGGTGCAGATAATAAATCGCCAAATATTGTACCCGTAGCATTTTTTCGTATTTCATTAATTATTTAAAATATAATAATATAATCCTTTCACTCATTTCATTTATAACACATACCTTTAATTTGAAAGTTTAAAATTCATGACTTTTATTTATTTTTTTAAGTAAAAAGAACAGAAAAAATATAAATAATGATGTTTTGAAGCACCATAATTGCAACAAAAGAACAAAACATAAATAAATCCAATTTACCACAGCATAAATCTTACCAAAGGACTTTCGCACAGTAACCATTGAGATGTTTTTCATTTGGACGTTGCCATTAAACAAATAACAAACAATCGTGATTTTTGTGCCACATACGTTAGCGTAATATATATATAAATATTATGATTTATACATTAAAGTCGTTTTTGTATCCCAAAAAAGTGACAATATAAGAAATGGGAAGGAGTTAATTTTCTAAGAAAAAGAGCTCCGGAACTCTAATTTTCTGCTGTACTAAAGAGCGTAATGTAAACCTTCATCCCTTCTAACCTCTTATTTATATTTCATAGATTATTTACGAAATTTAAAACACTTAATTTATATTTCAGGAGTCGCCCGAGTCGCGTGATCAATAGCAGCAGCTATTGCCACGCCGAAGTGTTCGGATCAGAAACTTGTTAAGACATGGGTGTTGTGCTGTACGTTTGGAGTGTATATAGTATATGTAATGAATACAAGAAATAAAATTGTTCTGACTTGTCGTTGTTTTTGTGTGTACTACGGATCTCTAGAGACGAAAGCTATAGTTGCTATAGGCCCCAAAGCAACCTGTCAAGTCAAATGTCTTGTTAAATATTTCAGGAACTTTGTCCAGTTCAGACTTTTTATGGATCTTATGCGACGGTTTTAATAGTGTAATCTGGAACAATAGTACATTTATGTTTGAAATGAAAATCAAATTTCAAGCATTTAATTTCTTAATAATCGCAAATGCGAACCTAGTGAAAAGGTTTCCGAGCTGTGAATCGAATCCGGACCATCAGTCAATACAGTCAATCAATTATCAATACAGCGCACTTAAGTTCTACCGACTAAACTACATGGAACTTCTCATTAGTGAGAATTTCAAAGCCCGCCTTCGTTCCATGTAGTTTAGTCGGTAGAACGTCAACGCGCTTTATTGATAATCCGGGTTCGATTCCCGGCATGGAAACTTTTTCACTAGGTTGGCATTTGCGCCTATTAAGAAATTAAATGTCTGAAATTTGATTTTCAATTGAAATATTGTATTTAAGGTGAATTTTCTCTCTGGAAAAATTTCGACGTATTAATAGTACATTTATGTATCGCAATTTTCAGAATATTTTAATAAATTTTGCAGGTGTGACAGACAGACATGCAAAAAGACAAAAAAAAAAGACAAAAATTAATATTAGAAAAAAATTGGAAATATCTCGAAACTTTTGATAAATAACTTTAGCGAACGTAAAAAAAGGGAAAAAAATTATATATATATATATATATAATACCATTAAAAGTAGACAAAATTCACCAATAAATTTTATCAATAAAACAATAAACCAAAACGAAGAATTTGAATAGAATTGAATTATATAAAAAAAAAAAATAGTGAAACGAGTCAAGACAATGAATTAAACATAATAGCAAAATAGAAAGTGAAAATATTATAAATATAATATATATAATATTCATGATGAAACGATTTGCAACTCTTAATGGAAAACCTATAAAGTGGTAACAGAAAACTACATTGTAGAAATCTCACAGACAATACACAAAGGTTATGCGGATAACAGCAATTACCTATGCGCACCATATTTATAAAATTGCTGATTAGCAACGGATGTTATATATAAATTATACAGGGTGTATCTAAACTACTGGGCAAAACTTTAAGGGGTGATAGTACACATCAAGATAAATAATATTAAATGGAATACTAAGGGTCCCAAACGTCTTCCGAAGGAGATAGGCGCCATCAAAGTTTAGGGTCCAAAATTTGAAATGATTATAAAAAACGGAAAAATTGATTGATTCGTTTGCGGTTTTCACGAAAACTAATCTTTATGTCAATATTTTCTTGAAAATAAATTATAAAGATAAATTTCAAAAAATGCCGATAGAGGGCGCTTTAGACTTTGGAGTAACGAACAACTATTTTTTACCGTTATTTTTTGCATCTCATTAATTTTTTTTAGAAGTTTAGAAATAAACTTAAATTTTGAGCTCAAAATCTGTGGATAAATAGCACAAACTGAACTGTGTTCAATGGGAGTGGGTAGGTTCAAATTTCAAATGATTATAAAAAACATAAAAATTGGTCCATTGATTTGCGGTTTTCACTAAAATTATTCTTTATGTCAGTATTGTCTTGAAAATAAATTATACAGATAAAGTTCAAAAAAATGTCGATAGAGGGCGCTTAAGACTTTGGAGTAACGTACAACTATTTTTTACCGTTATTTTTTTCATCTCATTAAATTTTTTTAGAAGCTTAGACATAAACTTAAATTTTGAGCTGAAAATCTGAATCGTTGAGAGTGGTTAAGTAGCGCTAACTGAACTGTGTTCAACGGGGTGGGGAGGTTCAAATTTCAAATGATTTTTAAAAATGTAAAAAATGGTCGATTCGTTTGCGGTTTTCTCTAAAACCGTTCTTTATGTCAGTATTTCCTTGAAAATAAATTTTAAAGATAAATTTCAAAAAATTCCGCTAGGGGGCGCCTTGAACTTCAAAGTAACCAACAACTATTTTTAACATTTATTTTTTTTTATCTAATATAAATGAATGTTTTAAAAGCTTACATTTAAATTTTGAGCTCAAAATCTGAATCGTTGTGAGTAATTAAGTAGCGAAAAATTGAACTGCGTTCGTAGGGTGGGCAGGGTAACATTTCCTCTCCTGAACACAGTTCAGTTTGCGCTTCTTAACCCCTCCCAACGATTTAGAATTTGAGGTCAAAATTTAAGTCTAAGTTTTTGCAAGCATTTAATTAGATACAAAAAATAATAGTTAAAAATTGTTGTTGGTTACTCTAAAGTTTAAGGCGTCCTCTAACGGAATTTTTGGAAATTTATCTTTAAAATTTATTTTTAAGGAAATACTGACATAAAGAATGGTATTTGAGAAAACAGCAAACGAATCGACCAATTTTTTCGTTTTTTATAATCATTTGAAATTTGAACCTTCTCACCCCCATTGAACACAGTTCAGTTAGTGCAACTTAACCACTCTCAACGATTCAAATTTTCAGCACAAAATTTAAGTTTATGTCTAAGCTTCAAAAAAATTTAATGAGATGCAAAAAATAACGGTAAAAAATACTTGTACATTACTCCAAAGTCTAAAGCGCCCTCTATCGACATTTTTTGAAGTTAATGTTTATAATTTATTTTCAAGACAATACTGACATAAAGAATAGTTTTAGTGAAAACCGCAAATCAATTGACCAATTATTCTGTTTTTTATAATCATTTGAAATTTGAACCTACCCACTCCCATTGAACACAGTTCAGTTTGTGCTACTTAACCACAGATTTTGAGCTCAAAATTTAAGTTAAAGTCAAAGTTTCCGAAAGCATTTAATGAGATGCAAAAAATAACGTAAAAATATAGTTGTTCGTTACTCCAAAGTCTAAAGCGCCCTCTATCGGCACTTTTTGAAATTTATCTTTATAATTTATTTTCAAGACAATGTTGACATTAAGAATAGTTTTCGCGAAAACCGCAAACGAATCGACCAATTTTTTCGTTTTTTATAATCTTTTCAAATTTTGGACCCTAAACTTTGATGGCGCCTATCTCCTTCGGAAGACGTTTGGGGCCCTTAGTTTCCCATTTAATATTATTTGTCTTGATGCGTACTATCACCCCTTAAAGTTTTGCACAGTAGTTTAGATACACCCTGTATATAAGATACCACAATAGGAAAAAATTCAATATGACTATTCAAAATGAAAAGATATCAATTAAATATCAAAATATATATCTATACTAATAAAAGAACAAAACGCTCTGCCTGTGTGTCTGTGTGTGTGTCTGCGATGGCTAGCAAAATCTACTGCATGTACGAAGATCAAAATTTTTTTGAGAGTAGCTCTAAATCTCTCCTGATGCACCTGAGCTTCAGAATTTCGAAATTCCAATTATTAACTGAGTAATTAATTAAAATCGAGAGGTTACTCTCATAAAAAATCATCTTCTTCTGATTTTTTTCTCTTTCGTTTATTTACGGTTGGTTGGTTGTGTAAAAATTTTCGCAGAAGTAATAAGAAAGCTGAGACAGAATTAAAGAAACCCCCATAGAGGAATGAAATAAGTGAAGGTGAAGTAAGCCTCAAAAAAGTTTTGCAATATGAAACCATTTATCGCTCATATTTTAATGTGCCAAACAAAAGGACGTGGAAGGGATTTTGTATTATAAGACGAATTGAAAGAAATGAATTACAATTGAACCATATTTTAAGAGGAAATAGCAAATTTTTAAAATGGTCTTTGTTCTATTATTATTTATTAAAATAAATGTTCGCTTTTAAAATGAAGGAAATTGGAAAATTAGCAATAATTAAATATCAAATTAATTCTTTTAAAATCCTGTATGAAAACTTAAGTAATAAATATTAATCTAAAATTTAGATTTCTGACTGCAGACGATTTTAATGTATTAACAAAAGAATGTTATACTTTCAAGTAAAACGTTAAAATAATTTTCTATATTGATATTTAAAACACATATGATAAAATAATTAATAATTTTTTACCGGTGAAGCGATAGATTAGTTCTTTTTAAGAAACAAGTGCAAAAAAAAATACGGGTTTAAACCTGTTTCAATTGATAAGCGTGTCAAAGCACGTACTTTTGTTGGTACTTAATTGGACTTAATGTAGGGTTACATTTTTAGCATCACCTCCAGAGATAATACTTCCACTCTATTAATTTCTTTTTACTCTATCAAAGAAACCAATTTGAGATTTGACATTTCAAAAGTGACTGTTTTTTTTTCCTCAAAGACCTTTAAAATTTAGAGACTGGCAATTGTCAGTTTAGCTTAGGATTTTTGATCACAGCTGTTACGTCAGATCGTTGGTACTTCGTACATTAGAATGTATGTGTGGTTAGCTATAATGCAGTAAATATATGTATATGTATAGATGAGGCTTTTTTAACAGTTTTTTTAAATCATTGATTAAATATGAATGCATTTTATTTAAGTTAAAATTTTATTAAGACTTTAATTTGTTTTTAAAACAAAAATGAAATGGCTGTTTGACGTACAATGTTTGAATCGGCAGACGATTCATACACAGTAATAAATTATCAAATAGCAAAATAAATTATACATCAAAAATAGTCACTTAAAGAATAGTAGCAAAACATAAAGGTTTAGGCGTATTAACACATAGCCCGATCCCAACCAGAAACTAGTTGGATGTGCCAATCCCAAAACTTTCTTCTATCTCATACATACATTTTAATATTAAAAAAATAGTTACTCATTTTAATGCTTTAATAATTTTAATTCAATACCTTACCAACTTTGATTTTCATCTTAAATTTCTGCTTCAATCAATTAATCGGGGTTAAAACGAATTTCCGTCTCTGCACGAGCCGATGGACAATACAATGATAAGCAGATTTTTTTTTTCAAATTCAGGGAGGACCTACTTGCCTTACCAAAAAATAATCATATACAAAATGTTTAGTTCAGTTCTAGAACTAATTTCATACACTTTTATGTGGTGCAATATTGAAAATAGCATAAAATTCGGTATTGCAGCGCCCGCTTCGGGCGGATTTTTTCAGATTCAGGGCGATCCAACTAGCCATAGCCATATACTTACACAAAAAATTTCGTTCAATTCGATGCATAAATTTCATGTACTTTTGGTCGGTACAATGTTGAAAATGGCACAAAAATCTCGATTGCAGCGCCCCCTTCCGACGGATTTTTTTTCGAATTCAGGGAGGACCAACTAGCCATAGTCATACAGATACAAAAAAAATTGGTTCAATTAGATACATAACTTCATATACTTTTGGTCGGTACAATATTGAAAATGGCACATAAATCGCGATAGCAGCGCCCCCTTCCGGTGGATTTTTTTCAAATTCAGGGAAGACTAGCTAGCCATAGTCATACACATACACAAAAAATTTGGTTCAATTCGATGCATAACTTCATATGCTTTTAGTCGGTACAATATTGAAAATGGCACAAAAATGGCGATTGCAGCGCCCCCTTCCGGCGGATTTTTTTCAAATTCAGGGAGGACTAACTAGCCATAGTCATACACATACACAAAAAATTTGGTTCAATTCGATGCATAACTTCATATACTTTTAGTCGGTACAATATTGAAAATGGCACAAAAATGGCGATTGCAGCGCCCCCTTCCGGCGGATTCTTTTCAAATTCAGGGAGGACCAACTACCCATAGTCATACATATACACAAAAAATTTGGTTCAATTCGATGCATAACTTCATATACTTTTGATCGGTACAATATTGAAAATGGCACAAAAATCGCGATTGAAGCGCCCCCTTCCGGCGTAATATTTCAAAACTAAAGGAGGACCTGCTTGCCACAGCCAAAAATATTCACAAAAAATTTGGTTCAATTCTATGCATAACTTCATACATTTGTTGATGGTAGAATGGCGACATACAGACACACAGACACACACACAGACACACACACAGACACACACACAGACACACGGACAGACAGACATTTTGTAAAAACATGTTTTTTGGAATCTCTGACCCCTAAAACGTGTAAATCCGTCAAAAACCGGAAGTCGAAAAAATTTCGATTACAATACTTTCTTCTATTGAAGATAGAAGAAAGTAAAAAACAGACTATACTCCGATCCAAGCAAGACAAAAATTCCATGAGCATAAACCCGACCCGAACCTAAAAATTCCATTTGAAAAAAACTATGGATTTGATATCTGACCCGAATCAAATCTGAATCCCACAAAAATATTTAAATGAAGCATACCCCAATCCGATCAAGGAAAAGTAATGTTCGTGTATATGCAACCCGACCCGAACCTAAAAATTTTCTTTGAAAAAACCCCAAAAATGACCAGAACGAAACCTGAAATCGATAAAAATATTCCAAAGAACTATAACCCGATAAGAGTAAGACAAAATAATTTCCGTCAACATAAACCTGATTCGAACCTAAAAAATTCCATTTGAAAAAAAACCTGAAATTAGAATCGAACCAAATATGAACCTGCAAAAATATACACCGTATCCAGATACCCGTATCTGAACAAGATAAAAAATTTCCATGAACATGAGCCCAATCCGAACCTAAAAAACTGAACGAAATCTGAATCTGACAAAGATATTCCAGAGAGGCATATCCTTATTCAAACAATGCAGAATAATTTCCGTTGATGCGCAACCCAACCTGAACCTAAAAATTCCATTAAAAAAACCGAAATCTGAATTGAGTGACATCTGAACCCGAAAAAATATTCCAAAGACCCCAAACCGGACCCGAGCAAGACAAAATAATTTCTCTGGATATGAATCCGACCAGAACCTTAAAAATTAATTTGAAAAAATACCTGAAATCTGAATCGAACCAAATCTGAATCCGACGAAAATATTCCAAATAACTATAACCAGATACGAACAAGACAATATAATTTCCATGGGCATAAACCCAATCCGAACCAGAAAATTTGTAAAAAAATATAAATCCCGAAATTTGAACCAAACCTAATCTTAACCTAACAAAAATATTTCAGTGAAGTATAACCTCATTGGAACTAGGTAAAATAATTTCCATGGAAGTACAACCCGAACCGAACTTAAAAATCTCATTTGAAGGAAAAAAAACCCCACGTAATCTGAATTGAACCGAATCTAAACTGAACAAAAATATTCCAAACAACCATAACCGTATCCGAAGAAGACACAATAATTTCCATGAACATGAATCCAATCCGAACCTAAAATTTGGATGTTCTACAAAACATAATGCGCTCCGTAGCGGTGGAAAGTGAAACTAAGTACTTAGCGCGAGATGATTAAGATATTTCGTTTATAGTTAGTGTTAAATTAGAACTTGGTTACGGTTAGGTAACATTTTGGTTGCAATTACGTTCCGGTGAGCCTTATGTTATATTTATTTTCCGGTTAGGTTACAGTTAGGTCATGATTAAGTTACAGTTAGGTTAAGGTTAAGTTGCGGTTAGATTGTGGGTAGATTATGGGTAGGTTATGATAAGGTGACGGCCAGGTTACATTTATGGTATATTTAAGTTACAGTTAGATTACTGTTAAGATACAGCTAGGTTACAGACAAGTTATTTTTACAATACAATTAGGTTACGGTTAGGATTTTGTTCACAGAATGAACATTACGCATGTTTGATAAAAAATATGCACCTAATTTTGTAAAATGGCTCTGAAATTATAGTACTATATACTAACCTCTTAGCTAATCATCAAGAATCGATTTCATTCATGGTATAGTCGGATTTAAGAGTGATATAATTAGTTTGAAATTCAAGATATTTCACTTGGGATATCTATGTGAAAAATGTATTTATTTAAATCACTTAACAGTAATTTTAAGGATAAATATCAACATTTTAGCACGAAAAACACGCAATCGTTGGACACATATTCCCTCCTGCGTTTCCCATTGCAATCACTTTGGGTACTTTTGCAGCTAAATATTACTTTTTTTAACCAATTTTTGACACAGTCATGGGGCACGTATTTAATATAATGTACACTGTAAAAAATTTTACCCTTTTGCTGTATCATCACTCCCCCACTTTTATAGAATATCTTTCTTATGACCTATGAGAATGCTCCATAATAGGCTGAAGTAATCATTTTCTATAAAAGCGGTGGAGTGACGATGCAGCAAAAGGGTCAAGTTTTTAATAGTGTATTTACACATATTTCGAGTTAAAGATAAAATCATAAAAATTTCAAGTTCATTTAAGATTATTATTACGGACCCGGGCAACGCCGGCCGGGTCAGCTAGTATATATATATATTAGAAAAAAGCCGCTTTAGAAATATGAGAACTGAAACTCGAATGCATAAATTGAATTCATTAAGTTAAAGTAAACCTCATTTCTAAGAAACAGACAAAAAAAAATTAACTGAGGTACTCTGAATTTTGCATGTAAAGGGACCGCAAATTAATAATTACTTTATGAATTACAGAAACAAACATTTCTAATGAGATACTCTCTATTCTTAAGGAGTTTTTAATTTAAAAATACACAAAATTAATAATTATACTTTATGATATATGCTTTTAAAAAATATTTAATTTATTTTTTTCCTCTTTTTAAAATTAGTATGTGTATTTCTTGAAATTAATGCTTTGATTTTTATAAAGAGCAAATAATAACTTGTTGAATTCAAGTTATTATTTGCTTTTCAATGTAATTTATGTCAAAATAATTGAAATGCGTGCACATGTTAACATAAGTTTATTGATTCCAAATAGAACATTTGAAAAAGTTGTAGTAAACAAGTCATTAAAACTATCTTATTTCATTTCTTACATTTATTTAGAAGACTAATTAAGTTATTTCTTGTTATTTCAAAGAATATTTTTTCAAATCAATCCAGCAAAAAAATGTATTATAAAATTATATGTATTATATCAAAAAATATGCATTGTAAGTATTTGATGAACTCATTCATAATTTCTCATTGTAATTGCTTGGCCTTTAAACAAAAAACATGTTTAAACATAGAGAAACGCAGTATATTTACTCAAAAAATATTTTTATTCCAACTAGCATACGCAGCCCGCTTCGCCGGGCTTAATTTGAAAGTTTATTTAATAATTTATGTGTATGGTACGCTTCTCTCTCAGCTGGCGACGGATCCCCCGGTGACTCTACGCTTCTCTCTCAGCTGGCGACGGATCCCCCGGTGACTCTCCCCGGACCATCGGCACTCCACGTGCGTCGGGTGAGCGTCAGAACAAACTTTCAGCATATACATATGGGTGGTTGTACTTGAATGCACAGACCTGCGCGTTTTTTTCTATCTTGCTTTTATACCTCTGGACCGAGTTGGCGCATTGCCAAGATTTGCTTCCTCTGGACCGAGTTGGCGCATTGCCAAGATTTGCTTCCTCTGGACCGAGTTGGCGCATTGCCAAGATTTGCTTTCCCCTGTGCCTCAATTAATTAATTAATTATCCTCAGAATTCCTTTTATTTATAGAGATTACTTTAAATAAAAACTTTTTTATGTGTACATTTTAGTGTTCTGCAATTCATTATGAATAGCTTTTCGGAAATTACTATTCGAAGAATTAACGTTGTAATTTAAAAGCAATTTTACATTAATTATATCTATTATAAATGTTTTCAATTCGGTTCACTTTCAGAAACCATGAAAAAATGAGTACATACTCGTATTAATTGATATGATTACTGCCTAATGCTGAAAGACCTTTCTTCGATATTTCATAGCGAAAAGCATTAATTAAAAAAAGAACTCTGGTTGCTAGTGAAAACGCCAAATTAACAATTAAGTACCACTGCCTATTACTAAAATCTAATATTTACTAGGACTTCTCTCAGAGGGATTAGTCTGAGCGATATTGCTGAGAATACACATTTAATAACTTGCGATAAGTAAAGAAAATGAGACGTTACCTTTAATTGGTCATTCATTCATTGTGATAAAATATAATGGTGAAAATAAGCATATTGAATCGTAGAACTACAAAATCTTGTTGCATATATTATTTTTATAAAAGAAAAGCAAACCATGCATGGATATAAAATTGGAAATATGCAAAATGTTAAAAGTAATACAGAAAATAAAACACCAAATTTTCCTATATTGGAAATACAGCTCTTTGAAATGATGTCATGAGCATAAACAGAAGCTTCGCACCGATTTGAGAAACTATAAATAACATAAACTATTATGTTTGAAGAGAAATGGAGTGTATTTTATATGGTGTGAAATCCGCCCGAATAGTGTATAATGTTGAATATCTGTTTTCCACGGATGCAATGAGGTTGTCAATAAGAGTTAAGGAATCCTTTTTTAAAAATTTGTCCTAAACGAGCACTTACATCTTATAAGTTACTGTGATGCCAAGCTTATAGTTTCTGACCCCAACAGTATCCTAGAAATTGCAATATTCTCAATAAATTGGGTTTAAAACTTTTTCTAGAAAAAAAAAATGTTTAATATGTGAAATTAAATTGTCGAATGTTTTAGAAATCGTTCATAACGAGAATATTATATCTTAAAAGTTGCCACAAAAAAAAAAAAAAAAAAAAAAAAGATTTTAAATTTTTAGTCATATTAACATCAAAGAATTCTCAATTTTAGAACTTTTTTTGCTCGTGTATTGATGGTGATTATTGTTCCTACGCAAAATATAGTATATTTTGCAGCAAAGATGGTTACCAACATTTTTTGCCCACATTATTTTTTAAATCGGCTAGGTACTCCCAATGCTAACGAAAATCACACAAACGTTAATCCTTTATAGCATAGAAATACAGAATCTAAAGCTATTTATCTCCTATTATATACACATAACATAAATTATCTAATTAGTGCTATCAGATGAATTTTTAAATATACATAGTTCAATATAATGCTTCATTTTTCTTTTATTAGTATTTCTTAGTATTCATTTTTCATTTATTTGCATTATTCAGTAAAAAACTCACTTTTTTAAGCCCGAATTACGTCAAACTTTTTATAAAAGCGCCTAAGTCCATATAACAGCGAAGTATTGTGAAGAGTATTAAATACAAGGTATTAAGACACTTAGCCAAACGCAGGTAATAAATCGCCAAATATTGTCCTTTTCGCCCTCTCTCGAAATGCATTTTTTTTTTCCGTATATTTAAAAAACACGATTTTGAGTCATCTTATTTAAAATCCAAATAAATAAATGAGAGGAAGCAATAATACCATTAGTCAACATCAAGGAATTGTATCGTAGTTACACATGTGAAAAAAAGCTGCTTTCGGCCAAAAAATGTTGTCTTCACTAAATTTGAATCCGATTAAAAAAAGTACCGTGATTAATTAAAATGTTAGAGGCAGAGCTGCCAAGTTTCCGGCATTTTGGGTACCGGTATTTTAATACAGAAAATGTTTTATCAAATTGGAACATTCTGTGGATTTAAAAAAATAACTTTTCCTATAAGAAAATTCTGCTATGCAATAAGCGAGGGTTTGGCATCTCTATATAGGAATATTTCGTAATCTACTTTTTAACCTTAAAAAATGCAACGACCATTTTTCGGGTACAAAAAGTATTGCTAATTGTTCCATTTTGCATACAAGGTACTGATTGTAATATTGATACATCTATGGTGATAAATTTCCAATAATTTTTCAAATCCCATTTATTTCATTAAAAATATAAATCTTTTATTCATTTAGTTTAAAATAAATGGTTTTTAACTAATTTCATAATACTTTTGAAATATCACTTTTCATTGAAATATTCATACTTAATCCATAACGTACATAATATATGACTCTGTTATTACATAAATCACCTTTTTATTATCATAAAAATTATGTTTTTACTGATTTTTATTAACTCAATAGGAAAAATTTTGTGTTTTGAGCAATAGATGTCCGCATTTCCTATTATTTATTTATTTTAACAAAATTCTTTGTATTTAGAATTTTTTTTATTTAAATAGGAAATCCAGATGTCGCTGTTAATAAAGGAGAAAGTTAGAAAAAAGGGTACAAAACGAGTAGACACATACTATCAAATATGGAAAAACGACGAATCCCAAAAAGACGTCGTATGAAATATCATCTTTTAAAGCAAAAAAACGAGGTCTGATTATCGAGCCTACTGATTACAAAATGTGCATTACATTAAAAAAAAAATGCTGCAAATATTGATTATTTTTTCTTTTGTGCAGTTTTGGCTTCGAAAGGTGCGCTATGTTGCAAAAAGATATAAGCGCCTATGAAAACACACCAGGCAAACTTTCATGCTCAGTTTTACAAATAAATATGGCACATATATGCCCTATATTCACCGAGGTTCCTAATTGGTGCCAAAATGGCGTTTAGTTGCCTAACATGCTGGTTATCATATAAATGTTATAATAAATTGTTTGTTCTAAAAATATTATCATTTATTGATTGTTATATCTTTCTTAATAACAGGAAATGTTTCATTTATTCCTCTTTTTTCATTTTGAAATAAATAAATAACGTGTTGTTATAGCATGCTATATGCATCTGGTAATCAAAACGATGTTTTCGCCTAGTTGGCATAAAAAATCTCGCCAAACCCGGTGCTTATATCTCTAGTATATTATCTCAAGTATTTTATTTATGTATACTACAATTGTTTTTACATACCACTTACTTCTTCTGGTATATAGAAATAGGTAAGTGGCTCCTTTATGCAGTATAAATTGCATAAAACTTTAAAAAATAGCCCCGTTGGCCCTTTTTGGATCGAATTAAAAAAAAAAAAAAAAAAAAAAAAAAAAAAAAAAAAAAAACAGTGTCTAATTCTAGTACTGCTCCCAGGTATGCATACATACTCCATATTTCAAAGTTGTATGCCAATAGGAAACGGATGAAAAATGGGAAAAAATGTCACATATGCACCAGGGTACATAATTGGCGTCAAAATGGCATTATTTTACCTGAGATGGTAACCCGGCTTTATTTATTAGGATGAGCGAAGCGAATCCTCTACTAGTCCACTCAAATTACAATTTGTCGTACGCTTTACAAAAAAACTATTCAATATTTTAACTTCAAATTAAACACAAAAATAAATTATAATCTGTAGATTTGCAGAATATAATTTTTTTTACAGTAAAACGTTAAAAAAATTATTATTTTAATTAATCTATTTTACATGCATTTCCAATACGGACGTATTTTAGCAAATAAATAAAAAATGAAACGCGTATATTTTCAGAAAAAAAAGTTTAAATCATGGAGTAAATAATTATAGATATAATCATGATTAATTTATTAAATAAAACATGTTTTCATTATCCCGCAAAATCGTTTGCACAGATGACACTTAAACATTTTAAAAGAATTGTATTATGGATTTTTTTTTTTTTTTTTTTTTTTTTTTTTTTTTTTTTGTAAACTGGCAACAAAATAATTGTAAACAAATAAAATTAATTCTTAAATTTGTTATATAAATGAAAAATTAAAAGATCTGCGTGAAGTTGTTGGTTCAAGCTCTTTATAAATATTTTTGCGAAGGTCGTATTGTGGCTAAATAATATCGACTCATTAATCAGAAGGATTTTATAGAAAAATAAGACTTTAATAAGTTCGCAAACACAACAATAATTATTCGTGAAAACGTCACTGCGAGAATGAGAGAGCGCTTCGTTAAAAGGTAATTCCATTAATTGAGTTGCCATTCGCAGAAAGTAAAAAGTTCTCCCACGCGGAGAGAATTACAGCAATTCTCATACGCTAACATGTATAAAAACGAAGAAATTAAAATAAAATGTTTTACAGTAAAAAATTCATAGTATCAACGAAAGCAGATTTCAAATGTTTTTTCCAGAAAATAGGATTTTGAAGAAGTAACTTTCTTCAAGCTTTCTTCAAATATATTATTCTAAAATAGCTATCAAAGATTATCGGATGTTGATTACAAAGATTGGAAACATGCATATTTCAAACAATTAAAAAACACCAGTGGCTACTTGAAATTGTAAAAACATCTTTAAAAGAGCTTTTAGTTGAAAATTTAAAAAGAATTTGTAAAAGTTTGCTTCGAAAATATCTTATTATGCCGGTTTTACATCATAAATAAAAAATTAAAATGCGCCAAAACATAAAATAACGTTTTTGTTTAATAAAGATGCAAAAATAATAATAATAAAAAAATATTGTTACTTTCAAATATCTGTTTTATAAAATAATGCTTCGCGAATCCAAACAAAGCATGGCTTTTGCTAGTTTATTATTTGTTTATTTACTCATAAAATGTTTATTTACTTTCACTTCCTTCTTTTAATTATATAAAATATTTCTTTTTATAGTTATTAATTATTATTATTATTTTATTTACTGTAAGTTCTTTTTGAAAATAGAAAATAATTTAAAAATGTGTATGTAAGCGTTATTTGAAAAGGGAGTTTTCGCCAAATGGGCTTTGAAAAAAATTGCGTTAAATCTGATGCGCTTGTGGTATCCGTGCCGAAAAATTTGTGACCAGAATTGACTTCCATACACAAACAAAATATAAGTTAAAAGAAAACATGCAATGAAAATAAATATAAAGGGAAAATGATGTCATAAAAGAAACTTTTTATTTAAAAACGTAATTGTTTCTAATTTTCACACGCGAAATATGTAAAACATTCTTTTAGCGATCAAAAAGTGTTGTTAAGAGATTATCACAAAATCTCAAAATCAAAGTTTTTATGACATTTTTTAATATAAAAAAATAACAGTTTTATTTTCCTGCATGATTAAATTTTAAAATGTTTTATTGCATTCAATATTTCTGAGTGCGAAAATGATTACTATTTACTCCATGTACTGATTCGGTTATCTACGAAAATGCCCAGCCGGTGAAAATCACGCTCACCAAATTTCTGTGACGTATGCACATAAATTGTGCTTTTTTATCAGTTTTTTTAATATAACTTTTAAACTATTTGGAATTAATTTTTAAAAGTAGGTGCATTCACCAGATTACCTTCATAGGTACCTATTGGTACAAACAGAATCAAAATCCGACAAGTACTTTTTGAGATTTGCTTGATGAAAGAATTTTTTTGAATTTTAATATCGTTACGTATCTCTGAGTATAAAGACTTCGCTTCGCTCAGACAATAAACATTGTTCGTAAATTGTAGTAAAATATTATAGATATAAACAAATATTATGTATATAATACAAACGTTTTCAGACAGATTTTCCTTATAACTATTTGGAAAATAGTTGTTGTCCTCGGTAGAGAACTAGGAAATTTGAAGTATATCAGAATTTTTTTATTGGTTGAATTCCGCAACTTATTTCATTTTATTAGTTTTCTGATTGGTTCATGTTTAATGTCCAAAAATGGAATACTTATGTTGCCACGTTGACAAACAAAAAGTAATAAAAAAAAATTTTTTTAAATTATAATTTGAAAAAAGAATGTGACAACGATTTCAGACAAATTTCATTAAAAAGTGTTAATATTATCGCCAGTTAATGTTTTTAACTATTTGAAAAATAGTTGTTGTTCTCGGTAGAGAACTGAGAAATCTGAAGTATACCTGAATCTTTTTATTGGTTGAATTCCGCAACTTTTTTTATTTTATTCGCTTTTTGATTGGTCCATGTTTAATGGCCAAAGATGGAATACTTCTGTTGCAACAATAACAAAAAAGTAATAAAAACTTTTTAAAAAAAATAAAAAATTTGAAAACAAATTGTGATAAAAATTTCAAACAAATTTCATTTAAAAGTGCATTTTTTCTCTAAAACAACGGTGTTAAAATTTAAAAGGAGCGATGTTCAGAAGTTTAACTAGTTGGATGTGTCAATCCCAAAACTTTCTTCTATCTCATAAGTACATTTTAATATTTAAATAAATAAATTAAAAAAAAAAAAAAAAAAAAAAAGTGGTGACTCCAAAGTTACCCATTATCGAATTTCCTCGAACATTTGGTCTAGCCTAATGAGATTCTGGTATCGGAAAAGCCTAAAACGCAAAATTTAATTAATATTCTGAGAAAATAAGCTTAGTGATGCCTCATGTTGGGTAATTTATGCTAAAACCTAATAAGCATCTATTGATGTCAAGACCTAACAGAATCTGATATTTGATGGAATTTCGTCCATTAGTTCTTGAGATATAGTTATAACAAAAAATTTGCAAAACGTAGCACAACAACACCATATCTTGGACAATTTATGCCAAAACGTATAAAAGCGTCTAATTATGTTATGGTGTAAAACAATCTGAAGTTTGATAAAATTCTGTGCATTAGTTCTTGAGGTATAGCTAGTTTAAAAAAAAAGTGTAAAATATACCACAGCAGCACCATCAGTTGAAGGATTTATAACAAATCGTAATCATCGTGTAATTATGTTATATGTCATTTTGTAACAAAATCTGAAGTTTGATGAAATTCTGTGCGTTGGTTGTTGAGATATAGCTATCGCAAAAATCATGCAAAATGTAGCATAGCAGCGCCACCTATAGGGCAGTTCACACCAAAACTTTATCAGCGGCTATGCATCTCAAGGTATCGCGGGATCTGAAGTTTGGTAAAATTCTGTGCATTAGTTCTTGCGATATAGCTGTCAAGAAAATTATGAAAAACATGGCACAGCAGCACCACCTGCTGGTCAATTTACACCAAAACTTAATCAGCGTCTATGTATATCAAGGGGTCACTGAATCTGAAGTTTGATGAAATTCTGTGCATTAGTTCTTAAGATATAACAATCTTGAAAATCATGAAAAACGTAGTATAGCAGCGTCACCTGCAAGCCAATTTTCACCAAAAACCAATAGGCACTAATTCATATCAAGGTCTAACTGAATATAAAATTTTATTAAATTTCGAGCATTAGTTCTTGAGATAGAGAGCCCACAATTTTTTTGTCACATACAGACAGACTCACAGACAGACTGACAGACTCACAGACAGACATTTTCTAAAAATAGTCAAAACGTGTTCAGGACCTTCTAAAACGTATAAATCCGTCAAAAACCGGAAGTCGAAAATTTTCATGAATCCAATACTTTCTTCTTGTAAAGATAGAAGAAAGTAAAAATTTGCAGTTCCGAAAATTTCATTTAAAATTTGTTTGTGATGGGCCCAGGAATGTTAATGTTTAATAAATGTCGTACGTAATATGAGGCGTTTAGAGGTCAGTCTTATTAACTCCATCCAATAAAAATGGACATTTTAAACAGTCAAACCTGTATATCTGTAAACTACTGCTTTTTTATCATTGGTCTTGGAATGTTAATGTTTCATGCATGGTGTACGTAATATATGACTCAATATAATCATCCTAAAAAAGATGTTTATTATTATTATTAATTTAAATATAGAATATTTATTTATAAGTCTTTAAAATTTTAGTCTTTGAAAATGTCATTTTCCAAATAGTTGTTGTAATTTGTTAAATTACTTTTTTTTTTTTTCTTTTTGGTTACATGAAATAGGTTTAGTTGACTTGGCAAGGTTCAGAGATTTAAAAGGACTTCACTCATGCGAAAATACCCACTCGTTAATCTTATTCCTATAAGCAGATTTAACAGCTTCCAATATCCTAATTAACTAGGTCAGTCATACTCAACATGCGGCACGGCGATCTTTTATGCGCGGCCCGAGGCACACAATCATTAACGTACATTTGTGCAAGTACCTGAGATGTGCATTAAAAATGTTTTAAATGCGATGTTTTATATATTTTAATAGAAAGAAAAAGAATCCCCACCGTTACATATGATTAATTTAAAATTATACTAAAAAACGTTTCCTTAGTCAAAAGTTCTTTTGCAGCTAGTCCTATTTGTCATACCGTGTCATACTTTTTTTAATCTTCAACTTTAATCAAACATAATTACAAATTAAATTTGCTCATTTCTAAAATTTAAAAAAAAGGTTTATTTTTATTATTATGGAGCAACATATTGATTAATTCGAGGAAAACTACTTTTTTTAGAGCTCCAAACTTCTGCATTTTAGGTAGATTTCGTATGAAATACTACCTATTGCATTCTCTCCCATGTAGGAATTTCTGAAAAAATTTTGCGGATCTACACGAATCATGACTCCTAGACCCCAAAACTACCATCAGTAAAAAAGTTTATATATACCGATATATATATATATATATATATATTTCTTTCTTCTGGACACTATAACTTCCATAATTATGCTCAGATCTTCTTCAAACTTTTACATAAAATCAAGGAGCTTAAAATCTCGGTAGAATTCGTTAAAGGGCAAAATCGGACCAAGGGGGTGGAAATAGGGAGGGGTTTTGTGAAAACCGAAAAAATGCGATAACTTCTTAATTAAAATAGATATCGAATCAGTTTAAAGTTTTTATTACTTCTAAGAAATGGGCAAAAAGTTTATGCATGACAGATTTTTGATAAAGTTAAAAATGGGCTCAAGGGACAAAAAAAACTTGGTTTTTGGGAGAAAAAATTCATAACTTCGTCAATTCTCAAGATATCAAATTCAACTAAATTTTATATAAATGTACTTAATATTATCTAAAACTTTTGTATTTACAAGTTTTTGATAGGACTAACTTTTACCGATGAAAAAAATTAAAAACGAAAAGAAAAAGGGGGGATTAAAAAGAAAAAAATCCATAACCTACACAATTCTTAAGTAATCAAATCTAATTAAATTTATTTTACATCTTCACAATAATACCTACAACTTTTTTATTAAAAAATTTTTCATAGAACCAATTCTTAAAGCAAAAATAAATTAAACAAAAATAGGAGTTGGAGAAAAAAAACCTCAAATCCAAACTGCTTATATTCTGACTCATTTTTAAATTCATTTTTGATTTTAAACGCATCCAAATGACAGATCCTCTTATTTAGGAACTATATAACTTGACGTTTTGGCCAGTTTTTTTTTTTTTTATAAAGGCAGAATATATTTTTTAAAAGGCTGCCAAAAAGGGCATTTTGAACAGATTTCTCGAAGTTATCGGCATTAAAAAATTGATTAAGTATAACAAATTGCGTTTTTTCTGAGTCATTTTTAAATCCATTTTTGTTCTCAAACCCATTGGATTTACAGATCCTCTTATTTAGGAACTATATAACTTGACGTATTGGTCAGTTTTTTGATAAAGGCAGAGTATATTTTTAAAAAGACTGCCAAAAAGGGTATTTTGAACAGAATTTCCCGAAGTTATCGTCTTTGAAAAATTGAGAAAGTATAACAAATTGCGTTTTTTCTGAGTCATTTTTAAATTCACTTTGTTCTTAAACCCTTCCAATTTACAAGTCAATTTATACCAATTTATTTAGGAACTATGTAATGTGACGGATTGGCCAGTTTTTTGATAAGGGCAGAATATATTTCAAAAAAAGGCTGCCAAAATGGGCACTTCACACAAAATTTCCCAAAGCGATCTTGATTAATGAACTGTGGGTATTCAAATAACAAATTGGTTATTTTATGACTCATTTTTAAAACCAATTTTGCTCTGAAACGCATTCAATTGACAGTTTTTGTTACTTAGGAACTATATAATGTGCGTATTCGTCGATTTTTTGATAAAGGGTGAATATGTATTTTTTAAAAACTGTCAAATAAAACTTCGCAAAAAATTTTCCTTAAGCGATCATGATAAAAGAATTGAGGTTGTATTCAAATAACAAATTGTTTATTTTATGACTCATTTTTAAATTCAATTTTGCTCTCAAACGCATTCAATTGACAGTTATTTGTTATTTAGGAACTGTGTAATGTGCCGTATTGGTCAGATTTTTGATAAAGGCTAAATATATATTTAAAAAAAGTTGTCAAAGTGGGCACTTCGCACAAAATTTCCCAAAGCAATCTTGATGAAAGAATTGTGGATGTATTAAAATAATAAATTGGTTATTTTATGTCTCATTTTTAAATTCAATTTTGCTGTCAAACGAATTTAATTAACAGTTTTTTGTTATTTAGGAACTATATAATGAGCATATTGGTCAATTTTTTAAATAAAGTAAGAATATAATTCAAAATATGCTGTCAAAATGGGCATTTGAGTAGAATTTCGTTTAAGATGATTTTGATAAAACCAGTTCTTACAGAAAAATGAAATTAAAAAATTTTTAAAAGCGGCTGAATAAAGTAGTTAAACTGCGTTTATCGCTAATCTTTTTTTTTTTTTTTTTTTTTTTTTTTTTTTTTTGAGATGAAAATTTTTTTAAATCTACCTCCGCCTATAGGCCATGCCGACAGGGTTTTTTATATTATTACCTTTTAAATTTGTTATATAGAAAAACATTTTAGAGCCCTATTACCAACCAACAAACTTTCAGCATATTATTACAGTTATTTGATATAGAAATCTACTACGAAGTTTGTTATTTAGAAAAAGCGATACATATAAATTCGGGCATAAAAATATAGCGAATTTCGACAAATGGTCGCCGATTAAAGTCGATTTCGTGAATTGTTTGCAGAAAAAAATCGTTATTCTGTGAAAGGATCGCAGGAAAAAATGCAAATTTCTTCAAAGGTTCAAGAAAAAACTCAAATTTCGCCAAAAGATTTAAAAAAAAATAATAATAATAAATAAAATAAAAAACATATTTTGACAAGGGATCATAGAAAAAACACAAATTTCATCAACAGAACTTGAAAAAAAGGGAATTTATTCAAAGGATCGCGAAAAAAAACCCTCACATTCCGACAACCAATCACGAAAAAAAAATGCACTTCATCAAAGGTTTGCTAATAAACGTAAATTTCGTCAAAGAATTTCGGCTAAAAGGGAATGCCATGAAAAGATCGTGAAAAATCACGAATTTCTTTAGATAGAAAAAAAATTGCGAATCGCTGAAAAAAACACCAATTTTGTCAAGAGATCGCGAAAAAAACATCAAATTTCTTCAAAGTGTCTCAAAAGAAATACATAATTAGCACCGGAAAGAGCTCCCCCCCCCCCACCCTTCCTTCTTCTGCTGTAAACTTTCAGAAAATTTGCTTCAAGTTTGAGAATTTTTTTAACTTTGAATCACCCTTGGAGTGATATTGCAATTTCTGATAGCATAAAATTGTTTTTGCGACAAATGTTAAACCTTATTGATAATATTAGTTATATTGCAATATAACTGAATTATATTGCATTCTTATACTACTCATGCTATTTTTATTATTCTTTTAAAATATTTTAAAAGAGTTCTGAGGTCCACAAGGAAAAAAAGGTTGAGTATGGCTGATCTAGGCAACATACTAAACTTGAACAGAATACGCTCATCATGATGGTTAAAAAATGCATTTGACCACATTTCACGACCTGCAGCAAATCAAATTAAGTGTTAAATGTAGGGTGGCTCGATTAAGGATGACTGCCATTAATGTTTATGGTTCCTTTATCATGAATTTTACATTTTTTTTTTTTTTTTTTTTTTTTTTGTGCTAAAAAGCTACAATTCCTAAAAAAAAAAAAAAAAAAGAAAGAAAGAAAGAAAGACAGAAAAAAGAAAGAAGAAAAAATATTACTAACGCATTAATTTATTTTTGGTTCTACTTTATAAGATATTATTACATTTTATTTATATCAGTTATTATTAAAAGATTAAATAAATTAAACTAAGACAGACTCGTACAATTAAAAATTTAAAAAAAGTTACAGAAATAGAAAAATAAAAATACTAAAACACATTTAAAATACAAAAAGTAAACGTCCGAGAGGGATCATCAGTACAAAATATCCATTGCACAACAAACAACGGAACAAATCAGGAACAATTAAAGTTAGTTATTTTTTAGAAATAGACAATATTCAATATAGATACAACGAGCTTCATGTTGGGATTTGGAAATACAGTAGACTCCCTCAAATCCGCAACTCTCTAAAATCTGCACATATTTTATGGATGTAAACAATGAAACCTTCAGTTCGGATATTGCTACAAAATTTGATTTTTTAGGTTTGTACCTATTCCATATATTTTTTAATTTGTAATTTTCTTATACTCCATTCATCTTTTTTTCATGAATTAGGAATATTTTTTTTTTTTTGGTAAAAATTCAAGATATTGCTGGTAATCACAATCTTCTTACCAAATATATTTATGCATTAATCATGATTTTTTAGTAATTAAGCCTGGTTAAACTTGAAAAAAAAAATCTTAATTTTATGATTTTGATGTGGATTAGTAATGTACTTTATGAGGAAAGTTTTGATGAATAATTTTGGAAAAATACATTTAATCTTTACAATGAATATTTAATCATACATTATTGATTATTAACTTGACCTTTGCTATTAGTACTTTAATCATTTTAAAAGTTATCTAAAATTTATTATTTTAGTTTATTACTTATTTTAATATTTTATTAAATTGTAAGCATTCATTATAGTTCTGAATGCACTAATAATTGCACTCAAATTACTGTTTTAAAAAGGTAAACAAAGCAATGACCAGAAATCTGCAAAATTCTAAAATCCGCACAACCTCTGGTCCCAAGCTGTGCGGATTTGAGGGAGTCTACTATACTTTCATATTCCTTTCCATCCAACAGGCTAAAACTATTACACAATGTGAAGCAAGATTCTCAGTTCCGTTTTATCTGGCATACAGGTGCGGCGCATGCGCTGAACAGTTTATCCTACCTAAAAACATTGTTTGTTTATTAACTTTTTTTTCTTTTTTGTTTTTTGTAGATGAGTTAGAAGTTTTATAGAACAAAGATGTAATATTGAAAGTGTCACGGCCGACTCTGTAAATAATTGTTTGTGTGCATTTATGTTGTAATTCGTCTTATTAAAATATGAAAATTGTCAAAAGTCTATATTTTTTACTACAATGAATTTGCGTTTTTAATGAAGACGACAAGAATTTAATAAGGAAATCCAAACACGGACCACCCGATTTTCGAGCTTGGAATTTTGAAGGTAAGAATTTTTATGTCGTACCTAGTTTTTATTCTATGTATATTTTAGAATCAATTGTGATATTGATATTCTTTTTTGTAACAGCTCTGGCTGTGATTATCTAATTTAGGCGGTCGGAGTTGTCACACTTCATTCAGGGCTGATGATATTAAATGTATTGACGATTTTAAAATACTGGCATTCGCAAACAGTGGGATTCGCTTCGTTTGAACACAATGCTGGACAATTTTAGTACTTAAATTACCACTTTTCAGAGTATCAGCGTATTCCACAGGCGAATTTCAAACGATCTACACTGTAAAAAAATTTATGTAAAATTTATGCTTATCAATAAAAGGTATAGCAACTTTGTTAATTGGTTTAAAAGAAACACTAACATTTAAGGACCTTAAAATGCCAAAAATTTTATCAGAATTGCCATTGTAATAAAGGATGCAGATGAAAGAATTTAGTTTGATAAGTTTAAAAAGCCTGGAAGCAAAATACACAAAATCTAACGTATTTTTGAAAATTTCCTTAACAACGCCAATAGAGTAGCTATCATTAACCAAATCGGGATAAATTTTACATTTATCTTTTGCAAAATCATTTCTGGAAGTGTAAGTCTAATGGCCCTGATGGCTAAAATATTAATAACAGCTATTTTATGGCTGAAAGGCAAACAGAATTGGAATTAGTACATAAAAAAAGTAGATGTAGGTTTTCTTACAGTAGTTTTAACATATTGAGAAACATCAGTTGTCTGTCTGTGGATTAAAATATAGGAATATGCTAATTCGGCATTGTTTTCAACTGCAATAGTAAACTTAATAAAGTTATCTTTAGAATTAGAAAACCTGGGAAAATCAATTAAATCTGCTTCTTTTGCTATCAAAAAAATATCATCGATATAATATCTCCAAAAACAGAATACATGGACCAGGATCAGAATTAATAACATTTTTAGGATTCTGCAAGTTCATCAATTACAACAGAAAGGAAGGACCCTATAGCAGTACCGAAGTTTGACTATAAAAACTATCCTTGAATACAAAACAATAAGAGGTCAAACAGAATTTAACCAGTTCAATAACATCTTCGACATTTATAATCAATAGAGTGTACTGAAGTGGGCCAGATATTATTAATTATCTTACAGATCAGATCAAAAGGAATTGGTGTAAACAATGTAACAACATCGAGATACGCCATAATATAACAAATGGTAGAAAAAATAAAACCTTGTAAATCACCAAGAAATCTATAAAGTGAATTAAGACTGTAACTAGAATTTAAGGGAAAAGTTTTAAAAAGCGTAGATAAGTAATTAGAAAGTTTATATAAAGAGGATTTAGCAAAATCAATAATTTGACGGAGGGAAATAGATGGCTTATGAAGTTTTTGTAATCCACAAAAACGAATGACAAGCCGATGTAACATTTCAGTTTAGAAGCATTTCTTAGGGGGATTTTTTATGATTTTTCAAAATCTCCTTTATATACAATCTTTCATTTATCTGCGCCTCTTAAACCATTTACCATAAACTTTAGTTACAATACTAATTCACCTTACAAATTTCTTTACGAATTGCAGGGTTTTGTTTTCCATACAGGTTACATCATGACGTCTCTCGATGTTGTTTCGCTGTTTACACTGGTGAAATAAATTAAGAGAATTTGCATATTTTAATGAATTGCATGAAAAAAAACTGAACTGAAGGAAAAACCACTACTTGTAGATAAAAATGTAAATCTTGTACGCCATATACGTAATCGTACACGTGTGTGTAGGCGGAACCAGCAGAATAACAGGCTTTAAAAACGTGTGGAGGGTAAGACGAATTGCTTTCGCTAGGATACTTCGGCGAATTTCTTGGTGTTATCTTGCAGCAATAGGTTAAATTCACATTGGAACAGTAACCATGAGTAACCACCAACGTTTAGATAATGAAATAAGGTGGCGAACTGTGGGGAGGCTGGAGGCAGGCCATTAGCGAGTCCAGATATGCAGAAAATTTAATTTTATCGCCCAGCGAAGTGTGTAGCCCATAGAAACAGTTCCAGGATACTGGATCCATCGAGAGAAAGCCGGGGCAAAGTCGTTCAAGAGCCGCAACGGCCAGAGAAGATCATCATTTATCCATTTTAGCGAAGCATAAAAGAGGGGCTACAGCTTCTCAGCTCGCTCAGAACCTGTATGCAGCCACAAGAGCCCGTGTAACAAGAGTGGCTGTTTCCAAAAGACAGAATAAGAGAGGGTTGTTTGCAAGAAGACCGTCTGTTTGTGTCCCGCTCACGTCTACGAACAGGAGAATCCGATTAGATAGTGCAGGCAGCATGGTGATTGGAGTATGGAGCAATGGGTGACCGATCTGTTCACCGACGAGTCCCTTTTCAGCCTAAACACCTATTCTCGCCGTACTGTCATATGAAGAGAGCCAGGGACCCGCTACCTACCCTCCAATGTCCGCGAAATCAACAATTATGGCGGTGGCGGTGTAATGGTGAGAGCAGGCATCATGTTGGACGGCCGCACACTTCTCCACGTCTTTGACAGAACCTCTACGACTGGTGTGAAGTATAGGGGTGAGGTCTTGGAACCCTATCTTTGCCTTTTCCGGGGTGCAGTGGGCCACGGGTTCATGTTAAAGGACGATAACGCGAGGCCACACAGAGCTCTTCTGGTCGACGAATTTCTCGAGAGTGTGAATATTCGGCGGATGGATTAGCCAGCCAGGTCTCTAGACCTCAGTTATATAGAGCATGTCTGGGATGCTCCCCCTGGGGAGGGCAACCCCTCTCCGAGAATTATCCAAGAACTCAAAACATCGTTGCTCAATGAGTAGGACCAATTTTCACAGGCACTGGTAAACTGCCGTATTTCCAGTATAACATCATGCTGTGAGGCCTGTATAGCTGTAAGAGGGGACATTAAACCACTTATTTTGTGCATTCTGAAACCGCTGTTTCAGATCTTCTGACTCCCATGAATGTTATGCACGAACATGGCGATCTATTATACTTGTCAGATGTTTATTTTATTTGTATTATATCAACCTATATTAACACCAAATTTTATTAAAATCTGTCCACTAGTTCTGGAGATCGTAGTTCAAATATGAATATTCTCTTAATTTCTTGCACCAGTGTACTTCAATTCCTTTCAATCTGATCTGTAAAGTAATTAATAATATCTGACCCCCTTCAACTCACTCTACTTATTTTAATGTTGAAGATATTTTCCAACTTATTAAAATTTTATTAACCTCTAATTGTTTTGTATTCAAGAATGACTTTTATAGTCAAATTTTAGTACTGCTTTGGGGGTCGCCCTTGTCTGTTTTAATTGCTGAACTTGTAATATCGAATGTTTAAAATGTTATTAATTTTGATCTTGGCCCATGTATTTTCTATTTTTCGAGACGTATGTCGACGATATTTTTTTTTATAGCTATTGAAGATGAAAAAAATTTTTAACTACCATTTCTCGATGTTCTGATCTACAGATAAACAACTGATATTTATAAATCTATCACAACTAATGTTTACATATATCCTACATCTACTGATCAATAAACTAGTTTCAATTCTGTTTGTCCCTTCAGCCATAAAATAGCTGATTTTAAAACTTTAGCTTTCAGGGTTATTAGATATTGAAGTTCCAGAGATTATTTTGAAAGTGAGAAATGTAAAATGTATCACGATTCGGTTCATAATACAATAATAGTATAACGATTCGGCTACTCTATTGGCCTTGTTAAGAAAATTTTTAAAAATACTCTAGATTCTGTGACTTCTTCTCGATATATTAAAGCAAATTCTTTCATCTGCATTCTTTCTTATTAAATTTTTGGCATTTTAAAATTATTCAATGTTGGTGCTCACTTTGAACAAATTAATAAAGTTAGTTCCTTTTATCTATACTAATAAAAGAACAAAACGCTCTGTCTGTCTGTGTGTGTGTGTGTCTGTGTGTCTGCGATGGCTAGCAAAATCTACAGCACGTACGAAGCTCAAAATTTTTTTGAGAGTAGCCCAATGTCTCTCCTGATGCACCTGAAGCTCAGAATTTCAAAATTCTATTTATTAACTGAGTAATTAATTAAATTCCAAAGCTCACTCTCATAAACAATCGCCTTTTTTCGCTTTTTTTCCATTTCATTTTCTTATGGTTGATTGGTTGCATAAAATTTTCGCAGAAATAATTAAAAAAGCTGGGACAGACCTTTAAAATTCATAGACTGGCAAACTGTCAGTTTAAATGAGGATTTTTTTTTAATCACAGCTGTTGTACACCATGGAGAAAAAGATAGGTGGAGGCGAAGTAAAGCGAAAAAAGGTTTGCAACACGGAGTAAGAAGTGTCTTACTCCGTGGTTTGCAATATCAAACCATTTATCGCTGAAATTTTAATGTCTCAAACAAAAGCACGAGGAAGAAATTTTGTATTAATAAAACGAATTGAAAGAAACGAATTACAGCTGAAGCATATTTTACGAAGAAATAGTAATTTTTTAAAATGGTTTTTTTCTATTATGTTATTTAGGTTAAAGTTAAATTGCATTTATGTTATGGTTAGAATAAGGATATGTTACAATAAAGTGAATGCATTTAGGCTAGGTTACATTTCTGTTATATTTAATTTACGGTAGGGTACTGTTAAGTCGCTGTTAGGTTACAGACAGGTTCTGGTTACGGTATAAAAGTTTAAGGTTAGGAATTTATACACAGAGTGAACCTATACGCAAGATTTGATTAAAAATAACACTTACTTTTGTTAAATAGCTCTGAAATTATAACACTATACACCAATCCTTTAACTACCATCGAGGATCGATTTCATTCATGGTACAGTCGGATTTAAGAGTGATATAATTAGTTTGAAATTCAAAATATTTTATTTGGGATTTGTATGTGAAAATAATAATTAGTTATGTGACTTAAGAGTGATTTTTACGGGTAAATATCAACTTTTTTACACGAAAATCATGCAATCGTTGGATACATATTCCCTCCCGCGTTTTTCCTTGCTCATTTTGAGTATTTTTAGAGCTTAATATTAGTTGTTTTTAAAACCGATTTTTCACACAGTCAGTGGCTACGTATTTCAGACAATGCATTTCTGCATGTAACGAGTTAATGATAAAATCATACAAATTTCAAGTTCGTTTAATATTGTTAATACGGACCCGGGCAACGCCGGGCGGATCAGCTAGTAATAAATATAAATTCCAACACGATACGTCTAAATTACCCGGTGTTGTCTGTGTCATTCCCTGTAGAGATTGTAAGAGTGCTTACATTGTTAAAACAGATAGATCGTTTGAAATTCGCCTAAAAGAACATACCGGTTCTCTGAAAAGGGGTAATTTAAATTCTGAAATTATCCAGGATTTTATTCAAACGAAGCACATTCCTCTGTTTAAGAATGTCGTATTTTATAATCGGGTTGCAATAGTTATCACGGTAGATTACTTCACGAAAGCTATATTTAATACATTTCTGATCGCCGACTCTGAATGAAGCTCGTTCTATTCCTAGTGAATATTGTCTATTTCTAAAAAATATCTAACTACAGTCGACTCTCGTTAATTCGAAATCGAATAATTCGAATCTTCGCTTAATTCGAATTAAACATGAAGTACCGAAATTTACAATAGCAGAATAACGTTAAAAATTTTCATTAATTCGAACTAATTTTCTCTTGACTTTGTTTAATTTGAACTAATGAGAATTCCGATTTTTCATTTTTCTTTTCTTTCTCACGGATTTCAGGTCATTTGAATAACTTTCTTTGATTTTTGTGAAAATTGTTCCGAACGAGTATACATGTAATATTGTAATCCCATGCATTTGATATCCACTTTCTTAGTGCCCCATCTGCCCATCAGTGACATTTCATATTTTTCTTCCATTATGCTTGTTTCTAATCTTTTAATTAGTTTATGTATTTATACATTCTTATTTAATATTAAGTCATATTCTAATGATAATAGACGAAATAAATTTAAAAAACACTAAAACATTAATTCTTTTGTAAGAGTACCATATTAAGGATGTTTTCATTTCCTCCTTTCCATAAGTCGAACTTCGGAAAATTCGAACATTTCTTGGGGTCACGGTGAGTTCGAGTTAACGAGAGCCGACTATATAACTGTTCTTGATTTATTCCGTTGTTTGTTGTGCAATAGATATTTTGTACTGATGATGCCTTGATGCTAGCTTGGCGAAACATTTGATTTTTGTATTTTAAATGCTCTTTAATATTTTTATTTTCTATTTTAAAAAAAATTAATTTTAACTACATTCAAGTTTGTCTGAATTTATCTAATCTTTTATTAACCATTGAAAAATGGTTGTTGTTTTCGGTGGAGGATTCACAAAATGACGTGGTCACTTTTGAATTTAAATTAAATTCTTTACTTTTAGAAATTTTTTTATTTGAATTTAAATTAAATTCTTTCCTTTTAGAAAAAATTTTATTTGAATAGGAAATTAAAATGTTTAAAATCATTGTAATAAAGGGAAAAACTAACAAATTTAAAAATGGGTAGACGGAAATTAACAGATACGGAAAAAGCCAAAGCCAAAGAAATGAATGACCGTGAATGCTGCATTCAATGACATTAAACACAATACGCGTACTTAAACAATCATAAAGTGATTTTTATTTCGACTTTTTATTAATGTTTTATTAATTTATTTGTTTTTTTTTTTTTTGTTATTTAAAATAAAAATTTAGTCAACATGTATAAGTTGCTTATTAGTTTGGCGATTCGTATCATTTGGTGAAATTGGTCGACGGGATAACGACGGGATAACGACGGGATAACGACGTATTTTGGCGCAAAAACGTCTATCAATGCAGAAAACGAGAAAATCAAAAGATTATCGAGTCGCTGAAAACCAATTACGTGTTGAAAGGCTATCACGAAAAAAGAAGCAATTTAATGCCGAACCGATTATTGTAAAACATCATATCTCGAGGGCGACCAATCCGCTAGCCATGGAGTTTTACAATCGGTCGGTTCTAACCAGGAAAATTTGAGTGCCAATAGTGATTCTAACAAGCCGGAAAATGTTATAGCTATTACTCTTGATTTTCCACCACCTAAAAATAGAAAACTAAAAAGCAATCGGCTTGGGAAAACTGGAAAAAAACTTTTTTGATTCAATGTCTGATGGACTCTTTCACAGATTCCTGTGCTGCGATCGACTTTGGTTTAAAACCTCCATCACCAAAATTCCGCTCTGTAAAATCAAACAGTATATGCCAAAGTCTTACAAGTATAACAATATATGCCAAAGCTGTATTTTAATAATGATTACTTTCGCACCAACAATGTTACATAGTTTGAAATGCTTCTTTCGTCGCTAACTTTTATGCTTTGCGACAATGGAGTGATGTAACTTAAACGAACCGTACCTTCAAATTGCAACATGTATAAAGTCATTTATAGCAGTGGCACGGATAATACACAATAAAACAACTGGTATTTAGCTTAAAATGATAGATGAATGTTTCGTGTGAAACATTTTTCAAATGGTTGGTGTAATTTCTTAAATTACAATTTTTTTTTATCTTTTTAAGAAATTTATTTTGTTCATCTTTTAAAAAACTAGAATATGTACTAGAATCTGTATTAGTCACAGTAAGCTAAAAAGTTGGTTTTATAAACCTAATTTGATGTCTTTTGTTTATAGGAATTTTTTTTAACATCGTTCTTTCTTACGCATGTTTCTGCAATTCCATAAGAAATTAGCGTAAATTCTCGAAAAGGATAGAAACGATTTATATCTTTGCTTTTGTAGTCTAAAATCCAGATAGGAGCAAAAATTAAATTAAATTAAAATTAAAATTAAAAAAAATAAAAAAATGAAAGGAAATACAGATGTGAAACGATAATTCCACCATGTGATTAGCAGCGCCATGCGAAAGGAGCGTAGGGGGCGGTCGCCCCGGGCGCAGAAATTTAAGGGGAGCTAAATTTATACTATCAACGTCATTTTTTGGAGGTTTATTGTCAAGTTGGGGGAGGTGAGGGGCGCCAAATGGAAACTTTGCCCCAGGCACAAGGCCGTAGCTAAGAAGGCGCTATGAGCAGCTCATCTCCGTCCCCCCCCCCCCCCCCTGGAAAAGATTTCATGGTCACTCAAGGAATTTTTTTTCATTTTATTTTTTTTAATTCAAATGTTAAATGTACATGTATTGCAAATTATTTATTAAATTAAGGTATTAATATTTATTTATTATATTATTTGACAGAGAGGTAATTAAATATTATTTTACTTTCTGTTTTGAACTTTTGTATTCAACACTTCGGTTTGTCTGTTTGCTGTCTGTACGTGCTCCAACTCTATTAGCAGTCCTTGGGATTTAAGAACACAGAAATTAACGTCTGAATTTAATTAATTGATTATCAAAACTACACATATATTAAGACAGACATAAACACAATTAAAAACAATAACCCAACATGGAGTGAAAAACTAGCAGGGGCCAGGGAAGTAGCTACAGGGGGGATGTAGGAGGATGCGACAACCCCCCCACATTCGGTAAGTTCACTTTCGTTCAAAAATTGTATTACGTCTTGCTGTATTTTCCCCTTCCAAGAATTTTTTTTAAAAATATTTAAAAAAAATTATTACGAACATAAAACAATGTCAAAACATATTTAAAATATTTTCGAAATACTCATACCCCACATTCACAATACTCATTACATTCGGTAATTTCACTTTCGTAAAAAATTGCATTATTTTGTGCAGTATTTTTCCCTTTTAAGAAATTTGAAAAATTATTTAAAAAATTATAACAAAACATAAAACAATGTCAAAGCATACTTAAAACTATTAAATAAGTTTTAGAATATTCATACCTCGAACTGGGAATGCTCATTACATTTGGTAATTTTATTTTATTCAAAAATTGCATGGTTTCGCGCTGTATTTTCCCTTCTAAGAATTAAAAAATATATATTACAAAATTTATTACAAAACATAAAACAATATCAAAACATATTTAAAACTATTAAGTATTTTCGGAATACTTATGCCCCATATTCGAAAAACTCATTATATTTGGTAATTTCACTTTCGTTCAAAAATTGCATTATTTCGTGCTGTATTATACCCTACTAATTTTTTTTAAATATATATTTAAAAAATCGCCAATATTTATAACTATAAAATATTTTCGAAAAAATCATACCCCACATTTAGAATACTCATTACATTAGATAATTTGATGTTGGTTCAAAAATTGCATCATTTCTCTTGTATTTTTTTCTTTCAAAGAATTTTTGGAGCTATATTAGAAAGATTATTACAAAACATAAAACAGCGTCAAAACACATTTAAAACTATCAAATATTTTCAGAATACTTACACCCCACATTCTAAAAACTCATTACATTCGGTAATTTCCCTTTCGTTCAAAAATTGCATCATTTTGAATGTATTTTTCCCTTCTAAGAATTTTTAAAAATTTGTTTAAGACGGAAAGACGCATATTTCATCGATCAAGGAAGTAAAAAGGCGCTAATTTCTTCAATTGGGCACGGAAAAATCGCAAATTTTGTCGATCACGCGAAGAAAAATCGCAAATTTTGTTGATCACGCGAAGAAAAATCGCAAATTTTGTCCATCATGCGAACAAAAATCCAAAATTTTGCCGATCATTCCCAGAAAAATCTCAAATTTCGTAAATCACAGCCCAAAAAATTGTGAACATCGTCAATTAGACGAGAAAAAAATACGAATATTTTCGATCGGTTCGTTAAAATCGTGAATTTCACCTATTAGGTGCGGAAAAATTGTGAATTATGTCGATTAGCCATGGAAAAATCGCGAATTTTCTTGATTGACTTCGAAAATAACACAAATTTTTACGATTAAGCGTAGAAAGATTGCAAATTTCATTGATTAACACAAATTTCATCGCGAAAAATCTGGAAGTTCGTTGATCAGGAAAATCTTGTTGATCAGCTCCTCTTGAATTCTTTCATAAAGCTCACGTTTTTTATTCAGTACTAGCCACTTATGTTTGTTTTTCAGCACTTTTAACGAAGCAAAATTTAGTCTCTCGAAAAGCCAAGGATTATTATTATATCTTGAAAATAATCATTGCGATATCTGATATAATATACAAAAGTAAAAATTGTTGCTATAGCCTTACCAACTAAATTGAATATTTTGGCTCGATAAGTGAACCTAGAGGAGTACCGCCCTCCAGCTCTTTGAGATCTTTTTTTTTTTTTTTTAACTTATTATAGGCCACACATCACCTTCTTAAAATAGAATTCTATCTTCGTCTTGTTGTTCATGTGGCCCTAGATCATCCAGACATGTTTTTCAAGTGGCCCTACTCTTGAAAAGGTTGTGCATCCCTACCGTAGATACAATTATTTTCAAAGTGCTCATTCTGAAATATAATAAGGCATAAATATACAATAATAGAAAATAAAAAAATAAAATCACAATCATTCGGTGATTTTCATTTAACATTCGGTAAATTCGATCTCCACACCCCCCCCCCCCAAAAAAAAATGCTCTAACTACGCCACTGGCAGGGGCCAGGAATCGATCCTGGGTCGACAGCGTACCGTGCTGCGGACCTGCCGTCTAAGCTACTCCGATTGATATCCTAGCACGATAATTTCCCACTTATAAACCATGTTGGGGAACGCCATTGGCCGGCAACCGCTCGGCAGGTGATGACGAGAAATACGATAAATAATTTTAATTATCTATCGATCTGAAATATATATTTAAGAACACAGAAATTAACATCTGAATTTAATTAATTAATTATTAAAAGTACGCATATATTAAGACAGACATAAACACAATTAAATACAATAACCCAATATGGAGTGAAAAACTAGCAGCGGCCAGAAATTGAACCTGGATCGACAGCGTACCGTGCTATTGATCTGTCATCTAAGTTTATTTTCAAAATATGTTGGTAGTCTGCACTGGAGGTCTGCAAGGATCGAAATATCTAGGTCAGGTCCGAAACCGACCCATAAGAGAAAAAGTTCTGCGCTTCCTCAAAAAATTTTAACATCATAACCCGGACCGGTCTGGAAAATAGTTTAAATCATAGACCGGTTCAGCCGCAAATTTCTACATATTTTTTTTCTTCGGTGTGGGAAAAAATTGTTTCATATGGAGGAGTTCTGACCGAAGATTCCTTTTATAGCTTTTCTTTTTTTTATATTTATACTTATTATTATTTATGAAGCGCCGAAGGCTGTAATATATTTATTTTAACAATGAATCTCTATTTATATGTAAAAGTTTCACTTATATTTTAATATCGTTAATCCATATCCCATGCGTTGGAGACTCTGAAAAATGTTATACACCAAAACCTTTTCAGACAGAATCACATAGCACAGAAAAAAATACGTTATAGACAAATACCGTCACTAGGAGATGTAATTGGAGTTTATTTTTTTCTCATGTACTATTGTATTTATTTTGCATGGATCAACATATTTTCCGTTTAAAACAGAATTCCGTCATAGGCAGTTTTGTTTCACTGGTTTTATTGTATTTAATTTTTTTGCCTTTAAATAAACTATTCAAAAAAATAAATTTTATTTTATTTTATTTTTTTTTTTTTTTTTTTTTTTTTTTTTTTTTTTTTTTTTTTTTTGTAAAATAAAAAATTTTAAATCTATGTATTTGTCGTAAAATTTTTGATTGAGCCGAATTTTATTTATTTTATGCACGTATTAAGTCAGTCAGAGACACTGATTTTAATACGGGTTTTGTCGAGACCGAGATTGAAAATTTCATCCAGTGTGCACCTAGGAAGAAGGAAGCAATCCCCTCCTTTATGAAAAATACGCTAGGCTCGGCCTGGCGAGTCTTCAGAAAAAAGTAACATCTCGGTCCTGGCCCTGCTTGGGCCCAGAATACAGATTTTTTAACATCCTCTCCAGGACGATAAAAAGCCTGAAGTTGTCAGAGCTAAATTTACGAAAAATAAAAAAAGACTTAATTTGCATCTTATAAAAAGCATTTTTAAAAATAACTGACGGACATTTAAACAATACACTTTGTTTTCCTGCATAATGAATTTTTTCACCACTATTTTTTGTCTTTAAATTATTAAATGTTAAGAAATTTTAAAGGAAAAAAGAACTTGAAACACGTCATTTTTGATTTTTTTTTACATTAGTTTTGTTTCGGCAAATTTGAAAAAATATTTACTTTTGAAAATATGATTTTTTTAAAGTTATATTATTTTTTCAATAAATATTTTTGATAGTTTTAAAATTAATATTAAACAGTAAATAAAATTGTAATTTAAGAAATTACCCCAACCATTTGAAAAATGTTTCACTCGATACATTCATCTATCATTTTAAGCTAAATACCAGTTGTTTTATTGTGTATTATCCGTGCCACTGCTATAAATGACTTTATACATGCTGCAATTTGAAGGTACGGTTCGTTTAAGTTATATCACTCTATTGTCGCCAAGCATAAAAGTTGGCGACGAAAGAAACATTTCAAACTATTTAACATTGTTGGTGCAAAAGTAATCATTATTAAAATACAGCTTTGGCATATACTGTTATACTTGTAAGACTTTGGCATATATTGTTTGATTTTACAGAGCAGAATTTTGGTGATGGAGGTTTTAAACCAAAATCGATCGCAGCACATGCATCTGTGAATGGGTCCATCAGACATCGAATCAAAAAAGTTTTTTCCCAGTTTTTCCCAAGCCGATTGCTTTTTAGTTTTCTTTTTAGGTGGTGGAAAATCAAGAGTAATAGCTATAACATTTTCCGGCTTGTTAGAATCACTATTGGCACTCAAATTTTCCTGGTTAGAACCGACCGATAGTAAAACGCCATGGCTAGTGGATTGGTCGCCCTGGCGACATGATGTTTTACAATTAATCGGTTCGGCATTAAATTGCTTCCTTTTTCGTGATCGCCTTTCAACACGTAATTGGTTTTCAGCGGCTCAATAATCTTTTGATTTTATCATTTTCTGCATTGAAAGACGTTTTTGCGCCAAACCAAATACAGTATTACTCAGTTATCCCGTCGACCAATTTCGCCAAATGATACGAATCGCCAAACTAATAAGCAACTTATACATGTTGACTAAATTTTTATTTTAAATAGCAAAAGAAGAAATAAAAATCACTTTATGATTGTTTAAGTACGCGTATTGTGTTTAATATCATTGAATGCGATATTCACGTTCATTCATTTCTTTGGCTTCGGCTTTTTCCGTATCTGTTAATTTCCGTCTACCCATTTTTAAATTTGTTAGTTTTCTCCTTTATTACAATGATTTTAACCATTTTAATTTACTATTCAAATAAAAATTCTTCTAAAAGTAAAGAATTTAATTTAAATTCAAATAAAAACTCTTCTAAAAGTAAAGAATTTAATTTAAATTCAAAAGTGGTAACATCATTCAAAAGAGGTAACATCATTCAAATGTGGTAACATCATCGGGTCCATTCTCCCGAAAACAACAACCATTTTTCAAATGGTTAAAAACAAAAACCCTGGAACAAAACTAAAATCAGATTTTCATCTTTAATTAAATGGAAAGAAATTGAAATCCGATAAATAATGTTACGAGTTATAACGATTTTTGATTGTTCCATTTGAACCAGTACTAACCACATGAAATTTTTATAAATTGTATGAGAAATTTTAGGATGTGATTTTCTTAGCAAATTATAAGGCTAACATCACAAAAAAAGAAAAAAAAAATCAAAATTCTAACTGAAAAAAAAAATTACGCGGTTCCTAGAACTGTTAAAGTAACATTGTTTTTTGAATTGCTCACATTTCAATTTGTCTCTAATCCCTTAAAACCTGATGAATTTTTTAAACGGCTATAACTTTCCGAGTTTTGGCGATATGAAGATGCAACTTTTTGTATCTTATTCAGGACTGAATAAGGAACGTTCTCCTAACTGGAATTGTTATCCTACGAGGGCCGTAAAAAAATTTAATTTTCGTAATTTTTCAACTAGACCCCCCACGGAGTCGCAATTTATCTTATCAAAAATTTCAAGTTTTTTTATGAATTTTTGCAATTGGAAGTATGGGTCTAAAGGCAATATTTAAGAAGATAGCCTATTGTTTCGATATTTATGACTCACCCTGTATATTATACTACTAGGATTTCCCTCAGAGGGATTAGTCTGAGCGATATTGCTGAGAACATATATTTAATAATAATTTGCAAAAAGTATAAAAAAGAAAGAACGAAAAAATACCACATTAAAAAAATGTAATTTTAGAAATTACAACGACTATTTGGAAAATAATATTTTCAAAGGCTATCACTTTAGGCTTATAAATGATTTCTATATTTAAAAAAACCAATAATAACATTTTTAAAATTATCAAAACGTAGTTTACGTAATAACAGAGTTATATTAATATGCTCGGACATTTAGATACACGTTAATATTCCTGATTCAATCATAAACAAATATTAAATGAAATTTCAGTTTAACAATTTTCGGTACTGTAAATTTTTAAATTTCTAAACATTGCACACCGTCGTATAAAGAAAAAAAATTACCTTTAAATGCAACTTGTTTGAATAAAAATATAAAAACTTTGTTAAATCACCATAAAAAGAAAAATTATACAGGACGCGTTTCGAGCTGCAAAATTACCGCTCGTCATCAGCTGGTCCAAACACGTGTCACAACGGACAGAGTGGAAATAACAGTGAAATAAAGAGGGAGGGGATTACACAGAGTGCGACAGGTGGCGCTGCTTGCCAGAGCCAAGGAGGAAGAGAAAAGTAAAGATAAACTCAAAGAAGGAGGGAGGAGATTACAAAGAGTGCCCCAGTTGGCGCTGGCTAAAAGAACCCAGATGGCAGAGAAAAGCTAATAAAAGATAAAGAAAACAATTGAAAAATAAATAAAATAAAATAAAATAAAATAAAATAAAAATAAATAAATCAAATAAAAAACAATAAATAAATAAAAATCAAAATAAAATAAAATAAAATTAATTAATTTAAAAAAATGATAAAAATAATAGATAATAAAATAGTAAAAAAAAAATTAAATAAAAACTAAAAATAATTATAGTAATAATAATAAACTACAAAAATAATTTCCATGCAGGAGAAAGGGGGGGGGATGAAGAGAGATCGTTGACAAGAGTATTACAATTTTTATAAATAAAATAAGCTTCGTGAGTATCTAAATGAGAAGGAGAGGCAGGATTAGAAATAATTCTGGCCATGGAAAAATTGAAAAAATGACCGGAAGACCAACAGTGAGAAGCAATGGAAGACCTAGATAATTCCTGATTTTTAATGTATCTCTGATGTTCATCCAATCTTTTCTTCAACCTCTTCTGGTCTGACCAATATAACCCAAATTGCAAGAGCAAGGAATAAAATAAACACCCCACCGGTTCTCAACAGGAATAGGATCTTTCAAAGACGAGAATTTAATTTTATTCATAGGTTTGAAGATAACTTTAAAATTGAAACGAGAAAGGATTTTAGCTATTTTGAAACAAAGAGGAGAATAAAAAGGTAGAACTATAGAGTTAATATTAGACGAATTATTATAATCAGTAAGAAGACGTTTAGGCTTATTAAATTTATACAGAGCTTTGTCAATCAAAGAGGGATTATAACCACGAGTGAGGGCAAGAGATTTGAGGTAACTAATTTCTTTATTTAGAGCAGAAGAGTCAGAAGAAATCCGAAGAGCTCTGTAAACAAAAGTATAAAAGGAAGCCACTTTATGCTGTGTAGGATGGTTAGAAAAAGCATACGGAGGTAGAGATACAGCGAAAGGTTTTCTATAAACAGAGGTAGAGAACCGATCAGGGTGTTTAGTAACTAAGACATCGAGGAAAGGAAGAGAATCATTCTCTTCGACTTCAAGAGTAAACTGGATGCAAGGATCAACAGAGTTGGCAAGAGAAAGGAGATTTTGGAGATCCAGCTCAAAAGGAATTAAGATAAAAGTATCATCAACATACCTACACCAGAAGGGAAAATCAAATAAACTGAAGAGTCTTTCTTCCACAAAATGCATATAAATGTCACATAAAAGAGGAGATAAAGGATTGCCCATGGCTAAACCATCCGTTTGAACATAAAAGGAATTATTAAATTGGAAAGCAGTTTGCCTAACACAAATACTAACTAATTGCAGGATCTCGTCAATCTCGATGGAAGAGTAATGGAATTCGCGTAGCCTTCTTTCCAAACAGTCAATTGCTCCTTGAACAGGGACGTTAGTGAAGAGGGATTTAACATCTAAGGAAATCATTTTGTAATTACAAGGAGAAAGGCGTTTAATTTTATCAACAAAGTCAATATAATTTTTAACAGTGTGAAAATTAGTGGAAGATAAAGGAGCGAGTAACTTAGAAAGGAACTTGGCAAGTTTATAAGAAGCAGTACCAATATTAGAAACGATAGGGCGAAATGAAAGAGTAGGTTTATGGACCTTAGGAAGAGCATAGAAACGAGCACAATTAGCTATAGAAGGAATGACCATACGTTTAGTGTTATTATTAAGAATGACAGACTTATTAACGACCTCCTTGATATCAGAAAGGTGTTTAGTAGAAGGATCTTTCTTTAATTTAGAATAAGGACCGGAGTTTAACATAGATTCCACATGAGAAATATAATCAGACTTATTGAGAAGAACGGTTTGACCGCCTTTATCAGCCTTAGTAATAAGAAGGTTAGGGACAGAATTAAGTTCACTGATAGCAGATTTTTGAGAAGAAGAAAGATTAGATTTAACTGAAGATTTATTAGAAGAAATGACGTTAGCCAAAAGGTAGCGAAAAGAATCAAGTTGACCAGGATTATTAGGACCAATATTTATCGCCAGTATTTTCGGTGTTTCTCAACTTGTTTGAAACCTGTACCACAATTTGTTATTGAGTTATTAATTTTTTGTTAGTTTTTATTTATTTATTTTTATTTTTATTTTATTTTATTTTTTTTGGTTATTATGGCAAAAACATTCAGATATACTTCAGATTTCCCAGTTCTCTACCAAATATTTTCCAAATAGAAAGTCTGTATTCCAAAAAGGTAATAAAAAATGATATGTTATTTTGGTGCTTCTAGGTTATCCCGTCAACCAAAAAATTATCGCCAAACTATAAGATTTAATGCCAATAATAGATGATCGTGAATGTCACATTCAATGACATTAAATGCGATTCACGTGTTTAAAATGTCATTAAGTAATTTTTATTTCGATTTTTTATTAATATTTTTACTAATATTCTTCTAATTATTTGTTTTTCGTTATTTAAAATAAAAATTATGTCAACATGTATGATTTGGCTATTAGTTTGGCGATTTGTATAATTTTGCGAAATTGGTCGACGGGATAACCTAGAAGTACCGTTATTTTTAATTGATTATATAGTGCCACAAATTTAAATGTCAAAAATGAGAAAAGTAAATGGTAGAAATGCAAAATATTGTGTAAAAATTCCTATACACGGTTAAAAAATGGGAAAGCAAACTATGCAAATCAGCCATGCATGGGTATAAAATTGAAAGTAACTAATGCATTAAAAGTAATGCAAATGATAAAACACTAAAATATCTTGAATCGGAATTTGAACTCTTTGAAATGACATAAAAAATATAAACAGCACAAAAAATTGCATAAATCATGATGGTTGAGTAGAATGAGAGAATTTGTTTACATGGTGTGTAGATAGATAATACAGAATAGTGGGTAATATAACATCTGCATCTGTTTTCTATGGATACGATGAGGTTCTCGATGGGAATTTAGGGAATTCTCTATTTAAAAAATGACATATAAAATCCCTAAGACGCCAACAAAGAAATGCATTACGTCGTTCTAGTGTGTCCCAGATATGCTCAATCGAACTTAAATGGATTGTGCTGCTGGCCACTACATACACTGTTTTTCTTTCTTTTCAAACTTGTTCTCATGAAGTTAAGCAGTATTTCACTGTAGCATACATTAAATAAAAGGAATATGCAATGCCTATTGTATAAGGTACGAACGAGATCCGAATATCTCGTCTCCATAACCTTTGAGCTGTAAAAATGTCACAACAAATGACTTATAAATCTGCGCATACTTTTACGCTAGACATGCTTGTTCAAATACGCCAACATGAACTCGAGTTTTACCCCATAAAGTAATTATTTAAAAAGCTCGCCAGTAACAATTGAGAAAATGATAAAATCCCCAGATTAGTAAAGTTGAAAAATTAATGTCCCTTCCCCCGTACCTTTTTGTTATTTAATTCTTTTGTGGTGCCCTGCAAATGAATAATAAATATCCTTTGCGCGGCATGCTCTACAAAATATATATTCTAGTGCTCCTCATAAATGCATATCAATTTCATTAGGTTTCGATGGGCGCGTAACATCACTAAAATGTTCTTGGAATTATTTCATCCCATCGGCCATAATGTAACAGAATATTTTTGACTATCTCTGTATTCGAACTATTTATCCAATTATACTAAAATTTAAAATAACTCAACAAAAATCAGAAACAAATATATATTTAAAATTTAAAACGATTCTGTTCGATAGTTTTCGTGCTGTTCTATGCGGACAGAGATACGGACGGTTCTGACGACGACTATAGGTACTACGTATTTATATAATTACGAATGCACCTAAAAAACAAATAAATTTCAAAGCACATGCCGAAATTGAAAACACATGACCAGCAATTATTGCTCAAAGACAGTATTGTAACCGATTTCTTTTGAGTGTCCTTGTAAACGGATTAAAAATTATATGAATGTCTTGTTCAAACGTAATCGTAATAAAATTCATCCATTTATATAAGTTTCAATACTTTGCAATAGTGTAGTTTCATAAAAATACTCTGTTATCGATTTTTCTTATAGACCATAATGTAGTGGAAAACTTTTGGGTGTTCCTGTAAATAAACTATTAATCTCACATACTTCATATATAATACGAAACATGCCTGGGGGATCCTAAATAAGGTTTACCAATTGCATAAAAAATCCGAGTATATTTAAGGATGGAGTGTGGACAGACGGACAGACAAACCGAATGCATAAACACTATTCAACTTTGTTGGAAAATAAAAAAAAGAAACCGATTCATTTAATGCAAAAAAATAAAATAAAATAAATAACATAAAATAAAATAAAATAAAAGAATAAAAAATAAAATTTCACCAAAAATGCCAGAACAGGATTTGGAACTCTTCCACATAATCGGCATCAAACTATCGTTATTTTGCATGACAATGGTAACCCGGCAATTGTTTTTTTCCTGTATTAAATTAATCTGTATTTAATCGTGTTTTTATTTATTGTTTCTTCCTTTTTAATATAACAGAAAATAATTAAAAAATGATTTTCGCCAAATTTGCGCCAAACTAAATACGGTACTACTTAGTTATCTCGTCGACTAATTTCGCCAAATGATACAAATTGCCAAACTAATAGCCAACTTACACATGTTAACTAAATTTTTAGTTTAAACAACAGAAGAACAATTAAATTAGTAAAACATTCATAAAAAGTTGAAATAAAAATTTATTTATGATGTTTTAAACATGTGTATCTTGTTTAATTTCATTGTATGGGACATTCAAGGTCATCTATTGTTGGAATTTAATCTTATAACTTGGCGATATTTTTTTGGTCGACGACATAACCAAGTAGTACCCCAAATACGTATATGATATTTCCGTCCCGTGTTCATGGTACTTTTCCTTTAGTATCTTCACTTCGGCATTTTTGTAAATCTTGGTCAAATTTGGGCGTCAGAAAGTCAGATTTCATATTTGATGAACGTTTATACTTATTTTTACACATAAACATGGCGTAGATGTCATATACGTACCAAGTTGGCACGATTTTTTCTGTCACCAAATTTGCGAAAACTTTGATTTTGAATATTGATGTAAGTGTTAATATTTTCGATTTATTGTTTTATGTATATTTTTTATTATGTTTATTATTTATAACTTTTATTTATTGCTTCAACTATTGTTTCTTTTTTTTGTACTACTTGATAATACCGACGATCAAAAAAGTATCACCAAACTATAAGATTAAATGCCAGTAATGGATGATCGGGGATGTCTCATTCAATCGCATTAAACTCGATACATTCTTTTAAACCAATCAGGGGTAAGGCATTTCTGCTTCAAAAATGATCAAATAATTAATTTCCACCGATATTTACGAACAAATTTAATTGAAAATAATCTAAACCGTTTCGTCATGTATATTATGAGATCAAAATTATACTAAAAAACTACTGGTACCAGTTGGCAATTTAAGTATTAAAATTAACCGTTTGCAGACTGCAAATGGCGTCTCTCAAGAGGTTAAAAAGCTTTTAATCCAACTTAAACTCGTATTTTATTTAAACACGAAAGAATTGTTTCCAATTTGCACACGCGAAATATAAAAGATGCTAATGCCGATTATAAAACGCAATTATAAAAAGTATCGCATCTAAGAATTATGGCCTCTTTATTTTCAATTAACGGGGAAAAAAAAGATTTTTTTCCAGTTTTTTTTAAGTTTTAATATGTTTTGTTACACTTAAATGAAAATTGTTTGCATATTTTCTTTGCTCCATGTGCTTCAATTTGGAAATCTAAGTAAAATATCCAGCTCGTGAAAATGACGCACATTAAATTTTCGTAACGTATGTAGCCAAATTGTATGTTTTTATCAGTTTTTTAAATGTAATTTTAAAACTATTTTGAACTTATTTTTCGTAGTAAGTGCATTCAGTAGGTTACCTTCATAGGTACCTTCTGGTACAACCAGAATCAAAATCCGTAAATATTTTTTGAGATTTCCTTGACGGAAGAATTTTTTTACTTTTAATATGGTTACGTATTATGTGTATAAGACTTCGCTTCGCTCAGACAATTAATATTTACTCCATGTGTTCTGGTTCGGCTGTCTATGAAAATATTCAGCCGGTGAAAAATGACGCACACCAAGTTTCTGTGACGTATGCAAATAAATTGTGCTTTTTTATCAGTTTTTTAAAAATAACTTTTAAACTATTTTGAACTAATTTTTCGTAGATGGTGCATTCACCAGATTACCTTCATAGGTACCTACTGGTACAAACAGAATCAAAATCCGACAAGTACTTTTTGAGATTTGCTTGACGAAAGAATTTTTTTGACTTTTAATATCGTTACGTACTCTGAGTATAAGACTTCGCTTTACTCCGACAATAATATGAGCAAAAATTGTGTGTGTGTAAATTTTATCTTAAAAACGGCTCTAACGATTTCACCAAAATATTGAATTTTACCATTTTCGGATACGAAAAAAAACCCACCGTGCTTGGTCACATGTTCGAGAAAATTCGATTAGTGAGTCTTTTAAGTCATAATACTGTCAGGGTGAAGCTATTTATAGCTGAAGAACGGATGAATCAATTTTAACAAAATTTTGTATACAGCAATTTTTTGGCGAAATGAAGTTACACGGCTAGGTGTCATGTTCGAGAAATTTTGATTAGTGAGTCTTTCTGTGTCATTGTGGGTCAAAACATTTCTATCTAAAAAACGGCTCTAACGATTTTGACCAACTTTTGTGTTCTACCGATTTGGATTATAAGAAGACCATTGGGTTAAGTCCCATGCTTGAGAAAATTTTATTAGTGGTTCATTTTTGGATCCTTTTGGGTCACACTATTTTATCAAGAAAAAAGCTGCGACAATTTTGACTAAAATTTATATTTTATGGTTTTCGAGCACGAAAAAAGTCATCGGGAAAGGTCAAATATTCTGGAAAATTCGCTCAGTGGGTCATTTTGGGCCATGATAGATCAGAATCAAGTTAGATCATATGTTCGAGAAATTTTGATTAATGAATAATATTGGAGTCACTGCAGGTCAAACAAATTTTATCTAAAAAATAACTTAAATGATTTTGACTATGTTTTGTATTTTTTCATTTTCGTGCTCAAAAAGACCAACGGGCTTGGTTACATGTTAAAGAACATTCGATTAGTGCACCATTTTGGGTCACAATGGCTCAGAATCAAGTTAAACGTTTCTAAAAATCTTCTCAAAAGATTTTGGCAAAAAATTGTATTATGCCGTTTCAGGGCACGAGAAGATCATTGCGCTAAGTTACATGTTCGAAGAATTTCGATTAGCGAGTCAGTTTTGATCACTGTGGTTCCGAATCAAGTTGATTCTTTTAGAAAACAGCTCAAATGATATTCAGAAAAATTTATGTTATACTGTTTACTGGCACGAGAAGATTACTGTGTTAGATCACATGTTCGCGAAATATCGATTAGAGGATCAGTTTTAGAGCACTACTCTTCAATCATATTTTACTAGTATTAAAAAATGCTCTGACGAGCACCAAAAAAGGTTAATATGTTTTTAAGTATGAAAAAGGGTTTGACAAGTGCTTCTGTTAATTATTGAGCATGAGGAAGGATAAGAGATCCCTTCTTGGGTACAACTCACTTCAATGCCAACTTTGAAAAAATCATATTTGCACTTTTTCCGTGAAAACAAATCAGTCGCAGTTACTATAAAAATGTGTAGTGTAAAAACGTAACCAGTAAAGATGCAGGTTAATTAGACATAAATGTAAGGGAAGGCGACATAGTGCCAAAAACCTAGTTCCTGCAGGTATCACATTCATGCACTGCCACCAAGCATGCCCTAAATGTATAATTGCACAGAAAATTTATTTGTAGTATATTTCAGAGTGAACAGTGCAGTTAACATCAGGGATGTAGTGCAGGTTATACGCCGTATACCTTCTGGACTTTTTAATAGAACACCATCCATACACACTGTTACTCAAGAAAGCTTATAGTATACACATTCTAGGGTATCCCACTGCTTAGAGCATATATCCTATCTTTTTTTACGACTACACCCCTGGTTAACATCTAAAGCACGGTGGAAAGTTCTACTAAAGAACCGCAAATTTCTTTCATACGGAAAAAGCGCAAATATGATTTTTTAAGAGTTGGCATTGAAGTGAGTTGTAGCCAAGAAGGGATCTCTTGTCCTTCCTCATGCTCAATAATTAACAGAAGCACTTGTCAAACCCTTTTTCATACTTAAAAACATATTAACCTTTTTTGGTGCTCGTCAGAGCATTTTTTAATACTAGTCATTTAATTTTTTTGATAAAAAACTGAAGATTTTTAATACTTTAAAAAGAAAAATAATTGCTGCTGTAAAAAATTTATAAAATGATGACAGCAGCAGAAAATTTTGACGTATTGTTATTATTGAACAAAATACATCTGACTTGTGTGCTCGACATGAAAGCCTGCTTAAAAGTCATCATAAATATGCAGGGACGAGATAGCACAAGGAAATTTTACTGCACAAGAGAAGTACAACCGGAAACTCAACACAAAATGTGTGTGCAATGGAGCCAACGGGATTTGAACCCACAACCCCCCCCCCCTACGCTAGCAAGCGATTAGCGGCATGGTGTCTTAACCACACGGCCACGGAGGCCCCTTATAATGTATTAGAATAAACAAAAAAGTCATTACATGTCATTGCATTGCCATATAAAATGCATGATATGAAAAATAAACCATGGAGTCGAACGAAAAATAAATAATGTGTTCACAATTTTATTCAAAGAATTGAAAACTATAATAATTAAATATATTCAAGGTACTTTCTCGAATGGAACAAAAAATTGTAGAAATTGAATAACAATTAACATAAGAATATTCCCGAAGGAATAAGAACTAAACACAAAAGCATTTCTAAGCAAAAACGAATGTACGCAACTTGCATCCAATGGGATGTAAGTACCACTACCCGCTAAATACGTTACCACGAGACTCCCAGTATCCCACCAGAGATGCTGACAATTTTAATATAGTACCTATATAAATACGTATATAAGTTATGTGACTGTCATGAAGAGCTCCCGTCTGACTGTTTCATTTTTTATATGCCAGGTGGCTATTTTGCTACTTTTATTTTAACTAGCTCAAATGGTTCATTCGCCAAATATATTTCCTTCGCCATTATTTTAATTTAAATATAAAGCTGTCGCTGACTTTATTTAAAATACATAACTTTCATTTAAAAACACATAAATTTAAATTAAATAAATAAATAAATAAATAAATAAATAAATAAATTACATTTAAATTATTCGTTTTTCTTTCATCTTATTAAAAGTATAATAAGTAAATAAATTAATGTACTTTTTCAGTAGTTATACATGACGAAAAAGTTCTTGGCGGGAAAAGAAATTTGGCAATGTATATTCTAGCAACCTATTTACTGTTTCATATACACAAACATTTTTTTTCTCATGTCAGTACAATGTATTTATGGTACTACTTAATTATCCTGTCGACAAAGAACTATACAGAAACTGTAAGATAAATGCCAATAATGGATGAACATAAATGTTACACTCACTTGACATTAAACACTCTATACTTAACTACTAAGAATGTATTTATTAAAATACAACACACTGCTCAATAGTGCACAAAACTAGAATTTTAATATGAACTTGTACAATAAAATAAAATAAACATATCAACGTTTCGCCCCGTCTTCTGAGGGTGTCTTCAGGAAAATATGATAATGAAAGGGCTAAATTTGCTTCCTGGATCGAGAGATAATATTTCTAATAAATTAAAATCGAAATGAATTAAAAGTTAAAAAATGTTGCCACTTACACGTGAGTAAAAATTAAAATATTGCAAAGAGATAAAATTTAAGATTTTATGATGTTATGCCATATTTTTGGTATATTGTAGGACAAATTATCATTATAAGGTTTATTTTCTCGTGCAATGATTTCGACAGATTCTCTTATTTTACCTTCAATTAGGTTATTGCACGGAACTATTATTTTGGCCTCATCAAAGTTAATACGGCAACCCTTGTTCGCCAAATAGAAGCGAGAAAGAGCAGTATTCAGTTTATACTGTTTAATATCACTGCGATGCTCTTTAATTCTAATTAAAAGTTTGCGTGTTGTCATGGCGATGTAGACTTTTTTAACATTATTTGATAAAGTGATGAGAATTTCATAAATACCAGATTTTTGATCTATTGGCATTTTTTCGATTTTATCTGTTACGATGTCAATGAGATATGGAGGTGGAATGGCGACAAGTTTTATGTTATACTAGCCAGCTACGCCCGCTAGCTGGGCCACTTTTTCCAAACGAACCTCGGTATTAAGCAGTATATAATAAGCAAAAAAATTCATTTAATAAGCAAGTCTTGGAGTTCGAATCCTCAAGCCCAAAAAAAGTAAATTAAAGAGCTGTGGTTGTTATGCGCCCATTATCAAGTTAAAAATATGCGATTTCATACAGTGGGCGCTACGCGCCCACAGTGCAAAGGCGGCCCACCGGCATACCACCCATCGGCGCTGCGCGCCATGGTCGCCATCGTCCCGTTAAAAATATTTGGTTTTGCACGGTTCGCGCTGCGCGCCCATAAGACATTTTCTCGTATTTTTCGGTTAATCAGAAGCAGACTTTTACGCAGATTCTGAATATGTAATCAGTTTTATCTACTTTAAAAACTGTCTGTATGATGGTTTAAGAAAAAACGCGCAAAAAAAGTTTCGGTATTAAAAACTGCAAAAGACTGCTATTTAAAAAAAATAAGTAATTTCATTAATATCACAAACAACATAACTAACAAATAATTTTGGCAGCTCGTTTTCCGTTTGTACTAACAAAAATTATTATTAATTGAGTAAATCTTAGGTTACACAATATTCGTGTATGCTACCAAAAAGAAAAAGTGTGAAAATAAACCGTGTTTAACATTTTTTACCAATTAATTAGTTCTTTTTCAAAGAACCGAAACAAAAGAAAAAGTCTTTTCCCGGGAGAAAAAAGAGGTTTTCGGCTGCTTCTTCTTTTAGCCAAAGGCGAAAAGTTTAGGTTCTTCAACACAAGGTGGCGCAGTGTTCTGCCTCAGAGCTCCGTTTGAGCTCTGTTTGGGAAATTAGACGTTTTTCTTTCCGATTCCCGACCGGTTTTTAATTCATAACTGTTTTAATTTTGGTCCCACGGTCTCGAAAATGCCCGAAATGACTTCCCCGGAATTTTTCCAATCGAAAGACACCTCTCGCGACTTCCAACTCGCCCGCGTTGCGAATTGTAATCGGCTTCAAGCAGACAGACAGACAGAGGCGCACGGATTTTATTAGTATAGACTAGCGAGCTACGCCCGCTAGCTGGGCCACTTTTTCAAAACGAACCTCGATATTAAGCAGTATATAATAAGCAAAAAAATTCATTTAATAAGCAAGTCTTGGTGTTCGAATCCTAAAGCACAAAAAAAGTAAATTAAAGAGCTATGGTTGTTATGCGCTCATTATCCCGTTAAAAATATGTGATTTCGTACAGTGGGCGCTACGCGCCATAGTCGCCATTGTCCCGTTAAAAATATTTGGTTTTGCACGGTTGGCGCTGCGCGCCCATAATACATTTTCTCGTATTTTTTGGTTCATCAGAAGCAGACTTTTACGCAGATTCTGAATATGTAATCAGTTTTTTTCTACTTTAAAAACTGTCTGCATGATGGTTTAAGAAAAAACGCGCAAAAAAAAGTTTGGGTATTAAAAACTGCAAAAGACTGCTATAAAAAGAAAATAAGTAATTTCATTAATATCACAAACAACATAACTAATAAATAATTTTGGCAGCTCGTTTTCCGTTTGTACTAACAGAAATTAGTATTAATCGCGTAAATCTTAGGTTACACAATGCGTGTATGCTACCAAAAAGAAAAAGTATGAAAATGAGCTACAACGATTAATACTCACATACAGAATAAATATATGAATAGCCAGTTTCATCTGAGATCCTCAAAATATTAATTAGCAACACTATTACCTCTTAGTGAACATACCTTGCTGTGCTTAAATAGTTGTACTTATTATATTAATTAAACCGTTTTTAACATTTTTTACCAATCAGTTATTTTTCTCTTATACATTCTTTGACAAAATGACACGGGAGAAAAAGGGGTTTTCGGCTGCTTCTTCTTTTAGCCAAAGGGGAAAAGTTCTGGTCGATCATCGCAAGATGGCGCAGTGTTCTGCCTGAGAGGTCCGTTTGAGCTCCGTCTGGGAAATGTGGCGTTTTCCGTTCCGATTCCCGACCGGTTTTTAATTCATAACTTTTTTTAATTTTGGTCCCACGGTCTCGAAAATGCCCGAAATGACTTTCCCGGAATTTTTCGAATCGAAAGACGCCTCTCGCGACTTCCAACTCGCCCGCGTTACGAACTGTAATCGGCTTCAAGCAGACAGACAGAGGCGCACGGATTTTATTAGTATAGACTAGCGAGCTAGGCCCGCTAGCTGGGCCACTTTTTCCAAACGAACCTCGATATTAAGCAATATATAATAAACAAAAAAATTCATTTAATAAGCAAGTCTTGGTGTTCGAATCCTCAGCACAAAAAAAGTAAATTAAAGAGCTATGGTTGTTATGCGCCCATTATCCCGTTAAAATATGTGATTTCGCACAGTGGGCGGTACGGGCCCATCGTGCGAAGCCGGCCCACCGGCGCTACGCGCCATGGTCGCCATCGTCCCGTTAAAAATATTTGGTTTTGCACGGTTGGCGCTGCGTGTCCATAATATATTTTCTCGTATTTTTTGGTTCATCAGAAGCAGACTTTTACGCAGATTCTGAATATGTAATCAGTTTTTTTCTACTTTAAAAACTGTCTGCATGATGGTTTAAGAAAAAACGCGCAAAAAAAGTTTGGGTATTAAAAACTGCATAAGACTGCTATAAAAAGAAAATAAGTAATTTCATTAATATCACAAACAACGTAACTAATAAATAATTTTGGCAGCTCGTTTTCCGTTTGTACTAACAGAAATTAGTATTAATCGCGTAAATCTTAGGTTACACAATATTTGTGTATGCTACCAAAAAGAAAAAGTATGAAAATGAGCTACAACGATTAATACTCACATACAGAATAAATATATGAATAGCCAGTTACATCTGAGATTCTCAAAATATTAATTAGCAACACTATTACCTCTTAGTGAACATATCTTGCTGTGCTTAAATAGTTGTACTTATTATATTAATTAAACCGTTTTTAACATTTTTTACCAATCAGTTATTTTTCTCTTATACATTCTTTGACAAAATGACACGGGAGAAAAAGGGGTTTTCGGCTGCTTCTTCTTTTAGCCAAAGGGGAAAAGTTCTGGTCGATCACCGCAAGGTGGCGCAGTGTTCTGCCTGAGAGGTCCGTTTGGGAAATGTGACGTTTTCCGTTCCGATTCCCAACCGGTTTTTAATTCATAACTTTTTTTATTTTGGTCCCACGGTCTCGAAAATGCCCGAAATGACTTTCCCGGAATTTTTCGAATCGAAAGACACCTCTCGCGACTTCAAACTCGTCCTCGTTACGAACTGTAATCGGCTTCAAGCAGACAGACAGACAGAGGCGCACGGATTTTATTAGTATAGATTTTTGTGCGATATTTTTTACTTTTTCAAATATGTAAGGGATATAATGAAATTTTCTGTAAACCACAAGCTTATCCTGTCGTTGGCCAGATGTGGGAGGAGTATTGTACTGTCGAACTATTTTATTTACAAATTTTGCAGGAAAATCATGGTCAAAAGCTATTTTGGTACTTACGTACTAAAGCCACCGCAGCAGAAGTTGTCCTAATGCACCTATAAAATGGAAACCTTGTTGCCTTGTTGTCTGCTGATTTTGACGCCATTTTTTAATGCTTTTTTAGTGCTTTACTCGTTTTTTTAGTGCTTTTTTCTTTGCTCATTTTTGATGCCATTTTTTGGGGCGCGTACGAGTAACAAGATTGCTTTTTTTGGCGCATTGGTGCAACTTCTGCTGCGGTGGCGTTAATACGTAAGTACCGCTATTTTCTGTATAAATTCAATTTCTTTATTTAATTTGTCATCCGAACAAATCACAAAAGCTCTTTTAATAAATGACCTGAATGCAGATATTTTGTATTCGAAGGGCATGTTGGCTGACTCTATACTTATTTGTTGAGTCAACAAATGATTTTAAATTCGATTATTTGTATTTTTATTAATGTTTTACTAATTTATTTGTTCTTTTGTTCTTTAAAATAAATTTTATTCCAATAAACGAATAGCTCTTGATATTAAGTGAAAAAAATATAATATATTTTATTAATGTTATTTTATGGTTATATCCGCCTACATTTTTTGACTAAATAAGAAGCATTTGACTCCTTACAAACTTCCGCTAACATTGATATGTTTTATGTCCCTTAATAAATTCGATTAATACATTTAAAATACTTTAATGTTATTCACATATGCGATATCTTAAAAATATCTCTTTATGGTTTGATTTAATAAATTCTGGATTAAATTATGAAAACTTTTATTAGTATTATTTTATTCGAAATCATCTAAATAAATCAAATTTTATATTTGGTACATCTATATGCCATAAGTAAACGTCATCATTAAAATAATTCCTTTCGTTAGGGATTTTTTAAAGCTAAATTCATTAATTTTCTAAACTTAAAATTTTAGAATGGCAACATTTTCCCTTTTGAGTAAATTGGCGAATAGTTTGGCGATTTCTATAAATTGATGAAATTGGTCGACCTGATAATCAAGTAGCATCGTATTGTAAATAAACCAAGTACGCATTTTCGTCACACATATCATATATGCACCACGTTGGCGTGATTTCTGCTAATGTCATATACGTATCATCGAGGTATTTTACTGGTGCCAAAGTGTCGTTATTTTGTTTGATATGGTAACGCGGATGTTATTGTTTATTTATAAATAAATTGAGTGCTACTTAATATCCCGTTGACCAATTTTGCCAAATTATACAAATTACTAAACTAACAGCCAAATTTTGCATATTTACAAAAAAAATTTCTTAAATAACGAAAGAACAAATAAATTAGTAAAACATTAATAAAAATACAAATAAAAAGTCAAAATAAAAATCACTTGATGACGTTTTAAACATGCATTTCGTGACAAATATCATTGAATGTGACATTTACGGTCAATCATTATTGGCATTTAATATTGTCATTTGGCGATAGTTTTTTTGGTCAACGGGATAACCAAGTAATACCATAAATTATTTATTTACTTTTATTTCTTTTTTAAATTATATAAATTGTTTTATTCTATAGTTATATAACTTTTTTTATTTATTGTTATACCCTCTTTAAAAATATATATGTAACTGATATTCTAAAATGATATTTTCGTCAAACTGGCGGCAGTTTCATACATTTTAGTGATTCCTGCACAGCAAGTTTCGTGGATCCAGTGATTTTTTTTTTTTTTTTTTTTTTTTTTTTTTTTGGTTTAATGGGCGCGCAGCGCTCATACACGCGTTAGTGATTGCGGCGTTGACGAATTTTGTACATTTTAATGATTCCTGCACAGCGAGTTTCGTGGATCCAGTGATGTTTTTTTGTGCTCACAGCGCTTATACACGCGTTAGTGATTGCGGCGTTGACGAGTTTCATACATTTTAGTGATTCCTGCACAGCGAGTTTCGTGGATCCAGCGATGTTTTTCTGGTTTTAATGGGCGCGCAGCGCTCATACAAACGTTAGTGATTGCGGCGTTGGCGAGTTCCGTGCATTTTAGTGTTTCCTGCACAGCAAGTTTCGGGGATCCAGCGATGTTTGTCTGTATGTCTGTTGGTTTGCTTTTCTGTCTGTTTGTTTGTTGATTTGTTTGTTTATTTGTCTGTCTGTCTGTGTGTTTGTCGGTTTATTTTTTCGTCTGTCTGTTTGTTCGTTTGTTTGTTTGTTTTTATATGTCTGTTTGTTTGCTTGTTTGCTTGTTCGTTTGTCGGTTTGTTTGTTCGTCTGTCTGTTTGTTTGTTTTTGTCTGTCTGTCTGTTTGTTTGTTGGTTTGTTTGTTTGCTTGTTATTTTGTTTGTTTGTCGGTTTATTTGCTTGTGTGTTTGTTTGTCTGTTTGTCGGTTTGTTTTTTTACGTCTGTTTGTTTGTCGGTTTATTTGTTTGTCAGTTTGTTTGTTTGTTTTTTCGTCTGTCTGTTTGTTTGTCTGTTTGTTTGTTTTTGTCTGTCTGTTTGTTTGTTGGTTTGTTTGTTCGTTTGTCGGTTTGTTTGCTTGTCGGTTTATTTGTTTGTTTGTCTGTTTGTCGGTTTGTTTGTTTTTACGTCTGTTTGTTTGTCTGTTTGTCTTTTAGTTTGTCAGTTTTCTTTTTTTATTTGTCTGTTTGTTTGTTTGTCTATTTGTCGATTTGTTTGTTTGTTTTTCTATCTGTTTGTTTGTTTGTATGTTTGTTTGTTTGTCTCTCTGCATGTTTGTTTATTTGTAGTATCGTCAAAAAACGGAAATCAAGAAACCATATCTTCCGTTTAAAAAAGGGAAATTATCGGCAGCATGGGGAATTTCTTGGGTGCATTTGTGATAAGAGCCAAAGTTTGGGGCGGGGTCTAGACGCTAGTAAATTTAAGGAGACCAATTTGGTTGCCAGAGGCGACTAGTAGCTTAAATAAATAGGAATGTGATAAATAAAAAATATTTCACTTCGCTTGCCAAAATAGATAATGAATATGATACATGAAAATAACAACAAATAAGTATTTTTTTCATGTGATTTATCTAATCTATTTATTTATGTTACATACAAAGCAATTTTTATGTTCATTTAAACTTACGTGCAACAAGTACAAGAAGAAACAAATATAAGAAAAAGAATATGTTCAGCTGGAGATTTCAGACATAAATTCGATTTTCTCAGCGACCGTCAAACATACAAAGATGAAAAAAAAACTGTTTTAAGTTCTACCATGAGGATTAAAATAAACCAAAAACGAAGTTAATCCATCCACGGAAACGTTAGCTAGACTTAGTTGAATTTTTTGCCTTCATTTTTTCATTTAAAATTAAATAAAAAACTATTGGAAGCTGCAGTAATTTGTTGAATGCTATCATTTTATTCGTCTCGTCGAGTTCTATCTTTAAAAAAAATTTCACTGCCGTATCTTAACTGGTTCGCCAGAAATTTTAGAAAGTTGTTTGCACTTTCTATTTCTTAAACATATTATACCAAACGCTACCGCGTTTTTATGATTTGGAAAACAGCTCAAATGAATTGCATCAAATTTTGTATTCTGTTGCTTTTGAATTCGAAAAGGGGGCCTGGTTAGGTCACATATTCGAGAAAATTCGATTAGTGGATGTATTTGGATCGCTATGGATGCAGGTCAAGCTGATTGTATCTAGCAAATGATGCAAATCATAGTGACAAAATTTTGTATTTTATCGTTTTGGGTACGATAAAATCATTCAGTAGATCATATGTTCGATAATTTTCAAATAGTGGGTCATTTATGGGACATTATGGGTCAATCTAATTTTATCTATAATACAGCTTTATTCATTTTTAACTGAAGTTAGTACTTTACGGCTTTCAAACTTGAAAAAATCGGTGAGCTGTTTCCCATGTCGAGAAAAATATATTAATCAGTCCTTTTGCGATTCACTGCGGGTCAAGTTAATTTTATGTAAAAACGACTTAAACGATTTTGACTAAAATTTGTATTCTACCGATTTTGATTACCAGAAAACCATTACTAACAAGGAAGGTCTCCATACTGGGCATACTCAGAATTTTACGAAAAAAATACTAATTAAAGTACTTATGTATGTAATAAAGGATCAGTCAAAATTAGCGGTGGAATCACATTAGAATATATGTAAAAAAATAAAATATTTCCGAAGATTTGGCGGGAAAAGAAGAAAGAGTCACTCGATTTGGCGAGCAGCCCTTTTCCTCGCCAAAAACAAACGATTATAATGCAACTCAAAACTGTTGGATATTTAGAATGCGTGTAAATGGTATTTAATAAATTTAAGCATAAACAATGAGAGACTTTAATATATTATATACATGTATATATATATTGTATTACATATATATATATTACTTGTTGAAGTAGTTATTTAATTAATCACTGAAAAAAAATGTTTTCATAGATTAAAAAAAATCATATTGAGAAAAATTATCTTCATACATATAAGCGTATTGAAAAATAAAAGCCAGGTTTCCATAGCAACAAAATTGAATCGACAATTCTCAATTGGACTTTAAGATTGAAACAAATCTAATTAATTGAAATTATGAATTTCGTTTTAAATCTCAAATTTTGATGATTAAATTTGAATATATATACATATAAATATCGATATAACAAAATTATACTTAAAACAAACTAAAACTTACAAAACAAAAGTTATTTAAATTAAATTTCTCAAAAGGAGTTCAACATGAAGCTTTTCTTTTCCTTGAAGGGTATTTGATATAAAGTATTTTTTGAAATTACATTCCATCGCCAACCTGAGATAAACGGCCAAATAACGAAATTTTCATTTTTTTTTACGGTTACTGAATGGAGATTCCGCCGAAAATTTTTTTATAAACGTATATAACCACGCGAAAAGAACATTTTGTAATTTTTTCAGATTTTTCGGGGTATGCCCGTACAGAGACCTTCCTTGTAAGTCAGATGTTTAACAAATTTGACTTGTGGATCATTTTGGCTAATACCGGTCAGTGCCACCAAACCGAAACGATTGCAGCAGCCAGTGGTATTGGTAATATTTGACAATCATTGGAGGTTGAAAATCGACTTTCAAGATTATAATTGTCTGAGCGTAGCGAAGTCTTATACTCAGAGTACGTAACGATATTAAAAGTCAAAAAAATTCTTTCGTCAAGCTTATCTCAAAAAGTACTTGTCACATTTTGATTCTGTTTGTACCAGAAGGTACCTATGAAGGTAATCTGGTGAATGCACCTACTTTTAAAAATTAATTCCAAATAGTTTAAAAGTTATATTAAAAAAATTGATAAAAAAGAACAATTTATTTGCACACGTCACAGAAATTCGGTATGCGTGATTTTCACCGGCTGAATATTTTCGTAGATAACCAAATCAGTACATGGAGTAAATAGTAATCATTTACGCACTCAGAAATATTGAATGCAATAAAACATTTTAAAATTTAATCATACAGGAAAATAAAACTGTTATTTTTTTATATTAAAAAGTGTCATAAAAACTTTGATTTTGAGATTTTGTGATAATCTCTTAATAGCATTTTTTGATCGCTAAAAGAATGTTTTATACATTTCGCGTGTGAAAATTAGAAACAATTACGTTTTTAAATAAAAAGTTTCTTTTATGACATCATTTTCCCTTTATATTTATTTTTATTGCATGTTTTCTTTTAACTTATATTTTGTTTGTGCGTGGAAGTCATTTCTGGTCACTAATTTTTCGGCACGGATACCACAAGCGCATCAGATTTGGCGCAATTTTTTTCAAAGCCCATTTGGCGAAAACTCCGTTTTCAAATAACGCTTACATACACATTTTTAAATTATTTTCTATTTTCAAAAAGAACTTACAGTAAATAAAATAATAATAATAATTAATAACTATAAAAAGAAACAATTTATATAATTAAAAAAGGGAAATGAAATTAAATAAACATTTTATGAGTAAATAAACAAATAATAAATAAATAAAGCCGGATTACCATCTCAGGTAAAATAATGCCATTTTGACGCCAATTATGTACCCTGGTGCATGTGACATCTTTTCCCATTTTTCATCCATTTCCTGTTGGCGTACAACTTTGAAATTTGGAATATGTATGCATACCTGGGAGCAATACTGGAATAAGACATTGATTTTTTTTTTAATTCGATCCAAAAAGGGGCAACGGGGGCTATTTTTTAAAGATTTATACAATTTATACTGCATAAATGAGACACTTACCTATTTTTATATACAAGAAGAAGTAAGTGGTATGTAAAAACAATTATAGTATACATAAATAAAATACTTGAGATAATATACTAGAGATATAAGCACCGGGTTTAGCGAGATTTTTTATGCCAATTAGGCGAAAACATCGTTTTGATTACCAGATACATATAGCATGCTATAATAACACGTTATCTATTTATTCATTTCGAAATGAAAAAAAACAAGTTGGAAATTGCACGTGAACGTAGCAAATGAGGTGCGTTCGTGCGATAACGAAGTTTTAAAAATATTTAGATCTTGCTGATATAGTAGAGCGTACTTCGGATACAGTATAGTAGTCGAAATCTTTGTGTTTCTGTAAATATGCAGAAAGTAATTTTTATTACACCTCAGAAACGTATATCTTATTCATAAAATGTGAAATAGTTGAATATAATTAAAACACGCCCCAAACAATGTTTCCCCGTATAGCATTATGTAGTGGAATACTTTTGTGTGGCACTGTAATTTAATAATAAAAATTCTTTGCATCACAGATTGTACAGAGTGCATATTTTAGTATATATATTTCATAGATTCATGCCAATTCTATCATGTTCGAATGAGTGTAACATCATAAAAATGCATTTGGATCTTTTTTCCCATTGACCGTAATGTAATGGAATACCTTTGATTGTCCCTGATAAAATTACGTAATAATTAGGAGTGGGCGATGTAGAGATTTCTTAAATCGATTTATCATCCATCTAACATCGCGATTTAGTGTTAAATCGCGATTTAGCACTAATTTTACTCTTTATAATACGAAACCTATCATTTAATTTTTAGTAACAAAATACGGGCTTTATGCCCCCCCCCGCACTTGTATTAATTTAGCATTTAATTGTTCAAATAACTAAAAATATATGTTTTACACACAAAAACAAAAAAAACTGAATGCTTTTTTAGCTCACAGGCTATCATAGCCTGAGAGCTTATGTGCCCGTCCGTTCTGTATGTACGTTCGTACGTTCGTATGTTCGTTCGTGCGTAACGCGATAACTCATGATAAAAATATCCGATCCACTTGAAATTTTGTATGTAGGTATAGCCTGACAAGGCGCTTCCCTGATTAGTTTTTGGAGTTCATTCGATATGTATAAGAGGGGGAACGGGGGGCTCATGCCCCTCCCCTTAGTTGATATAAATGGGATTTTCATGCAGAATTAAGTTTTCGTTCAAAATTTAGATGTATGATCATTCTGATGAGGCGATTCCGTGACTGTTATTAGGTGCTCATTGAAGAAGTATAAATAGGGGGGAACAGGGGTTCTAATGCTCCCCCCCATAATTTATATAAATGGGTTTTTCAAGCAGAATTTTTAGATTTCGTTCAAATCTCTGAATAGTTTTGGAAGTTTAATGGTTAAGTATAAAAGAGGGGGATAACTCCTTTTAAATTATGTAATTGCTAAATGGGTTTTTTATTAAGAATTATCTCATTTGCTTTGAATTTTGGATATATATCTTTTATATGATAAAGCATGTTTTTGATAGTATAGGAGGTTCAATGATTAAGTGTAAAAAAAGAGGAAAGGGGAGAGCTGTTTCCCCTTCTTAATTTTTTTTCGAACGGAATTAACCCTTGAAAATATAAGGCTTTAATGTAAAATTAGTATTTGTAGCCTGTGAGCTCAATGCCATCAGTTTAACTGGGCAGTATTCTTTATTTTAATTCATCTATTTTAATATTTTTTATAAACTCATCCTTAAAGAAATAAAATAAAAAAGGATTTTTTCATTGTGTCTGACTTGTTTTGGATGCTACAATCTAAATTACTTCAATTAGCTCAAATAGCACTTCATTGCTAATAACATGCATGCACTTGTTTTTACTGACACTGACTTTAAAACTTATTGAAGTAAGTTAAAAACTTGTTGAAGTAAGAAGCAGATTCACTGATAAATTTAGCTGTTCATTTACCATCAGAAGAGTAGTAGTTTAAAAAAAAAAAAAAAGGGGGGAGGAGAGAGAGAAATTTGAGAAAAAAGGTGCAATTCTTTTTTTTTTTTTAAAGCTTTTAGATTATAATAAAATGTGATTAATATAAATGTTGACATTCATATAGTGAATGGAGAAAGATTGAAAGGCCACATTACCAAAGTTGCTGATTTTTTTGAGATCGTTGGCTTCTGTAAGATTAGTAATAAAACAATCTTAAATATATCTTTTTAATGATAAGTAAATGACAAAAAAAGTAGAAAACCGCAAATCTACAGAAAAAATCATTGAATGCTCCCTCATTCTGCTGTAAAAAACAAATTACCTGAAACATTACAGAACCCTCTTAAAATATTTTTAATTAAATAATTAAAACTATTCTAATGTGACACAAACATATGAAAAAAAAATTTTCATCAATATAATGCATAAAAATATAAACTAAGAATGGATGATTTTAACCTTAAGACTTTTTTTTTATTTTTCTCAGACATAAATAGTGAATCAGTTACAAATAAAACACAATAAAATGTTATTTGGATTTTAATTGATAAATAAATGTGTTCTTAATGCACTACACACATCAAATACAGTTGGCATCTATACTGGTGAGTGTGTTTTGCTTCATTAAACAGTATATCTTGGGGGGGGGGGGGGGGAAATAAACCAAGAGCCTGACCATGCAACAGAAATTTAATATTGAAGATACTGAAATGTCCTTGAAATCCATTTGCATCCAGTGTGAAAAAAGGAATAAGTTATTTGAAATGCATGTGAGATCAAAGCTGATGACTATATTTTCCAGAATAAAGCTATATTTCTTGAAAAAATAATCGAACTGAATATACTAAAAGCACATGGCAAAAAACCACCGCAATATTGAAAATAAAAAAACGTCATCGAAATCTGCTTGCTACCAATAGAAAAAAGAATTAACCAGTTCTCTAATTAGACGTAATCAATCTAGATAAGCATATTTTGATGAAAAAAATTGTATTTCACTTGGCGATCAATAATTACTATTTTAAGTCGCCACTTGGCGAGTGATGACTAGAGTGGCGATCGATGACCAATAAATTACTTGAAATGCATATGGAATCAAATCTGATGAATATATTTTGCAAAATAAAACTGTATTTCTTGAAGAAAAAAAAATCCAACTGAAATAGATAAAAGAATGCGGCAAAGAAAACGAAATGTTGAAAATACAGCCATGTCATTGAAATCTGTTTGCATCCAGTATAAAAAAGAATTAACCACTTTTCTAATTAGATGTAATCTATGTAGAGATGCGTATTTCCATGAAAAAAGCTGCATTTCACTTCGCGATCGAAGAAAAAAAATTTATCGCCAGTTTTATATCTTTAATTACCGCATGGCAAGTGTCAGCCGCTAATTTTTATCTGTATTAAATAAAATCCTGCTACATCGATTTGACACATAGGGAGCGCTATGGGCGGCTCAGCCCCCCCCCCCCCCCCTGAAAAAGATTCCAAGGTCACTCAATGAATTTCTATTCCGAAAATGCAAATGAAATTCTGTTCAAAAATCTAATTTAATTTTGAGACCCTTTCACAGTTTTGCAGAATTACTAAGTTGTATCTAAAATAAGCGTTTCAGCACTCCCTCATCCTATTTGTACATAGGAAGCTAAGATGTTTAATTTTTCACCAGTTATAGACTCAAAATTTTCCTCATCATGTACCGGGTGTCCTGAAAAGGACTGAACGATTTTAAAAATCAATAACTTTCAAACTTTTACAGATATTTGAAAAATTCTTGCACGAGAATCATCTCAAAGGTCAAAAGTTTTTTTCCTGCGATTCTGGATTTTAGTTCGAATTACAAACAATAGATGGCGCTGAGAACGCTAGGTGCGGTGTTAAGATGGATATTGACGTCACTTGGTACTGAAGCAAAATAAGGAGTTTAAGGCTGTGGAGTGGGTTTCGTTTGACAATGTAATCTTGCTCTTAGGGCTCGATTTTGAACTTTTGTTTATTTGTTTTTATTGAACAACATACATTTGACCTGTGCACTCGACATAAAGCCCGATTTTGTACTCAGTCGGTATAATTTCAATGAAATGTGTTGTTGTCATGGAAATAATAAATCCTTTTATATAATAGCAGCGATTGGAAACTGGAAATGAATTTAACGAGCAGCATACGAGTTTTGCAGACGATTTTACATTTAAGAAAGCCGTATTTTCTCGGATTAAATTACTTTTTACCATCTAATTTAAAGAATACTTTGTGCATCATATTTTAAAATAAAGTGAAACGATTTAGTAGTTTTTGTTGTTGTTGTTGTTAAAAATTAATCAATTTTGCTATTTTAAAAAATTTGTTATATTCTAAGAAATGCTAGTTTGTTTTAAAGAAGTTCTTTAGTAGAGTTTTATGTATGTTGTAAAAAAATTGCGGAAATGGTTTATTCTTTAGAACAAAGAATATTCATAGTATAAACATTGAAAATTTGGTGCAATAGCTGTTGCACTCTTTTGTAAAAATACCCAAATACAAAATTTATTACGATTATGTACATTAAATTCATGGTAATAGGGAAATAATACTACCTCCACCTTAAATGAGCCATATTCATAATGACAACCTAGAATCATCACCTATCATTGGATATCATTGAATTAGTCACGCTGAATAGGTTTTAATAGAATGAAGAAAACATTTATTAATAGCCTTTTAAGCTTTGATTCACTTTTCATAAAACTTTAAATGAGTAACGAAAATTCTGCAACGAGTATATATATTATAATTTAAAGCATTCTATTGGGTAGTTTTTGCGCTATTATGTGCGGACAGATAAAAGAACATTCCAGATGACGAATATAGGAGCTACATATATAATTATCCTCACAGAACATAATGTAATGGCATAGTTCTGAGTGTCTGTGTAAATGAATCATGAATTATGCATAGTTTGTCTACAATCCCAACACGGCATAATAAATCTTATTAACATATATCACTTACAGACCAATTCAATTATTTCAACGCAAGTTAGATTTTGAAAAGACTGAAAGGCAGACAACTAACTAAATAGAAATCATAAGCACTTTCAACTATGTTGGAAATCGTTAAAAACACATGTTAAGTTGAATTTTGACATTTAGCAATTTATTTAAATAGACGGAAGCATATTTGAACTCTTTTGTATAGCCCTGTACTTTTCCTACTATCTTGAAATACACGCCATTTATCTAGCTAAAATTTATTTAAAACCGAAACATGCTTTAAACTAATGAAATCACACTTCCAGAGATTACCATCCAGAGCCGGCTATTAATCCAATTTTTGAGTGCCTCTGTATATCATTACATTTCTATTTTTTAAACATACCTTAATATACTTAAAGCTGTTCAACGTAAAAAATGCATAACTCATTTACAAACAACCTTTCATATATTTACTTACACACTTAGTAAGGAGTGCGAATTCTTTTGTGTAGCCCTGTATATGATTTGCACCAATTATATACACAGCGTAACATGCAAAAATGTAGTGAAACTTTAAAAAAATCATATCAAAACTTAAAACTTCAAGCAATTACCGTTAGCGCACAGCATTTTTGATGCAGCATAATTTCCGAAATCTTTTGTGTGTCCCTGTAAATATTTCATATTTTCTATTATACAGTAAGAAATTCGTAGTAAACCTAAGTAACTTATAACAATTTTATTATATGTGTAACAAAATTAAAATATGCCGCAAAGTATGTTCCTTTCTATACCGTTATATTACATAATTATTTTGTGTGGCTCTGTAAATGAATAATAACTATTCTTTGTGCAGCATATTCTACATCATTTGTATTTCAATTTAATTCATAATTAATTTTATAAGTTAATTTCAATATGTTCGGACGGGTGTAATATCATCAAAAAGCACTTGAAACTTTTTCCCCGTCGGCCATAATGTAACGGAGTACTTTTGACTGTCCCTGTATTGAAATACACATCCGATATTTATAAAATTTGAAATAACTGGATAAAATTCTTCAATAAATATGTATTTAAAATTTCAAACGATTCGACAAAGTAATTTTTGCACTGTTATATGCGGACAGACAGACGGACGGACGCACCAGAGACGTGTATACACTGTAAAAAATAAATGTGTAAATTGGCTAATTTTACACACATATATGTGTAATTTTGTAAAATTACACACCTGTAATAAAAATTACACATTTTTTTCGGAAATTTACCTATTTTTGTGTGTATTTAGCGTCTGAAAGTAAGTGTGTAATTTGTTATCACTTGATAAACTCAGACAAGTGTGTAAATTCCGAAAAATGCCTGAATTTACACGAATTGAAGTGTTATTCTAATTTAAGCATAATAATGTTTACTCAGAGAAGTGTGTAAATTTCTGAAATCACCCACTTGTTTTAAAATTTACACATTTCGTACAAAAAATTGCCTGTTTTTATGTGTATTTTGTTTATTAGAATGAGTACGTAAGTTTTTATCAGTTAATAGACACACAGAAGTGTGTAAATGTTAAAGATTACGTGTATTTACGCGAATTGGAGTGTTTTACATAATTATAAATATGTAAATTTTAAAAGACAGTTTCAAAATGTATTAGAAGACTTTCCGACAAAACTGAAAAATGTCTATGCATTCGTTTTGTCTGTCCATCTGTCCGCGCTCTAACTCTCCTAAATATACTCAAATTTCCAAGAAAATTTTAGATGTTATTGATGTTCACATTAACACAAACCCTACTGAAAATGAAGTTTCTATCATGATTAATTTATTTACAGGGATATTTCAAATTTACCATTACATTACGGCCTATGGGAAAAAATAGTTTCGAATGAGTTTTAAAGGTGTAACACCCTGCCAAACATATTTAAATTTATATGCATTTGCTAAGTACGTTAAAATATGTATTTAAAAAAATGCAGTATAAATGATAGTTATTATTCATTTACAGGGCCACACGAAAGAATTCCATTATGCAAGAACAAAAGGGCGGGGGATTATTTGCGAGATATTTTAATAATGTTAAACGACTTCGTGTACAATAAAATTGATATACTGATACGCTGAGTCATAATATGAAGTGCATAGCATTTACAGGGAGATACAAAAGATTTCAAATAGTATATTCTATTTGAAGTACTGTGTATTATCGATGATGGTTGATGGATGGATGAAATGCATTTTTAATTATGATATGCGTTTTTAAGTTTCCCTAAATATATGCATATAACATAGTGTGTATAAATTCTATAGTTTATATACAAGGTTACACAAAGGAACTCGTAAAGGTTACTGAATACGAGCGTAATTTATTAAAAGGTGGTTTTTAAATAAGTTATACATTTTTATGCTGAACCGCTTACTCAGAAATGTTTGTAGAATATAGATAAAATGATATATAGGGTCATGTAAAGTACTGGATACGTGGTCACAATTCGATGATAACTTCTGGAAATGTTATTTAAGAGTGTTTTAGTTTAAAATAGATTTTAGGTAAATATTGGACTGTAATATAGGTACTAGGTAAACTACAGGGTTGATCAAAAGTATTCAAGTACGTTTTTATCCATTAGTATGAATTGCTAATAAATAAATTTAACGAAAGTTTAGCGTTTTCTTGCTTAACTAAATTTTCTTATTATATAGTATATGCATCAACAGAAAGATTAAATACAGGGCTGTTCAAAAGTATTGAAATACATATTTGGCTATGGACATTAACACGTTATTTTCCTAAATAATGAAGTTTTGTTAAAGATTTCAGGAAGTGTTGGAAAGTGTTTCGTAATCTATCCTTAACGCATAATTTTTCTTTATTGTTAATTGAGATATGAGTTTTAAAATTGATTTTTGCATATTGCGTTCTGTGTACAAATGCTGTAGATCTTGTACAGGGTAACACAGCAGAAAGTGCACAGATTACAGTACATGAACGGAAGTAGCTTAAAGGTGGTTTTAAAATAAATTCTACATTTTTACACAGAATTGCATTTAATAAGCTAAGATATATATGGAGAAAAATGATATACAGGACCACCGAAAGAATTTGATACATGGCTGCCTATGTAAGATATCCTCTGGAAATGTAAGTTCACTAGATTTAAACGTGTTTTTGTTTTAATTAAATCATAGCTAAATAGTGGCATAACCTTATGCAAAAATAGTAGACAAAATACAGGGCTGTACAAAAGAATTAAAATTTGCTATCGTCTTTTGGGTATAAAATTCTAAAAGTCAAATTTCAACCTATTAGTCGTTTTAATACTTTACAACATTGTTGAAAATGCTTAAGAATACGGTTTGTTTGTCCGTATTCTAACTTGCGTTAATAGTTGGATTGCTCTGTAATTGATACATATATTAAGGCAATATTTTAATTCATAACCCAAATTATGACTAATATAATATAATAATTTATAAAAAAGAAACTCTACAATTCATTTTAACAGGAAACTTTTTGAAATTGAATAAAAACAAAAGTGAAATGCATTAAAAAAATTTAAACCGAAAATTTTAATTAGAGCCACTTTTATGAAAATAACGTGCGTTTAACTTCCAAATCTACCCTTGTATAAATAAACGGAAAACAACATCTGCGTTTCACATCTGCGCTGTTCGGCAATAAATTCACTTGCAGACGATCAAAACAGTTAGTCTTTGGAATAAAGAACGTTTTGTTTGCTCGTATATATTGTTCTTTCATAAACGTATATAGTTCGCATGAATTTTAAAACTTTTAGGAAAATGTTACAAGAATGCGGCCAAAGGATACTTTACATGACAGTCTGAAAAGGTACAGTGTCAGTAATGTAGTTAAAAAAGAGCTCATTAATGTCATTGTACTGTATTCGGACATAATTCTACGAAAGAATCTACGTATTTCTATTTGGATTATCCCAGTTTAACACAGAGGAAGGTCATAAGAAATAGGTAAGGAAAAAGTATTTTCTCAGCTTTCTCTTTTAGCTAATATTTTTAGTTTTAGTTAATTTCACATAAACATTTTATAAAAGCAATGACTGACATTCATTTAGCTTTTATCAATTCAATAAACTTTACTAAATTTAATTTTTATTTTGTTGAAATAAAAGGCCGCATGCCAACGATTTATTCATTTAAATGGTATTTAAATCATATTTTTTTTCCTTTTTAAAACTATGCGGTTAAAATTATGTTTCTTTAAATTTTAAAAGTTTTGGGTTTTAAAAGTAATTTAACCAATAGTTAACATAATTACTATACATGTATTATCACATCCCAATAGTTTCTACTTTAAACAGACATTTAACTCATATATGAATCATATCGCATTATAAAATGTATGAATATGAAATATATGATATGTACAACATGCATATGAGGTATATATAGGCTAGATGGGAAGGTAATGGACAAGCTTCAATATTTTTGGTTAATAAAAAATACTTATTAACAATTTAATTTATGTATATGTATTTCATTAACTCCTCTCTACATGATTTAAAATCTAAATTATTTTTTATGCTCCTAATCAAGACACAGAAAATAATATTTCAAAGTTCCATCGATTTTCAGGAAAATTTGAATGAATTTGCTAAGAGTTGTCTTCATTTAAAAAACTAATACTGTCATTTTTCTTTCCTTGCAAAATTTGCATGTGTTCATGTTTCGTAAGAAAGAAAATTTTGAATTTTATGTACTTATGACTATTTGCAAAATTTCATTTATTTTTAAGAATTTAAGAAGCGTGTGTTACTGAGGTCGGGGGGCGCTCAATTAAATCTAATAATTCCCATTTAAATAAAAAAAATTAAGTTACAGAAATTGTTAAAAATCAATTGTATTCTGAAAAATTAACTGCATCTATTGTGCCATATCTGTCACCGGAGACTGAGTGGCGCTCAACGTGTTATTTGTTAAAAATAGAGGGAAGTAAACGAATTTGTGCTAAAATAAAAAAAAATTCATATTTTCTTTTATCCATCTAAACCTTCCAATATATAAATAATTTGATAACTGTAATTCCCTGACATTTAGAATTTTGAACAATGTATCTAAAATAATTAAAATTTTGATATTGTGATAGTTACAATGATTTATTTAAACAGTGAACAATTCTCAAAATATTTCATTAATTATTGCTATGCTAATTTGTTAAATTTATTTGAAGCAAATATATTTTTTAATAGCATGCCTTCATTAAATTCTGGCTCTAATTATTGTTATAAAATCTATTACTTTTGTGAGGTTCCATTACTGGATTCACATTCCTTATTCTTTTTTTATTGTGTCTTATAAAAAATAACCTGTATTTTTAATACACTGCTAAAAATAAATTTTTCACCTCATTTTATTCTAAAAATTGCATAGTAATAATTCTAATCCCTTGTACTATTTATGATAGTATCAGTGTTATAGTGGCTTTGGCAACAGAATCCAGCCAAAAATTACATTTTTGGAAAAAAAAAAAAAAAAAAAAAAAAAAAAAAAAAAAAAAAACGAACATAAAAATTTCACATTATAGGCAAAATAGAGTACAGAATTCAGTTCTGTAAGATATAAACAATTAATGACCGTTTTTAAAAATCATGTATCAAGAGTTATTATTGATTTAAATGTATAATTTCATAAATAAGAATGTAATATCTACAACCTATTATTAAAGTTATTTTTTTAATAATCAAAAAATATTTTTTAAGTTTTCTTTTACTGCTTGCAAACCCTTATGTAAAATGAATTAATCCTTTCTGTCATCACGTTGTATATATGCAAACAGAAGGAGATAATATATTATAATTTCAGAAAGAAAACAGATTAAGAAAAATAAAGAAAACAGATTATAATAACAGAAAGATAATAGATTACAATTTGAGACGACCCTGTTTCTTGATTGAGCGTAAATAATTCTTGTTTTAAGATTACAAATCTGTTAGAAAGAAACAAGTTGGAAAATGCGCGTTAAACAAAGCAAATCAGGTGCATTTCGTACTATAAAGAAGTTAAAAAAATATTCAGATCTTAGTGTAATAGTAGACAGTACTTCGGATACTGTTTAAGTATCCGAAATGTTTTCTTTGTCTTTGTAAACACTATATATCTGCTTTCTATTATAAAATAAGTAATCTTTAACGAATCTCAGCAACATAAGCATTAATTTCATAAAATGTGAAATATTTTAATATAATTAAAACGCGTCCCAAAACAATGTTTCCTTCTTTACTATAATGTAATGGAATATTTTAGTATGGCCCTTTAAATTAATTAAAACGATTCTCTGCACTACAGATTATACAGAATTTATATTGTAGTATATACTTCATAGATGCATGCCAATTTTATTATGTTCGAAAACGTGTAACATTATTAAAAGGCACTTGAAACTATTTTTATACATTGGCCGTTATGCAAGGGAACGCTTTTCACTGTCTCTATAATTGAATTATTCATCTCATTTTCATAAAAATTGAAATGACTTGATAAAATTATGCAAGAGTTATGTATTTTAAATTTCAAACAATTCGGATAAGTAGTTTTTGCGTTGTTATATGCGAACGGACAGATAGACAGACGGACGGATTGAATGACAACTATAGTTATTACGTATTTACATAATTACGATCGCGTACTTAGAAACAAGTCAAGCATATACGAATTTGTACTTCATGTAATTTTGTTTTGCTATTTTAAAAACTTTTTCGCAGTTTACACATCAAAGAATAAGGTAAATCTTTGTACCCAAAAACCTGTCTATTTTAAATATTACACAAAAATGTGTTTTCCATGTTACGTAGACATATGTGTAAAAACAGAATATTACACAAAAATCTGTGCATTCTGTACATAACACAAAAACATGTGTATTTTGCATATTACACAACATTGTAGGTATTTTCCTATTGCACAAAAATATATGTAAAAAAAAGAATATTACACATATGTATGTGTAAAAATAGTGCTCAGAAATATGTGTATTTCAGTGCAATTCACACATTAAAGTGCGTATTTCAAGAGTTATCAGATAACTTTTACACATTTGGACTTATCATCAAATTGCACATTAAAATGTGTATTCTGAAATTTACACATTTGACGCAATTTACACACAAATTTACACATATAGACATGTCGTTTTTGTATCATCGATTTACACATTTTTGTGTGTAAATTTACACATTTTTTTTTTAGAGTGTAGGTGATATGCATTTATATAAGTACTAATGTATTTAAAAAAGAGCTAAATTTAAAAGCGCAAGCCGAAATTGAAAACGCATTTCCAGCAGTTATTACTTAAAGACAGTACAGTAACCGGTTTCTTTTTGTGTGCCCCTGTAAATGAACGTTAAATGCTATAAATACCAAATACTCTATTCTATCATAATCATCTTATACTGAAATTCAGTGATTTATATCAGTTTCAATACATTTGAAATAGTGTATTTCATTAATATACACTGCAAGTGATTTTCCCCCCTAGACTATGATGTGATGCAATCTTTTGGGTGTACCTGTAAATTAACTGTTAATCCCACTTACTTAAAATACAATACAGGACATGACTAGGTGACATAAAAAAGGTTTAAAAGATACCCAGATAAATAAATAGATAAATAAGATATCCTGTTCTCAAAAGTACTTACATTCTTGAAATGTAAAATAAATAAATAAATAAATAAATAAATGTCGGTAATTCGAACGTTGTTGTTTCACGCATTTCGATTTCAAAGAAGTCGTACCCATGAAAATAATATTTTTCTCTATTATTGCGCTGACGCCAGCAAAATCAAAATTATATGGATTGCATTCAAAATCGGACGGTAAAAGCAAAAGTTCATTTTTGAATACGATCCACTCCATAGCTTTAACCTCCTTATTTTGCTTCAGTGCCAAGTGACGTCAATATCCGTCTCAATACAGCACCTAGCGCTCTCAGCGCCATCTATTGTTTGTAATTCGAACTAAAATCCAGAATCGCAGGAAAAAAACTTTTGACCTTTTAGATGACTCTCATGCAAGAATTTTTTAAATATCTGTAAAAGTTTGCAAGTTATTGATTTTTAAAATCGTTCAGTCCTTTTCGGGACACCCCCGGGTGTCCTGAAAAGGACAATTTTCCATGAAATTTTCCATTTTTTCCATGAAAAAAGCTGCATTTCACTTCGCGATCGAAAAAAAAAAATTTATCGCCAGTTTTATATCTTTAATTACCGCATGGCAAGTGTCAGCCGCTAATTTTTATCTGTATTAAATAAAATCCTGCTACATCGATTTGACACATAGGGAGCGCTATGGGCGGCTCAGCCCCCCCCCCCCCCCTGAAAAAGATTCCAAGGTCACTCAATGAATTTCTATTCCGAAAATGCAAATGAAATTCTGTTCAAAAATCTAATTTAATTTTGTGACCCTTTCACAGTTTTGCAGAATTACTAAGTTGTATCTAAAATAAGCGTTTCAGCACTCCCTCATCCTATTTGTACATAGGAAGCTAAGATGTTTAATTTTTCACCAGTTATAGACTCAAAATTTTCCTCATCATGTACCGGGTGTCCTGAAAAGGACTGGACGATTTTAAAAATCAATAACTTGAAAACTTTTACAGCTATTTAAAAAATTCTTGCACGAGAGTCATCTCAAAGGTCAAAAGTTTTTTTCCTGCGATTCTGGATTTTAGTTCGAATTACAAACAATAGATGGCGCTCAGAGCGGTAGGTGCTGTGTTGAGACGGATATTGACGTCACTTGGCACGGAAGCAAAATAAGGAGATTAAGGCTGTGGAGTGGATCTTATTCGAAAATGAACTTTTGCTTTTACGATCCGATTTTGAATACTATCCATATAATTTTGATTTTGCTGGCGTCAGCGCAATAATAGAGAAAAATGTTGTTTTCATCTGTATGACTCCTTTGAAATCGAAATGCGTGAAATAGCAACGTTCGAATTACCGACTTTTATTATTATTATTTTTTTTTTTTTTTTACATTCCAAGAATGTAAGTATTTTTGAGAACAGGATATCTTATTTGTCTATTTATTTATCTGGGTATCTTTTAAAACTTTTTTATGTCACCTTGTCATGTCATGTCCTGTATTGTATATTAACCCTGCTGTTCTGTTCGCATTTACTATACATAAGTAGTGTTCGGGTCAATGTGACCCGATTTAGAATATTACTTTTTCTAGCAGTAAATAAAAATAACTATTTTAGAAATAATAAAAAAATAGTAAAATAAGCTTAAATATATCAAATAATACAAAACACCAGTAAAATAACTTAAAAAATATTTGAATTTACAATTTGGACAAAAATAGCTTACGTGAAATTTGCAAGTGTGTTTTTTGCAATTGTAACATAATATATTAGTTTTGGTGTAGTTGGTTGATGGGCAGAACTTGCATCTTGCACGTTTAGTACACAATGAAGTGTTCCCATCTGATTCCGAAGGTATGTTTGCACTTTTACTACGCATTCTCTTCATAATTTTGACTGAAACTTCGCTTCTGGGAAAATGCTGTCTTACTTCAATGTGTGGAAAAATTAGAGATTTTCTCAATTCTTCTAAAAAGAGCCTTCGTTTGGTTAATTTATTTTCATTCCATTTGCTGTTTATTGAAATCCACAGAATAAATGCATTGTAAGCAGATGTATCAAGCATATTATCGAATACTATCATGGGCCAGCGATTTGTTTTTCTCTTACAAGTATGTGTACTCAAAAGTTGATCAAGACTATCCACCTCTCCTTTAGTTGCATTATAATATAATATCATTTGTGGTTTTTTGTCAGGTCTGTCGCTAACTTCATTTTCATGATGGAAAGTGCTCATAAGAATAACATTTTTGTTCTTTTTAGGGATGTAGTTTACAACTGTTGTAACTTCTGTAAAATAAAATCATGAGCTGTGCACTTCTTTGTTTAGCATTTTCTCAGAAAGTTCGGGCTTATTTTTTCTAATGGTGCCAAGCATAGTCATTTTCCGTTTTAGAAGAAGTTTTCCCAAGTTCTAGGATGTGAAAAAGTTATCACGTGTAACATTGTGCCCCGAATACCCATAAGTAAGGTCACTCACTACCCGCATACCCTGACTTCCTCTGGCTTTGATCCTTGATTCTTTCCAGTATAAATTTGTGCATTCAGTACATACGAAGTTTTGCTATCACACGAAGTCCATATTTTTATCCTATACTTGGAGGGTTTACTAGGTATATATTGTTTGAAAGGGCATCATCCTCGAAATCCTACTAATTGTTCATCTACAGTAACATTTTCACTTGGATTATACAATTTAGGTTGAATTTCTATCCACTTTTCCCAAATATGTCGAACAGTAGCTAATTTATCTACAGACCTTCTTTCTTGCCTGGTAGATTTATTGTCAAAACGAATAATTCTCGATATCATATGAAAGGTTTCGAGGGACATTGTAGCATGAAATATTGATTCCACAAACTTTTTGTTGATTCTCCATATGATTGTACACATGAAAGTCCCTTTGATTTGTACACACCAGCTAATAATAATAATCCGATCTATGCTTGAAAAGTTTCAGTACTAATATCTTTTCACTCTTTTTTATACACTTTTCTTCCTTCTATATTAGTCATTTTTATGATTTCGTTCTCGACTGTAGAATTTAATACCGTCGCAAATGCGCTTTTTACGTCAGTTATCCTTGCCGTTGCATATCTTGGGACACCTGGAGTAGTTTTTATAATATTAGCAGACGTTAATCGACCAGAATGAAGAAAGGGATTCAATTTCCATACTATTTCACGATTCTTAGACTGAATATTCTGTATATTATGCGTCTTTTGAATATCAATATCAAAACCGTTGTCAGAACTTTCACTTTCAATTTCCTCACTTGTATGATTTTCATACTCAGACGCATTTTCCTCTTCTCTGTCAGAGGCTTCCATTAATTTAGCAATATCAGAGTCGCTCAAATTTGTACGATTCGCCATTTTTTCACTAATACTCAGAGATACAACTGTTCTTCAGATTATTAGAAATTGAAATACATCAAGTAAAAAGAAACGCTACTAACAGGTGCATTTTTTTTCCATCTGCCAATGATATCAACATTTGACTTTGCTCTCCTGTCACGTGATCTAACTCCTGTGCCAACAAAACAGATTTCGAAATAGATACGTTGCAGTAATTATTTTTATTGAATGATTCCAAACAAAATTAAAAGTGCATGATAAAATTATTTTTTAACTCGGGTCAATATGACCCGAACAGTACATTAGGACAAAGTTAAAAAATATCTCTTGGAAATATAAATAAACGTAAATACTTCTAGGAATATATAGTTATATTATTAATGAACAAAGTCAAAAAGTTTCATGGAAATATCTCTGCGCTAATTTCTTTTATAAGTGAACAATAAAATTTTTGGGTCAAATAGACCCGAACAGAACAGCAGGGTTAAGTATGTGGGATTAACAGTTCATTTACAGGTACACCGAAAAGATTGCATCGCATCATAGTCTAAGGGGGAAATCGCTTGCAGTATATATTAATGAAATACACTGTTTCAAATGTATTGAAAGTGATATAAATCACTGAATTTCAGTATAAGATGATTATGATAGAATAGGGTATTTGGTATTTATAGCATTTTACGTTCATTTACAGGGGCACACAAAAAGAAATCGGTTACTGTACTGTGTGTAAGTAATAATTGCTGGAAATGCGTTTTCCATTTCGGCATGCGCTTTTAAATTTAACTGTTTTTTAGATACGTTAGTAATTATATAAATGCGTATCACCTATACTTGTCTCTGGTTCGTCCGTCCGTCTGTCTGTCCGCATAAAACAGTGCAAAAATTACTCTGTCGAATCGTTTGAAATTTTAAATATATATTTGTTTAGAATTTTGTCCAGTTATTTCAAATTTTATGAAAATCGGATGTGTATTGCCAATACAGGGACAGTCAAAACTATTCCGTTACATTACGGTCGACGAGGGAAAAAGTTTCAAGAGCTTTTTGATGATATTACACCCGTCCGAACATAATGAAATTAATATGTATTTATGAATTAAATTAAAATACAAATGATGTAGAATATGCTGCACAAAGAATAGTTATTATTCATTTACAGGGCCACACAAAATAATTATGTAACATAATGGTATAGAAAGGAACATACTTTGCGGCATATTTTAATTTTGTTACACATATAATAAAATTGTTATAAGTTGCTTAGGTTTACTACGAATTACTTACTTTGTAATAGAAAATACGAAGTATTTACAGGGACACACAAAAGATTTCGGAAACTATGCTGCATCAAAAATGCTGCACGCTAACAATAATTGCTTGAAGTTTTTTGTTTTGATATGATTTTTTTAAGTTTCACTAAAATTTTGCATGTTACGCTGTGTATATAATTGGTGCAAATCATATACAGGGCTACACAAAAGAAATCGCAGTCCTTACTAAGTGTGTAAATAAATATATTAAAGGTGCTTTGTAAATGAGTTATGCATTTTTAACGTTGAAAAGCTTTAAGTACATTACGATATATTTAAAGAATAGAAATGAAATGATATGCAGAGGCACTCAAAAATTGGATTAATAACCGGCTCTTGATGATAATCTCTGAAAGTGTGATTTCATTAGTTTAAAGCATGTTTCGGTTTTAAATAGATTTTAGCTAAATAATGGCATGTATTTAAAGATAGTATGTAAACTACAGGACTATACAAAAGAGTTCAAATATGCTTCCGTCTATTTAAACAAATTGCTAAATGTCAAATTTCAACTTAACATGCGTTTTTAACGCTTTCCAACATAGTTGAAAGTGTTTATGATTTCTATTTAGTTCGCCGTCTGCCTGTCTGTCTTTCCAAACTCTAACTTGCGTTGAAGTAATTAAATTGGTCTGTAAGTGATACATGTTAATAAGATTTATTATGCCGTGTTGGGTATTGTAAACAAACTATGCATAATTCATGATTCATTTAAGGACACTCAAAACTATTCCATTACATTATGTTCTGTGAGGATAATTATATATGTAGCACCTATATTCGTCATCTGGAATGTTCTTTTATCTGTAAGCACATAATAGCGCAAAAACTACCCAACAGAATGCTTTGAATTATAATATGTATATACTCGTTGCAGAATTTTCGTTATTCATTTAAAGTTTTATGAAAAGCGAATCAAAGCTTAAAAGGATATTAATAAATGTTTTCTTTATTCTATTAAAACCTATCATGCACGACTAATTCAACGATATCCAATGATAAGTGATGATTCTAGGTTGTCATAATGATTATGGCTCATTTATGATGGAGGTAGTATTGTATCCCTATTACCATTTTAATATACATAATCGTAATAAATTTTGTATTTAGGTATTTTTTCAAAAGAGTGCAACAGCTATTGCACCAAGTTTTCAATGTTTATACTATAAATATTCTTTGTTCTAAAGAATAAATCATTTCCGCAATTTTTTTACAACATACATAAAACTCTACTAAAGAACTTCTTTAAAAGAACTAGCATTTCTTAGAATGTAACAATTTTTTTAAATAGCAAAATTGATTAATTTTTAACAAAAAAAAAATACTAAATTGTTTCATTTTGTTTTAAAATATGATGCACAAAATATTCTTTAAATTAGATGATAAAAAGTAATTTAATCCGAGAAAATACAGCTTTCTTAAATGTAAAATCGTCTGCAAAATTCGTATGCTGCTCGTTAAATTCATGCCCAGTTTCAATCGCTGCTATTATATAAAAGGATTTATTATTTCCATGACTATGACAACAACACATTTCATTGAAATCATACCGGCTGAGTCCAAAATCGAGCTTCATGTCGAGTACACAGGTCAAATGTATGATGTTACATAAAAAAAAAAAAAATAAATAAGTAAATAAAGTTCAAAATTGGGCCCTAAAAGCAAGATCGCATTGTCAAACGAGACCCACTCCACAGCCTTAACCTCCTTATTTTGCTTCAGTACCAAGTGACGTCAATATCCATCTCAACACAGCACCTACCTCTCTGAGCGCCATCTATTGTTTGTAATTCGAACTAAAATCCAGAATCGCAGGAAAAAAACTTATGACCTTTTAGATGACTCTCGTGCAAGATTTTTTTAAACATCTGTAAAAGTTTGTAAGTTATTGATTTTTAAAATCATTCAGTCCTTTTCAGGACACCCGGTATAATATTCTCGTTATGAACGATTTCTAAAACATTCGACAATTTAATTTCACAAATTAAACATTTTTTTTCTAGAAAAAGTTTTAAACCCAATTTATTGAGAATATTGCAATTTCTAGGATACGACTGTTGGGGTCAGAAACTATAACTTTGGCATCACAGTAACTTATAAGATGTAAGTGCTCGTTTAGGACAAATTTTTAAAAAAGGATTCCTTAACTCTTATCGACAACCTCATTGCATCCGTGGAAAAAAAAATTCAACATTATAAACTATTCGGACGGATTTCACACCATATAAAATACACTCCATTCTCTTCAAACATAATAGTTTATGCTATTTATAGTTTCTCAAATCGGTGCGAAGCTTCTGTTTATGCTCATGACATCATTTCAAAGAGTTATATTTCCAATATAGGAAAATTTGGTGTTTTATTTTCTGTATTACTTTTAACATTTTGCATATTTCCAATTTTATATCCATGCATGGTTTGCTTTTCTTTTATAAAAATAGTATGCAACTTTATATATAAGATTTTGTAATTCTATGATTAAATATGCTTATTTTCATCATATTTTATCACAATGAATGACCAATTAAAGATAACATCTCATTTTCTTTACTTATCGCAAGTTATTAAATGTGTATTCTCAGCAATATCGCTCAGACTAATCCCTCTGAGGGAAGTCCTAGTGTTAAAATAGTATTTGGCACCAAATGAAAAAATTTCGCCAAATTTGGTTATATTTGAAAAAAAAGGTGCTAGACTTCTTAATAGGAGTCCAGATGCATCGTTAAATCAATCTGAGAGGAGCTAAAATATGATTTGGATTGATTTTTATTTCTTAGAGATGTGTAAATAGTATAAAATTTATAAACATATACTTACATACATAGTTTTCAATTAAAAGTTTCTGTAAATAATACGGCTTTAAATAACATGCTTTATAGGAATTATACAGTGAGAACATTATTTTGAGTTGAAGACAAAGTTAATTTTGACCGAGCTTAGCTCGATCACTCCTGCTAGTATATTTATATATAATATGTGTGTGTGCGTGTGTGTGTGTGTAACATTTTGAGATTAGGAGCCAGTGGTATCATTGTAAGTCTTCCTATTTTATAACACAGGAGATGTGGCAAGCGAAATAAAAAATAAATAACTATAAAGGCTTCATAAAATTAAACATTGGCAACTCCAAAATATTTTATACAAATGCAACCATGTGGACAGGGAATTGCTCTCCACTTTCCTAGCAAAACGCTCCATCAAAAGCAACATTCGTCCTAGCTTTCCCGCAAGTCCTTCAAAACCGAATTATTGAATACATCACTCATCTCAAGGCTTCCTAGCTTAGGTAAAAAAAAAGTTTCTAGAACTTCCAATAACCTACAACATGATTTCTTTATGTAAATAGAATTTAGTGTCAAGTGTCGAGATTAAAACGGCAGAATCGAAAGTAGTTAAAATTCGAATATATTAAACAGACGAGAATTTCACAAAAAAAAGAAAGAAAGAAAGAGAAAAAAGAAATGGATTTATTGATACGTAATAAATATAAAAAGAGAAGAAAAAATAAAAAGAATGATAGTTTGAGCAAGTATGAGAGAAAGTATATTGAGCAAGTATATTGAGCTTTAAAGATTAAAAGATTAGATCTAATAACAGGATTTTAATTTAATAAGCTGAAATAAATACGGAATATTGTTAAATGGAAATTAATATAGTATAAAGTTAATTTTGGCGGGGAAAAATTTAATTTTGTAATATATATATAGAGAGAGAGGTAGATAGATATATATCGAAGATTTTTGCTAAAACAGCAATTTGATTGTAAGCATATATATTAAAGTATAGGCGTATATCCATATGTATTTTTATTTGAAAATTATCTATATTGTAAGTAATTTTATCGATAATGAAAAACATTTCAAAGCAGAAAATATCTGTATAAAAAATGACGATATTCGTAATCGTGATAAAGCCAAAAACAAACGACAATTATTTTTTCCATAAAATATTTATTATATTTTCAAACAGTGTTACGTTAAAAAATCTTTGATAAATTCCTGGAACTTATTCATTATGATATGAAAGACACGTTGTTAAAGTACCTCGAATAATTTTCTAAAGAATTGACAGCTATTAGCTTCAGGTTGTTTTCGTCTAATATTACCTTAATAGCTTTAGGTTATTAAAAAGTAAAATGTTAACCGCTTTTCAACATATCATTATTAGATGGTTACTTGTTATTATCTGAAACCTTGAATGCACATCACATCTCTGACATATCCGTTGTTTATCACCGGAAAAAGTAATACAAAATTTAAACTTCAGTGAAGTTTCAACAACTTTTAAAAATTTGATTATGTAAGAAGATATCGTATACTGTCATTATGGCAATTCAGCGAATGTTGTGTTGTCAGATTAACTGGTAGTTTTAAAAACTAAACGATCAGCATTTCGAAAAAAATATAAGTATTTTATTGCTTTCAAAAATTTCAAACAGTTTATTATTTATTTATATTATAAAGGACAAAATTGACCGTAAATAGCGCTGACATCATTTTGACAGTAGAAACAGAAGAAGAAATTAACTTTCATTAAATTTAACTTATTTTTACGAATTTTGTAAATAGTTAGTATTTGTACTCTAAAATAGTGTAAATAATCTTATTAAGCTCCTTTGCTAATATTAGTTTTTGTTACATTGTCTCTATTTGTTATCAGGCAAACCTGTCTATTATTTTTCAATGAATCTCTATGGCAATTTGGCAAAATATTATAGTTATCGCCAAATTGGCGTCACTTTTGGCGACTAATTTTGGTCGCCAAATTTGGCGATATACTTGGAGATTGTTGGCGATGGTACCCCTTCCCTCTCTATGGTAACCCACCCTTATAAGTATACAGATATATTGAATGCTATTCCGGTGTTTTCAGGATTTTTCTAGGAAATTGTAGAAATTTCCACTGCAAGCCGTGAGCCTATATATAGGAGAGCGATGCAAGCTGGCAGTTATTATTTGTCAGTCTGCCATTGAGTGAGCTACTAGACGAGTATTTAAGCAGGTTTGCTTGAATATTTTGATTTATCTACGCTGTTTTGAATTTGATATAGTGTTGAGACGTTGTGCAAAGAGTCTCTGCGACATATATCTGTATTTGTACGTTGGATTTGCACAGCCATATCTGAAAATCTGGTAATATTTGTGAGTTTCAAAGACTCTGTAGCTCTGAAGTTTTGTAAATAAATTATTTTGTATTTTTTTAAGAGACTAGATTTTGAACTTGACAAACACTAAGATCAGAAGAACCCTATATACGCTACATTATATTAATTTATTTTTTATTAACTTGCATTGAAATTATTTAAACTTCTAAATGCATCACATTTTCAATTTTTATACCGTCGAATAAGTGGGAAAATGTACTTTCAAATGCAATTTTTTAAAAACTATACCTAGGGCCTTAGTTAGAAGTGAATAATGGCAGGGGACTCTCTTTGTGGCACAGAAAGATAAATTAGTGCATATTTACGCTGATGTTACTATGTTTCGTATGAAACTGTTGTAATAACTTCATTTGTGCTAAGAAAGGAATATGATGATGAAAAATTCGAGTGTGTAAAACAAATGCAATATCATCATGTTAGCTTCATATGTGCAAATAGGATAAGCGAGGTTGAAACTGTTATTTTAGTCACAATTTAGTATTTCTGCAAAACTATGAAAGGTCCTCAAAACTAAATTAGACTTTTGGACAGATTTTCATTTAGATTTTCGGAACATAAATTCATTTAGTGGCCTTGGAATCTTTATCAAGGGAGGTTCAAAATGTTTTAGAGGGGGGAGGGGTTGAGCCACCTATAGCGCCCCCTTAGCTACGGCCCTAATGAGGAACTATTGGTCATTTTTCGTGTTAAAAGAGTAGTTCTAAGATAATTGTTCTATACCGCGCACGAAAAATTTTTCGGGGCTGAGCCACCCGTTGCCCCACCCCCTTTAGCTACGGCCCTGACTATAGCACAATTTATTTGATAACTGTATCGCAATATTTTTAATTTTTGCTATTTTTAATCCTTTGAAAATAGTAAAAATTAAAAAAATTCCGTAAACAAAACCCTTAAAATTTTCCTAAAATAATTTTATTGCATTAAATGTTTCTTTGTTTTTTCTGCTTAAAATGACGTTTAAATCATGTTTCTATCTTAAGTGGAACTGGAAATATCTATTTTTTCGTTTTGGTTTATTCTTAAAAGCTGCCTTTCATTCCATGGTTGTTATGAAAATGACTTTTTTTTTTTTTTTTTTTTTTGAAAATGCGTTTTTTTTCATGATGGTTTTATTCAGGATTTCTTCTATTCAAGTTGTTTTAAGTCAAAAACTATTAAAAATAAATAGTTCCAACTTGAAAATTTCTTTTTCGGTTGTTTTACTTTAATTTTGATTCAACAAATTTGAAAAAAATATATATTTACTTTAATATATGTTTTTTTTAACATAATTTTATTTTTTTTTAGTGCAAATATTTGTAATTTTATTTAAAGAAATATTTTTTTTAAACCTGATCAAAATTAAAGCTTACATATTTTTGTTTATTTAAATGAAAAGAAAAATTAAATTCTATAAGCATTAATTCGAGTTATAACGATTTTTAACCACCCCACTTTAACAATTTTTAATTTAAATTTTTTAAAAACGTTATGAGAAGTTTTATCATGACGTTTTATTTACAAATACCATGGTTAATCATTACAAAAAAATTAAATTTTTAAGTTTATAAAGAAAAATTATTTAAAAATGTGTCCCGGGCCGCCTTAAATTATTTTCCCAGCATGACTTTTTTAGGTAGATTTCGTATGAAATACTATCTATAGCGGTCGTACCAATGTTGGAATTTCTGAAAAATTTTTGCCGATCTACGTCGATCATGACATCTAGACCCCAAAACTACCATCAGTAAAAAGGTTTATATATATATATATGTATATATACAGGGTGTCCCTAAACAAATGGTATACACGCTAGGGGGTGATAGAACACATCAAGACGAGTAATAGTAAACGGGAAACCAAGGGACTCAAACGTTTTCCAAAGAAGATAGCCGCAATTAAAGTTTGGGGTCCAAAATTTCAAATACACATAAAAAACGGAAAAATTAATCGATTGATTTGCGGTTTTCACTAAAATTATTCTTTATGTTGGCATTTTCTTGAAAATAAATTATAAAGATAAATTTCGAAAAATGCCGATAGAGGGCGCTTTAGACTTTGAAGTAATGAAAAACTATTTTTTGCCGTGATTTTTTGCATATCATTAAATGGTTTCGTAAGCTTAGACTTAAATTTAAATTTTGAGGTCAAAATCTGAATAGTTGAAAGCGGTTAAGTAGCACAAACTTAACTGTGTTCAGAGGGTTTAAATTTCAAATGATTATAGAAAACGGAAAAATTGGTCGGTTGATTTGCGGTTTTCAGTAAAACTATTCTTTATGTCGGTATTTTATTGTAAATGAATTATAAAGATAAATTTCAAAAAATGCCGATAGAGGGCGCTTTAAACTTTGGATTAACGAACAACTACTTTTTACGTTATTTTTTGGATCTGGTTAAATGTTTTCGTAAACTTAGACTTAAACTTAAATTTTAAGCTCAAAATCTGAATAGTTCGGAGTGGTCAAGTAGCACAAATTGAACTGTGTTCAGGGGTTCAAATTTCAAATCACAATAAAAAACGGAAAAATTGATCGAATCGTTTGCGGTTTAAAATAAAACTATTCTTTAAGTCAGTATCTTCTAGAAATTGAATTTTAAAGATAAATTTCCAAAAATTCCGTTAGAGTGCGCATTAAGGACTTCAGAGTAATCAACAACAAATTTTAACCGTTATTTTTTGTATCTAATTAAATGCTTTCCAAAACTTTTTAGATGTTTTCGAAATCTTAGATTTAAACTTAAATTTTGAACTCAAATTCTGAATCGTTGGGAGGGGTTAAGAAGCGCAACTGAAGTGTGTTCAGGAGTTCAAATTTAACCCCCCTCCCCCCCCCTCGAACACAATTCACTTTTGCGCTACTTAAACACTCGCAACGACTCAGAATTTGATCTCAAAATTTAAATCTAAGCATTTGAAAGCATTTAATGAGATTAAGAAAAATAACGGTTAAAAATAGTTGTACGCTACTCCAATGTCTAAAGCTCCCTCTATCGGCATTTTGTGAAATTTATCTTTAAAATTTATTTTCAATATAACACTGATTTAAAGAGAAGTTTTAGCAAAAACCGCAAACGAATGGACTAATTTTTTCGCTTTTTTATAGTTTTCCGTTTCGTTTGAAATTTAAACCATCTGAACACAGTTAAGTTTGTGCTACTTAACCGCTTCCAACTATTCAGATTTTGATCTCAAAATTTAAGTTTAAGTCTAAGCTTACGAAACCATTTAATGAGATGCAAAAAATAGTTTTTCATTACTTCAAAATCTAAAGCGCCCTCTATCGACATTTTTCGAAATTTATCTTTATAATTTATTTTCAAGAAAATACCAACATAAAGAATAATTTTAGTGAAAACCGCAAATCAATCGACCAATTTTTCCGTTTTTTATGTGTATTTGAAATTTTGGACCCCAAACTTTAATTGCGGCTATCTCCTTTGGAAAACGTTTGGGACCCTTGGTTTCCCATTTACTATTACTAGTCTTGATGTGTTCTATCACCCCCTAGAGTGTATACCATTTGTTTAGGGACACCCTGTATACATCAATTTTCTTATGGATACGATAACTTCTATAGTTCTGCTCCAATCCCTTCCAAACTGATACATAAAATCAAGGGTTATAAAATCTCGGTTAAGTTCGTTAATGGGCAAAATCGAACCAAGGGGGTGGAAATAGGGAGGGTTTTTGTGAAAACCGAAAAAACGCCATAACTTCTAAATTAAAATAGATATCAAATCCGTTTAAAGTTTATATTACTTCTTAAAAAATGGGCCAAAAGTTTATGCATGACAGATTTTTGATAAATTTAGAAATGGGTTCAAGGGGCGAAAAGAAACAGGCTTTTGGGAGAAAAAAAAATCATAACTTTGTCAATTCTCAAGATATCAAATCCAAATAAATTTTGTATAAATTATCTCAAAATTATCTAAAACTTTTGTATTTACAAGTTTTTGATAGGACTATTTCTTACCGATAAAAAAATTTAAAAACGAAAACAAAAAGGGGGGTGAAAAAAGACAAAAATCCATAACTTCGTCAATTCTTAAACTACCAAATCTAATTAAATTTATTTTACATCTTCTCAATAATATCTACAACTTTTATACTGACAAGTTTTTCATAGGACCAATTCGTATAGCAAAAATAAATTAAAGAAAAATGGAGTTGGAGAAAAAACCTCTAATCCAAACTGCTTACATTCTGACTCGTTTTTAAATTCATTTTTTATTTTAAACGCATCCAAATGACAGATTCTCTTATTTAGGAACTATATAATGTGATGCATTGGCCAGTTTTTTGATAAAAACAGAATATATTTCAAAAAAGGCTGCCAAAAAGGGTATTTTGAACAGAATTTTCCGAAGTGATGGTGATTGAAAATTTGAGGAAGTATTCAAATAACAAATTGCGTTTTTTATGACTCATTTTTAAATTCAGTTTTGCTCTCAAACGCATCCAATTGACAGGTTCTCTTATTTAGGAGCTATATAATGTTCCGTATTGGTCAGTTTTTTTTTTTATAAAGGCTGAATATATTTTTTTTAAATGCTGTCAAAGTGGGCACTTCGCTCAAAATTTCCCGAAGCTATCATGATTAAGAATTGAGGTTCTATTCAAAATTGGTTATTTTATAACTCATTTTTAAATTCAATTTTGCTCTCAAACGCATTCAATTTACAGTCTTTTGTTATTTAAGAGCTATATAATGTACCGTATTAGTCGATTTTTTAATAAAGTCGGACTATATTTCAAAATAAGTTGTCAAAATGGGCATTTGATCTGAATTTAGCTTAAGATGATTCTGATAAAAACAGTCCTTACAGAAAAATGAAATTAAAAATTTTTCAAAAGAGGACAAATAAAGTTGTTAAACTGGATTTATCTGTAATTAAATTTTATTTTTTGCTGTTGAAATGAGCACTCTTCGAAATCTCCTTCGCCTATAGGCCAAGCCGATAGGGATTTTTTTTAATATATCTCTGCCCCATGCAGACGATTATGAAACATAAACACGTCAGCACTTAAATAAGTATAAACAACCTATCATTTGATTCCAGCTTACATTCCCTAACGAAAATAAGATATTCATCAATGAATAAAACAACAATCTACTTATATATATATAATGCAAACGAAAATTTTGTGTTTTCCGCTTACACCTCCAATTCTACTGAAGGGATTTTGATGTAACTTATACCGTAGTTTTTTTTTTTTTTTTTTTTTTTTTTTTTGGAGCGGCATATTAGCCTAACTTTGTTAAAGAATTGAATGTTTATATTAATTAGAAATCAAAAAATATATACATACATCCCAAAATATAAAATTCAATACAAAATTTTACTTAAAAATGCAAAAAAGAAAAAAAACAATTAGAAATAATATAAAATAAAACTATTTAATTTAAATATGGGGGGAGGGCATTCTTTATACGGCTTAAAAGAAATATTCGTTGTCAAAGTCAATCCATTGAATCAATATCTGGCAGTTTATCACTTTTTTGTCTGTTTATTTGGCTCCAGAATAAAAAAAAATTAACTGAAATTAAAATATAAATGTTGCCATATTTTAACAGAGTTTTTTTGTTAAGGTTAAGTATGTCAGAGTTAATTACAAAAACTACTAAATGCAGTTTTAAAAATTCATTAATTATTGAATAGATTTGCGGTGTATTCATAACAACAGATACATCTATTTTTTTTTCCTTTTAAACAAATTTAGATTTTTTTTTCTTTGTTTTCGGTCTTAAAGATTTGTTATTTCTAAATGTTTATCATCTGCGCAACTATACATTTTGCTGTTGTTGATTAAATATTTGAAACTGCTATATTAATTAGGAAAAATATAAACAGAAAGAAAAACTGTTAGTAGTTTTGTTTAAATAAATATACAATTTAAGAAACTACGAGAACTTACGATTATTCTTATGGAAATTTATGGACTATACGCATCGGGATACCTAATAGTCGCCAAAATGATGTTATTTCATCTGATATGGTAACATGGATACTGTTTTTTTTTTATTATAAGTTGTCTATCTACTTTTTTTTTTTTTTGATAGAATACAAATATAACGTTTATAACAAAAACATATAGGTTTATAAAAATTTAAAAATAAAGTTTTTCCGCTACCTTAAAAAATTTAAGATACTAAAACGGCATAACTCCTCCATCTTGGATTTCTTCGTCAATCAGAAAAGGACGTAGAACTCTTCCTTTATTCTTTTATATTTTAAATAAATGCGCAATATGTTGCAATTTTTGTGTCAACTTATATGAAGAATAAAGAAAAAAATATGTTGGTAATCAAAAATGACAGCTACGGGGTCTGTTTATTATGTCAGAAATATTGCTATTATTAAATATTATGATACTACAGGGTGCGTAGTCTGGAAGCACCTTGTAAGCACCTTTTACCAGAATTTTTATAATGTAAAATCTGTTTTATTTAACGAAAACGAAATCCTTTTTCAGATGTAACAGCCAGTACTTTAAAGAATTTCTGATACTAAAAGAATTAAAATCCTCTGATTTTCTTGATGACTACGCACCCTGTACTACTACTCCACACGTCAAACTAAAATACATCGCAATAACACGCACAATTTACATCGAGAAAAGTCTAGCAGTACGTCTTATGTCTAGCTGTAACAACTAAATATAAAGCCAACAATTTTAAAAGTATAGGTTTAGTTTGTAACATATGTACTAAATAAGGAAGAAAAATTAATCGATCGATTCAACCACTGATTGGCGTAAGTTAACTGGCAAGATTTGGCGCATAATGAACTTTAAAATGAAAGCTTAAATTGATTCGACGTCTTCCATAATAGAGTTTGCAGAAAATTGGCGTAATTTGAAACATTTTTTTTTTTTTTTTTTTTTTTTTTGGATAAATCTTCATACTTTCCGCTATACCAACATCGTGCCAAAATGTATATTAAGGATGTATTCGAAAAAATATTTTTCCATCCTGAAATATGAGAAAATTTATGGCATTTTGAGCCAAAATAAAAAACAAAACACTCTATATACATTAAACGTGCTCTCTTGTCTTTAAACGGAGTAAGAAAAAAATATATTTAGATGGCCTTATTCATATATACAATTAAAGACAAGGTAGGTAAATCTCTCACCTGATATTTTATATTTCGGCTCTGGAATGGATGATGGCTAGGGATCTCGAGGACTATTTTCGTGTAATCCAGTGAAATGCTCATTTTACATTCTCATCTAGAATATTCTTGATTCGTCTTGATTCTACTAAAAAAGAATCTTCTATTATATATGTTTGCGTGTTTTGAATCAATGATTCCATTACGATTAGAAACTATATATTAACGAAAAAATACAATCGGGGTATTTTAATGCTCCGTCTAAACTAAAAGACTACATTAGGAGAAACTGAAAAATACATCTGAAGTGGGCTTATACATCTGCCACAAAAAGAAAATAATAATAATAAAAAGATATCTGGTAAAGTTATGTATCTGGTGAAGGTCTTACACACATCTGTTTCACAATTTCCTCTGAGTGGTGAAACAGTCAGTCATTAAAAACCCCATGGAGGAAAAAAGATAGAATCCAGAAAGGTTCGTTAAATTCTTCAGGAGTTTTTAAATTGTTTTTCTCACTTAATTGGATGTTATTGCCGCTGCTGTGCATCTGGGGTGATTAATTTCAAGATCCCTCCTTAAACACCTCAGATGGATAAGGTAGCAAGTTCATTTTTTTTTTCGGTGACACAACAGTTGAGGTTTGGGTGAGGGCTTCGTCAAACAATCCGCAATCATGTGTTGTGAAGGACAATATTTTAATTCAATAATTCGGAGGAAGAATACGCAATAGATGACTGGAATTTTGTATTCGATTGAATAGGATTATCTCTTAATATAAAAAGGTTTCCCGTGGTTGATTTTCTAGTTTTTGTGTCGCCTCCACAATCAGCATCCGCGTAAGCGATAAATGTAGATTCTTTATTTTTGCTTATTGTTAATCATAAATTTTTCTTGCAATTGAGATAATTTATCACTCATTTAACTACTTTCCAGTCTTTCTCTCGTGGAATTGCACTTCTCCTACATAGAATATTGATTGCTGCCGTAATATCTGGACGTGTGACTGTCGCAATGTATAGGAGTGAACCTACAGCTTGCCTAAATTTTGTATTGTTTGGTAGCAAGTTGTCATTATCTTCTAATTGTAAAAACCTATTTCCATCGGCGTACCTATAGGTCTTGCATCTCTTAAATTGAACTTTTTTACTAAATTTTCAATTTTTAAATTTTGGTTTAATTTGAAATCATCATCAGTTTTCACTGTATTCTTTTTGCAGTTGATTTATTATGTCTTGAATGATATCATCTTTACTCGAGATTAAAATATCATCTACATAGATGATGATGTATGTGAAATTTCCCTTTTCTTTTCTGGCAAATAAGCAGGCATCAGCAATGATTTGCACAAAATTCATGTGTTTTAAGGATTCGGCGATTTCCTTATGCCAGGCTCTAGCTGCCTCCTTTAACCCATAGATTGTTTTGTTTAATTTGCACACCTTATATTCTGAATTTGTTTCTATAAAACCCTCTGGTTGTTGCATCTAAATATCCTCATCTATCTCCCCATGTAGAAATGCAGTTTTAATGTCAATGTGTTGAACAATTAGATTTTTAGATGTCGCTGCGGCTAGAAATGCTCGAATTGTTGTGTGCGAAACTACGGACGCAAATGTTTCATCATAATCTTCACTAAATTTTTGTGTATACCCTTTCGCAACTAGACATGATTTGTATTTTTGTACATTTCCTAAATCATCTAACTTTCTTTTAAAAATCCATTTACATCCAATAACTTTCTTGTTTGGTGGAGAATCTACTAAATCCCAGGTTTTATTTTGTTTTAGTGAATCGATTTCTAATTGAGTAGCTTTGAGCCAATTTTCTTTTTCTAACGGGTTGTTAATTTCCAGGGTGTCATTAAAACTAGTTGGTTCGAATATGTCATCTGTTTATATGTGGCAGACGTACCTGTCGGGTGGTACTCCTCTATTTGATCTTTGAGATCTTCTGGGTTCTATGGTGGACTCATTGGACGCAGTTGGTTCTTTGCCCGTATTATTTAACTCTGTTTCGACATGGTTTTCACTGCTTTGTGAGTTTTCCATCTCTTTGCTTTCCTTTAAGTTATTTATGCTATTTTCTATAAACTTTACTGCTCTTGCTATTACTATTTTGTTTTCATTCGTAAATATACTATATCCCTTTGATTTGTTATTATATCTTACAAAAATTCCTCCCTGTGCTCTAGGATCTAATTTATTTCTTTGATGTTTTTGTACATATGCATAAGCTTTGCATCCGAATGTTCGCAGGTAGTATAAGGTCGGTTTTCGATTAAACCATATCTCGAACGATGTTTTGTTTGTTATTTTAGTAGGTAGCCTATTCTGTGGATGATTCACGATACTTATAGCTTCGCCCCAAAATTTTTTAAGTAAGATTGCATCGGAGAGTAAACTCCTAGTCATATCTAATTAAACAAAAACATAATTTGCTGAGCAAATTAAAAAAACAAAATTTATTTCCTACACTATTTAAGCCCGAGAAGGGACAAATATTAAGATAATTGATTTATTTATTTCGACATTTAATATTAAATTTTGGTAACAAATATGTTAAACCAAGTGAGCATTAAAAAATAAAAATGAAACTCAAACAATGTAATACTTAACCATCCTAAATCTTAGAATCCGTTCAAATGAAATCGAAATAAATCTAAGACTTTTTTTTCAAACTCAACTTGCAAATAATTGCACATTTTGTATTATGTTTACGGTAGGTGTCAACAAAATGAATAGGCAATCTAAAAAGTAAATGTCTAGAAAAAGTCTGAGATTTATTTCGGTTTCATTTGAATGGAATCTAAGATTTAAGGTGGTTAAGTATTATATTGTTTGAATTTCATTTTCATTTTTTAATGCTCACTTGGTTTAACTTACTTGTTGCCAAAATTTAATATTAAATGTCGAAATAAATAAATCAATTATCTTAATATCTGTCCCTTCTCGGACTTAAATAGTGAAGGAAATAAATTTTGTTTTTTTTTTATTTGTTCAGCAAATTATGTTTTTGTTTAATATTTCAAGTTTTTTAATAACTACTGCATTCAGATGAACTAATTTCAAAATTAACTGAGGATACCATACCATCATCAGGACTTCCTTTATATGGTATTGTATCACAATTACTGATGTAATTTACCCAGAGCCGTACCAAATCGTATGCCTCATTTCCAAATCGTTAGTTTTTTTTTACATATAGAACTGAAATCTGTACATGCTTCTTGTCGTACTACCAAATATTTCAAAATTTCTGTTTCTTTTCCAATATGACGTCATAAAAGTGCGCCTTTTAATTCTTAAAATGAATTTCACTTTTTACGATGTCAAAAATCAGATGTTACCTTTCTCCTCGGCGAATTCTTTTCATGTGAATTATGACGTCATATTCTACAAAAAAACTCGGCTCTATACAGGGATGTCTTGGAGGGTATACGAAGGTATCCGCCATATGCTTTCTGTTTTTTTTTATGAACACCGTATACCCTCTGTTTCTTAAGAAAGCTAATAGTATCTATACTCTAAAGTATAACCTCATCCTTGAATGTATACCCTCTGTCCTCTGTATTTTTTATGACTGCATTACTGCCTGTATATAACTGATATTTATACTTAACAATCAGTATTGATACATTGCGTATATTGCACACAGTATCAATCAAATGTATTTATTTTTTTATTTTATGTGTGACCTCATATTTATTTATTTTCTGTATTTCTTTAGTTAGAAACTTCTTGATAAATTAATCAATGTTTGAATTGAAATTCTGCCCAAAATTGGAATTTAATTTCGACGGAATTTCAAGAGCGAAAAACATTCATACCGCTATCACAACTCTGGGCAGAGTTCGACGTAAAAATGTTGGGGACCGATAACATATATGCAACACGTTTGCACGATTGGAACAAAATGGCGATTATGTGTCTCACATGCGAACCCGCCTATCATTGTATATTTATTAATAAGTTATTTTCTTGTACTTCCTTTTTTAAAATGATATAAATTGTTTTGTTCTGTTCTTTTTAATGAAATTTCTCTTTATCTATCACTATTTTTTTTTAAATAATAGAAAATTATTTAAAAATATTTATGAGACTGGTATTTGAAAACGAAATTTTCGCCAAATCGGCGTAAAAAATTGCGCCAACGTGGTAAGTATTAGATATCTGTACCAAAAGGCAGAGCGTTATGAATATTTTAAATGAGTTTGCATTTTAATGTTTCATACAAATAATGAATCAAAACAGTTTTATAAAAATATTAACGTAAAAAAAAGTTATTTTTGTGCAGAAACTCTTTGTGATGTTTTAAAAATTAAATCGTATAGTGTATAATCATTTTAACAATCATTGGAATAATAAATTTAATACAAGTAAATTCATAATTAAATTTTATCCAATGATTAATTATTTGTAATGTTACAAGTTTAAGAGCGATTTTAAAAAATCGCCAAATTGGAAATTTAAAATAATTACTTGTAAACATTATTGTTTATATTTGTTCACATTCGATTTGAATGATTAGGTTAATAGAATTGGCTAATTTATTGCAATGCCGAAAAGTCTTACGCCAAGTAGTCATTAATTCTGCGGTTTAGCCTTAAAAAATTGCCAGGACGGGAGTTGAGTTTGAAGGCCTAATTCTGCAGATTTACTAATTTCTTTACATACCAAGGATGATATACTATTATTTTTTACTATTATTCTTTAAGACTATTATTTTTGAAGACTTTTATTTACCTTAATTTATTTTTATTTTCTTCGAATTTATAAGGCGGAATTTTTTTTTTTAATGTGGTATAGGTACAAAATCCCGGCACAGATATACGCACTGGCTTTGGCGCGATTTTTTTCTGATGCCAATGTGTCAGAAACCTCGCTTTCAAATGCCATTTATGTATATTTTTTTAAGTTATTTTCTATTATTTTGAAGAAACAATAAATAGAAAAAAGCTTAATTTACTTATTTTCTGTATTTCTTCAGTTAAAAATCAGTCTTGATCCATTAATCAATATTTCAAAATGTCTCTTTATTATAAAAATCATGCTTCATATTTTCTGTAAATGATTCTTTTTCTTGGTACCAAATGTTTCAAAATCTCCGTTTCACTTCCAATATGAAGTCTTAAATATACCGTTTTTAGGTGCGTTCGTAATTATATAATACGTAGCACCTATAGTGGTCGTTCAGTCCGTCCGTCTGTCCGTCCGTCTGTCCGTCCGTCCGTCTGTCCGTCCGTCCGTCTGTCCGCATATAACAACGCAAAAACTACCCAACCGAATCGTTTGAAATTTAAAATACGTAATTATTACATAATTTTGTCGAGTCATTTCAAATTTTATGAGAATCGGATGGATAGATCAATTACAGGGACGATCAAAAGTATTCCATTACATTACGGTCAATGGGGAAAAAAGTTTCAAATGCATTTTAATCGTTTGAAATTTAAAATACGCAATTATTACATAATTCTGTCGAGTGATTTCAAATTTTTTGATAATCATGCGCATAGATCAATTACAGGGGCAATCAAAAGTATTCAATTACATTATGGTCAATGGGGAAAAATTTTCAAATATATTCTATACGTTTGAAATTTAAAATACATAATTATTACATAATTTTTCCGAGTTATTTCAAATTTTATGAAAATCGGATGCATAGATCAATTACAGGGGCAATCAAAAATATTCCATTACATTACGGTCAATGGGGAAAAATGTTTCAAATGCATTTTAATCATGTTACACTCATGCGAACTTAATAAAATTTATATGCAACTATAAAATACATATTACAATATACATTTTACATAACTTGTGGTGCAAAGAACATTTGTTATTGATTTACAAGGCCACACAAAAGTATTCCATTACATAATGGTATAGGGAGAACATTGTTTGATGAGCTTTTTAATTGTAATTCACTATTTACAATGTTTTGAGATTGATATATGAAAGTAATATTTTTAAAACTTCGTTATCGTTCGAACGCACCTAATTTGCTACGCTTCACGTGCAATTTCCAACTTGTTAATTCTTATGAAAAAAATCAAGTTAATTTGTTTTAATTACTTAAAAATGATTAAATGCTACAGGAAATATGTACACTGATCTCTAGATTTTTTTTTCTTTTTTGATTGGAGGAAATTTTTTTACTCAACTAGGTGCTTCGAAGAAAATTTGTGGCAGCGCGTACAAAATGTGGCACAATGTCTAGTAAATAACTCGTTCAGTGTTAAATCCTGTATTAAACTAGTTGGATGTGTCAATCCCAAAACTTTCTTCTATCTCATAAGTACATTTTAATATTTAAAAAAAAAACGTGATGACCCCAAAATTACCCACTATCGAATTTCCTCGAACATTTGACCTAACCTACTGAGATTCTGGTATCCGAAAAGCCTAAAACGCAAAATTTAATTAATATTCTGAGAAAATGAGCTTAGTAGTGCCTCATGTTGGGTAATCTATATATTTAAAACACCTGGCTGTTTTTTTAGTCATCAGCCCTGAGCTTCCTACTGGCCCGATTTTGATAATTATTTTTTTAAATGAAAGCTGTTTATCTGTAGATGTGCCCATTCTGGCTAATTTTTAATTTATTTCCATTTTTATATTTTATTTTTAATTTTAAATGCTTTTTCGTGTCATTTCTTCAAAACAGTGGCAACAGGTTAAGCTTTTCTCACTATAATAAAAATTTATTTTGTTTTATTCCTTTTCACCAATCAGGATCTTGATCTCATCCGTGAATGTGTAATTGCATTTCAAAGAAAAAAAAATAATGGTTTGCGCAAAATTTAATCCTAATAAAATGATTGCACATAATTATTCACTAATCGCTGTACAATACACAGATTATTTACTGTGTGATATTATTAAGTATTATGTAAATAAAATAACAGAAAATAAACTTTTATAAAATATAATATCTAAAGCGAAATTTTGTCGATGGAGAAAATGTCGTCATTGAGAAAACAGATAAGTTTGTTCCATGAATATAATATACATTGTTATAGCTGTTTCAGTGATGATGTCATATTCACTGACTTTTATTCCTGCATTTAAATAAACTGAACTTCTATTTTTTTAAAGGTCCGCGATGTGCACGAATGAAAATATTTCTATAAATTGCGCCATTTCCATTTAATTACAATAAATATTTTATGGAACTAAGGACTTTTTAATAACTGCATAAATCACGCTTTTATTTCTGGAAAGGATGAGTGTTTCAGAAGGTGTAAATGATGTCATATAAGAAAAAAATATCCTGTGATATAACGGTATTACGATATTTCTATTTTACATCCTTCTATAGTAAAAAAAAACTAGCCTTAAAAGGAATGACTCCTGGAATGATGCTGATGTGGAAGATTTCCGGAACTAACGAATCCGGGTTGTCCACTCCTTCCATGAGCCGAATAGACCAATCATGATAGGGCTCCGTCTATGCATCGCCGTATGGATTACCATAAAGAGAGGAAAGGTTACCATCGCCAACAATCGCCAAGTTTGTCGCCAACTTGGCGATATATCGCCAAATTTGGCGACCAAAATTAGTTGTCAAAAGTGACGCCAACTTGGCGATAACTGTAATATTTCGCCAAATTTTTAATTTCTTTACAACACCAGTCGTTTGATACATCATTTGAGAGGTTTGCAACTAACTGCTTATTCATATAATGGATGTCTTGTGTGTTATCCCCCACTCTGCTCCCCAGGGGGGGGACACATTTTTTATTTCTGTCAAACACCAGTCGTGTTACACAAGATTTGAAAGGTTTGCAACTGCTTATTCATATTATGGATGTCTTGTGTGTCACCCCCACACTCTGCTATCCCCAGGGGGGTCACATTTTTAATTTCTTTACAACACCAGTTGTGTGACACATCATTTGAAAGGTCTGCAACTGTTTATTCGTTTTATGGATATCTTTTGTGTCACCCCCACTCTGCCCCCCAGGGGGGCACATTTTTAATTTCTTTACAACACCAGTCGTGTGACACATCAGTTAACAGGTCTGCAACTGCTTATTCATACCATGGGATATTGGCGAGCGCAGCAAGCAGGGGTAGCCAATAATTAGGAATCGCGAAGCGATTACGCGGGGGGTTGGCGAGCATAGCGAGCAGGGGGGCGGCGCCCCCCTAGTAATATCAAAAATTAATTAAAATCATTTTGTTGTATTAAGTTATTATTTAAAATAAAAATAAATAAAATGTTTTCTGCTTATCAACAACAAACACAAAAATTTTGTTCTTTTACTTACCCATCATACGTAGTATAGGGTAAGTCTTGCAATCGTTTTGAAAATCGAAAAAAAAATTTTGACGGATTTACACGTTTTAGATAATGGAGATTCCGAAAAACATATTTTTAGAAAAAAAATTTTGCCGTCCGTCTGTCTGTCTGTCTGTCTGTCTGTCTGTCTGTCTGTAAACGCTCTATCTCCCGAACAAATTGAGATAGAGACTTGAAATTTTGTACATAGTTAGTATGTAAGAATGGGACGAACCCTATTTAATATCAGCAACCTCGATTTTCCGGAACTATTTTTTTCGGACTCTCGAAAAATTCGTTCTGATGAAAGGTATATAAAAATTTTCGAATTTGTTTGTTCTAAGGAATGGACGTAAAAGACAATAAAATAACACACATTTTGCATATAGAACGAAGTCGATCGGATAATTAGTTGCCGAGATATTTGTAATCTTGTTTTCCACATTCTTCGATTTTTCATGACCCTGTATTTCATTCAAATTTCAATTCAGAAGTATATTTTAATTGGAAATGAGACGCTTAATCCGATGCAGTTAATTGTTAGTTAATACAATTATTATTTTTGGAGTTATAAGGATGTTTCTTTTACGCAATTCGGTACTACTTGAGTAGTTTGGCGTTTTATATAATTTGTTGAAATTGGTACATCAGCAGTTCTTTAATATAGCATTGCTATGTATATTAACAATATTTAAATTTTGTTTATGAATTACAATGCATTGTATAAATAGTTCCACATGTTTTATTTTCATATACATATCCATGATGGGTAAGTATTACGGTGGCCCCCAACGACTAGTTTTATAACAGATATCGTTTTTCTTTTCGTTGTCATGACAATGAAATTAATTTTGACAAGTTCATGGAGGCTACAAACCAATAAATAAATTAAATTTATTGCAAGTGCTGTAAATGTTTAGTGGATTGGTTATGCAGTTTAATTCACTGTTTCTATAATAATTAAAATATTTTATTGATACTAGGGGGGGCCCCGCCCCCCTGCTCGCTATGCTCGCCAACCCCCCGCGTAATCGCTTCGCGATTCCAAATTATTCTCTACTCCTGCTTGCTGCGCTCGCCAATAACCCATGGTATGAATAAGCAGTTGCAGACCTTTCAAAGGATGTGTCACACAATTGATGTTGTAAAGAAATTACAAATATGCCCCCCTGGGGGGCAGAGTGGGGGATGACAAACAACACATCCATAATATGAATAATTAGTTGCAGACCTTTCAAATGATGTGTCACTCAACTGGTGTTGTAAAGAAATTAAAAATGTGACCGCCCTCCCCCCCCCTGGGGAGAGCAGAGTGTGGGGGTGACACAGAAGACATCCATAATATGAATAAGCAGTTGCAGACCTTTCAAATCTTGTGTAACACGACTGGTGTTGTAAAGAAAATAAAAATGTGTCCCCCCTGGGGAGCAGAATGGGGGATAACACACAATACATCCATTATATGAATAAGCAGTTGCAAACCTCTCAAATAATGTATCAAACGACTGGTGTTGTAAAGAAATTAAAAATTTGGCGAAATATTACAGTTATCGCCAAGTTGGCGTCACTTTTGACAACTAATTTTGGTCGCCAAATTTGGCGATATATCGCCAAGTTGGCGACAAACTTGGCGATTGTTGGCGATGGTGACCTTTCCTCTCTTTATGGTAACCCATATGGCGATGCATAGACGGAGCCCTTTCCTAATTGGTCTATTCGACTCATGGAAGGAGTGGAAAACCCGGATTCGTTAGTTCCGGAAATCTTCCACATCAGCATCATTCCAGGAGTCATTCCTTTTAAGGCTAGTTTTTTTTTACTATAGAAGGATTATAATTATTGTAGAGTTACCAAGAGATATTTAAACGGAGAAAAAATAAACTATGAAGATATTTTTGAATTCGTCTTCTGAGGTATTATATTAACTTCCTAAACAATTTGGCATTTTAATATTGTTTAATGCTTAGAAACCACATTAAAAAAGGATTTGTAGCTGTAGTTAAGTCCAACATAATACTTTATGAGCTGTTTTCCTTATTTTTTATTATTTTCTGAAGTTTGTGTATCTTCATCATGAAAGATTATGTTATCCCTATTTTAAGAAGTGGCAATTGTATATTTCGCTCTGTATATTATTGTGTATTATAAGACTGATATATATCACATCCAATGTACACTCTTTTCCGTCGAATTTCGACGGGTGCAGCTAGTTACTTTTAAAGTATGTTAGCTATACAGCTGAAAAAAAAACTAGCCAAATATGCATTTTTTTTTTAATGTTCTACACTCTAAAAGAAACAAAAAAAATCACATATGTTGGTTATTTATTTATTTTTAGGTGCGTTCGTAATTATGTAAATACGTAGCACCTATTGTTGTCGCTCAGTCCGTCCGTCCGTCCGTCTGTCCGTCTGTCCGCATATAACAACGCAAAAACTACCCAACCGAATCGTTTGAAATTTAAAATACATAATTATAACATAATTTTGTCGAGTCATTTCAAATGTTATGAAAATCGGATGGATAGATCAATTACAGGGACATTCAAAAGGATTCCGTTACATTACGGTCAATAGGGAAAAAAGTTTTAAATGCATTTTAATCGTTTGAAATTTAAAACATATAATTATTGCGTAATTTTGTCGAGTCATTTCAAATGTTATGAAAATCGGATGTATAGATCAATTACAGGGACAATCAAAAGGATTCCGCTACATTACGGTCAATGGGGAAAAAGTTTCAAATGCATTTTAATGGTGTTACACTCATTCGAACATAATAGAATTGGCATGAATCTATGAAATATATACTAAAATATGCATTCTGTACAATCTGTGATGCAAAGAATTTTTATTATTAAATTACAGGGCCACACAAAAGTATTCCACTATATAATGCTATACGGGGAAACATGGTTTGTTACGTGTTTTAATTATATTCAACTATTTCACATTTTATGATAAGATATACGTTGCTGAGGTGTAATAAAAATTACTTCCTGCATATTTACAAAAACGTAAAGATTTCGACTACTATACTGTATCCGGAGTACGCTCTACTATATCAGTAAGATCTGAATATTTTTAAAACTTCGTTATCGTACGAACGCACCTCATTTGCTACGTTCACGTGCAATTTCCAACTTGTTTTAAATATTTTATATTTTTGCGTTTGAAATTTCGATTGTTTCATATTATTATTTTGTGCTAAAATTAAATTTTAACTTTTTTGTCTCTATGTTTATTTTAAGATAAAAAAACGTGATTTATGATTCTATATTGTTCAAAAATTCTGTTCTATATGCTTAATTTAGAGATTTATCATGCGTGCAGCGCTTAATAATGCATTAATCAAAACAATTTTTACATTTTTTTTTCTTTTGTACACACGAAATTTATTTTTCTGGATAATGTAGTTAAGGTTATAAATTTTAGATAGTAATTGTAGAAAGAAAAAAAATGTTCCTTTCTTATCGTTTGAGTTTTGTTACTTTGAAAAAGGAGATGTTTTTGATTGCTTGGACAAACTCAGAAGCCCTGTGCATATTTGATAGTGTACAATCCTTGATACTGTGCATCCTTGATAGTCTTCGGACAGCAGAATACCTAACATACCCGCTCATGCAAAATAAATTAATAAATAAAAGTAAAAATAAATAAGGTAAATGCACCAGTAGTGGGCCACTTAAGGACATTTGTCTTATTATTATTAATATGTTAGTGAATTCCGGAAAACATATATATTTTTAGCCTAGTTTATACTAAAACCTCATAAGCATCTACTTATGTCAAGACCTAACAGAATCTGAAATTTGATGGAATTTCGTCCATTAGTTCTTCAGATGTAGTTATAAAAAAATTTTGCAAAACGTAGCATAGCAACACCATCTTGGACAATTTATGCCAAAACGTAAAAAAGTGTCTAATTATGTTATGGTTTAAAAGAATCTGAACTGTGATGAAATTCTGTGCATCAGTTCTTGAGATATAGCTAGTTTTTTAAAAAAAAACGTGTAAAATATAGCACAGCAGCACCATCAGTTGAAAGATTTATAACAAAAAGTAATCATCGTGTAATTATGTTATATGTCATTTTGTAACAAAATCTGAAGTTTGATGAAATTCTGTGCGTTGGTTGTTGAGATGTAGCTATCGGAAAAATCGTGCAAAATGCAGCATAGCTGCACCACCTGTTGCAAGGTTAATACCAAAATGTAATCAGCGTCTAATTATGTTATATATTCGAGTGTAACAGAATCTAAAATTTGATGAAGTTCTCTTCATTAGTTCTTGAGATATAGCTATCGCAAAAATCGTGCAAAATGTAACATAGCAACGCCACCTATAGGGCAGTTTACACCAAAACAGCGGCTATGTATCTCAAGGTATCGCGGAATCTGAAGTTTGGTGAAATTCTGTGCATTAGTTCTTGAGATATAGCTATAATGAAAATCATGAAAAACGTGGCATAGCAGCGCCACCTGCTGGCCAATTTACACCAAAACTTAATCAGCGTCTATGTATATCACGGGGTCATAGAATCTAAAATTTGGTGAAATTCTGTGTATTAGTTCTTGAGATATAGCAATCTTGAAAATCATGAAAAACGTAGTATAGCAGCGCCACCTGCAGGCCAATTTTCACCAAAAACCAATAGGCACTAACTCATATCATGGTCTAACTGAATATAAAATTTTATTAAATTTTGAACATTAGTTCTTGAGATAGAGCGCCCACAAATTTTTTGTCACATACAGACAGACGGACAGACTCACAGACAGACATTTTCTAAAAATAGTCAAAACGTGTTCAGGACCTTCTAAAACGTATAAATCCGTCGAAAACCGGAAGTCGAAAATTTTCATGAATCCAATACTTTCTTCTTGTAAAGATAGAAGAAAGTAATTAACATTAAGGAGTCTCATTGGAAATAAATAAAGCATAGCATTGCCATGCTATGCTTTAATAATGACCTATTTTTAGGTGCGTTCGTAATTATGTAAATACGTAGCACCTATAGTGGTCGTTCAGTCCGTCCGTCTGTCCATCCGTCTCTCTGTCCGTCCGTCTGTCCGCATATAACAACGCAAAAACTACACAACCGAATCGTTTGAAATTTAAAATACATAATTATTTCATAATTTTGTCGAGTCATTTCAAATTTTATAAAAATTGGATGCATAGATAAATTACAGGGGCAACCAAAAGTATTCCATTACATAACGGTCAATGGGGAAAAAAGTTTCAAATGAATTTTAATCGTTTGAAATTTAAAGTACATAATACATAATTTTGTAGAGTTATTTCAAATTTTTTGATAATCGGGTGCATAGATCAATTACAGGGGCAATCAAAAGTATTCAATTACATTATGGCCAATGGGGAAAAGTTTCAAATGTATTTTTTACTTTTGAAATTTAAAATACATAATTATTTCATAATTTTGTCGAGTTATTTCAAATTTTATGAAAATCGGATGCATAGACCAATTACAGGGACAATCAAAAGTATTCCGTTGCATTACGGTCAATGGGGAAAAATGTTTCAAATGCATTTTAATGGTGTTACACTCCTTCGAACTTAATAAAATTTAGATAATAGATCCAAGTGCTTTTTAATTATAACGCCCCTCGAAACATAAAGAAATTGATATGGATTTATGAAGAGCACTAGAATATATGCCGCACAAAGAGTACTTATTATTCATTTACCAGGCACCACAAAAGAATTCCGAAGTATAATGGTGTAAGGGAAGGGAGGGAGGGCATTATTTTTTTCTAATCAAGAGATTTCATTTATAGAGTCATTTTCTCATTTGTCATCACACGATCTTTAAAATAATAACTTATACAGGTAAAACTGCATAATCGAGTTCACTTGCGCGTATTTGGGCCTGCACGTTTTGCTGAAAAAATGTGCTCAGATTTCTAAATCACTTGTGATGACACTTTAACAGCTCAAAGCTTATGCAGACAAGATATTCAGATCTCGTGTCATACCTTATTATATAAAGCATTGCCAATTCTTTTCATTTAATGCATGCTAAAGTGAAATACTGCTCAACTTCTTGAGAATAGGTTTGAAAAGAAAAGAAAACAGCGTAAGTAGTGGCCAGCATACAATACCCATTTAAATCCGATTGATCATATATGGAACACACTCAAACAACTCATCGTATTCCTTTTTGGCGTTTTCGGAATTTTTATGCATCACTTTTTGAAAAAAGAATTCCCAAAATTCTTATCGAAACCTTCATCGTATCAATAGAAATCAGATGTAGATATTATACTGTTATATATATTAACTATTCTGTATTAACTATTTAAAGGGACCACACACTATATAAAAAGTTCCCCATCTATTTTCACATCAAGATTTGTGTTACTTTTAGGTACTAAAATTGCTGTAGAGTGTCTGTTTATGTTCTTTACCTAATTTCAAAGAGTTCAAATTCCGATACAAGATATGTTAGTGTTTTATTGTCTGTATTACTTTTAATGTATTGAGTACTTCCAATTTTATACCCATGCATGGCTGTTTTGAATTGTTTGCATAGTGTTTAATCAAACATACAAATTTATATAGAATATTTTGTAATTCTGTAGTTCACTTTGGTAATTTTCGTCATTTGAAATTGTGGCAGTATATGATCAGTTATAAGTAGCATCTCTTTTTTTTTCTTTTGTTTTTCGCAAATTATTGTTAAATCTATATTCTCAGCAATATCGGTCAGACTAATTAAATTAATTAAATTAATTATAGCTCGTGCTTTGCTGTCCTTTTTTGTCCAGTCCGCTTAATTGGATCCGGGGGATTTTGTGTTTATTATTTCAAATAACTCTTCTTTAATGAGTATCATTCCACTTTAAATTTCCCAAGTGAGTAATTATTTGAGTTTAACTTTTCAAAAAATTTGCGTGTCTTTGATCCCTGGCATATTTATTTATTTTTAATTTCTATATAATGAGCCGATTTATTTATTATTTAATTCAAAATATAAATGTTCAGTTTTCTTTTTTTTTTCTTTCACGAGCAAAAAAAAGTTAGTGTATTATATATTTACTTTTCGTTTAATTGTAGCATTTAAAACATCATAAAAACTTTTCAATACATTAGGCCATTATATAAAACAAGGTAGAACCCGTCGAGTTTCGACGAAAGAAAATGTTTAAGACGGAACTGTTTCATTGATTTATAAATAAACGTACAAAATTAGTTACAATAAAAAATGCATATTATATTGGTAAGTCTTATTCTTAAATAAATGATGTTTAACCTAAAGTTAACAAAATGCTATTTCAATGAAACTCAGTTGTAGAAATTGTTAAAATTAAGCTTTAATCATACATGTGACCATTAAAAATATTAAATCTCTTATTATAAATTTATTAATTAGGGCTCTTAATGCTAGTATTCCAAAATGAAAAAAAATCAAAATTTATTCCACTTTGATTCAATCATAGATTTTTTTTCTCCCGTGAAATCTAAACCCAACATCGTTTTCACCATGTCAAAATTTATATATGTATCTTTCATATCTATAAACACCTTTCAAAAAAAATGGTATTTTAATTTGATCATTTTGAAATCATTTAAATTCAAAACTTGAAGTCTGGATACTATTAGCTAAAACAGATACTAAGCTATTTATCTTATTAAATAAAAACATAATTTGCAGAACAAATTAAAAAAACCAAGATTTATTTCCTACACTCTTTAAGCCCGAGAAGGGACAGATATTAAGATAATTGATTTATTCATTTCGACATTTAATATTAAATTTTGGTAACAAATAAGTTAAACCAAGTGAACATGAAAAAATAAAAATGCAATTCAAACAATATGATACTTAACCACCCTAAATCTTAGATTCCGTTCAAATGAAATCGAAATAAATCTCCGACTTTTTCTGAACATCTGCTTTTTTGATTGCCTATTCATTTTGTTTACACTTACCGTAAACATAATACAAAATCTGCAATACAAATTTGCAAGTTGAGTTTGGAAAAAAGTCTTAGATTTATTTCGATTTCATTTGAACGGAATCTAAGATTTAGGGTGGTTAAGTATCATATTGTTTGAATTGCATTTTTATTTTTTCATGTTCACTTGGTTTAACTTATTTGTTACCAAAATTTAATATTAAATGTCGAAATGGATAAATCAATTATCTTAATATCTGTCCCTTCTCGGGCTTAAAGAGTGTAGGAAATAAATCTTGGTTTTTTTAATTTGTTCTGCAAATTATGTTTTTATTTAATATCTCAAGTTTTTTAATAACTATTGCATTTAGGTGAACTCATTTCAAAATTAACTGAGGGTACCATCTTCAGGACTTCTTTATGCGGTATCGTGTCACAATTACTGATGTAATTCACCCAGGGCCATAGCTAGAAGTAAACTATGGGGGTGGAGGGCTGGGTGAGCTCAAGAGAATGCCTAAGGGGCTTATATTTTTTTTCTGTCTTACGCAGAAAAGATAAATTAGTACATATTCACATCGTAAGTACTATGTTTTTTATCAAGCTATTATAATAGCTCCATTTTATGCTAAGAAAAGGATATGATGATGAAAAATTTGAGTGCATATCTAGTGCAATATTAAACATAATGTTAGCTTCATATGTGTAAGTAAAATGAGCGAGTGTTGAAACACATACTTTAGTTACAATTTAGTAATTCTGCAAAACTGTGGAAGGACCTCCAAATTAAATTAGATTTTTGAACTAAATTTCCTTTGAATTTTCGGAACAGAAATTCATTTTGTGACATTGGAATCTTTTCCAGGAGGTTCAAACTGTTTTAGGGGGGGGGGGGGCGGTAGATCTGAGTCGCCCGTAGCACCTCCTTAGCTATGGCCCTGAATTTTCCAATGATTAATCTAAATTGTTTTATTAGTGCACTAATGCAGGTTGTTGAATTTTCGATAATATCTTCTAAATTGAATATAATAAATCTTTAATAAAAGCATAAAAGATAATGAATAGCTTTACGGGCAAACAATTGAGCTTTTATTTGAGTTCTTACAAATTCAATATTTTTTCTTCTGCTTTGCTTTGTTTTGTTTGACTCATTACACTTTAGCAGATTTTTCACTAAGGCAAGCTGTCGATATCTTGAAGGATTAGATTTTTTAGAAGTGCGAACCTTACTATGATTTGAGTATTTTTTTTGTGTTCCAGTACTTTAGCTTATGTTTATTAATCTTTGATTTATTTTCCAAATAATATGAAGCGTTACGCTTCTGTAATTGACTTTTACATATTTTTTTATAATATGTTGTTCTTTTATTTTTGATAATTTCCCGGTTTCAAAGATAATATCGTGAATATTTATTAGATTTATCGTTTAATGGTTCAGAAATAAATACTCTTCGTATCGGGTTAGGATGTTCTTCAGTTGGGCCATTTAAGTCAACAAAATGCCGAGAGCAGACATACCAGTCTCTAGTCACCGTTTTTGTATTGATTCTACCACAAGAAGAGAGCCATTCATTACATTTCCGCAAGTCTTTTTGAGGTTTGGGAAAAGGGAAAAATAAAACCCCCTGCATAAAGTCTTTATAATGGTAGCGTTCACCACTCTTGCAACCAGAAAATTTGCATTTTTTCACCATGTTTAAGTTACAGTGCTTAGATGTATAGTTCTAGACATTCACTTATAGTCACTACTGTACCAATAAAATGTAATTATTTTTTTTCATTTCATGTATAACTATATATGTACTTACTTTCTGCATTTCTTCAATTTACACGCTTCTTAAAAATGATTACAAAAAATACAGACACACTCTCAGAAATAAAACTCTCATTTTTGACGATTCAGAAATCCTTGAGCCTTATTTCGTCGTTTTTGACGATCATTTCGTATCAGAATCACGTGACTTTTAACGAAACGTAAACTCTCAAATATTTGACGAAAGTGCGTCCTTAATCATGGCCAGACTTGATGAATTTTAAGGAAACTGTCGCGGTAGCTGTTTATAGAAGGACCCGATATTGTACCTCCCCAAATCTTGCGATTTTAGCAAGGATATATTTGCTTGTTTAAAACAGTACTTTTTAGCGTTTTTCAGAAAATAATGAAATGTAAGCAATTACTCTTGCTACATTAGTTTTTTTTTTTTTTTTTTTTTGAGGAGGGGGGATGTTTATTACTATTTTTATTTATTTATTTGTAAGTTGTATTTCGTTTTGATTTCATTCGAAAAAAAATTACTTCGTTCTACAAAACCGTTCAAAAAGTAAATTTGATCAATAAAATTTCAAAATTCTAAAATCTATTTTATATCCAATATCTACTTTTTTCACTCAAATTAAAAATATATACATATATTTTCTCTCTCCCCTCTATAAACAGTAAATTGTTAAAATCTTATCCACCTACTTAAAGTCTGGCTTAAAGTAGTAAATTTTTTCCTATAAGTACTTCATAATTCGTTATTTTTGAGCATCAAACTAACCAGCCCATATTTTAATCATTCCTTAAGCAAATAAATTTCCCCTAGATGTTATTTAATTAAGTCATATTATAATTATTCATTAACCATTAGAAAATCAAAATAATAAATTCGTCTTATTATTTAAAACTTGCAAGATTTATAACAGAATCGATAAAAGTACTATCACAATTATAAAAATTCAAACACACACTATAATGAATTTTATGCCTTTATAATCACACCTGTCTGAGTAATCTGTGGCGTGACGCTAGGGTGTCGGACTGCCACACTGTGCATTATGAGTTCGAACCCCGTGTGTGACATGTCTTTTTTGCTTCTGTCATTGGATACAGGAGCTTCTAAAAAATTCGATAGATGGCAGCACTAGTCCCTTTTTGACGAAATTTATTGACGATTTGGTATCGTTAAAAGAGTGAGGGAAGTGATTTCATCAATTTGACGAAATATTTGTTCGGAGCATTTCCCAGGAAACGGTTTCGTCAAAAACGAGGAGAATTTCGTGAAATTTGAGTATTCATTTCTGAGTGTGCAGTTTATCTAAATAGTTAAAAGCACATAAAAATCGTTTAAAAACAAAACCTTAAAAATTTTGAACTTGAAGCTTCTCTTCAGTAATACAAATAAACAGAAAATCACAGGCGATTAGATAATTCAAATTGCAGTTGACAGCATGTGCCAGAAACAAGCACGGAGTTAAGGCAAGTTAAAATGATATATTCTGGTGGCAGAGAAATAGCTTCACTACACTCATATTCAATAACGCGGGTTAACTCTTGAGTCCATGTTAAATGCTGGACATGAACCTGATACAGAGAAGGACTTCTCACGCAACTGTGACGCTGCAGTAAATAGGTCAAATTTTTAACAGTGTTCATATATCATAACTTTCCTTTAGATGCTACTTGATTCATTAACTCTAGAATGACAGTAAGAGATCATTTTGGACTTTGCCATATGAAGATATTTTGGTTCGAACCAGAAATTCAAATGACTTAAATAGTTTAATAACTTAAATAGTTTTAAATAAAAATTCTGGTGTTTAATACATTTTTTAAAAATTGGAATAAAAATTTCCGTCTTTCTAGTGCTAATGAATTGATGAATGTCAGAACGCGTCAAAGTGCTTCTATGAGTTAATCCAGAGCAAAGTATTTCCATATGTTAGTACATATTAAAATACTCTCCTTTCAGTCATAAAATCGAAAAATTAAGATGTTATCAAAAACGCAGTATGATTTAATAAATAATCTGCAGTCATCTAATTAATCAATAGCGACATCGGAAATGAGCACTGCTACTTGCACTGTAAACAATTTGACCCTTTTGCTGCATCGTCGCTCCCCCGCTTTTAGAGAATATCTCTCTTTTGACCCATGAGAATGCTCCATAATTGGGGGGAAGTAATCGTTTTCTATAAAAGCGGTGGAGTGACGATGCAGCAAATGGTCAATTTTTTAAAAGTGTGTATATTGTTTTCGAATCTGATAACAGGAACTTTTCTGTCTCCATATGAGAGTGACAACATTCTATACTGTTAAAAAATTAAAACTTTTGCTGTATCGTCACTCCATAGATTTATAAAATATATCTATTTTGACCAATGAGAATGATCCATAATACAGTAAATTAATTGTTTTTTATAAAAAAGGTGGAGTGACGATGCAGTAAAAGTTCCAAATTTTTTACAGTGTATGTTCAGACTGTGATTTGACAGACAAGGTTTTCCAAACTACACAAAATGTGGAAATTTTCTATTCCAAAACTTGACGATACTGAACGAGTACTATTATACGAGTTCAAGAAGTTAATTAGATTCACTTTAATGTCAAGCTCATAGAAAACATTTCGCCATTTTCTTTTCTCTAGACTCGTATTAACCTATCAAATATCCCCGCATATTACCACGTTGATTTCGAGGAATTCTGTCAGAAGAAAATCTTAAAAATTCCCATTTTTAATTCGATAAATGAATCTGAATCTTAAGACAGTGTCGATACACATAAAAATGCACTTTAATTCATTTGTACATTCGGCATACACTGTGCATGCAACACGTTGGCACGATTGGAACAAAATGGCGATTATGTGTCTCATATGCTAACCCGGCTATCATTGTATACTTATTAATAAATTATTTTCTTGTACTTTCTTTTTTAAAATGGGTACTTCTAGATTATCCCGTCGACCAAAAAATTATCGCCAAACTATAAGATTAAATGCCAATAATGGATGATCGTGAATGTCACATTCAATGACATTAATGCGATTCACGTGTTTAAAATGTCATTAAGTAATTTTTATTTCGACTTTTTATTAATATTTTTATTAATATTCTACTAATTATTTATTTTTTCGTTATTTAAAATAAAAATTATGTCACCATGTATAATTTGGCTATTAGTTTGGCGATTTGTATAATTTGGCGAAATTGGTCGACGGGATAACCTAGAAATACCTTAAATGATATAAATTGTTTTGTTCTATTGAAAACGAAATTTTCACCATCAATTTTCGCAAAAATTGCGCCAACGTGATAAGTATTAGACATCTGTGGCAAAGGACAGAGCGTTATGAATATTTCAAATGAGTTTACATTTTATAATTTCATACAAATAATGCATCAAAAGAGTTTTATAAAAATATTAACTTGAAATATAAAAAAAAACAGCTACTTTTCAACAGAAACTCTTTGTGATGTTTTAAAAATTAAATCGTGTAAGTTTCTTATCATTTTAATAATCATAGGAATAATAAATTTAATACAAACTAATTCAAAATTAAATTTTATTCAATGATTAATTATTTGTAATGTTATAAGTTGAGGAGCGATTTTAAAAAATCGCCAAATTGGAAATTTAAAAAAATATTTGAATGATTAGGTTGATAGAATTGGCTAATTTATTGCAGTGCCGAAAAGTCTTACGCCAATTAGTCGTTAAATCTGCGGTTTAGCCTTAAAAAAATTGCCAGGAATTGAGTTTGAAGGCCTAGTTCTGCAGATTTACTAATTTCATTACGTACCAAGGATGATATACTATTATTTTTTAATACTATTATTTTTGGAGACTTTTATTTACCTTAATTTATTTTGATTTTCTTCGAACGTATAAGGCAAAGACATTATAAAAATTGTGGTATAGGTACAAAATTCCGGCACAAATATCATATACTGGCTTTGGCGCGATTTTTTTTCAGATGCCAATGTGTCAGAAACCCCACTTTCAAATACCATTATTTACATATATATTTTTAAGTTATTTTCTATTATTTTGAAAAACAATAAATAGAAAAAAGCTTAATTTACTAATTTTCTATATTTCTTCAATTAAAAAACGCCTTGATCCATCAATTAATATTAGAAAATATCTCTTTATTACAAAAATCATGCTTCATATTTATTATTTTCTGAAAATGATTCTTTTTCCTGGTACCAAATGTTTAAAAATCTCCGTTTCACTTCCAATATGAAGTCTTAAATATGCCGTTTTTAATTCTTACAAAAAAAAATTCTTTTTAAATCACGTAAAAATTATTAAATGCTACAGGAAATATGTCCATTGATCACTAAGATTTTCATTTTCTTTTTTTTTTTTTTTTGATTGGAGGAATTTTTTTTTAACTGAATTAGATTAGGTGCTTCGAAGAAAATCTGTGGCAGCGCGTACAAAAGGTGGGAAAATGTCTAGTAAATAACTCGTTCAATGTTAAATTCCCTATTAAAATAACATTACGGAGTCGCATTGGAAATAAATATAGCATAGCACTACCGTGCTATGCTATAATACTATAATGCGAGCAAAAATTGTGTGTGTGTGTCAGTATGGGTAAATTTTGTGTGGGTAAATTTAAGTGAGAAAATCATTGGGTTAGGTCACATGTTCGAGAAATTTCGATTAGTGGGTCACTTCTGGGTCATTCTAATTTTATCTAGACAATGTCTCGCGCAATTTTGACTAAATTTTGTATTCTATCGTTTTTGGGTACAAGAAAAGCATTGGGTTAGATCAGATGTTTGAGAAAATTATATTAGTGGGTCATTTTGGGTCATAATAGGTAGGGGTCAAATTAATTATATTTAAAAAACGGCTTAATCGATTTTATCTAAATTTTGTATTTAACGTTTTTCGACACGCAAAAACTAATGAGCTAGGTCCCATGTTCGAGAGATTTCGATTATAAGGGTCATTTGTGGGTCATGTTGGGTCGTGTTAATTTTATGTAGATAATGGCTCTCACCATTTTGAATATACTTTGTATTATATTGTTTTCGGGCAAAAGAAAACCATTGGAATAGGACATATGCTCGTGAAAATTCAATTAGTGAGTAATTTTGGGTCATAATGGGTTAGGGTCATTCTAATTATATATAACGACTCAATCAGTTTTACCTAAATTTTGTAATGCAAAGTCTTTTGTCATGAGGAGAGTATTGGGCTGAGTCGCATGCTAAACAAAATTATATTAGTGGATCACTTCGCTTCATTGCTGAATGCTGTCAAGCTAATTTCACCTAAGAAATGGCTTAAATGATTTTGATTAAATTTTATATTCGACTGTTTTTGATTATCTGAAGACCATTGAGCTAAGTCACATGCTTGATCAAATTTGATTAGTGTGTCATTTTGGGTAATACGAGTCAGAGTCACGAGAATATGGCAACAAACAATAAGTTGGCGATATTTGACAAAATATTGGCGACATTTGGCCGAAAAATCGATTATTAAGATTACAAAAGCCAAAACACGTATTTGGCGCCAAATGAAAGAATGTCTCCTAATTTGGCTGTATCTGGCAAAAAATATTGTCTTTCAGAATGTGAAGAAATTTTTTATACATTCTTAATAGGTTTCGAGATGCATGGTGAACACCAATCAGAGTCGAGCTAAAAAAGTGATTTGGATCGATGTCCTTTCGTTGTAGATTTTAAAATAACGTAAAATTTATGAACATGTGCATACAAACATAGTTTCCTTATTAATTGTTTTTGTAAATAATGCTATTATAAATAACATGTTTTACAGTAATAATACAGAGTGAATGATGCAGTAAAAATACTATATCGAGTAGAACACAAAGTTAATTTTGACCGAGTTTAGCTCGGTCACCCCTGCTAGTATTCTTTTAAGTGTAAATGAAATTTTGTAAATGAAACCAAAATTCACCGGTTTTATACAGATGACATTTTGAGACAGCATGTACTTTAATTATTTTTTTTTTTTCACTTTTGATGAGTAAATGGCAACATAAAAGTACAGTAAGTCTGCTTTTTAACCTTCACTTTTAATCAGAAATGGAGATTTTCTGTTGCCACGATTAGATAAATGGAATTATAAACTACAAAAAAATTAATATTTCAAAAACAAATTACTATACAATTTTGAAACAAATTGCATTCAAAGTGCATTTTTTTAACCCATTTGACGGTGTAAAAATTGAAAATGTGGGATGTTTAAAAATTTTAAAAAATTACAATGGTAAAAATTGTTTTCAGCGAAATTTCATTTCAAATTTCAAAGTGTTTCCATTCGCAAAATGACGTATGCGTTACGCACAGATACGTTTGGCCTTTGTAATATAGATAGATATTTCTTCTGCACTAAACATGAGACATATCATCAGTCTCGTAATCATTGTCAGAAAATTTATGGCATGTTAAGCAAAAAGAAAAAACAAAACACTCGATAGACATTAAACGCGATCTTTCATCTTTAAACGGAGTAAGAAAGAAATATATTTAGATGGCCTTTTTGATATACAATTAAAGATAAAAGTAGGTAAATCTCTTACCTGATATTTTATATCTCGGCTGTGGAATAGATGATGGCTAGGGACCTCGAGGACTATTCGTGTAAACCATAGGTTCCCAAAGGGGGGCGGTAGCGTGTTTAGAGCAAAATGGGGGGGGGGGCGTTCGGACAGTCAAGGGGGGCGGTCATGGCGTACCTAGCTATTTTAGAACTAATGTAATGAAAATAATTAATCTCCGCTGCATTTCCCGATCCGTGACAAAAACCTTAACAACACCTTTAAATGGAAATCTATAAAGATGAATACAGATCTGAGGGAGAGGGGGGGGGGATAATTTATTTTACTAATATCAAAAATCGCCGTAGAACACGTAGAAGAGCCTAAAATCGCAAAGAACATTTTTCTTTCAATCATGTTAAAAACATTGCAGCTGAATTCTTTCATAAATATCAAAATGTCCCAGAGGAACAGGAAAAATCACCATGACTCGCCTTAAAAATCATTATGAATTTAAAAATTGTGGAGTAGAAAATTTGCGGTAATTGGCTGGGTAACAATTTTAAACAGAATTATTTTTTTTACTAATCTGTATTTCGAAATATTCTGAAGTATAATGGAACATGTTTGAATAGAGATTTTTAACCACTTAATCGTCGCGACCGAGACATTCACAGGCTGCAAGTTTCACGCCTTCTATTCAAAATTGTTTGATTCCCACCAGTTTTATAAAATAGTGTAATTAGTTTCGTTCTGGTTCGTGTTACTTGTCATTAAATTGATGAATAATTTTTTACAAAAAAGTGGTGGCAATAATGAATTTGAATTTTTAAACCGTAATTTAATGCGACCAAATCCGTGATTTGAATCAAGTCAAAAATTTGGTTTATTCTTAGTGAAAGTAATAAAAATTATTATATCTATAAATTTGTTCAAAATTAAATTTATTTAAACTTAAATAGGGAAAAATTATGTATTTCAAAATATCTTAATAGAAGAAGAAAAGGCAATACAAAATTGAGTATTTGAAATATTAATCTAGGCATTCTCCCACAAACCAATCGTTATTTATGTGTTTTCAAATAAACCCATGAAGCTTTCTAGACTACAAGAGCATTTGAATAAATGCGCGCTGATAGAAAAAATATGTTCTATTTTTACTTTCTTCTATCTTTACAAGAAAAAAGTATTGAATTCGTAAAAATTTCGAAACCCGGTTTTTGAATTGGATTTGATTGACACGTTTTAGCAGTCAGAGATTCCAAAAAAACATGTTTTTAACAAATGTCTGTCTGTGACTCTGTCCGTATATGACATAAATTTTGTGGACTCTCTTCTTTAACAACTAATGCACGGAATTCAACAAAATTATATAATAAGATAGTTCCTGATATGAATTGATGTTGATTAGTTTTTGGTGTCAATCGCTCAATAGGTGGCATTAATAAACTGCCTTTTTCACGATTTCCGCAACAGCTTTATCTCAAGAACTACTGCAGAGATTTCCACCAAACTTCAGATTCTATTAGCCCTTGACATGAATGGATGCTATTTACATTTTGTTGAAAATTTCTCTACAGGTGGCGCTGCTATGCTGTCTTTTTCAGGATTTCTTCAACAGCTCTATCTCAAGAACTAACTCTCGGATTTTCACCAAACTTCAGATTTGGTTAGTTCTTGACATTGATATTTATACATTAACATACCGAGATCATTCTTAGATCCATTCGCGAATGGTGATACAGCAGTATCATCTTATTTGGAGGAAAAATTCGTGGAACTCTCATCAAATGAGAACTAAGAGTAAAATTCAGAAATTGATACCTAGAGTTCTAACTTTAAAAGCCAATACAGCTCTCTAGCCTAGATTGATAGCGAGCGTACACAAAAATTTTAATTGCTTTTTCTTGATCACATTTGGCTGAGAGTGGGTTCCGTGCAGTTGCTAATTTACTGTCTAAGAAAAGGAACAGATAACTTTGAACCTGACAATTTGAACTAATGTTAAAGAAACTGAAATCCGACCTGAGCAAATTGTTAAAATTCCATCAGCCCCAACTATTTAGTTATTTGTTTAGAAATTCTTATTGATTTTGTGTTTATTTTTAAATTTTTAATAAATTATTTTTTACTGCATTTGATGGTCGTTTTAATTAACTTCTAATTTATGATTCTTAATAGATAGATAGATAAAATATAGAGAAATATTCAATAATATTTTAACATTTTGTATAAGTAATTATTGTGGAAGGGGGGGGGGCGTTGGCCATTTTTTCTCTTGTAAAGGGGACGCTAATCCAGAAAAGGTTGGGAACCTATGGTGTAAACCAGTGAAATACTCATTTTACATTCTCATCTAAAATATTCTTGATTCGGCTTGATTCTACTAAAAAAAAAGCTTCTATTATACAGAGTGTATCTAAACTACTGGGCAAAACTTTAAGGGGTGATAGTACACATCAAGACAAATAATATGAAATGGGAAACCAAGGGTCCCAAACGTCTTCCGAAGGAGATAGGCGTCATCAAAGTTTAGGGTCCAAAATTTGAAATGATCATAAAAAACGGAAAAATTGGTCGATTCGTTTGCTGTTTTCACGAAAACTATTCTTTATGTCAGTATTGTCTTGAAAATAAATTATAAAGATAAATTTTAAAAAATGCCGATAGAGGGCGCTTTAGAATTTGGAGTAACGAACAACTATTTTTTACCGTTATCTTTTGCATCTCATTAAATTTTTTTAGACGTTTAGACATAAACTTAAAATTTGAGCTCAAAATCTGTGGTTAAATAGCGCAAACTGAACTGTGTTCAATCGGAGTGGGTAGGTTCAAATTTTAAATGATTATAAAAAACAGAAAAATTAGTCAATTGATTTGCGGTCTTCATTAAAATTATTCTTTATGTCAGTATTGTCTTGAAAATAAATTATACAGATAAATTTCAAAAAATGTCGATAGAGGGCACTTTAGATTTTGGAGTAACGTACAACTATTTTTTACCGTTATTTTTTGTATCTTATTAAAATTTTTTAGAAGCTTAGACACAAACTTAAAATTTGAGCTGAAAATCTGAATCGTTGAGAGTGGTTAAGTAGCGCAAACTGAACTGTGTTCAATGGGGGTGGGGAGGTTCAAATTTCAAATGATTATAGAAAACGGAAAAATTGGCCGATTCGTTTGCAGTTTTCTCTAAAACCATTCTTTATGTCAGTATTTCCTTAAAAATAAATTTTAAAGATAAATTTCAAAAAATTCCATTAGAGGGCTCCTTAAACATTAGAGTAACCAACAACTATTTTTAACCGTTACCTTTTTTATCTAAATAAATGTTTTAAAAGCTTAGATTTAAATTTTGAGCTCAAAATCTGAATCGTTGTGAGTAATTAAGCAGCGAAAAATGGAACTGTGTTCGTAGGGTGGGCAGGATAACATTTCAACTCCTGAACACAGTTCAGTTTGCGCTTCATAACCCCTCCCAACGATTCAGAATTTGAGCTCAAAATTTTAGTCTAAGCTTTTGCAAGCATTTAATTAGATTAAAAAAACAGTTAAAATTGTTGTCGGTTACTTTAAAGTTTAAAGTGCTCTCTAGCGGAATTTTTTGAAATTTATCTTTAAAATTTATTTTCAAGGAAATACTGAAATAAAGAATGGTTTTAGAAAAAACCGCAAACGAATCGACCAATTTTTCCGTTTTGTATAATCATTTGAAATTTGAATCTTCACACCCTCATTGAACACAATTCAGTTAGCGCTACTTAACCACTCTCAACGATTCAGATTTTCAGCACAAAACTTAAGTTTATGTCTAGGCTTTAAAAAAATTTATTGCGATGCAAAAAATATCTGTAAAAAATAGTTGTACGTTACTCCAAAGTCTAAAGCGCCCTCTATCGACATTTTTTTGAAATTTATAATTTATTTTCAAGACAATACTGACATAAAGAATAGTTTTAATGAAAACCGCAAATCAATTGACCAATTATTCTGTTTTTTGTAATCATTTGAAATTTGAACCTACCCACTTTCATTGAACACAGTTCAGTTTGCGCTACTTAACCACAGATTTTGAGCTCAAAATTTAAGTTTATGTCTAAACTTCTATAAAAATTTAACGAGATGCAAATAATAACGGTAAAAAATAGTTGTTCGTTACTCCAAAGTCTAAAGCGCCCTCTATTGGCATTTTTTGAAATTTATATTTATAATTTATTTTCAAGACAATACTGACATAAAGAATAGTTCTCGTGAAAACCGCAAACGAATCGATCAATTTTTCCGTTTTTGAAGTGAAAACTTCTTTAGCGGCGCTGAGCACTTTTTGTATTGGGTAAAAACTTCCAAACTCGCGTCAGGGTCACGTGATGCTGATCGAAAAAGATCGAGGGGAAGGGAGAGGAACTAGTATCTCCCACTCTTTCTACCGTGCCTGAGTGTGCTGCTCCGTTTAGGCGGCACAGGGCGCTTGCGCGAATGTCCGTGTGTGTTTTTTTAAGTTATAATTGTATTTAAGTTTAACAACTTATACTGTTAATAGATGGAATAAAACGTTATGAAAGAAAAAGTATGACATTGTGCATTGATTATGCTGCAGTTTCCAACTACTTTTTTTCATTTTTTTATTGTATTTAAATAATAACAACATAAATTGATACCAAATGGAATAAAAAGTTAAGAAAGAAAAAACATGACATTGCACATCAATTATGCTGCACTTTCCAACCATTTTTTTCAATTCCTTAAATTTTCAATTGTATTTAAAGTTTAACAACTTACATTGTTATCAAATTGAATAAAAAGTTAAGAAAGAAAAGACATGGCATTGCTCATCGATTATACTACACTTTTCAACCAATTTTTAAAATTATAATTGTATTTAAAGTTTAACAACATATACTGTTACCAGAAGGAATAAAATGTTAAGAAAGAAAAAATATGACATTGTGCATCAATTATGCTGCACTTTCCAACCACTTTTTTCAGTTTTTTTTAATTTTTGATTGTATTTAAATAGTAACAACATAAATTGATACCAAATGGTATAAAAAGTTAAGAAAGAAAAACGTGACATTGCACATCGATTATGTTGCACTTTTAAACCTTTTTTTTTATATATATATATTTTCAATTGTTTTTAAAGTTTAACAACTTATATTGTTATCAAATGGAATAAAATGATAAGAAAGAAAAGACATGATATTGTACATTGATTATGCAGTACTTTCCAACCAATTTTAAAAATTGTAATTGTATTTAAACCTTAACAACTTATACTGTTACCAGAGGGAATAAAATGTTAAGAAAGAAAAAGTATGACATCGCGCATTGATTACATTGCACTTTCCAACCATTTTTCTCTCTTTTTTTTTTTTAATTTTTGATTGTATTTAAATAGTAACAACATAAATTGATACCAAATGGAATAAAAAGTTAAGAAAGAAAAACATGACATTGCACATCAATTATGCTACATTTCAAAACCATTTTTAAAATTTTTTATTTTTTATTGTATTTAAATAATAACAATATAAATTGATACCAAATGGAATAAAAAGTTAAGAAAGAAAAACATGACATTGCACATCAATTATGCTGCACTTTCCAACCATTTTTTTTCAATTCCTTAAATTTTCAATTGTATTTAAAGTTTAACAACTTACATTGTTATCAAATTGAATAAAAAGTTAAGAAAGAAAAGACATGACATTGCTCATCGATTATACTACACTTTTCAACCAATTTTTAAAATTATAATTGTATTTAAAGTTTAACAACATATACTGTTACCAGAAGGAATAAAATGTTAAGAAAGAAAAAATATGACATTGTGCATCAATTATGCTGCACTTTCCAACCACTTTTTTCAGTTTTTTTAAATTTTTGATTGTATTTAAATAGTAACAACATAAATTGATACCAAATGGTATAAAAAGTTAAGAAAGAAAAACATGACATTGCACATCGATTATGCTGCACTTTTAAACCTTTTTATATATATATATATATTTTCAATTGTTTTTAAAGTTTAACAACTTATATTGTTATCAAATGGAATAAAATGATAAGAAAGAAAAGACATGATATTGTACATTGATTATGCAGTACTTTCCAACCAATTTTAAAAATTGTAATTGTATTTAAACCTTAACAACTTATACTGTTACCAGAGGGAATAAAATGTTAAGAAAGAAAAAGTATGACATCGCGCATTGATTACATTGCACTTTCCAACCATTTTTCTCTCTTTTTTTTTTAATTTTTGATTGTATTTAAATAGTAACAACATAAATTGATACCAAATGGAATAAAAAGTTAAGAAAGAAAAAACATGACATTGCACATCAATTATGCTACATTTCAAAACCATTTTTAAAAATTTTAATTGTATTTAAAGTTTAACAAAATATACTGTTACCAGATGGAATAAAAAGTTAAGAAAGAAAAATCATGATATTGTGCATCGATTATGCTGCACTTTCCAACCATTTTTTTAAAAATTGTATTTAAAATTTAACAACTTATATTGTTTGATTACTATTCAATTTGTTGCAAGTTTCAGAAGATACGGTCGTCCAGCAGCAGGAGTAGCTATTTATAAAAGGTTGTTTGATGTAATGGGCATATATTTCCACAATTCATATGAATGTGCATGTGAGGTACACCAGTATGTTTAGTAGTAATGTTTTTGATATCAGTGATATATGTGTTTGTTGTTGCCACTCTGAAAATGAAAAACTAATTGTATTGGTTGCCATTTATATTTCACCGGATAAGTCTTTAAGTGCAAATGAGAATTTTTGTATGAAAATTTATTTATTTGTTCTAAAGAGGCTTCTGCATTACTTCAAGATAGAATTGGAAAGAGATTTGATGATTTGCCGATGATTTTGAGTAGGGATTTCAACATCAACTTTGTGGATGATGAAAATCTACAATTAATTGAATTTTTAAATAGAAAATTTGATTTAACAATGACCAACCATCGCAATCTTAGCACAGACAGATAAAAAATTACAATTGATGCAGTCATTACAAGATATTTAAATAGAATTGAATCAAAATTGTTTGCTATATATTTTAGTTACCATAAACCTATAATATCAAATCTAGAATATAATGATAATAATGATGATGATGATGATGGAAGAATTGTTGAAATGGGGATGAAAATTCATAAGTTTTATGGGTATTTATTTCAAAGAATACCAACTGACGATATTTCATATTTCATGCATTTGTAAATTTATGTTTTAAGCAATAGATTGCAATTTTTGTATGTAAAATAATATGCATTATTTTTCATGTACAATAGCGCATTAAATGAAAATTGTAATATAATTTTTGTAGCAGTAGTTTATAATAATGAATAAAAAACACTTCATTTAAAAGTATTTTCTGCACAATAAAATATGTCCAGACGACTAAAAAAATACACACATAATTGTTCAAGTTTTCACTTCTGTCGGCACTCCCGGAGTGCCTTTTTTTTATAATCATTTCAAATTTTGGACCCTAAACTTTGATGGCGCCTATCTCCTTCGGAAGATGTTTGGGACCCTTTGTTTCCCATTTAATATTATTTGTTGTACTATCACCCCTTAAAGTTTTGTCCAGTAGTTTAGATACACCCTGTATATGTTTGCGTGTTTTGAATTAATGATTCCATTACGATTAGAAACTATATATTAACAAAAAAATACAATCGGAGCATTTTAATGCTCCGTTTAAACTAAACGGCTACATTAGGAGAAACTGAAAGATACATCTGAAGTGGGCTTATACATCTGCCACAAAAAGAAAATAATAATAATAAAAATATATCTGGTAAAGTTCTGTATCTGGTGAAGGTCTTACATACATCCGCTTTGAACAATGAGGACGACGAGTGCGATTAAGTTTGAACCGAGCACCTTCCGTCTATCTTGAAAGCAGAACCTCTCAGCCGTTGAGTAATTATCTGTAAGGGACATGAGAGTGGGCGCTGATAATCACGTCCAGTGGCGCACTTCGGATTAAACTTTTAGTCCAAGAGCCGACCGAACAAAACCCTGTGTCATCGAATACAAGAAAAACTCCTCATTTTATGGAGGAACAGTAATAGGGGAATCTAGTCACCAATGTCTGCCGGAACCGTAGTGGAGCATAAACTAAAAATGAATGCCACTAGTGGATGACTCCTAGGCTGAGCATTGTGTTTTCTTGCATCCAGTTTTCCATGCTTTCAAACTTTTTATTGTAGGACAAACACGACAAACCTACGAATGAACCACTAGTGGTATCAATTTTTAGGTGCGTTCGTAATTATGTAAATACGTAGCACCTATTGTTGTCGCTCAGTCCGTCACTCCGTCTGTCTGTCCGTCTGTCCGTCCGCATATAACAACGCAAAAACTACCCAACCGAATCGTTTGAAATTTAAAATATATAATTATAACATAATTTTGTCGAGTCATTTCAAATTTCATGAAAATCGGATGGATAGATCAATTACAGGGACAATCAAAAGGATTCCGTTACATTGCGGTCAATGGGGAAAAAAAGTTTCAAATGCATTTTAATCGTTTGAAATTTAAAACATATAATTATTGCGTAATTTTGTCACGTCATTTCAAATGTTATGAAAATCGGATGCATAGATCAATTACAGGGACTATCAAAAGGATTCCGTTACATTACGGTCAATTGGGGAAAAAATTCAAATGCATTTTAATCGTTTAAAATTTAAAACGTATAATTATTATGTAATTTTATCGAGTCATTTAAATGTTATGAAAGTCGGATGCATAGATCATCTACAGGGACAATCAAAGGTATTCCATTACATTACGGTCAATGGGAAAGTTTCAAATGCATTTTTATGATGTTACACTCATTCGAACATAATAGAATTGGCATGAATCTATGAAATACATACTAAAATATGCATTCTGTACAATCTGTGATGCAAAGAATTTTCATTATTAAATTACAGGGCCACACAAAAGTATTCCACTACATAATGCTATACGGGGAAACATTGTTTGGGGCGTGTTTTAATTATATTCAACTATTTCACATTTTATGAATAAGATATACGTTTCTGAGGTATAATAAAAATTGCTTTCTGTATATTTACAGGAACACAAAAAAGATTTCGACTATTATACTGTATCCGAAGTACGCTGTACTATATCAGCAAGATTTGAATATTTTTAAAACTTCGTTATCGTATGAACGCACCTCATTTGCTACGTTCACGTGCAATTTCCAACTTGTTAGTCTATGCACTACTTCACTTCCGGCAGATATGGGTCATTAGATTCCTCTTTCACTACTCTTACATAAAAGGAAGGGTTTTTTCTTGTGCTCGATGACATCGTGTTTTGGGCACTTGGCTCTTAAACTGTTTGAAGGAGGCTAACATATTTCAGAGGTCTATGTTTTCGAAAATACGGTCACCGCCAAAAAAATCTTGACACTTGAGATTTTAGACGTTTTGTTGAATATCTAGAAATATACATGAGGAATTATTCTGAAACTTCAGGTGTGTAAACAATATAGCACAGGTCATATATTTTCGTGAAATTTTTTTGCCGAAGTCCCATAGGGAACCGTCAAAAAAATGAAAAAGGATGAATATCTTTTGGATAATCCTGTCAAAACTAATGTAGAAAAAGCATTCAAACTGCAGATTATCATTAAGTGACTTATTGTAATTATGTGTGTTCATTTTTATGCGGATAGTATGTATACTCGTACAGAAATTAAGGTTTTTATAAAAACAATCCCAATTTTTTTCAAGATTTTTGCTTATTATTTGCAGAGTTCTTAATATAAAATAAAGTTTTTTCCTGAACATATGACAAACAATATTATACATAATACCCAGCAACCAGAATTTAAAAAATAATAATAATTGTATGAATAATGAACAGGTTTACTAAATAAATTTTCAGTGCGCATGCGTAAAAGTTATGCAAATTTTGATTGCTTATTGTGTTAGCTAAAGGTATGGAGCAACTTTTGTAAAAGTCTCAGAATCGCAGCTTAAAAATGCTGAAAATTATCGTCGATAGAATCAGATGAAAATCCGTTATTTCCAAAAAGACGCAAAAATATAAGGGGTTGTATCCAAATATAGTAGTGCGCGCAATATTATGCACAGTCACCGCAAAAAAATCTTGACACTTGAGATTTTAGACGTTTTGTTGAATATCTAGAAATATACATGAGGAATTATTCTGAAACTTCAGGTGTGTAAACAATATACCACAGGTCATATATTTTCGTGAAATTTTTTTTGTTGAAGTCCCATAGGGGACCGTAAAAAAATTGAAAAAGAATGAATATCTTTAGGATAACTCTGTCAAAACTAATATAGCAAAAGCATGCAAACTGCGGATTATTATTAAGTGACTTATTGTAATTATGTGTGTTCATTTTTATGCGGATAGCATGTATACTCGTAGAAAAATTAAGGTTTTTATAAAAACAGTCCCAATTTTTTCAAAGATTTTTGCTTATTATTTGCAGAGTTCTTAATATAAAATAATGTTTTTTTCCTGAAAATATGACAAACAATATTATACATAATACCCTGCAACCAGAATTTAAAAAAATAATAATTGTATGAATAATGAACAGGTTTACTAAATAAATTTTCATTGAGCATGCGTGAAAGCTACCAAAATTTTGATACATAATGTGTTAGCTAAATGTAAAGAGCAACTTTTTTGAAAGTCTCAAAATCACAGCGTAAAAATATCGAAAATTATCGTCGATAGAAAAAGCATTCGTCGTCGATAGAAAAAATTCGTTATTCCCAAAAAGCAGCAAAAAGATAAGGCGCTGTATCCATATTTCATTGTTTAGTAACAATATAGCATACAATGCCCGAAAGAAAAAAAAACATTTGCTTCGCATTTTAAATGTTCAGATGTTTTACTTTATTTTTGAATTGACAGTGCTTTTGAGGCCTCTAGCTACTATGGCTGCCGCCTCAGTTGATCCATAATACACAGAAACAGAGACAATACAGAACACTTTTTATTACAGATATCCATTACATATATTTATTAAACTTCAAAGGGACAACACACCATCCATGCCCGAACCCAGATTCGAACCGGGGACCCACAGTGTGGCATCACCGACCATGCCACTTGGTCGGCATTTATTTATTTATTTATTTATTTATTTATTTTTGCCTGTTTTAAACATAGAAACCGGGTAGAAGTTTCCATTGAGCATGCGCCACTTTAAATAGTAATGCTTGCATCTTGAGATGACTCAGCGGTTTCTTTTCGTATCTTCTAGTGGTTTAAAAGGTGGAATTTAATTTTGTTGCAGATACAAATCTTTTTTTGTGCATATAATGGGGCGAAAAAAGCTTACAGTTGTTGAAAAATCTCGTGCTTTAACTTTATTAGAACGAAATGTTCCTATAAGTCGCATTGCTAACGATTTGCAAGTATCGAGACAAACGATTTATGCCTCAAAAAAGGCGAGTGCAAATTTACCTCGGGACAGTGTGCCAGTACGAAAAATCGGTTCAGGAAGACCAAAAAAGACCTCAGACCGGACTGATAGTATTTTGAAACGCGAGGTATTAGTAAAACCAACCATTACAGCAGCAGAAATAAAAAATAAACACCCAAATCTATTAAAGGATGTATCAGTAAGGGCTGTCTGCCGCAGACTTCAAAAAGACTTGAAGCTTCCAGCTCGAATAGCAGCGAAAAAACCCATACTTACTGACGTCATGAAAAAAAAAAAGATTAAATTTTTGTAAGAAATATTTGAATTGGACAGCAGAAGACTGGAAGAAAGTAATGTTTTCTGATGAAAGTACCTTCAGGCTTATCAGAGGGCGCCCGATGTTGGTGAGACGACCTAAAGGTTCCTCACGCTATGATACGAAGTTTACCGTGAAAACTGTAAAACACTCAGATAATGTCATGTTATGGGGAGCTTTTAGTGGTGAAAAAGGTAAAGCTGGATTATATTTCCTTCCAAAAAATATTACTATGATTGGAAGAAAATATATAGAAGTTTTACAAAACCACTTACTGAAATTTTGGTCCATTCATGGATGTGAGTATTTCATGCATAATGGAGCACCTGCACACAAATCAAAACTTGTACAAAAATGGTTAAATGATAATAATATACCAGTGCTTGATTGGCCAGGCAACTCACCTGATCTCAACCCTATAGAAAATGCTTGGAATCATATGAAAAATAAGGTACAAGAGTGTCACCCATCCAGCATAAAGGAATTGAAAGAAGTATTGGAAACTTTGTGGATCAATATGGACAAAAACTATTTCCGAAATTTAGCAACTTCTATGCCTAACAGATTGCAAAGTGTCATAAAAGCGAAGGTAAATGTGTCAAAATATTAGTTTAGGCAATAAAATTATTTAAAATGTAAGTGTTTACTTTTATAACACTTTTTTATGAGTGCCAAGATTTTTTTTCTCGGCTCTGTACATAATATTGCGCGCACTACTATATTTGAATACAACCCCTTATCTTTTTGGAAACAACGGATTTTCATCTGATTCTATCGACGATAATTTTCAGCATTTTTAAGCTGCGATTCTGAGAGTTTTACAAAAATTGCTTCATACCTTTAGCTAACACAATATGCAATCAAAATTTGCATAACTTTTACGCATGCGCAATAAAAATTTATTTAGTAAACCTGTTCATTATTCATACAATTATTATTTTTTTAAAATTCTGGTTGCAGGGTATTATGTATAATATTGTTTGTCTTATGTTCAGGAAAAAACTTTATTTTATACTAGCGGACCCGACAGACGTTGTCCTGTCACCGGCAGACGTTTTCCTTCTTGGCACCGACTCCAGAAAATCAAATAAATGTACGTAAATATGGTAATACACACGATAAACACTACGCTCTTAATTTAATTTCTTATTACAATTATGTAAGGAAATTATATTTCACTCTTCAGTATTTTTTTAAGTCGGTTCAATTTTTGATAGAAAAGTTTATTTTTCTCTTTTTAGTTAAAAGTTAACGATTGTCTGAAGTCGGTTAATCAAAATTATAATACAGGAAATATTATTGTAAAGCGTACACGTTTGTCAGGAGTGAAGTTCGAACACGCGATCTCTTTTTTCAAGAAGCTGAGCTTAAATCTGGCGCCCTAGACCCCTCGGACATTCCGTCTGCACTCTATTCGTCGAACTTATTCAACAATTTTAATTAACGAAAAATCACTAACTATTAGTTTTTGCCTAATTACTAAAAAAGTACTGAATCAATTTCGACGAAATGGGAGTCTAAACCATTCTCGAATCTACTGGAACGCACACACAAAATTTCATTAAAATCGGTCCAGTCGTTTAGGGGGAGTTCAGTGACATACACACGCACAGAAGATTTATATATATAAAGATTAGCATTGAAAATTTCAGGTTTTTGCGTCGAAGACATCGCCAAAGTAGGAAAATGTGAATTATCTCACGAACTACTGGATTTAGACGAATTTGCTTAGTACCATTCGATTCAGAATGAAACAGTGTATTAAAATATGTTATCAGTTGAAAAATAACTACAAAAGCCGATTTTTAAGGAATTTTTTTAAAGTTCGTCCTTTTTCTACTCATCTTAGGGGTGGAATTTTCGAAAATCCCTTCTTAGCGGCACTCGATGTTATAAGAAATATGTTTACCCTAATTTTCAAGACTTTTGGTTCGGTAGAATTTTTCGTGCTGTGATTAATACGAAATCCAGACTTTCTTATATATATATATATAAAGATAAGGATTCAAAATTTCAGGTTTTTGCGCCGAAGACATCGCCAAATTAGGAAAATGGGAATTATCTCACGAACTACTAAATTTAAACGAATTTGCTCAGTACCATTCGATTCAGAATGAAAAAATGCACTAAAATATGTTATCAGTTGAAAAATATCTACAAAAGCCGATTTTAGAGGAATTTTTTTTAAGTTCGCTCTTTTTTTCACCCTCCTTAGGGGGTGGGGGGGGGGCGAATTTTCGAAAATCCCTTCTTAGCGGCACTCGATGTTATGAGAAGTATTTTTACCCCAATTTTCAATATTTTTGGTTCGGTATATTTTTTGTGCTGTGATTAATACGAAATCAAGACTTTCTTTTATATATATAGATAAGCATTGAAAATTTCAGGTTTTTGCGCCGAAGACATCGCCAAATTAGGGAAATGTGAATTATCTCACGAACTACTGGATTTAAACGAATTTGCTTAGTACCTTTCGATTCAGAATGAAAAAATACACTGAAATATGTTATCAGTTGAAAAATATCTACAAAAGCCGATTTTAGAGGAATTTTTTTTAAGTTCGCTCTTTTTTCTACTCCTCTTAGGGGTGGAATTTTCGAAAATCCCTTCTTAGCGGCACTCAATGTTATAAGAAGTATTTTTACCCCAATTTTCAAGGTTTGGTAGTTTTTTTGTGCTGTTATTAATACGAAATCCTGACTTTCTTTTATATATATAGATAAGGATTGAAAATTTCAGGTTTTTGCGCCGAAGACATCGCCAAATTAGGAAAATGTGAATTATCTCACGAACTACTGGATTTAAACGAATTTGCTTAGTACCATTCCATTCAGAATGAAAAAATGCACTAAAATATGTTATCAGTTGAAAAATATCTACAAAAGTCGATTTTAAAGGATTTTTTTTTAAGTTCGTTCTTTTTTTAACCCTCCTTAGGAGGGGGGAATTTTCGAAAATCCCTTCTTAGCGGCACTCGATGTTATAAGAAGTATTTTTACCCCAATTATCAAGATTTTTGGTTCGGTAGATTCTTTTGTGCTGTGATTAATACGAAATCCAGACTTTCTTTTATATTTATAGCACTTTTAATTAGCGAAAAATCACTAACTATTAGTTTTTGCCTAATTACTAAAAAGTACTGAATCAGTTTCGATGAAATGTGAATCTAAACCATTCTCGAATCCACTGGAACGCACACACGAAATTTCATTAAAATCGGTCCAGTCGTTTAGGAGGAGTTCAGTTACATACACACGCACAGAAGATTTTTATATATAAAGATTAAGAACTCTGCAAATAATAAGCAAAAATCTTGAAAAAAATTGAGACTGTTTTTATAAAAACCTTAATTTCTCTACGAGTATACATGCTATCCGCATAAAAATGAACACACATAATTACAATAAATCACTTAATGATAATCTGCAGTTTCAATGCTTTTGCTACATTAGTTTTGACAGGATTATCCAAAAGATATTCATTCTTTTTCATTTTTTGACGGTCTCCTATGGGACTTCGGCAAAAAAATTTCACGAAAATATATGACCTGTGCTATATTGTCTACACACCTGAAGTTTCAGAATAATTCCTCATGTATATTTCTAGATATTCAACAAAACGTCTAAAATCTCAAGTGTCAAGATTTTTTTGGCGGTGACTGTATACACCTCCAAAATATGGTAGCCCTGAATGTCGAACGAGCTCGGTCCGATTTTTTTACATATCATTTAAAAGGGACGAGAAGTTTCGAGCCCGACATTTTTTTTTTCTTTTTTTTTCGTTGACATGAAGCAGAGCGAAGAATGAGGGTGGGGTGGGGGGTAGTCAGCGAAACCTGGGAGTGAGGCTCTGAAAATTTTTGATGGGTCAGATTCGGAAGATTTAAACCTCATAGATAAATCAAAAGAAAATATTGTTTTAAATTGTGAATATTAAAATACTAATATTTCAAATTTGATAAAAAATAATTTATAATTAAGAAAAAAAATGTGAAAAGATTAGAATTTTTTAATATTTCTATTTTGAAGGACCTATGAAAAATAATAAAAATAAACTTTCATAATTTTATAAAATTTGAAATAATTAGTCTAGTCTCGCGCGTTGCGAGAGGCTTCAGTGCCCTTAGCTACCCCCCCCCCCTCTTCCGCAGGTGTTCCAAAGATCACGTCCTATTTATTTTACTCCTTTCAGAATCAGGAGGAACTTGGCTGCGATTTCTTGGGCTCTAAAATGACTTTTTAAAAGTACAAAATGTACCTTTGAGTTTCTTTCGACACTAGTGAAGACATGGGGCAGCTCCAAGGCCTGATTAATCTGTGAAGTTATGAGAAACACAGTGTCATTTCAGGGCCCCCTTCATTTGAGAAGAGTTTTCTAAATTCAACATACCCCAGAAACTTACCAATTCTTACGAGTACTATTCCAAACAGTAGCTCACAAGGAAGGTCTCCATACGGGCATACTCCGAAAAATCTGAAAAAATTACAGAATGTTTTTCTCATGAGGATATATACGTTTATAAAAAAAAAAATTCGGCGGAACCTCCTTTCCCTGTCCTTAAAAAAAGAATGAAAATTTCGTTATTTGGCGATTTATCATCGGTTGGCGATGAAAAGCAATTTCAAAAAACGCTTTTTTCTTTTTAATGTCAAATGCATTTTAAAGGAAAAAAGCTTCATGTTCAACGTGTATAGATAAACTAAATGTCTTAGTTTTTTGTCAGTTTTAGTTTTTTTTAAGTATAATTTCGTTATATTGATATTTATATGTATTTAATTCAAATTTAACCATCAAAATTTGAGATTTGAAACGAAATTCAAATTTAAATTCATTAAAATTGTTTCAAGTTCAAAGTCCAGTTGAGCATTGTCGATTCGATTTTGTTGCTATGGAAACATCTAGCCTTTATATTTGAATACGCTTAAATGTATGAAAATGATTTTACTGAATAAGAATTTTTTATATATGAAAATATTTTTCCAGAGGTAAATTAAATAACTACAGCAACAAACAATATATACATAGGCAATTTAATATACATATGTATAAAATATATTAAACTCTCTCATTTTTTATGCTTAAATTCATCAAACACCATTTACGCGGATTCTAAAAATCCAAACGTTTTCAGTTGCATTAAAATCGTTTGCTTTTGGCGGGGAAAAGTGCTGCTCGCCAAATCGTGTGACACTTTCGTCTTTTCACGCCAAATATTCGAAAGCATTTTATTTTTTTGCATGTTTCCTTCTGCATTTCCGCCGTTAATTTTCACTGATCCTTTATTACATACATGAGTAGTTTAATTAGTATTTTTGTCAAAAAAAATCTGAGTATGCCCAGTACGGAGACCTTCCTTGTCACTTGATACAGTCACATATATTTCACTCAGCACATATATTTCACTAAACAACATTTTTTTATGTTCCCCGTACACAAAAATCGGATACAATCAAGAAAAATATGCAAAAGGGGTTTTGGATGGTATGAGTGTAAAAATGTACATAGTATAAAAAGGTTGAATTCAGAATGTATGCACAACATAAAGTATCAATATTTTAAAATATTTCTCTCAATTTTGCAAAAAATGATCAGCATTATATGTTGTTCATGCAAGCCGAATTCAGCATTACATTGTAATACAATACATTGTAAGATTGATAATTTAAAAATAAATTAATATTTTGAAATGGAATTGATTTTATGTAAAATTTGGTTTTATAAAAAAGAAAAACAAAAAAACTGTTTTTTTCAATTTCGGGCCCATTTAAAATTTTCTAAGAGAAGCACCTGCTTCTTGTACCTATTCGGTAATCAGCGCCTGCTCGGAAGCAGGATAGTTGGAACTTGGAAGAGAATCTTTTTCAGAGTACCAGGTGCAGAACTTCACACCTCTATAGTTGGGGAAAAAGGAAGAAGATAGTATGTAAAAGCCTTATACAGACTTTTCACTCCGTTGGCTTGGCGGCTTGGCTTCACATGGTTGCAATATTTGGCGTTATAGCACTCATTTTGGCGACATAAGATTAAATTTGAATTGTGTTTGCAAAAATCTTATTTCAAAAAAAAATTTGCCGTCTTTTTTTTTTTTTTTTTTTTTTTTTTTCTTTTTGAAAGATTAACTATAATTGGTAATTGACAATTTATTATCAAAGCACATTATTTAAATTAGAATAACATACATATTTTCCAAGAACTTTTCATCTTAGAAAGTAATCTTTAGAATGAAAATATTTTAAAAGTTAAAAATAAACATATTGTTACAATTTAACATCACTATGTTTTTTTAATTATTTTGTAAAGAAATCTCAATTCTTTCTTTGATAAATGTGTTTTTAATAATCAGGTTTAAAGTGATAGGTATGTAATGGTGTACCATGTACCTAACATTGCTCAATGTGCAATTTTTAAGAACCACACAAATTCCCATTTGCATTTTTTATAAAGTCTATTCATATTTTTTAAATTGGGATGAGGAAACATACTATTAAAACAAAAAGATTTTAAAACGGATATGATTGTGGTTTGCAGCCTTGATATTTTTTTATTTATTTATTTACAAAAAGAAGACTATAAAGAGGACATAAGATAAACTATTTATTTTATATTTAATCAAAACGTCCGCGCAGGAAATTTTTTTAAACATGCCAATAAAAAAAGCAACTTCAAAATTTAACGTACAAAATAAATAAATAAATAAATATCCAAACGTGAACTTCTACTGGCATTAAAAGGATAAAAAAGAAAAAGAAAGAAAGAAAAGACAAATTAACAGTAATTTCATTTACGTTAGGGAAGGCTACCCTCCTAAAATCCCGTTTAAGATACGTTTAAAAATATTGAATGTAAAAAGGAAAACAAATTTAAAAGGAAACAAATTATAGAATGTACACACTATAAAAATATGTAAAATAAACCTTTCAGATTATTTTTATAATTAATATTTTTTCTTTATTTGTTATTCAATCCCATATTCACGTTAAAATTTCTGTACTACATTAACATAATTCTGTAGTTTTGTTTTTTTTTTCTAATTTGCCTTAACTATAAATAGTATTTCGTTGAATGGATTCCGGCAGCACGAACTCCAGGTTAAAGTAAAGACTTAAGAATTGTTATGCCTGTGGTCCGCAGCCTTCACAACATACTTTAAAATGGAGACTATAAAGATGACATACGTTAAACAAATAATTTTACTTAATAAAAATATCCGCGCAAGACTTTTTTTAAAACATACAAATGTAAAAAACAACAAAAAGTTATTTAAAAATTTAACAATTAAATAATATTTAATATTCAGAAATAAATTTCTTTCGGGATTTTAAGAGAAAAGAAAAAAAGTAAATCAACAAATAGTATTAAACAGTAATTTTTTGTTTAACAAATCTTTCTTTTTTTCAATTATTTAGACCCCCTCCCTTCCTCATTGCCCTGCATATGCCTAAGTTTTTGTGAAAAATGACTCGGTTTTGACGTTAGAAAGATTCATGTTTGAGCAGAATAACATTCCCCGACTTTTTATTTACAACTCTAGCAGTAATTGACCGATAATTCGGTGTCTTTTTTGTTTTCGACCAAAAACCTGAGTTTCGTCGAAAGTTTGTTTTCGGCGACTGACATTTCGGCCTGATCGAAACTATTTTTATTTCAAAAATTTCGTTTCGTCAAAAATTTTCATCATTACTCATCGATTTGACCTGTATCGGCTCAAATGAGACTGTTTATTGCTTCATTGTTTACAATTTATCAGTCATCATTGACTCAAAACGTGAGTGGGAGTTATAAATTTAATGAAATTCGTATAATAGAAAATATTTCTGTGTCTTGGTTGAATTAATTACGTATTATATTATGACAATAAAAAAGTATTGGGTTTAAGACATAGCGAGTCAACTTGAGTCACACATATAATTAATTAATAATTGTGTTTATTTAACAAAAATGCGTATAATTAATTAATAATTATGTATTTTTAATAAATATGTATAGTTAATTAATAGTTATGCTAATTTAATAAATGCGTTTAATTTATAATAATTATGTATATTTAAAAAATATGTATAATTAATTAATAACTATGCATATTTAATAAATACGTATAATTAATTATTAATTATGTATATTTATGTATATCTTACTTTTTAAAAAATTACATTCGTTTTTGTTTTCGGCTGAAAATAGAAAGACACCGAAATTTGGTTTCAGTTTCGGCCTTAAAATCCTGGTTCACTCGATCCTTAAACTCAACACTTTAATAGGAACCTTTTTATTAGCACTTACCAACAAAGTTGAAAAGTGCTTATAGTCTAAGAGCCCGTGACTGGCAGACCTTCGTTATTTTATAAAAGCTGAAACTTTCTCAGCGCAGTCTTCCAACAGAGATAGGAACGATGGGTAATTATGAAATTTGGATCATGGTGGCTTTGGCAGTGACCAAGGAGCAAAGGTGCAAAAAATAGCAACTTACTTTCGTCATTTTATAAAGCGTAATTTTTTGATATTTCCTTTGGAATGATGTTAGAAATCACGTCCTCCATTGGCAGACACTTCCTGTGGTTCCAACCCCCGGCCGACAACCACTAAACTTCAATAATAGGAAATTCTACTTTCGTCATTTTATAAAAGCTGAATTTTATATGTGCTACTTGGGTAACTACTAGAAGATATTTCCTCAGTTGGCAGACAGTTTTGGTGGTTCCAACCTCCGGCCGACAGACATATACAGCGGTTTCTCAATACACTAGAGTCTGCGCGAGACTGACATTTTCCCCGTTTTCCCTTGGGTCGGAAAATGGCGACAGTTGTTTGAGGTTGCTGCATTGAAGAGAAACGAAGAAGGAAAACCCCATACATTTCACTATTCTAAAAAATATATGTGCAGATATTTTTAGTTAAAACTATGTACATCTAATGCATTTTGCTTTTTATAGTATTTTCCATGTTAATTTTGACACCGTAAAACATGATTTGCATCCTAGTTTCAATAAAAACTAATTTTTAAAATTCTCAAAGAAAAAAGATTAGATGGAAATTGTTTTACGCGCAAACGGATATTTTCTCACAGTACTTATTTTTTCATTTGCTTAGCATATAAATCACGTTGAATTTATACTTTAAATACTAAAAGGCATTCAAATGTAATCAATAACATTATAAACATGCAATTTTTTTTATTGATAAATAAATACATTATAAAACAGCAATTTCGACATGTGCCAGGGGGAGGATATAGCTTTCATATTCGTTGTTTTTGTTAAATATAGCTTTTTTGCGACTCGATTAGATGAGTTAATAAAAATTCTTTAATGCTTGATTATTATCTCATTGAAAATTTTACTGAAATTTTAAGAAGATCAAATGCTACGAACCCTATAAAAAGAAATTTCGTAAATACTGAATTTGAATGAGAATTGTGCCAAATTAGTAATCTATAGCCAAATCGGCAATATTTATGATTTCTTAATTTTTGTCTTCAAATTTGGTGATATTTTTAAATATTTGGCGATAAATGTTTCCAAGCTTGGAGAGAATTCGAAGCTAACGTTCATTAATACTCATAAATAATTTTTAGAAATTTGGAAAATAGTTATCCTCGGTAGAGAATTGGGAAATCCGAAGTATATCTGAATGTTTTTATTGGTTGAATTCCGCATTTTTTTCATTTTCTGATTGGTCAGTGTTTAATGTCCAAAAATGATTTACTTCTGTTGCCACAATGACAAAAAAGTAATAAAAACTTTAAATAATAATAATAATTTGAAAACAAAATGTCATAAAAATTTCAAACGAATTTCATTCGAAAGTGCATTTTTTTCTCTATGCAAGGGTATAAAAATTTAAAATGTGCAATGTTTAGAAGTTTAAAAATTTGCAGTTCAAAAAAATTGTAAAACTGAAATTTCATTTAAAATTTTTATAAGACGATCCAGGAATATTAATGTTTAATCCATGTCATACGTAATAAGAGGCAGTCAGCCTGATTAACTCCATCAAATAAAAATGCACATTTTAAACAGTTAAAGATATATAACAATAAACTACTGGTTTTTTTTTATTTATGGTCTAGGAATATTAATGTTTAATGCATGGCGTACGTAATATGACTCGTTATGGTCATCCTAAAAATGATGTTTATTATTATTAAGTATAGAATTCCTTTTTAAGTCTTTAAAATTTTAGTCTTTGAAAATATCATTTTACAAATAGTCGTTCTAATTTGTTAAATTACATTTTTTTTCTTTCATTGTGGTCTTTTTTCAAAATATCAACAACCTCAAATAACTGTCGCCAATTTCCGACCCAAGGGAAAACGGGGAAAATGTCTGTTTCGCGCAGACTCTAGTGTATTGAGAAACCGCTGTATATGTCTGTCGGCCGGGGGTTGGAACCACCAAAACTGTCTGCCAACTGAGGAAATATCTTCTAGTAGTTACCCAAGTAACATATATAAAATTCAGCTTTTATAAAATGACGAAAGTAGAATTTCCTATTATTGAAGTTTAATGGTTGTCGGCCGGGGGTTGGAACCACAGGAAGTGTCTGCCAATGGAGGACGTGATTTCTAACACCATTCCAAAGGAAATATCAAAAAATTACGCTTTATAAAATGACGAAAGTAAGTTGCTATTTTTTGCACCTTTGCTCCTTGGTCACTGCCAAAGCCACCATGATCCAAATTTCATAATTACCCATCGTTCCTATCTCTGTTGGAAGACTGCGCTGAGAAAGTTTCAGCTTTTATAAAATAACGAAGGTCTGCCAGTCATGGGCTCTTGCTCTATTATGCATTCGGTTTGTCTGGCCGTCTAGCCGATGGCTGTCTGGCAGCGCTCTAACTCTCGTAAATATACTCCGACTGTCGTGCAATTTTTGGACCTTAATGACATTTACCCGAGCACGAACCCTATTGAAAATAAAGTTTCTGCCATGATTAGTTTTTTTACAGGGACAGTCAAAATTCTTCCATTACATTACGGCCTATGGGGAAAAATCGTTTCAAATGAATTTTCAAGATGTTACTCCCAGTCAAACATCTTCAAATGTATATGCATCTACAAAGTCCATTAAAATAGGCATTTTGTAAAGTATGCAGCGAAAAGAATAGTTATTATTCATTTACAAGCCCACACAAAAAAATTAAAATACATAATAATAAAGGGGGAGGGATGTTTGCGACATATTTTAATTATGGTAAATGATTTCGTATATAATCAAATTGATATACATTGCTGAGGATTAATATGAGTTATTTTATGCATAATACGTAGTGCATAGCATTTACAGGGACGCACAAAAGATTTCAAATAGTATATTCTATCCGAAGTCCTGTATATTATGGAAGATGACTGTTAGATGGATGAGATGCATTTTTAATTATGATATACACTTTTACGTTTCACTAGATATATCCATATAATATGGTTTATATAAATTGTAATTGTTACACAATTTAGATATGCAGGGTTACACTAAAGATCTCGGAATGTTTACTGAATATGAGCGTGATTTACTTTAAGGTGATTTTTAAATACGTTATGCCTTTTTACCATGAACTACAGCTAGTTTACTAAGCTGTACTAAGCTAATACTATTAATGTTTGTAAAATACAGATAAAATGATATACAGGGTCACGCAAAGAACTGGATACATGGTCGCTTTTGAATGATAATTTCTGCAAATGTGATTTAAGTAGTTTAAAGAGTATTTTTGTATGAATTAAATTTTAGAAAAATACTTTCGTTTATTAAAGGTACTATGTGTTTTACAGAGCTAAATAAAAGTATTCAAGTATGTTGTTAGTATAAATTTCTGAAAGGAAAATTTCAACCACTTAGGCGTTTTCTTGCTAAACTAAATTTTACCATTATATAGTGTGCATATTAACCGACAGATCAAATACAGGGCTTTTCAAAAGTATTGAAATGCATATTTTGATATGGAGAATAATTCGTTATTTCCCTGGATTACGAAGTTTTGTTAAAGATTTCAAGAAGTGTTGGAAAATGCTTCATAATCTATGTTTAACGCATGATTTTTCTTACTTGTTTATTTTATTTTGTTTAATATTTTATTGTCATATTTGGTATGCATTTCAAGTAAAATTTTCAGATAAGTTCAAATCCACAAAAATTGTTTCTTTATTTTAAAAATTAAAAATATGTAATGCAGATTAAATACCGCAATCATCAAATGATTATCTCTTAACTGACCGGAAATTCTGAAGATGCGGGGAGTCGTTATCGGTAAAAAGTTTGCAATTTTTGTACAACACATGTAATTAGCACCAAGATTTTTTGCCAAAGTGAATAAATACATTTTTATGTAAATTTTATATGTACATATCCATAATAATGAAAAATTTTAACTTAAATCAGTTGAATTTGGTGAATAAATCGCTTTTGCATTAAAATTTTGAAGAAAAAACAGATACCGAGGGAGATTTCATTGAAATAGTCAACGCACTTTTTCTTGTCGCGGAAGTATAGCATTCACAGTATAAACTGTACTCGCAACGCCTTCGTTCCCAAAATCTAGCCGATGTCTGGCTAACATAAAGCCAGAAACGCGGAAAAGAGGGGAAAGTGAAATGGCAATTTAAAGGCGCCATACGTTTAAAAATAATATGAAAATCCAAAATATAAAAAACAAAAGAAATATAAAAATTAAGATGGAAAAAGCTAAAAAATATATATAGAAATTAAAAAAAAAAAGAAAATTTTATGTGCAAAAATATTTACAATTATTTGCAAGAAAAATATGAACACATAAGAAGGTGATTCCCTCTTAAAACAGATAAATTAATGGAATCATCCCGGGTCGATGTTTTCGGGTCAATGAAGAGTTTCCCTAAGCCTGCGCCATTCGGCACATTCAACATAAGCAGAGATGTAGTGGAGGGTATACGGGGGGGTATACGTCGTATATATTGGAGTAATCGACTTTTTCATAGAATATTTGTTTACAAATTGCTCGCCGATGTGACGTCATACATTTTTCTGCAGAACTTCTATAGAAGAATTTTTCCCGCGTGTGTTGACTGTTGCTTAAGATCATGTTCGTAAACCAAATTCGAGCTCCGAAACAAATAACTTTCTTTTTAAAACTTTAAAGTAAAACTCAGTTAAAACTTTTTTTTTTATGTTAATAAGTCTATACCTGTTTTATGTAAATTCATCATAACCATCATGCACGTGTGTTCTATAACCTTGTGTTAATTAAAAGATTATCTGTGAATCCTGAAGTCTTCATAGTTTTATTCTCAACACATATTTAATCGTGTTCCATCTTATTAATTTTTCCAGAAATATCGTCGTGGATTTAAATAGGGGCTCCTGAAGAATAAACGAAATCCCCTCTAAGAAGATGACATGTAAGGTAGGAACTATTTAATATATATCTTTAGAAGTTATATAAACTTTACAGTACTTTAGAACTCACGGTCTTTACTATACCTTCTGGATTTTTTAAAGGAACACCTTATACCCTCTGTTTCTCAAGAAAGCTAATGTTTACACGCACTAGAGTATACCTTCTGTTTAAAGCGTATAACCTCTGTTATTTTTACGAATGCACCGCTGATCAAAAGTAGATAGATTCATCAAAGCAGTATTATTAACATGAGGAAATTTATCGAAGAAATGAATAACTTGGTTTTTAATAAACAGGATTATTTTCAAGTCCTCAATTAATTTGAAAGATTAAAAAAAAGCTCACTGGATGTCAATATAAGGATAAAGAATCAAGTGCGGTCTCCAGTCAAAACCTTATTGATTTTAAAAGGTGGTAGGGTGGGCGGTGCAAAAACTACATTTGTATCAGATTTTAAGCAGAAAATGGCTTAGTAAGGCACCAATTTCGCATTTAATACATGCATGTACCGTAAATTGGGCATCCACACCCTATCTGTACATCTGATACAGGGATGTAGTGGAGGGTATACGGAGGTATACGCCGTATACCTTCTGAGTTTTTTAAAAGAGTACCGTATACCCTCTGCTTTTCAAGAAAGCTATAGTATACACATTCTAGAGTGTACTCTCTGCCTTGAGAGTACCCCCTCTGCTTAGAGCGTATATCCTCTGTTATTTTTACGACTGCATCGCTGATCTGATATTTATATTTATATCCTACCTAGTAATTTCTATATACGCTAAAAAAAGTATAAGTTTGCCGCCACACAGGGCACAAGATGGCGCCAGCTGACAGAAATACTGGTGACGGAAATTATTTATGGATGGTGAGAGGAGCTCAGACACAGAAGATGATCTAAGAGTTGGAGTTCACATTAACCACGGTATCTAGATCTAGTATTCTAGTTAACGTGACATTAACTAAACAGCATTCTTAAAAAGAGTTTGTGTACTTTTTGTCTTCTCATTTTAAATAAAATTTTACATAAACAATAATTTTAAATGCAAAAATAACAAATTTTGCCTAAAGCAAAACCGTGCACGACAGGTGCGGCCGGACAGGGCCTCGCCCCCATCAAAAAGAAATTTTTAAAATGATTTTATTAAATTTTATTAAATGAAAATTACATATTTTTTCTTCTGGTTGCTTTTTTATGAAATTTCTTTTCTGTGGATGCCAATGAATGCAGAAGACCAGCGCCGGGCGAAGGGGGCGGACGCCCCGAGCGCGCAGGATAAGGGGGCGCCAAATTTATACTACCAACGTCATTTTTGGCCTGTTACAAAGAAAAAGTTGGAGGTGAGGACGCCAAATTCTAACTTTGCCCCGAAAGCAATTTTCTCTTCGCACGCCCCTGCAGAAGGCAGTTCCTCCAAATTGAGTAAAAGTAAAATTTCTCCATATGTCAAAAGGTAATTATAGAAGGATGTGTAAAGCACATAATCCTATTTTCAACGACACTGATTCTTTTTTCATAAAAACAATAATAATAATGATGATCATAATTCGAAATGTTTATATGAATCTATTAATAATTTTCTTAATTAATTTTTTTTTTTTTTTTAATAGAAAAAATATATATGGATCTTTTTGTATTTCACTCAAAGAAACATTCAAATTATTTTTTCTTTCTTTCTTTTGGAAGTATGGTTTTACACCGTAAAGCATGATTTAGTTTTAAACATACATATAATACTTTTTTTAAAACAATTGAAACGATCTCATCTCACTTCACTTAATCAATATAAAGTGAGTTACCATTTTGGAATAACAGGCATGCCCTTTTACTCCATATAATTTTTACTTTCTTCTATCTTCAATAGAAGAAAGTATTGTAATCGAAATTTTTTTCGACTTCCGGTTTTCGACAGATTTAAACGTTTTAGGGGTCAGAGATTCCAAAAAACATGCTTTTACAAAATGTATGTCTGTCCGTGTGTCTGTATGTCTGTCTGTGTGTCTGTGTGTATGTCGCCATTCTACCATCAAAAAGTGTATGAAGTTATGCATAGAATTGAATCAAATTTTTTTGGCTGTGGCAAGCAGGTCCTCCTTCAGTTTTGAAATATTCCGCCGGAAGGGGGCGCTGCAATCGCGATTTTTATGCCATTTTCAATATTGTACCAACCAAAAGTACATGAAGTTATGCATCGTATTGAACCACATTTTTTGTGTATGTGTATGACTATGGCTACTTGGTCCTCCCTGAATTTGAAAAAAATCCGTCGGAAGGGGACGCTGCAATCGCGATTTTCGAGCCATTTTCAATATTGTACCAACCAAAAGTATATGAAGTTATGCATCGAATTGAACCAATTTTTTGTTTAAGTGTATGGCTTGGCTAGTTGGTCCTCCCTGAATTTGAAAGAAATCTGCCAGAAGAAGGCGCTGCAATAGCTAATTTTATGCCATTTTCAATATTGCACCACCTAAAAGTGTATGAAGTTAATTCTAGAACTGAGCTAAACTTTTTGTATATGATTATTTTTTGGCAAGGCAAGTAGGTCCTCTCTGAATTTGAAAAAAAAAAAATCTGCCTATCATTCTATTGTCCATCGGCTCGTGCAGAGACGGAAATTCGTTTTTACTCCAATTAATTGAATGAAGCAGAAATTTCAGATAAAAATCAAAGTTGGTATGGTATTGAATTAAAATTATTAAAGTATTAAAATGAGTAACTATTTTTTTTAATAATAAAACGTATGAGATAGTAGAAAGTTTTGGGATTGGCACATCCAACTAGTTTTTGTTTCTGATCTGCCCCATCAGTGGCCGAAAGGTTCTGCCTTATGAAATTAGTAGACGTTAAGTGTTGGGTTTGATCCCAATTGTGGCCGTTGGCCAAATTGTTCGGAGTTTTCCCTGGTTTTTTTTCGAACCTTGGTTTTTTTTGCGTTAATACGGGCTAGATTCGCTTAGAAGGACCCCCACGGCCACCACCCCCTTTAGGGCCTATATCCCAAGTGCAAATAATTGGCTGACATAAATACAAACAAACAACAACAGGAGAGGAGATCCTTGATTCCAATTCATCGATGCCAAATCAATGGGAATGACGTGGACAAAAATGCTACTTCAACCAGAAATCATCTCATTTTATAATCAACAGATGGCAGCACTAAAAGTATCATCCCTTGCACCTAAAACCTGTGTACTCAGTGAGCTTGCTCTCTTAACTATGAGTTGAGTGGAAATCTGCCTTCTGAATATTTAATTATTATTTCTGAATTTTAGAATATTTAATTATGATTATTAAATTAATGAATTTGTGTCCTACAAATAATTATAAACTATTGCAAGTTGTTATTTGTTTACTCCAGTTACTTAACACGTGTGTTTCTGGGGTGTTTTTGTAATCAAGGGCTGAAAATGGAAAACGTTGTACCTGTTATTTCCTCCCACAAAAGAAATTGATTTTTTTAGTTGAAATATGGCAGGATAGTTACTGTGTAAATAAAAAAGTTAAAAGTTGCAGTTACAAATTTCAGAACTTATGCGCATGATTTGGCCAATTCCGGGTATCCCAATTCAAAAAATTCAAATGACTTAAAGTTAAGTGACTCAACTATCCCAGTGCGAACAGGACCAACAGTGCAAACTCCATTGAAATCCATCCAGTATTGTAGATTAGAAATCAATCTTGTAAGTAACATGTGGATATCTCAACCTTGGTTTATTAACAGCATTCTATTTAATGCGAAAAATATAAAGCAACTGATAAATCATTTTTAAATAAATAAAAAGAAAATTATTAAAAATTTAAATCATCAATTGTCAAATTGTATCAGTCAACCTACCAAACAAAGCCCAACCAATAACAGATAAGCACAAAATGCACAATCATGTGATCAAATCGCCCAGCAGTTTTTTTTTCTTTTTTTTGGCGTCGCGCGCGCTAGCTTTGAGTAGGGTTGGTGGCCATATTTTAAATGCTGATCGGGCTTAATTAGATGAAATAGGTCACGTGACACTCTTCTGGAATATTTTAGATTTTGTTTGAGTGACCAGAGGTATGTATTTTTGTTAGGAGAATCATGTTTTCGAAGGATAAAGGGATATAGTATTTGTATTTACTAATTCTGAACCATAAAAATAATGCAATAATTGTATAACCTTAAAATTCCCTTCTTTGATAAAACCTACTCCATGCAGAATCTTCTGAGCGCGCGCGCACAAAAATGGTATCACTTGAACACGTCCATGGTCTATTTATATTCTTTGGCACAGGTCTCAAACCATCTGCCAACCAACCAATCAATACTGCAATATAAACATCAAGAATCTGCAAAAATGATAGAACTTCTTAAGAAAAAGCGGGATATCATTAAAGCATGTTATTTGTGTTGGCACAGATGTCATATACGCACCACAATTGCACATGCTGTTTTCTCTCGCCAATGTGGGGAAAATTTTGTTTTTGAATGTAAGTTACAAATTGCATGCAATATTCTAATATAAAAATAAAATATCGTGAAAAAAAATGAAAAAGATTCAAGTTAAAAAAAAAAAAAATAAATGATAGTTTGATATAAATAATTATTGATACAGTATATGCTAAAAATAATTTAAAGAATTAAAATAAAAAATAACAGTAAATGAATATGAATTTAATCAGAAAGGAAACAATAAATAAATAGTTATAAATAATAAATTTAATAAGCAACAAAACAGCAAATATAATTTTCACAATAAATCGTAGATACTAATACCTATTTTTATATTGAATGCTTGCAGTTGCATCATTTAATCAGAACCTTTCACTGAAATCCTTCATTTCCCTTACAATTGTTATAAACTCATTAAACAGATCTTCTCCTTGGCACAGATGTGTAATGCTAAATTGGCGAGAGAAAACAGCACGTGCAAATGTGGTGCGTATATGACATCTGTGCCTTTGTGTTTTTCAATTTGTAATTTATAAAAGTATTGTAAATTAATAATTTTTTATTTAGCATATTAAAAAATATGCTACTTTTTTATCATTGCTATCAAACAATCTGGAAATATATTTTTTATGAAACTGTGCTCTTTTTTTGGAACTAGCATCCTGCCCCTTTTCCTTTAAAATGCATAACAAATACTAAACTATCATTTTAGTAGCATAAAAATATGCATTATACACCTAATTAGAAATTTTAACAATTTAATATTTAATACAGTTGCTGATAATTTTAATAAATAAATTTCACTAGTATTTAATCAGAGTTGGAAAGTTTTTGACATGCGGCAGTTTTTGGTGGTTTAAACCATCATGTCAAAAATCTATATTTATATGTAAATAAAAATTATTTATTTATATATATGTATTTACATATATTTATATTTAATACATAAAATGTATTTGCTTTTAATAAAGAAAATGTTTCTAAATATATGTTCTACAGAAAATAAATTTAAATTTTTGAAGAAACAAATTTTGAATATAAACAAAATCTTAGAAGGCTGTAAACAAATGCAAATTTTTCAAGTCTCATCCAACTTCTGATTTGGTAGAATTAGCCGAACAACTTTTATTATGCCCTGCCAGTTCTCTTGCAATAGAACAAATGTTTTCCAATTTTAGGCTAATTCATTCAAGACTCCGTAATTGATTAGGAACAGAAAAATGTTCAAAACTGGTTATGTGCTACCGTATGCTATGTGTGCAAATGAATTGGATTATTGAACTAAATTTCTACTTTTATAATTTCATTTGGATTGATTTTGATTATGTAATCAAATTAATTGGAAATATTTAATGAATGTTTTGTTTTTAAAAATTATGTATTTAATTAGATAATAAAAAAAAAAACTACATAATATTTTGTGTTATAAAAGTATTTCATAGATCAGTGTAATATTTTTTCTGTTTTGTCTTTTACAATTGTTAGTTTTTCAGAAAAATCGGTAAATTTTAAATCGACAGTCATTTTTGGAATTTTTAACTAACATAAAGATAATAAAAAATTAACTCTTTTCTATAAACATCTGAATATCTATTTTCAGCCTATTTATTTACTATGCTGAAAAATTAGTTTACACAAATACTTTTTTTTTTTTTTTTTTCTTTTCACTGAATACTATAAAATTTTGTAAATATCTTAAATATTCAGTTGTTGAAGAATTACTTCTTGTCTTACCTTGCTTTCAAAGTAAACATTATTTGTATTCTTAATACGATTAGTGTGTGTGTTTGGGGGAGAGGAAGAGGGTTTGAGACAAAAATGGTTTATAATGATGTGTAATAATCATAAATACAATAAATAACATGCATTATATTTAAATTCAAATTAACCTACTGGATAGTATGTATGTAATGTGTATAGCATTAAAATATATATATTAAATACGTGTATCAAGTTCGACACTTTTGTAAATCCTGCATTTGTAACACTTAACTTGTTCCTTTTTTAAATATTAGCTGTCAAAATGCACACTAAAAATCTTTATATTTTTTTAAGTATTAAAATAACAATAATAATAAATAAACAAGATATTTAAGCAATTTTTGTGCAATTATTTCTGCATGTCCATTTCAAGATAAATTTCTGAGATTTGAAATCTGTCATTTTTACCTTAATTTTTATTAATAAAAAATATTTTAAGACCTGCTAATTTCCTCGGGCACAGAATCGGTGCAACGCTGTGACACATGTCGTAGACTCTTGGGAAGGTCTGCAAACAATTAATGTTAAAAATTTAGCAAAAATTAAAAAATTTCGGTCTTAAATCCAAAAATTTTGATATAAAATGCATTGCGAATTTTGACAAATAGTCTTCAAAAAGAAATTCATTTCATCATAGATCGCGAGAAACACGTGAATTTTGTCAAAGGAATGCAGAAAATTACGAATTTCATCTAAAAATCATGAAAAATTGCAAATTTCTTCAAAAAATCACGAAAAAACGACAAATTTCTTTAAAAGAGCACAAAAAATAGCAAATTTCTTCAAAAGATCACGAAAAAAAAGTCAGTTTTCGTCAAAAGATTGGAAAAACAGAAAATTTCATAAAAAATCGGCGAAAAAATACAAATTTCGTCAAAAGATCACGAAACATTACAAATCTTGTCAAAAGTTAGCGAAAATTCTGCAGATTTTGTCAAAATGGGAGTACCCCCCCCCCCCCCCCCCTTTCGGACATTGCATGAGGTGTTAAAAAATCTGAGAACAAAGACAACTTATTTTTAAAAGTACATTCCTTTTATGTCTATCGCAAATAATTGGGAGGTTTTAGTGCATATAATATAATGCGAGGAATTGGTCTGCAGACTTTTTTTTCAAAGTTTTTACTTGTGTTGCAGACTGCAGAAAAAAATTCTAGCGTTAGGCTAATTACCCATAATATAATTAAATTTCAACATAATGTATGGTAACTGTTACTAGTTTTAAAATTTGTTTTCTAAACAAACTCTAGTGCATTGTATAGTTGAGTATAACCCATAGAGTTGTGTTTCCGTGGGGTTTTGACAGGTTTTTGACAGTTTTAAATGGTTTAAACCTTTGTCATGTCAAAAACTGAACCCTGTATTTAATATAGTTTTACTGAAATATTGCAAAATATTATTTATAAATTTATTGTATTCTATTAACTGATGAAACTGCTACTTTACAGTTTTTATAATTTCTGTAATTATTAACCAATGATTAAATTATATTAATTAAAGTGTAAGAACATAAATTATGTTAGCAATTATAGATTTGGTTATTTTGGTAACTTAAAACTTTGATATCTGTTCAATATTTTAACACTGAAAAAAAAAAAAAAAAAAAAAAAAAAACTTGATTTTTTACATTATTAAATGGGTGATTCTCTCCAAATAGACCAAAATAAGAATTATGAGGGAGTGAATGTGAGAGAGTGATGAATTTTAACAAAATGTCCAGTTACTTTTTTGCAATTATCTGAATTGAGATTAGGCTTTGTGGGCTTTAACTATATCCAAATACTTATAAATCAGTAATAATTAAAATTGTTTAATATTTACCTGCACTCAGTAGAGGCTGATGAGGTGCTAAGCCTTCCTCATCACTCCCTTATCAGACTCTACGGAATGCAGGTCAATAGTTAAAAAAAATAATTATTACTGATTTGTAAGTATTTGGATATAGTTAAGGCCCACTAAGCCTAATCTGAATACAGATAACGGCAAAAAGTAAATAGGCGTTTTGTTAAAATTCATCACTCCCTCAGTCACTCTCTCATAACTGTTATTTTTGTCTATTTGGAAAGAACCTCCCAAATAGTAATGTAATTTTTTTTTTTTTAATAGCATTTATTTTCTTTTAAATCGTGTGATAGTGAACATTGCAGTTAGATCAAATGAAACAAAAATGGATTTTATTTATAGAAACTTTTGTATTTAATGATTGCAATGTCCACAAAGCATATCTTTTTCAAATGAAACAATTATTTTATTATATTTAATCTATCGCAATTGTTGTTGATTTTATCATCTCTATTGCTTTTAATTAATGCTGTTTTTTCCCCCTCCCTTAGATATAAAGCGTATGTAACAAGTACATGGTCATTTAGCTGGTGCGCTCATAAAATCACATGTGGATGTAACGCTACATTATACTCTTCTAGGATCATTTTAAATGAAAGTGTAAGTACAGTAAAAAATTTTGTTATAAGAATTGTTTAAATTTCATCAAATTTAAAAATTTTAGATTCATAATTATATATATACAGTGAAACCTCCAAATAAGGGAACCTATGGGACCAGAACTTTGGTCCCTTAAATACAGATGTCCCTTATTTGGATTTTTTTATGTTATTTTTAATTAATCGTTCAGAAGAATATAAAACTAACAAACAAAGCATTAAAGATTAAATTGAAATGACCTGATGTGTTTAAATTACGTTAATCAGACAAAAGGAAACATAGAGAATTAATTAATTAAAATTTTCAACTAATTACTAAATCATCAAATAATTTCTAGAATTATTGATTTGTATTTTTTATGCAAACTGTGTACATGCAAAAAGGCAACAAATATCTCAACTGCTCTACTCAGCAAGCAAAAACATTTTTGACACATTAACAAATTTATTTTTTAATTGAAAGGTATAAAATTGAAACACTTGACTATGGAAACGATTTGGAATTGAATTGTGTTTTTAAGTTTTTGATAAATAAATTACCTATTGAGTTAAAAGTGATTTTGATCACATGACAAAAACATTTTTTTACCCTTTCTTGAGCAATTATTTTTCTTTTGCGAGGAAATTTGGTTCAAAATGCACACTTTGATAGTATTTTAATAAAGATCTATTGCGCTTGTAAAAAATTTTAAAATAAAGGTAGATTGCGTATTTTCTGAACAAAAATGCTTCCTAGTTTCAGGCATTTCTGAATAAAAGTCTTAAAAGTTGCTTTCTTTGGATTTGAGAGCAGCTTAAAAGCATCTCTAAAGTTCTTTATTTCACAAATTTCTTTTATTATTCACTTTCAGAATCATCCTCACAATTTTCAGCATTCCTTTCAATGGGGATAAACACACTGATGTCGAATCAGAATTGTGGGTAAATAAATGCTTGTTAATTGTGTTGTATGCTTATATATCAACAAGACTGTCTGCCTATTTGATAAGTTCACTAAATTCTATAATTTTATTTTCATCACAGACTATTTCATTATCTGAAATACAAAAACCAGTCCCTTTAATCTCATTTCAAGTTCCCTTATTCAGAGGTAAATACATTACACGTCCTATACCAAGGGACTGGGACCGCAAGTTTTGTCCCTTAAATAGAGGTGTCTCTTATTTGGAGGTTTCACTGTATATATCATCATCATCATCAACCATTTTCAATCCACTGCTGGATGTAGGTCTCTCCCAGATTTTTCGTGTCTAGTGCTTTCATCATCCAATTTACACAGGCTACTTTTCTGATTTCGTCAGTTCACCTTACTTGGGATTGTCTTCTTGGTCATTATACATCTCAGGGATACCACTATAGGATATTTGTGCCCCATTTAGTGTCTCGTCTTCTTGCAATGAGCCCAGCCCATTTCCATTTTTGCTGTTTAATTCTTTCAATGGTGTCAAAAACGTTTGTCGATTTCTTATCCAGGTTATCCTTTTTCTGTCTCTTCTCGTTATGTCTAGCATACATCTTTCCATACCTCGCTGTGTCGTTTGTAGTCTTTGAATCATCCGTTTTGATAGTGTCCATGTTTCTGCTCCATAAGTTAGTGAAAGCGAAACACATTGATTAAACACCTTTCTTTTCAAATAAAGAAACATATTACTCATCAGAATAATATTGTTCTTCCCAAAAGTACTCCACCCGTTTCTTATTCTTCTATTGATTTCATTCATGATACTATTATCCGATTATATTTCCTGTCCAAGCTACACGTAACTTTGCACTTCTTTAATTTCAGTATTGTTGTAGACAATTTTCTTTTTTGATGTAAATGAATTGAACATTATCTTAGTTTTTCCCAAATTAATTTTTAATCCCATATAAATGCTAGATTCTGCCAGATCTTTTAGCATATTTTCCAATTCTTCAGAGGTGTTACTGAAAATTACGATGTCGTCAGCAAACCGGAGATGACATAAATATTCCCCATTTATTCTAATCCCTTTATTTTCCCAATCCAACTTCTTGAAAGTATTTTCTAAGACAGCTCTAAAAAGCTTCGGTGAAATGGTGTTTCCTTGTCTTACTTCTCTTCTGAGTTTCATTTTCACTTTTCCTTATCTAAACCAGTTTTCATTTTAACTTAAAAAAATTTAATAGAATCCCTGGGTTTAAAATAATAATATGAAACATGCATGTTTATTCACAATGCACAAAAAAAAAAAAAAAAGTTTTTATATATTATTGCAATTGTTGTTTTTATATATTATTGCAATGTGTAAAAACATGTTCTATCTAATTTTTTTTTTTTTTTTTTTTTTTTGTTGATGTGCAGTATGATCTAATAAAAATAATAAATATGAATTATATAAAGATTTATATGAAACTAATAAGTTATAACTTAGTTTAATGAATTATGTAATTGATTTCTTTGCATCATCTTATGGTAAAATTATGATGCAGTTTCAACTTTTTGTTTCATAATATGTGCAGGTGCATTTGATTGCTTCTTTAAAAGAATCAATCAGATGTAACAAAACCACCTGCTGTGATGTTTGAAGTAGGTACTTGAAAAGTTAATTTACAAAAGTTTGTGACAATCACAGATCCGAGATAGACAGTGACATCTCTAGTAAAGTCTTAAACATAGACTTAAAAAGAAATGTCAAGGATAGGATTACGATTCTTAAGCCGATAGCTGAAATTCTTGATATTGTACAAAGGAACAACTGTTCCCTCTCTGAATGTGTATTAGCATGGAAAAGGCTGGAAAATAAACTAAAAGAAGCATTATCATCATCAAGCAAAACTAATGTCTTAACAACATATAAACAATAATATGAACAATCCTTAATGATCCTTAACTTTGCTGCATTTATTTTAAGTCCATCAATGCTCATTTCTAACTGCAGAATTGATATCACAATCGCAGAAAAAGAGAAAAACATGGAACTTGAATTTATTAAACAAAAGTGTGACTCAGGTTTTCTAGCACTTACATTAAAATTTTTGGGGAAGATTGAACCATTTACCCATCATAACCAAAATATTTTTTTTTATCCTGAAGTAGTTAAGTTGATACTGTTAGGGAAAATTGACCTAAGTCATAAAATTTCCCCAACTTAAACTACTATCTTTGATTAACATAATTAGAAGAGTTTAAAAGCAAGTGGAAACAATTCCCACGAGGATGTAAAATAGCTTGAAATAAAAGTGAAAGTAAAATGCTAAAAATGTTCTGCAAAAATATTATGTATATCTTCTTGCAAAATGAAAAGTCGGTATTTCCATAGCACTTTCTTTATTAACTCTTGAAAACATAAAGTTCATAAATAGACTCATAAAGTTCTTAGCAGTCACAAAAAAGTTCAGACTTCAACAAAAAAAATATAAAGTTCCAGATAAATATTGACTTTGAACCAGAAATCTTAAAGATATAACTTACGAAGTTCAGAAGCAGTGAAGAGGCATTTCATTAAAAGTTGATATTGAAGATTTAACACAACCAAAATAAAATAACTAAAACTAAAACTGTTTACAAAAAGCTGGTGACCATTTATCAAAAAGTCATGATATCCCGAAGATTACACAGATCAGCTGGCAACCTCGTTACTTGATCAAAATGCATTAAAAAACAAGCAGTGTAACTGGAGAACAATCTATCTTTTATACCTCCATGGGAAAATAGTACTTGCTGACACACTAAGAGAGAGGATAAAAGAGCTGACTAAAAAGATCGGCCGTATACCGATTTGTTGAAGCAAATAATGTCTGCTAATACAAGCAATGATTACCAGTGCCATGCGAAACAGGGGGTGCATGAAGGGGACGGTTGTTCCGGGCACAGAAATTTAGGGGGCACCTAATTTATACTACAAAGTCATTTTTAGCCTGTCACAAGAAAAAATTTGGGTGAGGGGGCACCAAATTGAGACTTTGCACCGGGCACAGTTTTCTCTTTGCACGCCCGTGATTATTACGCTATCATCGCCTGGCGAAAAGATAGCAAACTGTGTCTTTGAGATTCGTGAATTGATGACAGGTGTTTCACAATGTGCGAGAATGTAAATAAAGAAAATTTTAAGTCTTCTAATAACGATTAACTATACTATAAATTTAGAGAATTGACTATTAATAAATATTGTTTAACAAGATTAATCCAAAGAAAACGTAAGTTTATTTTAAATAAAATACATTAAATAAAGTTTAGAAACTGATAACAATAGAATATTATAAATGTTATGTTGTATGAAATCCACTGAAATCTCCATGTATTAAATGAGGCATTGAGAATCTGGAAAGCTTGTTATTCTTAACAAATACAATGTCTGATTTTGAGTGGTGGAATAGTTTTTAAAATGTTTCAGGAAAATTTATAATTATGCAGGATGACCTTAAATTTTTGAATATATTAACTACAGCCAAAGCATTGACTGCCTGTGTTGAAAGAATTTTTTGAACTTTTGGTATAGTACATACAAAATTGCAAAACAGATTAGGAGTAGACAAAGCCTCAAAACTAGTATTCTTAATGAAGCAAATGAACAATGATTAAGGGTGCAATTTATTGCTGTATATGTATTCAAAAAATGTCAGTTGTCATTTTCTCTTTTCCTTAATTAAATGTTCTGCTATATTTCTCTGGTATATGATTCTTTATCTTTAGTTTGCACATATTTTTTTAAGTAGTTGTTATATGTGTCAGTTAAAATTTCTTAATTTAATTTTCTTTAAAGAAAATGTATATTAAAGACTAGTGTGTTAATGATATATATTTTGTTCAAAAAATTATTAAAATAAAAAAATCATTAAAATAAAAAAATCTGACTTAAATCAAAAAATCGGATTTAAATCAAATAAATAGATTTTTTAAGTAAAAAAAATCAACAACCCTGCATTTCTGTAATGTACTAATACTATTCCTCTAACAACTCTCTAATGTTTTGCAAGACTCTCCTTTTATTTTTATTCCTATCATTAGTTCAAAAGAACTATGTTTGGTATTCCTTAAAATTGCACTGTTTATTATCCTTCAGAATTTAGGTATATACTTAAAACCATTTTGTTTTATCTTTATCGCTTAATTTAGCCAAAGCTGGTATTGATTCTATAAAAATTTTCCACTTGACCATTGCTCTTTAGCATTTCAGTTGTTATTTTGAAATGTTCTATTCATTTTTTACTTACAGAATTTTGTAAATTCATTTAATGTGAATGCTGATACTTGATTCAGTATTATTCTACTGAAATAATTAGGGATGCACCGAATAGTGATTTTGGCCAAATACCGAATATTTGGCTAGCTGAATAGTAACTGTTGGGCCGAATACCGAATATTAACTATTCAGCCGAATACCAAATATTCAGCTTTCCAAATACTTTTTATATTTCAAAGTTTAAAGGTATTAAAATGTTACTTTTTAAAACAATTTTACATAATATTTAATAAGATAAACTTATGTATTGATAAACAAGAGCTTTTTATAAGAACATTCAGTACTGAAAAAAATCTGCCTTTTTTAAGCATAATTATGAGACTTTTTCAATTAATAAAATTTTAAATTTTATGATTTCTTTTGAGAATTGAAACAAACATCTTGAAATCAAAAAGAAATAATGAAAAAATAGTTGAAGAAAAATTGTACAGTCTCATATTTGTTTTGTTTTTTTTTTAAATAACTCAAGGCAGATTTTTTTTTTTCAATATAAAGTATAAATACTTTCAACTTAATTTCGAATAAAGGAATGTCTAGCTCATATTCTTTTCTTATGAATGGGGGCTTTTTCCATCCTTCTCATCATATCATATTTTACAGAAATCAAAGCATGTGAGTTGAAAATATAGTTATGGTATCTTATTTATTGTTAATGCGACAAGCAAAAACATAAGTTTGACTTAGAGGGAGATGAAATACAATGTACTTATGATTCAATAGTTGATTATGGTTTCATGAACAAAAATTGTCTGCCTTGATAGCTATTACTAATCTCAAAAGTTTTTCTTTCTTGTTTAAGAACTTTTATTTGTGAAAAGCAAAAAACAGATTATTTACTAAATAAAATTTAAGAAATTGCATCTGTACTCGCATCATTTATGCCTAAGGAGAATCCCAATAAATCAAAATTTTAATCCTTCTCATGGTTAATTTTCTTAAGTTAAATTTTAAAAACAGCAAATAAATAATGTAAAAACATTCTATTTTATTTAAATATGATTTTATTTCTAATTATTTTAAATAAATTTATAAATTGACAGTTAAAAGTAGAAATTGTGAAAAGTTTTTAAAAATGTGTTTTAAAAGACTTTATTAAGTATTGAATTTGGCCGAATACTTTGACATTTGGTCAAACCGAATATTCGGCAGGCCGAATAGTTTCATACTCAGCCAAGCCGAATATTCAGCTTAACCAGATAGTTTGATGTTTGGCCTAACTGAATATTCGATAACATGGCCAAATACCGAATAGATACCGAATATTCGGTACATCCCTAGAAATAATTCTATTCACCACATAAACATCATATGATACGAAAAATTTAAAAATAGTTAAAATATATTCTAACAGCAAAATTGACTTAAATCATGATTTAGCACTAATTTAGCGATATCATATGGTCAGTAACTCAATTAAAAAAATTTCTACATTGCCCGGTCCTGTTAGTAAATTAATATTACTGACATTAGAATTAAACCTTGATGTAGCAATTGCAAAAAATCTTAGTTAAATTGAGGATGTGCATTAAATTTAAACTGTATAAAATTTGAATTAATGTGCATTAAATTTAAACTGTATAAAATTTGAATTAAAATTATTGAAACTTTACCAGATAGTAATCTTTGTGTCTTATTTTTGGTACATAAAACATACATTATTAAACAGATAATTGTTGTATTTTTGTTAAAATATTATCAGCAGCATGCATTCTTTGTTTGTTTGAAAAACATTATACAGGGATGGGAATTTTCCGCTTTTTGGCGGATTTCCGCTTTTTTTGTTATTTTAAGAAATTCCGCTTTTTTCCCGAAATTCCGCGGATTTCGGCTTTTTTGTTATTTTGATAAGTTTCAGATTCCCCCCCCCCCCCCAAAAAAAAAAAAAAAATCCGCTTTTTTTCGCGGATTTTAGAAGTATGTAATAGGAATGCCGCGTGCGCGTTATAGCGTGTAACACACGCAAAAAATCGGCGACGAGACGCAAAAAATGGAGTTTACGCATCCAGCGGATCGCGTAATTTTCGTCAAAGAATCGGAAAAAATGTCAACTTTCGTTAAAAAATCGCGAAATAACGAATAATTTCCGGCAAATTCCGGCAAAAATTTCACGAAAAAATGGCTAATTTTTGTTACAAAATCCCGAAAAAAAGTCAGATTTCCTCAAAAAATCGCAAAAAAATGACAAATTTCGTCCAAAAATCGTGATAAAACGGCAAATTTTGTCGAAATATTCGCGAAAAACGGTAAATTTTATCGAAAAAACGTGATAAAACGGTAACTTTCTTCAAAAGATTGCGAAAAATCAGAACATTTCGTCAAAAGATTGCGAAAAAACGGCACATTTCGTCCAGAATTGCAAAAAGGCGAATTTCATTAAAAAATCGTCAAAATAACGAATAATTCCTGGCAAATTTCGTCAAAAGATTCACGAAAAAAGGCCACTTTTTTTTACACAATCCCGAAAAAAAGGCAGATTTCCTCAAAAAATCGCGAAAAAACGACAAATTTTGTCAAAAGATTCGCGAAAAACGGCAATTATCATCCAAAAATCGTTATAAAACGGTAACTTTCGTCAAAAGATCGCGAAAAAACGGCAAATTTCGTGAAAAATCTCTTAAAACGCAATTTTTGTCAAAGGGGCAAGAAAAGAAAGTTAATGTAACAGTGAAAGATAACTACAAAAATAAAAAATCTATTTTCAAAATTAAAAACTGCAAAATAAGTTGTGTATAAAACAAAAGTTCAGAATCAACTATAAATGTAGAAACCAGTGAACAAAATTGCATGTCAATTGTAAAATCTGAAGAAGAAAATACTGCTCACCCAATTCAGGTGCCAGAAACTGCTTTCAGATCTGTGAATAAAGAAACAAGTTCCAAAGGAATAAAATGAGTCAGAATTGAAGATAACTGCATGTCAACTCTAAAATCTACTGAATCTAAAGCAGAAAATACTGTTCATTCAATTCAAGGGCCAGACACTTCTTTAAAAAGATCTGTGAATGAAGAAGCAAGTTCCCAAGGAACAAAAAAAGAGTCAAAATTCAAGATAAAGAAATTTGTCGGAATGAAAAATCAGTTCTGAAAACAAAAAGTGATAAAAGGAATTGTGGCTATGAAAAATCTGTTCTGAAAATAAAAAGTGCGAAAAAGTATAAATGTATGTCAATCAAAGATTTGTTTGCTAACCAAAAGCAAAAGTTGTAAGTGGAATATAAATTAAAATAGTAATTTTAGAATTATTTTTATTCAATTCTCTTTGTTTGTTATTTCATGAGTAATTAATCTTTATTCCAAGGTATGTCTTATGATTTTTCCCCCCAAGGTCCAAAACTAGTTATTTAAAGAATAGAAAAGCTGCCTTAGCTTTATTGAAGGGGTGGGAGGGGAGGCTTGGAGAGGGCAGCATTTATGGTATTGAGAATAGATATAAAATTTTTGTGATAAAGGGGAAAGGAGAAAATGAGAATTTGTAATTTAGATATTGCCACTCCTGTAATGTAATATGTAATATGTGTACAGGCTGGGGTGCTTGTTTTCATTTGCTTGGAAATCAAGACCTGCTTTTGCTCTTTGAATTATCTTTCACAAACAAAATGCGGTGAAATTTTTCATTTGCGCGTTTGCTCAAAATGTGGTGCAATTTTTTATTTGCGCATGTGAGTACAATGTGGTGCAGTTTTCCGTTCACGCGTATTTTCAGTCTTTTTGCTTTTTTGCAGTTCCCATCCCTGATTATATAAATGTCCATACATATCAAACCTCATTAAATATTAAAAAATCTATTTTGATTGAAGTTTATCAAAGGAAAACAAGGACTATTCAACTTAAATATAAAAGTGAATGACATCTAATGTTAAATTGTTAAAATTTTTAAATTGGGACTATATTGTATATATTAAATTATCAATTTATTGTACAAACAAAAATATTAAAATGTATACATATGTAATAGAAAATTTACTGATGTTTATTCATATTTTTTTTAGCAAATGCATAAACATGTATGAAAATGTTATGTGTCGTTGGAACAACTTCTGTGAGATTGAAATTTTTTGCTGTCAAAACACATGGAAAAACAGAAATCTTTCATCATCCAAGATAAGTGAGTGAAAATCTCTTTTTCTATAATTAACTAGCTGAACTCCCAGCATTGCCTAGGTCTGTGATAATTGCCTTAAAACAGCAGTTCTCAATCTTTGGGTCACGACCCACTGGTGGCCCGCGGCAGATGTGTTGGTGGGTTGCAAAACAATCGAGGTTTTTCATCAAAGCATATCTTTTATTTCATCTACTTAAGAAGATATGACAATTTCATTAGGAAATAATATTTCAAGGGAAAATCCTTAATTTCCTTCTAGATTAATATACGAACAGAGCATTCAAAAGTATTAAATTAGCTTTGAGATCCTTAATGAAATTCAACACTTTGTGTTTATGAAAACAGACCAGGGTTGGCAAGTTTTTGCCGAAGTGGAGAAAACCGCCCCAGCAAAAATACTTTTTGCCACAATTTTTGCCACTGGCAAAAATTAGCATTGTAAAACAGGATTTTAAGGATTTTATTTTAATTATATGAGGCAAGAACTAAAAGATACTGATAAACTTTTAATATATGGATGCTCTGGTATATGGTTAAATCTTCTAGATGAAAATATAACTCCACAAACAATTACAAAACATGTCACTGAAATGCAAAATTACTTTTATGATCATCCTACCCCACATACTTGCAAGAAAGATCTCCATATTGGGCGTTCTTAAAATATAATGAAAAAAATACTACTTAAACTACTCATGTAAGTAACGGAAAAATAAAAGCATCAAGGGATTTGCCTAGCAGTACTTTTCTTCGCCAAAGGCAAATGATTTTTAATGTAGCTGAAAATTGTTTTTTAATGAATTTGTATAATGTGTGTAAATGGTATTGTGTGAATTTAAGCTTAAACAATGAGAGAGTTTAATTCTTATATTGTTTTATGTATATTTATATATTGCTGTCCATTTTAATTTCCCCCCAAAAATAGAAAAATAAACTTAATAGTTAAAAAATGAATATTCTAAATTTATTTTTGAACTTTTATGTAAAATATCTATAATCATGCATTTTATAAAATATAATGAATCTGTTCTTGGTGTGTAACAGGGGGGGGGGGGGAATCTAATTTCAACATCAAGGCATAACATAGATTTTTTTCTACTGTGTAATTTTCCATTTAATTTAATTATTATTATTTTTATCTGTAACAGACTACTTCCATCAGATAAATAATTATAATTTAGTACCAAAGATTTAAATATTTACATATTTTTAAGACTCATTACATAAAACAAAAATAGCAAAGTTATACAAAACATTTTGAAAATTAAAAAAATAGACATCAGCTTCGGTTCTTAAATTCCTAAGTATTGGACTGAATCCCAGATATATTATAAAAATTTAAAGTATGTAAAATTATTTAATTATATTTATTGATTATCAAATTAAATAAAAATTATAAATGATGTTATTAAATTTAATTGTTTATATCATTATTATCCTTATTAGCTTATAAATTTTATTACATATTAGAGACAAAAAAAGAATTTGCCATTTTTGCCTTTTTTTCCCATTTTTCCCCTGGTTTTTTCCAATTTTTGCTGGCAAAAATGCCAACCCTGGAACAGACTTTTTCTACTTTGCTGTTTTTGAAAGACAAATACCGAGACAAACTGAGTGTTAATATATGTTCCCACATAGGTAAACATCAGTACCAGAGATCTCATTGATTATGAAGTTATGTTTTCATAATAATTAAACATATTTTTAACTATCTTTGAAGTTTGTGCATTGTTTGAATTCCTATTCACTTACACACATTGAGATTATCAATTGTTGTTTTTGTTGATAATGTATCTTCCGTACGAAAATTTGCTTTTTTTGTAGAATAGGATCTAGCCGAGCATATAGAGATTGTACAAAAATTACTATACTGATGTACAACTTTACCTTGAGTGGGTTGTAAAAATTTTTTTTACTGAAAGACTGGTCGCAAAAATTTTTTCTCTGAAAGGTGGGCCGTGTAACAAGAAAGTTTGGGAACCACTGATTTAAGAGGCTACTTCACTCAATTGCAAAACTGCAATCATTTTACAGATCACAAACAGTTATATTTTAAGTCCAATAATATTTATTAAGCTTGCAACTGGCAACCATATAGGCCTCCCACAACATAATAAAACACTTTTTGCTTCTAAGCAAATATTGAGGGGAAATAGATATCCCATGGAGAAAATGTAATTAGGCATCTTATGGAACTTTCTCAGATAGTTGTTAAGTCTAAATAATTTATTTTCCGAAGTAATCTCAAAATCATACACGTATATTTTTTAATGAACAAAATTTACAGATATTCGTATTAAGATGCTAAAAAATTGCATATTTTTTTTCTTTTTCTTTATGAAAACAGACAATGTCAAAGTTTAAATTTTTTTTTTCTTAATTTTTTTGTTGTTAGTTTTAGATATAGAGCTGTGGTAAACTGCATATATTTGTTACTGAATAATGAATATTCTTTTTTATACGAAATACTGAATCATTACGTTGGAATAAAAGTTGTTAATTGTTAATGTATTGAAGAACTAAGAAATAAAATTTCAAACACATCCAAGTTTAGTGATTCATGAATTTAGAAGAACAGTCTGATGTGAAAAATGAGGATTTGTGTTTGATCTTTGAACTCAGAATAAATTGTTCTGTATAATTTTTGCTGATGGGTATTCATTCAGTTGGTTTGTTACTTCTGCACAGATTCATTCACCAAAATGTCAATGTAAATAATTTTGGGAGGACGTTTTTTAAATCATGAGGTGAATAGCTGAATTGCTTTTAGAAAAATGATTACTATGACAGTATTTGTCATTTTAGAGATTGTACTTTTTATTTCTCAGAGATTGTACTTTTTATTTTGACAAGAGATTAATAACATTTTTATGAATGTATTTAAAAGAAGCATTGATCCAAACAATAAAGAGACAATGCATGTTTATAATCTAATATTTTAATTAGACTATAATTTTGTATTAATTTTGCATTGAATCTATTAACCCGTTCGCAACGGCGCAGGCATTCAGAAGTGTGCATCTCAGGACAAAGGGGGAGAATTTGATTTCCTCTTCAGGGCCAAAGGATTTTGCGAAGCTAAGCCTAACTCTTGTAAAGTGTTCTTTAAAAAATTATAGAAAATTCATTTTTCCGTACAATTTTTTGAAATTAATACACATGAAAGAAATTGTTATTATGTATATTCATGCAAAAAATTGGAGTATTTTTTCCAATATTTTAGTATAAAATAACCTTTTAAATGTTTATAATGCCTATTTTAACCACTTTTTTAGATTAAAAAATATAACATGATTACAAAAAATTTACCAGCCTTTATTTTAGTAACATATGAAGCATTTTGCCCAAATACAGAATAATTTTGTGAAAAAATAGCTTTGTTTCTAAATAGTTTTTAATACAATCCTTAAACTAAATAAGTGTTTTAAAAAGCTGATTTGTTCACTAATAAAAAAAGTTAAATTAAGCTTATAAGCAACTGTTGCATAATTTCTTTTACACTAATCATGCAGACATACATAAAAAATAGATTGAAAATGTTTAATGTAATTTAAAATATTTTTGAAAATTAAAAAAAAAATCTTTAAATACATAATCCATGATAAAATGTCATTCATATTAAAAAGTATTTGATTAAAAAAACAAGTAAAATGGAATTAAACTTTAAAATATACATGCTTAACAGTTATAAAATGTTAAACATTTTTTTGAAATCAAAATTTTAAATACATAACTAACTAACTAACAAGAGTCATATGAATTCGATTCCATGATTTTTAAAAATTCAGCAGTAAAACAAGAGTCTACCATTGGATATAATATTGAAGCACTTTTATCCGTTGTGACTCCTAGTGTCTTAAGAGCTTGCAAATACGACTCAAGTTTATCCTTCTATGATGTAATAGAAAATTTTCCTTTTGTTTGGACAGATATGATTAATATTAATAATTTTCCGACATACATTTCAACCAAAAGATCTTCTCTACTGAAATGAGTCTTAAGACTCAATAGCTTTCGTAAAGCAGCACCAGTAAGCAGAAAACTACCAATAGGGTAACATCCTCAGTAATTGACACGTTAAGAATTTGTCTTTAAGCTTATATCTGTTTTCATTATCAAGAGATAAAATATTTACTTGCAAATATTTTTAAATCAAAGAGTGCATATATGTTCATCTATTTTGCCCACTAAAAGCAAAAACATTTGAAAAAGTATTTTTATAAAAATATATTTATAAAAAGTTGCTGTAATCACCAGTAATTGGCACCTAGAGCACCAATGTATGATACCTTGTGATCCAGGAATTAGCACATGTTTATATAAGGAAAAAAAAACTTTATATTTTGCATTTTTAGATAATATATATGAAAAATTCTATGACTATGAGAATTATATGATGGAAAATAATAACTATAACACAATACAGGCAGAAAACTTTGATTGTATGATAACATAGATTGATAATATTAAATGTAAGAACTTTATTATGAAAATATTAATCATCACATAAATAAATTAATGCTAAAACACACATCTTGATGTTGGAAATAAATGTTTCACACTTGTTTAAAACAATTATAAAATGGTACTTCCAAATATAAAATTAAAACATAATTTGAAATGTTACATGGAAAAATAGCACCATAGAATTTAATGCTGCTTTATCGGTCAGTATCCAGTTTTTATTTTTCAAATAATGAATGACTCTAGAGAAAATCAATGCCTGATAATTCCAAGGGATCATAAAAAATGAAATTATTCTGTACATTTGCTATAGCTGACTTTGATGGCCAAATATGTGTTTTCACTTTTTTCTTGTAAACATTTAACAGTAGATTCTGCACAATTTATATCAATAATATGATCTATATAATACTGTTTATCATAAACTGCATAATAATGTTCTTTCAACAAATTTATTTCTTTTTTGATTTTTTTATCATCTCTAAGACCCAAATTGATATTGTCACTATCTATTGAATCATCATATATTATTTCTCCATCTGATTTTGAATCTTCTAAATTATAGTTTTTAAATTTTCTATATCTTCATATCCAAAATCAGCGGCTGTAGAATATGTCCAATCCAGCGATGTAGGATCTGGCGGAACTACGCAGATAAATAAAAGTTTGATTTCAATTTTAACAATAAATTACATAATTCCCTGTAATAGAAAAAATCTTGCTATAAATAAAAATATCCATCTAGCGACCTTCACAAAATCAATCTTAGAATTTTATATACCATTATATACTCACGCATAAGTTGAGAATTTTTTTTTTTTTTTTTGGGGGGGGGGGATTTCTAATATTTACAGTAATACAGAATTTTGATAAGCCTATAACATATTGCAAAACTTGGTGATATGAATTAAGAGAAATTTTAGGAGTTAAAACACTCTCTGCATTCTAAAGGGCAAAATTAGCACTAGCCACCGGCCACAGGGCCAGTAAATGAGAAAAAGTGGCTAGTGAAAATTTAACTATCAGCGGCCACCTCCCGGCCACTTTTTCATATGGTGAGAATAAAATTTTCTTGCATTTCATCAAGGATTCTACTTTTTTTTGTTCTAATATATTTATATTACCATATTTATTTGGGCTATTTAGTTTTAGATTAATGCTTATAAAATTTTTACTGTTTATTATTTTTAAATAAAAAAGTGGCCACTAGTTTAAAGAAAGTGGCCACTTTAAAAACTAGTCCTACTGGCCAGTGGCCGCTAATGAAATTTCCAAATTTTGCCCTATACTGCATTCCTGACTACTCATGTTTTCAATATGTGCAGCATGCATTGCATTCATCAGTGCTTCTTTAGAACAGAAGAATTTGGGTTTAATTCCTTCAAATGAATTTACTGTAGATGAAGATGCCATATTTCAGGTTTTTGGGAGTAAGAAATGAGCAAGAAGGTTGAACAGTCTGAAGGTTGAACACTTTACAGTATTTTTATATTAATACCCAGTAACTGTCATGCTCTCCTCACTAATTGTCATATGAAGCTTTAATAGATTCCAATTACTGATAATATAAAATAAAACCAAAATAAAATTTTCAGATTACTTAAAGCTATATTTTATTAATAAAACCTTGTACTTTCGAGCATGTCATGCTCATCATCAGAATTAAAACAACAATAGAGTAAAAGTCAAAGGTAATTTTATACAAAGTGGACTGATCCAAAGACAACGTAAAAAAGGGGGGGGGAAGTCAGAATGTTCCAAATTCGATAGAAAGACGGGTTCAAGTTATTTTGAGCAGATTGTACCATATTCTTGGAATATCGTACGACAAAGTATCGTTACACGTATTGTTAGCTCGACATAAAATTTCAATTGATTCCATGATTTTAACCATCTGATAATTTGATATTTTCTTTAGTAATTTAGCTTTTTTTAAATCTATTATAACTTCTTGTTCCTGGTACAGTTTAGAGAGAGCAGTATTGCATCGATTAAGTCTGATATCTGCAATGTGTTCTGACAAACGCTTCTTAAATTTCTAGTTGTCATTCCAATGTAATCTGTTCTCTTTTTGTTCTCCATTATTGTGGCTGGAATTAAATATACACCTACTGAATCTTCCATGGGGATAGGATCGATGCTATTGTGAAGTCTTGTGCTTAATTTATTAGGGGGGGGGGGAAGCAATTAAATGTAGATTGTATTTCTTTAATTTAAACTTTAGACATTCAAAGAGACCAGGAAAATATTGAAATTTGTGTAACTTTGTTTCGTTACAATTAAATTTACTATTACTGCTGCCGTATTGAGCTTGGTAAATAAGTTTATTTATAAACTTGAGTGGGAAACCGTTATCATTTGCTATATTCTGATTGTGTGTAATTCCTGATTAATGTATTTCTTACTGCAGATATTGAAGGCCCAGTCTATATAGAATCTGTATGCTGCATCTTTATAATTACTGGGAGAAGAGCTATTGAATGAAATGGTATTGTTTGGTCGAATTTCTTTTCTATAGACTTTTGTAAATAAGCAAATTATTTTTTATGAGATCAGTATCAAGAAAGGGTAGTTTTCCATTTTGTTCTATTTCTAATGTAAATTGTATATTTTTATCGATTGCATTGAGCATGACATGCTCGAAAGTAGTTGGTTTTATTAATAAAAAACACCTTTAAGTAATCAGAGTATTTTATTTTGGTTTTATGTATAAATAAGGTGAATTAAAGGATTCGACATATGTGATATTTTATATCATTTTAATCTTATAATTTAACCTCTTCAGTCCCGAGAAAAATCATTTTATTAGCAAATTATGGTGCTTTTAGGCTTAGAAAAAAAGAAAATAAAATTAGTTTTTTTTTTTAAATTTTTAAATAGTTAAAATTTATGTACCCATATGGGTACATCGGGTCGCAATTGAGTAAAAATGTCATTTTTTAAACAAATAAAACCAATTTTGTTTTACAAAAATAAAACTATTTATTGTTTAAAAGTTATATCAATTTAAACAACTTAAATGATTTTTTACATAAAGCTATGTATTGCACAAAAATATTATACACATCTTGTAATAATTGTAATGCATATCTTGCTACTATACGTCTATCTGTGTATCTGATATATCTGTGGCTTCCAATAATAACCAGCTATGGCACATTTTTAAAAAAAAATTGAGATAATTTCGGAAAATGTAGCTTTAAAAGAGTGCTTTAATCTGCCATTTTACTGAAAAAACAAAATGAATACTTCCCGTCATAGGGTATCACCAAATTTTCATTTAAAAATGGAAATTTTTTTTAATTGGTTCTCAATTAATAAACAATATTTTTATATAACTATTTTGGCAAAAAAAGAGAAGCTCTTATATCCTAATTGAATGTAATGAAATTTATTAAGTTCTAATCTATTTTATAAAAGTACTGATAAAAAGATATTTAAAAACTTTAAACGTTAATTACTCAAAATATTAAAAATGTGCCTTACTTGATTATTACTGGAAGCCACAGATAATATACACATACTACTACACATACCACTATACATATACTGCATACCTTTTAATAATAATCTTCTAAGAAAGTATCATTTATTATAGACTTTTTTGACTAATACATGCAGGCTTGTACAACTATACAACTTTTCAAAATGAGTTTAAAATTTTTAAAGTTATTAAAAATTATGACATATTTTAGCAATAAATTTAGTATATTACTTCATATTATTTTAAAAAATGAAAGAAGTCCTTTTAAATTGTTTTGTAAACCTAAATTCAATAATTTATTCGTTCCTAAATTTTTTTTTTTTTAATAACCAAGTGTACACACTGTTAAAACTAATGGTGACACATTGCACCTTTTAGGGGTGAAAGACTTGTCTCACTGGTGACACCCCTAAAGGAGCCAGAATGACACCTTTAATTAGGGTGAAAAGATGGCACCCTTAATCCAGAGTGTCCAATAATAAAAAATGTAAAAATATACAAACCGACTTTTGGCCGTTGAAGGATTCGAACTCGCAACGTCTGATTACAAGCTCAGCGTTCTAACTGCTCGGCCATTGAGCTCTCCTTCATTCACTCATAGCCATAGATTTTACTTGCCATCACAGAAAGCAAAAAGACACACGTCACAGCGCATGCGCATGGTTCCAGTCACCAGATGAGGTGCCACATTGCTGCCAATACAAAATGTATGGCACCTTATTTAGCTCCAATCACCCAGAAAGAGACCTGTCGGCACTGCAACCACATATCCAAGTCCTTATGGCACCCTAGGGTTCCAAATACCCCGGGATCCAATGGACCCTAGGGCCTTTTCACCTCCGGGTCCCAAACGGCACCGGTTTGTCACCTTCACTTTTAACAGTGCACAATAGTTATGCAGAAAATTAGTTTCTTTAGCTGGAAATGTATAGTTAAGACCCATTGTACCCAACTGGGTACAACATATTTACAGATGTTTTTCACATCCATGCACATATGAACAACATTTATAAACAACTCCAAATCATTTTTGAAACATTATAGTTTATAAAAAATGCAATATATTGTTTTTAATTCACTCAAAAATTTGTATTATTCACATACTTTGACGTGAAGTCGTTGGAAAATTGTTTATGTCATCCATCTTGGAAATGTTCCATTTTCAAAGTCACATGGTTCCTCCATCTTTAAACATATAAAACTTTTATTGGTAATGTAGGACACTGTGATGTATCTGAATAGTGCTAGCAGAAATCCATGCATTTATAAAAAAAACTTTGGGTGTAATTTTGGCTTTTGTTTTAATGTTTCCAAATGGGTACTCCAGGACTGAAGAGGTTAAGCATATACTAGCTAACTCATGGAATCCAGCAACATTAAGAAGAAGTTTAAGACTGAGAGATTGAGATTATGTAGAGAAGTTATTAACGTGAACTTTTTACAAGCATGTAAATATCGCAAGGTTATCTCAAATTTCCTTTGGTGTAAGAACAATTTTGTTGAAAAACAGTATCCAGGACTTAAGCTTAAATATGAATTAGCATGTTTAGATAATTGCATTAGATCAAAATTTCAGTTAATCAACTTTTTATCAATTAAAGTATATAAACTTTACAGAATGTTGGTACAAATATTGAATCAAGATGATTTTGATGAATTTATGCAAGTTATGCAATATTATATTGAAGTTCAGAACAAAATTAAGACTACTGCTATGCACAACAAGTTACGAAATTTGACTGCTTCACAGCGAAAAAACGTAATCCTGTGATGAAACCAGTACCATATTTTAATTTATCTAATATGAAGTTTAATAAAGAAGAACACCATGTTTTGTCACTTGGACCCAAATTTATGTTTCCCAACCAAATGAATTTAAAATCTGTAATAGCTGATTGTGAAAGCATTGTTAATGCTTTACTGAATGGGACTAAAGAAGTCTGAAGCATACTTCATTATAATTTGAATTCATATTTGCACAAGAAACCAAGAGAAGATAAAAAGCACGAAACAAAGCATGAAAATACTATTAAGAAGTTGTATTCTAACCCGAACATTATCATTAACGAAACTGATAAATCAAATAAATTAGTAGTTATGGATAGAAGTGAATATAGATTAAAGATGGAAGAATGTATTAGAGGCTTGGACTGTAAATATCTGAAAAAAGATCCAAATGAAAATATTAGTAACAAAACCAAAGATTTGATAGAAAATGGTACATGGCCGGACAATTTAAAAAGGAAATTGTATATTAATAAAACTGCTGTAACACCCCATATTTTTGGAAGAATTAAAGATCACAAGGAGGGGAATCCAAAACAGCCTATAGTCACTAAGTGTCACAGTCTTACTTATCCGTTAGAAAAAGCTTTGGTAAGTTATTTAAAAACTATTATTCCACCCTCCAACCTAACTGTTTCATATTCTAAAGAGTTTATTAGAAATATCAAAAATTGTGGAATAACAAGCAATTGTATTTTGGCTAGCCTGGACGTAATTTCTTTGTATTCATCCATTGATTTGGCAGAAGTAAATGATTATATTAAAGATGCTGTAAATAACTATACATCGCTAAACTCAGCTATGAAACAAACTATTATATCCAGCTTTAATTTGATAATGAATAACAATGTTTTTACTTTAAATGGTAGTTTTTATAAGCAATTGAAAGGTGCACTGAAGGGCTTCCCCATCTCTGGCTTACTAGCGGAAATTAAACTTAGACCAATGGAAAATAAAATTATGACAGAGTTTTAAAATAAACCAAAAATATGGTATAGATAGATATGTAGATGATATTTTTATCATTTGGGATTCAACTATGGAACAATTACACGTGTTCTTGGATGTAATCAATGCAATTGATTAAAACATGCAATTTACATTAGAAATAGAACAAAATGGAAAACTACCCTTTCTTGATACTGAACTCATAAAAAATAATTTGCTTATTGAAACAAAAGTCTATAGAAAAGAAATTCGATCAAACAATACCATTTCATTCAATAGCTCTTCTCCCAGTAATTATAAAGCTGCAGCATACAGATTCTATATAGACCGGGCTTTCAATATCTGCAGTAAAAAATATATTAATAGGAATTAGACACAATCAGAATATAGCAAATGATAACGGTTTCCCACTCAAGTTTATAAATAAACTTATTTACCAAGCTCAATACGGCAGCAGTAATAGTAAATTTAATTGTAACGAAACAAAGTTACACAAATTTCAATATTTTCCTGGTCTCTTTGAATGTCTAAAGTTTAAATTAAAGAAATACAATCTACATTTAATTGCTTCCCCCCCCCCCCTAATAAATTAAGCACAAGACTTCACAATAGCATCGATCCTATCCCCATGGAAGATTCAGTAGGTGTATATTTAATTCCAGCCACAATAATGGAGAACAAAAAGAGAACAGATTACATTGGAATGACAACTAGAAATTTAAGAAGCGTTTGTCAGAACACATTGCAGATATCAGACTTAATCGATACAATACTGCTCTCTCTAAACTGTACCAGGAACAAGAAGTTATAATAGATTTCAAAAAAAGCTAAATTACTAAAGAAAATATCAAATTATCAGAAGGTTAAAATCATGGAATCAATTGAAATTTTATGTCGAGCTAACAATACTTGTAACGATACTTTGTCGTACGATATTCCAAGAATATGCTACAATCTGCTCAAAATCACTTGAACCCCCCTTTCTATTGAATTTCGAACATTCAGACTTCCCTCCTTTTTTTGGGTTGTCTTTGGATCAGTCCACTTCGTATAAAAGAACTCAGCCTTCGACTTTTACTGTATTGTTGTTTTAACCCTGATGATGAGCATGACATGCTCGAAAGTACTAGGTTTTATTAATAAAATAAACCTTTAAGTAATCTGAGTATTTTATTTTGGTTTTATTTTATATTATCAGTAATTGGAATCTATTAAAGCTTCATATGAGAATTAGTGAGGAGGGCATGACAGTTATTGGGTATTAATATAAAAATATTGTAAAGTGTTCAACTTTCAGACTAATATGCTGATTTCTTACTCTCAAAAACCTGAAATATGGCATCTTCATCTACAGTAAATTCATTTGAAGGATTTAAACCCAAATTCTTCTGTTCTAAAGCAGCACTGATGAATGCAGAAAATGTTTTTACCCCTAAAATTTCTCTTAATTCATATCGCCAAATTTTGCAATACGTTATAGGCTTACCAAAATTCTGTATTACTGTAAATATTAGAAATCCCCCCCCCCCCCCTTCCAAATTTCTCAACTTATGCGTGAGTATATAATGGTATATAATATTCTAAGATTGATTTTGTGAAGGTCGCTAGATGGATATTTTTATTTATAGCAAGATTTTTTCTATTACAGGGAATCATGTAATTTATTGTTAAAATTGAAATCAAACTTATATTTATCTGCGTAATTCTGCCAGATCCTAGATCGTTGGATTGGACATATTCTACAGCCGCTGACTTTGGATATGAAGATATAGAAAATTTAAAAACTATAATTTAGAAGATTCAAAATCTGATGGAGAAATAATATATGATGATTCAATAGATAGTGACAATATCAATTTGGGTCTTATAGGTGATTAAAATATCAAAAAGGAAATAAATTTGTTGAAAGAACATTATTATGCAGTTAATGATAAACAATATTATATAGATCATATTATTGATATAAATTGTGCAGAATCTACTGTTAAATGTTTACAAGAAAAAAGTGAAAACACATATTTGGCCATGAAAGTCAGCTATAGCAAATATACAGAATAATTTCATTTTTTATGATCCCTTGGAATTATCAGGCATTTTTTTTCTCTGGAGTCGATCATTATTTGAAAAATAAAAACTGGATACTAACCGATAAAACAGCATTAAATTCTATGGTGCTATTTTTCCATGTTAAATTTCAAATTATGTTTTAATTTTATATTTGGAAATACCATTTTATAACTGTTTTAAACAAGTGTGAAACAGTTATTCCCAACATCAAGATGTGTGTTTTAGCATTAATTTATTTATGTGATGATTAATATTTTCATAATAAAGTTCTTACATTTAATATTATCAATCTATGTTATCTGACAATCAAAGTTTTCTGCCTGTATTGTGTTATAGTTATTATTTTCCATCATATGTTTCTCATAGTCATAGAATTTTTCATATATATTACCTAAAAATGCAAAATATAAAGTTTTTTTTTCTTATATAAACATGTGCTAATTACTGGATCACAAGGTATCATACACTGGTGCTCTAGGTGCCAATTACTGGTGATTACAGCAACTTTTTATAAATATATTTTTATAAAAATACCTTTTCAAATGTTTTTGCTTTTTGTGGGCAAAATAGATGAACAGATATGCACTCTTTGATTTAAAAATATTTGCAAGTAAATATTTTATCTCTTGGTAATGAAAACAGATATAAGTTTAAAGACAAATTCTTAATGTGCCAATTACTGGGGATGTTACCCTATTGATAGTTTTCTGCTAACTGGTGCAGCTTTACGAAAGCTATTGAGTCTTAAGACTCATTTCAGTAGAGAAGATCTTTTGGTTGAAATGTATGTCGGAGAATTATTAAAATTAATCATATCTGTCCAAACAAAAGGAAAATTTTCTATTACATAATAGAAGGATAAACTTGAGTCGTATTTGCAAGCTCTTGAGACATTAGGAGTCACAACGGATAAAAGTGCTTCAATATTATATCCAATGGTAGAATCTTGTTTTACTGCTGAATTTTAAAAAATTCATGGAATCGAATCCATACGACTCCTGTTAGTTCTAACACAAAATAACATCAGGATAATTTAATGATATTTCTCAAATCTGAAGTTGATAGAGATGAAAGAAACAATTTGCCAGTGGCAGGTTTTGGTTTGGCAAAAAAAGATGATGTGACCTTTAGAAAAAATAAGAGGTTACAGGGATACTATTAAGCATTTACCAACTGTTGCTATCCTCTTAACAACTTCTTTAAAGCAAGATTTAAGAAAAAATTGCATTTTTTGTGGTGGAAGACATCTGAGTTAGGAATGTTTTTTGGCATGGAAGAAGACTTCGGGCGGGGGGAGGCAGAGTGGATAAGCTGATGAACGCAAATATATGATATCTATACATGTGCTTCTGACTAAGACTTAATGCGTGTTTCTGTTTCTTTTTTCTTTGTTCTACTTTTATCTCGATAGGAATAACTTATTTATTGGTAGACGGATGCATATTTCATAAAGGTTTTCTTTCTTTCTTTTCATTTTTGGAAATTGCTTATTCATATGCTTAATCATCGAGATTAGTGACCTCTGGAATTTGCTGTTTAGAAATGAAAACCGCTGTGTAATTTACACATTTATTCAGGCACATTAATTTGCACAATAGAAAATAAGAAAAGGAAAGGAAAAATATAAGAAGCGACCGATTGTGTATTGTATTGTACTAAACATTCGGAATAATTTCGGCAAAAGATTTTTTTTTTACATAAGATATAAATAAAGAAGTATTAGCATCAATATATTCTTTGATGAATGTATTTTAAGTCATCATTTAAGTTCTCATTATTATGAAATACTTTTTATTTGATATTTCTCACATTGCTAATGCATTATATATTGCTATTACTTTACACGTTGCTATTACTTTATGCACTGCTATGTATTTAAAATTTTGATTTCAAAACATTTTTTAACATTTTATAACTTTTAAGCAATGTATATTTTAAAGTTTAATTCCATTTTACTTGTTTTTATAATCAAATACTTTTTATATGAATGACATTTTATCATGGATTATGTATTTAGATTTTTTTTAATTTTCAAAAATATTTTAAATTACATTAAACATTTTCAAACTATTTTTTATGTATGTCTGCATGATTAGTGTAAAAGAAATTATGCAACAGTTGCTTATAAGCTTAATTTAACTGTTTTTATTAGTGAAGAAATCAGCTTTTTAAAACACTTATTTAGTTTAAGGATTTTATTAAAATCTATTTAGAAACAAAGCTGTTTTTTCACAACATTATTCTGTATTTGGGCAAAATGCTTCATATGTTGCTAAAATAAAGGCTGGTAAGTTTTTTGTAATCATGTTACATTATTTTTTAATCTAAAAAAGTGGTTAAAATAGGCATTATAAACATTTAAAAGGTCATTTTATTCTAAAATATTGGAAAAAATACTCCAATCTTTTGCATCAATATACATAATAACAATTTATTTTATTTGTGTTAATTTCAAAAAATTGTATGGAAAAATGAATTTCCTATAATTTTTTAAAGAACACTTTATAAGAGTTAGGCTTAGCTTCGCAAAATCCTTCAGCCCTGAAGAGGAAATCAAATTCTCCCCCTTTGTCCTGAGATGCACCCTTCTGAATGCCCACACCGTTGCGAACGGGTTAATAGATTAAATGCATAATTAACACAAAATTATAGTCTAACTAAAATATTAGATTATAAACATGCATTGTCTCTTTATTGTTTGGATCAATGCTTCTTTTAAATACATTCATGAAAATGTTATTAATCTCTTGTCAAAATAAAATCAATTACTATCTCTGAGAAATAAAAAGTACAATCTCTAAAATTACAAGCAATGTCATAGTAATCATTTTTCTAAAAGCAATTCAGCTATTCACCTCGTGATTTCAAAAACTTCCTCCCAAAATTATTTGCATTGACATTTTTGGTGAATGAATCTGTGCAGAAGTAACAAACGAACTGAATGAATACCCATCAGCAAAAATTATACAGAACAATTTATTCTGAGTTCAAAGACCAAACACAAATCCTCATTTTTCACATCAGACTGTTCTTCTAAATTCATGAATCACTAAACTTGGATGTGTTTGAAATTTTATTTCTTAGTTCTTCAATACGTTAACAATTAACAACTTTTATTCCAACGTAATGATTCAGTATTTCGTATAAAAAAGAATATTCATTATTCAGTAACAAATATATGCAGTTTACCACAGCTCTATATCTAAAACTAACAACAAAAAAATTAAGAAAAAAAAAATTAAACTTTGACATTGTTTTTCAAAATATCGTTTGTTTTCATAAAGAAAAAGAGAAAAAATATGCAATTTTTTAGCACCTTAATACGAATATTTGTAAATTTTGTTCATTAAAAAATATATGTGTATGATTTTGAGAATGCGTCGGAAAATAAATTATTTAGACTTAACAACTATCTGAGAAAGTTCCATAAGATGCCTAATTACATTTTCTCCATGGGATATCTATTTCCCCTCAATATTTGCTTAGAAGCAAAAAGTGTTTTATTATGTTGTGGGAGGCCTATATAGTTGCCAGTTGCAAGCTTAATAAATATTATTGGACTTAAAATATAACTGCTTGTGATCTGTAAAATGATTGCAGTTTTGCAATTGAGTGAAGTAGCCTCTTAAATCAGTGGTTCCCAAACTTTCTTGTTACATGGCCCACCTTTCAGAGAAAAATTTTTTGCGACCAATCTTTCAGTAAAAAAAATTTTTGCAACCCACTCAAGGTAAAGTTGTACATCAGTATAGTAATTTTTGTACAATCTCTATATGCTCGGCTAGATCCTATTCTACAAAAAAGGCAAATTTTCGTAAGGAAGATACATTATCAACAAAAACAACAATTGATAATCTCAATGTGTGTAAGTGAATAGGAATTCAAACAATGCACAAACTTCAAAGATAGTTAAAAATATGTTTCATTATTATCAAAACATAACTTCATAATCAATGAGATCTCTGGTACTGATGTTTACCTATGTGGGAACATATATTAACACTCAGTTTGTCTCGGTATTTGTCTTTCAAAAACAGCAAAGTAGAAAAAGTCTGTTCCAGGGTTATCATTTTTGCCGGCAAAAATTGGAAAAAACCAGGGGAAAAAAAGGCAAAAATGGCAAATTCTTTTTTTGTCTCTAATATGTAATAAAATTTATAAGCTAATAAGGATAATAATGATATAAACAATTAAATTTAATAACATCATTTAATATTTTTATTTAATTTGATAATCAATAAATATTATTAAATAATTTTACATACTTTAAATTTTTATAATATAGGTAGGATTCAGTCCAATACTTAGGAATTTAAAAACCGAAGCTGATGTCTATTTTTTTAATTTTCAAAATGTTTTGTATAACTTTGCTATTTTTGTTTTACGTAATGAGTCTTAAAAATGTGTAAATATTTAAATCTTTGGTACTAATTTATAATTATTTATCTGATAAAAGTAGTCTGTTACAGATAAAAATAATAATAATTAAATTAAATGGAAAATTGCATAGTAAAAAAAAAAATCTATGTTATGCCTTGATGTTGAAATTAGATTTCCTCCCTGTTACACACCAAGAACAGATTCATTATATTTTATAAAAGGCATGATTATAGATATTTTACATAAGAGTTCAAAAATAAATTTAGAATATTGATTTTTTAACTATTAAGTTTCTTTTTTCTATTTTTGGGGGGAAATTAAAATGGACAGACTATTTTTGCCATCACTTTGGCAAAAACCTATTTTTGGCGGGGCAGAAAATTCAACTAAACTGTTGTCAGTTAAAATTTAAAATATATTATAAATCAGATAATAATGAATTGAAATGCATGCCTTTCTTAAGCCAAAGAAAAATAATTTGCAACAAAAATGGCTAATTTGATACAAGCCATAATTTTTTCTCTTTCCTAGGCACTATTGTCATCTAGTAGTAGCATAAATCAAAGTTATAATCTTTAAAGTAAATGAGCGTATAGCTCGTATATGGTCTTGCATGTTTAAAAGATTGGATATAAATCTTATTTTAGGGTATTTTTGTAGGATGTGGCAATCACTGGTGTCTGCCGATTACTGGGGATGTTACCCTAACTTCTTGCGCTCTAGATCCAGTGACAGTTGCTTGAATCAAATATTGGAATTTATTTTCTGGTGATTATCCAAAATCATTGTGAATTTGTTCAAACCATTCTTTTAAATCACTATCAAACTGGTGAAATTCTAACTTTAGTAATGTAAATTTCTGTTTTGAATTATAAGTATCAAAATCACTTGAAATGTACTCACCTTGCATTTGTTCCTGAGACTTTATTTTCACTAATTCCAGTTGTTGATTTAATTCCAGCTTTCTTAGCTCTATTTCTGACTTCTCCTTTAATTCTAGCTTCTTTTACTCTTGATCCAACTTTTCCTTTTTTAACTTCATAAGTTAGTTTTCTTTTGCTTTTTTCTCACCAATAGCGTTGGATAAAATTTCTTGTATAAAAGTAGGATCCTGTTTATATTCTTCACTATTTAAAATGATTTGTTTTTAGAGTTCTGATTGTAAAATCTTGAGAAATTTTTTTCCCAATCTTTTCTGCTACAAACTTCTGCAGCCCTTTTAAAATTTTTCATGTTTTGAAACATTTTGCTTGAATAAATCTTATAAACTATCCTGTTATGAAATTACCAAAATGTTAACTAAAGTATTCAAAACGATGTTGTTTGACCTACTAGGAAGGTTTCAATCTTATAGTTGATAGTGCTCTTATTCTTGAATACAATAACATTGTACCATTTATTGAGCATATCTTAATAAAAGACTAAAGATTTATGCAAACAAATAGGCTTAATGATAAATGAATAATGGCAATAATGCAAAGCCCAAGAGAAAACAAAGAAAAACTGTTTGGTGTGTTGGTGCACTTAAATCAGGCTGAAGCTGTGCCTACTACCACCACCACCATTACCATCACTCTCAGTTGATAATAATTACAAAATATCCTGCAAACATTAGAATTAAACAACCTTAAATTATCCAATAATTTTTGAAAATTCTCTCTTTTGAAACATTTGTTTTAATTATTTATATTTTTTTACAAAGTAGAAGAATCAATTTTTTTTTTCTTTGAAACTTTTTTTTTTTTTTCAGAGTTTAAGTTTTTAAAATCTTTCTGTAATTCTGCTGCTTGTTGCTACAAATGAGCATCGTCTCTGAAACAAAATATATACATATCAAGCATAAATACATATTTTTAGTTATTTTTTTGTAAAAGCACTTATTAAGTGTATTTTTTTTTTTAAATGTGTCGACTTCATGTATTTGAAGAATGCTATAATTCTAATTTCCACTATATAAATGCTTATTGTATTAAATTTTTTGCACTTGATGCTCAAAAATATTTATTAAAAATATTTTCTGCAAAGTAAAAGCAAGTCACTCTTAAAAAAAAAATAATAATAAATTGAAATTTATTATAAAATGTTCATCAGTTAGCCTCATAGATTGATTTAAAAATAGTTAAAATATCAAACTCCCCGACCAATTTCTTCGAAAATTAATACAATACTTGCGACATTCTATGTATAACATACCTGCCAACATCAACAAGAATAAACGTGATCTGAAAATTTAATGAAATACTGACATACATGTATACATACAATTGAGTCGATGTAAAAAAAGAAATCTGAGAATAGAAATCAGATTATTTGAAAATGTAAAACTATATCATTATTTCTATTATTTTCCTTTATTTTTATTGTGATTGCAATGCTTTCCTATTTCCCTCCTTATCCTGTTTTTGTGAGAAAAATAAAACATGCAATCTTGAGTAATATACAAGGATGTCAATCAGAGTTATCACTGCCAATTGCCACTACTCCAAAATATTTCATTTGTTGAGAAAACTTAAGACTGGAATCACCAAATTGCAAGATATGTTTTTTAAATATGTTTTTAGTGTTTTACTATCATTATTTGGATTTGGCTAATTTTTCTTTAGGAATTAACCAAAATGCTCTGATTAATCAAAAGACAGCGAGAACCACAGTGTCAATTTTCATCATTATTCATTATCTAATTTTCTTAGCCATACTGTAGAAATATATTTCAAAAATATGCATTAAAATATTTAATTGCTATAAAGGATGTCAAATAGTAATAAAAACATTAAAAGATCTTAATAATTTCTACATGTTTTGATTGAATTTACTCAATCATCATCAGAAAAACAAAATACAAATAAACACAAAGATGGAAAATGACAATAAACTATTAGAAATGAAATTTAAGAATTTTAAAAAATAAAAATCATGCGCATTATATTTTAATTATGTATCACGTTGCTTAATTTTTAAATTATTTAATAATTCAATCCAAATATTTGGGATTTGAAAAGACAAGGAATCATTGCAGACCATTGAGCTTCTGACGTAAATTTCAATACTCTCTCTAATAAAAAGTTGCAAATAAAAATCTGACCTATAAATCAATCTACTTTCAACTACTACTATTATTAAGATCTTTTAATGTTTTTATTAGTGTTTGACGTCCTTTATAGCAATTAAATATTTTAATGCATATTTTTGAAATATTTTTAATGGACGTATAAGAAAACTTCTATTTATAATTAATGTAGAAATATAGTTCCAACAGTAAAGAGAAAATCAAAGCTGTGTGTATTTAATTTTCTTAAAAGTAATTTATGCCAAAATAGTTATTTTTTAAATTTGCAAGGTTTGTTTTTATTCAGTCCCTAGTTTCTATATATTTTATTAAAAAGAATCTTCTCTGTAATTTAACAGATAAAATATTAAATTTCTTTGTCATACAACCAACACTTACTGATTAATGCTACTTTAAATTTTTATGATTTTTTTTTTTTTCATTAAAAAACTAACAAAATGTAAAAGAAATTCTTGATAATAATTTTTTTTTTCTATTTGTATTCTGCAATGGAATAATTAAGGGTAGCAAAATGTATTGATTCATTATCACATTTAAAACAAAAATCTCGCCCAATTCTTAGAAAATATTGCTAGGTATTCTGTATTTAAAGGATTAAAATTCATTTCATGATTCATTATTTATTAATTATCTGCATTTAATTTGTTGTTAAAATACTTTGACTTTCAAATAAAAGTAAAGTTTTAAATCCATTTAGGAATAAAATATAAATTTCAAACTTCAAATCTAAATATTGTGCAGAACTTTTTAAGTGACAAGAGGACACAGAAATTTTACTTGCTCCAGGGAGATGAATAGGTACTACTAGGTTATCCCGTCGACCAAAAATTCATCGCCAAACTATAAGATTAAATGCCAATTATGGATGATCTTGAATGTTGCATTCAATGACATTAAATATGATACACGTGTTTAAAACGCCATTAAGGGATTTTTATTTAGATTTTTTACTTGTATTTTTTATTAATATTCCGCTAATTATTTGTTTTTTCGTTATTTAAAATGAAAATTATGTCAATATGTTTAATTTAGCTATGAGTTTGGTGATTTGTATAATTTGGCGAAATTGGTCGACGGTATAACAGAGTAGTACCGATGAATATGTAGTTATGAACATTCAAGTTTCTCATGGATGTAGAAATGATACAAAAGAACATCTTAATATGATAAACATTCAAATAGCTTGTTCATGAGAAATCATACTGTTTCATTGCATATATTTTTTATGTGTTTAAGCCCTTTGTAAACATAAAATTTAAATTATAAAAATTGTATGGTTTTCATAATTGCGAGTTGGCAGGTTTGATTGTGTGTGCATTGTTTCTTTTATAAATTACAGTACTACCCATAACATTACATTTTCTGTTCTGAACTATTTAAAGTCAAGATTGCATCAAGAAGCTACTTGATGCAATATGATATACTTTTAAAAACTATGTTAAAACAGCCAGAATGTATTAACTAGTCTGCTCAAAGTTAGTATATTCTAGAATTGGGTTTCTTCCAGGACAGTGAAAGAATCTGGAAGAAATGAACAAATGCTACTATTAAGTAAAAGAATTAAATTCAAAATGTAATCATATGAAATCTAAATTGAAAAATTTAATTAAAAAAATATTTTGGGGAAAATAAGTAATTTTTTTATAACAAATTTCAGTTTAAGCAGATAATTACAACTAATGAATTTTACAACTTTAGAAATAGAGGAATTTATCATTATTAATTTTGCCATTTATGTAAAAAGAGGAAAAAATCACCCACAAAATGTTTATTTTTCGTAAAAATGCATTATTTTCATACAAAAATGCGTTATTTTGAACTGCGCAACTCAATAGCAATTAAATGTAATAATCAATATAATAATCAAATGTAATATTGATATAATAATTGAATATAATAATCATTATACTAGCATCTAGCATGCATATCTCAATGCTGATTTTAAAAGACTAATTGGTATGTCAAAATGATTTTAAACTCTTATGAAGTTTTCTCTCAGGCTTCAATTTTTGTCCCCATCTTTTGCATTCATTTATTCTAAAATGAGAAACCGATTGCAGCATCCTACTGCTAAAAGATTTTTTTGTTAGTCTATGCTACATTGTAGCAAGGAAAATGAAGATTTTAATGATTTTTTTTTTTTTTAAACAGTAATTATTGTACTATGTTACTTACCTTTAATAAAATTGATGTAAATTAAAAATACTGTCTTTTATTTAAATGAGTTTCATTCTACCATTATATTAATAAATAATTCGTAATACAGTAGACTCTTGATTTAACGATCATCACAGGACTTCAGAAAGTAGGACGTTGAATTGAATAGATCCTTAAATCAAATGTTGCTAATATTGGTTGATCTTAATGCATTTCAAAAATTACTTATAGCATTCTACTGTAGTAAAAACTACTAATTTATACAATTAAATATATTTGTAATATTTAGTCTAAATTTAAAAATTCAAAAAATGGTTGAAAATAATGAAATAATTTAACAAGAATTTAAAAATTTTGCAAAATAAAAAAAATGACATATATATATATATATATATATATATATATTCTTTAAATGGCAGTTGGAAAGATGATGGTTAGAATTTCCTGTCTTTCCGTACAATTTTATGTAACTGTTCCGTTCCATACAACATGATCACACCCTGTGTTTTTTTATATAGGAGGTATATATAAATTTCCTTGTTGAAAGAATTATTTGGAATGTACAGTCAGGATTTAGAAGGCTTCAGATTAAATCATATTTTGAAAAAAAATTTATCAGTTTTAAACTTATCAACGTCAACTTAATCTTCAAATGTGAAATTTTCTGGACATGCAACGTGTTTGTAATGCTTGCATTCTAGATGATTGGATTCTACAGTTGCAGTGTTCTGTTCTTTCAACCCCTGGGGAGCAAGTTCAAGTTCCAAAGTTTGGTTTTTTAAATATCCGACGGACTGAAGCAAAATTGTGTCCTGAAAAAACACTTGCAGAGCATCGTTTTCTGTATGAATGGCCACTAATAATTCATTTTATGAAGTTTCTTTACTTCTAAATTGATTAGAATTCCACTATGATATGACTGGTTCTTTGGTATCTTTTTTAAAAATTTTAATAACATTTGTTTCGCTGTAAAATTCAAGTAACATTTATTGGAAAGAAAAATCATCTTTACTGCTTCTATATTTTTAATATCTGATGATGCAAAAAGGTTTCTAAATCAAAATTTAGATTATTTGCGGGTTGTTAAAACAAGCGAAAAAATACATTGTAAGTATTGAAAAATGGGACTTCATCCAATAGTCGTTAAATCGCGAGGGGTCGAAACTTATCTGTCAGAAAAAATCAGAAACCTATTTCTTCCATCTGTTTTTCCCATGGTTTTCTCCAATGTGGAAAAAACTTGCCAACACTGGCATATTCTGGCAGTTTTAACATTGTTTTAAATTTATATAAAATATATTGTGAACTGATGTGTATATAATTTTCTTTAACAGATTTACAAAAGAATATTTGAAAAATCACCCAGCTTAATCACCCAGTGTTAATTTGGAGAAGAAAATGAACCACTAACTAAAAAAGATAAAAGTATGCACTAATTATTAAGCTTTTAAATGTTTTGCTTTGTTTAGAAATTTTCTCAGGATATATATTTGAGGGTAAATATTTTAAATGTTACTTATTTATTTATTATTTTTCTTTTTTTTAACTATAAAAGTTTTTAAAATAACTTTTTCCATTGAGTATTTTTAAATGTTTTCTGGAAAATTTTCAGTAAATGTTTTTATGACTGAAATTGATATTCCTGCTGTCCTAACTTCAAGTAAAACATTTTACCCATAAAATAGATTTAAAATGGATTATTATTCAAAACAACTTTTAATTTTTTTAATATCTTATCTTTATTGCTAAACAATGTAGATTTTAAGTTTACTAACACAGAAAATAAATAAGTTGTTTCTGTCATAATTTAAATTTTGGACGCTTTATTTAAAGTATAAAGAAAAAAAAAATTTTTTTGGTCATGTTTTTGTTTTGATCTAAAATCAGAAATTATTTACTAAAACCTTTTCATATACCTAATTGGAAAAAAAATATGTACTATAAATATTTTTTGACAATGAGTAATATAATGAATGATTTGGATCCAGATATATTTGGAACATGTTTAAAAATTATATTTAACAATATGTGGAATGATCTGTGTAATTCAAAAATTTATAATCTAGATAAGAAGTCAAGTGTACAGTATATAAATATTCTAATGTATTTTGATCTGTTTCAAACATATTTGATTATATTTATATGGTAAATTTAATTATGTGTTGAATGTGACTCATATAATGTAAAATTCAATATAGCGCACAACCTTGCGTTTTTAGGTTTGTGCTGTGTAGATCTTCTATTGTGTATCAAAGGAAGATTTTCTAATTGAATATTCAAAAAAGAAGTTACTCTAAAATCTTTTGTATTTCATATGAGGGCCATGAATGCCACAGGGAAATAAAAATAATGTATGTACATTTTGCAGAGAGTTATTTTTCAATAGAACTTCATTATGAGATTTCCATGCAAGAAAAGATTAATCTTTCAAATTTATTAAAATACAGTCGACTCTGTGAAATCTGTTTTACGAATTATAGATTTTTGTAGATATGGATCATCCCTTTGTTTACATTTTATATTTTTATATAGTATGATGCTAAATTCGAAACAACTGCTAAAAATTACAATTACAATGGAAAAGAAAAATATAATGCAACATTGATTTTAATATATTTAATAATTAATTTAAAGAAAAATTAAATAAGCAATATATATGAAACATTGATGCCTATTTAAAACAATGTTGCTACAGCATTTATACGACTTAGAACAGTCAGATTATATGGAAATTGGTCAAAATAAGTTGGGGAAAAGTCAAGAAATTTCAATATTTTTTACAAATTCTGAAAAAGTCAGGTAATTTGATACTTTCATTGTGATCTCCAAAAAAAGTTTGGTCATTTTGCTGCCAGAAATAAGAATGTTCCGTGGTTTGGAAAATTTCACATTTAAAAAATTGAAATTAAAAAAAAATTACTTTACAAATTTTCTTTTTTATCATTCACTCTTTTCCATCCATTACATGCTACACTGCTAGACTAGAACTTTCTTGAAATACACCTGGAAAAATCAGATAATTTCATTTTCTCATATGGGTAACAACCAGTGTTGCACATAAGCACATTCATTGAGTGAAAACTAATGAGCTTAGCTCACTTTTTGTGAATGTTGTTTTGAACTTGACCAGTGGCGCAGCCAAGGGGGAGGTTTTAGAGTTAAAACCCCTCCCAGAGCTATGAAAGATCACTATAATTGTCGCTTATATGAATCAAAACCAAACTTAATATTTAAATGTTGTGGCATATTTTCGGACTCCGCCACTTATTTAATTAGATTTTCCTTTAATAAAATGATCTAATTAAATGGCGAAAATTCTACTTAAAACTGTGGAAGTGCATAGTACATGAATTAGTTAAGTAAAAATTGGTTATTTGAACTAAACCACTTTTCTGAGACATATTATGCTAAAAGAACGATGATTTCCTGCCACACAGATGCTCTTTGAGTTTAAGTATTATGCAGTGAATATTCTAATTAATACTGATTCTATTAAACGTTGATTCAAATAACCGAAAACACATTACCAGATACTCAAAACCACCCCCAGAACCGAGTTCTGGCTGCGCCACTGAACTTGACTCATGTTTTGATAAACAAATGTGAGCTGAATGAAAAGTTTAAAAAAATTTGTGAGTTTGAAAGAAATTTAGAACTTAAACTAAATTTTTTTCATAATTTATTTTTAAAATTTCCAGTCAAACGTAAATATTATGGGTGTAGTACGATGTTCGGTTAACACTTGATCAGCGTATTACACATGTCGTGCGAATGGCTCAAAGGCTGTGCAAACTTGTTTACGTTTCTGGCCCAAAATTCTCAAATGTAAATCGTAGGTTAAGGAGTTAATTAGGAAAGACAACCTTAAAATGATTATCCACCACTAGACAAATTTGTTTCATATTAGACATCTAAGTTAAAAAAAAAAAAAAGCGTACAGTCTGCAAATTGTTCAAACAAAACTGTGCCTCGGCCAATCCTGAAACTTAATCCATTACTCAACTACTTTCCAGTAAGTTAACCAATTAGGTAAAGTAGTAACAAGTTGTACAATCTAACTATAAAGTTAATCTGTTACGTAACTATTCAGGCAAGGGTCGATTTTCAAAATTCCATTCAGCCTTCACAAATCCCATCAATCATTCAACATTTAACATAAGCAATTTGCCTCTAAAATAGCCAATCTTTCCAAGAGTTTACTTAGAATCCAAAATGAATTTACCTAAAATCTTTATTTAAAACTCATTGTTTCAAAAATCACAGAATTACATCCAGAACTCACCTTAATTCTCTCTTAGGTAGCCTTCCAAACCTTCCTATGTCTTTTCCTTATACACATCCAGCCATTACAAGAAAAACTACCAAGAAAAAGCTAATGAGAACTTATTAACAATACTTGAGTATTGAGACAAGCTCAGAATTTTTATTTATATATTTGCTAAACAGTGTACAATGTTTTAAAATATAGCAGTTTAAAATCTATATACCATTTTGTATCATGTTTTAAACATTAGAACAATGATAAAATTATCCTGACAGTTTCAACCAAACTACTTGGCCTTTTTCAAGGAAAAATAAAGGTTTGAACTGACAAAGGCATGTTATTTATCTCCATGAGAGATAGATAACATGAGGGAGAGTAAAACACGAGGGACAGAAAGGAAAAAGAAAACATGAGGGAAAAAAACACAACAAGAATCGCCACGTGTGGTAAAAACATGGAGAGGGAAAGAAAAACAGTAAGAGGACAACAAAATATGAAAAATATTAAGACTGAAAAAAAAGAAGGTGTAGGCTATATATAAGCTTCAGTAAATTAAACCAAATACTAGGGATAGTAAAAGACATTATCATTACATACTTCATGTTGATGCATAAAAATCTCAATAGACTCTCTAATTAATGAAATGTAGGGGTTATGTTGACGGGAGATAATAATAGCTCTATTAAAGTCAGTGCTTGATTTTATTATTGCATATAGCTTTGAAAGAGCAGTAGTTAAATTATCGAGTCCAATATCCCTTTTATGCTCCTTTAATCCTTTTAAAAATTTTCTCTTAGTCATACCTATATAATACCATTTCTGATTATTGTTTAAAAGCATAAGAATTTCATAAACACTGACAAACGGATCAGGGGGGGATAGGTTCTAATTTAGCAGAAAGTAAAAACGAAAGGTTGGGAGGGGGAGAAGCTATGAGATGAATGTTAAATTTAAGCATGGACCTCTTTAAATGTTCAAAAACAATGGAAAAATAAGGAAATTTACTATAAACTGGTTGGGTTAGGAGTGTACCTTGACCAGTAGCATTAAGCTTATGAATAATGCGGGAAATATAATTAAGGGGAAAACCATGATCTTTAGCAATCCTAATAATATTACCAAATTCATCTTCAGACCTCTCAGACTCTTCAGACCATATTAAGTATGCTTTATTAACAAAGGAACGAAAAGCAGCTAGTTTATAAATTAGGGGGGGGGGGGGCAGAAGCATTAAAAGGTATAATGCAGTCAATTTTAACAGGTTACCAATAGACTTTACGTTTGAGAATATTATTCTCTTTAATTAGTAAAACATCAAGGAAAGGTAAAGTGGCATTATTTTCCAATTCTAGGGTAAATTTAATATTATCAGTGTTGTTAATTTTTGTAAGGAAATCTAAAAGAGCATGTTGTCCAAACTCCCAAGTAATAAAAATGTCATCTACATAACGTAGCCATATGTCAGGTTTTGGAAGGATATTGCTAAGAATCTCTTCTTCAAGTGGTCGCATCTTGAACTCTGCAAGTAATCCAGAGATTGGAGACCCTAATGGTGAACTGTTGACTTGTCTGAAAATTCTCTTATTAAAAATGAAAATGTTACGATACATGATTAAATTTAATCCAGATTTAAGAGAAAGTTTTTCTCTCTTGTTAAAAAATTTTTACATATCAAATTCACTTTTAATAATTTGGATGATTAAATTAAATCATCCCTAATATCATTTTCATTTTCAATAAGAGAATCTTCTGACAAGTCAACGGTGCACCAATGGGGTCTCCAATGTCTGAATTATTCGCAGAGTTCAGGATGCGACCACTTGAAGAAGAGATTCTTAGCATTATCCTTCCAAAGCTTAACATAGGGCTATGTTTTTATTACTTGGGTGTTTGGACAACATGCTCTTTTAGATTTCCTTACAAAAATTAGAAAAATGGATAATAATGTTAAATTTAATCTAGAATTAGAAAATAATGCCATTTTACCTTTCCTTGATGTTTTATTAATTAAAGAGAATAATACTCTCAAACGTAAAGTCTATTGGTAACCTATTAAAATTGACTGCATTATACCTTTTAATGCTTCTGCCCCCCCCCCCCCTAAATTATAAACTAGCTACTTTTCATTCCTTTGTTAACAGAGCATACTTAACCCTTCCGGGTCTGGTGTACTATTAATAGTACATGTATTTTAATGGAATAAAATTTTGTTTCAAGAAATACTTTTGCTATTATTTACATGTAGTAATGTTAGTATATTTCTATACGTTTACTATATGACCTCCTTTATGTTTAGGTATTTAGTAATAATAATAATTATTATTATTTGCTTAATTCTCTTTGCTCTGTTTGTGATTCTTTTATATTTAACATATATTTCACTTATTAAATTTAAAACAAAAGTTACTTTCCTGAAAAAATCATGTGTATTAAAGTGCAAAATTATTAGAAAGTTACAGTATAAGTTAAATCTTATTGTAATGCAATATTTTCTAAACATGTACAGAACTTCTTCCTCAGCCTATTCTCATATGAATTGAATAGTATGCAAAACAACATTCATTATCTTTCAGACAATGAAATATTTGTTAAATTCTAATTAACCGATATGGATACCCAGTGTCGATGTTATTAAAATAAAAGTAATTTTTTCTAAAAACTGAAAAAAAATTCGGACCAGAAAGGGTTAATGTGTTTTGAAGAGTACTTACAAGATGAACTTGATAATATTATTGGGATTGCGAAAGATCATGGTTTCCCCCTTAATTATATCCACCACAATATTCATAAGCATAATGCTACTGGTCAAGGTAACCCCCTAAACCAGCTAGTTTATGAGAAATTTCCTTATATTTCCATTGTTTTTGAACGTTTAAAAAAGTCCCTGCTTAAATTTAACATTCATGTCATAGCTTTCCCCCCTTTCCCAACGTTCCCATTTTACTTTCTGCTAAATTAGATCCTATCCCCCCCCCCCCCTGATCAGTTTGCCGGCGTTTATGAAATTCCTATCCTTTTAAACAATAACCAGAAATCATATTACATAAATATGACTAAGAGAAATTTTTTAAAAAGATTAAAGGAGCATAAAAGAGATATTGGACTCAATAACTTAACTACTGCTCTCTCTAAGCTGAATGCAGATAATAAAATCAATAGCATTGACTTTAAAAGAGCTATTATCTCCTGTCAACATAACCCCTACATTTCTTTAATTAGAGAGTCTATTGAGATATTTACACATCAACATGAAGTATGTAATGATAATATGTCTTATACTATCCCTAGTATATGGTTTAATTTAGTGAAGCTTATATAGCCCACCCCTTCTTTTTCTCAGTCTTAATATTTTTATATATTTTGTTGTCCTCTTACTGTTTTTTTTCCCCCTCTCCATGTTTTTATCATGTGTGGCAATTCTTGTTATGTTTTTTTTTTCCTTTTTTTTTTTTTCTTTTTGTCCCTTGTGTTTTACCTTCATCTCTCATTGAGATAAATAATGTGCTTTTGTCAATTCAAATCTTTATTTTCCCTTGAAAAAAGCCGAGTAGTTCACTTGAAACCATCAGGATAGTTTTATCATTGTTTCTAATGTTTAAACGTCATACAAAATGGTATGTATATTTTAAACTGTTATATTTTATCCCATTGTACACTGTTTAGCAAATTTCTAAATAAAAATTCTGAGTTTGCCACAATACTCATATAGTAAACCTCAGTGCACTCCAACCACAGTCCACTCTTAACTATTGATAACTTGTCGATGCTGGAATAATTATGGACTGTGTCGGACGTTCTCCTCAGTCCACACAACTTTGAAGAATGTCCGTGGTAGATATAGCTGCCACCACCGGTATTACTAGGTGATATCGGTCACCCACTGTGAGATTGGTGTAAATGAAGACTTACGCTAGTAACCGAATTATCAGTTTATTAAGAATATATATACACACAAAATACGCTATTTACAAATATATATACAACTACAACTCGGATATAGGTGATCCGGTTCAACATTAAATTAGATACTGTAAAGATTGGTTGTGTACTATTCCAATTACACTTTCCACCTCACACTCAATACACATTAAATTCACTTTTTTGGAGCTCAACCTTGAGTCTCTCAACACAAGTATACTGGGCCTGCACTTCTTAGCCCAGAACACTAAACACCAGGACGTCTGTGTCCTTTGCGCACCAGAAAACGCACTGTCTATGCTCTTCCACACAGAGCAACCTCTAGGTACGAAACCTAGGTACCGAATGAATTCTCTGAGACAAACTTGCCCTCTCAACTCATGGGGTCACACAAATGCCAACCCCCTCGGGAGCTTCCTCATTGGGCACCTTCCCTCATTCTTTTCTTGCTTGGTGACATGCTGCTAATCTGGTCATCATCCGCATACTTCACTGACAGATGGACATGCCTCTCAGCTATCTCTTTTCTCTAACACACCACCTGCAAAGATTTAGCTGGCAATTCCCCTTTCCACGAAGAGGGAATGTCACCTTGGAAATTCTGTACACAACCATACAATACTTGATATTCAAATAGAGAAAGAGTAGACATTACATTCTTTAGCACAGGTGCTATCAGATCCTGACACCCCCCACCTTAGTGGAAAATATGCCTTTTAGGGGCTAATTTTCCCCAAACATATAGTAATATCGCAGAAGAGTTTAATAGTCTCTTGACAGATTTCTTCATTAAGCTTATTACATAGGTATTTCCAGGTGTCTGAACACTATCTACTGACATCTCTACTGAACCTTTACTAATATTATTATTACATAAACAATACACATGTTAATACAATATTATAAACACAAAAAAAATCAAAAAATATTTACACCCACACAGAAAAAAAATTAAATGTGTGACGACATCCCTTTAAGGTTGTCCACTACTGGGTCGTTGATGTTGATGGGCTAACAACTGGTTGTTCTTCCCAGCTCTTTCTATGTAGCCTAGAAATTGCATCAGCATTCAAATGTTGAGCTCCTGGACGATGAGAAATACTCAGGTTCCAGCGTTGCAAGGCAAGAGCCCATCTAGTGGGTTTGGGTGATCTTGGGGTTGTTTCGGTGAGAAATTTTAATGGATTATGATCCGTAATGATCTCAATTTGAGATCCATAGGTCCATTTTTCAAACTTTCTCAACCCAAAGAGAACACTCCAAGCCTCTTTCTCTATACTCGGCCAAGCACGCTGAGCCCCTGACAATTTCTGACTGGCAAAAGCTATCGGTTTATACTGACCCTTTTCATCTTTTTGAGTAAGGCAACATCCTACTGCCAGGTCGGAAGCATCGGCGTGGAGCTGATATTCCCGGCCTACAATAGGTGTAGCCAAACTCGTCACTTTACATAACTCATCTTTAAGAGTATTAAATGCTTTTTCTGCCCTTTCATCCCATGGTACAGTATTTTTAACCTTCCCTTTAGTCAATTCGGTTAAAGGTATAGCAATTTCGGCATAATTTGGAATATAAGATCGGTAAAATCCCATTAATCCCAAAACAGATCTGACTTCCTTTTTAGTTTTTGGTTTCTTTAGATCCCTTATTGCTCCTATTTTTTCCTCATCAGGTGCATGCGTTCCACCCCCAATTACATGACCTAAAAACTTAGTCAATTTCTCACCAAATTTACATTTGTCTAGTCTAATCGTAAAATTTCTGCTTTTAAGTTCTTCAATGACAGCCCTAACATGCTCACAAAGCTCTTCCCAGGTGTCAGAGAAAATGATGACGTCATCAATATATGCTTCCGCATACCTCCGATGACCTTGAAGAACCTCATTCATATCTTTCTGAAATGTGGCAGCCGCCCCTGATAATCCAAAAGGCATTGTACGCCACTGATAAGTTCCATTATGTGTTGTAAAAGCTGTCAAATGTTTACACTCCTCAGCCATTTTAATCTGCCAATAACCCCTCTATAAATCAATCGACGATAAATACTTAGCCGCCCCCGCGGTATACATGATTTCTCGAGAATCTTTCATCGGAAAAGTTGGAACCTGAGTTACCGAATTTAAGGCCCTATAGTCTATACAAAGTCTAACAGTTGCGTCTTTTTTCGCCACACAAACAATTGGATGACTAATTTCAGCGTTTGACACTTCGATTAGATTTAATTCTAATAACTCCTGAATCTGTCTATCTACTTCCTCTTTGTAAGCTACAGATACACTATATAACTTTGGCTTTTTCCTTTCCACCCCCGGTTTCAGATCAATACGATGCTCCCCTACATCTGCTGGTCGTCCAGGACCCATAAAACACTTCTTTATTCTCCCTCAAAATGGACTTTATATCTTTAACTTGATTGTTAGATAACCCTTTTATTTCGAACCTCTCTATATCTCGTTCTACTTCCTGATCCCGGTTCAAAATAGGAATTTCCCCTACTTCTCCGAATTCCTCATCACCCTCAAAAACAATATTAACAATATTACATTTAGCAATGAATTCTCGTATTTTATTTTGGTGCACATGCTTCCTACTCCCGTCAGCTAACTCAACTATAAACGAATGCTGATTTCGTTTTTCGACTATGGTTGCCGGCCCTTGCCACCTAGAATATAATTTATTAGTCGAATCGGGGATTAACAGTATTACTTTATCACCTACTTCAAACGTTTTTTCCTTTGACCTTAAATTATAATGATATGCCATTCTATTTTGTTGCACCTCACATGATAATTTTGCCTCATTTGCGGCTCTTTCTAAACGTCCCCTAAGTTTATTCAAATACTCATGAATCGGCATAGTATCTAACTGCGCCCCCTTATTTTCTCCTGCCCAGGATGACTTGAGAATCGACAAAGGACCCTCCGGCGTTCTACCATATAATAACTGGAAAGGTGCGATTCCCGTCGTAGAATTTGGGACTTCCCTGTACGCCTATAATACAAATGGTATTTGTTCATGCCACTTTTTTCCTTCTTCTCTAATAGTATGATGTAACATACGTTTAAGAGTCTGATTAAATCGTTCCACAAGCCTGTTAGACTGTGGATACTGTGGGGTCGAAAATCTTGGACTAGCACCTAACCTTTTCTCAAATTCTTTCGTTAAGTCGGCGGTGAAATTGGTTCCATTATCACAGGCAATTATATTTGGAATTCCTGTCCTCATAAATATTTGAAGTAACGCATCACACGCAGTTTTAGTACTTAAACTTTTTAGAGGGATCGCATCCGCCCACCTGGTATGTTGATCAATTAAGGTTAGTATATACTGATGCCCTTGGGAACTTTTAGGATCAATAGGCCCAATTAAATCAAGGGGTCAACCAGGCGGGGAGGCCTACCAGATGGCTTAAGCACTCACTAGCCCTGCCTGGCAAAATTCTTGTAAAAAAAAAAAAAAAAAAAAAAAAATTAGAGGTTGGGTACAATAAAAGTTTTAATCATTGTATATCTATAGTTGAAATTTTTTGTTTAATTATAAAAAAAAAAAAAAAAAAAAAAAAAGGATTTTAGAGTTTTTTGATATGAGGATTTTATAATTATTTGATTGCAAATTTGAAATTAAAATTAAGATTTTTAAAATAAGCCTGAAGTGTTATGGGGAGGTAATGGATTGTTACTTTTCTTGAAATGACGTAGGGAATGGATGAGGGGTATTACAATGCAATTTTTCAAGGATTCTCCCAAGCATGCAGGGCGTACACAAATGGTTTGCATTGTTGATACTTGATTTTTAAAGACAATTTGTAAATTATAACAATAATATGTGTATATATATATTACATGCTTAATATGTTCAGATTGGTTAATAATATGATCTGAATTAGATGCACAATAACAGTTTTTATAGCTAGTCTTGGAGATAAACTTCTGGGTTCTGGAACAAAGATTGGTTTTTCTCTAGTAGTTTTATGCAGTCTATTATCTTTTGGTATAGGCTTGGTTTTGAAAGGACAAGTGAGAACCATTGTTTTAGGGGTAGCTGTGTTTTTCTTATGTGGAAGTGAGATGTTAGAGTGCACTGGGTTAGGTAATGGAGAGATGTTGCGTATTCTCCACATATGCATAAAGGAGAGTGGACTTTGTTGAATTTGTAGAGGTAGGTGAAGAATGGGCCATGGTTTGTTGCGAAGATGTACAAGTTCCTGTGTGGAAGTAGGAAGTCTTGCTTTATTTTTGGCACTAGTTCATATGTGTAGCGGCCTGTGTCACCATAGTCCCATAGCTTTTGCCATCTTTTAAGTAGGTTTTCTTTTAAAGTTTTCTTTAGGTATGATGGGGGATAGGGGTAGAATCTTTTTTTTACTTTTGATGATGTTTTCGTGGCTTGTTTTGCCAGTTCATCAGCTCTGTCATTTCCTGCTATATTGGAGTGGCCTTTTATCCATTTGAAGTATATTTTCGTTGATGTTTCCTGGAGTAGTTTTATTATATTAATTACAAGTGGATTCCTGGAGAAGATATCCTGTAGTGCTGTTATGCCTGACAGACTGTCTGAATAAATTATTACTGAATTATATTTTGAGTTGGTTGCCCATGTTACCGCTTCTTCCAGTGCCAGTAATTCTGCTTGGTATACTGTGTTTTCACTATTAAGTTGGGTTTGGTCTTCATATATTGTTTCTTCGTTTTTGTATACACAGTATGCATATCCTGTGTTGTTGTTTAATTTCGAGCCATCTGTATATATTTGGACTTCTGCTTTGTCTTCTTCTCCATCTTCTATTATATTTAGGTAATCTATGTATGGTTTTACTTGGTTTGTGTTTGATTTTGATTGATAGAATGCTGGATCGTATATGTCTGTTGGTATTCCTAATCTTAGTATTCTTCCTGTTGTTGCTGTGTACTGTAGCTGTAAGTTAAGTGGGGGAATTCCTGAAAGTACACATAAGGCGGCTGCTGATGTTTTTTTGTAGGCTCTTGTAATTAGTAATAGGCATTGATATTGTATTGACGAAATTAATTTTTCTGCGTATTTATTTTTTATTCTATGGTACCACGTGGCGCTGGCATAGGTGACTTTCTTCTCTAGAATTGCATGGTACCAGATTTTTAATATTGATTTGTTTACTCCTCCGTAGGCTGAGGCAAATTTTAGCAGGCCTTGAGATATGGCATTTATTTCTTGTCTTTTCTGTCTTAGGTGTGGAAGAAAGGAAAGGGTATTATCTATTGTAATTCCAAGATAATTTAATGTATTTTCTTGTTTTATTGATTTGTTATCTATTTTAATTGTTGGTTTTCTTTTAAGGTGCTTGGGTTTTCTAAGGTGGAGGCTTCTACATTTTTCGTATGAGATTTTCAAGTTATGTTGTTTCATCCACTCACTTACTAAGGTTAGGATCTCATTGGCCATTTTTTCTAACTGCACTCTTGTTTGCCCAAATATTATTATTATGATGTCGTCAGCATATGCTATTATTTTGTAATTTTTTTCCAATAATTGTCGTAATAGTGAATTTAGGAGGATGCGCCACAGAAACGGCCCGAAGCACGATCCCTGAGGGCACCCTATATTAAACCAGTGGATTTCCTTTGATTGCCAGTTTGGTAGAGCACCTCTTTTCGAGAGAAAGGATCTTATGATGTTTATGTAGATGTCTTCCAGTTTAATGCGTCTTAGTTCTTGCATTGTTTCTTCCCAGGGAAGGGTGTCGAAGGCGTTTTTGATATCCAGTGATATGAGTGATATGTAATTATTTTCTTCCGTCAGTAGGTCTATTGTTGATAGAAGGTCTTGAATGGCTGTTTCTGTGGATTTACCTTCGATAAATCCGTGTTGGTTTGTTCTTACTTCCGTAGAATTCCTGAGCGAAAAATTTATTCTTTTTAGGAGTAGTTTTTCGAATATTTTCCCCAGGATCGGCAGGAGAGTTATTGGTCTATAGGAGCCAGCTGTTGATGTTGGGCGGCCTTTTTTTTTTAAAAAACACCAGTTCTCCTACTTTCCAGTTGTTGGGTCTGCCCCCTCGGCTGACCTAGATAAGGACTTCGAAGAATGGATTAACTGTTATCCTAGCTTTGATTCAATTGTGGTTGGTGGCGATTTTAATGTGCACCTAAAAGCCCTGGGGTATTCAAGAGAAGATGAGAGAACTGAGATATTGATGGAACACCTAATGACGAAAACTTTGTTTATTTTAAATGATCCAGACGCAGATCATACTTGGACACTAGAAGACAAGAAAGGTCGCCCTGATTTGACTCTTGGTGGCACTGATATTTGTGAAAGAATTACAAGTTGGTCTGTAGATTCAAAAAATTTTTCGTTTTCAGACCATAAATATATTCAATTTGTTTTGGATTTTAACCCACAGTTGCGGAATTCTATGAGATTTAAAACAAAAAACAAAAGCTTTGCTAAATTTAATGACCTTCTACACCATCACGAATATGATCTTTTAAGTAATCTACTTTTGGTAAATGCACCATCCAAACTGGATTATTGGTTAAATAACTTTTATGACATTCTCAATATTATAATGTCTAAATGCTTCAAACGAGGTACTTTGTCTTATAAGCCAACATCTACCTGGTTTACTACTGAACTGCGTATAGAACGAAATCGAGTCAACGCCATGTATAAGAGACATGTACATAATCCCACTTCTTTAGAATTCAAAGCCACATATATTAAATATAGGAACATCTATAAAAAGAACGTGAAGAGGGCAAAAAAATCCTCTTGGCTTAATTTTTGCGAGAAAACTTCTTCTGCGTTTGGTAACTTGTTCAAATATGTCTCCGGAAAGTCGCTGCAGCATACTGATCTTATATTCACCACCCTCGAGAACTCAGAGGTCTTTGATTCTTATGATAATGTTGCAGAGAGTTTGATGGTAGAACATTTTAAAATAGATACTAGACCAGTTACAGTTCACTCATTTGTATCCTCTACTAGCTTTGCAGATGATTCCCGATTTCGAAGAATCACAAAGAAAGAATTATATTATGCTCTCAAACAACAAGATAATAATAAAGCTCCGGGCTTTGACGAACTTGATGCCTTGGTTATAAAGAATATTTGCAAAAATTTTCCTAATATCATGCTTAATCTTTATAATAAATGCTTATCACTGGGACATTTTCCAGAATATTGGAAACGAGGCATGGTAGTTTTCTTTAGAAAACGGAATAAGGATCCACGTCATGTAAGAGCTTATAGACCTATCTGTCTTTTGCCCATTATGGGTAAGATTTTAGAACGTATTATAAAGACCCGCATTATGACAACATTGGAGAATACAGTTTTTATGGCAGATGAACAATACGGTTTTCGTGAGGGTCGTAGTACGACTTTGGCAATGTGTAACCTCAAGGAGCTAGTGAAAAACATTCTGATGGATTTTAAATACTGTACAATTGTCTCACTAGATATCGAAGGTGCGTTTGATGCTCTTGACTGGGATATAGTTGCAACAATTATTGACGATCTCCCCATTGAAGATTATCTTAAGAATATTCTTAAGAATTATATTAGTACTAGAAAAATTGGCTTTTATTTTGTTAATGGTACTCGTTGGTTTGATGTTTTCCGCGGCTGTCCTCAGGGTTCATGCCTGGGTCCATTGATCTGGATAATTGTTGCAGATAAAATTATCAAGCAGTACAAAAGACGTTTTCAACATATCATCTCTTATGCAGATGATTTTGTGGTACTCGAGGGAGCAAATACTCGTCAAACATTAGAAATTAAAGTTAATGCTAGCCTTTCCCATTTTTATGATATTAGCCAAGACTGTCACCTTTCTTTGAGTCCTGGGAAATCAGTTGCTATACAGATGGGTCGTTTCACTTTAGATAGTAGAAGACCAATTTATAACATGAATGGCAATAGAGTTCCGGTAAAGTCTTTGCTGAATTACTTGGGATTTGTTGTAGATTCAAGATTTCGTTGGCTCGAACACTTGGAGGTTGTTCGTAATAAAGTTACTAATTTTGCTCTTAACATGCGGAAGACTGGTAGAAGAGATAGGGGACTCGCCACTGAATTCTTAAAGACATGGTATAGAGCCGTCATTGAAAAACAGATAATTTATGGTTTTGAAGCATGGTTTCCTGACTTGAAGATCCCTGCTATAAAGAGACTCAGTTCATGCCAACGCATGGGTCTGTTGTCGATAATTCGCCCATATCGCGATGTCTCCACGGATGCACTTTGTGTTTTGTGTGGCATTCCACCTATTTTTACGGAATTGAAATATAAATACAATAAATATATTACTATTAAAGATCAACGCAAGTTTCAATTTAAAGATGATATAATTGATGGTAGAGATATTATGCAGCGTGTTTATACATTTAATTTTCCTCGTTATAATGATCTTGTGAATTTAATTTTGACTTCTCCAGTCACTGTTGAAGTTCCTGAATCTATGTCTCCTGTAATCTTCACTGACGGATCTAAGATGGAAAATGGTGTTTCGGCTGCATTTACGGTGTTTCACAATGGGACATTTATGTACGATTATAAAATTAAGCTGCGTCCGCGTAACTCTATTAATCAAGCCGAACTCGTAGCAATAAAATATGCAATTTTGTGGTTTACAAGTACAAGTTTCTCATCGGTTACAATTTACTCGGACAGTCAATCGTCTGTGATTTCTTTGTGTAATCTTTTTCCTAATAATTATATTATTTTAGAAATTTTTAATCTTTTGCTACAGATTCCTAATAATAAAGTCTTCATAGGTTGGATCAAGGCACATATTGGCCTTATTGGTAACGAGAGGGCGGACGCATTGGCTAAAGAGACTATTGAAAAGAACAACGCGGATCTTTATTTATTGCTTCCTTATCCAAGATCAGTGCTTAATGTGATCTGCCGAAATGCAGTTAATGAGACTTGGCAGAAAGACTGGGAGACTTCAGAAAATGGGAGAGATACATTCTTAATTTTTAACAAAGTTAATCCCGATTTTGTTTCTCCAAACAGAGTGGTTACTTATTTTCTTTCAGGACATGGCAGTTTCCCAGCTTATCTGAAAAAGATAGACAAAATGAACTCTGATAAATGTATCTGTGGTGCTACAGGTACTCCAACGCATTATTTGTTTGCTCGTTGTCCGGAGATGCCTACTTCGTTTTCCTTCAACCGTGATCATACACTTCGTTGGAATTTGCGGAGGGTTTTGTTGGACTCAAAGAACTATTCTTCACTTTGTGCAATTTATAATAAACTTAACGCTTTATACTCGTTTATCAAATATAAATTTTGTTGAAAGATCTTACCGGACGATATGTCAGCCTTTGTTAATGTTCAAGAATTATCTAACTAGACTCTAATTTTTGTTTTCTAATTATTGGTATTAACTATGTATAATGTTTTTATTCTGTAATTGAATCTTATGATTTTTCGTCATCGGTTTTTTTTTTTTTTTTTTTTTTTTTTTTTTTTTTTTTTTTTTTAATTATTATTTGTATCTATAACACTGTATTTTTTTTACGGCAATTGATGTATCTGGTTATCTGAGGGGAACTTCCACCGGAGTGTAGTACCTTTGCCTAACGGTTGGTGCTCCGGTGGGTGATCTTGTTCTCTTGTTGGGGAAGTAATTTAGGTTTAGCAATGTGTTGTACAGATTTAATAGGATGTGTTCATGATTTTTATGGATGTTTCTGATTATTATATGATCTATATTATCCAATCCCGGGGCCTTGTTTTTATTGAAGTAGTAGATGGCTGATTTAAGCTCTGATCTCGTGAATGGGTGTTGTGATTCTATTGGTGAATCTACTGTATGTTCTTCATATGATGAGCTGCCAAATATTGTTGAAGTGATTTCCTGGTAGAATGTTTGACATGAGTGTGTTGTTGCTGTTGAATTTTCTAATCTATAATTTTCTGGTGAGTAAGATTCTTTAAATGCTATGTTCTTTAGTTTTCCAAATGGGTCTTTTGTATTTTTACAGAAGTTGGACCAGGCCTGATTTTTAGCTTCTAGTATTAGTTTTTTGTATATAGCTCTGTGGTGTTTGAATTTGATTTTGTCTTCCTCTGTTGCTTCTTGCAATTTTGATTTTCTGTACAGGGCTTTTACTTGGCTTCTCTTTTTTCGAAGATCCACTGTCCACCATGAAATTGTTGGCTTGTAAGTGATTCCTTTTTTTTTAAACGATTTATTGCATGAGTTTTGTATTATGGCTATAAATTTTTTATATTCTTCTTCTAATTGATCTGTTGACTTTATGTGTTTAAAATCTATTTTGTTGGCTTTTAGGGATTCGTTTAATGTTTGCTCGAAGTTTTTGGTTGAGACGTTCTTCGTTCTGTATCGTCTTTTAGGCCGGTGTGGGATTTGCATTTGTAGTTCTAGGGTTATTAACCTGTGGTCTCCAAATTGCATATCTCCGTCTATTGTCCAGCTTTTTACTTCTGGATATATTGAACAGGAAACTAAAGATACATCTGGCCAACCTTCTAAGTGCTGTGATTCAAATGATGGTTTTGAGTGGGGGTCATTCATGACTAGAAGGCGCATTGCATTTATATGATTGATTAATTGTTGCCCTTTCTCATTCTCGTTGCTATAGCCCCATAGTTTACTATGTGCATTAAGGTCACCCAGGAGGATAAATTTATTACTCATGCCTGTTGTGTCCGTCCAGTCATTGAGATCTTCTTGGAGGTTCGCTGAGGGTGGAGAATACTGGCTACCTAGTGTCAGCTGTCCGTCTGCTGTTGATATGTTTATGAAGATTGAGTGGTCGTTCTGTTTTACTTGAATGTGCTGGATGTTACTGTCAATTATTAAAATGTGGCTATTGTTTGTTCTGGAATTATAGCCTGGAATTCCCCGTGGTAGTCCATGTGGTCTTGTACCCGTTAAACTGCTGTCTTGTAAGCAGGCTATGTGATACTGGTTTTCTATTAAGTATTGTATAAGTGATGATGTTGCTGATTTACTTTTTTGGAGATTTATTTGTGCTATTTTGAGAGGGGCTATCCGTGATGTTTGAGACGATTGTTGAATATGTGTTGGTGGTGGTTGAGGTTGTGTCATTTTATCTTTTATGTTGAATTCTGGTTGTTTCTCTTGATGGAGTTGTTTCTATCTGTTAGGTAAAATTTGAACGCTGGACATTTACTAGAATTTGCTGCATGTGGGAAATTATTTCTTGCGCCCTGGCAGTTTATACATTTATGATTGTCGTGTTTTTCTTTTAATTTACAGGTTTCACTTGAGTGATTTCCCGTGCAGAAGGCGCATACTCTCTCGTATCTGCATCTGTCTTTCGTGTGACCATAGGCTTGGCAATTTCCACAGCGAATGACTGGACGGTAATCTTCAACTCTGCAGGAATTGAACCCTATGAGTATTCTTCCTCTCTGTTGCAGGATTCTTGCCATGTTTGCTTCTATGTTTAGGACAAGTTGATACGTTTTTGCTCCCGCCCTTTGAATTCTACGATGTATCTCTATCGGGACTTCTACATTGTATTCTTCTAAGATTTTTCCCGTTATTTCCTCCTCTTCCGTAATTTCGGGTATGCCTAGGATGATGATTTTTCTCATATTTGTTGACTTGTAGGTTAGTTCTGCGATGTCTTTTAGGGTAGAGATATTATCTAGAAATTCAAGAACTTTTTCTGTTTCTTCGTCGTTTTCGGCCTGGATGATAAGGGTGTTTCGGTCCCTTGCTGTGTAACAGGATATTTTAGGTAAACCTGGCACTGCTTTTGCTTTTCTGTTGAGGAGGTCTCTGATTGTGTTTAGCGTTGTTGTGGTGGAGGTTATTCTTTTTAATAATATTGCAGCTCTGGAATAAATATGTTTCAGTGTGGGTTTGGGATGGTTACTTCTAATCACATCCGCGTACTGCTGCTGTGATGGGGCTGATGATTCTACTCGTTCCCTCACTTCTTTCGGTGAGTTGCTAATATTTGCCCTTATTTCTGTCGTTTGAATTTTGATTATTTGGACTGACTCATTTATTTCTTTTAAAATTTTCTTGTCCATTATCATTGTATAATTTCCCTCATTTTCTATTGGATTTTCTTCCATTGGTCTTATGTTTTCCCGGAGTTTTTTTAGCTCTTCTTCTTTCTCTTCTATTATTTTCTTTAATTCTTGGATTTCTTTTTCTTGTTCTTTATTTAATGATTGTTTTTTTGCTCCTTCTTCCTTATCTGCATCTGATGTTTTTCCTCTGTTCTTTTCATTTTCTAACTCTTGTAACAATTTGGAGTTATAATCTTTCAGGTGTGCTATCTTTTTTACCGCGCAGTTCCAGTACAATTTCGCTTCTTCTGCATCCCCAGATCTCCTTCTTTTCGTCAACTTAATGCAAGATTCCAACAGGTCCAGGATATCTGTTTTTCTTGCTATTTCTGCATCAAATTTTAATTCCTTTATTTTTACTGGTGTGGATTTTTGTCTGTCTCCTGGTTTTTTGATGTTTTTATAACTCACAAGTCCCTTTTTATTCCGGTTTGTATCAGAGGCGTAATCCGCTTCTTCTACATCCGATGTTGAGGATTGCGATTGAGACATCTGGGATAGTTGTGGGCTCACGTAGTCCCTGGAGTTATGAGATTTTGCTGCTGATTGTTCTGGCGAAAACGATAAGCTAACGCTCAGCAGTTCTGCCATTTTTTTTTTTTTTTTAAATCAGAGCTATATTTTAACTTTTTCAAGAAAGTTATTCTTTTTAAAAATTAGAATAATTTTTGTTTTTTAACTAAAGTTATTCTTTTAATATATCAAAACGATAAATACCAGGCATCGTCAGAGCCCTTCTCATGTCTCGTTGAAGGAAAGGTATATAGAGAGTTTATAGGAAAAACCGGTGAACTTGTCCACCGTAAATAGCTAAGATAAACAGTTAAAAGTTAAGTTTATATACTAACACAAAAAAAAAAAAAAAAAGGGATAGTTTAATTTTGAATGGTATTTTGGAATACAGAGGGGTATTATTAATGGTAATGGTCTAAACAGTAAAAGTAAAGAAGAATCTAATACAAAGTAGGTATGAAAAATTTTGCTGGTGATAAAAGAAGAGTAAATTTTGGTTGTTTCTGTGCTTGTGGTTGTCAATCCCTGCTATAAACTTAATCATATACCAGTGGACATTTATTCCAGTTTGATAAATTGGTAGTTAAGTAACTTGACTAAAAATTCTGCTTAAAACACTGATATATACATAATTAGATGCACTAAAGTAACAATACAAATATATTTTTCCTCCTATATACAGAAAAATAAACCGGTTAGATAAATGGGCGTTGAATAGACTTGAGTAAATATATTATTAAATAATCAGTTATATGGCATAGTTAATTCGATATGAATACAATAATTATAAGTTCGAGTTCACTACCGCCATTGCAGTAATCCGTAATATAAGCAAATTGTAAGACGTATTAGTCTGCCATATTCGACACATTTTAAAAGAATTAACATTATACATGTCAATTAATTTTATACAATATACATCTTTAGGAGAAGAGCAACACTTGGAGCAGGAAGGAGACATCCTAAGGGCTTACCTGCTATGAGGTTATCTTTGCTGCGTTTGAGCTGAAATTCTCCAAGCTTCTTTAATCTTTAATGCTCCATGGAAGAGGGGAGGGGGAGGAGAGGGAAGATAATTAGCTAGTGGCAGTGCGTTCTTAGAGACGAAAAGAAAGAGGTGCAACATGCCCATGGTAAGGTGAAAATTTAGTAAAGTTGAAATTTTAACCCTTTAAGGGGCTGGGGCGTGGCCCCAAAATGTAGGAGAGTGCAAAAGAGGGTTGATTTGAAAAGTGGAGGTCAGCAGCTTTCCGTAGACATGTTACACCAAAAATTTAAGGTCTGCCCCCCCCTGGGGCGGTCCCCTTGTAGTTACCGGGGAAATTCAGATGCCAGGAAAAAAGTCTGTGCGGGGCCAGTCTAGCCAAAATATTTCTCCTCGCTGTAGCTCCCATAGAACCAGATCTATAAGCGGTTAAAGTTTGAAGTGAAGTGAAGAAATAGGCCTTTTTGAGTGAGTGACCAACAGGGGGGGTCTACAGCCCCGGACGTGCATAATTAATAAAAAAAAATTAATACGGGTGATAGACAAATGATCGAGCGAAATTTTAAGGCATAAGTTGGGGGGGGGTGCAAAACCCTCCCCCCCCCAGGACAGGCCTTCAAAGTCTAGAAAATTTGAGCTTTAAAATTTTTACTCAATATCTCGCTGTTCGAAAAAGAAATTTTAATAAAGTGGGCTAGGAGGCCCTAACAGCCCTGAAAGTCTCTATAGAACATATCATAAAGCAGAATGGGTGTTTAATAGTTAAAATGATGCGAATTAAGATAATAAAACAAGGAATAATGAAAACAGAGAATAATACTGGCTGACATGGCTACCCGCAGACCTTCATACCCGCAGCAACGCTACTATTTGTCCGTGAAATTATTTGAATCATTAATACTTGAATAAAAACTGTGTGGCAACCCCACATATCGAGCCTCTATAGCAATTAGTATCTTTGAAACACTTTTATAACTAAACTAGCTATTTAGGAGGAGTAACAAGGATGGCAACTGGACAATACCTCTCAACATTTTTAATATCTTTTAAGTACTAAGTATCTGTTTGAGTTTATCCCTTAGAACTGCAACGGACCATAGATTTTGTAGGGGGGGGAGCCAGCTATCAACTTCTCAACTTGTGCTGAGCTTGGGCGGGATGTGCAAAACCCAAGCGTCATATTGAGAGACATTGAAAAACAATGATACACATTTTACAAAAACACTCATTAAAGACACTTATTAAATTCAAAATACAATAAAAAGTATGGTGGAGCAGAGTTCAAACATTACTGTACACGTACATACGCAAAATTATAATTTAAAAGATAAACTAATATTTTTAATTAATTTTTTTAAAATAGTTACACACTATGGGGACCACTTATGTAAATTAAAAGTATCAAACTCAGAACGACATTTTTTCAAAAATTAATTTTTATTACTTAGAATAGTCAAAGAGCTTCCGAATTAGCGGCGGAGCAAAGATAAATGTTTAAATTAGATAAAACGTCCACATTTGTAAGGATAATATAATAATTTAGTAAATTACGAGTTTAATAAAAAATGTAAACAATGTACTTTTCAATGGGATGTAATTTAAGCACTCGCCATTGCTATAACAGGCTATTTTTAAAGATAGTTTAAACACATAAAAAAAAATTACAAATAAAATAAAACTTTAAAAATAACTCACTCTAAGTCGTTGAAAATGCTTTAATATATGATAATTAATCCAAGGTTTTGATTATAAATATAAACAGCACTTTAAAAATGACGACTATCGTAGCAATAGCATTATAAGGGATTGACAACACTATATAAAAGTACCCATAACTTCGTAAATAAGTTACGTTGAAAAACTAAATATACCTTTAAAATGTCCAGAATAGATCTGGGTAACATAAATAAATGACAAGACACCTGAATAATTAAGCATAAATAAAATATGAGCACAGAAACTTATTGGTACAGTAGCAAAGGCTGGTTGCCTGGGGACGAGATTAAGTGAAAAGCTTAAAATTTAAATTAAACATATCTCGGCAACCACTGCACCAATTTTGATCAAATAAAAACCAAAAAGACCAGCAGAACTTTAGGAAAAGAATGAGACATAATTTGAGGCTCTGGCTTACCTAGTTCTTACGCCTTTAGCCCTCCATGAAGAGCTCAGCTAAATGCGACATACTACTTTTACCGTAACAAGCACTTCTTCCCTAATTAAATCAACATTAACTACCTGAAATGGAAGTTCTGGACGCGACACTGGGGAAATAGGAGCTCTATCATTTACTTTAACCCCTCTAGTCAATTGGCACTCTAAACATGACTCACAAAATTGTTTAGTTTCTTTCGCCATCCCCTCCCAATAAAATGAATACCTGATTCTCTGTAAAGTTTTCTTAGCTGCATGATGCCCTCCAAATACCGAACTATGCGCTAATTTTAAGATTTCTTCCCTTCTTACTTTGGGTACTACTAATTGCGCTATAGTTTCGCCTAACAATTTCTCTTTATGATACAATAAACCATTTACAATATAATAATCCCCCTTATCCATTTTAGCTAATTCCCAAGCTTTCTCTAACTCTTTACATTCTAATTGGGATTCCTTAAACATATCTGAATTGCTAACAATGGCTTCATTATCTTTCTCCACTTCTGTCTTTTCTGGATTCTGACTTTGTACATTTTGCGAACTCGCTTCTATTGCGTAAACATTACAACTATCGTTATTCATATCTCCCTTTTCACTCGAATTATCAATAATAATTTCTGAACTTTCTAATTTTTGGACCTCTAGCAATGGCTCCTCGCGGTTGACACCTGACAACTCATTAATCACTTCGGGATGTAAAATTACTTGCTCATTAATATTATCAGTCACTGCGCAAAGTACTTCGTTATGAATTATATTAGCTTGTCCGAATTGCGGAATAGCTAACGGTAGTTTTACCAACGGCGATTTAACTGCTTCACCGAATAACACTTGTAAATAAATACTACCCGCTCCTTTTAATTTCTCTTCCGGTACCAAATCTTTATGAACAACACTAATTTCACATCCAGAATCAACCAATCCCTTTGCTTTTTGCCCATTTACACTAACTTCAATTTTCTCAAGTTTATTTAATTTCTCACCAATAACGTTAGTTCTCTGTTCGGCCTTTGCAGATACTCTCGCCACAATAGCTCCATTAGGTAACTCTTTGCTTTCTTTTACCACAACCTTGTGTACACCCGCTTTCGAATCTCGCCCTTTGTTACCATTATTTCCCTCATTACCCACTTTATTACAAAAACGTTGGTAATGACCTCTCAAACCACATTTAAAGCATTTAGGAGCTGAAGCATCACTAGGCTTCTTAAAATCTATTTTCCTATCCGAAAAAGAATTAGTCTCATTACTCCCGTTTTGCCGGCAATTATTACTAATTTTGCTATCCTCCCTCGGTCTCATTTTTTCATTGTTTACGTGCCTATCTTTACCTTTAAAACTTTTATACGTAACGGCGTAAGACTTATGTTTAGCGTCAAAATAATTGTCACATTCTTTAGCAATTTTAGAAGATTCTAACCATTTACCCTGGTGAGTTAACCCAATATATGATGCGGTATCCTCATCTAACGTACTTACTAACTTATCAGTAACTATTAACTGGTTGACCTTTTCATAAGAGTCAGCACCTCTAATCTTACAATAATTTTCCCACGTCGCTATTAAACGCGATACAAATAATACATGAGTTTCATTCTGGTTTCTCTTAGCCTTCTTAAAATTTTCCAAACATGCCTTCGGTGTCGGCTCATGTTCTCTTAGAACTAACTCCTTTAATCCCTCATAATTCTCCATTTGTTCCGTAGTCGTATAAATTAACAAATTATCCGCCTTATCTCCTAACATATTTAGTAGAATTTCGGCCTGCTGGTTTTCCGGTACATTTTTAGTTTTGAATGCCCTTTCTAAACTGTTAAAAAATAAATTCCATCCCTCAGTCCCTTCCGGTACTTTGATAGATAGAGTTTTAACACTTTTGATCAATTTTTCAATGTTACTTCCATTACTAAATTTTCTAGACCCACTGAAATTATTTGCCGATCCTTGCACCCTTAGTTTCTCCATTTCTAATTCATGTTCCATTCTTAATTTTTCCATTTCTAACTTTTCCTGCTTTTCTAACTTTTCGAGTTCTAACTTTTCGCGTTCTAATTTTTTCTGTTTTTCTTCGCGCTCTAATCTTGCCTGCTTTTCTTTGCACTCTAAACGTTCTGCAACAATAGCGTCAGATAATTCCTTAATAACCCCCTCGTCGTACTCATCACTGTCCATTATCTTTTTCTTAAGCTGAATTCTGGTATCATCTTCCGTGAATTCAACACCCAACTCTTCGGCTATACCCTGAAGATCAACCTTTTTTAGTTTCAATAAGAAAGCCATACCTTCACCGATTGTTATAACCACCCCACAAGAATAGTTAAACCTACCAAATTAATATTTCCTAAATTTCTAACTTAGTACAGATATTTCTCCACTTATTATACTAATTAATACCCTTCAGATAATCAATACATTTCATTTCTAATTAACCTACTGAATACTCTAATTTTTCTCAACCATTGATATCACACAATTTACTTCTAATAAAACAAAAGATAAAACAATAATTCGATTTAACTACTATGCAATACAGATTCCAATATATACACTTAGATAACAACATACAACTTACATAATAATACTGGTACGTTGAAATTGAATAGAAGTATTGATATCAATCAAAAAAAAAAAAAAAAAATCCACATAAAGAAAAATTGTAAAACATGCATATATAAATTTCTACAATTATCCTCACTAAAATATTTCCGAATTCAATACTGGTTTTTACACTTAAAACAAATAAACTGAAAATCTTCACTTTTATTTTTCCTCACTATGGCTCTCTTTTGAGCCTTTTTTTTTTCACTATGGCTCTCTTTTGGGCCTTTTTTTTTCACTATGGCTCTTTTTTGAGCCTTTTTTTTTCTACCACTATTGGCCAATTAAAATCCTAAGCAAATGTTATTATACACTCTTCATACTTAAAAAAATGTTGCTTCATTTAAATATTACTTTAACAATAATTTAACTTTAAGTAAATTTAATTATTCCTTCCAACTACTATTACCACAATTAGTAAAAAAAAATTATAGACAATCAATACTATCTCCAGTTATTATGACCTTCCTTAAAACAATAGCCAGTATGGTTATTAGCACTTTATAGGTAGGAAGTATTGATAAAATACATAAATAATATAGACAATTTACTTAAATTACTATTAATTATACAACAACAAATTTTGGTTCGAGATGTCAGCAGAAAGATATGATCAAAACACCTTACCTTATACTTTATTTGCTGGGGTATTCTTCTATTCACAGGTAGTTCCACGATGTAGCGGTAATATGGCACAACAGTTCAGTTTAGTTCTTTCTAATAAAGATACGCACAACTCTTTAGTCCACACTAGACGATCCGGCACGATACTTTAGCACATACTCGACGATACGGCCAGGGCCCACTTAAGACTTAGAAGTAAGGGAAGCCCTATGTCACACAGGGGCCCCCCTATTACTCAACCTTTTTTAAAAAAAAATCAATTTTTTTGTATAGTAAAATAATTTGAAAATTTATAATGAAACCTTCAAGTAACTGTAACACTATTAATATTAACACCAACTACCTATAACCATATGAAAAACAATTTTATTACATACCTAATTATACATAACCAATTAATTTTGTCACTTACCATTGTAGAACTACAGTTGAAAATATTTGAATTTCAAAATATGTTTTACGATTTGCTAATTATAATATAGTAAGGGAAAAAACAGTTTTATAAGTTTTTTTTTTTTTTTTTTTTTTACTTTGATTAAATGTTTTTTCTTCTAAAAATTAGCTTTGAAAAGTATTTTGGGGGGCCCCTTTTGTGTTTCAATAGGTAAGCAAGGGCTTAACGGACCTATTCGGTAAACAGGCCCTGGATACGGCACGACACTTTACACACATTCGACGATACGGCACGACACTTTAGCATACAATCGACGATCCGGCACGATGCTTTAACACACACTCGACGATATGGCACGACCACACAAGAATTCCACTGGATACTCCGGCATTAACAGACTGCAACACGGCTCGCTGGTCACTGGTTTCAGGCGATTCTATCCCGACGCTGCCAACAATTTGTCGGACGTTCCCCTCAGTCCACACAACTTTGAAGAATGTCCGTGGTAGATATAGCTGCCACCACCGATATTACTAGGTGATATGGGTCACTCACTGTGAGATTGGTGTAAATGAAGACTTACGCTAGTAACCGAATTATCAGTTTATTAAGAATATATGTACACACAAAATACGCTATTTACAAATATATACAACTACAACTCGGATATAGGTGATCCGGTTCAACATTACATTAGATACCGTAAAGATTGGTATTTGGATTGTGTACTATTCCAATTACACTTTCCACCTCACACTCAATACACGTTAAATTCACTTTTTTGGAGCTCAATCTTGAGTCTCTCAACACAAGTATACTGGGCCTGCACTTCTTAGCCCAGAACACTAAACACCAGGACGTCTGTGTCCTTTGCGCACCAGAAAACGCACTGTCTATGCTCTTCCACACAGAGCAACCTCTAGGTACGAAACCTAGGTACCGAATGAATTCTCTGAGACAAACTTGCCCTCTCAACTCATGGGGTCACACAAATGCCAACCCCCTCGGGAGCTTCCTCATTGGGCACCTTCCCTCATTCTTTTCTTGCTTGGTGACATGCTGCTAATCTGGTCATCATCTGCATACTTCACTGACAGATGGACATGCCTCTCAGCTATCTCTTTTCTCTAACACACCACCTGCAAAGAATTAGCTGGCAATTCCCCTTTCCACGAAGAGGGAATGTCACCTTGGAAATTCTGTACACAACCATACAATACTAGATATTCAAATAGAGAAAGAGTAGACATTACATTCTTTAGCACAGGTGCTATCAAATCCTGACAGACTGTTTAACATATTTTAAGGATTTTAAACTGGCCAGGCTTAGATTAGATAGAGAAATCCTAAACCTTAATTTTCTTTGTTCATGTAAACATATGGACTTGATTCCTAATTTTCTCAAGATGAAAAATAAACTTCTGCTGCATAATCTTCTTTTTGCTAAACACAGATCTGAGCTGTATTGTCTCAATCTATGCATTAGAAAGAAGTATTCTTCCATAGAATAGAAGCTCTTTCTAATCTCACTTTAAGATTGTGTCTTGCATTCGCCAATTCAGCACCTAAGGAAATATTTGATCGTCTTATGTATTCTTTAGAAGGATACCGTTTTATTCAACAACGTTCCATCATTTCCAGACAACGGAAGAAACTGAATCATTTATATGCAGTTAAAGAACAGCCGATCAAACAAGCAAACATTAAACCAGTTGCTTTTATAAATATTTCTAGCAGAATTTTAACAGAGGAAGAGAGTTGTATTCTGTCTTTGGGTCCTAAATTTATCTTTCGTTAAAAAATGGATATAGAAGAAGTTATCCCAAGCACTGAATCAGCTATTCAATCTATCCTTACAGCCAATAAGGATGAAATTGGTCACACTATGTATGATTTAATAAAGAAATTCCCAGTACAACTGGCATTAATTAGAGGATTAAAATCAAATGCTATATCCATGCTGAAACTTGACTCTAGTATTATGATCATTAAAATAGATAAATCTAGCAAGTTGGCATTGTATATTTAAAAAATGGAGGAGTGCATTGAAGACATGGTGTGTATTGAATTGCAGAAAGACCCAAATGAATCAATCTATAGGAAGACAGAAGAACTTATAAAAGATGGAAAGTGGCCTAGCACAATGGATAACCTCATAAGAAAAGATTAAATGGTAGCTTAAAGATCATAAACTGAATCTACCAATGAGACCAATTGTGTCGAGCTGCATAGGCCCTGTATATTTCATAGAAAAAGCACTTGTAAAGCTTTTAAGATCAATTTTACCGCCCTCAATTCCCTCTATAAATTCAACGGAAAGGTTCATGCACAATATCTCTTTAAATAAAAGTACCATGCTTGCAAATCTAGATGTCTTATTTTTATATCCCTCTTTTGATATTGTAGAAGTCATCCAAACTATTAATAGTGCTATTGATATTCAAGAACAATTGAACAACAGTGAAAAACTTTCTCTAAAATCTGGATTAAATTTAATCATCCATTGTAATGTTTTCATTTTTAATAAAGGAATCTTCAGACAAGTCAACGGTCCACCAATGGGGTCTCTACAAATTTCAACTACTGAAAAATTTAAGAGAATTTCACACAAAAAAAAGCAAAACCTGTTCGCAAATTTCCAAGCTAGTCCTTGATGGGTGACATGGACATGTCACTCAGATTGGAGACTTCCATGAACGATGGCATGGAAGTGTTGTCCGAATCGGCAGCACTAGAGCCTTATGATCCCAGGGCTAGTGAGTGGTGCCCCCTCTTTATCCCCTCCATTTAGAAGGTAGCATAGTATTCATTGTTTATTGTCTAATCCTTGGGCAGCAAGGTTGGGTTTCTTCCAGGACAGTGGAAGTAACTGGATAACAAATTGGAAGAAACCAACAGAAAACAAAACATGCTCAAAATTAAAGTACAGTAAAACCCTGGTTATCCGAAAATTGGCTTAACCAAAAATCCGTAAATTTTCTTAATGTCCTTTTTAAATGTGAAAAATTATATTGTCAACACTATTTTTACCAATGTCAAATGACATCTTTCAACACATTTTGATTTATGATTACTATTTTATTTATAAGTTTTAGATTAAAGCAATTCCAAATCATTTTTAATACACTGAATAGTTGTTTTAATACTTATTAGCTTTAAAAATTAGAAGCAAAATAAACAAAAATCAAAACTTTGAAAGTTGTTATTGGACACTGGTAGAAATAGTGTGTTTGAAAAAGCATGTTCTTTATGAAACAAATAAATAGTCAACTTTTTTTATGGATTGGTATTATTTCATTTCAAATTGCAATGTACATTTTTTTTTTCCCGGTGCATGTATTTTTTTATTCATTAATTTTAAAAGTACTGTTTGTATTTCTTTTCTATGACTCAATGTTGCTTGCACCTTTATCTCTGGTGTGAAAAATCTGCTCTTTGCATGTTTAAAAAAGCAAACTCTTGTTATGTCACTATTGCCGCTGACCTTTGAATTTAATAAATAACTTATCACCTTGATTTTGGCCATGGTTTGTCATAAATGGTGGTTTGAATAAGGTAACACAACATTTTTATTACAATAGTGTCTTTAATTACGATCACAGCTTTTCATCAAACAAGAGTTCGCCATAAGCCTCCCTGTTATTCAAAAATTCTTATGGAATCCCGGTTATCCGAAAATTTCTATGGAACCCCGATTAACCAAAAATGCTTTGGTCCCATGCTTTTTGAATAACCGGGGATTTACTGTATATTAGCTATGTAAAATAATAAAACTAAAAGTATAATTATATGAAATCTAAATTAGAAAATTTAATTAATGTTAAAAAATATTATTTTTGGAAAAATAAGTTTTTTTTAATGACAAACTTCAGGCTCAGCAGACATTTATGAGTGGTGGATTTTATAGCTTTAGAGGCAGAGGGATGTTTTTTGCTTATTAATATGTCATTTATATAAAAAGAGAGGAAGAAACTACCTGCAAAATGTTTATTTTTCATATAAAAATATGTTATTTCATATAAAAATTCATTATTGAAAACTGCTATGCAGTTACTATACAAATTTGCAATTATTTATATTAGCATCCAGCATGCATATCTGAATGCTGATTTATAAAGACTTTTTTCTGAAAAATATCTATGGGCAGGGATATAAAAATCTAAGCACCAGTGGGCAGTTTTTAAACCACTGAATTTTATTCCTTATTTTTCCTTCAATTTTTTGCAAGAATTCTAAATAAATTAAAGTGAAGAAAACAATAAAATTTAGTGGCACAACAATGCCTGCTGCCTAGATTTTTACACACGTCAATGAGTATTTCGAAATGCTTTAACTCTTCACATTTTCTGTAGGACTTGAAAGTTTTTTTTACTTCATCTTTTGCATTCATCCATTCTAAGTTGAAAAAGTGATTGCAACATTCTACTGCTAAAATATTTTTTGTTATAGTAATACTTTGCTGCAGTAAGGAAAATGAGAATTTTCATGAATTTATTTAATACAGTAATTATTGTACTATATTACTTACCTTAGTAAAACTGATGTACATTCAAAGTACTGTCTTTTATTTAAATGAGCTTCATTCTACTGTTGGTAAATGATCTGTACTATTTACTACTAGTTTCAAAAGTTTTAATAACTAAAAAATACACTGGTTAAATTAAAATGGATAATATTTATTGATTTTGTGCATTTTAGATAAAATTTCTTTTTTTCATTTAGCCAATGGTTGAAGACCTTTAGACTGATGTCACATGATCTTAGCTTAAAAATGGTGTAAATTTAGCATATAATTAATTTGATTTGTATAGATCTGATGGAATTAATTTACTTAAGGTTATAGCAAAAAGACATTTATTGTATTTCACAAAGTTTTAAATTATATAGTAAGAATAACAGTTTCTTCCATTTCTTTCACATTCAGAAAAAACCCATTTCTTCCAGCCGTTTTTTCCTGTGGTTTTTTCCACTGCGGGAGAAACTTGCCAACTCTACTTCCAGGACAATGGAAGAAACTGGAAAAAACAGAAAGAAATGGAAAAAAACAACAGAAATCAAAACATGCTCAAAATTAAAGTATATCAACTGTATAAAATAATTAAACAAAAAATATAATTATATGAAATTTAAATTGAAAAATTTAATTAATATTTAAAAACATTATTTTAAAAAAATATTTTTTTAATAACTAACTTCAGGCTCAGCAGACATTTATGGGTGATGGATTTGATAACTTTAGAGGTAGAAGAATGTTTTTTATTTATTAATATGACATTCATGTAAAAAAGAAAGAAGAAAAATTCCCTGGAAAATGTTTATTTTACATATAAAAATGCATTACTGAAAACTGAGCAACACAGTAAAAATAAACAAATTTGCAATTATTTATACTAGCATCAGCAGGCATATCTGAATGCTGATTTAAAAAGTTTTTCTGAAAATATCTATGGACAGAAATATAAAAATCTAAGTGAAGTGGGCAGTTTTTCACCACTAAATTTCATTCCTTATTTTTCATTTAAATTTTTTGCAAGAATTCTAATAAAATTTAAGTGAAGAAACAACAACAAAAAAAAATATGATAAAAGACTGCCCTCTGTTGCCTAGATTTTTACATCCATGTCTATGAATATATTGAAATATTTACTTTTGAAGTTTTCTGTAGGACTTTTTTTTTTTCATCATTTGCATTTATCTATTCTAAGTTGAGAAACTGATTGCAACATTTTGCTGCTAAAAGATATATATATATATATAGTTGCAATATCGTTTCATCATGCATATATTTTGTGATTTAATATTATATTTAAGATTATAGTATAATATTGTTATAATATTTTAAAGGTTAAATTTGATATTTATTTATTTATATTTTTCCTCATGTTCTGTTTGGTTTATTAATAAATTCAACTGGTTAATATTGTTTACTATTAATGGTCTTATATTAACATTCAAATTATTATGCTGCATTTGCGCAAGTAATTATGAATGCATAAAATTTGATATTTGTAATTGATATATTTTCATTTTGAATATTCATAATAAATTTTTTTCCTATTAAGGTATCATATATAATATATATTTTTTAATATGTAACATCCGTCGATAAATTTAGCAATTTTATAAATATAGTGTGCAAAGGTAATTGCTGCGATGCACATAACCTTTGTGTATTGCCAGAGAGATTTCTACTATGTAGTTTTCCGATACCACTTATAGTCATTGAGCCAGGAGCTTGTGTGGTTTCATGTCTGGAGACTTGCTAAATTATATATTTTTGGATTCATCTCAACAATAGCACCTCATTTATCCATGATACTTTCAAAAGGAGGGTAGCTTTTGGGCGCCATATTGGAAAATGGCTGCCGTCATTGAATTAAGCAGTCGTGTGGTTTCATGTCCGCGAACATGGTAAATCATACATTTTTCAATTCATGAGAATATCAGCATCTCATTTGTCCATGATACATTCAGTACTAGGGTAATTTATGGACGCTATATTGGAATATGGCTGCCGTCGTTGAGGCAGGGACTCGTATGATTTCATGTCAACAGATTTTTTTAAATCATATGCATATATTTTTTGGATTCACCACAACATCAGAATGATATTTATCCATATTTACAAAACAAGGTAGCTTATGGGCACCTTATAGGACAAGGCCACCGTCGTTGAGTCAGGGGCTCGTATTTTCAAGTTAGTAGATTTTGTAAACCATACATTTTTGGATTCACCACATGACATTTATCCATGATATTTCCAAAAAAAGAGTAACCAATGTACGTCCTATTGGAAAATTCTACCGATAAGCACAGTCACCGAAAACATTTTCTTGACTTTACTAGCTGTAAAATTAACAGGACAATTAAAGAGACAATAAGTAAAGACACTGGGGTCAAAAGCTACAACAAAGTTCAATCAAAGACATGCTGCAATTAAAAGATATTTTTGATACCAGGGAAGAATTTCTTCACATGAATTGTGAAAGAACCAAAATCAGTTCTTCAGAAAAATCTATTCTACATCCAAATTAGTCTTTGAGCAAGATCCAGAAAGACAAATGTGATATCTCATATTTACAGAACATGGTTATCAATGAATAGATATATGTAGACAAGCTAATAGAATCAACTAGAGCAATTACAAATCCAGAAATTGTCGAAGACATGATCAAAGGTCCTGAGATGATTGAAGAAATTTACCATACTTTTAAGAGAAAATATCTGTCTGAAGACTCAAAGGCAGAAGAATTTTTCAAACCTCTAATAAGCTAAACACTTTTTTTGAGACTTGAAAAAGAAAAAGAATTTGAAGTTAAATAAATCAGAGTTTGTTGCTATGACAAAAGAAGATCTGTTTTCTCAGATGACTATACTTGCAGAGCGAAGAAATTTGGATATAAGAATTGCCTTTTCCTACTATCTAGGGGTTCAATAATCCTTAACACTTAATGGTTCAATGCAAAAAATTGAAAAATCAAACTGATGGATGCTGTGACAAAATTGCGACTGCTGAAAAAATGCAAATGATAGTGTTATTAATATAAATGACAGAATGTGCTTTGTTTAAAGCTACCGTAGGAACTACAATCATTTAAACAACTAGCAAAGAATCTGTTTTTTGAAATAATACAAGATTATACACCCTCTCAAAGAAGAGATGTTGTATTTGATACATACAGGCAGTTGTCAATAAAAATAAATGAACGAAAAATATGAACTGTTGGGGATGTTATAAAAGTTATATACTCCTGGACAAACAGTAAGATAATGGAAGCAGATTTTATCTGATGAGGAGAGCAAAAAAGAACTTATGCATTTCATTTTTCAATAATCGCAAAATGAACGTTATTTAAAATAGTTGAATACATAAGTGCTGTATGTTATCTGTGGAGAAAAAAAAAATGTAAATTTAAGAAATAACTAGTTGAAAAATCTGCCAAATTGACTTGCTTCCAAGAAGCGGTGGTACACAACTCATATTTTGCATACACCATGCTTTAGCATCTAGATTTATAAATGTTATCATTATCTCAATGCTGTTTTCTTTAGAAAACGATTTGAAAAACTAGGTAAGATTAATATTTTTGAAATTTGGATCCAATGACATTGTAAAAAGAAAAAAAATACTGCAATTTGAGTGAGATGCATGGACTTCTATGTAAAAAAGATATATAATGCATCCCTTGAAGTGCATTCACTGTCAGTGCTATAAGTGCTTTTGCAGACAAAAGAAAATGATAAATCAGAACACAAATTTTGAGATGCACTTAAGGCATTTGATACTGAAGCTGATTTATCAGAGGAAACAAAGAAACAGCTTTAGTTACAATCTCCATCTCTCTTGTTTTACCATCTCTATTATGGAAAGCAAAAATACTCAAACATCAAGGAATTGCATTATATTCTATGTATTTTTTCTGTAAAACAAAAAGTCTGTGGAGTCGTATTGCCTTTTGACATGTAGTAATACACTCTACTTATAGGTAATGCAAACTAATTACCAAGGTTTTGTTCGGAAGAAGTGCTTACAGGCTGGCCATGCTCTTCCATCCCCAGATAAATATGGTTGGATTTTTGGAACAGATAGTGAGGGAAAGGGTTTTCTAGCAATCCTGTGGAATAGCAGTCCTCTTGCTTCTGAAGCTGCTTTGGAACTGGTGTTATATTCTTTTTTAAGAACATGTGCCACACTCCCATGTGCATGTCTATTTAATAAGCTAATGTACAAGCAAATGCAGAACATAGAACTGTTCTATGACGATTGAAGTTATTTGGTTGCAGTAATGTGAATTAATCATGATAGAAGTGCAGAAGACTAAGATTTCTATCATTTATTAACCCGTTCGAGACCAGCATCTTTTATAAGAATTTAATTCCTTTGACACCCCTTTTTGTCAAACAATTAAATCTAGTTTAGAAAACAAGAGAATATCTTAATTAAATAAGAAAAATTTTACTTTTTTAATGGTATCAAAACAAGCGATGATATCACGTCTTAAAGTTGCATATGGGTGATTCTCAAAATAGGGGACAATTTATGTCTTTCAGCATACAAAAAAAATTGAGAGGTTTTCTGTCATGTTTTTATACTGAGATATGTTTGTCTTAATATTATTCATTATTTGCACTCAAGAATTACTCACTTTTTATTTAAAAACACCTTAAAATAACAGAATAAATGTTCAAAATGTCATTAGCATGGATGTCCACAGCAGCTGTGCCTTGTATATACTAGCTTTTTCAAGAGTTAATACCATGTTTATAAAATAAAACAAATGTTATTCTTTCTTTAAATTAATCAAGGAGAGGATTTATCCAATAAATTTCTTTTTAAAAATAAAATTATAGTATATAAAAAGAGAATTAAAGTTTGTCCTCCATATTCTGTTTTCAAAACAAGGTCATACTATAACAGCTGTTTATTAATCAAAATTTCATTTTCACATATGACAATACTTTGAAAATATAAAGTTTCTCCATGGCAACAAGTAGTCATTTTATTCCAGCCTGAAAATAGAAGCATGTATTGTATTTTAAGAATAGAAGTTGAATATTAGGCGAGTACATCAATTGTATGTCATTAGAATGGATAATAATTTTCATGTTTATTTTATAGTTAAAATTTTTATTTTACTTATTTGCATAGAACTTTTGTGTTTTAAAAAGCCCCAGAAAGGACTATTGCATTGTGATTATATTATGACTCATAATCTTATTTAAATTAAAATTTGTCATTAGCATGGACAAATATCAGTGTCATTAGCATGGTTTTTCTGTCCATGCTAAAGACTCCTATGTGCATAAATGTAACCATTGCTTATATTGTATCCTTTTTAAAGTTTAATTTTACATATAAATTTAGGTATTACATTTATTATCCCTAAAATATGCATTAAATCTGTCAGAAAATCACTAAGACAGCTTCTTACACTGTTAGTGTCAGAATGTTGTTCATGTAAACAAAGTTTGCTCTTTGGTATTGTTTTTATTCCTCTTATATATATATGTAAAAATGGAAACTATTTGTTGGAAAGGAAGGCTAATAAACGTAGAAAAAAAATATTTAAACAGGAAGAAAATAAAAATTTCTTAATATATTTATTCCATTTAATTTGTTTTGTCATTAGCATGGCTCAAAAAATACTAATTATTTTTTTTAAAGTTAATTTTTAGATATTTAGCTCTGCTGACTACATGAAAAGTATACCTAATACTATATTAACAACACATATTTTTTTCAGAAATTTTGCTAACAGTAATTTTTTTAAGATTTCATTTTTGAAATTGTCCCCTATTTTGAGAATCACCCATATATGCACCCATGATCCCGAAAGGTTAATTCTTAACATACTAATTACAATAGTTTCACCAGTATTACTTATTTCTTGAATTGCTGTGTCTCATCCACATGAAAATAATATGCATTAAAATTCAAAACAAGATTTCGATTTTCTTTCATCGCAAATGTCTTTTGATCGGTTTATGCAATTAAAAATGTTAATAATCATATTGAAGTAAAATCTTAACAAATATATAATTTGTATAACGTTATATGTTCAATAATATTTGTTTTATATGTTTAATAATATTTGTTCTTTGCATTTTTTCATTGGAATTTAATTATGTGGTAATGGTTAAAAAAAATCATTTGCATCTATGTGCGATAGATGGCGCTCTTTTTTCAATATGACGTCTATAAGCTACCGCAAATTTAATAGTAGCATCATAAAATGAAATCCTTGGACCATTGCAAATCCAAAAAGGTATACATCACCAACTCCCTAGAGATGAAACCAAAAACTCTAATTTTGGCTTCTGGCTCAATGACTATTAATAGGATTTTCCATTAAAAGTTGCAATATCGTTTCATCATGCATATAATTTGTGATTTAATATTATATTTAAGATTATAGTATAATATTGTTATAATATTTTAAAGGTTAAATTTGATATTTACTAATTTAAATTTTTCCTCATGTTCTGTTTGGTTTATTAATAAATTCAACTGGTTAATATTGTTTACTATTAATGGTCTTATATATATATATATATATATATATATATATATATTATTAGTTACTTATCATATGCAGTATAGGGCAAATCTTGTAATAGTTTTAAAAAAAGAAAAAAAATGACATATTTACATGTTTCAAACACTGAAGATTTAAAAAAAACATATTTTTAGAAAAAAATTTTATTGTCTGTCTGTGTGTCTTTAAACGCTCTATCTTCCAAACAAATTGAGATAGAGACTTCAAATTTGGCGTGCACTTAGTATGTAATAATGGGAAGAAGCCTATTGAATATCAGTAACTCGATTATCCAGAACAGTTGTTTCAGACTCTCAAAATATTCATTCTGATGTTCATTAATAGAGCATTACTATGTGTTAAAAATGTTTAAATTTTATTATGAAATTGCCAAGCATTTTATAAATTGTTTACGTATATATATATATATATTTTTTTTTTCATATTTTATTATATTATGCATATCCATGATGGGTAAGTATTACGGTGGCCCCATTGACTAGTTATAATTTCCCGCAATATGGAAAATGAAGATTTTAATGATTTTTTTAATGCAGTGATTATTTACGACATTACTTATTTTGATAAAATGGGTGTAAATTCAAAGCACTGTCTCACATTTAAATGTTCCATTCTACTGCTGGTAAATGATGTGTAATATTTACTACTGGTTTTAAAAGTTTTAATAATTGAAAAATATGCTGGTTAAATTAAAATGGATAACATTTAATTGATCTTGTGCATTTTAGATAAAATTTCTTTTCTACATTTAGCCAATGGTTGAAGATCTTTAGACAGGTGTCATGAGATCTTGACTTAAAAACTGATGTAATTATTGATTTAACAAATAATTAATTAAATTTGTATAGATCTGATGGAATTAATTTACTTAAGGTAATAGCAAGAAGACATTTATTGTATCTTACTAAGTTTAAAGTTATATTGTAAATTTATAAAGAATAACAGTTTCTTCCATTTCTTCCACTGCGAAAGAAACCTGTCAGTTTTTTTCATGTTTTTTCTGCTGCAGAAGTAACTTGCCAATCCTGTTGAGAAAATAGTCATTTGCCAATATTTTGTTAGCCTCATTAAAGACTGACGCCATGGACCTACAAATTACCTTCTTCATTGATGAAATATTAGTATGTCAACAATGTAATTGCTGCTTGATATCAGACATATAATAGTGAACCCAAGTTTCATCTCTTGTAACAAATCGATTTATGAAATTGGTTTTTTTAATGCTGAAACTGTCTAGACTCTTTTAATAAATTCTCATTGTTTACATGCACAAGAATGACTTGCCGAAGGCTTTTTTATCCCTAATTTCACAGTGAGAATAAGAAATGTTTTTATATCTAGATGCCTACATCATTAGCAATTTTAGATATCTTTGAAGATACTGCATAAACATATCATTTACTTTTTCAATGATATCAGACATTGTGGCTGTATTGTTTGTATATTGTGCAGACATTCTAGGCTCTCATAGCCATATTTAAATTCTGTTACCCACTTATACACTGTTGTATATGATGAATTTTAAAGTATCCTGCATATTTTTATGAATTTCTGATGCCTCCCAACCTTTTTTTTTATAAAATTTATAATAATAGCCTGCATTGTAGTTTTATCCTTTTACAACACTCTCAAAATTTTATTCAAAGCAACGTATAGGTTATTGCATAATAGAACAATATGTAATTTTTTACTTCAGTACGCAAGACAGTTGTGCTCTCTGTTACATATATTTTACTCCAACTGATGCTAACATTTGTGATTCATTTCCCAAACTTTTCAAATCACCCTCGAAATTTTTAGATATTGTATTTTCTGCATACTTTTTGGCTTTTATTTTATCTCTTTGTTACACTGAAAAAATAAAGTTATTAAATCTTGTTTTATTTACTTAAATTGTATTGCAGCATGTCTCATAAGAACTTTTGAATGATAAATTTAGCTGAATTAATCTTTATAAACAAATTGTCTTTCTTTTCATTTTAGATAAATAAGATTTTGCTTATTGATTCTTATTTTCATTTCAGATACTTGGAACACTAAACATTGATCCCATATGCAAATCACAGTACTTGGATCACATTTAGAGACTATTACTTACACAATTATTGGTGTTGAAGCAGCATCATTATGTTAGAAAAATGCTTTACTTGCAAATCCCCCCTCCCCCCTCGATTCCTATCTGTTTCTGTGAAGAAATGCTAACTCTCTCTTTTGTACAAAAGTTTACCGCTATACATTTGAATTGAAATAACTTACAAACTAACTATTTTTTCATGAAAGATTGAAAATCTATATTTTATAGTCACTGGAGAATGCATTCTCATTCTTTGTGATCAAGTTTTTCTTACTAGCAGCACTCAGAGTGAATAATATTAATGTAAACTTATGTAAATATCTGTGTATATAAATTAAAGTTTTTTGCTTTAGACTTCTTTTTTTAATTTTGAACTTTAAAAGTGAATTTTTTTACAGTTTACATCACACATGTATGGTTGGTGTTTAGTTATGGCAAGAAAAAAACTTTCAAAATGTGGGATTTTTAAATTTGCAAGAACTTTTGTGTATTGAACCCATGCCATCTCCTTTTGTCAATTCCATATACATTTGAAATCATTTTGTGGAATGATTCATTTTTAATAAATTTTTTTTAATATGATACTTTATTTTTATTTTGCTGCTCTGATAGGATCTGTTGCTTAGAGACTCATAGAAAATGTATAAAAGTGAAATTTATAGCGTTAAAATGTACTTAAAGATATTACTGTGGCTTTAATGTATCTCTTTATTATAAAAAAAAATATGCATAAAATTGAAATGCAGCAAAATTGTTACAAAAAATTGTAAATTATGTGCATGTTTATGTCAGCTTAAAAAAAAATAATCAAAAACATACCTTTTTTTTATATTATAGTGCATTATCACAATTTTGGGTTAACTAATAATGAAATGTACTCTTTTATTTGTGTTAAGTCTTGTAGATGATTTTGCTTGCATAATAAGGAATAAGAAAATAAAAGATATGTTAATGTTTTAGTCAGTACTAGCTTGTGTTACTTTTACAAAATTCAGGTTTCCTTAGGGGAAATTACCTATATTATTTTTTTTACTCTGAATATTTAACCAAAGATATGTTTAGAAATGCTGATTTGTCTGTCTGATGATCCATTAAATAGTAAACAATGGTTAATCATTAGTATATGCATATATGGGTGATTCTCAAAATAGGGGACAATTTATGTCTTTCAGCATACAAAAAAAATTGAGAGGTTTTCTGTCATGTTTTTATACTTAGATATGTTTGTCTTAATATTATTCATTATTTGCACTCAAGAATTACTCACTTTTTAGTTAAAAACACCTTAAAATAACAGAATAAATGTTCAAAATGTCATTAGCATGGATGTCCACAGCAGCTGTGCCTTGTATATACTAGCTTTTTCAAGAGTTAATATCATGTTTATAAAATAAAACAAATGTTATTCTTTCTTTAAATTAATCAAGGAGAGGATTTATCCAATAAATTTCTTTTTAAAAATAAAATTATAATATATAAAAAGAGAATTCAAGTTTGTTCTCCATATTCTGTTTTCAAAACAAGGTCATACTATAACAGCTGTTTATTAATCAAAATTTCATTTTCACATATGACAATACTTTGAAAATATAAAGTTTCTCCATGGCAACAAGTAGCCATTTTATTCCAGCCTGAAAATAGAAGCATGTATTGTATTTTAAGAATAGAAGTTGAATATTAGGTGAGTACATCAATTGTATGTCATTAGAATGGATAATAATTTTCATGTTTATTTTATAGTTAAAATTTTTATTTTACTTATTTGTATAGAACTTTTGTGTTTTAAAATGCCCCAGAAAGGACTATTGCATTGTTATTATATTATGGCTCATAATCTTATTTAAATTAAAATTTGTCATTAGCATGGACAAATATCAGTGTCATTAGCATGGTTTTTCTGTCCATGCTAAAGACTCCTATGTGCATAAATGTAATCAGTACTTATATTGTATCCTTTTTAAAGTTTAATTTTACATATAAATTTAGGTATTACATTTATTATCCTTATAATATGCATCAGGCCTGTCCAACCTTTTATTGAGCAAGGGTGCATTTCAGCTCTTGACACTCAACGAAGGGCGCCATTATTCACATGACTAAAAACATGTGGCAATATTATCGCACAGCATTAGTATATGCATACGTTTTAACATAATGCAAATGAATCTTTCAACAGAGGACAAAAGGCTCATACAGTTTTGGAGTTACATTAAATTTTAAATTGCACATTTTTCTATGAGAAATCTATCTCACAAAAGTTTGTAGGGTATGGAGTAAAAAATTTTAATTGTACCTATAATAGAAAAAATAACAATAAACACGTAAATCAGAGGTATAAGCTAGGTTTCTTTTAAAATGTGAAAATACGCTTTGATTTATTTTGAAAGCGTGAACTAGTTTTATAAAAAATACAAAAACAAAGACAGCCATGATAGCGAACCCATGTGGGCGGTTCCAGAGAGATAGTCTCGAAGTGCTTTCATAGATGCAAATCTTTCTCACAGTTTTATTAATTTTTCTAATCAAATAAATAAATAAACAAACCTAAAACTTCAGAAATCAAGAAGGAAAATTTAAGCCTCTTTATCCTTCGTATAGAACAGCCAATGGGCCAATGTGACTTCAGCAAAAAAATAAAAGCTAAACTTTCATGCATATTTGTCTTGTAAGAGGTGATAAAAGGTGGAAAATGTTTACTTTTATGTTATTTCTTAAATATAAAAAAAAAAGCTAATTCCAATTATTACCAAATTTAAGCTTTATATAACTACACTTTAAATACACTTATTAATAATAACTAGAAATTGTGGAAATATGCATGAATGTGTTTCTGGTTTTTAATGCGTATTTACTGGTTTTGAAAGTATGTCTTATGCAAATGTTAAGTGATTTTGAAGAAAGCATTATTTATACTGGAATTTTACTTCTAAAATGCCTAATAACAGGAAACCTTCAAAGGGGTGCCAAGAAAATCGTCAAAGGGCGCCATGGCGCCCGCGGGCGCCGCATTGGACAGCCCTGATATGCATTAAATCTGTCAGAAAATCACTAAGACAGCTTCTTACACTGTTAGTGTCAGAATGTTGTTCATGTAAACAAAGTTTGCTCTTTGGTAATGTTTTTATTCTCCTTATATGTATATATGTAAAAATGGAAACTATTTGTTGGAAAGGAAGGCTAATAAACGTAGAAAAAAAATATTTAAACAGGAAGAAAATAAAAATTTCTTAATATATTTATTCCATGCAATTTGTTTTGTCATTAGCATGGCTCAAAAAATACTAATTATTTTTTTAAGTTAATTTTTAAATATTTAGCTCTGCTGACTACATGTAAAGTATACCTAATACTATATTAACAACACATATTTTTTTCAGAAATTTTGCTAACAGTAATTTTTTTAAGATTTCATTTTTAAAATTGTCCCCTATTTTGAGAATCACCCATATACATTCTATAATAAAAAACAAATGAAACTTTGATTCAGGTTGAAACCTCATAATCAATTCCTTGTATGAGTCTAAACATTTAATGTTGCCTATATCCATCATATAATACAAGAAATAAAAAATATATATCTATAAAAGTTTTTTTTTTCATTGTACTTAAGTTTTTTGTAATTTGTTATGCTTAAAAAAAAGGCAGCATGTATACTAAATTTTCCATTTCTGCTTATAAATTTATCATTGTTTCATGCATTTGTTGAAGTAAAAAAAGAAAAAAAAACTTGCATTAAGTTATTTGCTTGTGTAGTCTATTATTCAGATTTGAATTTTCCATTTACAGTGTGGCTAGATTTAACTAGCGAAAAAATATGCTTGAGAATAATAGCCAGTAAAATATCCTATATTATTCAGAGGCAGATTAATTACCACAAGGGCCTGTAGGCTTGACTTTTTTGCAGTTTCCCCCTCTTCCTTCTTCCTAGATATATACCCAGTGATTCAAAATACATCTCTGCTTATGTAACTTCAAATCACTGATGGTAAAAGCATACAAAAAGTTTCATTAAGTTTGATTTTATTTATGGCACTCGCTTTACAAGAGTTGTATACACATTAAAATACGAGATTTTAGTGTTTTAATTGTTGGTGTCTTGTAACTTTTATCCGTACTTCTAAAAAAAAAAATGTTGGACATAAAAAAAAGAACTTTTGCTACTAAATCTCGAAAATTTACCAATCAATAAAAATCGTAATTGTAAAAAAGCAGAATCGATAAAGTCATCGATTAATTTTGAGAATCCACAATCAAGATGTTTTACAATCGATTATTAAAAATCTTTGTTATTACATGTTTAAAAAGCATAATTCAGTAAATACATGGCAATTGAAAACAGATGGATTTCCAAAACAACAACAAACCAAAAGGAGGCTCTAATGGAGCCTCAATAATAGAAAAGTCATGTAACGGGGTTGCAGAAAAGTTGGAAAGACATGAGTAGATATGAAATGGTAAGGGGAGCTTAAGTATTAAAAATTAGAATTTTTCGGCAATTAGTAGCAAAATTGCCAAAGAAAAAATAATCAGAAGCACCTCTAGTGGAAAGAACATGAGCTTAAATGATACTCAGGGACATAGCTACAGGGGGAGCACCCCCCCCCCCCCACACACACACACATTCGATATACTCATTTCATTTGGTAAATTTTTCGTCCAAAATGTGTATCATTTCTCACTGTATTTTTTCCTTCTACGAAATTTATTAAAAAATTTAAAAAATATTACAAAACAAAACAATATCAAAATATATTTGAAATATTTTCAGAATACTCATACTCCACATTCGCAATACTCATTACATTCGGTAATTTCACTTTCATTCAAAAATTGCATTATTTGCAGCAGTATTTTCCCCGTATAAAAATTGCCCCACCAGTGCACAGTGGGGCAAATTCCCGAAAAGCTGGCCAAAATATGAAAATGGTATTCAAATTGTACGAAAATTCATATACAGGTGTTTTTGAGGATGCTAAGTAAGAATACAAAATTAAAATTGAAAAAAAATGGCGGATACAATATGGCGGAATAAAAATTTAAATGTCTCGAAAGTTATTCAATTTATATGCAATTTCGTAAACTTTTCAGGATGCTAATTAGGATTCAAAAGTTAAATTTAAAAAATAAATAAATAAATAAAATTACAGATTACGAGTAAAAACAATAAAATTTAAAATTTCGAGGTAAACTTAAAAGGGAATTTTCAAAAAACCAAGACATATTTAAACGAAATTTAAGTACGTTAATGGAAAGTAAAACATTAGACTATTTAATTTTTATATTATTAAAATAAAAACGAAAATATATTCCAGAAATTAACATTTAGAATCAACTGTAGTATAATAAAAAGATTCTTCAGAGGTCAAGGTGTCGAAATAGTTAGCAGAGCTTGTTGGCAGTATTAGAAGATCCTGTGAATCTTAGGATCAATGATTTTAATTTCTTCTACGATAATTTACCTAAACTGGAAAGGAAAGAATCTCATGATATTAAAAGACGTAAAAATATCTTTTTTTTTTTTTTTCTCGCTACTGCATCTTTGCGATAAATCTTCTCGATGCCTTTTGATCAGTTTGTTGCATGATTCTTGAGTATCTTATGGCATTTGACAAATTGGCAGTAATAAAGATAATGATTTCTTTGTCATTAATAAGTAGTTTGTGTACTGAAGTAAGCATATAGAACCAGGGGTGCTGCTCAAATCTACAAGCTATTTGTAAGGGAAAATTTTCGAAGTTTATCAAATAAATAACATGGCTACAAGAAATTACTTATGGCATAGAAACGTTTAATCAAATCTTCGTACATGCTCGTTTAGAAACACAAATAATTGCGTTTTCAAAGAATCGTTGAATTGTATTTCCATCTTTTGTGCTTCCAAATCTGGGATTTAGTTTCTCGACGAGAAGTCTTGATTGTAAACGAAATATTTTTTTGCATATTTTATTTTGCAATTTCAGTGTTCTTCTTTTCATGCAGAGTATGAGCTTTTCATTTTTTCTATCCAGTTGTCTGCCAGGTGTAAGGCCTCTCTAAACATCTTTGCCTGTAACTTAGATATTCTGAATTCTAAATTATCTCAATCCACTTTTAATAAAAAAATGTCAGATCGGTAAGATGTTGTTTTGATGCTCTCTGGCATAGGTAGCAACGTTGAGTATTACACTAATTCGTTTTTAACGACTTTTTCTTCTGTATCAATGTGTGTATTAAACGAAATACGTTTATTCTGCTAGTATTTAATGCAATCCCATTCATTGACAATTGTTTCTGTATTTCTTTAACAAACAAAATTACTACCTATAAAGATAAGAAAATGTTATTCTACCAGATCAGTAATAGAGAATTATTTTCATTTTTTCACTACTAAGCTTTCTTATCAAATTAGTGTAATCTTATGATTATAGTACTTATTTACAATATAATAGGAAATAAACTATTATAAAATTCAATAATTAAAGAATTTGAAAAATATTTATCAGCTAAATTATGTGAAAAGTAGTCAATTTCAAAAAGTAGTCAATTTTTTTCGAGATTTCTAGTCAATTTTTGAGGCGGTCAAAAAAGTGGCATTTTTACTTGCGGTTACTAAATTATGCGTGAAATGCAGAAAGGCAGTTTTTGGCAGCTGGTTTTTTATGAATCACTAGACAATAGCCCAAGTTATTATTTCCATTAAATTTCGTTGTGAAACACTGGAACATTTAAACTTTTTAATGTTTAAAAGCAAAAAAAAAAAAAAAAAAAAAAAAAAAAAAAAATCTAAATTTTTTTTTCAAAAATGATAATGAATTTATTAATTTTTAAGCGCTTAATATAAATTTTGTAATACATGCAAATAAAGTGCATACTATCATAGTGTGAAAGTAGGGGGAAAATGACAGTCCGGCCTCAGGAGGAGGAGCGAGGAGCGTGGTGGTGGTGGTGGGCTCCTCCTCCTCAATCCTCCTCCTCATTTCTCCTCCTCAATCCTCCTCCTGCTGACATCGTCTTGTAAGAGAAGGGGTTAAAAGGGGGGATTAATTTTTTTTTCGCGAAATTTGAATATTTTATGCTATAAGAGAGGGGTAAAAGGGGGATAAATTTTTTAAGTATACTACAGTACGAGCGGTTCTTTTGACTGTTGATTAAGAGAGGAATGATTCATATTAAATTAAAAATAGTAATTAATTAAAAGGTAATTAAAAATAATAAGTGAAAAATAATGAAGGGAGTTACAATTTTTTTAACCATACTATAGTATGGGGGTGTTTTTTAATTCGGGGACTTTAAAATTTTCGGCGTGTTACAGTACGTGGGGTATGTTTTTCGATTGAATTTTGCTGTTGCTCATTTAAAAAGGTAATTAAAAATTATGAGTGAAATTTTTTCAACATACTCTAGTATGAGGGATTATTTTTCGAGTGATGATTTATTAAGAAATTTTAATAATTTAAACTTTAAAATTTTCAACAGTTTAAATTTATTTTGAGTCAAGTGTAAAAGTTAATCCAATTTTACAAATGAATCATTAAAATTAATTTCAAATAATAATTAAAAATAATGAAGACCACTTTAATTATTTCGGCATGCTGTAGTATGATAGGTTATTTTAATGTGGTAATTTTTTTCGATAGAGTTTTGATGTTGTTCATTAAAAAAAATTAATGAAAAGTAATACTACCTTTTGAATTTCAAATCATGAAGAGTGTGCCCTCATCTTTTATCCGGGCTTGGGACCGGCATTCTCTGCTTAAGACATTGTCTAGTCATAAGCAGCGAATGGCAGATTTACACACTCACATTCACACACATACTTTTTGAAAATTTTGATATCTTCATTTTTTTTTTTTTTTTTTTTTTTTTTTTTTTGTAAACTTTTTTTTTTTTTTTCACTTTTTGTAAACTTTTTTTTTTTCACTTTTTGTAAACTATTTTTTTTTTTTTTTTACCTTTTGTAAACTTTTTTCATTTATGTTTTGGGTATTTGCCAATGCCCGTAAGCTAAGCTGCTTATCCCGTCTTCTAATATATAACGTTTGTCATCAAAGGGCGAGAGACATTTCTTATTTTGCTTCATAGAATATAATGTATGTAATCGCTGCCCGATTCTGGTTTGAACTTCAAATGTTGTTTTCTGGTCTTTAAGGCAATTTACATAATCTTGATGACTAAGCTTCTTTCGAACAATTCTTGTGGAGATCCCCTTGGCTCTCTTCTTCTCCTCATCACAAGTCTTGATGGAATACATCTTTGACTTTAAACCTACAAATTCGTGGACAGCTCTTCCATTCAACTCATCTTTAAACTTCCCCAAAACTTTTCGATTCACTGTGGAATAAAGAGGGTTATCTTGGGGATAATCAGAAAAGTCGAATTCGGAGCTGTGGAGTGCCAAATCCCTTTGTAGGTTTTCAGTCTTGATGAGATATGTGAGACTGTCGGTGTCGGTGAAAAGCAGCAATGAACGATTGCCACTATAATTTTTTTTTACGAAATTATAATGGAAATCATACATTAAAACCTTAGACAACTCCAGTATCGTGAATCCGACGTAAATGGGTCTGTTCATTAAGATACTGGGTTTCTGCCTTTCAACCGCCGTCAGACCCTCATCAAATATCTTGAATGATTTGAAGAAGGGTGATGCTACCAGCTTTTCAGATCTTGCGGAAGTATTGCATAGCTCCACATTTCTTCGCTTCCTGAGATTTTCTATACACTTTCCATAAATGCTGTTATTTAAGAGTTTGAAGAAATCCTTTTGAAAAGTGGTAGTGGCTGTCTTCCGTTTTTCGGTGTTGAAATCGATGTATTCTTTAAGCCAAGGGGATTGGTTGAACTGTAGTACTTTATGTACATGTTGCAGCTTGAGTCCCAACTGTAAATATAACTGTAAATTGCGATAGTGGCAAATATACTTTTTTTTGTCCATCAAATTTGGAATAAGTTTGGGAGTACCCTTAAATTCCCTCTCCAGCAAACTCTTCGCATAGGGTGAAAGCATTTGTTCTTCCACGGTCAGTCTTTCAGGCGCGAGTGGATATTCGTTGTGTGATATATGAAGGGATTCAGGGTACTCCAAATCCACTTCAAATATATAGCCAATAGAAGAATCTTTCTTGATTTTCAAAATGTCCTCTGTTGAAAAATTGATATCTTGACACCACCGAAACCCTCCGTATGGCAGACTTTGGGACATAGCCCAGCCATACAAATTGTTAGCATCCCAGTAGAGGATATGGGATGTATCTTCATTTGGGTCGTAGTTTGGGACTTGTGTATTATTGGCGGTCGCAAATCTGTGGGAAATCTGCGACACGCCACCACGAATTCCTTGTTCGACGAATAGTAACATATTTACGTCAGTGAGCAATTCTAATTCCACCCCCGTCATCTTCAAACAGGCCTGCCAAGACAAACCTGGTGAAGTGACGAGGTGGGCTGCGTCAATATCGTAGAATTGCTTACACAAGCCCCGGAAATTTTCAAACACGTCAGCCAACAGTAACACGTCGGTTTTCACGTAAAGATTGTGATAATCACCAAGGGTTTGCATCTGGAAAGTGGACCAAATTTTTTCTGCATGCTTGTAATCATCTTCACTTATAGATTCTTCTGTTAAATTATTGTAAAAGGCTGCTGGTGGGGGGAGACGATCTTCATCAAATTTCTTAAACGATGAAAAATATGAATATGGATACACTCCTTTTCGAGTGAGCAAGGATAAGTCTATTGAAGGAAAATGTTTCTTTAAAATTTTGAAGTCATCCTGTTGAAGATTGGCTGTGAGTTTATCCAAGGACGTTGGCAAGAACTGAAGAGAATCTAAGAAGAAGAATTGAATGGAAGATGTCTTTTCTTTTAGTTTGAAAGTTATATAATCTTCCAAAGTGGCAGCGATTACATCTATGTGAAAATTGGGATAGCAGCCTAGCTTCTTCATAATGTGATGGGCATCATATTTTTTCAAATTGTGGAAGACCACTGGGATAACTTTCGACTGCTTATAATTTAAGTTGCAGAAGGGATGAGCAGCTCCTCTGTACTTTGATGATATGTGGTCGTGATCACGGACTCGCTTCTCTCCCAGGGCCTTCCGACAAATGCAGCATTCTGTTGCCTCTTGAAAAGATTTTTCTTCTGCTTTAGTTAAACGCATAGGTGCGATAGTCATAAGTTTTTGCTGTAATTCATCTTTTTCGGCCATCAAATCATTGATGAATTCACAAACGGCATTTTCACCTCGATACACTTTAGCATGCTTATAGATAGCACCGTCAGAGCCCACAATAACGTATGCATATCCGCAAGCGACATGTTGTGCCGTTTCAGTTTGGAAAGACTTAGTATTGGAGGGTTCGGTGGTGACTATCGGAACGAGGAGGGATTCGAAATCAGCATAAATTATAAATGGAACTGGTGCTTGTAAATGGGTTCCTGTGAATGTTAAGATATTTTCACCTTCCTCAGGCATTTTTACAACTTGGGGAGATTGTTTGCAACAATAGGGTGCATGTTCTTGAAGGAGTTCTTCACGAGTAAATCCATGGAGACATCGAAAACAGTAGAAAGCTTTGCCGTCATGTTTGGATCGATGACTCATGAAACGTGAGAAATCACGGATCAGCGTATAATGGGTGTTTTCGCCATTGCTGATCAAAAGGAGATTAATCACGTCTGTGTTTGTCTTCTCTGACACATGTAAAATATATAGTTCTCCCTCCTCGTAACCGAACACATTAATCCGAAGATTATTTTGGGCTTCGATGAGTGGAATTTTCGTATAAGGTACTGGGTAGGTTACTCCGTTCATATTCAAGGTATGCTCAAAAGGCTTGTAGTTATTTACTCGATTAGGATTTTCTTTCCGGTTTAACTTCCTTTGATGGGCGAGGAGACACCATAATAAACATTTCTGATCTTCAAAATTCTGTATATTCAGAATGGCTTTCTTGCCTTTTAGATCTTGAGGAAGCTGTAAGTAACTGCTTCCCTTGAGTGGTTGATAGTTGCAAATTTTCAGTTCCAAATGCTGGACATGTTTAAGTACCCACCCAGAACCTCTCTGTAAAAATTTTTCGAAACTTTTTATAATCTTCTTATGGGCTTCATCCAGATGTTCTTCTAAATAATCATTGGTGAATTCTTGATAAGTTAAAGATGAAAAATATGTAGACAGTAATTCACTTTCCCCACCAGCAGATGTTTTTTCAAGGAGCACTTTAATTAATAGTCTCCATTTGATAGATTTTTTCTCGTGAATGGCCTCGTCCAGGGAGTCTAAGAGTTCTTTTCTTTTTCTCTCGAAGAAGGTGGTGATGTCATAAATATAGTCTTCTTCCTCTTCACCGTCAAAAAAGATGCTTCGAAACACGTTTAATGAATCCACTCGTTTTTGATTTTTTCTTGATGTTTTAGAGTCAAGTCTTGGCTTTTTTACTGAAACGAAGTTTGACGTGTTACTGTGGCTGACGCGTGTATGATGGTTTAGATTCTCTTTTCTGGAGAATTTTTCTCCACATTCACGACAGGAATAACTTGGATTTTCGTGCGAGACTAAATGTCGCTTGAGATTATCCCCTCGTGTAAATACAGCCTCACAAATATTACACTTGAAACGACTGTCTTCTCCAGAATGAGATTGTTTGTGGCGAAGAAAATTGTCCATTCTCATAAAAGACCTTTGGCAAATCTCACACGTATAAGTTGAGGAATCTTCTTTTTCATGCGAAAGTTGATGTCGTTTTAAATTGGACGCCTTTGCGAAAGATTTCTCACAAATGTCGCATTTATGCACATCCTGTAAAAGAAGAAAAACCCTTGTTCATTTTTTATTTTACTTTTTTAAAACATTTTTAATTTAAGCCTTTTAAAATATTAAATTTATTTAATTTTAATAAAAACTTAAATATTCCCCAAAATACTAAAATTAAAACTGTTTAACCCGTTTAAAACAGGAAATTTATTTCATTTGAATAAAAATTGAAATATTCCCTAAACATTAAAATTTAAAATTTATCAAAATAGTTTTCCCCTTTTAAATGTTGAATCTTTCTCACGAAAATTAAAAGACTCATAAAAGTTTAAAAAAAAGAATTGTTTAAAAACCTATTTTCAACCTGTAAAAGTCATAGAATATACTTGAAAAGAAAAAAATTACCTTAGATGTTGATGGAACAGCTTCAGACTTTGCCACATCCGATTTTTTACTAAGTCTGGTGTGGATGAGTTCATGCCTTTTTAAACTATCTTTACGGGAAAAAGATTTTCCGCACTCCTTACAGATATGTTGGTCCTGAAAATAAATTCAACCTCGCTTTACAAACTAGTTTGAATATCTCGAGTTTCATTTTTAAAAAAGAGTCTTCTACTATAAAATCAAACTTTGAGTTTTTAAGATTAAGTTTAAAATATTCGACTTAAAGTTTAAAAGAATCTTCATTAAAAATGTTACAATTTATTTCAGTTTAAAACAAAAAAAAAAAAAACTTTCTTAAATAAATTTTAAGTCTTAGTTAAACAAGTCTAAAAATAATCACTGCAATAGACTTTAAATGAATTTTTAAAATAACTTTTTTTTATATATAATATTCAATTTAGATAATCTTTTAAAAATATTTACATACCTTGGAAGAAACTGTTTGGGACTTAGTAGTGGTGATTACATCCTTTAATGTTTGAGAAATTTCCTGCTGAAAAAGATATATTCCCACAAAAGGTTATTCCACGATTTCTTTTTAAGAACAAATAGCTAAGCATTTTATTAAAACTACATTTTTTTTCTATTATCGTTAACACTTATTTCATAAATTTTAAAGTTTAAAATCATTAATATGTATAAGATTACAAAATTTTTATTAGAAAGTTTAAAATCATTAATTTATATAAGATTACAAAATTTTAAATAGTAAGTTTAAAATCATTAATTTATATAAGATTACAAAATTTTAAATAGTAAGTTTAAAATCATTAATTTATATAAGATTACAAAATTTTTAAAAGTAAGTTTTTAATTAAAACACATAAAAATTGATTAATTTTCTTCATGAATAAAAAATACCTGTTTCAATTGATTTTTCCTATCCATCTCTTTTAGAGCAGCAATTTCAATCCTATCAATCAGCTCGATTTTACTCGGTGAAAATTCCATATTCCACTAAATAACAAGAAAATTACCCTTAACATCCTTTACGTGAATAAGTCATTCGAAAACTGATTAAAACATTCACTTTTAAAAGGTAGGAAGAAAGCTTTAACACATAAAAATTGATTAATTTTCTTCATAAATAAAAAATACCTGTTTTAATTCATTTTTCCTATCCATCTCTTTTAGAGCAGCAATTTCCATCCTATCAATCATTTCGATTTTACTTGGTGAAAATTCCATATTCCACTAAATAACAAAAAAATTACCCTTAACATCCTTTACGTGAATAAGTCATTCGAAAACTGATTAAAACATTCACTATTAAAAGGTAGAAAGAAAGCTTTATTTATAAAAGAATAAAGTTAAAGTTTAAAATTTATGATGCTGCACCTTTATTTACTCTTTCTTTCACTTAGTAATGCATTTAAATAAAACCCATAGCTTTTAATTTTAGAAAACTAAACCAAAGTGTTTATAACTTTTTCACTCGATCAAAATAAAGTCACTACGTTTATTCGAAATTAGAGAATGAGTCATCCTCTTGTTTATATATGAAAACAGCATTTCCGTAAAATGGGCAAAAATTACACAAATACAAAGCTAAATTTTTAGTATATTCTTTCTTAGGATATTGTTCGTGAAAAATTATATTTTAAATTAAACTTTATACATAGGACATACTTTGAGAAGGGTGTAAACATATTAAAACTTCGACTTTAAAAAAAATCACTCTATTAAAAGATGACTCATCAATTTTGTTTAAACATGCATGTCCGAACATACATTGCTTTTAAAAATTTTTCATTAAAACTTTGAAATAAATCCATATTTTTTAAAATCTTATGGAAGGATGAGTCATGCATTCGCACATATCTAATACTTTTTAAGAAAACATTTTCAGGAGAAGTACTTTTCACTTTTTCCAATAAACAAATTCAAAAGCTTTTTGACTGACACATTACATGATTAGTAGAATGAAAATAAATTTCTATAAAACACACTTTTAGGTTAAATATTAAACACACATTTAAGTTAATGTAAAACATTTTCAAACGGAGTATAACTCATGTTAGAAGTATTTTCAATCATTAATTTTAACGTTATAAAATTTTAAAATAAATTTCTATAAAACACCCTTTTAGGTTAAATATTAAACACACACTTAAGTTAATGTAAAACATTTTCAAACGGAGTATAACTCATGTAAGAAGTATTTTCAATCATTAACTTTAACGTTATAAAATTTTAAAATAAATTTCTATGAAACACCCTTTTAGGTTAAATATTAAACACACATTTAAGTTAATGTAAAACATTTTCAAACGGAGTATAATTCATGTTAGAAGCACTTTCAATCATTAATTTTAACGTTATAAAATTTTTAGGATGACTCATCAAAGCATTTTATATTAGAAATAAGTTGATAGAGAATATTATTAAAGAATAGAAATGCATTATAAATAAACATGAAAAGTGAATTTTTAACGCAAATACACATAACATGAATAAAATATTTTCCACGAAAAACAAATTCATACAAAATAAAATATTTAACATTGATTATTTAATCTTTTTGAATAGAATGAAGTTTTAAAAAAATTACCACAGTCATCAAACCTAAGATATTCATTCATTTCATTTAAAAATAGATACATTTTCATTGTGTTAAGAAATTTGCTTTTCACACACATACACATATATATGAAAAATAACATAAATTCAAATAGAAAAATAGTATTATTTCAAAAGAACAGTTTAATTTTGAAAAGGTTTTTCAGAAAAATGAGTATAACTAGAAGTATTTCAAAAGTTTCATTTAGAGAGAGTTTGAAAACTTAATCGCTTAGAAATATTAAGATTAGATTATAAGGTACCCTGGGGTAATAACGCCAGGCGGGGTAATAACGCCAAGTGCTTATATTTTGCATAATTATTAAATAATCAGGTAAATGACACCCATGTGCGCTGCGCAGAAGGGTTTTGAGTCATATAAATCGCAAAAAACAGCTTTAAGTTAATTTGTTTCATTTTTAGGTCTTATTGTTTTTACAAGCAACTAAAATTAACGCTTGATCTAAAATTTGCGAGATACGTTTTGTGATGTGAAGACTATTTTTTTTATCCAGAAATACTTTGTTTATTACATAAATTTGTAGTGTATTTCATGTATTTTCAAATTGTTGTAGAAGATTTTGGATATTTTCTCGAGATAATTTGTAGTTTAGGATTTACTGCGCAATAAGTATCCCGGGGTAATAACGCCAGGGATTGGCGTTATTACCCCGGTTGATTCCCAACAGTGGCCGAACTATATCCGAAGGGGGTTTATATATTAATATGGGACAGCATTATCATCATTGTTGAAATGGTAAGATTAAGGGGGGGGGGGGCAATACTTAAAAATAATCTCTAGCTATTTTATTTTTTATTATATTATTATTTATTTTTTTTACTAATGTAAAAAATAATTTTTAACTCTTGTAAATAAAACTATATCAAAATGTTTTCGAGATTCAAATTCGAACATCTTCAAAATCAGGTTTCTATTAAATTTCCACGGGATTGTTCAATTGAGTTCAAAATTTTAACTGTCCGCTATCTCAGCGTTCGGTTTTTCAAAACTTTATAAATTTAACCTTTAACTGATGTGACAGAAATTGTAACGTATGAATGTGATGCGGTTTGTGAGACCACAAAATTGAAAGATGAATAAAAGGCGGGAATAACTCATAGGATTGTGTTTTTGTACTAAACTTTTTATAAAAGGGTATTATACTTAAGATTCACCTATTTAGTATCTGGTGATAGTACTAAAATTCCAAATAAAACAAAATTTCGGTAGTGTTTGAAGTTAAACTGAAAATTACAAGTTAAACTAAAATATTAAAAGAAAAATGGTGGTCTACGAGACCGGTAACATTAGTTAAAGGTTAAAATGTGATCCATGATTAAAAATCATAGAATACTGTTCCTGCGCTAAACTTTTTGTACAGAATAAATTCTAATTAAATTTAATCTATTCAAATATTTCTAACAATATTACGAGAACTCCAAACGAAAGAGAATTTCACTTGTAACTATAGTTAAACTGGAAAATACAAGTTAAACGCTTTTTTTTTTTTTTTTTTTTTTTTTTTTTTTTTTGGAGGGGGGAGGGGGTACAGTGTTCAGTCAGATTGCTAACAGCAGTTAAAGGTTGATTTTGTTGCTAATACAGAGATAATGATATATAACCATATGAATTATGTATAAAATTAAATAAGAGATCTCTTTGGGATAACATTTTTTAATCAAAAATTTTATTCAATTTATTAAAAATTTATTAAAGCATGCTCTTTAAAACGTCGACAATTTAACTGTAGGTTTGGAGAATTCGCATTAGTGTGGAGTTATGGGTTAAAAACTATTTACTAGATTACTATAATAGTATTAACCCTTAACTGCGGTGACAAAAATTGTCGCAGAACTTACTGTGAGCGGCTTGTCAGACCGCTTAATCTAACGATGAATAAAATGTTAAATTAACTTTTAGAATATTATTTTTGTATTGAACCTTATATACAGGACTATTATAAATAAAATTCAGCTGTTCAAAAGTTTCAAGAGATAGTAATAGGACTCCAAATGGAACAAAATTTTCCCGGTATCTATAGTTAAACTAAACAAATCTATAGTTAAATTAAACAAATTAAACTCTGAAACTTGAAAAACTCAGCGGTATGTGAGACGCTAACAGCAGTTAAGGTTTAACAAAAATATTTATTACATATAACTCTAGTTATTATAAAACTTCACATGATGAAAATATTACATTATGAATAGTTAAAACCATGCAATGTTTCTTATAATCATATTTAAGCGGGACTTTTTAAGCAAAGAGAGACACAGGGTGTTATATTCTGTTGAAGCTCCCCCTCACTCCTTTTTCTTTCACTTTCACAAAAAAATCAATGTTTTCTATCGCATAGAATGCATACATGGGAATATAAATACTGATTCAAATAATCCGTGCAATGTTTCAAATAATTCTATTTAAATGGTCATTTTTAAGCAAAACGTAGCTTAGAATCTGATATTTTTTGCCTCCTCCCCCCGCCACCACCACAGCTTTCTTTTTCTTTCAGAGTCACAAAAAAATTGTACATTTTCAATAGCTTAGATTACAATTTGTCAATTTCTAGAGCTGTAGAGTTTGTATTTTTAGAATTGGGCAATCTACAAGCCATTATTCCATCTTATTTTATAGTTTTGTTTGCATGGCGTTATTACCCATATAGGTGGGTATTAACGCCAAATAGCATTGGTCAAGAAAAAACGCCATTACGTTTTATGAATACATATCTCTTAAATTATTTTATTTTATATAGATAGTCAATGAGTTGCTGTATCAGATCCTATATTTGTTTGAAAAATACAATCTAAAACTAAGCCGTGAAAATTGGTAGAACCTTAACGTGGCGTTATTACCCCAGGGTACCTTATTTAGAAAAGGTGAAAATCATTTACAAAAGAAAACCACGTTAAAATATGCAATAATATACGGTTTACAAAATAATCTTACTTGACTTTGATTATCTGAATTGAAATCCATGGGGAGCGAATTCATCTTTTTTATTTTTATTTTTCAAAAAGATTAATAATATAAACTGTTTGGAGCATTAATTATAACGTGCAGTCTCTAGGACGACTAATATGAGAATGATCTCGTGGACCCAGGTCAGTACGCTTATCTGATTAATTAGATAAGCTTATCTTATCAGATCTCTGATATCATGGGTTTTTCCAACTATGACGTCATGGGGTTTCCCACGATGAGTCATTACAAGATAACATTACTAATTAACGGAATTAACAAAGATTGCTTAATTAGAATACTTAAAAAGTTTAAAAGAATTTAAAGTAATGTGAAAACGGTTTTAAATATTCAAGCAAAAGGAAATATACGTTAAATTTCAAATAAATTTTAAATATAATATTAAAGGCAGATATAACAAAAATATTAAACTATTATTCTTATAAAGAACTGCAAATTGTATTAAAAATTTGCAACCAAATAACAATTGTCTCAAATATATTCTTTAAAATAAAGTTTTAATTTCCTCTTTTACACATAAGTTTTGTAATAAACATACTTAATTGTGAGAAGTATAAAAAATTATAAAAAGCTCTTTTCAAACTAGCAATTCGAAAATATAGATTCCCCAAAAGTTAGCAAGTATTAAATAATAAAGAAGTAATATCATTCTTCAAAGCTTTTAAAAATATTTCCACGAAATAAAATCATTAAGATATATATTTCCCAAAATTAAATTTAAAAATATAGATTCCCCAAAAGTTAGCAAGTATTAAATAACATAGAAATAATATCATTCAACAAAAATTTTAAAGATATCTCCACGAAATAAAATCATTAAGATATATATTTCCCAAAATTAAGTTTAAAAATATAAATTCTAAATTAGCATTGCTCTCATCTTATAAAAATTATTTTTAATTTAAGAAGATTCTAATATATTCTCCATCTTAATGATTCATTTTAAAAACATACAATATAAAAGCATTTACGTTATTTGTGTTAAACATTCTGCTTTAAAAATTATACTATCAAATCAATGACATATATAAAATCATTCTATGAAAAAATATTTACTATATCAATAAAATTATTTAAAAACGAACAAACACTTCACATCAAATAATAAAAATAGTCTAAAAATGAACATACCTCGTCAAAAGAATTTGAAGACTTTTGATTATTTGATGAGGAATCCATAACTTGATTGCAGACACACACACAAAATAAAAGCAAATTCTCACCGAATTAAACGCACTCGATCACTAGACGAAAAAATATCGACTGAACTGGAGATGATCTGCAGCCCGTTTATATCTTCGCTGCGTGAATCACCTTATCTCTATCTGATAAGGGATTTCCCGAACGGTTGCTTATCGATGAATCATAACTGATATGAACATATACGAAATTTTCTCTAGGTGAAAATAGTAATAAATACATTTCTTTAATTTATAAGTCTAAATTCAAATAGTATTCACTAAAAATTTATTTTAATTAAAAGACTTGATAAGAAAAAAAAAATCCTTCTTTTCCCTTTTTTAAATTAAGCTTGCTAGGTGAATAGTTGATTTGCAAAATCTTTTTCTCTATTTTTTTAAAAATAATTATAAGAGTGTAAGTCAAAGTCTTAATGAATGATTGAAAATTAAACCTTTGCATAATGTTCTAGTTCTCATTTGTTCTAATAATAATAATAATTATTATTATTTTATTAGTAAAAATAATTATTATTATTATTAGAATGTAAAATCAAAGTCTACATGAAAGAATAATTAATCTTCTTTTCAATTCATTAAGGGTGATTTCTGATTCACTTAAACAATAATAAAACTGTTCATTATAAGATTTTAATAATAATAACATTCCTTTACACTAAAATTATTCTAACTAAAACTTTTTTTCACAATGGAGATGCAGATTTCAAGAACTATCCTTTCGAAAAATATTTCAACTTTCTCATTATTATCTACTTGTAAATAACTACCTCAAGACTTAATTTTTTTAGAACTAAAAACAGATTAAAGAGAAACATATATTGCTTGTCTTTTAATAAGTTTTCATAAGTATTATTATTCAAAATACACTCAAAGAAAAAATTTTCAGATTTTTTTTTTTTTTTTCTCGTAAAGAGATTTTATATCTAAGTATCAATCATGATTGTTCAAAATATTTTCTCAACTTTTTCAGGTTTTTTTTCCTCTAAAAAAGCATGAATAAAGAAGTTTTATGCTGAAAGAAAAAATATGAGAAAAAGTGTGGTAAATAATGACAAAGAAAAAATTTAAACTTAAATTCTTTTATTCAAGAAAATTTACAACTCATTCACTCTGTTGATAAAGAGTGTTTCCAAATAATTTTTATAAAAGTCCGATTTTAAACTAGCAAAAAATGCATGCGAAAAGTGACATACACATTGATTAGTTACATTCTTCACAAATTGGTAGACATTAAAGTTCAAAAGGGCACTGTCTTTATACATGAGATATTTTTCTCTTAAACCAATTGTTAAACATGAGTGATCCAATTGGGAGTTTTGGCCTATTTGACATCCAAAACAGTCGAAAACACGATCCAATGATCGTTCAATTTCAGAGTTTAAGCAGGATAAAAAGTTTTTCTTAGCAGAATCAGAGTCTATATGGGAATGGATACATTTTTTCGATTTTCGAAGGACTGAAACAGGTATCACTCGTGTAAGTAACATATCGATGAAACAGTCTGTAATTTCAGAACAAAATTCAGTAAGTTTTAAAAATTGATCTCGTGATAAACGAATTCCATTGGGTTTGAAATGAAAATTCTTATCATCCGTTTTGAATATCTGTTGAAGAAGACAAAAGTCTTCATCGACAAAGGCTAGAATGAGTTGATTATTACAAACCGAAGACTCTTTCACAGAATAAAAGTGGAACTTTGTAACATGTTGTTGGAAATGATCGAACGTCGTTGAAGTCATCACAACCCCATTTTTTGTTGGGTAGAGTTTACCGAAAGCACCTTCTTTAAAATTTCGAATATGCAATTTCAAGTTACAGTTTTTATCCATTTCAATTTGTGCTAAAGTACACCATTCTAAATTCCAAGATGTTGAATAATAACTTTCTTTGAAAGTTCGGGTAAACCACTCGTCTTTATGCAAATCATCAAGTTCAGGTCTGTTCATCGGTGAACAGTGAATAGGTTCATCATCATCATCATCATCGGAGATAGAAAACAAGTCAAAATTTAATGCAGGATCCTTCGAGAAAGAAGCAAAATCTAGTCTTGGTTTTTTCAAATCCAGGGGGTGTGACACTAAATGTCGAAAGGTAAGACTAATTCGAACATCTTTTATGTGAGGTTCTGCTCCAATTCCATGGGTGAAGAGTTCATTGCTGGGTGGATTCATGTTATAAAGTGAACCATGTGCTAACTTGATAAATGTCGAAGGCACATTCGGTCTTTTGAATTCTATAGTTCTCTGAGCACCAAAACTCAATACTGAAACAGGGAAGACAGCATTCAAGCAGGATTCATCATCTTTGTGGTGGCTTATGCAAGTTGACCCGTCTTAATAAAAATTAAGTAACACATAGTTGAACGTGCAGGCAGTTTCTTTTTCCACTTTGTCACGCAATTCTATCATCAGGGGAGTCCATGGAATACCGGGCACACTGGTTCCGCTGAAGGCATAGCTGGTATTGGCATCTCCATAGGCTAAGGTCAGTCGTTTAGGCTTAACCTCTTTTCCAAACAGACGGAAAGTAGGTCTAAAGAAGGGTAATGTCCGCAACTCAGACAAATAACGATCCGCATGAGGTTTCTCGATGAAATCACTGATGTACTCCACATTTAATCCATTGTCCGTAAAGTGAATGGAAGGCATTTTGAAGACAGCAGCAGCAGCAACAGAACGTATCCAACAAGAGCAGGTTAACTTCAACGAAAAGAATGAACACTAATGAGCTGCTCAGGGCTTTATACTTGTAGTTATCGCTTAATCTTATCAGCTGATAAGATCAAGTCACGTGGTGCATGACATCACTGATGACGTTGAATCAAGATATCCCGAATGACATAAGGCAACCTCGATCACGTGGTTTGATAACACTCATGACGAAAGGGGGAAAACCTAAGTGATAAGAACTTATATGATTTTTTCCATTTCTAGTCAAGTCACTGTGAAGGAAGCAAGTGTTTCAGGTAAGTATGTCTTAATTCATTTTTTCATTTCATTTCTTAATTGATTTGTGTATTTCATTCCTATCATTTTTCATAAATCTTAATGAACCTTCCTTTTAAAGTAAAACACACACACATTTAAAGAAATAAAGACACAGAAATATAACGAACTCTATTTATTAAAACGATTGAAACAATACACTTTTAAAAGTCTCTACATTAAGTTTACATAAAAACGAGTCGCTCACAGAATCTACATTCTTTAAAAACATGGATAGGACATCGTCGAAATTAACAAGCATTAGAATCATGTCGCCTAACTGTTGAAATTTTTCACGGTTGTTTAACATGAAACAGGAATGCAAACTCACACTAGGATGTCGATACACACAACCAGTACATTCATAAATTTGATTAAAAACAGTCACAATAGAATTCTCGATACAATAAATCAGTTTAGACCACAAAACATATTCATTTTCTTGAGAAGTCCGTTCACAATTTTGCTTTAATAAAACAGGTAAATGTTTTTCATACATATGACGAATCAATTTTTGATTCAATGAATAGGCTTTTTCTTTCAAGTGTTCAAGTTGCACATTGTTTAATTGAATAAGAGATTCATTTTTTAACATTTTCAAACACATAACAGACTGATCCTCATTCAAAACTAAAAGTTTATTATTGGCGATAAACGATGAACTCGTATATTTCAAATTAAACGCAAATATTTTATACTGGAATTCATACCAAGTGCGAATGTCTAGTTCGATTCCATTCTCGGTGGGAATTCCTTCACTCGAAAATTCTCTAATTTGAACAGAGTATTGAGCATTCTGTAATTGTAGTCCTAAAAATACACTGTTTCCGAGTTCTTGTTGAAAACTATAATTTTCTTCTTTCACCGGTGGGGTTTGCAACACATCTTGTTGTTCAGACACGTCGGATTCTTGCGATGAGTCATCTATGAGGACACCATTGTTGGAAAGAGATGATTTCGGAAAGTCAATGAAAAATTCATTCAAAATAGCAGATTCGCAGCAGGAATCGGGGAAGGAAGTTTCGTCATCGACACACGGTTCTGAAGAGTCGGTGGCAGCATACAGGGTAACAGTCTCCATAGGCAATCTGGATTCATTCATTTCCAGAGATGGTTCTAAACGTGAATACTTGCAAGGCGACAATACTTCTTCGTGAGATCTTTTCATCGTAGGAACACACTAACAGCAGATTAAACTGATAACGGCGGTGACTCGTAGGAAAGACAAACCCGCTGCAGTAAATTACACAATCGGTTAATTAACACACTTCGTTGATCCTCTTTTTGTTGTTTCTGGTTCTTTCTCTGTTTAACAGTTACTCTACGTTGAGTATGTGAATGCAGTTTTTGATGTTTCAAGAAGTCCACCTTTCGCGAAAAAATTTCTTTGCACACTTCACACGTCTTCGAATGAGTCTTGATATGACGTTGTAAATCACTTTTCTGAATGAAACTTTTATCACACTTCTCACATTTAAAAGCTTTTTCGTCAAGATGAAATTTGATATGTCTTACATACATAAACTTTTGCAGAAATGATTTGTTGCAGGTTTCACACACGAAGGAGGCTTCCGGAATAGGTTCTTCTTTTATCAAAAGGGTTGAAGAAGAGGATTTGATATCTGAAGCAGGTTCCACTTTAGGTACGAGGTCCATCATCAATCCGGATGCAGTAGAGGGTTGACTCATCAAAAACTTAAAATGACTGACCTCACTCAGCAACAGTAAAGTAACAACTAACGTTAAAAAAAATTTCGCAAGAATTTATATCAGGATAGGGGGCGCGCGCGTACCGAAAAAACATCTGTGATTGTATCACATAATGACGTCATACCTTTTTAGAAAAAAAAGCACTTCTTAAAATTTTCTTTCAAAGATATGCAGTCGTGGCTGAATCGATAAGTAACAATCTATTATTCAGTCACGACTGCATTTTGCACGTTCGATCCCCAACAAAATTTTTTGGAAAAACACTAATTCCATCGACCAAATCTAGATGGCAGCACCAAAAGTCTCCCCTAAAAATTCCTAAATTAAAATTTCTTAATAAATCACCGCTCGAAAAATTCTAAGTCCCTTCATTATTTTTCACTTATTATTTTTAATTACCTTTTAATTAACTACTATTTTTAATTTAATATGAATCGTTCATCTCTTAATCAACAGTCAAAAGAACCGCTCGTACTGTAGTATACTTTAAAAATTTATCCCCCTTTTACCCCTCTCTTACAGCATAAAATATTGAAATTTCGCGAAAAAAATTGAATCCCCCCTTTTTATCCCCTTCTCTTAGAAGACGATGTCAGGAGGAGGAGTGTTGAGGAGGAGTGTTGAGGAGGAGGAGGATTGAGGAGGAGGTGTAAGGAGGAGGATTGAGGAGGAGGAGCGCACCACCACCACCACGCTCCTCGCTCCTCCTCCCGGGGCCGGACCGCCACTTTTCCCCTACTTGTGAATCCATTTCAAATCATTAAAACCTGATAATATTATAAAATATAGCATGCGTTTAGAGGAACTGTTGTTTTGCTGCTTTTGTTCGCTCTAAATGATACTCCTTCAAGCATCATTTTTGAAATGATGCTGCTTGTAAGGGCAAAGCAAAAATCTTTTTTTAAATACAGATTCTGACTCTCCAAATATTATTCTAGCCAACTGTACAGTTGAAATTCCCTAAATCGTAACTTCATTTTTCGACTTTTGGCCAGCTTTTTGGGTTTTTGCCCCACTGTGCAGTGGCCGAGAGGTTCTGCCCCGAAACTGGTAGACGGCAGGTTCTAGATACGAATCCAATTCGGAATTTTCCGTGGTTTTCTTCGATTGGATTTCCTTGCATAAATACGGACTAGGCTCACTTAGAAAGAGCACCCCATCCCATTAGGACCTATATCCCATTGGCTGATAATGGACCGTCGTAAACACAAAACAAAACCCCTGTAAGAATCTTATTGAAAACTTATTGCAAACCATAAAACAATGTTAAAACATACTTAAAACTATTAAGTAATTTTAGAATACTCATACCTCATATTTAAAATGCTCATTACATTCGGTGATTTCACTTTATTTAAAAATTGCATCATTTTGCATTTGCGCTGTATTTTTTCCTTTTAAGAATATTTTTTTAAAAAAATTAAAAAATTTATTACAAAACATAAAATAATGTCAAAACATATTTAAAACTATTAAATATTTTTGGAATAATCGTACCCAACATTCAGTATGCTCATCACATTCGGTAATTTTACTTTTGTTCAAAAATTCCTTCATTTCATGCTGTATTTTTCCTTACAAAGAAATTTAAAAGTATATTTAAAAAAAAATATTACGAAACATAAAACAATGTAAAAAGTGATGAACAGAAATTGTAAATATTTAAAACTATTAAATATTTTAGGAATATTCATACTCAAAATTCGGAATACACATTACATTCGGTAATTTCATTTTCTTTCAAAAATTGCATCATTTCGCCTGTATTTTTCCCTTTTATAAATTTTTGCATTAAAACATTCAACAATGTCAAAAAAATTTTAAAACTAATAAATATTTTCAAAATATTCATACCCCACATTCGGTATACTTATTACATTCGGTAATTTATTTCATTCAAAAATTGCATCAATTCCCGCTTTATTTTTTTTCCTTCTAAGAATTTTTGAAAATATATTTAAAAATGTATTACAAAACATAAAACAATGTCAAAACATATTTAAAACTTCTAAATATTTTCTTAATTATTAACGCTTTTTTATTTACACTAGCGAGCTACGCCCGCTAGCTGGGCCACTTTTTCCAGTCGAACCTCGATATTAAGCAGTGCTATATAATAAGCAAAAAAATTATTACGAATGTCGATACGAAAAAATTATTATTACGAAAAATTTATTAAGTCTTGGTGTTTGAATCCTCAAGCACAAAAAAAAAGTAAATTAAAGAGCTATGGTTGTTATGCGTCCATTATCCCGTTAAAAATATGTGATTTCGCACACTGGGCGCTACGCGCCATGGTCGCCATCGTCCCGTTATGTGATTTCGTACGGTGGGCACTTCGCGCCCATCATCCCGTTAGAAATATTTGGTTTTGCACGGTTAGCGCTGCGCACCCATAAGACATTTTTTTTAGTATTTTTTGGTTCATCAGAAGCAGACTTTTACGCAGATTCCGAATATGTAATCAGTTTTTTTCTACTTTAAAAACTGTCTGCATTATGGTTTAAGAAAAAAACGCGCAAAAAAAGTTTCGGTATACTTCAGTATACCTGTTTTATTTCAAAGTTCAATATTTTAGCGAAAACTACTGTAAATAATCGACAGCAAGTCAAAAAAATTGATGCGGAACGCCCGCTAGCTGGGCCACTTTTTCCAAACGAACCTCGATATTAAACAGTATATAATAAGCAAAAAAATTCATTTAATAAGCAAGTCTTGGTGTTCGAATCCTCAAGCACATTAATATCACAAACAACATAACTAACAAATTTAACAAACTAATAATTTTGGCAGCTCGTTTTCCATTTGTACTAACAGAAATTAGTATTAATCGCGTAAATCTTAGGTTACACAATATTCGTGTATGCTACCAAAAAGAAAAAGCATGAAAATAAACCGTGTTTAACATTTTTTACCAATTAGTTCTTTTTCTCTTATACATTCTTTGACAAAATGACGGGAGAAAAAGAGGTTTTCGGCTGGTTCTTCTTTTAGCCAAAGGGGAAAAGTTCTAGTCGTTCACCGCAAGGTGGCGCAGTGTTCTGCCTCAGAGCTCCGTTTGGGAAATGAGACGTTTTCCGTTCCGATTCCCGACCGGTTTTTAATCCATAACTTTTTAAATTTTTGTCCCACGGTCTCGAAAATGCCCGAAATGACTTTCCCGGAATTTTTCGAATCGAAAGACACCTCTGGCGACTTCCAACTCGCCCGCGTTGCGAACTGTAATCGGCTTCAAGCAGACAGACAGACAGAGGCGCACGGATTTTATTAGTATAAATTGTTATTATTCATTCTAAGTTGATCACCCTTTTCTGTCATTCTCTTGTAAAAATGCAACAAGATAGAGACAAATCTTAGGCTTACTTTCAGAGCCGTAACGATCACCCCCAACCCCCCTAATCTTCTTTTCCGATCTTTTAATTAAAGTTTGTAAAATTAAAATAAAAAGTGCATGTTTGTAAATTACGGAAGAGGCGCGATGGGTTAACGTGCGGTCAGCGAATTTCGTCATTTTATAACTGGATAAAATTGCAATTTTCAGGATAAGTCGCGAGGAAAAATCGTAAATTTCGTCAGTCACTTAAGAATCGCAAATTTCGTTGATCAGGCACGGAAAAATCGCGACTTTTGTTAATCAAGTGCTAAAATGTATCGAATTTTACCAATGAGAGGCGAAAAAAATTGCAAATTTCACCGTTCGGGCACAAAAAAATCGCCGATTTTGTCGATCAGGCTCGGAAAAATGACGAATTTTATCGATCGGTCGCGAAAAATCTCAGATTTCGGACATCGGACAAAAAAAAAAAATTCTAAATCTTTTGATGATGCGTGCAAAAAGTGCAAATTTTGTTCATAGGTTTCGGAAAAGTCGTCTGTTTCGTCTGTTAATAGCGCGAATAAAATGTGGATTTCGTTGACCGGGCACAGAAAAATCGCTAATTTCGTTGATAGGATAAGTAAAAAACGCAGATTTTGTCGATGATTTGCGGAAACTTGAAAATTTCTCTAAGCGGATGAAGAACAATTGTGAGTTTCGTCAGTTTGTTGCGAGAAAAAATCACGGATTTCATCAATTTATGGCTGAAAAAAATTCAGATTTCGTCAGTCAGTTAAGAATCGCAAATTTCATCATTCGTACGCGAAAAAAATGCGTCTTCATCGATAAAGGACGGAAACGGCACTACCCGTAAGACATGGTGACGTCACGGTGACGTCGTTGTGAAGTCACACTGTGACTTTGTGACCGTCGATGTGACGTCACGTGACGTCGATGTGAAGTCACTGTGACTAAAATGTGAAGTCGTTATGGCCGTTTTAGAGCTTGTTTGTGACGTCACATTGTGACCACATTGTGACGTCGCAATGTGACCAATTTGTGAAAAGTGTGTCATTTGTGACGATTTTGTCATTAACATTGTGACGTAATTGTGACGAAAGTGACAAAGCTTTCAAGTCACATTGTGACCAAATTGTGAAATACAGGGTGAGTCCAAAATCATGGAACAAACTTTGAGGGGGCGGTAGGACTCACTATAGCAAATAATGATGGCACAGAAATATATGACCGGAAGTGACCCGTCAAGACGCTACACTAGTCACCAAAAAAGACCCGGATGGTAATGTTATGTCTATGGGGGGGGGGGTGTTGTTTTCAAATATCTTGCTCAAATTTCAATATTTTACATGATATTTTTTCCATAGGATAGCTGAGGACGATCCACAACTAGGCTAATTTTTACTTTTTCGATTTTGGTTATATTTTTTTTATATTACAATAGTTTCAGTTTTAGAACCGGTTTAAACTGGTTCTGAATTATTGTGGGCTCTTAATCTGTAACCAAAATCAAAAAAGTAAAAACCAGCCCAGTTGCAGGTCGTCCTCAGCTATCCTATGGAAAAAAATATGCGAAAATATTAAAATTTTAGCGAGATATTTGAAAATAGCGCTCCTATACACTTAACATTATAATCCGTGTCTTTTACAGTGACTAGTGTGGCGTTTTAAGAGCCCACAATAGTCACAGAAAAAGTACACAAAAAGACCCGGATGATCATGTAAAGTCTATGGGAGCGTTCTTTTCTAATATCTCGCTCAAATTTTAATATTTTTGCATGATTTTTTTGCACAAGATAGCTGAGGGCGATCCACAACCGGGCTAGTTTTTACTTTTTCGATTTTGGTTATATATTTTTTATATTACGATAGTTTCAGTTTCAGAACCGGTTTAAACCGGTTTCGAAAGTTAAAGTAATTTTTTAAAGAAAATCTGAAGCAAAAATTGAAAAAGTAAAAACTAGCCCGGTTGTGGATTGCCCTCAGCTATCTTGTGCAAAAAAATCATGCAAAAATATTAAAATTTGAGCGAGATATTAGAAAAGAACGCTCTCATAGACTTTACATGGTTATCCGGGTCTTTTTGAGTAATTTTTCTGAGACTATTGTGGGCTCTTAACGCGTCACTTCCAGTCATACATTTCTATGCCATAATTATTTATTATAGTGAGCTCTACCACCTCCCTTAAAGTTTGTCCCATTATTTTAGACTCACGATGCAGATCGTTTGTGACAAAACTTTCGTTAACACTGTGATGATTCTGTGACGATTTAACTTTTCTTAACGATTCTCTAACAATTTAAAAGAAACAGGATCTGCTGAAGCTATAACTCCACGCCATGTTCTGTTAAAATAGGGTTTGAGTCCTAAAATCATATATTGACAATTTATGAACAAATACTGTATAATATATAAAATAGTTACCTGCAGTAAGGAGACTTTCTTCTAAATTAAAGTTAAAAATTCGATTTACCTCACATGCCTTACAACTCTGGTGTTGTTTTTAAAATTTGAAAAATATTGCCTTTCAAAAATATTTATATATTTCCCCCACATGCTGAAAATTGCATAGCTTCAATTTTATTTATAACTGACACACATTTTGTAATATGCTGTTCAAACTGTTTAATCTTTTTGAACTTTTTAAAAAAAAACTTTTACTCGCTTTATCCACAAATTTCAGCACATATCTAAAACTGTACAGCTTGCCAATATTTCTGACCAATAATCCTGATGTCTATAAATATATAGGGTGGATGCTCCAGTGTTGGCCACATTAAGAGAAAAGTTGAAATGGAAATTTTATAGTTTTAGACTGAATAAAGCATATTAAATCGCAATAACAGTATTCTTTAGTAAATTTAGTTGTCTTTCTGTTAATTATAATAACTTTCTATCAAATATTTTAGATTGTGAGTAATAACTCGTTAAGTAATTTCTTTCAATTTGCACCAGTTTTGGCCACCCCTGCACCAGTTTTGGCCGCCCTAATATCTTGTAATTTTGCAAACATTTTAACTGATAATAAGTAAAAATAAAGCATTTTTGTGCAAAATCTGTTTTACCACACAGATATTTGTTTGCTGAATAAAAAAGATTTGCATTTTTTTAAATGAAATCATAAAAACATCGAATAAAATATACTTAAGCTGATTTTAACTGAACATTTAAATTTAAAAACAAAAAATATATTTAATTCATAAAAAAGACTTATAGGACATAAAAAGCTTATTTTAACATTTTGCATATTTTCATTTATATATATCATATGTTATACTATACCAATATTTACAGTTATATGACTAGAATCTTGAAATTATTCCATTTTTACATGAAATAGTATTTTGACAATCTCTAAAATCCATTTTTTTCAACTGATTTTAAACTTTAATTCCTCGTACTTAGCTGCCTGTCAGCCTAATCATTTGGAGTTAGTTTTCTTCAAACCTTAGATTTCCTTGTGTAAATATTGGCTAGGATCTTAGAAAGACCTTCACAGAGGGCATATCCCTTCTTTTTTGGCCCATATCTCTCATATAGATAATTGGCCATCATAAATAGCACAACCCTATTACTTGAGATTCAAAAATAGTAAAAACTGGTCTCCATTCTGTAAACTTGTGTTGCAAGGTAGAACGAGATACTACAAAACTTAACCATCTTGAAAAGCTGACAATGAATTTTGAAAAGCCATAATTTTACTTCCTATCTTATAACAGTGTTTAATCTAGACCATTTTTAAGAGTACAGAATTGTCTTTTTTAAACTTGTTAAAATGAATCCTATTTATAGTATAAAGATTTTCACATTATTTGTTATTTCTAAATTCATGTGCTTGAAATTTTGCAAAAGTTATGCAACTTCCTCATTTTGTTTTGAAAAAATACAAGAAACCACTAAATCATGCTGTAATTTTATTGAACTTTTAAATTTATAAGTCATAAAACATTTCTAAATATATTGCTGAAATTTTCACTATAATTAGTCTTGTGGCCAAAAGTGGAGCATATTGTTGTGCCATTTTTGGCCACACAATGGCCATAACTGGTACACATCAGGCCCGGCACCGGCTCGCACCGTGGGCCGGTGCGCCCTCGGTCAAGTAAATATGCGCCCTCATCTACGTGAAGTTAATAATTTAAAAAAGACAAAAAATAAAAAGTAAATAAATAAAATAAAACAAAAAAAGAAAGATATGACAAATAATAGAATAACTACAACATGGTTAAAAATATTCTTTAGATATTAAAAAAAAAAAAAAAAAAAAAAAAAAAACAATAATTTTGTAAGCATTAAAAAACCAATAAAAAGAATTTATTTCCTTTGCAAAGGAAAATAATTGTACAGTAGAGCATCGTTTATACGACGCCGAAGGGACTACTGAAAAACGTCGTATAAACGATAACGACGTATACAGTAAAGCATCGTTTATACGACGATCACTTATACGACGTTTACATTTATACGACGTTTTAATGTGGTCCCAATCCATCCCTATTCATTTTAATGTAAAAATATATCTTTTATACGACGCCCAAGATCGTTTATACGTCGATTTTTCGATTTTGTATAGGTTTATTTTTGTTCATTTTTCTTGTGTATTTTAAGAACGAGCGGAAGTTGGCAGCTATGAATGGCAACAAAGAGCGTGTTTAAATGCACTCTAGATTATAGAAATGTGGGCTGGTGTTCGATTAGTCTGAAAAATCAGCTTACGTGTAACAGATTACACTGAGAGGGGTCATACCTTTTTAGGGGATGGTCAGCTTTCCTGACCCTGTTTTCAGTTGCAAATAGAGTACCCTTCTAACTGGTATCAGTATTAGCGACTTTTAGTTGGCCACGCAGAATTTTTGATCTTTGCCTTTAAATGGAAAGGAAATGATGTACTGCAAATGAGGAACCTTTCGGTGAAACATAAACATAAGTGAAACATAAATAAAGATGTGCATATTTAAATTGGTTACTAATTCCCCCCCCCCTCATATTTTTATTTGTTTATTTTGGTTTGTTTATTTTACAAATTCGTGCAAATCAGCACGTTAAACATTAAAATTAAGTGAAAACAAAATTAATTCTAGTTTTGGAAGTGAAAATCGATTATACGTCGTAATCATTTATACGACGTTTTTCGGTAGTCCCTTCGGCGTCGTATAAACGATGCTCCACTGTAATCGATTTTCACTTCCAAAACTAGAATTAATTTTGTTTTTACTTAATTTTAATGTTTAACGTGCTGATTTGCATGAATTTGTAAATTAAACAAATCAATAAACAAATAACCAAAAAAATGTTGGGGGAGGGAGGAATTAGTAAGCAATTTAAATATGCATACCTTAATTTATGTTTCACTTATGTTTATGTTTCACCAAAAGGTTCCTCATTTGCAGTACATCATTTCTTTTCCATTTAAAGGCAAAGATGAAAAACTCCGCGTGGCCAACAAAAAGTCGCTAATACTGAGAACAGTTAGAAGGTTAATCTGTTTGCATTTTAAAACAGGTCGGGAAAGCTGACCATCTTCTAAAAAAGAATGACCCCTCCCAGTGTAATCTGTTACACGTAAGCTGATTTTTCAGACTAATCGAACACCAGCCCACATTTTTATAATGCGGAGTGCATTTAAACACGCTCTTTGTTGTCATTCATAGCTGCCAACTTCCGCTCGTTACAAATACACAAGGAAAAAAAAAAAAAAACTATACAAAATTGAAAAATCGACGTATAAACGATCTTGGGCGTCGTATAAATGATATATTTTTACATTAAAATGAATAGGAATGAATCGGGACCACATTAAAACGTCGTATAAATGTAAACGTCGTATAAGTGATCGTCGTATAAACGATGCTTTACTGTATTGTTTATTCTCGACAGTTTCTTTGTTCAGGGCAACATCCAATCAAAATCTTTTAAAATCTAACGTATCTTTTATGTTACCAATAGCGGCAACGAACATGCAGACTGTCTGGCACCAAAGATCATCAATTTCGCTTCGATTTCATTTATTATTATTTAGTTTGCAGTAAAATCATCCATTTCAAAAACGGGAGCTTTGTGTTTCCGTAAAGTTTAATGTTTTGATTTTAATTTATAAAACATAAGTGTTCTTATTAAAAGTATTTTTGTTATTAAATATATATCTAAACAATTTTAGAAAGAATAGTCTCTTCAAAAAAAGGTAATTCAAACTTTTTTTTTTGTTAAAAATTTTATTTTAATATGAAAACAAAACTGTTTTAATATTGTATATTAAATGTAACAATCAAAACGTTGCGTTTGTCACGGATTTTCATGGTCATGGATATGGATATGGATATGGTCATGGTCGTGCGAAGAGAAAACTGCGCTTTGGTTAATTTGGCGCCACCCCCCCCTGCCAACTTTTTCTTGTAGCAGGCCAAAAAATGAAGTCGTTAGTATAAATTTGGCGCTCTATTGAATAACCGCGCCCGGGACGATCGCCCCTTTCGCTCTGTGCTGTATATGGTAAAGTAGGGCTGATCAACACCGTACCTCACCCAGGGTGCTACGGCGACCTTTGAATGTTCTCTTTATATCCCTTCCATGTTCTATTCTATCCCGTTTATAATTTTTTTTAAATCGGTTTTTTTTTTCTACTCTGCATAAGACGGATATAAATCTAACATAAAAATGATTTTCAAGTTCCCCGTTATGATTTTTATTATACAGTAAACTCTGTATACGGCGGAATATTGTCTACAGCGGAATATTTGATTTTGTACGAATAGTTTTTACGTATAAAAATCTATTCCAAAGGTTTTAAAAGTTATTTTGTCCGTTACATCGGAATTTGATATATAATTTACTTTGCTATTCCAACGATTGTTTTTATATAATTTACATGCTTTCCCCTTCTAATCAGAAATTTATTCTTTCATTTGATCGAACTAAATTAATGGATTTTCGAATCGATCCTAATTTATAAAATGATTAAGCTATACAGGGTGATTCAGCTCGTCGGTGACAAACTTTAAGGATCGATAGAGCACACCTAGACGAACATTTTTGAATAGGGAATGTAGGGTCCCTGACGCGATGGTAAGGCGCTAGGCGCTTTCGAAAATTTGGGTGCCGAAATTCGAAACGTCATAAAAACTAGGGAAATGGTTAGATTTTCTTGCTTGTTGCGTCGAAATGATTCTGTTTGTTTAGACTTTCTTCAGTACCAATTTGATAAGCGTATCTCTTAAAACATGGATAGGGGGCGCTGCAGACTTTGGAGAGCTAGACAACAACTTTAAGCCCGTTATTTTGATAATTTAACACATGCTCGCCAAAGTTTATACTCTAACTTAAAGTTTGAACCCAAAAGTAGAGCCCTGCAAAAAGCGTAAGAGCCGGAATAAAATGTCAAAGTACAGGGTGGTCGAAACTCGAAGGCTCCTAAGAGATAAACAAACAGATTTCTTGACTTATGGCATGCATTTTCATGACTCTGTTTGCTGGGGCTCTCTGAAACTCAGTTGAACGGTACAAAAAGAAACATCGATAGGGGGCGCTTTGGGCAAAAAACATAATTCGTTGACATTTCGGACGCTAACTGGAAACGGGGCGCTACGATCAGTTAGAAACAAAACAAGAGAGTAATTTACTTATCATAAGAAGCTATTAAAACTGCAGTTTGTTTGTTTTTTTAACAAACATAGCTGGTTTCAATCATGCACAATGCGCGCAATAAAATTTACATAAGGTGCTTTTTGCTGATTTATGCAAATCATATCGTACCATATCGATATGCAAAAGATACGTAATGCGTAGACGACAACGCGAGATGACGTAGTTGTATGCGCAGACACGTCTTTTGAACGTGCGGTACCTACTTAAGCTTCGGGTTACTTGTCTGCAGATCGGTAGTAGGATGGAACGGTACACAAACTCTGAATTGGCTGACATGCATTTGGCGTATGGCGCTGCTGGTTGTAATGGACGAGCCGCTCAGCGGTTGTACGCCGAGCGTTACCCCAACAGGCAAATCCCCTGCCATGCCTTCTTCGCTCGAGTACACCAGAGGTTGTCCACAACGGGATCTTTCGACGGAGGCAGGCCTGAACGGGAGCGATCAGTGAGCACCCCCGACAACGAAGAGGCTGTGCTTAACCTGGTTGAGGACAACCCAGGTCTTAGCACGAGAGATATCACCAGACATGTTGGCATTTCGCAAGCAACTGCGTGGCGCATCTTACGTTCCCGGAATCTGCACCCCTACCACATCCAGCGGGTGCAGTTGCTCAGAGAGCAGGATTTTGGCCCTCGAGTGGATTCTCAAGATGGTACTTGGCGATGAGATCCAGGGATCCCCGTTTTGTAAACAGCATTTTGTTTACGGACGAGTCCACCTTCAGCCGGGAGGGAATGTGGAACGCCCACAACAGTCATGTGTGGTGTGATGAAAATCCACATGAAACCAGAAGCCGAGCAGCCCAGGAGCGTTTCTCAGTAAATGTGTGGGCCGGCATTCTGGGGGATTGCCTCATTGGCCCTTATTTGTTACCTGAACGGCTTACAGGTGGAAATTACCTGATTTTCCTGGATCAAGTGCTGCCGCAGCTTCTGGAGGAGGCGCACGTACCCGAAGTTTCGCGTCGCCAGATGTGGTTCCAGCACGATGGAGCTCCGGCCCATTACACGAACGACGTGCGTCTCCATCTAAACGCAAGGTATGGCCAGCGGTGGATCGGGCGTGGGGGTCCAGTTCACTGGCCTGCCCGATCACCAGACCTCACCTGCTTGGATTTCTTTCTTTGGGGTTACCTGAAGGCTGAGGTATACCATACACCTGTCAGCAGTGCTGAAGAACTTGTGGCGCGCATTGTGGCAGCTGCAGGGCAGATCAGAGATACTCCTGGCATTGTTGGAAACACACACTCCTCAATGCGACGGAGGTGCGAAGCCTGCATCATGGCCCAAGGTCGAAATTTCGAGCATCTTCTGTAGTGTTATTTTTTGTAAATAAATTTCCAGTATCATTGATGTTTTTGGTCTAAATTTATTCAGAAGTGTTGAGCAGAGGTAGAAAATGTGTTTTCATTATTACTAACTGATCGTAGCGCCCCGTTTCCAGTTAGCGTCCGAAATGTCAACGAATTATGTTTTTTGCCCAAAGCGCCCCCTATCGATGTTTCTTTTTGTACCGTTCAACTGAGTTTCAGAGAGCCCCAGCAAACAGAATCATGAAAATGCATGCCATAAGTCAAGAAATCTGTTTGTTTATCTCTTAGGAGCCTTCGAGTTTCGACCACCCTGTACTTTGACATTTTATTCCGGCTCTTACGCTTTTTGCAGGGCTCTACTTTTGGGTTCAAACTTTAAGTTAGAGTATAAACTTTGGCGAGCATGTGTTAAATTATCAAAATAACGGGCTTAAAGTTGTTGTCTAGCTCTCCAAAGTCTGCAGCGCCCCCTATCCATGTTTTAAGAGATACGCTTATCAAATTGGTACTGAAGAAAGTCTAAACAAACAGAATCATTTCGACGCAACAAGCAAGAAAATCTAACCATTTCCCTAGTTTTTATGACGTTTCGAATTTCGGCACCCAAATTTTCGAAAGCGCCTAGCGCCTTACCATCGCGTCAGGGACCCTACATTCCCTATTCAAAAATGTCCGTCTAGGTGTGCTCTATCGATCCTTAAAGTTTGTCACCGACGAGCTGAATCGCCCTGTATAATTGATTAAGCTATTAAATGATTAAGCTATTTATAATAAGATAAAGAAAATAAACGTACCGATATACCGATAAAAGACATTTCGGATTACAGTAGAACTCGCTAATCTGAAATTCCGGTTAATCCGGACGGATTTTATATTTGAACAGATTAATTGATGAGTTTAACTTGTGAAAATTTTCAGATTACAAGATTAATGTCGAGAAAGTCGTGTAGAAGTAAGAATTAAACAAAAAAATTGCAGTAAAGCGACTTTTTTATTTTATAAACAGCTTGAAAAGAGTAAAAATATACTCCATGCGCGTAGCCAGGGGGGGTGCCCTGGGTGCCCGGGCACCCCCCCGCTCGCGCAGATCCAAGATTGATTATTTTAAAAAATCAAAATTTATAAAAGAAAAAAGAAGAAAAATGTAAGCAAAGTTAGTTCAATTAGTTAATCAAAACTAACAGTCTATGTTTTGAAATGTGATAAAAGAAGAGACTTTGATCCTTTCTTTTTTTTCTTTTTAAGAAAATTATTTTATTCATCTTTTTTAAAACTAGAATATTTACAAGAATCTGTATTAATCACAGTAAATCAAAAAAGTTGGTTTTATAATCCCAATTTGATGTCGTTTCTTTATGGAATTTTTTTAACACCTTTCTATTGCATGCATAGAAATTAGAGGCATTCTATAAAAAATTAGAGGAAATTCTCGACAACGATAGAAACTACTATTTATATATTTGCTTTTGTTATCTAAAGTCTAGATAGGAGCAAAAAAAATTGAAAGGAAATACAGATGAGAAACGATAATTCCACCATGTAATTAGCCTGGAGAACGGAGGGGGTGGAAGGTTGTACAAATTAGAGATGAGACAGGCTCAGCCCCAGCACGAAAGCCCGAGCCCAAACCCGGGTTCGAAGCGGGCACGGGCTCTAGTTTCATTTTAGTGTTCGGGCCCGGGGGGGGGGGGGGCTCAGGCTCATTCTTTCTGAGAATTAAAAAACATTTATGTGTAGAAAAGACTGAAAGAACTACTATTTTCCTTTTTAAATTATTTATTCTTTTTCAAGTCATTTCAGTGTTATTTTGATCAAAACAAAAGAAAAATAAAAATAATTTTTTTATATATATTTCAATAGTTGATTGTTGCTTCAAAAGAAAATTTGTGATGTATGGAGATTTATGTCTACTGCATTTCCTTCGACGGTTAATTGATAAGGCGCCTATCAAAATAATCATAAATAATAAATTACCTTCTGGTTGGATTTTCGTTTGAGGCAGAGGATATTTTTTAATTCGATCGTTTATTTGTTTATTTTGTTAGAGAATGATTTTTTCGTTTTTGATGCAGACTAGATGCTTGAGGTTTGCAAATTATTTGATTGTGCACGAATCATAATCGTTCTTCATATGATAACAGCATTGTGATTTTTTTTTTCTGTTTGTCATCATGAATTTTGCTTATGCTGAGGATTTTCCTTCGTAAGTAAACATATTTTACATGTTATTTCGATTGAAAACATTCGATTAATGTTTCTTCTTTTCCCATAAAAACAACGGAACTTTAAGATAACTGTATCAATGTTTTAATTTGCGTTGATTTTAAGGTTCTCGTCAGTCATGGGGAATTGTTAAGAGAAATGAATTGATTATAGATAAATGTACAGGGATATAGTGGAAGGTATACTGGGGTATACGCCGTATACCTTCTGGATTTTTTTAAGGAACACCGTATAACCTTCTGTTTCTCATGAAACCCATAGGATGTACTCTCTAGATATACTCTGTGCCTTGAGCATATACCCTCTGCGTCGATCGTGTAACCTGTGGTTTTTTTTTTTTTTTTTTTTTTTTTTTTTTACGACTACACCCCTGAAGATGTACTCTTTTTATAGGAAATTGAAAACGTTTTTTGATTCTTCAGCATACAAATAGAAATTTCTATAAACACTATCCATTTATTCATTACACTTCTTTAATATATCCATCAAATTTTCTTCATAAAGGACAAGAAATATGGGAATCATTAAAGGTATGAAGGATATTTTTATTTGATACCAGATTGCTCTTTTCATAAGCTGGAATTTAAATTTTTATTTAATAGTAAATTTTATAAGAAATTTTTAAAAATGGGATATCACATTTGAAACAATTTTTAAATATCATTAAATCTTTTATTTATTTATTTATTTATTTTTGTATACTTTTTGTATCGGGTTCGGATGGGCTCGGGTTCCAATGTACTAAAAATCTTTCGGGCGCGGGTTTCAAAAATCGAGCCCGAACTCATCTCTAGTACAAATCTGTGCTTCCACTGAAAATAAGAAATGATGCTACGCAAAATTCAAATTAATATGGAGGTTGGTTTGTTGGTTTGCTAAATTTCGTTTTTTGGGATCATATTTTGACATTCGTATGGGCTCATTTTTTTTAACTGGGAAATTTTATTTATTCATGAGTAGAAAATATAAGAGCTATTTTTCACGTTAAATTGCATACTACAAGTTATTTTAATGCTACTTTGATCAAAATGACGGGGGGAACTAAAGTCGTGCTTATTTATTTTAGTCTTTCATTGCTGTTTGAAATGAAAACTTGTGATTATTACAGATTTATGTTTACGGATATCTTTATTTTATACCTATCATGTTTCATCTATGTTTATATATCTTTTTCTTATCCATTAGCAGCGTCGTGCGAAAGAGGGAGCGTAGGGGGCAGCTGCCCCGGCGCGGGACTTTAGGGGGCGCCAAATTTATACTACCAACGTCATTTTTGGCCTGTTGCAAGAAAAAGTTGGGTGGAGGGGGCGCCAAATTGTAACTTTCCCCCGGGCGAAGCTTTCTCTTCGCACGCCCCTGCCTATTAGATTTAGTTTTAAGCAACTTCTCATCCTTCTTCACGCAATAAAAAATTGCGTTTGGGTCTTTTTTAAAAGAAGTTCCACACAATTATACCTTCCGCAAAAAACCTGTCTAAAACGGAAATTTCATAGGTTTTATGGGGTTCCGTTTCATTAGGTTTTATTACATAAGATGTTGTTTGTACCCAACATGTTCAGGTTAAAAAATTTAGGCACCCCCCCGTTCAAAAGGCTGGCTACGCCTATGTACTCAATTATGGAAAAGTACAACATATGTACACGAATATAAAATAAAAACATGCACTGTTGGCCTGCTCGTAGAAGCCATCTTTTTTTTTTTTTTTTTTCTTAAATCTCATATTATTTTGTCTGTCAGTCGCTAAAAAACTCTTTTCTCACACGCAAAAAATATTTAATTCAGATGATAAAAATTTAAATTTCCTTTCAGCAGTTTGATTTCACAAATTATAAATGGTTTCTCGTTCCCCCTTCCCTCCCCTCTTTGTAGACGCGGTGAATGAGATATTTATAGATTCCCGATTTTTAGGTGCGTTCGTAATTATGTAAAACGTAGCACCTATTGTTGTCGTTCAGTCTGTCCGTCCGTCTGTCTGTCCGTCCGCATGTAACAACGCAAAAACTACCCAACTGAATCGTTTGAAATTTAAAATACATAATTATTACATAATTTTGTAGAGTCATTTCAAATTTTATGAAAATCGGATGCATAGATCAATTACAGGGACACTCAAGAGAATTCCGTTACATTACGGTCAATGGGGAAAAAAGTTTCAAATGCATTTTAATCGTTTGAAATTTTAAATACGTAATTATTGCATAATTTTGTCGAGTTATTTCAAATTTTATCAAAATCGGATGCATAGTTCAATTACAGGCACAATCAAAAGTATTCCGTTACATTACGGTTAATGGGGGAAAATGTTTCAAATGCATTTTAATGGTGTTACACTCATTCGAACGTAATAAAATTGATATGCATCTATAAAGTACACATTATAATATACATTTTGCATAATTTGCGTTGCAAAGAATATTTGTTATTGATTTACAAGGCCACACAAAAGTATTCCATTGCATAGTGCGCATTTTAATTGTAATTATTTACAGTTTTATGAGATTGATATTTTTAAAACTTCGTTATCGCACGAACGCACCTCATTTGCTACGCTTCACGTGTAATTTCCAACTTGTTTAATTTGTAATAGTTGTTACATAATTTCTCATTCTCAATTCCATTATATTATTATAAACATCAAATAATTAAACAAAACTGTAAAAAAAAAGAAAAGACCGAAATTGGGTTGCAAGATTTGGTACAGCAAAGTGTTCCAAATTGGAAAGTTCACTTTGTAGCCTGAAAAATGGCAGATCCTTATGAAAATGGCAGATCCTTATGAAAATGGCAGATGGATAATGAAAAAATGGCAGATCCTTAATAACATTAACAATCAAAACATCTTAGCTAATGTATACATTATATCAAAACGATTGTTTTAATGTTATTAAGGATCTGCACTGTTTTGAACCATTTTTGATTGACTACCTTGGGAATACTACAGTATTATTTTGAGAACAGTACTCTACGCAGAAATCTTGCAACCCAGTTTTTTTTTTTTTTTTTTCAGTGAAGGAATACTATTTTTTTTCAGAGAGTTGTGCCGGTTTATCCAGCAAGCCGAACCATCGGATGACGGACTAAAAGATATTTACTGTGCTACTGAGTACTTATAACTAACATTTTTTTAAAATCGAAATTTCGGATTTTCCCAATTTTTGTAATCAAAATAGGCACCGGTCCCAATTCAGATTAGCGAAGCTCTATTACATATTCTTACAGTCTGTTTGTTATTAATGAATATTATTGGCTTCCTATAAGATGATAAAATAATGAGTTTCGTTAAAAAAAAAAGTACGCCCTCCAAAAATTCAAGGTCTGCGCCCTTTACAATGACCCAGTCCGACCCTGGTACACATAGCAAATTTAAAGCACGTACTAGCACGTAAAGCAAGTAGTTTTGGCCACCCCTACTTTAAGCTGTAAAAATAATTAATTTAAATATGAAATTGCAACAGAGAGAAAGCCTACTTCATAAAGCTTCATAGCAATCTGTTTCAGAACAAATAAAGTTCGATAAATCCCTAATATTGAAAGATTGTGAAAACTTGTTACCTAAGCAAAAACCTTAATATATGTGAGTGCACACTATAGTTTTACACTTTTTTCTTTTTTCTTTTTTTTTTTTCTGCAAGTCATTTTTTATCAAAAAATAAACAAATGGGATTGAAAATAATAAAAGAGTGTTAGATTAAGGAGTAAGAATGCATATAATTTGTTAAAATCAATTTACAGCCTAAATAGAGGGTAAATCATTCCAATGTGGCCAAAACTTGTGCAGTTGCCAAAACTGGAGCATCTACCCTATATCTTTTAATTATCTTTTGTTGTAATTTTCCAACTGATTGAAAAAGTGTCGAGGTCAGGATTCGAACTAAGCAGTCTTTCGCGCAAATTGTCAATACTTTGTCGACTGAACTATCCTGGAAGAATCTGACGCACACAATTCACACAGTGAATACGAACGCATACTTATCATTATTATATATAACCCTATGTAATAATACTTTAATTTTTTTTCAAACTACTCGTATGATAAATGCATACTATTCGTATGAGTATATAATGATATTTCTCCGGGTGAATTGTGCGTGCTAAGTTGCTCTGTTGGAAGAGCATTGGCAGCATACATCGAGGGTCTCTAGTTCGAATCCTAATCTAAACATTTTTTTACTCATTTTGGAAAATTAATATTCGTTTGATTAATTTACCAATTAAAATCATTCTGTTAAATATAATATAGAATTATCTTTTGATAAAACTACGTGAAGTTTATGCGCAATATTTGTAATATACAGATTTTATTTAAAAATCGAGTACTAATGAAGATGAGGCAATTAGTTCTAGTATTACGCTTAGTTATTTCCTTACTATAGTGGCCTGTGCGCATGTATGATTACACCAAGGTTTAAATTCGTAGTTAAACTCATATATATATATTGTATATGTCATATAGTGTAGATGTGCCGGTAAAGGTCATCCTTATGGAATTTATTTTTAAAAAGTTTCCTTATTAATAGTTATAATTATTAGATTTCATTTTTTTTTTTCGTATTAGATGAATCTATTAATAGTATTTAAGTATTCTCAGTCTTACTTCCCAATATTAGACAAAATTTTATTGAAAATAATAGAAATACATCAAACACTAAAAATTTCAGTAATGTACATCCCACAAAAAAGTACATGTAATTGTTTTTATGACTATTTAGAACCAGGATTTAATGAACACATACTAATGGAACAAAATTGTTATTTTCAGCACCATTTAACAATTAAGATATCAAAAATTAATAAAATAATGCGATAATTACTCATTTTTTAAAATCAATAATTGTTATTATCACAAAATCAATATCTTAATTATTTTAGATACATGGTTTAAAATAATAAATGTCATGGAATTACAGTTATCAAATTTTTAGGATTATGAGAAATTCAGAAAGGTAATAAAAAAGTTTTAAAAAATTTGTTTTTGCAATATTAGTGCATAAATTAATATATTTATCACTATTTTCAACAGTTAAACAACCCCAAACTCCTTTATATATTAATTATAACGTTAACTTTTGATTATGCATACATTTTTAAATTTATTAATATTTGATTTTAACCATGTAATTAAAAAAATGTGATTAAAGTGCATTTTAAAAATAATGTTATTAACTATTTTCAAATCGTTGACATGCTGTTCCGTATTTCAACAAAATAAATGTTAAATTTATTGAATTTACTAAGGTAAGTGGATTCAAAAAAGTTAAATTAATATGATACTTATTCCTTTTATAACATGTTTTTTACGAAATTCACAGAAATCATTATAAAAAAAGCAGGAAAAATAACATTTTCTTACCTCTTTCTTAACGGCATTATCCTCTAATTCAAGTTTCATAATCCAAATAGCAAAGATAATTTCGAAGTCGGAATGTCCGAATGAAGTACATTGACATTGGCGCGCTCATATTAACGAAACGCCACTGACAATGTATTTTTTCGGACCGGCATTTTATATAAAATGTCAACTGATCGCCTTTCTGCATAACTTTTTAAAAATTTTCAACTTACGTACTAAATATACACGCATAACATCATAACAAAGTTACTAGAGCAGCTGGCCTAATATTCTAAAGAATAAATACACTAGTGTCAACTATTCTGGTTGTTGCCAAACGATATTTTTTAAGCAGGTGATTTTTTGTTATTATTGGTTGTTTGAGCTTCGAAGATTTATAAGTTGAATGCGCATGCGCATTAGTTTTATGAGGGTATCCCTAATTAAAATTTTGAGTTAAATTTTTTTTTCACGCATTTTTATTTTACTTTCAATTAGTTTCAAAATACAGTGGAACTTTCATTTAACGAAGCGCATATTTAATGAAATTATCTACTTTTTTAATTTTCTGTTGAACCTTCTTTTAGAACGCAATTAACATTTAAATTAATATTCATATAAAAAAAAAATTCTTCTTAGCAAAATTTGTTGCACTTCCGTGCATGCACAATATTCAAAAGGATAGATTGCTGTTAAGATTGATTGGTGAATATATTTCAGCGGATTGTACGAATTGAAATTATGTATTTATTTTATCTTTTAAATAAAAAGGAAAAAATGCGAAAATTTTTCGATATGCTAAGAAAGGGATTCTAGTTCCGCGAAAATATTATAGGTCCATTCTCTGAATACTTAAAAAAGATGCGAAAGTTTTTATGAGTGTATCTTTCATAAGAGATCGCACACAAAGTAATATTCGAATTTTTTTTTAATTTTTCGATTTGAAATACAAGAGAAAACGAGAATTAGAACGCTGCGATTCAGTTTTTGTTTCCCTTCCTTTATTACGCGGTTTTTTAGATATTATACTAATGATTTTTTTTATGTGGCTATATTGCATAACAAAAAGTACTATCCAAATTAAAACACAGTTTTATAATATTTCCATTTTTATTTGTAGTTTACTATACAAATTTCATGAATTTTCGTGGATTTCTATTCAACGATATTTTTTTCATAACGAAGCATTTAAGTGTAACGAGAAATTTCCTTAAATGGAAGTTTCACTGGTAGGTTCATTGCTGGGTGCTTAGTTTCATATGATGGGAGGTTTATCTCATATATGTGATATGACGTACATGTTACATGCAGTGCATGTAATGTGTGACATAAGAGCGATTGCACAATATTCTTCTGCAATGCCAGAAAACACGTTTTTTTACCAGTAAATAACATGGTTTGGAGAATTTTTGTAATTTTCTAAAGTTTTCTAAGAAAGTCACATCTGAGTCACAATGTGACGTCACTGAGAGGTGGCATTTTGGTCACAGATGTGACGTCACATTTCAGTCACAATGTGACGTCACTGAGGGGTGGCATTTTGGTCACAGATGTGACGTCACATTTCAGTCACAATGTGACGTCACTGAGGAGTGGCATTTTGGTCACAGATGTGACGTGACCACAGTGACTCACAGTGACTTCACTGTGACGTCACTGTGAACATGCATGCTATGTGGGTAATTTCGTCGATTGGGCACAAAAAAATTGCGAATATGGTCAATCGCCTTCGTAATAAGGCACGAATTTAGTCGATCAGGAACGAAAAAATCGCGAATTTTATTGATCGAGTGCGAAAAAGTATCGAATTTTACCGATGAGACGCGAAAAAAAAAATTAGCAAATTTTGCCGTTCGGGCACGAAAAAAATCGCGAATTTTGTCGATCGAGCTCGGAAAAATCACGAATTTTCTCGATAAGACGCGAAAACTCTCGCATTTCGTCGATCAGGCAAAAATAAAAACCTAAATTTTTTGATGATGCGTGAAAAAATTGCAAATTTTGTTCATAGGTTTCCGAAAATTCGACTATTTCGTCTGTTTACCACTCGAAAAAAAAAACGCGAATGTTGTTGATTGGGCGCGAAAAATTCGAAATTATCACCTATCGGACATGGAAAAATCGCGAATTTTGTCTATAGGTATCCGAAAAATTGCCATTGAGCACGAAAAATAAATCGCAAACTTTGTCGATCTGGGATGAAAAAATATCGCGAATTTTATTGAGAGCGCACGGAAAAATCGCCAATTTCGTCCATCAGACACGGAAGAATCGTGAATTTTGTCGATCGGGAACGAAAACCGCGAATATGGGCGATTGGCTTCGTCAAAACCTCGAATTTTGTCAATCGGGAACGGAAAAATCGCGAATTTCGTCGATCGGCTTCGTAAAAAGCGTGATTGCGGGCGAACGGGTGCGAAAAACTCGCGAATTTTATCGATTCGCAACGAAAAAATCGCAAACTACGTAGTTAGGGCATGGAAAATTTGTCATTTTGTCGATGATGCGCGGAAAAATTGGAAATTTCTTTGAGCGGCTGCAGAACAATAATGAGTTTCGTTAGTTCATCGCGAGAAAAAATCACGGATTTCATCAGCGGAAAAAGATGCAGGTTTTGTCAGTCAGTTAAGAATCGCGAATTTCATTGTTCGTGTGCGGATAAATACGTCTTTCATCGATGAATGACGAAAAAAGGCACTAATTTCGTCGATTAAGCACGGAAAAATCACGAATATGGTCGATCGCATTCATAAAAAGCGCTAATTTAGTCGATCGGGAACCAAAAAATCGCGAATTTCATTGATATGGTACGAAAAAAATTGCTAATTTCGTCGATCGGGAATGAAATAGTCGCGAATATGGTCAATTAGCTTTGTAAAAAGCGTGAATTTGGGCGATCGGGTATGAAAAATCTGCGAATTTTTTGTTGACTCGGAACGAAATAATCGCTAATTTTGTTGGTAGGGCACGGAAAAACCGCAGATTTTGTCGATGAGACGTGGAAAAATTGAAAATAACTTTGAGCGGCTAGTGAACTAACGTGAATTTCATCTGTTTATATCGTGAGAAAAAATGGAATTCATCAATTTGCGGCAGCAAAAAAAATGTAGATTTCGTCTATCAGTTAAGAATCACGAATTTCATTGTTCGTATGCCGAAAAATGCGTACTTCATTTATTGAGGACGGAAAAGGCTCTAATTTCGTCGATCGGGCGCGAAAAAATGGCGAATTTTGTCGATCACGTGAAGAAAAATCGCAAATTTTTGCCGATTATTTGCGGAAAAATATCAAATTTCGTCGATCAGACCCAGTAAAACCGTGAATTTCGTCGATCAAACTCGAAAAAAATCGTAGATTTCTTCCATCAGATGTAGAAAAATAGCGAATTTTGTTGATCGGATGCGTAAAAATTGTGTAATATTTCAAACCGGCGCGGAAAAATCGTGAATTTTCTCGATCGGCGCTTCGAGAAAAAGCATATTCTTTCGATTAGGCGTGGCGAAATTGCAAATTTCATTGATCGGACGCAGAAAAAACGAAATTTCGTTAATTAGGAAAATCTTGTTGACCAGCTCATCTCTTGCCTTCGTTCATAAAGTTCACATTTTTTACTCGACACTACTTACTTATGTTTGTTTAATCACTTTTGACGAAACAAAATTTATTCTCCCGAAAAATCAAAGATTGTTATTACATCTTGAAAATAATCCTTGCGATATCTGTTATACAGGGTGTATCTAAACTACTGGGCAAAACATTAAGGGGTGATAGTACACATCAAGACAAATAATATTGAATGGGAAACTAAGGGTCCCAAACGTCTTCCGAAGGAGATAGGCGCCATGAAAGCTTAGGGTCCAAAATTTGAAAAGATTATAAAAAACGGAAAAATTGGTCGATTCGTTTGCAGTTCACGAAAACTATTCTTTATGTTAGAAACACAACATTTTTTATTTATATGGTAAAAATCCTTTGGTCTGACCAATTGTAACTGAGGGTATAGTCTCAATTTTAGCTTTAAGTTTTTTTAACAAATTTAAGTGGCAATATTACAATAGTTGAGCCACTATCTACAACACAGGGTAAATTATAATTATTTGTATATCCATACACAATTAATTGTCAAATATTATGAGAATTATTTTGTGAGCTACTTGGAAGAATATCAGAGGATGGCGACTCATTCCTAAAAATACATTCCCTTTCCCAAGGACAAGCATTACTCACACCCCTATTTGTACATATCCTACAAGTTCTTGAAGGATATGGATTCTAAATATAATTATTTTGACAAATCCTAGGCCTTTGAAACTGAGATTGCCTTTGTGGAATCCAATTCCTATGTGTATTATTGGGCCTAATTGGCTGAATCCAGGGCCTAGGTGGTTGAAAAGGTTGAAAATTTTGTCTAGCTGATGGGTGATTTATTACTTGATTTGAAACTAGTGGGGTGGAAAATTCCACAAATTGTTTGACAACCCGGTACCATACAGTGGTACTACTAGAAGGATCAGATTTGAAAAATCAGAAAAACTTGGGATGTCTAATTCAATCAGTCTTTCTATTAAAATTTTCTTAATTTGTTCATAATCCGTACAATTTAAGCAGTCATTGACATAAACTTTTTGCGCTTCCCCTTTCAAATATTGCGCAATAAAATTAAATTTCCATTCTAGATTTTTCTGTTACTTTTCACATGTTTTATCAAAATAAGTCAACCAGGACAAAATGTTCATTCCTGAGCTCGGGTCAAAGGGTACGAATTTAGGATCATCCATAATTTTTTTATTCTTATTCACTGGAATAAATGAAGCACCTTTTTATTTTCTTTATTAAATCTTGATCGTAAGATCATGTGGAATAAATTTCAAAGTTAGTTAAATTACTATATCAGACCCATAACATACATTAATAAACAAATTAATTAATAAATTAACTTCATACAAATTACTCTGATCAATAAAATATATACATAAGAAATATTCTTCATAAATTCCTAAAAAGAATAGAAATAATAATCAAAACATTTAATAAAATAACTCATAGTTCAAGAAAAATTCTTCATTATCACCTGGAACTCCTGTTTTTCGACAATGATAGAATGGATCTTAGATATCGTTGAACTCACAAGCAGCCTTGAAACGGATATACACTTCAGCGGCGGCAATAAACTCCAGTTAACCACGGAATTACGGCGAATCCAACATTCTCGGCGTCCAATATTCTCAACATCGGCGGGCAAATTTTTGCACAAGAAAATTTCCAACAACGTCGTTTTTCTGCGATCCACAAGCCGATCAATACTCCATTATCAAGCCGAAAATACCATATAGAATGTCATTTTTTTTCTCTCTTGTCACACAAAAATCCTTTCGGACTTAATTAATGGCTGTCGCATTTTTAAGTTAAGAGCTAGAAGCATCATCATAGGGCTCCCCTTTTTTAAGCACAGAGTCGTGGCAAGAGAGGGAGAAAAAATAAATTAAATAAATGTAGACGCTTCATTGAACTATACACTGGCTGCTCCAAAAACGTTTATTAAAAGGCAGGCATATAGGGCGGAAATGCTTTCTTCGAATAAGAATATTCCATCATAACAGGCTCGGACTGGCCCGCCGGCCCACCGGCCAGTGGGCCGGTGCGCCCTCGGTCAAGTAAATCTGCGCCCTCATCTACGTGAAGTTAATAATTTAAAAAAGACAATAAATAAATAAATAAAATAAAACAAAAAAATAAAAATAAAAATATGACAAATACTAGAATAACTACAACATGGTTAAAAATATTCTTTATATATCTTTTTAAAAAACAATAATTTTGTAAGCATTAAAAAACCAATAAAAAGAATTTATTCCCTTTGCTACGAAAAATAATTGTATTGTTTATTCTTGACAGTTTCTTTGTTCAGGGCAACATCCAATCAAAATCTTTTAAAATCTAAAGTATATTTTATATGTTACCAATAGCGACAACGAACATGCAGACTGTCTGGCACCAAAGATCATCTCTTTCGCTTCGATTTCATTTATTATTATTATCATTTAGTTTGCAGTAAAATCATTCATTTCAAAAACGGAAGCTTTGTGTTTCCGTAAAGTTTAATGTTTTGATTTTAATTTATAAAACATAAGTGGTTCTTATTAAAAGTATTTTTGTTATTAAATATATATCTAAACAATTTTAGAAAGAATATTCTCTTCAAAAAAAGGTAATTCAAACTTTTTTTTTTCTTTTGCTAAAATTTTTATTTTAATATGAAAACAAAACTGTTTTAATATTGTATATTAAATGTAACAATCAAAACGTTAAGTCTGTCACGGATTTTCATGGTCATGGATATGGCATGGACGTGCGAAGAGAAAACTGCGCCCGGGTCAATTTGGCGCCCTCCCCCTGCCAACTTTTTCCTGTAGCAGGCCAAAAAATGAAGTCGTTAGTATAAATTTGGCGCCCTATTGAATAACCGCGCCCGGGGCGATCGCCCCTTTCGCTCAGTGCTGTATATGGTAAAGTAGGGCTGATCAACACCGCACCGCACCCCCAGGGTGCTACGGCGACCTTTGAATGTTCTCTTTATATCCCTTCCCAGGGCCGTAGCTAGAAAAGAACAATAGGGGGGGGGCTCAAGAGATTGTAAGGGGCGCTCATAATTTTTTTTCTCTCTCTCTCTGGCGCAAAAAGATAAATTAATGCCTATTCACATTGTAGTTGTATTATGTTTTTTATTAAACTGTTCTAATGAATTCATTTTACGTAAGAAGAGTATATGATGATGAAAATTTTGAGTGTATAATTGGTGCAAAATTAAACATTCTGTTTGCTTCCTATGTACAAATAGGATGAAAGAGTGTTAAAACACTTATTTTAGATACAATTTAGTAACTCTGCAAAACTGTGAAAGGGTCTCAAAACTAAAGTAGATTTTTGAACAAAATTTCAATTGAATTTTCGGAACAGAAATCCATTTGGTGACCTTGGAATCTTTTCCAGGGGGGGGGGGGGCTGAGCCGCCCATAGCGCCCCCTTAGCTACGGCCCTGTCCCTTCCATGTTCTATTCTATCCCGTTTAATTAATTTTTTTTTTTTTTTTTTTTTCTAAATCGGTTTTTTTTCTACTTTGCATTAGACGGATATAAATCTAACATAAAAATGATTTTCAAGTTCCCCGTTATGACTTTTATTATACGATAAACTCTGTATACGGCGGAATATTGTCTACAGCGGAATATATGATTTTGTCCGAATAGATTTTACGTATAAAAATCTATTCCAAAGGTTTTAAAAGTTATTTTGTTCGTTACATCGGAATTCGATATATAATTTACTTTGCTATTCCGACGATTGTTTTTATATAATTTACATGCTTTCCCCTTCTAATCAGAAATTTGTTATTTCATTTGATCGAACTAAATTAATAGATTTTCGAATCGATCCTAATTTATAAAATGATTAAGCTATTTAATTGATTAAGCTATTAAATGATTAAGCTATTTATAATAAGATAAAGAAAATAAACGTACCGACATACCGATAAAAGACATTTCGGATTACAGTAGAACTCGCTAATCCGAAATTCCTCTTAATCCGGACAGATTTTATATTTGAACAAATTAATTGATAAGATTAACTTATGAAAATTTTCAGATTACAAGATGAATGTCGAGAACGTCGTGTAGAAGTAAGAATTAAACAAAAAAATTTCAGTAAAGCAACTTTTTTATTTTTTAAACAGCTTGAAAAGAGTAAAAATATACTCAATTATGAAAAAGTACAACATATGTATATACGAATATAAAATAAAAACATGCACTGTTGGCCTGCTCGTAGAAGCCTTTTTTTTTTTTTTTTTATCTCATATCATTTTGTCTGTCAATCGCTAAAAAACTCTTTTCTCAAACGTAAAAAATATTTAATTCAGATGATAAAAATTTAAATTTCCTTTCAGTAGTTTGATTTCACAAATTATAAATGGTTTCTCGTTCCCCCTTCCCTCCCCTCCTTGTAGACGCGGTGAATGAGCTATTTTTTGATTCCCGATTTTTTAATTGGTAATGGGTTGTTACATAATTTCTCATTCTCAATTCCATTGTATTATTATAAACAAATTATACAATATTATATTATTATTATAAACAATAATTGAACAAAACTGTAAGAAAAAAAGAAAAAAAAAGAGAAGACCGAAATTGGGTTGCAAGATTTGGTACAGCAAAGTGTTCCAAATTTGAAAGTTCACTTTGTAGCCTGAAATTGTTTTATAAAAAAAAAAAAAAAAAAAAAAAAAAAAAATGGCAGATTCTTATAATGTATACATTATATCAAAACGATTGTTTTAATGTTATTAAGCATCTGCACTGTTTTGAACCATTTTTGATTGACTACTTTGGGAATACTACTGTATTATTTTGAGAACAGTATTCTAAGCAGAGATCTTACAACCCAGTTTGGATCTTTTTTTTTTCTTTTTCTTTTTCAGTGAAGGAATACTATTTTTTTTTCCGAGAGTTGTGCCGGTTTATCCAGCAAGCTGAACCATCGGATGACGGACTAAAAGATCTTTACTGTGCTACTGAGTACTTATAACTAACATTTTTTTTTTTTTTTTTTAAATCGAAATTTCGGATTTTCCCAATTTTTATAATTAAAATAGGCAACGGTCCCAATTCAGACTAGCGAAGCTCTATTACATATTCTTACAGTCTGTTTGTTATTAATGAATATTATTGGCTTCCTATAAGATGATAAAATAATGAGTTTCGTTAAAAAAGTTGCTCCCTCCAAAAATTCAAGGTCTGCGCCCTTTACAATGACCCAGTCCGACCCTGCATCATAAAAACATTGTTTCTTAATTCGTCTTAACAGAATCATCTGAAAAAAAGAAAAGAATATCTCTCATCACCTTTCAGCTTCCCTCTTAAATCTAAAACTGAAAATTTTCAGAAAATTCTATATTCTCTAACCATCATTTTCCCATGTAAACAGAATTCATGCCCAGCGTCGAGATTCGCGTTTGTAATGACCGAAAGGTGGCGTTGTATAGACCTGATAATCGTTTGTTTACATAGTGCTTGCTGTTTGTTCCATGCTAGCATAGCGAAACCCGTTTAAAGAACTATTTAAAATGCAGTTTTTTTTATCTTTTTTATTTAATTATGGGAGATAAATTACAAATATCGACAATTTTAGAATTTCTAGATGCTGGAAAAATCTAGTAATTGCTTTTAAGTAATTAAGCTGAAGCAATTATTGATTCAAAGAGATTAGTAATATGCAGCATTAAAGAATGTAAAGAAGAAGAAATAGAGATTGTAGGCTCGTGTTTACAAACAAGCCAAACAAAAGGAAATCCCCATATTATTTCAGGTTTGCTAGTAAAGGAAAACAAAAATTAGAAAATAAAAAAATTTTCTTGCTCTTGCAAAGCTGGAACAAGCGAATCATGCAAGCATTGTGTTGCTGTCATGTTATTTTTCCATGAGTAAGTCAAATGTACTTTTTATATTATAGATCTAAACTTTGTGTATAAAATTTTGATTTTAGATAATTTTAATACAAAGAACCCAACGTTGCATGCGTTATAGAACTGTTTATTTATTTATTTATTATAGAACTGTTTATTTATTTATCGGCCTTTTAAACACTGATTTCAGCGGAAGATGCTCACGGTATCAGTTCTATTTCGTTTCAGCCTTTGTCCGCGAGAGGGCGTCTATTTCATTTCAAACGCGAATTAAACATTTCATTCATACAATAATTTTTATTTAAAAAAAATTATTTTAATTATTTAACTAATTTATAATCGAACTCAGAATTTGAGTACCCTGCAGACGATATTTTAAAGCAAAAAAGAAAAGAAATGAATTTATTGATACGCAGCAACTATCAAACGTTGAAGGGGGAAATAATAAATAAAAAGAATGATATTTTTTGAAAAGTATGGTTTTTGGAATAAATTTAATAAGAACTTTCTTAAAAAGGGTTGATAAAAACAGGGAAAAAATTAGTTTTATTTAGAATATTGAGGAATAAAGTTTAATTAAGAATATTTTTATTTTAGAGCCATTTTTTTTTAATTTACGCATATTAGAATAAATGTTTTTAAGGAAAGAAGAATTAAGAATTTATATCGTTTCTATAAAGATTAATAGATTAGATCTAGTAACAGGATTTTAATTTAATAAGTTGAACTAAGTACGGAATATTGTTAAAAGGAAATTAATATAGTATAAGGTTAATTTTGGCGAAGAAAAAAAAATAAATATTTAATATATATGTAAGTCAACATTTCAACGGACTGTGGTTTTGGGATCTAGAGGTCATGATCGACGAAAATATAGCAAAATTTATCGATGGGCTTTCCCCGGACGGCTGCAGTAGGTAGTTTTTTTTTATTTTTTGTAATGAAAGCCACCTAAAAGTGTCCACAATTTTGGCCACCACTGCATGCGCGTAACCAGGGGGGGATGCCCTGGGTGTCCGAGCACCCCCCCCCCCTCCCCCGCTCACGCAGATACAAGAAAGATTTAAAAAATGAAGTAAAATAATCAGCATTCATAAAAAAATAATTGAAAACAATTCAAGAAAAACATTTAACATTTTTTATTTTTCATATAGCCTGTCATATCCTGTTCATATCTTTTTCATATATCACGTCTGTGGAACACAACAATTTCTCAAGTATCATGATGCAACAACTGATAATTAATATTTTCACACTACATTTGTACTCATTTATAAAGTAAAGTATTTTAGGTTTCCAAATGTTCGGTAAGCAGGCGCCAGACACTACTGGCGCGCCGTTAATTCAACGTTTGCAAGGCGCCATTACATTATATGTTCACAGACACTGACTATATACTCTCCCCCCACCACTGAGGGTTTTTGAGAAAAACAAAAACACTTGCATCTAGATATAGAAGCTATGCTTAATAATTTTTATCTTTTAAATAATAGTGGCCAGAGAAAAAAAAACGAGCTTTAGAAAAATCTGAAAAAAAAAAAAAATCCAAGACGATTCAGGATATTTTTAAAGAAAAAGTAAATGTCCGACTTGATGTCAAATCTCCAGAAGCCACAGTAACCAAGGAAAGTAAGAATGGTTTATTATACTCTCTTAACCCTTTCCGGCGCAGTGTGTCTGGTCTGGACACATCTAATTTTAATTCCAAACTTGCAATTGGCACCAATATCATTTTAATAAAATTTTGCTTTTATGATAAAAGCTTAAAGTAAGGAGTTCTTGATTTCTTAAAAAGTCGTTTGTAAATTCCGGGATCAGTCGATAATTACTAATTTTACTAACAGAATTTGTCTGCGCCGGAAAGGGTTAAAGGCGGTTCTGAAATCTATGCTTATCAAACGCGAAATTTTCTGACATATTTTCTGACTTTTTTTTAAACGTGAAGGCATAAAATTAAGGTACAAGATTGGATTTCAATAGACTTGTCTATTGCAGCTATTTGGAATGGAATTGCGTATTCCATTTTTTGATAAATAAAAAGTTATCAAGTGACTTTTGCACATGACGGCAGGTTTTTCTCCTTTCTCTCGTTTTCACGCCCGAAATTTTTTTTTTTTTTTTCCAAACATTATTTTTGATAGTATTTTATGAAAATTACGTTTACAAAAATATGGAAAACGTCTTTCGATTGCAAGTTCTTGAATAAAATAACAACACCTGCGGTTTCACGCCTTTTTTTTTTTTTAAGAAAAGAGAATTTAAAAATGTGTCAATGCATTTTCCAACAAAAAAATAATTCAAAAATGCGTCAGAAAGTAATCTTTTTTTATTTATGAACAGCCTTAAAAGTAATAATAATAAAAAAAAAAAAAAAAAAAAAAAAAAAAAAAAAAAAAAACGAAAATTTTTAAATCAATAATTTAAGTTAAGGTGGTCTGTGATAAATTTATATGCCTGTATGTATACGTTATTTATAAATATGTTTTGTTATAAATTTTCTAAATTTACATATTTTTCGAATCTAAATTTAAACAATTAAAATACAATGTTTTAAAACTAATTTTAGCTGACCTATATTTAAAATTTTTATTTTAAAATTTAATATTTAAAATTGATGTATCTTCTGACAGAATAAGTTTAAGTTTTTTCTTTTTTAATCATTCGTGAGTACACACATTAACACAAAAATGAATAAATAATAATTTTCATTCAGAATTTATAAATAAAATGTTTTTCATCCGACTAAATTTTATCTACAAGATTTTGAATAATACAATATTTTAGATCTCACAGTGGCGTAGCTATGTTTTTTGGCGCCCGGGGCTAGCAAGAAATTTTGCGCCCCCACCCAATATAGATATATAACAATTTTTCTCAATTTGGCGCCCCTAGGCCTCGGCGCCCGGGGCAAACGCCCCTCTTGCCCCCCCCCCCCCACCTTAGCTACGCCACTGAATCTCATACAGCTTTCTTCTGCATATATAGAAGTTTCCAGTATGATAAAAATCTTTTTTAAATTTTTATTAGACGTTAGGGTGCCTAAAAGTTTCACACTTGTGTTCACTGTGTCTCTGTCTTACATCACTGCTGTAAGAAAATTCATGTATCTTTTTTTACTATTGGATTTAATTTTGAACCTCTTCTAATAGCCCTCACAAAAACAAAATTGTGTCTGGGCCCTTTTTAAAAGAAATACCACACAATTATACCTTCTAAGATAAAAACTTGTTTAAAACGGAAGTTCGAGCAGTCTCATGAGGTCCGTTTTAACAGGTTTTATTATATAAGTTATTGTTTGTACCCAACAGGTCCGGGTTAAAAAATCTGGGCACCCCCCGTTCAAAAGGCTGGTTACGCCTATGCAGGGTTCGTTTTTGATATATATCTGATATTTTCGATATATATCCGATATTTTCAAAATTTTCAGCTTATTGATTACAAATATTTTTTGATTTAATATAAATTAAAATTTTAATCATATTACAGTTAACATGAAAACATAAACCAATATTCTAATCTTTTTTTTTTCCTTTGTAAATTTGATGATTAAATAAATGAAGACAAACAATTTTTTGTGATGTTCAACAAATTACCTTTTCACTCATCAAAACACAAAATACAGAATTCAGTTTCAAGTTTTAAAAAAATTTATTTTTAAAGAACAAGTTTCAAGATACAAAATAATAATAATAATAATAATAATAATAATAAATAATAAATAAATTATTTTTTTCTATTGAAGAATTTAAACATGAATGTAAGCTTGTCAGCTTTTTCATTCCCTAACCTATTCCGGAGTTTAGACTGAACTAAACCGAAACTGGAAAAGATTCTTTCTAATCCAGCTGTTGAAGGAGAAGCTGTAAACAACTGATTAGTTAAGTTGGACATTTTTTCTTTTATGGGCTGCTCCAATTTAATATTGTCCCACCAAATTATTGGTTCAACCTTTATATATTCAGTTTCAAACATAAAACTTGGAAAAGGAGATTTCTTTGCTAAAAATGTCATTGCCAGGGGCAAAAGTTCTTTGTCTACTGAACGCAAGAAATTAAAAGCACTATGCTTTTGATCTTCAGTTAATTTTTTCCCACAGTATCTGTGGTCCAACATATTAGCAGCTAAATGTGCTGGTGACAATGCCATTTCTTCTCTTGCTAATAATTTTTTCTTGATATCCTTTCCAGATGTTTCCAATTGTTCCTTTAATTTGCACCAAATTTCTACACATTGTGCAATCTTAGTGTCATCTTTTTGCATTTCATCTAATGCATCTGCAATAGGTGTTAAAATATTTATGTAATCTGTGCAATTAACCATTAAGTTGACATCATTCACTAAATTGAAAATTTCTTTATCAATTTCAAGTTTGTGATCCTGACAGACTTGCACCAGTTTTCCTCTGTTATCTAAAAAAGACTTCAGTGTATCGAACATTGTGTTCCACCTTACAGCTTGAGGTATTACTAGCAGTTTTCCACCATTTTTCTTATACCAAGCAGTTGGCAAATGAGTATATTTAAAATATTTAATTATCTTGATGACATTTTTACTTATATTTGGAAATTCTATGTCTTTGGCAAGAAGATTTAATATGTGAGCAGAACAACCATAGTAAATAATATCAAAATCTTCAGACTTAGCAAGCTCTTCTCTCATTTTTTTAACATTTCCAGTATTATCTGTAACAAAACTGCGAACATCTACAGCAAATTTTTCTTTACAATCCAAGATAGATTGTTTTGCCACATCACATAAATATTCTGCAGTATGTGAATGTTCTGATGAATCTATAGTCGAAGTTAGGAAAGTATCACCAGATGTTGTGATCACTGAGGTGCAAATAAGTGACTCGTTGTGGATATTACTCCAGCCATCAAGACTCATAGTTACAGTTTCTCCAGAGAGAATTTCCTTTGATTCTTCAACTACTTTTTTGTGTAAATCATCCAAAAGTTCCCCTGCTAATCTTCTTTCCGAAGGAGGCGTATAGCCAGGTCGAAGCAAACTACAAAGTTTTATAAATTCAAGATGAATAACATGATTAAATGGTGTATTTGTAGCAAAAAAGTAACGCGCAATTTGTTCATCAATAGCTTGAGCATATACTGTTGAAGTGCAAACCACATCAGAATCTTTAGACAATGAAACTGTTGTTGTTTTGTATCTTGTTGCTGAAGAAGCTTTTTTCTGTTTCTTGCATGGTTGTTCTGATAAGATACAATTGTCTAAATCAACACTTCTTTTAAGATCATCATCATCTGTAATAAGAAAAAAAAAATGCATCAGAATGAACTGTGGAATGAAATATTTAATATTTAAGAAATATAAAATTCAGGACTGCCAATAAGTTCTAATCTATAATTTCAAAGTAGCATATGTAAGTGTAATTACTAAAAACATATGAAAACATTCTAAACAAATTAATAAATCTCTTGTTAATATTAAAACTTTTTAACGCAGCAAAGTCTTTTTAAAAATAAAATAAATATTAAAATTTTACTAAGCACAAAAAGAAATTTTACAAATAAAAATATATTTAGTTATTTTAATATTATCTTGTTTACAGGGTTCGGTGATATATATCAATGGATATATATCATGATATATATCATGATATATATCCAATATTTATTTTCAAAATATCAAGCTTTTTGATATTTTCGATATTTTCATATTTGATATTTATTTTCAAAATATCATGATTCTTGATATTTTCATATATTTAATTTTTATTTTCAAAATATTTTTAGTCAACAAAAGTCTAAATGTGCTCTTCAATTGTTATTAAAAATTAACCCATCTGTAAATAACTAAAATATTAAAAACATGAATTGGAAAAAGGGGTGATGATTGGCTAATCTGAATTGCTCAATAGTCAATCAGGCAGTGTAATGTGTAGGCATAGAATAGACATGTTTTAAGAACAAAATTTTACATATGTTGCAAGTCTTTGCTGTGCTGTCATTATTTTGTTCTTGTTGATATTATATTTAAATGATATAAAGCTTAAAAATTTTATTAAAGTTTTTATTGCAATCACTATGCCAAGAATAAAAGATCCTATATGGAATCATTTCACATGTAAAATTAAAGAAGGAAATAGTGGCAAATGGGCCATATGTAAGATGTGTGATAAAGAAATGCAAGGAATTCCAAAAAGGATGGAGAAGCATTATGAATTGTGTTCTTCTGCTTATTATTATTATTATTATTATTATTTTGTATCTTGAAACTTGTTCTTTAAAAATAAATTTTTTTAAAACTTGAAACTGAATTCTGTATTTTGTGTTTTGATGAGTGAAAAGGTAATTTGTTGAACATCACAAAAAATTGTTTGTCTTCATTTATTTAATCATCAAATTTACAAAGGAAAAAAAAAAAGATTTAGAATATTGGTTTATGTTTTCATGTTAACTGTAATATGATTAAAATTTTAATTTATATTAAATCAAAAAATATTTGTAATCAATAAGCTGAAAATTTTGAAAATATCGGATATATATCGAAAATATCAGATATATATCAAAATATCGGATATTTTCGATATTTTCGAAAATATCACGATATTTACGAACCCTGCTTGTTTATGAAAAAGCATTTGAAGTTTAAAATTGAATTGAAGAATTGTGTGCATTTTTTATTCAACATTATCACATTACAAGATAAAAGTTTGGTCAAAATATCAATTAGATATACAGTAGACTCCCTTAAATCCACACTCCTAAAATCCGCAACTCTCTAAAATCCGCACATATTTTACGGATGTAAACAATGAAACATTCAATTCAGATGTAGGTGTAAAATTTTACTTTTTTAGATTTTTATCAATTCTATATATTCTTTAATTTGTAATTTTTTTTAAGGTTATTGAATTCATGTTTTTTCATAAAGAAAGAATAATTTATTTCTGAAAAAATAAATATATTGCTGATATCATTTCTAATCACAATATTACCAAATATATTTATGTATTAATCAAGCTTTTTTAGTTGTTAAGTCTGGCTAAACCTGAAATAAAACTTCATTATTTTATGATCTTGATGTAAATTAGTAATGTACATTTATGAGGCAAGTTTTTATTGAATAATTTAGGAAAAACACGTTTCATCTTTATAATGAATATTTAATTGTACATTACTCCTCATTAATTTGACCTTTGCTTTTAGTACTTTTATCATTTCAAAAACTATCTAAATTTTTATTATTTTAGTTTATTACTTATTTTAGTATTTTAGCATATAGTAAGCATTCATTATACTTTTGATTTCATTATTAATTACATTCAAATTACTTTTTAAACTAGTTGGATGTGCCAATCCCAAAACTTTCTTCTATCTCATACGTACATTTTAATATTAAAAAAAAATAATTACTCATTTTAATGCTTTAATAATTTTAATTCAATACCATACCAACTTTGATTTTCATCTTAAATTTCTGCTTCAATCAATTAATCGGAGTAAAAACGAATTTACGTCTGCACGAGCCGATGGACAATAGAATGATAGGCAGATTTTTTTTTTCAAATTCAGGGAGGACCTACTTGCCTTACCAAGAAATAATTATATACAAAAAATTTACTTCAGTTCTAGAACTAACTTCATACACTTTTATGTGGTGCAATATTGAAAATGGCATAAAATTCGCTATTGCAGCGCCTCCTTCCGGCGGATTTTTTTCAGATTCAGGGTGATCCAACTAGCCCTAAACATATACTTACACAAAAAATTTCGTTCAATTCGATGCATAACTTCATGTACTTTTGGTCGGTACAATATTGAAAATGGCACAAAAAACGCGATTGTAGCGCCCCCTTCCAACGGATTTTTTTCAAATTCAGGGAGGACCAACTAGCCATAGTCATACACTTACACAAAAAAGTTGGTTAAATTCGGTGCATAACTTCATATACTTTTGATCGGTACAATATTGAAAATGGCACAAAATTCGCGATTGCAGCGCCTCCTTCTTTCCGGATTATTTTCAAATTCAGGGGAGACCAACTAGCCATAGTCATACACATACACAAAAAATCTCGTTCAATTCGATGCATAACTTCATATACTTTTGCTCGGTACAATATTGAAAATGGCACAAAAATCGTGATTGCAGCGCCCCCTTCCGGCGAAATATTTCAAAAGTGAAGGAGGACCTGCTTGCCACAGCCAAAAACATTTACAAAAAATTTGGTTCAATTCTATCCATAACTTCATACACTTTTTGATGGTAGAATGGTGACATACACACAGACATACACACACACACACACACACACACACAGACACACGGACAGACAGACATTTTGTAAAAACATGTTTTTTGGAATCTCTGACCCCTAAAACGTGTAAATCAGTCGAAAACCGGAAGTCGAAAAAAATTTCGATTACAATACTTTCTTCTATTGAAGATAGAAGAAAGTAAAAATGTAAACAAAGCAATGACCAGAAATCCGCAAAATTCTAAAATCCGCAAAACCTCTGGTCCCAAGCTGTGCGGATTTGAGGGAGTCTACTGTATATATTTTTTTAATATTTCATGATACTAAACCATTTTAAGTCATAATAAAACTTAATAGAAATCTTATGTATTTAAAAAAAAAAAAAAAAAAAAAAAAAAAACTAGTTGGATGTGCCAATCCCAAAACTTTCTTCTATCTCATACATACATTTTAATATTAAAAAAAATAGTTACTCATTTTAATGCTTTAATAATTTTAATTCAATACCTTACCAACTTTGATTTTCATCTTAAATTTCTGCTTCAATCAATTAATCGGAGTAAAAACGAATTTCCGTCTCTGCACGAGCTGATGGACAATAGAATGATAAGCAGATTTTTTTTTCAAATTCAGGGAGGACCTATTTGCCTTACCAAAAAATAATCTTATACAAAATGTTTAGTTCAGTTCTAGAACTAACTTCATACACTTTTAGGTGGTGCAATATTGAAAATAGCATGAAATTCGGTATTGCAGCGCCCCCTTCCGGCGAATTTTTTTCAGATTCAGGGCGATCTAACTACCCATAGCCATACACTTACACAAAAAATTTCGTTCAATTCGATGCCTAACTTCATGTACTTTTGGTCGGTACAATATTGAAAATGGCACATAAATCACGATTTTAGCGCCCCCTTCCGGCGGATAACTTTCAAATTCAGGGCGGACCAACTAGCCATAGTCATACACATACACAAAAAATTTGGTTCAATTCGATGCATAACTTCATATACTTTTGGTCGGTACAATATTGAAAATGGCACAAAAATCACGATTGCAGCGCCCCCTTCCGGCGGATTATTTTCAAATTCAGGGCGGACCAACTAGCCATAGTCATACACATACACAAAAAATTTGGTTCAATTCGATGCATAACTTCATATACTTTTGGTCGGTACAATATTGAAAATGGCACAAAAATCGCGATTGCAGCGCCCCCTTCCGGCGGAATATTTCAAAACTGGAGGAGGACCTGCTTGCCACAGCCAAAAACATTCACAAAAAATTTGGTTCAATTCTATGCATAACTTCATACACTTTTTGATGGGAGAATGGCGACATACAGACACACAGACAGACAGACACACGGACACACAGACACACGGACAGACAGACATTTTGTAAAAACATGTTTTTTGGAATCTCTGACCCCTAAAACGTGTAAATCCGTCGAAAACCGGAAGTCGAAAAAAATTTCGATTACAATACTTTCTTCTATTGAAGATAGAAGAAAGTAAAAAGTCTTAACTTTTAGAGCATTTAAATTGGGATATAAGAATTCAAAAATATAATCTAAAATTGGTAATGAGAGTAATGTGTAATAAAATCTTATCCGTATTTTTAATGTAGAGATGTAAAGTTAACTCTAAAATGTGTAACTGTTGGCAGCCTTAAAGATTGAATAACCATATCTTAAAGAAAATATTAAAATATAAAACAGAAAAATGTGTAATTACCTGTATTATCAATCTGAGCAGAAGAACACAATTCATAATGCTTCTCCATCCTTTTTGGAATTCCTTGCATTTCTTTATCACACATCTTACATATGGCCCATTTGCCACTATTTCCTTCTTTAATTTTACATGTGAAATGATTCCATATAGGATCTTTTATTCTTGACATAGTGATTGCAATAAAAACTTGAATAAAATTTTTAAGCTTTATATCATTTAAATATAATATCAACAAGAACAAAATAATGACAGCACAGCAAAGGCTTGCAACATATGTAAAATTTTGTTCTTAAAACATGTCTATTCTATGCCTACACATTACACTGCCTGATTGACTATTGAGCAATTCGGATTAGCCAATCATCACCCCTTTTTCCAATTCTAGCAGGTACAATCTAAAAATAGTTTTTGGAGGTGGGGGATATTTTGTAAGCATGTTTTTAATATTTTAGTTATTTACAGATGGGTTAATTTTTAATAACAATTGAAGAGCTCATTTAGACTTTTGTTGACTAAAAATATTTTGAAAATAAAAATTAAATATATGAAAATATCGAGAATCATGATATTTTGAAAATAAATATCAAATATGAAAATATCGAAAATATCAAAAAGCTTGATATTTTGAAAATAAATATCGGATATATATCATGATATATATCATGATATATATCCATTGATATATATCACCGAACCCTGCGCCTATGCACTGTATATCCGCAAGAATCTTATTTCAAGAACTAATGCATGGAATTTCATGCTTTTAGAATCCTTACAATAAGCATAAATTGTCATTTAATTTTGGCACTGGTAGCGACTTTTGAAGTATTAACGTGCATGAGATAGATGAAAGTTTGGAAAACCCATATCCGGTTAGTGTTTATTATTTATTTAATTTGAAATAAGGTGTGGAGGGGTATCTTACCATTCATCGTCTTAAAAACTTGGAGCAAATTGTCTCATTCGAATTCGACCAGAAAATGTTGCATAACCATAAATAATTTAACTTTATTCTACTAATAGGACTCCCAAATGGTCCGCGAACTGAACATCAGTAAATTTTAACAGAAATTTTCATGATACGTTTGCGCTAGAATCAACTTCCAAAGGTGGTTTCTTGGAAACTTGCAAGACAAATCTAAAAGGAAAATTTCTAGAAAATTCTAATGTTCAGTTCGCGGACCATTTGGGAGCCCTGAACTAATAATTTAACTTTATTCTTTATAATACAGTCAGATGTGCTCAATAATCTACATTACGCTAACGTATGTGGCACAAAAATCACGATTGTTTGTTAAATGTTTAATGGCAACATTCTAATGAATCATATCTTATGGGTTACTGGGCAAAAGTCCTTTAATAAGATTTAAGCTGTGGGAAATTGGATTTTTTTATGTTTTGTTCCTTCGCTGCAATTATGGAGCTTCAAAGTATCATTATTTTTATTTTTTTCTGTTCTTTTTACTTAAAAAAACAATTAAAAGTCATGAATTTTAAGTCTATAATCAGAATTTTCAGTATCAAATTAAAGTTATGTATTATAAATGAAATGATAAAAGAGGATTATATTATTATATTTTAAATGATTAATGAAATACAAAAATATGCAATGGGTACATTATCTGGCGATTTATTATCTGCGCCAGGCTAGAATAAAAATATTGAGTACTTGATTTATCTGCACAGATGTCATATATGTACCATATTGGAGCGTTATTTTTTATGCCAATTTGGCGGAAACTTCGTTTTCAAATACCAGTTACATACATATTTTTAAACTAATTTCTATTAATGTATACAGGAAATAATAATTTAAAAAAAAAATTAGTCAATAATAAATAGAATAAAACACTTTATATGATTTAAAAAAAAAGAAAATAAAAGCAAACAAACATAGTTTATTAATAAATAAATAACAATAGCCGGGTTACCATGTGTGGCACACAGGGTTCGATTTAAGCGGTATCGCATCGCAATTCGCGATTCAAATTTAACTAAAATGCGATCCAAGAAATGCATTAAATCGCAATCATTGCGATGCATATTTCCCACACCATTTGTTATGTCGTGTACACTTAAAGTTAAAATTTAAAGATTTTTTACACGACATACGTTGTGTTTTCACTCTCCCCAAGTGCTTATTTACAATGGAGGTGCAGCGAGACGCCATTGCTGGGCGCAGTTTTCCCAGTAAACACATGATTTATTCCCGCCCGCAAATAAACAAACACTCAACGTCCCAGCGCTTTACGCCAACCTACGTAGCCAAGCGCTTTGGGGGAAAAAAAACTTCGAAGAGCATGCAAGTGCGAAGTTGCTTCGATTTCATCCATTTGACCGCGTATGTCTTGTTTATGGAATATTTTTGAAAATAATACAAGTGCTAATTAAAAAATGCTTATCTCACCTTTTGAAAAATTATACATGCATTATGAATGCTCAGTAAGTTGACCTTTCTTTTTCCGAATTAAAGCATTTATTTGTGAAGTTTTATACATACCATGTACTGCCATCTAGTGTCAGTACACAAATACATTACAACAATTATCATCTGAATATGAAAAATGCATAAGTTGAGTATATGCATGCCTATAATATTGTGAACAAGTGAAATATTTAATTTTATAGATCCACTCTATAACTTTGACCTTTCTTTAAATGATCATAATAAATGAATGAAAATTTAATATAATCAAATTAGTTACTGGTTTAGATTATGTTAAAATAATTACTTTGTTAAATAAAAGTTTGTTGAATAAAAATATTCAAGTTAAGTGGATATAAATATTTGTACATGTAAACTTCAAACTACGGTACTAGAATAGAATGTAGCATGCACGTTGCACGTCGAATTTCATTTTTTCGCCAAAGCGCTTGGCTAGAAGGGTTGGCGTGAAGCGGGCGCTGGGACGTTGAGTGTTTTATTTGCTTCCCGCCCTGACGCTGTGATTGATTACTGAATCACTGTTACTCGCTAATCACGGCGTTTGCTCATAGAAGTTTGGCGTGCGTGTTGTAGTGGTTCTAAAATGAACACTCACTGTTACGATCCTTTTATTTTATTTATGCATCGAAACAGACAGCGCAGATTCTGACCCCACTTCTTCGCTCCGACCGTACTTCGCTTACCGTACACACACGTTTGTTTCTCTCTCGCTTTCAGGGAGATTACCGTAGCCACGTGACCGTAGCAGCATTTAAAAAAAATTGTAAATTTTCAAAATTTAAAAGTTACGTTAGCTATTTTTTACTTGCTATACAAAACTGTCTAACTGCTATTCAAAACTGACTTTGTATAGCAGTTACTGCTATGCAACTTTCTTTTTCTAAATCGACCCCTGGTGGCACATATAATTCATCACCTTGACTGAAATTTCAGACTGGGATCGAGCCTATATGATGCTTCCATTAACTTAAGTTTTATTTATTTATTTATTTTACCAAAACTCTTTGATGGATGAAATGAAAATGAAACTAGTTGGATGTGCCAATCCCAAAACTTTTTTCTATCGCATGCAACATTTTAATATTTCAAAATTTAGTTACACATGTTAATGCCGTTATTATTATTAATTCAATAGTATACCAACTATGATTCACATCTTTAATTTCTGCTTCTGTCAATTAATCGGAATAAAAACGATTTTCCATATTTGCACGAACCGATGAATAGTAGAACTGTAGTAAGATTTTTTTCAAATTCAGGAAGAATCTACCCGCCATATTCCAAAAAAATCATACACAAAAAATTTAGTTCAGTTCTATGCATAACATCAAACACTTTTTGATGGTAAAATACTAAAAATGGCACAGATATCGCGATTATAGCGGCTCTTTCCGGCGGATTTTTTTTTTTAAATCAGGGAGGGTCTGCTGACCATAGTCAAACACTTATACAAAAAATTTCATTCATTTCTATGCATAATTTCATACACTTTTCTGTGGTAAAATATTGAAAATGGCTCAAAAATCACTACTGCAGCGCCCCCTTCCGACGGATTTTTTTTCAAATTCAGGGAGGACGAACTAGCCATAGCCAAACACTTACACAAAAAAATTTGGTTCAATTCGATGCATAACTTCATACCCTTTTAGTCTGTACAATATTGAAAATGGCACAAAAATTGTTATCGCAGAATATTTCAAAATTGAAGGAGAACCTGCTTGGCACAGTCAAAAACACCCACAAAAAATTTGGTTCAATTCTATGCATATCTTCATACACTTTTTGATGGTAGAATGGCGACATACGGACACACACACACAGACAGACTGACATTTTGTAAAAATATGTTTTCTGGAATCTTTGATCCCTAAAACGTGTAAATCCGTCGAAAATTTTTTTTTGATTACAATACTTTCTTCTATTGAAGATAGAATAAAGTAAAAAATGTATCAATCCTATTGTTATTGCTTTCTAGCATCTCTTTTCTAAGGCATGCGTGTTACCTGAATATAAGCCGTTGCCAAGTAACCTGTGCTAGGCAACGTAGTCTCCCTCTTTCAGAATCGGATTACAGTATTTTTCTCACTAGATAATTTTAAAAACAAGAATGTAATTTTAAAAATGGGTGTATAATAAATCTATTTATCTTCTTTTACTCAATGTTTGTTGGATACAAATTTTGTCGCAAATATGAAATTACTTTTTATCTCTATTTACATTGATAGGATTAAGGTTTAAAAGCTTTAAAAGTGGTCCTGATCTATTCATATAAATTTTAAAATATATTGTCGGAAAATGTTAGCTTAAAATATGCAATTATTATTACAAGGTAGAACCCGTCGAATTTCGACGAAATAAAATGTTTTAGTAGGAATTGTTTCATTGATTTATAGTAAATCTATTAAATTAGTCGCAGTAAAAAATGCAACTTACATTCGTAAGTCTAACTCTTAAACAAATGATATTTAACCTAAAATTAATAAAACACTATTTCTATAAAACTCAATTAATGAAATTATTAAAATTAAAATTCAATCGGTATGGAAACAATAAAATATAATAGAGATCTTTTATTAATATAAAGTTATCAATTATGGGTTCTTATGCACGGTATTACAAAATGAAAAATAGCAAAATGTTCTCCACATTGACTCAATCACAGAATTTTTTCCCAGTGAGATCTAAACCCGACATTATTTTTATCATCTTAAAATTTACATCTGCACTTCTCTTATTCGTCTTCATGCTTTTTAAAAAAATGGTATTTTAATTTGATCATTTCAAAATCATTTTAATTCAAAAGTGGAAATCTCATTGCTATTAGCTGTGAACAGATACTAATTTATATTTTTTTTAATGTAAATTTCTGAAATAATCTGCATGTAATTAATACGTATACAATATTCCTGTGACGTCAGAGTATAAAAAGAAAGTGTTGTATAGAGTTTAAAGAAAGTTTTTAATCAACTAAAAAATCTTTAATTGATAAATAAAAACACTAAATCCGAAATTCACATAATTTTATAATTATTTCAAGAATGAAAATTCTTCACATAGCACTTATTTTAAATTCAATATATATTTTTTTCACTTTTTTTGAAAAAATGGCAACAAAAAGATACAGTAATTTGGTTTTTTCATTTTCCTTTTAATAGAAGTGAAGTACATCTGTTGCCACAAAACAAAAACGGTATAAAAAACTACAAAAAAAAAAAATCAATAACTCAAAAACAAATAAAGATATAGCTTTTAAATAAATTGCATTTAAAAGTTTTCCCTATACGATGGTATAAAAATTGAAAATGTGCGACAGTTAGAAGTTTAAAAATTTGCAGAAGAAAAAATTGTAAAACTGACATTTCATTTCAAATTTCAAAGTGTTGCCATTCGCAAAATGATGTATGCGTTACGCACAGATACGTTTGGCCTTTGTAATATAGATATATTTATTTGTTTAAGAGAAATAACTAATATATAATGGACATTCAAATTGACTTAACATAAATTTGATACTATAGTGAAACAGTTTAATTATACAACTTAAATATAATTTATTTTTTGACAGTATAAAAAATATAATTTTATATAAAATATAGAGAATTATAAAATAAATACTATATAAAAAGTAATATAATAAATTTACAGATTTTTTAAACGAAAAAAACTTATTAAGCATCAGGAATTTGAGAAATTAATTTTATTTAAATGTTTTACAAATCCTTAAAAGCAGTAATATGAATGGGCATCATGGACAAAGTTTTACTTTTATAAAATAAATTTTAAAAAAAAGTATATTTAAAATTACTTTTTAAGAAAGAGCGAATCCAGGTATAAGTCTCACTTTAAAGGTTTTATAATTCCTTATATCCCTATGGTATCAAATCAAAATAAAAACTAGTCGTTGGGGGCCACCGTAATACTTACCCATCATGGATATGTATATGAAAATAAAACATGTGAAAACTATTTATACAATGCATTGCAATTCCAAAACAAAATTTAAAAATTGTTAATATACATAGTAATGCTCTATTAAAGAACTGCTGATGTACCAATTTCGACAAATTATATAAAACGCCAAACTACTCAAGTAGTACCGAACTGCGTAAAAGAAACATCCTTATAACTCCAAAAATAATAATTCTATTAACTAACAATTAACTGTGTCGGATTAAGCGTCTCATTTCCAATTAAAATATACCTCTGAATTAAAATTTGAATGAAATACAGGATCATGAAAAATCGAAGAATGTGGAAAACAGGATTACAAATATCTCGGCAACTAATAATCCGATCGACTTCGTTCTATATGCAAAATGTGTGTTATTTTATTGCCTTTTACGTCCATTCCTTAAAACAAAAAAAAAATCGAAAATTTTTATATACCTTTCATCAGAACGAATTTTTCGAGGGTCCGAAAAAAATAGTTCCGGATAATCGAGGTTGCTGATATTAAATAGGCTTCGTCCCATTCTTACATACTAACTACATACAAAATTTCAAGTCTCTATCTCAATTTGTTCGGGAGATAGAGCGTTTACAGACAGACAGACAGACAGACGGTAAATTTTTTTTTCTAAAAATGTGTTTTTAGGAATCTCCACTATCTAAAACGTGTAAATCCGTCAAATTTTTTTTTTCGATTTTCAAAACGATTGCAAGACTATACTACGTATGATGGGTAAGTAACAACAGCATCTTCATTCGATGCCTCAAATAGATAAATAAAATGTAAGGGAAAGAAAGGAGCAAAAATTTTAAATAGCCAAGTATAGCTACCATAAATATCTATTTCAGGGCTGTCACCGGCGATTATTTTTCTTATATAAATTTTGAAGTATATTTCTTTTGCAAATGTTGTCAAATTATCTGTTAAGAATTTCTATTTTGAAAAAATGTGTCAGTTAGATTAAACAAACAGCTGCCTGTGACCGCCTTGAAATTTCGTAGCTATAGCGAATCTAAATATTATGTATTATTGAATTATAATATACAGATTGCACACAATTAAAGCTCAATTGCTCAAAGCTGTTTTAAGTCGAAATCATTCGTCAGAAAAATGTGAGATTTAGAATGTGTCTAAATGAAGGTATGTTAAAGATATTTAACGTTAAAAAATTAATTTTTAAATGATTATTAGAAGGTATTTTTTAATAAAATTTTGACATATATCAAAATTTTAGAAACCACATTATGTACCTGCTCGTGTACAATTTAAAAGTTAAGTAAAAAGATTCGATGAACCATTTTCATGCATACGGAAAATGTCCTAGCTTACAAGATCGTGCTTTTATTGGGAAAACTTTTTTTTTCTGCTAAAAAAAAAAAAAAAAAAAAAAAAAGAAAAAAAAGAAAAGAAAAGAAAGAAAAAAGAAAAAACCAGCAATGATTACAGACGGAACATTATCAGAATAGGACTTAATGAGAGTATTTCTTGCAAAATTTCAAAATTTCTAAGAATTTGCATCTTGTGACTGTTGAGCGTGCTATTTTCTGATTTGAAACGATATTGAACAATAAGAATCAACATATTGAGCGATATTTGTCTAAATAAACGCATTTTACAGTGTATAAGTTTGTATTTTGTTAAATTATTGAGGGAAAAAAATGGAATAATACGTCTTCTGGTGACCATTTTTTAAGTGCGTTCGTAATTATATAATACGTAGCACCTATAGTGGTCGTTCAGTCCGATCGTCTGTCTGTCCGTCTGTCTGTCCGCATATAACAACGCAAAAACTACCCAACCGAATCGTTTGAAATTTAAAATACATAATTATTACATAATTTTGTCGAGTCATTTCAAATTTTATGAAAATCGGATGGATAGATTAATTACAGGGAAAAACAAAAGGATTCCGTTACATTAAGGTCAATGGGGAAAAAAGTTTCAAATGCATTTTAATCGTTTGAAATTTAAAATACGCAATTATTACATAATTCTGTCGAGTTATTTCAAATTTTTTGATAATAGTGTGCATAGATCAATTACAGGGGCAATCAAAAGTATTCAATTACATTATGGTCAATGGGGGAAAATTTTCAAACATATTCTATACGTTTGAAATTTAAAATACATAATTATTACATAATTTTTTCGAGTTATTTCAAATTTTATGAAAATCGGATGCATAGATCAATTACAGGGACAATCAAAAGTATTCCATTACATTACTGCAATGGGAAAAAATGCTTCAAATGTATTTTAATCGTGTTACACTCATGCGAACTTAATAAAATTTGTATGCAACTATAAAGTACATATTATAATATACATCTTACATAATTTGTGGTGCAAAGAACATTTGTTATTGATTTACAAGGCCACACAAAAGTATTCCATTACATAATGGTATAGGGAGAACATTGTTTGGTGAGCATTTTAATTGTAATTCACTATTTACAATTTTATGAGATTGATATATGAAAGTAATATTTTTAAAACTTCGTTATCGTACGAACGCACCTAATTTGCTACGCTTCACGTGCAATTTCCAACTTGTTTAAAATTAAATTAATTTCTGTTAACTGTCTTTTAACATCCTTTCATTTTGACGGATACTGTCAGGTCACTGATATTAATGAACGTGTGCCTAATGAAGATCGCAGTTAATTGCTGAAACGCCAGTGAAGGCTTACTTTGGAGACACGAAATTTTTTTATTTCTGTCTGTCTGTCAGTCTGTCTGTTCCGCGATAACTGACGTAAAAAGCATTCGATTGACTTGAAATTAAGTGGCTATGTTAGTGAGGCACTGGGATTAAGCTGTATAGTTTTTTGTTAGATTTGATTCATTCGTTCGGAAAATATAGAATATTTTATTTTCCGCAATAATGCTTTTCTATGGCAAATCCAATGATTTTCAGTTTATTTTTTTTTTCCTTGAGAGAAAATGACACATTTGATTAATGAAATTCAATGATAAATGGATACTGAAATTTACCGGTTAATTTATTCGTATTGTTTTGAAATTTTGTCTACGCATTTGTCAGATTTTTTAAATTATTATTGTAAATTTTGGAGATTTTTTATAAATGTGTTCCAATAATATAGACTAACTTGTTTTAGAGATTTACTTATTTCAAATGTATTTATTTCATTTTCTTTATTTTCTCATATTGGTTGCTAAGCAACCATTCATCCTAATTCTTATCCATAATTTGAAAGCGTGTACGAAAATTTAAATAAAGTCAACATCAAAACTGATGAATTAATTAATGTCTTCGTATTTTTGCGTATAAATGTAACATAGCCCAGAAAAGAACATAGGTTATGTTTTATTAATTTTATTCAAATATTTTCCTTAACAATTCAAAATTTCATTCTTTTTCATACACAATCAATAGAGACTTTTTAGATACAATTTGACCAACTTCCTTTATCGTTGCTATTGTGCCATGTAGGTTAATACATATCACAGCTACACAGATCGAAAATAAATTAAATAATGGTCGAACATACTTAAACACAACTTCACATAAATTTTAATGAACTATCAAGGAAGAAGAGAAAATACATTTTTTGAAATTAACACGCAACGCGTTTTCCCCGAGGAACAAGGTTAATTTTTTTAGTATCACGTTCGCGACGTCACAGTCTCTTACTCCTTGCACAGAGTCCTTCGGAGTTGCGCGTTGTAGCGCCATCTGTAGAAGAATTTTGAACAATGTTCTGGATCGAAGAGGCACCTCAGTACCCCCTTCCTAGTGCAAACGATACTCTTAATTTTCCACCAAACGATCTGGAAATCTGACAGTTCTGCCGGATCGTGTGACGTGAGGTGGTTTTGTTTTGTCAGAAGTCGAGACTGTTCCGGGAGTCGAAGCAGTTGTTTTAAGGGTTGAGGCTGTTTCAGGAGTCGAGGAAGATTGCGAATCGTTCACCAAAAAGGCTGGCTTCAGTCTGTCCAGTGATATGTTTACTATTTTACCTTTTATGGTCACTTTAAAAAGTTTATCGTTGCGCTCAACGACTTCAAAAGGTCCATCATATGGCGGTTGTAAAGCTGGCCGAATACCTTCTTGGCGCACAAATACGTGCGTACATGTTTTAAACTCTTGAGACACAAATGTTTTTGTGCTATTATGGGACTTAGTTGGTTGTGGTTTGAAATCTTTGAAAGTATTTCTTAACCGCTGTACTAATTCTTCAGGACTTTTAATGGTGGATTTGTCGTCAAAGAAATCACCTGGTAGTCTAAGAGTAGATCCAAAAACAAGTTCTGCTGGTGAAACATTTATATCAGTTTTTAGTGCAGCACGAAACCCTAGTAACACTGTTGGAAGTATTTCAGTCCATTTTTCAGTTCGTCTGGCTTTTAGTGCACATTTTAGAGGTCTGTGCCAATTCTCAATAATTCCATTACTCTGAGGGTGGTATGGAGACGATCGGTACTTTCTAGCACCTAACAGTCTGGCTAACTGCTGGAAAAGTTCAGATTCGAACTGGCGTCCCTGGTCAGTGGTGATTTTCTCAGGACAACCGAACCGAGCAATCCATTCAGAGAGTAGTGTGCGTGCCACTGATTCTGCTGTGATGTCACTAAGTGGATATGCCTCTGGCCAACGCGTTGCTCTATCAATTACAGTTAAACAATACCTTTTACCATTTGATTCCGGTAAAGGTCCGATTAAATCTAAATGTATATGTGCAAATCTATCTGTTGGAAGATCAAATTTTCCTAACTCTGTTTTTGTATGTCTGGCAACTTTGGAACGCTGGCAATCTAAACACTCACGAGCCCAAGTTCGACAATCTTTAGCTAGGGAAGGCCAGATAAATCGTTGTCGCAATAAATTTACACTACCTTTAGTTCCAGGATGGGAAAGTGCATGTAAATTCAAAAATGCCTGTTTTCTAAAAGTTGGAGTTAAATATGGACGTGCTTTGCCACTAGAAATGTCACAATAAATTTCTGCTGTGGAATTTGGAAGGGTAATTAATTTGAGTACTAAATTGGATCGACCACTTTGCATAATTTCTCTAAGTTCTGAATCTTCTTTTTGCTCCATACTTAATTTATTGTAATCTAATGGAGTGGGCATTTGTATTTCGTTAATTCGGGAAAGTGCATCGGCTGCATCATTTTGGTTTCCTTTTAAAAATACTATATCAGTGGTGAATTCAGATATAAAAGATAACCACCGACTTTGTCTGTTAGTATAATTATCTGTTCTTTTTTTAAAGGCAAAAACAATAGGCTTGTGATCGGTAAAGATTGTACACTGACGGGCTTCCAAAAAGTGTCTAAAATGCTTCACAGATTCATAAATTGCTAACAATTCTCTATCAAAGGTAGAATACTTTAATTGTGTTTCATTTAGACGTTTGGAAAAAAATGAGAGTGGTTTAAGTCCCTCCTCTGTTTCTAAACTTAGTGTAGCACCAATAGCAAAATCACTAGCATCAGAATGAAGTGCTAATTGACCATCAAGGCTAGGAAATGCAAGAGTTGCATCCGTTAATGCCTCTCTTGAAGCTTCAAAAGAATTTATTGCATTTTCAGACCAATCGATAGGGGTTGAATCTTTCTTTTTAGCTCCACGCAACAAATCTGTTAAGGGTGCAAGGATAGTTGTAGCATTGCGACAAAAACGTCGAAAGTAATTGAATAATCCAATATATGTACGAAGTTCAGAAAGAGTTTTTGGTCGTGGATATTGCTTAATAATTTCGACTTTAGATTGTAATGGTCGAATCCCAGCAAAAGAAATTTCGTGTCCTAAAAATGATACACTGTTTTGTTTAAAAACACTTTTGGACATATTTATGTTAAGTCCGTATTTAGAGAGTCTGCTTAGAACAGCTCGTACATGGTCTATATGTTCAGACTCAGTTTCGGAAAAAATTAGAATGTCATCCAAATAAGCTATAGCAAATGGAAGATCATAGAGAACTTCATTAATAAATCTTTGGAATGTGTTTGCTGCACATTTAAGTCCAAAGTTTAGATATAGAAATTCGAAGCTTCCAAAAGGAGTTATTACCGCTGTTTTAGGAATATCTTTTTCATGCACTGGAATATGAAAATAAGCACGGACTATATCTAATTTTGAAAAAAATTTCTTTCCATGTAGAATATTAGTAAGGTCATGGATGTGGGGTATTGGATAACGGTCAGGAAGAGTTACTGAATTTAGACGTCGATAATCACCGCAAACTCTGTAAGAACCATCCGGTTTTGGTACGACGTGAATAGGGGATGCCCAAGGAGATTTTGAAGGACGACATATACCTTCATCCATAAGATATTGAAATTCTTTTTGTATTTCCTTTAAAATTTTTGGATGCAATCGGCGAGGTTTGGAATAAAGTGGTGGCCCCGTAGTTTCGATATGATGAACTGTATCATGGCATGTTGGTTTTTTAAAATTTGGTATGGGATTTAAGAGCTCTGGGAATTCCTTAAATATAGTTTTAAAAGACATGTCTTCTGAAATTAGTTTAATTTGAGACTGTTTAGTGCAAGTAAGCTCACCCTTAGTGGACAATCCTGTTACTGAGTCAATTAATCGAAATTTGTGCAAATCTACAAGCACAGCAAAATTTCTTAAAAAGTCTGCTCCAATTATAGGGCAAGAGACATTTGCAATAACAAATGACCAGCGAAAATTCCTTCTCAAGCCGATGTTTAGTTCAAGCAGTTTGTTACCATAAACAGGAATTTTGGAATTATTTGCAGCATAAAGATAATTAGAAGGACTTTTTTTGTTTACTTGCTTTGGTACAGGGATACAAGAAATGTCACTACCACTATCAATTAGAAATTTGAACCCTGAATTTTTATCAAACACATGCAACCTACATTGTTCTAATGCTGCTACGCCAACTGTATTTTCGCTTGTTGACCTAGCAGCAGCCACTAGTTTTTTTTTTTAATTTCTTGAAAAGAACAAGGTTCGCGGCACTTCCGAGCATCACTACCAAATTTCTGGTGGTAATAACACAAGTCTGATTCGTCTTGTTTACGATTCGGTTTTTGGAACTCTCTACTTTTACTGTATCGTCTTTCCCTGTAATGCGATCGGCCGCGAGACATCGATCGCCTAAGCACATTTTTGGATAACTCTGAAACCTGCAGTGTCAATTGCTCGATTTGTGTTTGAAGATTTAAGATCGTATTTTGGTCGTTCTGCGGCGATTCGGTGGGTTTGGAAACTGCATACACTGCCGATTCAAATTTAATTTCATTAATTTTGTCAGCTAGGGTTGCTAATTCCTTTAATCCGGCGCTTGAAACCGACAAAATTGCTTGCGTATGCGTCGGCAAACGTTCTAGCCAAATAGTTTTCAAAAATTCTTCCGTAACAGAATTTTGTGCTAATTCTTTCATTTGCCGCAGCAAAACGGAAGGTTTCTTATCACCTAACACAAGTTCAGAGAGTAATTTACGTATCTGCTGCGATTGCGAATCTGAAAACTCCTGAATTAATCTCTCTTTCAAAGCGTTATATTTGTCATTTGGAGGCGGCATAAGAATTAAATCAGGTACCGCACTTAATGTATCTGTGTCTATAGCAGATAATAAATAATTATACTTTGTAGCGTCATTCGTTACCTGCGCAACGGCAAAATTTGCCTCAACTTGTACAAACCATACAGAAATATTACTTTTCCATAAGGGAGGAATTTTAACAGCTAACCTAGCAAGCGTTGCTGTCGGATTATCGGAAATAATATCATCAGGCATTGTGACCGCAGAATTAAAAAAATATTGATAGAGCAATAAATAAATAAATATACAATTTAGTAAAATTTTAAATAAGAAAGTTTGGGCTCGAAAATTTTTCAAGTAAAATAACTGGTAAATATAACATTTGGGCCAGAGAATACCACAAAGGAACATAGAAAATGGCACATACTGTTTATTTCCATCGCTGTCATCGTCCAGGAACGAAATATCAGAAGGCGTTTTTCAAAAAAGTCCAGTCACCATTTTATTGTGCCATGTAGGTTAATACATATCACAGCTACACAGATCGAAAATAAATTAAATAATGGTCGAACATACTTAAACACAACTTCACATAAATTTTAATGAACTATCAAGGAAGAAGAGAAAATACATTTTTTGAAATTAACACGCGACGCGTTTTCCCCGAGGAACAAGGTTAATTTTTTTAGTATCACGTTCGCGGCGTCACAGTCTCTTACTCCTTGCACAGAGTCCTTCGGAGTTGCGCGTGTAGCGCCATCTGTAGAAGAATTTTGAACAATGTTCTGGATCGAAGAGGCACCTCAGTTGCCAAAAAAATTAAAATCTGGAATAATCATTTTTCAACGGCAATAAGTTTCAATTGAGCAATTTCCACTCGAGAAATTAAACTAAGAAAAAATAAATAAACATGACGTCAGAATTAAAATAAAAATAGATATAGTACTTTTTGTTATATATTAAACACGGATATTTGTTTCGTTAATAAGAATTTTTCTGACAAAAATGGAGACATAATTAGAAGTAAAAGAAATAAAAAAGAATTATATTTTTAACAAACAATTCACTTGGTAAAATATGACGTCATAATTGAAATAAAACAGGTATTTTATAGTAGTTGTTAAAAATACAAGAAACATGGATATCAATAACTCATGAATAATGATGTCATTGCCGAAACTTCAGTGAAGGCTTACTTTGGTGACTCGAAATTTATTGTTCATGAAATTGTTCGAAATTTATTGTTTATTCCGTCTGTCAGTCTGTTCTTCTGCCTGTCTGTTTCGCGATAACTGCTGCAAAATGCAATCAAACTTTTGTTTTCGGAAAAAAAATTGTAAAACTCTAGATTACTAATTTTACACTTTAAAAAGTTTCTTATGTTGGAAAATATTCCTAACATTTAATTGGCGTGAGTTCTCTAAACCTCATCATTAAATTGTAGCTCTAGATGTCTCAACATTTAATTCAGGTAAGCAAAAGGAATAAATAAACATTCTCTTACCTTTTATAGATATCCAGTTCTCGTATATCGGCTAATCCAAGGGATGCGGTGCACTATCTATAAGTGTTGCATTTTTATTAAACAGTGTTTATCCATTTGTAGAACGAAAAATGTTATGTGCCCCGGGTGGGGATTAATTCAAAATACACTCATGAAGAAGCAGTCGAAGTAATTACTACTAACTTTAAGGAAGAAAATAAAGAATATTTAATATAGTAAATTTAACGGAGCAGCAAACATTTATGACCTCTCTGTGCGAGAGTCAAATATAGAGTAAGAAACATATGCTTAATTACATTACAAACATTAACAGCAAGCGCACTTTCACATAATGGTGCAATCAGCTAATTAATTTTAATGGGTTATTTTTTAAAGTCAAAGAATAAAGCATACTAAAAAATGTTTATCAGTTCGTAATGTTCTTTATACATAGAGTTCTGGAAACGCTTTCTGATGACTGGAAATATTGCATATGTCTTTTTGTAACTTCCACATGGCACAGAAAAAACCCAGAAGTAAGTTTCGATAATCATTAGTGTGAATTCTAACTTAATGATGTTTTTCGTTCTTATCGCGCCAGATGGGAGAAATCGTTAAGTATCTTGATTCGGGGATTATTAGATCGGAAAATATATTTCAACATGTTCCCCCTTAAGCCCCTAATCAAGATTGTTTCGTAGTTTCAACCTTTCTCTGTTTTCTTGAAACTGATGTTTGGGTTCCGGTTTCGTAAGGATGTCCGCTAGCATCGATTTACTTGGACAGTAACTCATTTCTATTGTTCCATTTTCTTTCATTTGCTTGATCAAGTGATATTTTAAATCTATATGCTTCGATTTATTAGTGTATTTTTCTGTTTGTATCATTTTCATGCATGATAAATTATCTTCGTAGACTGTTATAGGAAGATTTTGGGGTAAATGCAAGTCTTCTAACAGCTTTAATATCCACATTAGTTCTTGTATGGCACTCGCTGCTGCTACGTACTCAGCTTCTGCTGAGGATTGCGCAATGCATTTTTGACGTTTTGTGGTCCACTGAATGGGAGTATTTCCTACAAGAAATAAATTTCCGGATGTTGATCTTCGAGTTTGCATATCACCGGCCCAGTCGGCATCGGTATACACTTCCAAAATTGGTGCATGTTCGGTGCTTATTACTAAATTCAGATCTTTGCTGTGATACAAATATCGGATCAAGCGTTTGACACCCTTCCAGTCCTTTTCGGTCGGGTTTTCGTTTTTCCTGCTCAAGACATTTACGGCCAATAATATGTCTGGCCTTGTAATCGTAGCAATGTATAATAACGCGCCGATCGCCTGACGATATTTTGTGTTATTAGGCATGGGATTCTCATCTTTATCTGATTTTAAGAAACCCGTTTCCATAGGTGTTCCGTAAGGTTTTGATTCTTCCAGATTAAAATTTTTCACGATTTCCAAAATTTTAGATGTTTGGTTAAGATTGAAGCCATTCGGTGTTCTCTTAATTTTTATCCCCAGATAATTATTGATTTCACCTAAATCTTCGAGTGCATACTGTTCCTTTAATTTATTTATGACATCATTAATTTGCACATTGTTTCCTGCTATGAGTATATCGTCTACATAGACAACTATGTAGACTGTGTTTTCCCCCTGTCCTCGGGTAAACAGGCAGGTGTCTGCCTTGCTTTGCGTAAAACTTAATTCTTTAAGAGATTCGCTTATCTTTGTGTACCAGGCCCGAGCTGCTTGTTTCAGCCCATATATTATCTTCCGGAGCTTACAAACTTTTTCCGGTTCGTTTGCGTTCACATACCCTTCGGGTTGTGACATATACACTTCCTCTTCCAGTTCCCCGTGCAGAAACGCGGTTTTAATGTCAATATGCTTTACACTAAGGTTATGATAGGCTGCGGCAGTCAAAAAACATCTTAAAGTAGTGTGTGAAACTACCGGGGCATACGTTTCGTCAAAATCTATCCCATATTTTTGCTTGAATCCCTGAGCTACTAATCTTGCCTTGTAACGCTTTACCTTCCCCGATTCATCATATTTAGCCTTATAGGTCCATTTGGATCCAATAATTTTAGCTCCCTGTGGTGGTTTTACCAAGGACCAGGTTTCATTTTTCATCAGCGAATTCATTTCGTCGCGCGTTGCGTCAATCCAATTCATTTTTTCTTGTGGGTTCTCGATGCTTAGCATATCTTGCCAACTTTTTGGTTCATATACTGGATCATGCCGGACTGCGTAAGCAAACCTGTCCGGTGGCACGCCTCTATTGTGTCTTTCTGATCGTCTTAATTGCTGTGTATGTTGAGACGCGGATGGTGTGTCCGAAGAATTTTGGTTTTGTGTCAGATCGAATTCGATTACGCTTGTGTCGCTCTGAGGTGTTTGTTTGTTTATTTCTGACGTTAACTCATTCATATTTGAACTTTCACCAGCATTCGAATCACGCATCTTATTTTCCGCAAATTTTACGGTTCTAGCTAAGATGATTCTTCCATCACTAGTATATATTCTGTATGCTTTAGATCGGTTGTCGTAACCCACGAAAATGCCTTTTTCTGCTCTGTCATCCAATTTGCCGCGTTTAGATTTGTGAATATATGCGTAAGCGGTACAGCCGAATACTTTTAAATATTTTAAATTAGGTTTTCTGTTTAGCCAAAGTTCGTATGGCGTGGTGTTAATGGATTTCGAAGGTAAGCGATTCTGTAAATGATTCGCGGTGCAAATTGCTTCTCCCCACAATTTGTGTGGAAGGTTCGCTTCATTTAACATACTTCGAGTCATATCTAATTAAACAAAAACATAATTTGCAGAACAAATTAAAAAAAACAAGATTTATTTCCTACACTCTTTAAGCCCGAGAAGGGACAGATATTAAGATAATTGATTTATTCATTTCGACATTTAGTATTAAATTTTGGTAACAAATAAGTTAAACCAAGTGAACATGAAAAAATAAAAATGCAATTCAAACAATATCATACTTAACCACCCTAAATCTTAGATTCCGTTCAAATGAAATCGAAATAAATCTCCGACTTTTTCTGAACATTTGCTTTTTTGATTGCCTATTCATTTTGTTTACACTTACCGTAATGTTTACACTTACCGTAAACATAATACAAAATCTGCAATACAAATTTGCAAGTTGAGTTTGGAAAAAAAGTCTTAGATTTATTTCGATTTCATTTGAACGGAATCTAAGATTTAGGGTGGTTAAGTATCATATTGTTTGAATTGCATTTTTATTTTTTCATGTTCACTTGGTTTAACTTATTTGTTACCAAAATTTAATATTAAATGTCGAAATGAATAAATCAATTATCTTAATATCTGTCCCTTCTCGGGCTTAAAGAGTGTAGGAAATAAATCTTGTTTTTTTTAATTTGTTCTGCAAATTATGTTTTTGTTTAATATCTCAAGTTTTTTAATAACTATTGCATTCAGGTGAACTCATTTCAAAATTAACTGAGGGTATCATCTTCAGGACTTCTTTATGCGGTATCGTGTCACAATTACTGATGTAATTCACCCAGGGCCATAGCTAGAAGTGAACTATGGGGGTGGAGGACTGGGTGAGCTCAAGAGAATGCCTAAGGGGCATTCAGCGGCATACACTGTGCATGCAACACGTTGGCATGATTGGAACAAAATGGCGATTATGTGTCTCACATGCTAACCCGGCTATCATTGTATACTTATTAATAAATTATTTTCTTGTACTTTCTTTTTTAAAATGGGTACTTCTAGGTTATCCCGTCGACCAAAAAATTATCGCCAAACTATAAGATTAAATGCCAATAATGGATGATCGTGAATGTCACATTCAATGACATTAATGCGATTCACGTGTTTAAAATGTCATTAAGTGATTTTTATTTCGACTTTTTATTAATATTTTTATTAATATTCTACTAATTATTTATTTTTTCGTTATTTAAAATAAAAATTATGTCAACATGTATAATTTGACTATTATAGTTTGGCGATTTGTATAATTTGGCGAAATTGGTCGACGGGATAACCTAGAAGTACCTTAAAATGATATAAATTGTTTTGTTCTATTGAAAACGAAATTTTCACCATCAATTTTCGCAAAAATTGCGCCAACGTGATAAGTATTAGACATCTGTGCCAAAGGACAGAGCATTATGAATATTTCAAATGAGTTTACATTTTATAATTTCATACAAATAATGCATCAAAAGAGTTTTATAAAAATATTAACTTGAAATATAAAAAAAACAGCTACTTTTCAACAGAAACTCTTTGTGATGTTTTAAAAATTAAATCGTGTAAGTTTCTTATCATTTTAACAATCATAGGAATAATAAATTTAATACAAATTAATTCAAAATTAAATTTTATTCAATGATTAATTATTTGTAATGTTACAAGTTGAGGAGCGATTTTAAAAAATCGCCAAATTGGAAATTAAAAAAAAATATTTGAATGATTAGGTTGATAGAATTGGCTAATTTATTGCAGTGCCGAAAAGTCTTACGCCAATTAGTCGTTAATTCTGCGGTTTAGCCTTAAAAAAATTGCCAGGAATTGAGTTTGAAGGCCTAGTTCTGCAGATTTACTAATTTCATTACGTACCAAGGATGATATACTATTATTTTTTACTATTATTTTTTAATACTATTATTTTTGGAGACTTTTATTTACCTTAATTTATTTTGATTTTCTTCGAACGTATAAGGCGAAGACATTATAAAAATTGTGGTATAGGTACAAAATTCCAGCACAAATATCATATACTGGCTTTGGCGCGATTTTTTTCAGATGCCAATGTGTCAGAAACCCCACTTTCAAATACCATTATTTACATATATATTTTTAAGTTATTTTCTATTATTTTGAAAAAACAATAAATAGAAAAAAGCTTAATTTACTAATTTTCTATATTTCTTCAATTAAAAATCGCCTTGATCCATCAATTAATATTAGAAAATCTCTCTTTATTACAAAAATCATGCTTCATATTTATTATTTTCTGAAAATAATTCTTTTTCCTGGTACCAAATGTTTAAAAATCTCCGTTTCACTTCCAATATGAAGTCTTAAATATGCCGTTTTTAATTCTTACAAAAAAAAAATTTCTTTTTAAATCACGTAAAAATTATTAAATGCTACAGGAAATATGTCCATTGATCACTAAGATTTTCATTTTCTTTTTCTTTTTCTTTTCTTTTCTTTTTTTTTTTTTTTTTTTTTTTTTTTTTGATTGGAGGAATTTTTTTTTACTCAATTAGGTGCTTCGAAGAAAATCTGTGGCAGCGCGTACAAAAGGTGGGAAAATGTCTAGTAAATATCTCGTTCAATGTTAAATTCCCTATTAAAATAACATTACGGAGTCGCATTTTAAATAAATATAGCATAGCACTACCGTGCTATGCTATAATAGTGTTCTGTTTTTTCTCTCAGCAACGCCATTTTGGCTCGGACAATATGGTACGGTGAGCTGGTGTTCGATTCCGTTATGTTTAAGATACTCTTCTAATTCATCGTTAATGTATTCTCCACCGTTGTCTGATCTGATGGCGGTTGGAAGTTTTCCGAACTTATTTTTGACGGTCGAGATGTATTCCCTTAACTTTTCAAAGGCTTCACTCTTTTTCGACATAAGATAAATTACACAAAATCTAGAATAGTCGTCAATGAAAGTAATGAAATAACGCTTTCCACCTATGGTGGGTGTATTTATTGGACCGCATACATCACTGTGTATTAATTCTAACTTTTTTGTGGCTCTATGTGCACCCGACTTGGGAAATGGGGAGTCGTTGATTTTGGATTTTATGCATACCTCACATTGTGTATTGTGTTTGCAGTTGTTTACTGTAATTCCGTTTACAAGTTGTTTTTGTACAATGGTTTTAATTGTTTCATAGCTTCTGTGGCCTAGCCGCCTATGCCATAAATCGATGCATTTTGTATTTGTGCAGTTGTGTGTAATGTTGACATAATTACCTTCCCTTTGATTATAATTGTTTATTTGCACTTCATATAAATTGTTTTTCAATTTGCCTTGTATAATTAATTCCCCGTTATGTATAATGTCACACGTATCTTTTTCAAATTTTACTTCACATCCATTTCTTGTGGCCCTGCTTACTGATAGCAGGTTAGTTTCTATTTCAGGTACAAAGAGTACGTCATGAAGTGTGATTTGCCTGTTGTTTATTCCGGTGTAAATTATAATTTCCCCTGAGCCATATGAAATTAACTTGTTTCCATTCGCGACTGTTACATTTGTTTCGGCGGTGCTGGTCATTTTTGAAAACATTTCCTTGCAATTGGCAATATGGCTGGAGCTTCCGCTATCTATAATAAAAGTTTGTTTATTTACGGGATGATCGATTAACAAAGCTACGTTTTTATCTTCATTTTTTCTTTGATTTTCATCTTGCGGTTTCGTGGTTTTAATTGGGACATTTTCTTCAAAACACAGAGAAGTGGAATGAATTTTATTCTTGAAAAATTTATTATGTTGTACGGGATTATTATTATTTTTCCGTTTAAGAAACCAGCATTCACTGTATGAGTGGTTTTTCATTTTGCAGAACGTGCAGAATTTATTACCTTTCTTGCGATCTGTGTTAACTAATTTCTCTCGAGCTTTGTACGCTTAAGTGCTAAGTTCCGAGTTTCAATTCTACGAGTGTACTCATCGACCAGTTTACTTTTAATAAAACTGGGTGTTAATTCTACTTCTGCTCTCGATTCCAGAGCTATAATTAGTGTATCATATGACGGCGGCAACGAACACAAAAAGAGCGCCGAAATATGAGAATCAGTAATATTTTCTCCAATCGCCCTCAACTTATCGATAAGTTCCAGTAATTTCGTTATAAGCACAATTAAATTCCCTCCTTCGTTTAGCTTGGTGCTATACAATTTCCGAAGAAGGTGTAGTTTACTGGATAGGTTTGATCTTTCATGAATATCTTTTAAAGTATCCCATGTTTCGCGAGCCGTGTTTAAATGTTTGACATTTATTATTTGCCCATCTTCAATACTTAAGTTAATAAGGGCCCTTGCCTTTTTGTCCTTCTTGACCCAGTCTGCGGTTAATCGGTCTGGAGCTGGGTCAGTAATGACATCGTAAAGCTCTTCTTTAATTAAAATCATTTCCAATTTAAATTTCCAATTGGAATAATTATTGGAATTAAGTTTTTCAATTGCTGCACTATCTTTTGCAAAGGCCATTGTTTTTCTTTCCTCAAAATTAATTAGATATTTTTTCTCTTTTTCGGATTACCGGGTTTTGTTTAGTTAATTTTATTATCTGACTGGATATCTATATTTATTTAACTGCGAAGTGAGACATCATGAAATCGGTCTCGTAATCAATATTTGTTGGAAAATATTCCTAACATTTAATTGGCGTGAGTTCTCTAAACCTCATCATTAAATTAAGCTCTAGATGTCTCAACATTTAATTCAGGTAAGCAAAAGGAATAAATAAACATTCTCTTACCTTTTATAGATATCCAGTTCTCGTATACCGGCTAATCCAAGGGATGCGGTGCACTATCTATAAGTGTTGCATTTTTATTAAACAGTGTTTATCCATTTGTAGAACGAAAGATGTTATGTGCCCCGGGTGGGGATTAATTCAAAATACACTCATGAAGAAGCAGTCGAAGTAATTACTACTAACTTTAAGGAAGAAAATAAAGAATATTTAATATAGTAAATTTAACGGAGCAGCAAACATTTATGACCTCTCTGTGCGAGAGTCAAATATAGAGTAAGAAACATATGCTTAATTACATTACAAACATTAACAGCAAGCGCACTTTCACATAATGGTGCAATCAGCTAATTAATTTTAATGGGTTATTTTTTAAAGTCAAAGAATAAAGCATACTAAAAAATGTTTATCAGTTCGTAATGTTCTTTATACATAGAGTTCTGGAAACGCTTTCTGATGACTGGAAATATTGCATATGTCTTTTTGTAACTTCCACATGGCACAGAAAAAACCCAGAAGTAAGTTTCGATAATCATTAGTGTGAATTCTAACTTAATGATGTTTTTCGTTCTTATCGCGCCAGATGGGAGAGATCGTTAAGTACCTTGATTCAGGGAATATTAGATCGGAAAATATATTTCAACATTTTATACATCAGATTTAGATATTTGTGGTTGGCAGGCATGTAGAAGTATGAGGTTAATGAAAAATGCTTGCCCAAATTGTTACTTATCCTTATAAATCAAAATGCAGCGTTCGAAATCCTTGGTGGTCCGCTGGTCTGAGACCACCGATAATTCAATCGGACCACTAATTTGAAAAATTTAGTGGTCCGCAGGGCCAGTGCTTTTTTTCAGCCCCTGAGAAAACCGCAACCAATCGCACATAAGATTTTTTTTATTTCAGCGATGTCACGGATGCGCTATAGCGCGTAAATTAAGCTAAAAATCGGCGATGGGATGCAAAAAAATAGCTCGTACGCGTCCCACGGGACGGGTAATTTCGTTAAGGAATCACGAAAAAACGGCAAATTTTGTTAAAAAACCGCGAAATAACGACTAATTTTCGGCAAATTTTGTCAAACAATTCTCGAAAAAATTGCTAATTTCATTCCAAAACCTGAAAAAAGGCAGATTTCTTCAAAAGATCGCGAAAAAACGGCAAATTTCGAACAAAATAGCGATCAACGGCAAATTTAGAAAAAAAATCGCGAAAAAACGGCAAATTTTGTCCGAAAATCGCGATAAAACGGCAAAATTTGTCCAAAAAAAATCGCGAAAAACGACAAATTTCCTCAAGAGATTGCGAAAAAACGACAAATTTTGTTAAAAAATCGCTAAATAACGACTAATTTCCGGCAAATATCGCCAAAAAAATCGCGAAAAAAGGCTAATTTCAGCCTGAAACCCAAAAAAAACGGCATTTTTCTTCAAAAGATCGTGAAAAAACGGCAAATTTCGTCCAAAAATCGCGATAAAACGGCAAATTTTGTCAAAAAATATCGCGAAAAACGGTACATTTCGTCAAAATAACACGAAAATCGGAAATTTTGACAAAAAAGCACGAAATAAATAAATAAATAAATAAGTGAATGCTGGGAGAGAATTTTTCTGTTTTAAAAACTAATTTTCCTGCTTCAAAATTGTTGTTGCTGCTCCAAAAACTGATTTTCCTGTTTCCCAATCGGTTTATTATTGCTCCAAATCTTTCTGAGTGAATGCGACTCCTGAAAACACCATTTCATTAAGCAAAGTATCCATTTACTCAACAAAAATATCCCTTTTTTCAGCAAAAATGTTTTTTCAATAAACCTGTCTTGCCCCATTCTAAAAGGGGTTTGTTGTCTTCTACACTTAAATAAGCATTATTTTATAATTAAATTTGTATCTTGCACTTTTATTCTTTAAAAAGTACACAAATTTTCTCTTAAATTGATATTGGTTTTAATTATTTATTATTACTAAAACAATTGCATTTTATTTTTCTTGTGGAAATGAACAAGTTCAATTTTTGAGTCGAAAAATATGACTTAATATTATTAGTGGGGACCCGCTGTTGTCGAAAAGGGACCCAGAATTTTTCAAGTCTAGCTGCATCACTGACACTAGCTACAATTCCACCCCTCTGGCTACAATCTGGAGAAAAATCGAAAAAAAAATTGCATTAAAACTTACAGTCAGTTGAAATAAGTAATGGCAAATAAAATATCTAATTAATAATTTGATAGTTTTTCTTTACGTACTGTTTATTTAATTTTAAGCAAATTATAATTTTACATTTTATTATACTAAAAAATTTGGATAAATGCGAAGTAGGATTGGGTTATATTCCAGGGAGGGGTGGGGGGGAGGGGGAAAAGCCATTATAAGTGTTAAAATTATTTAATAGAATTTTATGTAGCGGACCAGTAAATTCTCATGCTTACTGGTCCTTGGGACCAGTGACTTTTTTTTAGGAATTCTAACGCTGAAATGTATAAAGAAATGCAAGATATACGATAACCATTAGCACACTTAATAGAAAGTTAAAAATTTAAATTTAATGAGACTACGGGGGGGGGGGGGTCGGGTTCAGGGGGCGGATCCCGCCTAAAGAGATCTACTATGTTATAATAAAAAAACAAAAATAATAGATCATGAAAATTTCAGAATTTCCTAACATAACTAAAATTTTAATTTAACGGATTTGATGGCTGAAAACTTCTTATTCTTATTTTATTCTTATAAATAATTACGTAATTTGAAAATTTTAAATTACAGTTTCTAGAAAGTTGAATTTTGCCCAAAGTGTGTTAAAAAAATGATGTGTAAAGCTGACGTTGAGGCTCCTGATCTGCAGTTAAATTTATTTTCCGTTATGTAATGCTTTTATCTTTTCAAGCTGTGTCAGGTAATTGAGAACACATTTATTGATGAAATATCAGTCTGCATATCATATCTACAAATCTTTTTCTGTCACATGTAAACATCTCAGAAATAGCATAACTGAGGAAATGAAGAGGCATGCTGTCATTGAATCTGTAGCGGCGCCATCTTGCACGATCAGTAAAACGAGTTTCTCCCGGGAAGCGATCGAGCTAGAATTTTGTTCGACATTTAAGATCTCGCTTTCTGATCGTGGGTTCTCCGTTTCGAACCTTGCCTGGGCACATCACCTGCATTGGTGACCTTTGACAAACGAACACGCACTTCACTATCTTCGCTCTTGACCAAGAAATGGCAGAACTGAAAACACCCCTAATATCCAAAGCCTGCGAAATGCTCGCAGGACGCAACAGGCCCGTAGCCAGGATTTCCTTTCGGGAGGGGCTCAATCTTAGAACTTTTTTTCATCTGACAGCAGTAATGGCCATAATTTAAAACGTTAAAAAAATAATAAACAAGGCTTAACCTACGATATAAAAATCCTGCTTAATATACTTGTCCATTCCAAAAATTGCTATTTTTTCGATTTCTATTAAAATTTTTGGTTTTTAAAAGTTCTTTCAGTACCAGTTCGATAACTGAAAGTGTTTTTGAGGAGAAAATCTGCAAAGAAAATAAAAAAACAAGAATAACAATTTTTGCGATGAACCTCTTGTATTTTTATAAGAATTTAATTCATAAATTTAAGTCATAAAGCTTGGACTATAGAGCAGTGGAAAAGAGTAATATGGTCTGATTTCTACTTTCACATTGTTTCCCACTTCTGGTCGAGTTTACGTCTGGAGAACGCCATCTCAAGCCTATAATACAGACTGCTTGTTGCCAAGAGTGAAACATGGCGGGGGTTCGGTGATGGTTTGGGCAGCCATATCGTGGTTCTCTTCTGGCCCCATGATAACTCTGTCAGGGCGTATTACTGCTCAGACTTATGTGAACATTTTGGCCGATCAAGTCCATCCAATGGTACAAACATTGTTCCCCAAAGGTGATGGTATCTTCCAAGACGACAACGCCCCCTCACACAGCTCACATTGTCCAGGACTGGTTTTCTGAGCACGAGGATGAATTGTCGCATCTCCCCTGGCCACCACAGTCACCAGACCTGAATATTATCGAACCTTTGTGGTCTACATTGGAGCGGAAAGTGCGTTCTCGCTATCCACCGCCAACATCGTTATCTGAACTTGCCACCGTTTTGCAGGAAGAATGGTACAATATTACCTTGGCAAACATACAGAAACTGTATTTATCCATTCCGAGAAGACTGCAAACTGTTTTGAATAATAACGGGTACCCTACACCATATTAGACAAGGAAATGTATTTTTTGTAAGGTGTTTCCATATTTTTGTCCAACCCCTGTATATATCGGAATGCAAGCAAGTAATTTTACTGGATTTAAAACGCAGGATTAATATTATAGCGTACACGTGTCTTGCATTGCAGGGGAGGGACCTTAAAACGAATAAAATTAATTACGCATATTATTTTTTTTGAAAGAAAAAATATTTGTAACAAATTATAGGTAATCGTAAAAATTCTATTTATACTTCACATTCTTTGATTACAAAACTCTTTGATTAATTTATAAATGCAGTACTCTTGGTATAATAAATTTACTCGTGCTATAGAAGCAATCTTCGTGACTTCTCGGCCATGAGAGTGATTACTTTGTCAGGATCTACTGTAATATCCCAACGAATGGATATCAATGCATGGTTGCTCAGTCTATCTCCAGTTGTTGGGTTCGAATCCAATCTTGCTCGTCTGCATAATTGTTGGGAGTTTGCCATAAATTTCTTCGAACCTGGGATTTAATTGCATATTTACGAGCTAGGTTCTCTTTTCACGACTCCTATGGAGGGCACCCTACATCCGTTCGGGCCTATATACCTCGTGTAGCTAACTGCCCATCATAAACAACATCAACAGCTGTCTCTCATCAGCCATAGTGCTTAAGGTAAAAATTTAATTTTCTCATTGTTGAAAAAGACCTTTTAGCCCTGGCTATTTTAATCGGAATGGTAGGCAAAACTGTCAGCAAGTATTTCACTGTATTGTAATGCATAGCATACACCGTCGCAATTTATAGAAAATTGACAAAATCTACCCAATCTGAAAGAAAAAACTTTAATTCGAACTCCAATGCTTTGGTTGTTTTGCATTTTTCCCCCAAAATCATCAGCAAGTTGCTAAAATATTAAAAAGGTTTGATTTCAATGTTATTTTTTCTCCTGTTAATAAAATTGCTTTTTCAAATCTTAAGCACCCCATTGATCGCTTAGATAACTGGGGTACACTCTAAAAAAAAAATGTGTAAATTTACACATAAAAACAGGTATATCGATGATACAGAAACGACATGTCTATGTGTGTAAATTGGTGTGTAAATTGACAAAATACACGCCTAATGTGTAAATTTGAAAATACACATTTTAAAGTGTAATTTGATGATAAGTCCAAATGTGTAAATGTTATCTGATAAGTCTTGAAATACACACTTTAATGTGTAAATTGCAGGAGAATACACAGATTTATGTGCAATATTCTCACACATTCATATGTGTAATTTTCTGTGATTAAATGTATTTTTGTGTATAATGCAAGAAACACATACTTTTGTGTTTTATGTAAAATACTCAATTTTTTGTGTAGTATGTAAATTACACAGGTTTTTGTATAATATGCAAAATACACAGATTTTTGTGTAGCATTCTCTTCATATAAATATTTCTGCTAAACATGCAAAACACAGATTTGTGTGTAATAATCAAAATATTTAGATATTTGTGTAATATTCCAAGCAGACATATTTTTATGTATTTAGCGTTAACATTATATGTTTTAGTATGTTTAAATTGGGAATTAATTCCCAATGATTAATAATGATAATTTCAATGATTAAAAAAATTGTTCAAAGAACAATATCATTTACTGATTGAGATTATATTTTCTGATAGCTCTGTTTGATGCCCAGAAAATAGTGTACCAGCAATGTATTTTGGCAATTTTCACACCACACTAAATTAAAGACAAATCATTTTCGTATCACCGATATAGCCGTTTTTATATAAAGCATGATAAACTGAAATTTTAATTACCAATTTGTAATTTCTTTTAGAGGTTTATAGTTCTACAACCGTGAGATCACAATTTATGCGCAGACTGTGCATAATTTCAATTCCTTACAATTTCTGTCTTTTAAATTAAAGTTAAAAAGAAATTCTCTCGCTCATATTTACTGCTATAACAACTCATATTGTTTTTAATATTTTAAAGAGCGATTTTTTCAGAAATATTTATTACTAGCTGACCCGCCCGGCGTTGCCCGGGTCCGTATTAACAATATTAAACGAACTTGAAATTTGTATGATTTTATCAATAACTGGAAGCATGCAGAAATGCATTGTCTGAAATACGTTGCAGCTGACTTTGTGAAAAATCGGTTTTAAAAACAACAACTAATATTAAGCTCTAAAAATACTTAAAATGAGCAATGAGAAACACGGGAGGGAACATGTATCCAACGATTGCGTTAGTTTCGTGTTAAAGTGTTGATATTTACCCGTAAAAATCACTGTTAAATCACGTAACTAATTATTTTTTTCACATAGAAATCCCAAGTGAAATATTTTGAATTTCAAACTAATTATATCATTCTTAAATCCGACTATACCTTGAATGAATCGATACGCGATGATAAAAGATTGGTATATAGTATTAAAATTTCAGAGCCATTTAACAAAAGTGTATATTTTTAATCAAAGCATGCGTAATGTTGACTCTGTGGACAAATTCCTAACCGTAAACTTTTGTACCATAACCATAATCTGTCTGTAACCTAACTGCGACTTAACATTACCCTACCGTAACTTAAATATAACATAAATGTAACCTAGCCGTCACTTTGAAATATCAATATAGAAGCATCATTTAAGATTTTGCTTGAAAAGTTAGCATTCTTTCGTTAATGTCTTAAAATCGTCTGCACTCTGAAATCTAGATTTTAGACTAATATTTGTTATTTAAGTTTTCGCGCATGATTTTAAAAGAATGTTTTCATAAATATATTTTATATATTGATATAGAGTTATTAATATGTTGTTATATTAAAACCATATTTTCATCTACGTTATAAAGTATTAAAAAGTTCTGAAAAAAAAAAAGAAACCTTTTAGTAATACAATTTTTAGTTCAAATCAAATGTTTTCAATATTTTATTTTATTTTATTTTGACATTTAATTATTTCGAATTTATCAATTTCAATTATTTTAAAAGCAAACATTTTTTTAAAAATAAATAATATAATAGAAAAAAGACCATTTTAAAAAATTACTATTTCTTCATAAAATACGCTTCGGCTGTAATTCATTTCTTTCAATTCGTCTTATTAATACAAAATCACTTCCACATGCTTTTGTTTGGGACATTAAAATTTGAGCGATAAATGATTTAATATTGCAACCCTTTTTTCGGTTCACTTCACCACCACCTATCTTTTTCCTCCATGGTTTACAACCGCTGTGATAAAAAATCATCATTTAAACTGACAGTTTGCCAGTCTATGAATTTTAAAGGTCTATTCCCAGCTTTTTTAATTATTTATGCGAAAATTTTATGCAACCAACCAACCATAACTGAATGAAGAGAAAAAAAGAAGAAAAAAGGCGATTTTTTTATTAGAGTGATCTTTGGAATTTAATTAATTACTCAGTTAATAAATAGAATTTCGAAATTCTGAAGCTCAGGTGCATCAGGAGAGATATTGGGCTACTCTCATAAAAATTTTGAGCTTCGTACGTCCCATAGATTTTGCTAGCCATCGCAGACACACACACACACACACACACACACACACACACACACACACGCAGACAGAGCGATTTGTTATTATATTAGTATAGATTAATAATATTAATAACACATTTTAATATTAGTAATATTAATAGTATTAATAATACATACTTTTACATTATTAACATTAATACTAGCTATCCAAGTACATTAATTAGTATTTCACCAATATTTCGTAATCTGAAAGTTAACGAATGTTGCTATTTTGCTATTTTGCGTATTATTCAATATACATATGGCCATAGGCTAAAAAAGAATTTTGGGAAATGTTTAGAAAATATTGCATTGAAATAAGATTTAACTAATATTAGAACTTTCTCCTACATTCTGCACATTATTAGACATGATTCTTTCAAGAAAGTAACTTTTATTTTAAATTTAAAGAGTGAAATATGATGTTTGAAATAAAAGAATCGCAAACAGCGCAGAGAAAATTAACCAAATAATAATAATAATTATTATTATTATTAAATGCTTAAGCATAAAATGAAGTCATATAGTAAATGCATTGACATATAATAACAACTGCATGTAAATATCAGCAAAAATATTTCTTAAAACAAAATAATACCCCATTAAAAGACACGTACTATGAGTAGTACATCATACCTGAAAGGACTAAATCAGATTATTTTGATATAAATTGGAATTTTAGGATTTTTGTCCCCAATGTTCAAATACTGAATGACTACCAAGGATTTTAGTCTACAAAAAAAAAAAAAAAAAAAAAAACTCCTCTAATTGCTAACATAATCTGTGTCTTTATCCTTTAACTAACATAACTAATAGTTTATAGTTACAGACATTATAAAAACTACAAAGTAGTTTTATAATGTCTGTAACTATGAGCTATTTTTAGTAGTAGTTTCCTTTGTAGCATATAATAACATTATATACATTAATATTTTGAAATAATTATATAAATGATATTTTGAAATAATTATATTAATAACTGCATTTAACATAAACTAGTAACACTATTTAAAATTAATAATTATTAAACAATCTCTGTATTTAGGAACATAATATACATTTTTAATTAGCATAAAATTAGTAATAATATAATTTTTAATTAGTATATAACATATTTTAATTACTTAAATGATTATCAACAATTTTGTGCTCATTCTAGAAAGAAAAAAAGGGAAGATGCTAGTTCCAAAAATACATTATTTCATGGGGAAATATACTGAGTAATGTGTTTAGTAATTATAAAAAGCATTCAGTTTCTCATTATGATAAACAAAGTGCCGTTAATTTTAATAATTTTATGAATTACAAATTGAAAAATACAATTAAATAATAACATGTTTTAATATTTTTCTAAAGAAATAATTCTCTATCACTTTCATGAGATCTTGGGAACTTAGATTAAGAAATAATGTGTAATTTGGAAGTTGTATTATAAGAAATCTGTGTTTACTGTAAGTGAATTTAATTATATTTTAATAAAGTAGGGTGCATTTTGCCAATTTCATAAGAAGAAAGTTTTTCCACCCTAAAAAAGTGCTCAGAGGAAACAGCAAATAGTTACAGGATTAATAACAACTGCAAATAAGCAATTTCATCAATTAGTAACACAATTAACAAAATTAACAAATTTATTTGCATCTCATTTTGCAATCTGTCAATAGCCTGAATCTAAATTTACATCCACGTTTGCATATATTAGTAGTAGGAAAAGGAGAGTACGGGGACAGCCGGAGGGGCAGAGGGGCCGTCCCTCCGCATCCCTCCGCATCCCTCCGCGCCCCTCCGCCCCCGCCGCCACCACCGTCCCTCCTGCCCCCTCCATGCATCCCCCTCCACAAACGCCCCCTAGTGGAAAAAAGGAACATTCTATTATAAAGGGATAGGTGAAAAACCTTCCCTAATTAAAAATATTATCAATCACATCTCAACTCGGAATCATACTATATGATGAAGATTAAATTTATATTTGAATTTTGAACAACCGTAATTTTAATGAGTATTATTAATTAAGCGAAACAATTAAAATCTCAGTTTTTAACCATTTTATTTAGATTTCTTCAACTACAAGATGAGATTATCATTTTAACACAAGAAAGTTAAACATATATTTGAATTTTGCTTGATAGACATCTTAATGAGTAGTATTAATTAAGTAAAAACAATGGAAAATATCAAGTTTTATAGAAAAAGACTGATTTCTTACGATTTTTATCAACTTAAGAGAGAAAACTTAAACGTACATTTCAGTTTTTAAGTGGTTATCATTTTAATGAGTATTTTTAATTAAGCAAAACAGTGAAAAATATAAATTTTTATTTGGTTTCTTAAGATTTTTATCAACTACATGATCAGTGTATCGACTTACAAGTTGAAAGTTAGACATGCATCCTAGTTTTTCAACAGCTATAGCCTTAATGAGTATCGTTAATTAAGTAAAAAACAATGGAAAATATCAAGTTTTATAGAAAAAGACTAATTTCTTACGATTTTTATCAACTTAAGAGAGAAAACTTAAACGTACATTTCAGTTTTTCAACAGCTATAACCTTAATGAGCATTCAAAATTAAGTAAAAAACAATGGAAAATATCGATTTTTATAGAAAAAGACTGATTCTTACGATTTTTATCAACTACATGATCAATGTATCGACTTAAAACTTAAAACTTAAACATACATCCTAGTTTTTCAACAATTATAACCATAATGAGTATCGTTAATTAAGTAAAAAACAATAGAAAATATCAAGTTTTATAGAAAAAGACTGATTTCTTACATTTTTTTCAACTCAAACTTCAGAATATCAATTTGAGATAAAGAAATTTAAACGTGCATTTCAGTTTTTAAGTGACTATCACTTTAATATCGTCTTAATGAGTTTTGTTAATTAAGCAAAACAACGGAAAATACCGATTTTTAAAGAAAGAAAACCAATTTCATCATACTTTTATACACCAACTAAGTAGAACGAATAATAAACGAATTATTTAAAGAAATATTCAACACATACGCACATTTGAACCTACGAAGCATTCTTCATTACGTCATATCCAAACTAAAACTTTTTTCTACAACCCCTCCACCCATGTACTCCAAGTAGGGGAAACACACAATAGAGTTCTGACGTCACAACTTACAAAGGTATACAAAAAAATGTTTACGTTCAAGTAAAAGTATCGCATAGAGAGAAAAAAGAAGACATTTAAACTATTTATCCATTCTAGTTTTATAACAGTTACCACAACATCACCAAATTAAAATTTGAAGTCATAATGAGTGTAATTAATTAAGCAAAATAATAGAAATATTAGTTTTTCAGCGAGGAAAAGACGAATTTAAACAAATTTTATTAGTTTTACACTAGTTTAATAATAATTTTAAGAGGAAAAAGACGAATTTAATAAATTTTTTTTTAGTTTTACACTATTTTTTCTCATCTCCAACACGGATATATGAATTTAACAGAAGAATTAAACGTGTATTTTAGTTTTTAACAACCGAAAAGTAATAAGTATCATTAATTAAACGAAAATAAATATCGATTTTCAAGAAAAGACAATTTTTTACACAAATTTTCAACTTTGAAATACATTTGTTTTCATATGTTATTACAATATATTTCCAAACTAACTATTTTTAAAAGTTTGAATGTCATTATAAAATGTTCATATTTTATATTTTTCACGTCTTGACTACATTCGACATCTTTCAACAAATAGTATGCATTTTTTTTTTTTTTTTTTTTTTTTTTTTTTTTTTTTTTTATTATTCTAGAAACTGAAAAAAAGTCACATCTTACTGTTTCAGAAACTTGACATGTGAAAACTTCTCTGAGTTATTCGATTCACATTTTTAATCAATTTGGCATATTTCACCTCACCTTTTTGAAATTTCCATATTATCAAACATCAAGTTATTTAAAATATAAATACTGCTTAGTGTTTAGATAGTATACATGACTGCTTCTACTTATTCTGTTCGTATTATTAATCAAATTAGCAGTTTATTATAAAACTTATTTGTACGCATGCGCAAATTGTCACGTGACATAAACGATTAAAAGCAATATGAATTTTCGAAAAGCAGCGCAGCATTTTGCATTCCCACTGTTAGACTTGAGAGGGAAGTTGGTAGGTGCACGACTCTGACTAATTTCCAGATTTTAATGCAAGTGAAAACCGTTTTCTTCGTTAACGAATAAGGTAAGTTTTATTATATCATTACAATATATATGTATCAATAAAAATAAATTTAACGAAATTAAAAAAAAAAAAAGATTTTTTATATATTAAGCATTTATTAAGTATATAAATATACTTCTTTTATTACGCAGATGTTTCAGCAAGATGAAGCAAAACAGCAGCAAATTTCCGAAATGTATGATCCGACTAATTCGACCTTAGCACATACAAAGTTAAAGAATAATACATATGTAAGTTACTTATATGTTAAATACTAGAATTCATACACTATGTATAATTAGGTTAAATTTACATTAAAATATTTTGTCCTATATTCAATAAGAAGTATTTTTATTTGTAATATTAGAGTGATATCTAACTGTTTACATTAATTTCCCTTACAGAATTGCTCTTTTTGTGATAAAAACTTTTCATCTAAATGGAATTTAAAAGAACATATACAGATCCATGGCAATGAAAAACCATTTACTTGTGAGGACTGCGAAAAACTGTTTTCAAGAAAGTGCGAATTAAAAAAGCATATGATGATGTATGATACTCTATCACCTGTTATATGTGAAATTTGCAAATTATCTTTTACTAGGAAATGTGCTCTAATAACTCATATGAAAACACATCCAAACAGAAAATTGTTTAAGCATGAAAAGTGTGAGAAATCCTTCAACTATCGTTATAGATTAAATCAACATACGCATATTCACAATAGACCGCAATTACATTGTTATGAATGTGGGAAATCATTTTCAAGTGAAAATAAGTTGAATCACCATTTAAAAATTCATCAAATCCAACATCGTCCACTGTTTAAGTGTAAAAAGTGCGAGAAATCCTTCAATTATCGTTATAGATTAAATCAACATATGCATATTCACAATAGACCACAATTACATTGCTATGAATGTGGGAAATCGTTTTCAAGTGAAAATAAGCTGAATCACCATTTAAAAATTCATCAAGTCCAACATCGTCCACTGTTTAAGCATGAAAAGTGTGTGAAATCCTTCAACTATCGTTATAGATTAAATCAGCATACGCATATTCACAATAGACCGCAATTACATTGTTATGAATGTGGGAAATCATTTTCAAGTGAAAATAAGTTGAATCACCATTTAAAAATTCATCAAATCCAACATCGTACACTGTTTAAGTGTGAAAAGTGTGAGAAGATCTTCAGCTATCGTTATAGATTAAATCAGCATATGCATATTTACAATCGACCTCAATTCAATTGTAATGAATGCAAGGAAACATTTTCAAATGAAAATAGACTAAACCGTCATTTGAAAGTGCATCAAAACCTACAGCATACATGTGATCAGTGTAAACATAAATTTAATAATAAATTAAATTTAAATCAACATTTACGTACACACCATACTAAAAAACGTCTTGTTCCTGTTAACAGTGAAATACCATTACCCACTGTAGACTTTAAAAGAATAAAACATGAAATACCAGCTTTCGAAGTGTTTGAAACTCTAACTTTTCATCCTGAGAAAAATGAAGAAGGTTGCTTAGTTACAATGATGGATATTCAAAAATTAACCAATCATTTGAAGAATTTAACAGTCAAAGATCAGATTGGAGACTTCGAAAAATTGAATGTTTAGAACTGAATATTTCAAAGTATGGCACCTTATCTAGAAATTGATTTTACATCATGTAAATATGTATTCTTTTAAGTGTCGATTTTATAATTGATAGGAATGTATATTATTAACAGTGTATTGTATAAATAGCAGTAATAAATAAATAAATAAATAAACATAGTCTTGAGTTAGTCCTTTCATATTATTAATCAAATTATGTTTCGTCCTACATTTCAGCGCTTTCTGAATTAACATTCATCAAGTTGCTTAAAATATAAATACTATATTTATAGTTTCAATGGTACATAGTATACATGGTTTATCTTGAGTTAGACCTTCCATAGTATTAATCAAATTATATGTTCCATCTTACACATCCGAATTATCATCCATCTAGTTGTTTAAAATATTAATAAAATGTTTATAGTTTTTGATTATACATAGTATGTATTAATACAATCTTTAATTTTTAACAGTTCATATTTCAAAAAACCTATTTTCGAAACCAAACTATGTGAATTTTACCACAATGCTTATCATCATACAAAGATTTGTGTTTCATACTTTTTCTAAAAATTATCAGATATGTACGCCTCAGAGGAATTTCTATCATTAGAATAAATGAAAAAAATTAATTTATATTAAACGTAGAAGAAATTTGATTGCAATATACGTGTATTTAATAAAAATAAATAAATAAGCGATTATTTATACATTAAAACCTTTACTAAATATATATTTCTTGCATTATACAGATTTTTCAATAAGGTGAACACAAACAACAGCAAACTTCAGAAATTAATGATCTGAATGATTCATCCCTAGCACATATAGCGTTAATGAATAATACATATGTAAGTACTTATATGAAAAATACTAGAATTCGTATATGAATCGTAATTAGAGTAAATATAAAATGATTTGTCTTACTACCTACACTTTAACAAATGCCTTTTTACCTATATTGTTGAAAAGAATCCTAATTGTTTGCATTTATTTCTATTACAGATGTGTTCTATTTGCTACAAACGCTTCTTAAGTAAATGGAATTTAACAGAACATACAAAAATCCATACAGGTGAAAAACCTTACACTTGGGAAGATTACCAAATGCTGTTTTCAAGAAGGCGTGAATCAAAAATGCACACATCATCATATAAAGCATCGTCAGTTATATGTAAACTTAGTGAAGATATTCAAAAATTATTCAGACGTTTGAAGAATTTAGACATAAAGGAAGATATTTAGACTATATATTCATCATATTTTCATAACACTTACCACAATATCTCAAACTTAAAATTTGGAAGACATACACACTGCTGAAAAGTAATTTTGTTACCCGTGATTCTTCTAACCAGCATGAATGTATAGATATTATTTTGCAATGTATTCTTTAAATGCTCACAATAAATATTCTTTTATATGCATATATCGTTGTGTTTATTTTTTAAAATCTATTACATTAATAAAATAGGTTACACACACATACATACACATAACATTTTAAGTGAAACAACACTCTCACAACTTAAAAAATGCATAAGAACATACAAAAATAAGCAGAAGTATGAAAAAATATGCAAGTTTACAAAATAATTTCACTGTTTTCTAGAAATACCAACAAAAAATATTTACAATATAAAAAAAATTACAAAAGCGAAAAGAAAAAATACAAATGTAAAACAAAAAAATCACAAAATGAAAAACTCACAACAAAGTTTTTGAAAAAAAAATTTACAACAAAAATTTTTTTTACAAAAACCAAAACTTCAAAAAATACTTTTACAAAAAAATTTTTTTTCAAAAACATTTTTCACAAAAAAATTTTTTTTCAAAATAAGTTTTTACAAAAGTAAAAAATAAAAAATCACAACGTTAAAAAATGAAAAATTTAGTTAAAAAAATGTAAAAAAAATTGTAAAAAAGTTGCAAAAATTTCAAAAAAGTTATGAAAAAAGTATCAAAAATTTTGTTCTTTTTAATAGCAAATACAATGGTTTTGCCATTGCATACTGTATTAAAAAGAACAAAATTTTTGATACTTTTTTCATAACTTTTTTGAAATTTTTGCAACTTTTTTACAATTTTTTTTTACATTTTTTTTAACTAAATTTTTCATTTTTTAACGTTGTGATTTTTTATTTTTTACTTTTGTAAAAACTTATTTTGAAAAAAAAATTTTTTGTGAAAAATGTTTTTGAAAAAAAATTTTTTTGTAAAAGTATTTTTTGAAGTTTTGGTTTTTGTAAAAAAAATTTTTGTTGTAAATTTTTTTTTCAAAAACTTTGTTGTGAGTTTTTCATTTTGTGATTTTTTTTGTTTTACATTTGTATTTTTTCTTTTCGCTTTTGTAATTTTTTTTATATTGTAAATATTTTTTGTTGGTATTTCTAGAAAACAGTGAAATTATTTTGTAAACTTGCATATTTTTTCATACATCTGCTTATTTTTGTATGTTCTTATGCATTTTTTAAGTTGTGAGAGTGTTGTTTCACTTAAAATGTTATGTGTATGTATGTGTGTGTAACCTATTTTATTAATGTAATAGATTTTAAAAAATAAACACAACGATATATGCATATAAAAGAATATTTATTGTGAGCATTTAAAGAATACATTGCAAAATAATATCTATACATTCATGCTGGTTAGAAGAATCACGGGTAACAAAATTACTTTTCAGCAGTGTGTATGTCTTCCAAATTTTAAGTTTGAGATATTGTGGTAAGTGTTATGAAAATATGATGAATATATAGTCTAAATATCTTCCTTTATGTCTAAATTCTTCAAACGTCTGAATAATTTTTGAATATCTTCACTAAGTTTACATATAACTGACGATGCTTTATATGATGATGTGTGCATTTTTGATTCACGCCTTCTTGAAAACAGCATTTGGTAATCTTCCCAAGTGTAAGGTTTTTCACCTGTATGGATTTTTGTATGTTCTGTTAAATTCCATTTACTTAAGAAGCGTTTGTAGCAAATAGAACACATCTGTAATAGAAATAAATGCAAACAATTAGGATTCTTTTCAACAATATAGGTAAAAAGGCATTTGTTAAAGTGTAGGTAGTAAGACAAATCATTTTATATTTACTCTAATTACGATTCATATACGAATTCTAGTATTTTTCATATAAGTACTTACATATGTATTATTCATTAACGCTATATGTGCTAGGGATGAATCATTCAGATCATTAATTTCTGAAGTTTGCTGTTGTTTGTGTTCACCTTATTGAAAAATCTGTATAATGCAAGAAATATATATTTAGTAAAGGTTTTAATGTATAAATAATCGCTTATTTATTTATTTTTATTAAATACACGTATATTGCAATCAAATTTCTTCTACGTTTAATATAAATTAATTTTTTTCATTTATTCTAATGATAGAAATTCCTCTGAGGCGTACATATCTGATAATTTTTAGAAAAAGTATGAAACACAAATCTTTGTATGATGATAAGCATTGTGGTAAAATTCACATAGTTTGGTTTCGAAAATAGGTTTTTTGAAATATGAACTGTTAAAAATTAAAGATTGTATTAATACATACTATGTATAATCAAAAACTATAAACATTTTATTAATATTTTAAACAACTAGATGGATGATAATTCGGATGTGTAAGATGGAACATATAATTTGATTAATACTATGGAAGGTCTAACTCAAGATAAACCATGTATACTATGTACCATTGAAACTATAAATATAGTATTTATATTTTAAGCAACTTGATGAATGTTAATTCAGAAAGCGCTGAAATGTAGGACGAAACATAATTTGATTAATAATATGAAAGGACTAACTCAAGACTATGTTTATTTATTTATTTATTTATTACTGCTATTTATACAATACACTGTTAATAATATACATTCCTATCAATTATAAAATCGACACTTAAAAGAATACATATTTACATGATGTAAAATCAATTTCTAGATAAGGTGCCATACTTTGAAATATTCAGTTCTAAACATTCAATTTTTCGAAGTCTCCAATCTGATCTTTGACTGTTAAATTCTTCAAATGATTGGTTAATTTTTGAATATCCATCATTGTAACTAAGCAACCTTCTTCATTTTTCTCAGGATGAAAAGTTAGAGTTTCAAACACTTCGAAAGCTGGTATTTCATGTTTTATTCTTTTAAAGTCTACAGTGGGTAATGGTATTTCACTGTTAACAGGAACAAGACGTTTTTTAGTATGGTGTGTACGTAAATGTTGATTTAAATTTAATTTATTATTAAATTTATGTTTACACTGATCACATGTATGCTGTAGGTTTTGATGCACTTTCAAATGACGGTTTAGTCTATTTTCATTTGAAAATGTTTCCTTGCATTCATTACAATTGAATTGAGGTCGATTGTGAATATGCATATGCTGATTTAATCTATAACGATAGCTGAAGATCTTCTCACACTTTTCACACTTAAACAGTGTACGATGTTGGATTTGATGAATTTTTAAATGGTGATTCAACTTATTTTCACTTGAAAATGATTTCCCACATTCATAACAATGTAATTGCGGTCTATTGTGAATATGCGTATGCTGATTTAATCTATAACGATAGTTGAAGGATTTCACACACTTTTCATGCTTAAACAGTGGACGATGTTGGACTTGATGAATTTTTAAATGGTGATTCAGCTTATTTTCACTTGAAAACGATTTCCCACATTCATAACAATGTAATTGTGGTCTATTGTGAATATGCATATGTTGATTTAATCTATAACGATAATTGAAGGATTTCTCGCACTTTTTACACTTAAACAGTGGACGATGTTGGATTTGATGAATTTTTAAATGGTGATTCAACTTATTTTCACTTGAAAATGATTTCCCACATTCATAACAATGTAATTGCGGTCTATTGTGAATATGCGTATATTGATTTAATCTATAACGATAGTTGAAGGATTTCTCACACTTTTCATGCTTAAACAATTTTCTGTTTGGATGTGTTTTCATATGAGTTATTAGAGCACATTTCCTAGTAAAAGATAATTTGCAAATTTCACATATAACAGGTGATAGAGTATCATACATCATCATATGCTTTTTTAATTCGCACTTTCTTGAAAACAGTTTTTCGCAGTCCTCACAAGTAAATGGTTTTTCATTGCCATGGATCTGTATATGTTCTTTTAAATTCCATTTAGATGAAAAGTTTTTATCACAAAAAGAGCAATTCTGTAAGGGAAATTAATGTAAACAGTTAGATATCACTCTAATATTACAAATAAAAATACTTCTTATTGAATATAGGACAAAATATTTTAATGTAAATTTAACCTAATTATACATAGTGTATGAATTCTAGTATTTAACATATAAGTAACTTACATATGTATTATTCTTTAACTTTGTATGTGCTAAGGTCGAATTAGTCGGATCATACATTTCGGAAATTTGCTGCTGTTTTGCTTCATCTTGCTGAAACATCTGCGTAATAAAAGAAGTATATTTATATACTTAATAAATGCTTAATATATAAAAAATGTTTTTTTTTTTTTTTTAATTTCGTTAAATTTATTTTTATTGATACATATATATTGTAATGATATAATAAAACTTACCTTATTCGTTAACGAAGAAAACGGTTTTCACTTGCATTAAAATCTGGAAATTAGTCAGAGTCGTGCACCTACCAACTTCCCTCTCAAGTCTAACAGTGGGAATGCAAAATGCTGCGCTGCTTTTCGAAAATTCATATTGCTTTTAATCGTTTATGTCACGTGACAATTTGCGCATGCGTACAAATAAGTTTTATAATAAACTGCTAATTTGATTAATAATACGAACAGAATAAGTAGAAGCAGTCATGTATACTATCTAAACACTAAGCAGTATTTATATTTTAAATAACTTGATGTTTGATAATATGGAAATTTCAAAAAGGTGAGGTGAAATATGCCAATTTGATTAAAAATGTGAATCGAATAACTCAGAGAAATTTTCACATGTCAAGTTTCTGAAACAGTAAGATGTGACTTTTTTTCAGTTTCTAGAATAATAAAAAAAAAAAAAAAAAAATGCATACTATTTGTTGAAAGATGTCGAATGTAGTCAAGACGTGAAAAATATAAAATATGAACATTTTATAATGACATTCAAACTTTTAAAAATAGTTAGTTTGGAAATATATTGTAATAACATATGTAAACAAATGTATTTCAAAGTTGAAAATTTGTGTAAAAAATTGTCTTTTCTTGAAAATCGATATTTATTTTCGTTTAATTAATGATACTTATTACTTTTCGGTTGTTAAAAACTAAAATACACGTTTAATTCTTCTGTTAAATTCATATATCCGTGTTGGAGATGAGAAAAAATAGTGTAAAACTAAAAAAAATTTATTAAATTCGTCTTTTTCCTCTTAAAATTATTATTAAACTAGTGTAAAACTAATAAAATTTGTTTAAATTCGTCTTTTCCTCGCTGAAAAACTAATATTTCTATTATTTTGCTTAATTAATTACACTCATTATGACTTCAAATTTTAATTTGGTGATGTTGTGGTAACTGTTATAAAACTAGAATGGATAAATAGTTTAAATGTCTTCTTTTTTCTCTCTATGCGATACTTTTACTTGAACGTAAACATTTTTTTGTATACCTTTGTAAGTTGTGACGTCAGAACTCTATTGTGTGTTTCCCCTACTTGGAGTACATGGGTGGAGGGGTTGTAGAAAAAAGTTTTAGTTTGGATATGACGTAATGAAGAATGCTTCGTAGGTTCAAATGTGCGTATGTGTTGAATATTTCTTTAAATAATTCGTTTATTATTCGTTCTACTTAGTTGGTGTATAAAAGTATGATGAAATTGGTTTTCTTTCTTTAAAAATCGGTATTTTCCGTTGTTTTGCTTAATTAACAAAACTCATTAAGACGATATTAAAGTGATAGTCACTTAAAAACTGAAATGCACGTTTAAATTTCTTTATCTCAAATTGATATTCTGAAGTTTGAGTTGAAAAAAATGTAAGAAATCAGTCTTTTTCTATAAAACTTGATATTTTCTATTGTTTTTTACTTAATTAACGATACTCATTATGGTTATAATTGTTGAAAAACTAGGATGTATGTTTAAGTTTTAAGTTTTAAGTCGATACATTGATCATGTAGTTGATAAAAATCGTAAGAATCAGTCTTTTTCTATAAAAATCGATATTTTCCATTGTTTTTTACTTAATTTTGAATGCTCATTAAGGTTATAGCTGTTGAAAAACTGAAATGTACGTTTAAGTTTTCTCTCTTAAGTTGATAAAAATCGTAAGAAATTAGTCTTTTTCTATAAAACTTGATATTTTCCATTGTTTTTTACTTAATTAACGATACTCATTAAGGCTATAACTGTTGAAAAACTAGGATGCATGTCTAACTTTCAACTTGTAAGTCGATACACTGATCATGTAGTTGATAAAAATCTTAAGAAATCAAATAAAAATTTATATTTTTCACTGTTTTGCTTAATTAAAAATACTCATTAAAATGATAACCACTTAAAAACTGAAATGTACGTTTAAGTTTTCTCTCTTAAGTTGATAAAAATCGTAAGAAATCAGTCTTTTTCTATAAAACTTGATATTTTCCATTGTTTTTACTTAATTAATACTACTCATTAAGATGTCTATCAAGCAAAATTCAAATATATGTTTAACTTTCTTGTGTTAAATTGATAATCTCATCTTGTAGTTGAAGAAATCTAAATAAAATGGTTAAAAACTGAGATTTTAATTGTTTCGCTTAATTAATAATACTCATTAAAATTACGGTTGTTCAAAATTCAAATATAAATTTAATCTTCATCATATAGTATGATTCCGAGTTGAGATGTGATTGATAATATTTTTAATTAGGGAAGGTTTTTCACCTATCCCTTTATAATAGAATGTTCCTTTTTTCCACTAGGGGGCGTTTGTGGAGGGGGATGCATGGAGGGGGCAGGAGGGACGGTGGTGGCGGCGGGGGCGGAGGGGCGCGGAGGGATGCGGAGGGGCGCGGAGGGATGCGGAGGGGCGCGGAGGGATGCGGAGGGTCGCGGAGGGATGCGGAGGGACGGCCCCTCTGCCCCTCCGGCTGTCCCCGTACTCTCCTTTTCCTACTACTTATATTAATCCCCCAAAATATGTCAGCACATTCATACACACATACAAAGTAAATATAAGGGATAGCCAATTATATATGAAATCATCAAAACATTAAACAGCACCATTATTAGCACTTAGTGGAAGTTCTCAGCATTTACTGTTTCAGACAGTTTTGCTGCCTTAATTAATCATGAAAATTTTTATTTGGTATATATGAGTTGAAAAATTAAAAACATTCAACTTTTACTGAATAAGCTCTTGCTATGCTTAATATTTTATTATTTTTTTTCTCATGCCTTCTTTTACAATAGCGATTCACCCGATGTCATTATTTCATTCTATTTTTAGTTCCAATATTTGCTATAAATTTATTATTGCAAAAGCAGAATGAGAAAATAAGATTTGGCTGCTTTATTCGTTTATTTGCAGAAAATTATTATACTTGCTATGCCTATATTATTTAAAAGAATCAATAATTTGATTATTAAAAGGAAATTATGACATTGTAATTTATACCAGATTTGAATATCATTTTTAAATTAAATGGTTTTTATACTTATAAGATAAAAACTATGCTTTTTACAAAATTATCATGCTTAAGTTTTGACAATACTCAGAAATTAATATTAGAAATAATTATTTAAAGCTTTTTTGTGTATTCAAAAATCAATACCTATAGAAACTTTCCAAATTATGGTAGCCTTAGATTTTAATACTTTTTTCTGTCATTTTAAATCTTTATAAAATTTATGATTTTAGTCAATGATTAAAAAAAAGTTGATTTAAATTACGATTTAATTACCGGTTTAAGTCAGCTGATTAAAATCGTTCGCTCCCTATGAAAAAATAATAAAAGCTTAGTTTGCATTTATTTATTTATTTATTGTGATTACATTATTGTGATTTATTGTTGATACATTACTAGAAGGGTGTCAATTACTGGCACATCTACCTGTACTGAAGTGAAATATGTAATACTTTAAAATAGCTTGCTTCAAAAAACGTCCCCTCCCCTCAAAAATGCGCGCATAACTTTTATTTATTTATTTATTTATTTACATTCCTATATATATATTTATTTATTACAAGTTTATATAATACATCTTAAGAAGTATCAAAATATTTTTATAAATACGGAAACACACAAAAAAGCATAAATGAACTAAAAAAATGCAATCTATTTAATTTTATTATTATTATATTGATGTACACAAATTAATTACATTTTTAAGATAATAAATTCACAAATAATGAAATTAAAAACACTAACTAATTTAATAAAAATATTTGGCTCTGTTTTAAAAAAGTTCATTTATACAGTTAATTCAATTTCTAACGAAAAATAATGTCATTCTTGCAAAAAATATATCCTTTTACAAATAATCTCATTTTTTTCAAAAATGAGACATTTTACAAATGCACATATATATACATATACATACAGTAAAACCTCTAAATAACGGACACCTTGGGAGCGCAGAAATTGTCCGCTATTCGGAGGTGTCCGCTATTGGGAAAACCTCAGCGATAGAAAATTTGTTAATGAATGCTTAATGTGTCATTAGTCGATTTAAAAATGTCCTAAAACCTCTATTATATGATTAAACCAGAAGTTAAAATAATTTATAAAGCAACAAAACTGAAATAAAATTATGCATACCTTTATCCTTTGCTTAGTACAATCTTACAAAAAAAAAAAAAAAAAAAAAAGTTACAAAAGTATGTTTTTTTTTGCGATTACATGTAATTTGTGTTTCAATGTGAAGTTTTAAACTCTGTCAGAAATTTTATTCCTTTTAAATCATCTTTTTCTAAAAATAAAAAATAAAAAATATATAATTGTTTATTGAATTTTTCTGCTTCTTAAAAGCATACAATCTCCAATCATCCGAGGGTGGTGGTGTGGAGGGGGGGGGGGGGTATGTAGGGGATAAATGTAGGGGGAAAGGGGATTTTCTCCAGCCCATCCCCACATTTATCTGTGATCACAAAGTTTGTGATACATTGCCCTGATAAATTTAGAGGATTTTTATTTTTTTTCCTCGTTAAAAATAATTTTTTATTCTTTTTTACCAAAATTACTGTCCGCTATTCAGAATGTCCGTTATTCAGAGTTTAAACATGCAAAAATTAAAGTTTTGGGAGTGGGGATTTGAAAACTGTCCGTTAAATAGAGATGTCCGCTATTCGGGAGTGTCCGTTATGGAGGTTTTACTTTATCATGTATATAATTCTTTTTAGAATAAGTGCAAAAATATTTCACTAAATGTGTTAAATTAGTGTTTAAATTCAAAGTCAATTCAATAATTAATAGATATATGTATACTTCTCTTTCTTCATAATTATAGCTTTCATAGAATGGTCATAAGTATGCTTAATATAAAGGAACGCAGTCACATTTGCGACACCTTTGGAACTCGGACAATGATTAAGATTTTCTAATCTAAATTTTACTAATTCAATAAAATAATCATAATTTAGTTGAAATATGATAGCATTTTTTATGATAAAACTTTCATAACACACAGAAATCATAAACATTATTTTACATTTTTACATAATAAAAGGAATCTGAGCTAAAAAAAAGATTAGATATATTCAAATAGAAAAGAAACGAACAATATTAGAAAATAAAGCACCGAAATTTTATCATTTTCTTAAATATAATAATGCAGCTAATATTTATAATGACATTTAAATTCCTTAATTTTTGGTTGTACGTCAAAAAACTTACAGTTTAAATATGAAATACTGAACCATGAAAATCTATTAAATTAGTTGTCAATTGAAAAGCTTTATTTTCATTAGAACAAAACATTTACATACCTTTGTTAAAGAATATCCATTTTTTTCACGCCGGTAAAATCACAATAGAAAAGAAAAGATAGTTTAATTTTTTCTAAATATGAAGACAAACATTCAGTGATAATTAACATTCTTCGATTATTTGTAATTGCATTATTATTTATTCTTATTTTTTGAATTAACAGAGGACAACAAACTTTCCTTTTTTGACATGTTCGATTCTAAAAATGGCGAAACTACGTTACAGCAGATGTTTTCAATTTTCATTTTTCACCTGCGTACTTGCTATTATACAAAATGCAGACGAACATTTAAAATAACACAAAAGTTCATGTAAATCCAGGTTTTTTTCTAATTTTACACATTTGTCTGGGTAACCAACCGACAACAACTTGCAGTCTTAATATCACAAAATAAATGCACATAAAAACAAGTAATTCTTTTTACAAAATGTGTAATTTTCATGACAAGTGGGTGATTTTAGAAATTTACACACTTATCAGTGTATATAAGAACTATGCGTAAATTACAATAACACACCAATCGGTGTCAATTTAGGTATTTTTCTACTTTTACCTCCTCTTTATGTTTTTCAAGTGATAACAAATTACACACTTAGTTTCAAAAACTAAGTGTACACATAAAAACAGGTAAAATTCTGCAAAAAAATGTGTAAAGTACATGGCAAGTGTGTAAATTTACAAATTTACACATAAATGTGTGTAAATTTGACTAATTTACACATTTATTTTTTAGAGTGTATTTACCAAATTTCTTGCCAATGTGGTCTTTTTTATATTGGCCAGACTAAACGTGCTCTCAGATTTCGTTTAATGGAACATAAAAGGTATGTCAAAAATCAAGAGCTTCAACGTTCCTCTATTGCTCAACAGTGTTGGTCTTCACAAGAAAGTTTAACTTTTCTTCAGCCACCATCATCCATAAATGTCCTTCCATTCTTGATCTTGATTTTTGGGAAGCTTACCACTAGTACTCCTTATTTTCGGAGTATTTGGAAATCTTTAATTTAATACTTTTTTTTCACTCGCTTTTTAATTTTTGTTTTGCTTGTTCTCCGATAGATGTCGCTACTTGTCCACCCAGTTGTTTTGGCTGATTTCTTCTCATTGGTTGCTTTTCTATAGGCAGGATTGTTCTCATAGCGGGTATATAAGCCTGCGTCTCTCTGTCTCTTTGCTCAGTTTTGCTATTTTTTAGCTCGTTGAGTTTTGCACTGATGAAGAATCTCGATAGTAGATTCGAAATAGCTATTTGCTACCTACTCATACTTTATTTGTGCATTTATAATCGTTGGTTTTCTATCTTTAAACATTTGTGCACAAAGGCTTTATTTGCTATTTTAATCTTTAGCATAAGTTACAGCTGAAATTTTGTCACGAGATTTTTCACGAAGATGAGCTAACAATGGCTTTTTCAAACTGAAAAGCTTGTCACAAACAAATAGGCTTGTGAAAAAAGGCACTGTTTCCCATTCCATGACTGGCAAAAAAGCTCTATAGCTGTTAAGAAATATTTCATGTGTTTTCCGAAATATTTTTTAAGCTAATGCAAATTCATTCAAACAGCTTGGCAAAAGTTACCGTATTTCTATGACTTTTTATAAATCTTTAGTTTTAAATGCAGAGAAACAATTTTCTTTTGTTTACTGAGGCATATGATGAAATTGCTTGTTGAAGGACCAAAGTTACCTTAAGATGATTTAAAAAAAAATACTAGTTCATTAACTGTTCCAAGAAAGATTTGGATGGCAGGAATCACCATGTGTTTTTGAACAATGTATGGTTTAAACAGTGGCTTGCAATTTGAAGGTATTTGATTTTGAGACACTTCTGACGATTTGTAGATTAGATCATAGTAGCACGTCCAATCATATTAGTCTCTCTGTCATACGCCTGTGCGATGCATTTAGATGTATCATTACATAGCTCATTACAACATTGTACTAACGATTCTGTTATAGTTTCGGAGGACAAATCATTTACTTGAATGAACCTTATTTTCCGAATTATTGATTTTTAGAATTATTGGCCCGACTTAGATAGTGGGGGGACCTGGAGCAAACATTATTAGGGGGGAGCCCTTCTATATTAATTTTTTTTGCATATTATACTGAAGTAACTAAAACTAAATTCATACCTGTTGTATGTGTATATAAATTTCGTACCAAGTACTATTCACATCTATATAGATAATGGCTGATGAAAGATAACTTTAAGTAACTATAGAATTCAATTTTTTTTTCAGTTACAGGAATATAACGATAACGATAAATGTGAGGCCTTAGAGAGCATAAGATATGGAAACATAGGGGGTAGGAGAAGAAAGCCCCTTAAACATTAAAAAAAAAAAAGAATTTCGGTTATTTTTGTTCATTCATCATTTGACACTGCTTTAACAAAAAACTTATATCTGTCCTTGGGGGGGGGGGGGGGGGGGGGCTTCAGCCGGGAGGCCCGGGGCAATTGCCCCGCATGCCCCTGCTTTAGTCAGACTTTTATTCTGAATGTCTGAACTGAAGTAAGAAGTAGTATTTATATGGGCATTTATAACATTTAAATTCCTCATATCCAGTCTTTGTAATAAATCTTAAAAGAGTTCTTAGCTTATCGTCTTTTTTACTTGTTCTCTAACGTTAGAGGACCGGTATTATAATTAGCTCTTAATAGCATTTCTTGCTCTGCACAAAATAAGATTGTTAGAATGTTAGATGTCGACTCCTAGAAGACTTTTTAGGAAGCGCTGTGAAAAACCGCCAAAAAATCCCTACTTAGGAGTAAGGCACTGCCCCTGCAGTTGATAATTCTACAAAAGACAAAGAAGCTTTAACGCACAAACAGACTACCCTGTGCACATTCTCTTTCTATTAAAGATTCATATGCAAACATTTTAACTTAAATTTATTCAGTGAAGAGCAGGGAAACGCCGGTCGCTATGGTGTCTTTGAAAGTTTGTTGATGCCCTATCGTCTTTCTTCACACCATTTCTTTTCGAAATTTCTAACTACAGTTTTTTTAATAAAAAAACTTTTATAGTTTTTTAAAAATCATTATTTTTTACATAATTTTACATTACAAGGTTCTATCACAGTTTTTGGCTCCTTTTTTTATAAAACATTTTAACACTGATCACTCTAAATATTTAATAAATCTTGATATAATTAGTATAGAGGAAATTAAGAAAGATCATAACACGAAAGTAAATATTTTAAATTTGACTCCTAAAGTTAAATGATACTCCATACGCATAATAAACTTAAAAAATAATAATAATGATGTGGTACATGCTTTACACTTATCCAATTTTACTGTGCATAAAGTGAAAATTGCGTTTTAAGAGGAAATGATACTTTTTTTTGGTAAATACGAATAAAGAACCATATATCCGAATGAAAGATATAATGAGGAATTGCTATAACTTTAACTGAATAAATTTATATTTTTGCAACTAAAAATATGCATAATTCTGATGCAATGGAAGAAAAAACAAGAAAATTTTCGCAGTTTTTACTATCATTAAATCTAACTTAATTATTTTTTAACTTTCGGGGGGAGCTTCAGCCCTTTTAGCCCCCTCCCTGGCTACGTGCCTGGAATATGTGTATTAGCCTTCGCTTCGCTCAGACCACTATTTACTCCATGTACCAGGCATGTTCCTCCTAAAGGAGGAATTCCACCTTTTTTAAAGCAATTTTGGGCATTCTCTGAATGGATGCAAAAATGCAAAAATTTTCTTAACGATAATGGGGGGGGGGGGGGGAGATCCTGAAAAATTTAGTTATCTAACATTTTGTCTGCTCCAACCTTTTGGAATTTGTTCATGAATTGTTATGCAAAAGAGACATAAAATGAAAGGTGAGTTTAAATCATGTAAGCATCTGAAAGTCCTGTAAATGAAGATATTTTTAATGTGTCTTTTAAGAATGAATTATTTTTTAGACTTTGAAAATTCAAAGTGAAAGGAAGTTTCTTTTCGGAATAAAATATTTTGTACCATTTATGCAACACTTTAGGGCAATTTCTGTGATATCTTTTTCAAGATGTATTTTTGAAGCAAAGATCAATTTAGCAGGATTGTTTTCTTTTGAATAAAAAAAAGGGGGGGGGGAGTTTAACAGCTAAACGATTTATAATATTTGTTTTGGAAAATTATTAACTTATTTCACATAAATTTATCAGATATATTTGGATTTACGCCTTTAGCATTGTTAATGCTCTCTATGTTATGTAAAGAAATTAGCAATCACAAGTGTACTTACATTTAGATTTCTTGTACCTGTTTAAATGACACTTAAATTATACACGTTTGATGCTACTGTATGGACGAAGAAATTTTTCCACCTTTTTTCTCATTTCCCAATTTCATGCCTAATGTACTCTGAATCGGTTGTCTACGAAAATATCCCGGCAGTGAAAAATGACGTACAGCAAATTTCTGTGACGTATGCAAATAAATTGTGCTTTTTTATCAGTTTTTTAGGTGTGTTCGTAATTATACGTAGCATCTATTGTTGTCGTTCAGTCCGTCCGTCTGTCTGTCCGTCCGCATATAACAACGCAAAAACTACCCAACTGAATCGTTTGAAATTTAAATACATAATTATTACATAATTTTGTCAAGTTATTTCAAATTTTATCAAAATCGGATGCATAGTTCAATTACAGGGACAATCAAAAGTATTCCGTTACATTACGGTTAATGGGGAAAAATGTTTCAAATGCATGGTGTTTTAATGGTGTTACACTCATTCGAAAGTAATAAAATTGATATGCATCTATAAAGTACATATTATAATATACATTTTGCATAATCTGTGGTGCAAAGAATATTTTTTATTGATTTACAAGGCCACACAAGAATATTCCATTGCATAATGGTATAGGGAGAACATTGTTTGGTGCGCATTTTAATTGTAATTATTTACAGTTTTATGAGATTGATAAATACGAGTGATATTTTTAAAACTTCGTTATCGTACGAACGCACCTCATTTGCTACGCTTCAAGTGCAATTTCCAACTTGTTTCAATATAACTTTTAAAATATTTAGAAATAATTTTTGAAAGTAGATGCATTCACCAGGTTACCTTCTTAGGTACCTCACGGTACAAACAGAATCGAAATCTGACCAGTATTTTTTGAAAGTTGATTGCTGAAAGAATTGTGTTTGACTTTTAATATCGTTATGTACTATCAGATGTTTAGGTACAATTTTCAAAGCTTTTTATTTTATTTATTTATATTTATTTATTTACTAGCAGGCGTCGACCGTTATGCTGGTCTACCTATCCAGAGAATCTTTTGATTTTTTATGGTAGGATTTGTTATAGAACGACACAGCCCTATACAATTTACAAAAATTGTCATTCAAAATTTGTCTAACTAACAATGTAAGTCTCATCAAAATCCGTCTATTAATAGTTTTTATAAAGACTAATCTTTCTTAATCGGGTTTACGTGATTATAGAAACGTATTTGGCTAAATATCTGACTAACTCTATAATTCAGCATTGTAGAGCAATATTCAATATACTAAAATCACCCCTAAAAAGTATCTAACTTATAATGCAAGTTCCTTCAAAATACATGTAGTAGATTTTTTAAAAATGAATGATATTCCACAAATGAGTTTTACTGATCATTGAATTTTCTCCCGTAATTCGATAAATAAGTAACATAAAACAATATAAAACATGCTAGATGCTTCCAAAAAATTATTCCATGAAAATACTTTGAGCAGGACTCAGGTTATCAAGAACCGGAACGATATACCAATTTTCATTTTATGTTTAAAGTAAAAATCGATAGATGTAACGTCATAATAATATTGATCATTAAAAATTTATGAAACAGAATGTTACTTTTAAATATCTGCTCAATAAATACCGTAATTGAGTCAGTAATGACGTAAATTTAAAGAGGTTTCAATGCACGAATGTTGTGATTTACGATTATAGTTACAGCAACTGTAGTTAATTTTGTGTCAAATCAATCTCGCATAACTGAATTAGTTAGACTTGTATTCCGATTATAAAATTTTCTTCATCTTAATTTTTAAATTATTTAATAAAAGTGCTAAGGAAGGGCACAGATGTCATATATGCACAATATTGGCACAATCTTTTTGGACGTCAATTTGGCAAAAAAACTTGTTTTCTAATACCAGTTACATACATATTTTAAAAAAAGGAATAATAACAAAAAATAAAACAAAGTTCAATTAATAACTGTAGAACAAAACAATCTATATTATAAAGGCCAAACGTATCTGTGCGTAACGCATACGTCATTTTGCGCATGGCAACACTTTCACATTTTAAATGAATTTCGGTATTGCAATTTTTGCTACTAAAAGTTTTTAAACTTCTTAATGTCGCATATTTTCAATTTTTACACCATCATGTAGGAAAAAAAAAACTTTTAAATGAAATTTGTTTGAAAGTTGTATCTTAATTTGTTTTTGAAATATTAATTTTTTTGTAGCTTTTAATATATCTTTTCTAATCGTGGCAACAGGAGTACTCTATTTCTATTTAAAGCAAAGGAAAAAAAAGGAAAAAAATGAGTGCTGTATCTTTATGTTGCCATTTTATCATTAAAAAGGAAAAAAATAGAAATTTAAATATCTTCTGTTATAAAACCCTGCGAATTTTGACTTCATTTACAAAATTCGATTTACACGTAAAAGAATATCAACAGTTTAAGGCTGTATTTCGAAGACATTTACTCTCAACAGATGGCGCTGAATGTTGCCAGGTCAGTAGCGGGAAATTCCAATGAGGTGAGTGTTTTATCTTAGTAGGCGTTCTCATCTAAATGGACATGTGTCGTAAAGAAATGTCACGACATCGCTTAGAATAAAATAAAATAAAAGAAAAGAAAAGAAAAGAAAAAAACAAAGAGAGAGAAAGAATAATAATAAAAATAAATAAATAAATAAATAAATAAATAAATAAATAATCTAGAAAGAGATAGAAAATGAAATAATATTAATGTATATAAAAGTATTAAAATAAATTTTTATTTTAGCTTTCGTAAACAAGAAATGATAACAATAATATGTGTTGTTTGTTTGGAAGTTTTATTATACTATAAGCTCCCTTTTAGTCAAAGCCTGGGAATAGCAAAATCACATGAGCGAAGGGATTTTCTCACCATTAGTTATAAAAGGAACAAATGTTTACGAGAAGCAATAAAACCTAGAGTCGCCATTCGTGACATTAACGTACACAAGCAACAAAGAAAGATTTACAATCAAATTTATTACTCCCGCGTGTGGTCTACTTGGGGTTGCTGGTTTGGAATCGTAGCTCCGGCAATAAATAACGGAGGAACAATGTCTAAAAATCCAACCCCGTTTCTTTTACCTGACCAATGGACAGTGAAATATATTCAAAGCCAATTGGAGTCCGAATATAATACCCAATGGGGTAAAAAGGGGCGTACAGGATCCGGAAGAAAAACCCCACACGAGTCAGTCCAGTTTTGGAATTGAAAGTGTCAAGTAAAAAAAAAAAAAAAAAAAGATTTTTTTTCTCTTCTCTCTGCTATGAGTTTCCCGCTAAGATGAGAGGAAAAAAGAGGAAATTAGGAAATAAGGCAACTTCGAAATAATCTGTGTCATCGGGAGATGTGATCTTAGGCCTCCCGGATGAAGCGATGAGAAGCGAAGCTATGCTCTGCACACAGGGAACTAATCATCGACTGATTTCTAATACAAAAAGGAATACCTGAGTATTGCCGAGCGGACTATTTATTCATCGGATGATTTCTAAATACTCAAAGGAGTAATTGAGTATTGCTGAGCGGAATTTTCATTTCTGCAAAACAAAACAAAAAAAAAAAAACTTTGCCTGAACTTCCTAGCAAAATTTGAAAAATGCTAACTATTAGTGTTAAAGGACCGTACGACAAACTGATGATTGGAAAGTGCGTGAAATTTGAAAAGTGCTAACTATTATTGTTAAAAGGACCATACGACAAACTGATGATTGGAAAGTGCGTGAAATTAGAAAAGTTGCTAACTATTTGTGTTAATTAAAAACAAAACGCCTTGGAACTTGGCATTCGGATTTAATTGTGTTGGCGTACTGACGAACTGTATGGACAGCTATAAGCCAACGTCGACCAATACCAGGAACATACTTGTAAGGTGAGGAAATTTCATTGTTCATGTGTCCGGCCAATTTATTTTATTGATATAATGTTGTGTTAAAATTTTGGTTTTTAAAATTTGATTATTTAAAATTTGATTATTTTAAAATTTTAAAATTATTATTATCTTTGGGGCTCAAAATTATCAGAATTTAATGCTCAAACTTAATTAATAGTAAAATGAATAAAGAAATAAATTAATAATACCAGTAAGATAATACGAATAATAAGAACGAAGGACTCGATTTTATAAAATACGAAAATTTGGGGCTTTGCCTATAAGTTGTGTCGTGAACTTAAGTTTTATGAGCTGTGAGGATAGCAGAATAATAGGAAATAAATAAATAAACAAACAACAATAAAAAAACAATGAAATAAAATATTTTGTATATTTCACTATAACCATATTTGAGTAGTTATTGCCTTGCATATTATATTTTTATAGCGTTTGCATGATGCCAATTTATGTGTTTTAATAAAATTTTGTATATATGTACCTATTCTTGTCTTTATTCCAGTTTTCTCCCTTTATGTATTTTAAGGTAATTTCTAGATGCAGATTAGGGAATGTTAACATTTAAATTTGTAGATTAATATCTCAAGTTTTTTTATTGACTCATCAATCCCAATTTTCACAAATTCATACGTTAAATAAGGCGATCCTAATGTTATTGCAAAATGTTAATTTTAAGTATGATATTAAGGAATTAATTTCAGTAATTAATAATATCCGATCTTCGTTCACAACGCCGAAGGGATATTATTTTCATTTGTCTTCGCACTAACCACGTCACGATTGCGTACCTAGTAGGAGGTGTTTATTTTCATCACCACACTACTAAAAGTTTAATGGTGCTCATACCAGGTGTATGAATTTGTATTTGGGATTCAAAATTAAAAATTTTCTGCATTTAAATATAAATAAAGATAGCCAGTATTATGATTTTATTCTTAATTACCTATCTTCTCTTAGCTTTTTCTCCTTCTACTAACAAACATTATTTATCCATATTGTGTTTATAAATATTGTGAGTATATCTAAAAATTTACGAAATTGAAATATAATAGTTGAGAAGATGAAACAAAAATATACAGAAGAGTTGGTTTAGCTCACGACACATTAGCTTGTAAGATTGTAAAGAATTTCGTTACTATATATATCCGTATTTCGGAAAATTTACTTTGTCATTATATTTATGTGTATTTATAAAAATATTTAGGGCTATTTCATAATTTCTATTAAATATTATTCTCGAATGAGTATAAATTATAATAATTCATTACAAAACTCATATCTTGAGAGTATATGATATCATAATTTGAGGTGTGAAAGAGTTCAAAAATAAAAAACAAAGGAAAAAGTATCAAACATCAGTCTGTGTGAGATTTTCCAAATAGGTAAATAAATATGACAGGTAGAAATAAGGCAAGGCAGTCTTCTCCCGAAAGGGACACATTTAAAATTGGAATAGACACTCTATTGAACTCTTTACAAAATTTTGAGGACAAACCAGACCAAAATATATCATATTTTTTCGAAGAGTTCGAAGAATTAGCCGCAGCGGCACAATTTCCCGATGATTTAAAATTGGTGTTGGCAAAGTCAAAATTTAAAGGCCAAGCGAGAGAGATTCTAAAAAACACAGCTGAATTGCATAAAGCACAAAACTATAACACATTCAAAGAAAATGCGATAACACAATTTAAAAAAGAAAGATCGTTTGCTGACGCTCAGGCGCAATTCATAAACGCAAAACAAACACCCAACCAAACTATTGAAGAATTTACTAAACAATTCAACATTGAGGCACAAAAATACCTTGTCTCGTCAGGACATGAACAAAAGAATGGAGCTAAAGAATTATTAGAAACGATTAAATTAACTAAATATCTTGAAGCACTAAGACCGGACATCTCCTTTGAATTAAAAAAATACCCACCCACAAAGTTTGATGAAGCAGTAAAAAAAGCTAAAAATATCGAAAGTGCTTTGAACAGTAAATGTGCAGGAGAAGTAAACAATTTAACTGAAAATAGCGAAAATAAATTATTCGAGGCACTTCTTAGCATGTCGCAAGAACAAAAATCGGAAATACACCAATTAAAAGAACAAATAAAAGATTTAAAAATTCAAAAAAATGAAAGCGAACATAACAACGCTGAAGTGAATCAGATAACACATAATTTTTGTCATATCTGTAATAAATCCAACCATCAGACACAAAATTGTTATTTCAATCAAAAAAGTGCGAATTTTTTTCAACCAAGGGGAGCGCAAAACAATGTTCGGCCACGATTTCAAAAAAATTATTATCAAAATAATAATTATAGAGGCTTTCAACGATTTCCACAAAATTATGCACAACATTTTCAAGCGCCACAAACATTGGATTTTGCAAGACCTTATTACAATCAAACTAGATTTAATGATATGGTCAAATGCCAAATTGGCAAAATTTGACCCAATCACAAATAGGACATAATCAAATGTATCCTGGAAATTACAATATGCAAAATATGATTCCAATGCAAAACTTTGATCCAACACAAGGAAACAATACACAAATTGCATATACAGGGCAGCATCAGGGTTTCGCAAATATGCAAAATAGCCAAAATCCTTTGCCGCAAAATAATGAGCGAAATAGGGAACATCAGCCCACAATTACTTTTCCTAACGAAAACAGAGACAGGCGAGGCAGACACAATAATAATAATAGGAACAGAGGGCAAAGTCATTTAAACCGGTAAGCGGGCCTACAAAATTGAGAGAAATACAAGCCCGTAGGTCCCGTAACATTGAAAAAAAAACAGGGTTATAATATAAAAAATAAATCAAACAAGGAATTAAAAATATTGAAACAAAAGCAAACGAAAAAGACAATGATAAAAAAAAATGAGAAAGAAAAAAAAGATATAACACAAAAATTGATCGCAAGTTGTAACTCGGAAAAAAACAATGAATTACCAATATGGGACTTAAAAATAAAGAAAGATTTAATTATACCCAGCCTTATTGACAGTGGGGCGAGTATAAGTTTAATATCTCCAGGGGTCTTTGAAAAAATAAAAGAGACGGATATAAAGATTAAATATTTAGCCAACGCTATAAAAATTACAACTTTATCAAACAAATCCATTCCTTTTAAACACTGTGTAAAATTTAAGTTTAGATTTAACAACACTTTCTTAAATGGCACATTTTATGTAACTAAAGATGAATTTGACCGTAATTACAAAATTATTTTAGGATATGATTTCTTAAAAAGTAATAAAATAATTATGGATTTTGAAAATAATACTTTTAAACTCAATAATTCAATTATACAATTAAACCCCAATGAAAATCAAATTACGGAGGTGAATAAAATTAAGCCCGTACAACAAAATGATGACTTTCAAACAATACCAAAACAAATCAAATCCTATCAACACAATAACATTCCGAAAATTAATACACGAGTATTTGTAAAGAAAAGTTGAGACCTAGAGAATCGAAATTAGTAAATTTAATTTTTGATGGGAAAATAAGAAACAAGCAACAATTTTTTTTCCAACCAAAATATAACAACAGTAAATTAATAATTCAAAATTCAGTTCACGAAAATAAGGAAACAGAAAATAATTCATTCACAATATTAGTACAAAATAAATCGAAAACGTATTTGAGACTTCATAAGGATCAGGAAATGGGAAAAATTACCACTGATTTCTTTATAAAAGAACAAAGTAAATCAAAAACTGATAATATTTATGAAGTGAACAACTTAAATATCACACAAATTAGAGAATTACGAAAAAAAGAACTTTCAGAGAAGGACTTTAAAATAGATCACTTAACACCGAAGGTACAAAAAGAAGTATTGAAAATTTTAATGAGACATGCTACTGCTTTCAGCAAATCATACAAAACTCTAGGAGAAACGGACGTAATAAAACCGAATTTTAAATTAATGCATGACTTTCCTATACAAACGAAACCATTCAAATTAGCGCATGATGTAAAAAAATTCGCGGAGAAAGAAATTCAAGATTTATTGGATGCAGGTATCATAGAGCCTACGAACTCAAGTTATGCTTTCCCAGTAATTTTCGTAAAAAAAAATTCTACGTCAAAAACCAATGATCAAAACTTAATAAAACTTAGAATGGCTATAGATTTTAGAGCTCTTAACGATATATTAGAAAGCGATCCGTATCCAGTCCCTAACACAAAAAATATTTTACAAAGCATCGCTGGAAAAAAAAATATTTACAGTTCTAGATTTACATTCTGCATTTTTTCAAATCAAATTAAAAGAGCAGGACAAGCATAAACTAGCATTTATCACGGAGGATAACCATTTTCAAATAACACGAATGCCATTCGGAACTAAAATCTCGACAAATATATTTGCTCGTCTAATCGATATAGTTTTAGGTGATTTAAAAAAGAAATACAACATTCAATACTTTATTGATGACATTTTACTTGCCGCTGATAATATACAACAAATGCACACATTACTAGAAGAAGTACTAACACAATTAGAAAAATTTAATCTCACAATTGAACCAGCTAAAATAAAACTATACATGCAAGAAATAGACTTTCTGGGATACAAAATTAGTGAAAAAGGATATGCACCCTCAGAAAAAAATATAAAAAAAATAACAAGCTTTGCAGTCCCTACATCTCAGAAAACAGTGCGAGCATTCATTGGATTATGCACGTATTTTAAATCAACTATAAACAATTATGCAGAAATTATAGCGCCACTGACAGATCTCACTAAAGCGAATACAAAATTCAAATGGAATGACAAAGCACAGGAATCATTTGAAAAAATACAAAAAATTATCATGGAACAACCTACCATACATCCCCCAGATTTTAATAAAGATTTCTATATAATTACAGACGGATCAAAAATTGCAACATCAGGTATACTCGCGCAAAAACAAGGAGATAAAATGATACCAATTGAATTTACGGGAAGAAAATTAAAAGAATCGGAAAAGAGATATCCAAGCATGCAGATAGAGCTTTTGGCAATATACGAAACTATAACTTATTTTAGAAACATTTTATTAGGAAGAAAATTTTTTCTCCTAACAGATTCAAAAGCATTAACATACCACTTACACTTGGAAAAACAGCCGGAAATTGTAGCACGATGGTTACTTAAGCTACAGGATTATGATTTTGAAGTATCTCACATTGAAGGTATTCATAACCCAGCAGATTTCTGTAGTAGAGAAACAAATGCCTTAACTATAGCGAACGATTTAAACAAACACCTTTTTGCGGTAAATAAAAATTTGAATGCAGACAATATAAAAAAGGAACAATTAAAAGACCCTAAATTAAACGAAATTATTCAAGCTTTACAACAACAGAAAAAAGCAAAAAAATATGAAAAATACAATTTAAATAAAGAAGGAATATTAATTCTAAGAAAATCACAAAATTCAAATAATGATGATTTATATATTGCGCCACAGAATTTAAAAGAAGATATTATAAAAAGCGCACATGTCCCACACTTCGCTTTTCTAAAAACCTATGGCATAATAAAAGAAAGATTTTTTTGGTATAGAATGTATCAAGAGATAAAACAATTCTGTGCGAAATGTATAACATGCAATACATTTAAACAGCGTAAAACGATAAAAATTCCACTGAAAACAATGGATAAAAATTACATACCTGGTCATAAATTAACTATTGACGTAGTAGGAAGTTTGGTTACATCTCTAAATAGGAATAAATTTGTTTTAACTATTGTTGATACAGCATCACGCTTCCTACAAGCATTTCCACTTAGATCGACGGATACTAAGGTTATAATCAACGCATTAAATGGTTATTTCAGTACTTTTGGATTAGCGAAATATATCTCTACAGACAACGGAGCTTATTTTAAATCGAAGGATTTCAAAGATTATATGAAAAATTTAAATATTGAACTAATACCTTCGTCGGTGTACCACCCGGAGTCGCAATCTGTACTTGAACGAGTACACCGGGATTTAAAAGCTTCCATAGCCTCTATGTGTAATAAAACTTACGAATGGGATATAAAACTTCCATATTTCGTACTTATGCATAATTCAACTGTACATAGAATAACAAAATTTTCTCCAAGCATGTTATTTTTCGGTAGAGAGATAAAAACGCCATTCACGAATTTTGAAGCGCATAATATGGATTCTTACAGTACATATGTACAGAATAAGCTCAAACATATGCACGATATAAGATATGAAGTTATGAAGAATCAAGAAAAGGCGGATTTGGAACTGAATAAGAATTCGAAGTTAAAACACAAAGAATTAAAATTGGGTGACGAGGTCTACATGAAAATGCTGAGAAAACCTAAGGCGTTACATCAGAAATTTTCAGGCCCATATTATATTGAGAGAATTTTCAGAAATGATAACTACCTCATAAAGAACAAATATAGGCCAGACCTGAGACCTATTAGAATTCATATTTCTAAATTATTTGCGCCCAATATGGCAAACAGAACAGAAAACAAATAATCATTCCTTAGAAAATATAAGTGTAAAAAAAAAAAAAAAAAAAAAAAGTAAAAAAAAAAATAAATAAATAAATAAATAAAATTCCGAGATAAAAAAAAAAAAATTTTTTTTTAGACTTCAAGATTTTGTTAAAATTGTTTTAAGCGTCTACTGAAACCGTCAAAATCTTTTAAATATACAGTATTTAACATATCAGCCAAACTTAAAAATTTTTACAATTAAACACAGAAAATTCTAAAAATGTTCGAATCTTGCAAATTACATACAAAATTAACGTTATAAAAAAAAAAAAAAAAAAAAAAAAAAAAAAAAAAAACGGAGCTATATTATGGTCTCATACGAAATATATTTCGTACTTCCCGGGATGTGAGAACTTATTGCTGGTCGATAACTCGCATGGTATGGAAAATATTTTTAGGAGACTATACATAGACAAAATATATATAACAGAGACAAATAAATATTAAAAATAGGCATTACATGAATAGTCGTAATATATTACCTAATATAAAAATAAACTAGTTTCAAACAAAATATATATACATATATATAAAAATTATATTTACGAACTTTTCATAACACGGTATGTTATACAAAAAGGAAAATGAAGATAGAAAAGGTTTCAGAACAATAATACAATAGGATCGTGAAATAATGTATGATAACAATAAAAACGGGAATGAAAATGAAGTCATAAACAGTAGCATGAACAGTAGTGAATTCTAGTGAGAATGCGTCTCAGAAGGAAATTCGAGCGAATAATATAGGTATCGCGGAGGTGAATATGTTTATATACATATTATATTTGGCAGTTTTCAAAGGCCAACACATTGCAATGATAATTTTCTCACATTTAATGTATTTGTGTATGTTATTTCAATTTTTGTATTACTATGTCCATTTGTCATTACATGTATATATTTATAATAATGGTATTGTATTCTTGCACATCTTTTAATTTTAAGTGATTATATTATAAATCTGTATATATATTATAGCTTATTTTTGGATAGAATAATTTTTTTTTCTTAAAGTAAGAGGGGATAAGCTTGTCGTAAAGAAATGTCACGACATCGCTTAGAATAAAATAAAATAAAAGAAAAGAAAAGAAAAGAAAAGAAAAAAACAAAGAGAGAGAAAGAATAATAATAAAAATAAATAAATAAATAAATAAATAAATAAATAAATAATCTAGAAAGAGATAGAAAATGAAATAATATTAATGTATATAAAAGTATTAAAATAAATTTTTATTTTAGCTTTCGTAAACAAGAAATGATAACAATAATATGTGTTGTTTGTTTGGAAGTTTTATTATACTATAAGCTCCCTTTTAGTCAAAGCCTGGGAATAGCAAAATCACATGAGCGAAGGGATTTTCTCACCATTAGTTATAAAAGGAACAAATGTTTACGAGAAGCAATAAAACCTAGAGTCGCCATTCGTGACATTAACGTACACAAGCAACAAAGAAAGATTTACAATCAAATTTATTACTCCCGCGTGTGGTCTACCTGGGGTTGCTGGTTTGGAATCGTAGCTCCGGCAATAAATAACGGAGGAACAATGTCTAAAAATCCAACCCCGTTTCTTTTACCTGACCAATGGACAGTGAAATATATTCAAAGCCAATTGGAGTCCGAATATAATACCCAATGGGGTAAAAAGGGGCGTACAGGATCCGGAAGAAAAACCCCACACGAGTCAGTCCAGTTTTGGAATTGAAAGTGTCAAGTAAAAAAAAAAAAAAGATTTTTTTTCTCTTCTCTCTGCTATGAGTTTCCCACTAAGATGAGAGGAAAAAAGAGGAAATTAGGAAATAAGGCAACTTCGAAATAATCTGTGTCATCGGGAGATGTGATCTTAGGCCTCCCGGATGAAGCGATGAGAAGCGAAGCTATGCTCTGCACACAGGGAACTAATCATCGACTGATTTCTAATACAAAAAGGAATACCTGAGTATTGCCGAGCGGACTATTTATTCATCGGATGATTTCTAAATACTCAAAGGAGTAATTGAGTATTGCTGAGCGGAATTTTCATTTCTGCAAAACAAAACAAAAAAAAAAAAAACTTTGCCTGAACTTCCTAGCAAAATTTGAAAAATGCTAACTATTAGTGTTAAAGGACCGTACGACAAACTGATGATTGGAAAGTGCGTGAAATTTGAAAAGTGCTAACTATTAGTGTTAAAAGGACCATACGACAAACTGATGATTGGAAAGTGCGTGAAATTAGAAAAGTTGCTAACTATTTGTGTTAATTAAAAACAAAACGCCTTGGAACTTGGCATTCGGATTTAATTGTGTTGGCGTACTGACGAACTGTATGGACAGCTATAAGCCAACGTCGACCAATACCAGGAACATACTTGTAAGGTGAGGAAATTTCATTGTTCATGTGTCCGGCCAATTTATTTTATTGATATAATGTTGTGTTAAAATTTTGGTTTTTAAAATTTGATTATTTAAAATTTGATTATTTTAAAATTTTAAAATTATTATTATCTTTGGGGCTCAAAATTATCAGAATTTAATGCTCAAACTTAATTAATAGTAAAATGAATAAAGAAATAAATTAATAATACCAGTAAGATAATACGAATAATAAGAACGAAGGACTCGATTTTATAAAATACGAAAATTTGGGGCTTTGCCTATAAGTTGTGTCGTGAACTTAAGTTTTATGAGCTGTGAGGATAGCAGAATAATAGGAAATAAATAAATAAACAAACAACAATAAAAAAACAATGAAATAAAATATTTTGTATATTTCACTATAACCATATTTGAGTAGTTATTGCCTTGCATATTATATTTTTATAGCGTTTGCATGATGCCAATTTATGTGTTTTAATAAAATTTTGTATATATGTACCTATTCTTGTCTTTATTCCAGTTTTCTCCCTTTATGTATTTTAAGGTAATTTCTAGATGCAGATTAGGGAATGTTAACATTTAAATTTGTAGATTAATATCTCAAGTTTTTTTATTGACTCATCAATCCCAATTTTCACAAATTCATACGTTAAATAAGGCGATCCTAATGTTATTGCAAAATGTTAATTTTAAGTATGATATTAAGGAATTAATTTCAGTAATTAATAATATCCGATCTTCGTTCACAACGCCGAAGGGATATTATTTTCATTTGTCTTCGTACTAACCACGTCACGATTGCGTACCTAGTAGGAGGTGTTTATTTTCATCACCACAACATGCAGTGTGACTGACCAATAATTATGCACTTTTTGCATTACTTACATTTGATCCCTGACCAATGAATGAATCTATACCAATAATCTGTCTTGTAAAATACGCATATTCAAAGCGAAAATAAAAACAACAGAGACAGTGTTCTAAATGGACATGGTTTCGTTTTTCGAAGTTCAATTGTAAAATTGTGATAATCAGGAAAATTTATTAACTGGCTGATTTTAAGATTTCAGATATTTTATGAAAGCACTTGCAAATTTTAAATAAACCTAGAGAGTTGGATTTCAGAGGAGGGGGCGGCGAAATTTTTAAAATTGTAACGCTTTACAGTCAGGGCCGTAGCTAGAAGTGAACAATTAGGGGGGGGGGAGGGGGCTCATAATATTTTTCTCTTCTCTCTGACGCAGAAAGATAAATGAGTGCATTATTCACATGGTAGGTACTATGTTTCTTATTAAACTGATGTAATAACTTTATTTTATCCTAAGAAAAGTATATGATGATTAAAATTTTGAGTGTATGACTGGTGCAAAATTAACTTCATAAGTACAAATAGGATGAGGGAGTGTTGAAACACTTATTTTAGATACAATTTAGTAATTTTGCAAAGCTCTGAAAAGTAAATTAGATTTTTGAACAGAATTTTATTTAAATTTTTGGAAAAGAAATTCATTTAGTGACCTTGGAATCTTTTCCAGGGGGGGGGGGGGCTCAAAATATTTTAAGGGGGGCTGAGCCGCCCATAGCGCCCCCTTAGCTACGGCCCTATTTACAGTACGAAATACATTTTTTGGTGCCCGGGGCCGAAAGGAATTTTGCGCCCTCCCCCCCCCCCCCAAACAAAAAGAAATAATTAATAAATAGCCAAATGATAATGAAATGAGTGATTTTAAAATTTTAGATACTTTATATAAACACTTATAAATTTTAAATAATCCTAGGGAATTGATTTCAAAGGGGGAGGGGGGTGAAGAATTTTTTAAAACTCTAGTGTTTTATAGAGTAAATATTATTTCAGATATATGTACCTTAGTTAAAGGTGTATTCGAAAAAACGCTTTTCCACCTTCAACAACTCGAAATGTTCCGATACGATTTCAGACACTTTTTTAAAAGTAGAACCATGAAACTTGCTGAGAGGATTTTTGAAGAGACGTACAAGGTGCCGTGTGATGTCATTTTACACTCCATTCATTTGAATTTGATTTATGAACAATTATCTTCTCAGTATGACACTTTTTTTCATTCCCAAATCTCCGGCTTCGGAAAAATCTGTTCAAAATGCCGTTTTTGATTGCTTTTTTTTTTGCAGTATTTTCTGCATTTATCAAAGAATCGACAGTCACAGCACCTTGTGCTTGTGTACTTTCTAAATAATACAATTTGCCAGTTTGATGCATTTGAGAGCCAAAATGAATTTAAAAATAAACCGGAAAATAAGCAGTTTGAATCGAAATACACCCGGAAATTCGGCTTAGTTTCAGTTTGCGGCCAAAAATTTAGGTTTCGCTAAAAATTCATTTTCAGTGAAAATGTTGCCGAAACATTTTCTGAACGAAAACTTGACCGAAACTATCAGAATACCAAAATTCCTTCGCAAATTTTAAACATTATACTCATCGATTTGGGATGTATCGGCTCAAATGAGACTATTTATTCTTATGGATTTCATCGTTTATATGATTATCAGTCACGAATATCTCAAAATGTGAGTGCAAACTATAAAGCAAGCAAAGCATTACGTATAACTAAACTTTTCATGAAACCGCAGAAGTATTTCGAAAACTCTTTGAGCAAGTTCCATTATGACAGATGATCACTTGCAAAAAACATAATAAAAGATAAATCGAAATGCATATACCTAGAAATAAATGTCATTCGCATAATTGGGAAGTCTTTTTGCGTCGTTGATGAACTGAAGGGGGTTTGGAACATATTTTAAAATAATTTTTATCTATTTAACTAAAATTTTGATTTTTTTTTTTTTTTTTTTTTTTTTTTTTTTTTTTTGTGATGATTAACCATTATTTGTAAGCAAAATTACATCATAAAACTTCTAAGAATTTTAATAAAAATTTTAAAAGTTTAAAATATACTCAAAAAGTGGGGTCATTTAAAATCGTTATTATTCAAAATATTATTTGTAGTTTTTCATTTTTTTCAACATTTAAATAAATACAAATATCTAAATTTTAGTTTAACTCAGCATTTTTAAAAATATTAACTAAAAAATATATAAAGCCAAAATTGAAAAAAAAAGAAAGATATAATTATATTTTCAAAAGTAATTTTTTTTTTCAAATTTGATGAACCAAAATTGCAAAACCGTAAAAATAGAAAAAAAAAAATGTTGTAAGTTTTTAACGGTTTTTGAGTTATAACAATCTGATTATAAAAAATTGTATTTAAAAAAAAAAATAATAATAATTACAAGAAGTCATTTCTATGACAACCACTGTCTGAAAGCTGAATTTTTCAAAATAAATCAAAACGAAATAATTAGGTATACATTTAATAATATATTTATGCACATTTAATAACATTTAATAAATAACTACAGCTAATTTAAAATCAAGTATATTTAATAAATGCGAATAACTGATAATTATGTACATTTTTATGTGTATTAATTATTTAAAATTTTTTGGAAAGCATTTTCGTTTTCGGCCGAAAATAGAAAATTCCCTGAAAGTCAGTTTCGGTTTCCTTTTTGCCTTAAAACCCTGTTTCGATGGATCCTTATACACCATATGGCCAAAGTTGACCAGCCCCTTGCGATTTTAGACATTTTGTTAAATATCTAGAAAAATACATGAAGAATTATACTGAAATTCTGAGTGTGTAAATATAATAGAGCAGGTCATACATTTCCGTGAAGATTTTTTTCCCGTAACTCAATAGGGAACCGTCAAGAAATTGAAAAAGAACGAATATTATTTAGATAACTCTGTCAAAAAAAGTGGGGGGGGGGCAAAAGCGTTCAAACTGTAGATTATTATTAGTGGCCGTAATAAACTGTGTTAATTTTTATGCGGATAGCATGTATACTCGTAGAGAAAACAGGTTTTCATAAAAACAGTACCAAATTTCCCCATGTTTTATTCTTATAATTTGCAGAGTTCTTAATATAAAATAATATTCTTTTCCGAAAAAATGACAAACAACATTGTACACAATATCTGTAATCATAATTAAAAAATAATAAAAATTGTATGAAAAATGAGCAGGTTTACTAAATAATTTTTCATAGCCTATGCGTGAGAGCTATCAAAATTTCAGTTGGATATTCTGTTAGCTAAATGTATAGAACAACTTTTATGAGAGACTCAAAAACATAGCTTGAAAATTCTGAAAGTGATCATCGATAGAATAAGATCAAAATCCGTTATTCCCAAATTAAAGCAAAAACATGAGGGCCTGTATCCATTTATCAATTGATTAGTGTCAATATTGAATACACAATATGGCACAACTACTATATTTGGAAACAACCGTTACTCGTAAAGATGAATTTTTAAAAATCTGCTGGTAACAAAGGATGTCAGTTTTTTCCTTATAGATCGGGAGGCGGCAGCACAAAGAATCACCACATCGAGTTCACGGCTGAAATTCTAGAATAAATAAAAACTCGATTCTCATATTAAAACGCAATCGGTCTGTCAAGTCAGATCTTGATGGAAAATACTTGAAAATTTGATTTTAGCGGTTGACTCGCAAGTTTACTATTATATTTCCCTGCACCCAAAGTTAAGAATTCGTGGATGTCTGGGAGCAGGAAGCATAATGGTAAATCTACAGGTCAACCGCTAAAATCCGATTTTCTGGAGTTTTTACCACGATATGTCAGTGCAAACAACTTGCGTTTTCATATGAGAATCGAGTTTTAATTAGTTTTGAAATTTCTGCCATGAATTCGGTGAGGTGATTCTCTGTGCTACCGCGCCCCGTTCTATTGGCATATAGTGCTGGTGCGCAAGGTGCATTCCAATCCAAACTGCCTATTTTCTGATTTATTTCTATTCACTTTTGCTCTCAAATAACGAATCAATCTGATGAAAGCTCTTATTTAGAAACTATATAAGGTGCCGTGTTTATCGATTTATTGATAAATGAAGAAAATATTGCGAAAAATGCTGTCAAAAACGGTGTTTTGAACTGAATTTTCTGAAGCGGGAGATCTGCGAACCAAAAAAAAAAGGTCATACTCAGAAAATAATTGTTTATAATTCCTGTTCTAATTACTTGAGCGAAAAATGAAATCACACGTCATCTGATACATCTCTTTAAAAATAACCTCAGCAATTTTCATGTGTCTTCTTTTAAAAATGTGTCTGAAAATGTATCTTAAGGGTGTATTCAAACTTGCTTTTCCACCTTCAACAGCTGGAATTTTTCCGATACAATTTCAGACACAATTTTAAAAGTAGAAACATGAAACTTGCTGAGTGTATTTTTGAAGAGACGTATAAGGTGCAGTGTGATGTCTTTTTACGCTCAATTCATTAGAATTTGATTTATAAGCAATTACCTTCTCAGTATGACCCTTTTTTTTCGTCCACAAATCTCCCGCTTCGGAAAAATCGGTTCGAAATGCCGTTTTTGATTGCTTTTTTTTTTGCAACATTTTCTGCATTTATCAAAGAATCGACAATTACGGCACATTGTGTACTTTCTAAATAAGACAATTAGCCAGTTTGATGCATTTGAGAGCAAAAATGACTTTAAAAATAAATCGGGAAAAAGGCCGTTTGAATCGAAATACACACTTAAGGGTGTATTCCGATCCAAACTGCCTTTTTTTCAGATTTATTTTTAGATTCATTTTTGCTCTCAAATGCACCAAACTTTCAAATTCTCTTATTTAGAAACTATACAAGGTGCCGTGATTGTCAATTCCTTGATAAATGCAGAAAATGTTGCAAAAAATGCTGTCAAAAACGGCGTTTTAGACCAAATTTTCCGAAGCGGGAGATCTGCAAACGAAATAAAGGGGTCACGCTGAGAAAATAATTTCTTATAAATCAAATTCTAATTAATTCAGCGAAAAATTACTTCACACGGCATCCTCTACATCACTTCAAAAATCACCGGGGGACATATTTTTGCAATATATTTTCAATGATATCTCTGAAAGTATAATACTTAAAGTGAAAATAACTATATTTTTGAGTTCGGCGGTAAGATACATTTTCATTTACAGCTTTCTTAGGATATCCCACACGGCATACAATTTTTTTTTTTAATATGTTACTAGTCCCCCTACATATTCTTAAATATATTTGTTAATGTTTAATAGTTTGTAAATATGTGAGCCAATAGTTTATATTACTCCCCCACACGGTATACATTTTTTTTTTTTTTTTTTTTAATATGTTACAGTCTCTCTACATTTTCCTAAATATATTTGTTAATGTTTAATAGTTTGTAAATATGTGAGCCAATAGTTTATATTACTCCCCCATTTTGGATTTTTCACGTTCGATAGTTTACGAGTAAAATGACTGTCACATGTTTCCGTTTTTGTTTTTTAAGTATCGAACCCTAAAAGCATCACTGTGCAATGAAGAAAAATGTTTATTTATGAAATGGATGTTTTTCATTTATTACCATTTCTCATTATTTCGAAACATATTAAAAAATTCAATTTACGTAAATCCATGCAATATATAATATATATATATACAGTCGAGTCTCTCTATAACGAAACTCCATACATCGAATTTCTCTATATAACGAATTTTCAGTAAAAACGGTCCCCTTTCCGCATGATTACATTAAAAACAGTCTCTATATAGCGAAATATCTATCTCCATATAACGAATTTTTTCATAAATTTTTCGTAAATTATTCAGTTTTAAAAAGCTTCGAACTCATATGAAATCAATTTTCCATCATTTATTTTTGATTTATAGTCAGTGCTGAGTTCTTTTTTTATATGAATTCTCTCCTTGTTTTTTAAATCCTACGAATTCATCTCACCTCCCATACACCTTTCCACATCCTTCTCAAAACAGAATCAATTCGATTGATACACATGTAAGAGAGGACTCAATGAGAGGCACATAAGAGAGGCCTTCAAATGGAGGAGAATGTTTTAACTATAATTTTTCATTCCTTGGTAAAATTTAAGCATTTTTTTTTTTTTTTTTTTTTTTTTTTGAGAGCGTGAGAATTTTAAAATCAAAACAACAAAAAATTACAGATTTCTTCTTTTGAAATTAATGCAAAACTTTTTATTTGATTTTCATTAAGCTTTCAAATAAATGTCTGTTCTCTTTTTTGAAACAGTTTAAATAATTAAGAAAAAAATGTCAGGTTAATATTTACTTTTAAACACTTCAAATTCTTAATTCAAAACATCAAAAATAATATTTGTTCAAATTTCACACATTAAATACAGATTTTTAACATCATTCTCTATACATCGAATTTCTCTATGTAACAAATTTTTTACTGGAACGGTGGATTTCGTTATATAGAGACTGGACTGTGAATAAAATGTCTATGTTCTTCCCATTTAATTAATACTAATATTAAAAAGCTTGTATATGATGCTATAAATAATGGTTATCCTAAAAAATTCATATATTCTTTAATTTATAATTAGATATTACATGATCTTATAATTAATTCTTTGCGTAAAAAATGTATAAAAAAAATGATAAAACATAAAAATAATAATAAAAAATTAAAAATGTTAAAAAGTAATAAAAAAAAATATATATATATATAGGTTGGTTGGGTGGGTATATGTTAGAGTACGGAGGAGGGTGGTGTTGTCTGGATAAAAACGCAAAGGTTAATTATTTATTAAAAAAAAAACTGAGCGTGGGTTATTTATTTTAACATAATTTTTAAACTGTTTAATTTACACCAATATATGGATATTTGTCTAGTTATTATTTATAGTTAAATAGCTATATTTTAATTATCAAATTATTTTTAATGTTATTGATATAATTTTTGGTATTATTATTAATAATATTATTACTATTATTATTTTTTTTATTTTTCTTTCATTTTATTTTTTAATTTTTATTATCCTATATTAAGATGATGAGTTTTCACCATGTAAAGTCACAATAAATGTTACTGATTAAAGTAACAATAATGTATTTTAAGTTATATGTTAATATGAATGTTATCTCTTAATTCTAATTTTAATCATTTTATTAATTTAATTTTATGTTAATATCGATTATTAATTATTTTTCCGGTTCAATTATATTTCCATTCAGCTTTATCTTTTTTGTTTGTTATGGATAACTATTATTTTTACTTACTTTCAACTCCTTTTTGTAAAATATCTTTGTTCCTTGTTTAATAATTTGGTTTTTGTGTGATGGTAGTCCCAAATTCATATTGTTTTGCTTTTTCATGGCAAATACGAAGATGAAACCACACACTCCATTTGTAGTTCCAAAGTATTTGGGACCTGAAGATTCTGCTTTGGTTCTACAAATTTCATTTGTATTCAAATTATTCTTTTTTCCTTCCATGTTCAATGTGCTATAAGTTATTAAATTCAATGGTTAATTTCAATTGGTTAATATTGTTTACTATAATTCAATTTAATTCTTCGTTTTGGTTTATTGTTTTGGTTTATTGTTTTGTTGATAAAATCCATTGGTGAATCTTGTCTACTTTTAATGGTATTATATATATATATATATATATATATAATAAATAAATTTTTTTTTGCATAAATTTTTATATTTCTATTTGTATAAAATTTTATTTTTATATAAAAATAACAAATAGCTATGGATACATTAAATGCACAGTGATATTCTTATCATTTAATTTTATGTGTAGCATGAGGAAATGGAATAAAAATTCTACTATTATTATCTCTTTTTCCATTTGAATGATTGAAGTAGATTTGGGACCTGAAAAGTTTATTTTTTGCTAAGTAGAATTTTCTTTGAACATATTTTTATAAGGCACTTCTCAGTTTGTAGACATTATAGTTTGACTATGCTCCATTACCATACAATCATAAATCGTATAAAAAAAAAGTTTTTTGTTTGTTTGTTTTTCCTACAAAATCCTTTTTACTTCAAAACCTTAGAGGAAAGAATTCTGTGATCAAAACTGGTTCCAGAAACAGACACCAACAATCTATTTTTGTCTTCCCGACCCGGCACAGGATTACCGAATAGAAGGACTGGTTCACGAGAGGCAAAGATTTTCTTTGCGAGAGGGTAGAATGTGCCACTAATCGGGGGGTGGGGGGTCACAAAGGGATGAACACCAGCCCTTCTTTTCCTGCTAATCGCCGCAGGCTAGCTACGGGGAATAGAGACAAGCGAAGATGGTCAAATAAGATGTGTCAGATAAGATCTTTTTTTTCTCGAAGTGTGTATTCGAAAAAATAATTTTCCACCATCAACAGCTCGAAATTTTCTGATACATTTGCAGACTCATTTTTAAAGGTAAAGACAGGAAACTTGCTGAGGTGATTTTGGAAGAGACGTATCAGATGCTGCGTGATTTCCTTTTTCGCTCAATACATTAGAATTTGTTTTATAAACAATCACCTTCTCAATATGACCCTGTTTTTTGTTCCTGGATCTTGCGCTTCAGAAAATTAGGTTCAAATAGCCTGTTTTTAACAGCCTTTTTTTTTTTTTTTTTTTTTTTTTTGCAATATTTTCTGCATTTATCAAAAAATCGAAAAACACGGCACCTTGAGTAGTTTTTAAAAAGAGAATTTGTCAGTTGGATACATTTGACAGTAAAAGTGAATTTAAAAATAAATAAAAATAATTTGCGTCACTTGTACGATTTACAGCAAAACCAAATAAGGGTGTATTTCGATTCAAATTGCTTATTTTACGATTTATTTTTAAATTCATTTTTACTCTCATATGCATCAAACTGGCAAGTTGTCTTATTTAGAAAGTACACAAAGTGCCTTGAGGGTCGATTCTTTGATAAATGCAGAAAATATTGAAAAAAAAAAAAAATAAAATAAAATAAAGAATACTGCCCAGTTAAACTGATGGCATTGAGCTCACAGGCTACAAATACTAATTGTACATTAAAGCCTTATATTTTCAAGGGTTAATTCCGTTCGAAAAAAAAATTAAGAAGGGGAAACAGCTCTCCCCTTTCCTCTTTTTTTTATACTTAATCATTGAATCTCCTATACTATCAAAGACATGCTTTATCATATAAAAAATCTATATCCAAAATTCAGAGCAAATTAGATAATTCTTAATAAAAACCCATTTAGCATTTATATAATTTAAAAGGAGTTATCCCCTTCTTTTATACTTAACCATTAAACTTCCAAAACTATTCAGAGATTTGAACGAAATCTGAAAATTCTGCTTGAAAAACCTATTTATATAAATTAAGAGGGCATTAAGAGGGGGGGGGCATTAGAACCCCTGTTGCCCCTATTTATACTTATTCAATGAACACTTAATAGCAGTCACGGAATCGCCTCATCAGAATGATCCTAATCTAAATTTTGAACGAAAACTTAATTCTGCATGAAAATCCCATTTATATCAACTAACGGGGGGGGGGGGGCATTAGAACCCCTGTTCCCCCTATTTATACTTATTCAATGAACACCTAATAACAGTCACGGAATCGCCTCATCAGAATGATCCTAATCTAAATTTTGAACGAAAACTTAATTCTGCATGAAAATCCCATTTATATCAACTAACGGGGGGGGGGGGCATTAGAACCCCTGTTCCCCCTATTTATGCTTATTTAATGAACACCTAATAACAGTCACGGAATCGCCTCATCAGAATGATCCTAATCTAAATTTTGAACCAAAAGTTAATTCTGCATGAAAATCCCATTTATATCAACTAACGGGGGGGGGGGGATTAGAACCCCTGTTCCCCCTATTTATACTTATTCAATGAACACCTAATAACAGTCCCGGAATCGCCTCATCAGAATGATCCTAATCTAAATTTTGAACGAAAACTTAATTCTGCATGAAAATCCCATTTATATCAACTAACGGGGGGGGGGGGGGGATTAGAACCCCTGTTCCCCCTATTTATACTTATTCAATGAACACCTAATAACAGTCACGGAATCGCCTCATCAGAATGATCCTAATCTAAATTTTGAAAACTTAATTCTGCATGAAAATCCCATTTATATCAACTAACGGGGGGCATGAGCCCCCCGTTCCCCCTCTTATACATATCGAATGAACTCCAAAAACTAATCAGGGAAGCGCCTTGTCAGGATATACCTATATACAAAATTTCAAGTGGATCCGATATTTTTATCATGAGTTATCGCGTTACGCACATACGCACATACGCACATACATACAGAACGGGCGGGCACATAAGCTCTCAGGCTATGATAGCCTGTGAGCTAATAAAGAATACTGCCCAGTTAAACTGATGGCATTGAGCTCACAGGCTACAAATACTAATTGTACATTAAAGCCTTATATTTTCAAGGGTTAATTCCGTTCGAAAAAAAAATTAAGAAGGGGAAACAGCTCTCCCCTTTCCTCTTTTTTTTATACTTAATCATTGAATCTCCTATACTATCAAAGACATGCTTTATCATATAAAAAATCTATATCCAAAATTCAGAGCAAATTAGATAATTCTTAATAAAAACCCATTTAGCATTTATATAATTTAAAAGGAGTTATCCCCTTCTTTTATACTTAACCATTAAACTTCCAAAACTATTCAGAGATTTGAACGAAATCTGAAAATTCTGCTTGAAAAACCTATTTATATAAATTAAGAGGGCATTAAGAGGGGGGGGGGGCATTAGAACCCCTGTTGCCCCTATTTATACTTATTCAATGAACACTTAATAGCAGTCACGGAATCGCCTCATCAGAATGATCCTAATCTAAATTTTGAACGAAAACTTAATTCTGCATGAAAATCCCATTTATATCAACTAACGGGGGGGGGGGCATTAGAACCCCTGTTCCCCCTATTTATACTTATTCAATGAACACCTAATAACAGTCACGGAATCGCCTCATCAGAATGATCCTAATCTAAATTTTGAACGAAAACTTAATTCTGCATGAAAATCCCATTTATATCAACTAACGGGGGGGGGGGCATTAGAACCCCTGTTCCCCCTATTTATGCTTATTTAATGAACACCTAATAACAGTCACGGAATCGCCTCATCAGAATGATCCTAATCTAAATTTTGAACCAAAAGTTAATTCTGCATGAAAATCCCATTTATATCAACTAACGGGGGGGGGGGGGGGATTAGAACCCCTGTTCCCCCTATTTATACTTATTCAATGAACACCTAATAACAGTCACGGAATCGCCTCATCAGAATGATCCTAATCTAAATTTTGAACGAAAACTTAATTCTGCATGAAAATCCCATTTATATCAACTAACGGGGGGGGGATTAGAACCCCTGTTCCCCCTATTTATACTTATTCAATGAACACCTAATAACAGTCACGGAATCGCCTCATCAGAATGATCCTAATCTAAATTTTGAAAACTTAATTCTGCATGAAAATCCCATTTATATCAACTAACGGGGGGCATGAGCCCCCCGTTCCCCCTCTTATACATATCGAATGAACTCCAAAAACTAATCAGGGAAGCGCCTTGTCAGGATATACCTATATACAAAATTTCAAGTGGATCCGATATTTTTATCATGAGTTATCGCGTTACGCACATACGCACATACGCACATACATACAGAACGGGCGGGCACATAAGCTCTCAGGCTATGATAGCCTGTGAGCTAAAAAGCAATCAAAAACGGTATTTTGAACCGATTTTTCCGAAGCTGGAGATCTGTGAAATATAAAAAGGTGAGAAGATAATTGTTTATAAATCAAATTCTATTGAATGGAGCGTAAAATGACACGGCACCTTATACGCCTCTTGAAAAATCCCCTCAGCAAGTTTCATGTTTCTACTTTTTAAAATGTGTCTGAAATTGTATCAGAAAATTTCGAGTTGAAGTTAGAACGGCGTATTTTCGAATACACCATGAATTTTAAGTTTAATGAAAATCTTAGAATTAATTAGTTCTTAAGATACAAGTATTGCAAGAATCGAGAAAAATGCAGCTTTGCCTTTTCATCTGTCGAGCAATATACACCATAAGTTAATCCGCCCAGTTTACGTAAAAATGCAACTGAATTAAAAGTTTTATTAAATTCCGTGCATTATTATTTAGATAGAGTTATTACTGATGCGGAAATTCATGTAAAAGAACATAGCACATCCAAATCTCATAAGCAACAATTTAAGCCAACTTATAAACAAATCGTAATGTTTGGTGAAAATCCGTGAATTTGTTCGTGAGATAGAGCTATTGCAAAAATCTAGAAAAAGACACTATGACGCTATTATGCTGCATCATAGTATTATTTAATTCACATTTGATTATTATTTATTTACAGACACACACAGTAATTCTTTACAAAAATTCATTAATTTTTTTTAACAATACTTGCTGGTATTGTGTTTTCAGATATACGATTTTTAAATTCAAATAATATTTTGCCTATTACTTGATGGTTGTATAAATTCAACCAATCATTTACAGAGCAACAAGAAAGATCTCGAGGATATATCTATTTTAAGTCGGAAGGCGAAATTAAAATTGTACTATATGTGTTTCTAACTCATCTATATTTGAGAATACTGTATACAGTAGAATATACAAAACTGTAGAAATCTAATACAAATCATAAACAGGGCTGCAAGAAAAATTCGTATACATTTTTCTGACTGTTGATGGCAATTCTTGAAATTGTGTTCTTTTGGTTGCGTTTATAATTTTCTAAATTGTTTGGTTATACATCATGTTACAGATCATTAAGGGTGTATTCGAAAAAACGCTTTTCCACCTTCAAGAGCTCGAAATTTAACGATACAATTTCAGACACATTTTTAAAAGTAGAGACATGAAACTTGCTGGGGTGATTTTGGAAGAGGCGTAGTTTCTAAATAAGGGATTTTTAAAGTGTGGTGCATTTGAGAGCAAAAATGAATTTAAAAATAAATCGGAAAATAAGCGGTTTGGATCGAAATACACCCTTAAGGGTGTATTCGAAAATGTAATTTTTCCCTTCAATAGCTCGAAATTTTCTGATACAATTTCAGGCTCGTTTTTAAAGATAAAGACATGAAACTTGCTGAGGTGATTTTTGAAGAGATGTGTAAGATGCCGTGTGATGTAATTTTTCGCTCAATTCATTAGAACTTGATTTATAAACAATTACGTTCTCTTTTTCGCTCCCAGATCTCCCGCTTTTGAAAATTCAGTTCAAAATGCCATTTTTGACAGCCTTTTTTGCAATATTTTCTGCATTTATCAAAAATCGACAAACACGGGACCTTGAGTAGTTTCTAAATAAGAGAATTTGCCAGTTTGATAATGTAATCGGGTAATTATTAAACATAATAACCGCTTTATTTTGATTACCTAAATAAATAAAGTATATCTGTATATTTCATAAACGTCCAGAATAGAGAATTATCTCTTCATATGCAATCTATCAGAACGATTCTTTGCCATAAAATTTTTATAAATAATTTTATAATCAAATGAAATTGATATTAAAAGGATACTTTACTGACGTGAAGACAACAGCTCATTAATGTTAAACAAATGGGGAATTAAAAAAAGAAAAAAAAATCTTGTTTGGGAAAAAAAATTGTATTGGTTATCTGAGAAGATCTTTAAAAAGACCTTTTATGAAGACATTTTTGCTTTCGGATCCAGTTTCTAAAGTGAACAATAAAAAAACTTTCAACAAAAATTAAAAGAAACTGAAAAAGAGTCTTTGCATACTTTGATTTCAGCTGTCCATTTCAAACATGTTGGATTTGCCAACCTCAAATTTTATTTTAATCTGGTACATGTAAATAATTCGAAATTCGTTTTCAGAGTGCCGAAATTGAATGATAATCTATACCCATCACGAGGATTTGTAAAAGGTATATAGTTTTGTTGAAATGGATTCATTAAACAAGGAGATATATGTGTCGCATTATTCAAACAAATCATTAAATTTCGGAAGTCCACTCTCTTAGATGTCCGGAATCGAAATTTCCAACCCAAAGAACATAAAATTGACACTTGTTAATCAATATATACACAAGTTAGAACTATTTATGTGAAAATGTAACAGAATATTAAGTTGGATTAAATTTCATACATTAGTTTTTCAGATATAGCTTTTGCGGAAATCGGGACAAATGCAGCATATTTGCGTCACTTGTTGTGCGATTTACAGCAAAACCTAATAAGCTTAAGTCAACTTTTAACTGAATTTAAGTTTGATGAAAATCTGAGAGTTAGTTCTTGGGATACAGCTATTTCAAAAATCGAGAAAAATGCAGCTTTGCATTGTCATCTATCGAGCGATATACACCAAAAGTTATGTTGCACCCAGTTTATATAAAGATGCAACTCAATTTAAAGTTTTATTAAATTATGTGCATTATTATTTAAATAGAGTTATTACTGATGCAGAAATACATGAAAAAAAAAATGCAACATAGCATATCGAAATATAATAAGCAACAATTTAAGTCAACTTATGAACAAATCGTAATGTTTGGTGAAAATCCGTGAATTTGTTCTTGTGATAGAGCTATAGCAAAAATCGAGAAAAGGACACTATGGCGCTATTATGCTGCAGCATAGTAGCGCCACCTGTAAGTCTATGTACATCGAAAAATAATCTGCACCATTTTTTATCATCCCTAACTGAACCTAAGATTTTGTGAAATTTCGTGCATAAGTTTTTGAAATGAAGCTCCCCATTTTTTTTTTCTTTCTTTCAATGGACGAATTCAGCCTATATATCATTTAATTTATTTTTGATTATCATTTATTTACACAGACACACAAAATAATTCTTTAGAAGAAATCATTTATTTTATTAACAATACTTGCTGGAACTGTGTTTTTAGATGTACGCTTTTTTTAAATTCAAATAATATTTTGCTAATTACCTGGTTGTAAATTCAACCGATCATTTACAGAGCAACATGAAAGATCTCGAGGATATATCCATTTGCTGTCGGAAAGACTAAAATTGTACTTTTTTTAAAAAAATTGTACTATATGGGTTTCTAACTCATCTATATTTGAGAATACTGAATAGAGTAAAATATACTAAGCCATAGAAATCTAGAAATCATAAACAGGGCTACAAAGAAAAATTCGTATATATTTCTGACTGTTGATGATAATAGTAGTAGGAAAACAACAGTTTAAGGACAGGAGCAGGTGGGGCTGTGGGGCCGCCCCGCCTGCGGTGCCTCCTGCGGTACCTCCATGCCTCCGGCTGCCCCGCCTGCGGTCCCTCCTGCGCCCACCGTGACACCACCACTCTCCTGCCCCCACCGTGCATCCCCCTCCACAAACGCCCCCTAGTGGAAAAAAAGGAACATTCTATTATAACAGGATAGGTGAACAACCTTCCCTAATTAAAAATATTATCAATCACATCTCAACTCGGAATCATACTATATGATGAAGATTAAATTTATATTTGAATTTTGAACAACCATAATTTTAATGAGTATTATTAATTAAGCGAAACACTGGAAAAATCTGAGTTTTTAACCATTTTATTTAGATTTCTTCAACTACAAAATGAGATTATCAATTTAACTCAAGAAAGTTAAACATATATTTGAATTTTGCTTCATAGACATCTTAATGAGCATTCATAATTAAGTAAAAACAATGGAAAATATCGATTTTTATAGAAAAAGACTGATTTCTTACGATTTTTATCAACTGCAACATCAGTGTATCGACTTACAAGTTGAAAGTTAAACATGCATTCTAGTTTTTCAACAGCTATAATTTTAATGAGTATCATTAATTAAGTAAAAAACAATGGAAAATATCAAGTTTTATAGAAAAAGACTGATTTCTTACGATTTTTTCAACTTAAACTTCAGAATATACATTTGATAGAAAGAAATTTAAGCATGCATTCCAGTTTTGGACAACCATTTCCTTCATGAACATTAATAATTAAGCAAAACAATGGAAAATATTAAATTTTTAACTGATTTCTTCTTCTTCTTTTTTTTTTTTTTTTATATATAAAATCAGAATACACAACTTAAAATAGAAATGTAAACATATTTTTTAGTTTTTGAACACTCGTTACCTCAAAGAATTTCAATAATTGAACAATTAACAAAGGAAACTAATGATTTTTTAACGAAAAAAGACGAATTAAACGAATTTGGTTAACTTTTACTCTAATTGGAAATTTCATCGTACATTATATATACCAACTAAGTAGAATTTTAATGCATAAACGAATAATTTAAAGAAATCCCCAACACACAAATGTGAACCTGCAGAGCATTTCTTATTACGTCATATCTAAACTAAAACTTTTTTCTGCAACCCCTCCATGCATCCATTCCAGGTAGGGGAACATAACAAAGAATTTTGACGTCACAACTTACAAAGAAATACAACAAAATGTTTACGTTGAAGAAAAAATATCACATAGAGAGAAAAAAAGAAGAGATTTAAGCTATTTATCCATTCTAGTTTTATAACAGTTACCACAACATCTCCAAATTAAAATTTGGAAGTCATAATGAGTGTAATTAATTAAGCAAAATAATAGAAATATTAGTTTTTCAGAGGGGAAAAGACGAATTTAAACAAATTTTATCAGTTTTACACTAGTTTAATAATAATTTTAAGAGGAAAAAGACGAATTTAAACTTTTTTTTTTTTTAGTTTTACACTATTTTTTCTCATCTCCAACACGGATATATCAATTTTAACAGAAGAATTAAACGTATATTTTAGTTTTTAACAACAAAATCTTAACAAGTATCATTAATTAAACAAAAATAAATATCAGTTTTAAAGAAAAGACGAATTTGAATAATTTTACACTAGTATTTTCAAAAGCAACATGGAAATATCAATACTTATTCACATATTTCACTTATTCACTGTATTCAATACTATATTTAATAAATTTGGATACACTTTAAGAATTTCCTAATCTATAATTATATATTAGCTGTATATTTAATGTTACCCATGTTTTCAACATTAGTTCATAATCGTGAATTTTGTATTTTAAACACCATGTATTCAGGTTCAGATTATTTTTACTTGAAATCATACAGAATTTTTTAACAGAGTTTGTTTTTGAAATCATTGAAGCAACTGTATTTAATATTTTTAACACCAATTTTCTAAGATTTTCTAACATTTTCCGATTATACATTCCTCAGAAGTACATTTCTAAATGCTACAATCACTTTACATATCGAAAAGATATCATTGAAGCAACTGTATTTAATATTTTTAACACCAATTTTCTAAGATTTTTTAACATTTTCCGGTTATATATTCCTCAAAAGTATGTATTCTAAACAATAGAAAATATTAATTTTAAGAATAAAAAGACGAATTTAAACAAATTTTATTAGTTTTACAATATTTTTTCTCATCTCCAACACGGATATATCAATTTTAACAGAATTAAACGTATATTTTAGTTTTTAAGAACAAAAAAATGTAATAAGTATCATTAATTAAACAAAAAATAAATATCAATATTCAAGAAAAGACAATTTTTTACACAAATTTTCAACTTTGAAATACATTTGTTTATATATATTGTTACAATATATTACTAAACTTAAACTTTTTAAAAAGTTTGAATGTCTTTACAAAGGGTTCATATTTATATTTTTCACGTCTTGAATGCATTCGAAATCTTACAACAAAAGTATACTTTTATTATTATTATTATTCTAGAAAACCTAAAAAGTCATTTCTTGCTGCTTTAAACACTTGACATATTAAAACTACTCTGAGATATTCTACCCATATAATTAATCAAATTAGGACATGATTTATCTTACACTTCAAAATTTCTGAATTTTTACAATACTTATTTTCATCAAACTTTATTCTTGATCCTATATATTTTAACGGTACAGAATTTTAACATCTGTTTTTAACATCTGTTGAATTTTAACATCCGTTCATCATAACTTTTAATTATGATAATTATCCATTTTTAGGTTGATTGTCGAAAAACTGTATCTGAAATTACATAAACTTAATGTAAAAAACCATGTTCTCACACAATTTCTTGAAATTCAACAAAGAATTGACTATTACTTATCTATTATTCTTATTAAATACTTATCTACATCAATATCGACTCTCGATAGTATATAGATATTTCATCATTACACACTTACAACTCTTTTCAAACGTTTATCAGAAAAATAAGTCAATCAAAGTCTAGTAGTTATCACACCTGTTCCTCAGAAATATTACTATCATATGAAACAGTAAAGAAAATTAATAGATATTTAATATTTAATAACCTCATACGTGAAATTACTGTCGAATGAGAATACTAATAATCTATAAAATCAACTGTTGAACAAAAAAATAGTACAGATTACCGAAAATTCAAATGTTTTTTCTGCAAAAGTTACAAAAATTAACAAATGAATGACAAGTTAGAGAAATAACTAAAAAAGTTAATGAACATATTTACAAATTTATTAAAATCACACCTTTTTCTGGATTACAAACCACAATTTCTTGAAAAATTTAACACCGAATTTGTAAGATTTTAATCCTAGTATTACATACACTCAATAAATATTCAAAATTAACAAAAAAAAAATAATTTTTTAGTCTCATCAATAAGCAGAAATTCTATATTAAAAGAATATTTTCATATTAGTACTTGTAAAAATGAGAGTTTACAAACTGATTTTCATAATTTTATCACATTTAAACTTAATATTTTACATAAAACATTATTTAATCAAATTTTATGCTTTCTAATTCAGTAAAATTCAATACTTTTTTAGTTTTTAAACCAATACCACAATATTTATTTACATCAAACTTGATTCTTCACCTTTTATATTTCCACATTACACACGTGAGATAAATACTAACTTGGATCAGGAGTTGAAGTCAATTGATTCCATTCGATTTTCATCATGTACGCATTGCTCCTACACGAAATTTCTTACTGCTATAATCATCTAATGTATTAAAACTAATCTACTCATATTTTTAATCAATTCATCAGATGTTTCATCTCGCACTTCTGAATTATCGTGCATCAAGTTGCTTAAAATATAAATACTATCTTTATAGTTTTAATGATATATAGTATACATGGTTTATCTTGAGTTAGCACTTCCATAGTATTAATCAAATTATATGTTTCATCTTGCACTTGATCTTAATGATTTCATCTTGCATCTGAATTATCGTCCATCGAGTTTTTTTTTAATAATAATATATTTATAGTTTTTGATTATACATAGCATGTACAAATACAATCTTTAATTTTAACATTTCATATTTCAAATAACCTATTTCCGAAACCAAGCTATATGAATTTTACCGCAATACTTATTATCATAGAATAATTTGTGTTTCACACTTTTCTAAAAATTATCAGATATGTACCCCTCAGAGAAATTACTATCATATGAATAAATGAAGAAAATTTAATTTATATTAAATGTACACGAAATTGATTGCAATATACATGTATTTAATAAAAATAAATAAATAAGCGATTATTTATACATTAAACCTTTACTAAATATATATTTCTTTCATTATACAGATGTTTCAACAAGATGAACCAAAACAGCAGCAAACTTCAGAAATTAATGATCCGAATGATTCATCCCTAGCACATGTAGCGTTAACGAATAACATATATGTGAGTACTTATATGAGAAATACTAGAATTCGTATATGAAACGTAATTAGAGTAAATACAAAATGATTTGTCTTACTACCTACACTTTAACAAGTGCTTCTTACCTATATTATTGAAGAGAATCCTAACTGTGTCCATTTATTTCTACTACAGATGTGCTCTATTTGCTACAAACACTTCTTAAGTAAATGGAATTTAACAGAACATACAAAAATCTATACAGATGAAAAACCTTACACTTGGAAAGATTACCATAAATGCTGTTTTCAAGGAGACGTGAATAAAAAATGCACACATCATCATATAAAGCATCGTCAGATATATGTAAACTTAGCGAAGATATTCAAAAATTAGTCAGACTTTTGTAGAATTTATAAATAAAGGAAGATATTTAGGCTATTTATCCATCATATTTTCACAACACTTACCACAATATCTCAAACTTAAAATTTGGAAGACACACACTGCTGAAAAGTAATTTTGTGATTCTTCTAACCAGTATGAATGTATAGATATTATTTTGCAGTGTATTCTTTGAATGCTCACATTAAATATTCTTTTATATGCATATATCGTTGTGTTTATTTTTCTAATACCTATTACATTAATGAAATACATAACATTTTAAGTGAAATAACACTCTCACAACTTAAAAAATGCATAAGAACATACAAAAAATAAGCAGATGTATGAAAAAATATGCAAGTTTACAAAATAATTTCATTGTTTTCTAGAAATATTAACAAAAAATATTTACAATATGAAAAAATTGCAAAAGTGAAAAGAAAAAACACAAATGTAAAAATAAAAACCACAAAGTGAAAACTCATAACAAAGTTTTTGAAAAAAAAATATTTACAACAAAATTTTTTTTTACAAAAACCAAAACTTCCAAAAATATTTTTTTCAAAAATTTTTTTTTTCAAAAACATTTTTTACAAAAATTTTTTTTTTCAAAATAAGTTTTTACAAAAGTAAAAAAAAGAAAATCACAACGTTAAAAAAATGAAAAATTTTTGTTAAAAAAAGTGTAAAAAAATTGCAAAAAAATGTTGCAAAAATTTCAAAAAGTTATGAAAAAAGTCTCAAAAATTTTGTTGTTTTTAATAGCAAATGCAATGGTTTCGCCATTGCATACTGCATTAAAACCAACGAAATTTTTGAAGCTTTTTTCATAACTTTTTTGAAATTTTTGCAACATTTTTTTGCAATTTTTTTACACTTTTTTTAACAAAAATTTTTCATTTTTTTAACGTTGTGATTTTCTTTTTTTTACTTTTGTAAAAACTTATTTTGAAAAAAAAAATTTTTGTAAAAAATGTTTTTGAAAAAAAAATTTTTTGAAAAAAATATTTTTGGAAGTTTTGGTTTTTGTAAAAAAAAATTTTGTTGTAAATATTTTTTTTTCAAAAACTTTGTTATGAGTTTTCACTTTGTGGTTTTTATTTTTACATTTGTGTTTTTTCTTTTCACTTTTGCAATTTTTTCATATTGTAAATATTTTTTGTTAATATTTCTAGAAAACAATGAAATTATTTTGTAAACTTGCATATTTTTTCATACATCTGCTTATTTTTTGTATGTTCTTATGCATTTTTTAAGTTGTGAGAGTGTTATTTCACTTAAAATGTTATGTATTTCATTAATGTAATAGGTATTAGAAAAATAAACACAACGATATATGCATATAAAAGAATATTTAATGTGAGCATTCAAAGAATACACTGCAAAATAATATCTATACATTCATACTGGTTAGAAGAATCACAAAATTACTTTTCAGCAGTGTGTGTCTTCCAAATTTTAAGTTTGAGATATTGTGGTAAGTGTTGTGAAAATATGATGGATAAATAGCCTAAATATCTTCCTTTATTTATAAATTCTACAAAAGTCTGACTAATTTTTGAATATCTTCGCTAAGTTTACATATATCTGACGATGCTTTATATGATGATGTGTGCATTTTTTATTCACGTCTCCTTGAAAACAGCATTTATGGTAATCTTTCCAAGTGTAAGGTTTTTCATCTGTATAGATTTTTGTATGTTCTGTTAAATTCCATTTACTTAAGAAGTGTTTGTAGCAAATAGAGCACATCTGTAGTAGAAATAAATGGACACAGTTAGGATTCTCTTCAATAATATAGGTAAGAAGCACTTGTTAAAGTGTAGGTAGTAAGACAAATCATTTTGTATTTACTCTAATTACGTTTCATATACGAATTCTAGTATTTCTCATATAAGTACTCACATATATGTTATTCGTTAACGCTACATGTGCTAGGGATGAATCATTCGGATCATTAATTTCTGAAGTTTGCTGCTGTTTTGGTTCATCTTGTTGAAACATCTGTATAATGAAAGAAATATATATTTAGTAAAGGTTTAATGTATAAATAATCGCTTATTTATTTATTTTTATTAAATACATGTATATTGCAATCAATTTCGTGTACATTTAATATAAATTAAATTTTCTTCATTTATTCATATGATAGTAATTTCTCTGAGGGGTACATATCTGATAATTTTTAGAAAAGTGTGAAACACAAATTATTCTATGATAATAAGTATTGCGGTAAAATTCATATAGCTTGGTTTCGGAAATAGGTTATTTGAAATATGAAATGTTAAAATTAAAGATTGTATTTGTACATGCTATGTATAATCAAAAACTATAAATATATTATTATTAAAAAAAAACTCGATGGACGATAATTCAGATGCAAGATGAAATCATTAAGATCAAGTGCAAGATGAAACATATAATTTGATTAATACTATGGAAGTGCTAACTCAAGATAAACCATGTATACTATATATCATTAAAACTTTAAAGATAGTATTTATATTTTAAGCAACTTGATGCACGATAATTCAGAAGTGCGAGATGAAACATCTGATGAATTGATTAAAAATATGAGTAGATTAGTTTTAATACATTAGATGATTATAGCAGTAAGAAATTTCGTGTAGGAGCAATGCGTACATGATGAAAATCGAATGGAATCAATTGACTTCAACTCCTGATCCAAGTTAGTATTTATCTCACGTGTGTAATGTGGAAATATAAAAGGTGAAGAATCAAGTTTGATGTAAATAAATATTGTGGTATTGGTTTAAAAACTAAAAAAGTATTGAATTTTACTGAATTAGAAAGCATAAAATTTGATTAAATAATGTTTTATGTAAAATATTAAGTTTAAATGTGATAAAATTATGAAAATCAGTTTGTAAACTCTCATTTTTATAAGTACTAATATGAAAATATTCTTTTAATATAGAATTTCTGCTTATTGATGAGACTAAAAAATTATTTTTTTTTTGTTAATTTTGAATATTTATTGAGTGTATGTAATACTAGGATTAAAATCTTACAAATTCGGTGTTAAATTTTTCAAGAAATTGTGGTTTGTAATCCAGAAAAAGGTGTGATTTTAATAAATTTGTAAATATGTTCATTAACTTTTTTAGTTATTTCTCTAACTTGTCATTCATTTGTTAATTTTTGTAACTTTTGCAGAAAAAACATTTGAATTTTCGGTAATCTGTACTATTTTTTTGTTCAACAGTTGATTTTATAGATTATTAGTATTCTCATTCGACAGTAATTTCACGTATGAGGTTATTAAATATTAAATATCTATTAATTTTCTTTACTGTTTCATATGATAGTAATATTTCTGAGGAACAGGTGTGATAACTACTAGACTTTGATTGACTTATTTTTCTGATAAACGTTTGAAAAGAGTTGTAAGTGTGTAATGATGAAATATCTATATACTATCGAGAGTCGATATTGATGTAGATAAGTATTTAATAAGAATAATAGATAAGTAATAGTCAATTCTTTGTTGAATTTCAAGAAATTGTGTGAGAACATGGTTTTTTACATTAAGTTTATGTAATTTCAGATACGGTTTTTCGACAATCAACCTAAAAATGGATAATTATCATAATTAAAAGTTATGATGAGCGGATGTTAAAATTCAACAGATGTTAAAAACAGATGTTAAAATTCTGTACTGTTAAAATATATAGGATCAAGAATAAAGTTTGATGAAAATAAGTATTGTAAAAATTCAGAAATTTTGAAGTGTAAGATAAATCATGTCCTAATTTGATTAATTATATGGGTAGAATATCTCAGAGTAGTTTTAATATGTCAAGTGTTTAAAGCAGCAAGAAATGACTTTTTAGGTTTTCTAGAATAATAATAATAATAAAAGTATACTTTTGTTGTAAGATTTCGAATGCATTCAAGACGTGAAAAATATAAATATGAACCCTTTGTAAAGACATTCAAACTTTTTAAAAAGTTTAAGTTTAGTAATATATTGTAACAATATATATAAACAAATGTATTTCAAAGTTGAAAATTTGTGTAAAAAATTGTCTTTTCTTGAATATTGATATTTATTTTTTGTTTAATTAATGATACTTATTACATTTTTTGTTCTTAAAAACTAAAATATACGTTTAATTCTGTTAAAATTGATATATCCGTGTTGGAGATGAGAAAAAATATTGTAAAACTAATAAAATTTGTTTAAATTCGTCTTTTTATTCTTAAAATTAATATTTTCTATTGTTTAGAATACATACTTTTGAGGAATATATAACCGGAAAATGTTAAAAAATCTTAGAAAATTGGTGTTAAAAATATTAAATACAGTTGCTTCAATGATATCTTTTCGATATGTAAAGTGATTGTAGCATTTAGAAATGTACTTCTGAGGAATGTATAATCGGAAAATGTTAGAAAATCTTAGAAAATTGGTGTTAAAAATATTAAATACAGTTGCTTCAATGATTTCAAAAACAAACTCTGTTAAAAAATTCTGTATGATTTCAAGTAAAAATAATCTGAACCTGAATACATGGTGTTTAAAATACAAAATTCACGATTATGAACTAATGTTGAAAACATGGGTAACATTAAATATACAGCTAATATATAATTATAGATTAGGAAATTCTTAAAGTGTATCCAAATTTATTAAATATAGTATTGAATACAGTGAATAAGTGAAATATGTGAATAAGTATTGATATTTCCATGTTGCTTTTGAAAATACTAGTGTAAAATTATTCAAATTCGTCTTTTCTTTAAAACTGATATTTATTTTTGTTTAATTAATGATACTTGTTAAGATTTTGTTGTTAAAAACTAAAATATACGTTTAATTCTTCTGTTAAAATTGATATATCCGTGTTGGAGATGAGAAAAAATAGTGTAAAACTAAAAAAAAAAAAAGTTTAAATTCGTCTTTTTCCTCTTAAAATTATTATTAAACTAGTGTAAAACTGATAAAATTTGTTTAAATTCGTCTTTTCCCCTCTGAAAAACTAATATTTCTATTATTTTGCTTAATTAATTACACTCATTATGACTTCCAAATTTTAATTTGGAGATGTTGTGGTAACTGTTATAAAACTAGAATGGATAAATAGCTTAAATCTCTTCTTTTTTTCTCTCTATGTGATATTTTTTCTTCAACGTAAACATTTTGTTGTATTTCTTTGTAAGTTGTGACGTCAAAATTCTTTGTTATGTTCCCCTACCTGGAATGGATGCATGGAGGGGTTGCAGAAAAAAGTTTTAGTTTAGATATGACGTAATAAGAAATGCTCTGCAGGTTCACATTTGTGTGTTGGGGATTTCTTTAAATTATTCGTTTATGCATTAAAATTCTACTTAGTTGGTATATATAATGTACGATGAAATTTCCAATTAGAGTAAAAGTTAACCAAATTCGTTTAATTCGTCTTTTTTCGTTAAAAAATCATTAGTTTCCTTTGTTAATTGTTCAATTATTGAAATTCTTTGAGGTAACGAGTGTTCAAAAACTAAAAAATATGTTTACATTTCTATTTTAAGTTGTGTATTCTGATTTTATATATATAAAAAAAAAAAAAAAAAAAAAAAAAGAAGAAGAAATCAGTTAAAAATTTAATATTTTCCATTGTTTTGCTTAATTATTAATGTTCATGAAGGAAATGGTTGTCCAAAACTGGAATGCATGCTTAAATTTCTTTCTATCAAATGTATATTCTGAAGTTTGAGTTGAAAAAATCGTAAGAAATCAGTCTTTTTCTATAAAACTTGATATTTTCCATTGTTTTTTACTTAATTAATGATACTCATTAAAATTATAGCTGTTGAAAAACTAGAATGCATGTTTAACTTTCAACTTGTAAGTCGATACACTGATGTTGCAGTTGATAAAAATCGTAAGAAATCAGTCTTTTTCTATAAAAATCGATATTTTCCATTGTTTTTACTTAATTATGAATGCTCATTAAGATGTCTATGAAGCAAAATTCAAATATATGTTTAACTTTCTTGAGTTAAATTGATAATCTCATTTTGTAGTTGAAGAAATCTAAATAAAATGGTTAAAAACTCAGATTTTTCCAGTGTTTCGCTTAATTAATAATACTCATTAAAATTATGGTTGTTCAAAATTCAAATATAAATTTAATCTTCATCATATAGTATGATTCCGAGTTGAGATGTGATTGATAATATTTTTAATTAGGGAAGGTTGTTCACCTATCCTGTTATAATAGAATGTTCCTTTTTTTCCACTAGGGGGCGTTTGTGGAGGGGGATGCACGGTGGGGGCAGGAGAGTGGTGGTGTCACGGTGGGCGCAGGAGGGACCGCAGGCGGGGCAGCCGGAGGCATGGAGGTACCGCAGGAGGCACCGCAGGCGGGGCGGCCCCACAGCCCCACCTGCTCCTGTCCTTAAACTGTTGTTTTCCTACTACTGATAATTCTTGAAATTGTGTTTTTAACTACGTTTATAATTTTCAAAATTGTTTGCTTATACATCATGTTTCACTTCATTAAGAGTGTATTCGAAAATGTAATTTTCCCCTTCAACAGCTCGAAATTTTCTGACACAATTTCAGGCTTGTTTTTAATGATAAAGACTTGAAACTTGCTGAGGCGATTTTTAAAGAGATGTGTAAGTTGCGGTGGGATGTCATTTTTCGCTCAATTGATTAGAACTTGATTTATAAACAAATACGGGCCCCACCAGTGGCCGAGAGGTGCTGACCTCTCAACTGGTAGACGGCAGGTGCTGGGTTCGAGCCCAATCGCGGCCGTCGGCCTAACCGTTCGGATTTTTCCGTGGTTTTCTTCGAACCTTGGATTTCCATGCGTAAATATGGGTTAGGTTCCCTTAAAAAACCCCAACGGAGGGTCTTTCACCCCCTTTAGGGCCTATATCCCACGTGTAGATAATCGGCCTACATAAAAAAATTAATAATAATAAACAAACACGTTCTCAATATAACCCCCCCCCCCTTTTTTTTTTTTTTCTCCCAGATCCCCGCTTCGGAAAATTCGATTCAAATTGCCGTTTCTGGCAGCCTTTTTTGCAATATTTTCTGCATTTGTCAAAAAATCCATAAAAACGGCACCTTGAGTAGTTTCTAACTAAAAGAATTTGCCAGTTTGATACGTTTGACAGAAAAAGTAAATTTAAAAATAAATCAGAAAATATGCAGTTTGGATTGGAATACACCCTTAAAAGGGGTATTCGAAAAAAAGTTTTTTCATCTACAACAGCTAGAAAATTTCGGATACATTTTCAGACTCATTTTTAAAGGTAGAACATGAAACTTGTTGGGGTGTTTTTTGAAGTGATGTGTAAGATGCCGTGTGATGAAATTTTTTGCTGAATTAATTAGAATTTGATTTATAAACAATCATTTTTTCAGTTCGATCTTTTTTTTCCCCCAGATCTCCAGGTTTGGAAATTTCTGTTCGAATTGGCAACTTTTAAAGCTTTTTTTTTTTTTTTTTTTTTTTTTTTTTTTTTTTCCCTCAATATTTTCTGCATTTACCAAAAAATTGACGAACACGACACATAGTTTCTAAATAAAAGATTTAAAAAGTTTGGTGCATTTGAGAGCAAAAGTGAATTTAAAAATAAATCGGAAAATAAGCGGTTTTGATCGGAATATACCAATGGTAAAGTTTTGTTAGAGTATTTCGGATTTGTTAGAAAGTGTTTCATAATTTATGCTTGAAGCATGATTTCTTCTTTTTTTTTTCTCTTCTTTTTTTTTCTCTTCTTTTTTTTTTTTTTTTTTTTTTTTGCAAAGTCGAAATAAGTGCCAGAGCTTGTAACGGGCAGAAATTTGCATGCTCGGACTCGACTTGGTAAAAATAAGAAAGAAAAATGGCCATATTGATGTAAAAATTAAAAATTTAGTAAAAAAAAAGAATGTAAAAATATTTTTTTTAAATCGGATAATAGAACACTTTAATTAATAGAATTATAATTATTAGTTTGTAATTACAGAAATTATAAAAACAGAAAAATTAGTAATTTCATATTAATAATTTACATTAATTATTACATTAATATTTATTAATAATTATTACATTAATATTTATTAATAATTATTACATTAACAATTATTAATAATTTACGTAATTATTAATATTTCATATTAGTAATTAAATACAACAATTTTGTAACAGTTATGCAAAATTACGTTAAAACTAGTGATATTTACATTTATTAAAATTACTAGCTGTTACCCGTGACGTCGTTCACGTAGCATTAAAATAAGACAAACGCTTTAATTAAACAAAACGGTTCATTAACAATAATTTAAAATATATATAACATTTATCTTTTAGAAGGCTATGCAGTAGTTTTTTTATAGGGGACTTAAAGAACTCAGTCAAATAAAAAGAAAATGTGTTAGATGATATGAACAATCGCGAAAATGAAATTGTAACCACTTATACTGTAGAACAACTGTAACGCACCCCAATTGTTCAGAAATCATGTTGTAGTGCATTTCAGAATTCCATATCAAAGAAAGAAAAATCATGTGTTAAACCTAGGTAATAAAAAAAATATCCAACATTTCCATAATGCATAACTTCACCGGGACATTCTTTTCTGCAGCTGTGTATATGATCTATGTGCTTGTAAATATTCTAAATACAATGTTAAAATTTTGCTTAGTGAGAAAAAGTATAACGAATATTAAAATTCACTTTTAGCAATTTCTAATTATAAACAGAAACTTACTTGAATTCTTTTTTACAGTCCTGTATATTACGTACAAATATGTATACGATCGCATATTTAGCTTAAATTATTCAAGCAAAAAACCCGATTCAAATTATTGAATTCATATTTTCGGGAATCGCTATTGCACTGGTGACCAATCCAGTTTATTGTATAGTCCGATACATGATTTATTTAAATTCTACAAACATCTCTTATTATATCAAATGTAGCTGAACTTCAGGATGCATTAGTTTTCCAAATACATACGATAACTGAAAAAGCTCTTCAGCAATCTTTTCTAATAGACCATACTTTGGATACAATATCTGAGATCTGGACACAGGTCCAAAATCTTTTATGCGTCTCTGTAAATGAACAACAAATGTGATGCAAATGATACTTAACTGCAAGCTTATTGTAGTAAATTTCATTATCATTGTATTGAATTTCTCAGTATATTAATTTCATCATGTTTGAAATAGCGCAACGCAATTAAAATAAGCTGGGAATATTTTTTTTTCTCCGTAGACTATTATATTACCGAACATTTTCCTGCAATCTTGTAAGTGAATGTTAAATCTTTTCACCCCATTTTCTACAGAAATCCTATTTTAGTGCACTTCAGAACCTGATATCAATTTCAATATTTTTAAAATAACCTTGATAAAATAACATTATTAAAATACGTTGCAAATGGATTTTCTTCACAGACCATAATATATTGAAATACTTTTGAGCTCCCTGTACGCACACTATAAGTACTACATTTAACATATTCGATAGTAACCATGTTTTTCTGAACCTTAAAAATGCATGTAAATTTCATTACATTTAAAATTATGTAGCATTATCAAAATACACCACAAATGATTTTTTCGCCTTAGACCATAATGTAAAGTTTCCTTTTGAGTGCTCCTGTGATTCAGCTATTATTGCTACCTGTTCCATTTTCAATGCCGCATATGCTATGGTAAATCTCAATAAGGTATGTTATTTTCGTATGAATTCCACTATATTTACCGAGGTTGAAAAACGGACAGACAGACGGCAGACCCCAGGCACTCGGCATCCGGTATACAGACAGGTTGAAGTCGTAAACACTTTTAGACCATGTTAGAAAGTGTCAAAAAGAGGGTAGTTTCCGTAAAGCGAAAAAAAAAAAAACAGTGTTAGGAAAAATGTACTACAAAACTGTGTTTTAGGTGGCATTTTTGTATAATTTGTACATATATGCTCTGCATACCATAAACATTTATAGAAATTTATTATAAACTAGCTGACCCGCCCGGCTTTGCCCGGGTCCGTAATAATAATGTTACACGAACTTGAAATTTCTATGATTTTATCTTTAACTCGAAATATGTGTAAATCACTGTTAAAAATTTGACCCTTTTGCTGCATCGTCACTCCACCGCTTTTATAGAAAATGATTACTTCAGCCTATTTTGGAGCATTCTCATATGTCAAAAGAGAGATATTCTATAAAAGCGGGGGAGTGATGATGCAGCAAAAGGGTCAAATTTTTTACAGTGTAAATTATATTAAAAACGTGCCCCCTGACTGTGTCAAAAATCGGTTTAAAAAACTAATATTTAGCTGCAAAAATACCGAAAATGACTGCAATGGGAAACGCAGGAGGGAATATGTGTACAACGATTGTGTGATTTTCGTGTTAAAGTGTTGATATTTATCATTAAATGTACTGTTAAGTGACTTAACTAAATACTTTTTTCACATAGATATCCCAAGTGAAATATTTTGAATTTCAAACTAATTATATCACTCTTAAATCCGACTATACCGTGAATGAAATCGATAGTCGATGATTAGCTAAAAGGTTAGTATGTAGTATTATGTATTATAATTTCTGAGCCATTTTAGAAAAATAGGTGTATATTTTTTATCAAACATGCGTAATGTTCATTCTGTGAACAAAATACTAACCTTAACCTAATTGTAATCATAACTTGTCTGTAACCTAGCTGTATCTTAACAGTAACCTAACTGTAACTTAAATATACCATAAATGTAATCTGGCCGTCACCTTATCATAACCTACCCATAATCTAACCATAACCTAACCGTAACTTAACCTTAACCTAACTATACCTTAACCCTGACCTAACTGTAACCTAACCGGAAATTAAATATAACATAAGGCTCACCGGAACGTAATTGCAACCTAACTGTTACCTAACCGTAACCAAGTTCTAATTTAACACTAACTAAAAACGAAATATCTTAACCATCACGCGCTACAAAGTACTTAGTTTCACTTTCCACCGCTACGGAGCGCATTATGTTTTGTAGAACATCGGAATTTTAGGTTCACAATGGATTCATGTCCATGGAAATTATTTTGTCTTCTTCGGATACGGTTATGGTTGTTTGGAATATTTTTGTTCAGTTTAGATTCGGTTCAATTCAGATTTCGTGGGGGTTTTTTTTCCCCTTCAAATGGGATTTTTAGGTTCGGGTCGGGTTGTACTTCAATGGAAATTATTTTACCTTGTTTCAATGAGGTTATACTTCACTGAAATATTTTTGTCAGGTTCACATTAGGTTTGGTTCAAATTTCGGGATTTTTTTAAATTTTTTTTTGTTCGGATTGCGTTCATGTCAATGGAAATTATATTGTCTTGTGCCTATCTGGTTATAGTTATTTGGAATATTTCCGTCGGATTCAGATTCGGTTCTATTCAAATTTCAGATATTTTTTCAAATTGATTTTTAAGATTCTGGTGAGATTCATGTCCAGGGAAATTATTTTGTCTTGCTCGGATCCGGTTTTAGGTCATTGGAATATTTTTTTTCAGGTTCAGATGTCGTTCAATTCAGATTTTTTTTAAATGGAATTTTTAGGTTCAGGTTGGGTTTGCGCATCAACGGAAATTATTCTATATTGTTCGAATAAGGATATGCTTCTCTGGAATATTTTTGTCAGATTCAGGTTTAGTTCAGTTTTTTAGGTTCGGATTGGGTTCACGTTCATGGACATTTTTTGTCTTGTTCGGATTCGGGTAGGGTTCTGTGGAATATTTTTGTAAGGTTCATATTTGGTTCGATTCAAATTTCAGGTATTTTTTCAAATGGAATTTTAGGTTCGGATCGGGTTCATGTCCATGGAAATTATTTTCTCTTATTCGAATCCGGTTATGGTTCTTTCGAATATTTTGATCGGATTCAGATGTAGTTTGCATAAAATTTCAGGTTTTTTTTCAAATGGAATTTTTTAGGTTCGAGTCAGGTTTATGTTCACGGAAAGTATTTTGTCTTGCTCTTATCGGGTTATAGTTCTTTGGAATATTTTTATCGATTTCATGTTTCGTTCTGGTCATTTTTCGGGTTTTTTCAAAGAAAATTTTTAGTTTCGGGTCGGTTGCATATACACGAACATTATTTTTCCTTAATCGGATTGGGGTATGCTTCATTTGAATATTTTTGTGAAACTCAGATTTGATTCGGGTCAGATATCAAATCCATATTTTTTTTTTTTTTTTCAAACGGAATTTTTAGGTTCGGGTCGGGTTTGTGCTCATGGAATTTTTGTCTTGCTTGGATCGAAGTATGGTCTCTTTTTTTCTGGTTGGGATCGGGTTATGTATTAATACGCCTAAACATTATGTTTTGCTACTATTCTTTTACTGACTATTTTTGATATATAATTTACTTTGCTATTTGATAATTTATTATTGTGTATGAATCGTCTGCCGATTCGAACAATTTTACGTCAAACAGCCATTTCATTTTTGTTTTAAAAACAAATTAAAATCATAATAAAATTTTAACTTAAATAAAATGCATTCAAATTTAATAAGTGACTTAAAAAAACTGCTAAAAAAGTTTTGTATATACGTATATAATATATTTACTGCAACACGTGCTTTGACAAGCCTATCAATTGAAACAGGTTTAAATCCGTACTTTTTTTGGTCTTGTTTCTTAAAAAGAACTAATCTATCACTTCACCAGTAAAAATTTATTAATTATTTTATCATATGTGTTTTAAATATCAATATAGAAGATTATTTAAACTTTTTGCTTGAAACTATAACATTCTTTTGTTAATATCTTAAAATCGTCTGCAGTCAGAAATCTATATTTTAGAATAATATTTATTACTTAAGTTTTCATACATGATTTTAAAAGAATGTTTTCATCACTATACTTTAAATATTTATTTACATGCAATTATTAATCATAAACATTTTTCATCTACGTTATAAAGTATTTAAAATTACATTAATGAAGGAAACTTTTAGTTATACAATTTTTAGTTCGTATCAAATGTTTTCAATATCTTATGTAATTTTAATTTGATATTTAATTATTGCTAATTTTCCAATTTCCTTCATTTTAAAAGCGGACATTTACTTTAATAAATATCAATAGAACAAAAACCGTTTTAAAAATTTGCTATTTCTTCTTAAAATATGCTTCAATTGTAATTCGTTTCTTTCAATTCGTCTTATAATACAAAATCCCTTCCACGTCCTTTTGTTTGGCACATTAAAATTTGAGCGATATATGGTTTCATATTGCAAACCTTTTTTGAGGCTTACTTCACCTCCACTTATCTCATTCCTCCATGGGTTTCTTTAATTCTGTCTCAGCTTTCTTAAAATTTTTACACAACCAACCAACCGTAAAGAAACGAAAGAGAAAAAAATTGGGAAAAAGATGATTTTTTATGAGAGTGACCTCTCGATTTTAATTAATTACTCAATTAATAATTGGAATTTTGAAATTCTGAAGCTCAGGTGCATCAGGAGAGATTTGGGGCTACTCTCAAAAAAATTTTGAACTTTGTACACGCTGTAGATTTTGCTAGCCATCGCAGACACACACACACACATACACACAGACAGAGCGTTTTGTTCTTTTATTAATATAGACTAGCTGACCCGCCCGGCGTTGCCCGGGTCCGTAATAATAATGTTAAAGGAACTTGAAATTTTTATGATTTTACCTTTAACTTGAAATACGTGTAAATACACTGTTAAAAATTTGACCCTTTTGCTGCATCGTCACTCCACCGCTTTTATAGAAAATGATTACTTCAGCTTATTATGGAGCATTCTCATAGGTCAAAAGAGAGATATTCTATAAAAGCGGGGGAGTAATGATGCAGCAAAACGGTCAAATTTTTTACAGTGTACATTATATTAAATATGTACCCCCTGACTGTGTCAAAAATTAGTTTAAAAAAAAACTAATATTTAGCTCCAAAAATACCCAAAATGACTGCAATGGGAAACGCAAGAGGGAATATGTGTGCAACGATTGCGTGATTTTCGTGTTAAAGTGTTGATATTTATCCTTAAAATTACTGTTAAGTGACTTAACTAAATACTTTTTTCACACAGATATTCCAAGTGAAATATTTTGAATTTCAAACTAATTATATCACTCTTAAATCCGACTATACCGTGAATGAAATCGATTCTCGATGATTAGCTAAAAGGTTAGTATATAGTATTATAATTTCAGAGCCATTTTACAAAAATAGGTGTATATTTTTTTATCAAACATGCGTAATGTTCATTCTGTGAACAAAATCCTAACCGTAACCTAATTGTATTGTAATCATAACTTGTCTGTAACCTAGCTGTATCTTAACAGTAACCTAACTGTAACTTAAATAAACCATAAATATAACCTGGCCGTCACCTTATCATAACCTACCCATAATCTAACCACAACCTAACAGCAACTTAACCTTAACCTATCTGTAACTTAACCATGACATAACTGTAACCTAGCCGGAAATTAAATATAACATAAGGCTCACCGGAACGTAATTGCAACCCAACTGTTACCTAACAGTAACCAAGTTATAATTTAACACTAACTATAAACGAAATATCTTAACCATCTCGCGCTAAGTACTTAGTTTCACATTCCACCGCTACGGAGCGCATTATGTTTTGTAGAACATCCGAATTTTAGGTTCGGATTGGATTCATGTTCATGGAAATTATTTTGTCTTCTTCGGACACGGTTATGGTCGTTTAGAATATTTTTGTTCAGTTTAGATTCGGTTCAATTCAGATTTCGTGGGGTTTTTTTTCCCTTCAAGTGGGATTTTTAAGTTCGGGTCGGGTTGTACTTCCATGGAAATTATTTTACCTAGTTTCAATGAGGTTATACTAAACTGAAATATTTTTATTAGGTTCAGATTAGTTTTGGTTCGAATTTCGGGATTTTTTCTTTAGAAATTTTTTGGTTCGGATTGGGTTTATGTCCATGGAAATTATATTGTCTTGTTCGTATCTGGTTATAGTTATTTGGACTATTTTCGTCGGATTCAGATTTGGTTCGATCAGATTTCAGGTATTTTTTCATATTTAATTTTAAGTTTCTGGTCGGATTCATGCCCAGGGAAATTATTTTGTTTTGCTCGGATCCGGTTTTGGGTCTATGGAATATTTTTTTCGGGTTCAGATGTCGTTCAATTCAGATTTCGGTTTTTTAATGGAATTTTTAGGCTCAGGTTGGGTTGCGCATCAACGGAAATTATTCTGCATTGTTCGAATAAGGATATGCATCTCTGGAATATTTTCGTCAGATTCAGATTTAGTTCAGATTTTTAGGTTCGGATTAGGTTCATCTTCATGGAAATTTTTTGTCTTGTTCAGAGCCGGGTATGGTTCTGTGGAATATTTTTGTCAGGTTCATATTTGGTTCGATTCAAATTTCAGGTATTTTTTTCAAATGGAATTTTAGGTTCGGATCGCGTTCATGTCCACGGAAATTATTTTCTCTTATTCGAATCCGGTTTGGTTCTTTCGAATATTTTGATCGGATTCAGATGTAGTTTGCATAAAATTTCACGTCTTTTTTCAAGTGGAATTTTTTAGGTTCGAGTCAGGCTTATGTTCACGGAAATTATTTTGTCTAACTCTTATCGGGTTATAGTTCTTTGGAATATTTTTATCGATTTCAGTTTTCGTTCTGGTCGTTTTTCAGGTTTTTTCAAAGAAAATTTTTAGGTTCGGGTCGGGTTGCATATAATCGAACATTATTTTTCCTTGATCGGATTGGGGCATGCTTCATTTGAATATTTTTGTGGGATTCAGATTTGATTCGGGTTAGATATCAAATCCAAATTTTTTTTTTTTTTTTTTTTTTTTTTTTTTTTTTTTTTTTTTCAAATGGAATTTTTAGGTTCGGGTCGGTTTATGCTCATGAAATTTTTGTCTTGCTTGGATCGGAGTACGGTCTGTTTTCTTCTGGTTGGGATCGGGTTATGTGTTAATACGCCTAAAAATTATGTTTTGCTACTATTATTTTAGAGACTATTTTTGATATATAATTTATTTTGCTATTTGATAATTTATTACTGTGTATGAATCATCTGCCTATTCGAACAATTGTACGTCAAACAGCCATTTCATTTTTGTTTTAAAAACAAATTAAAGTCTTAATAAAATATTAACTTAAATAAAATGCATTCAAATTTAATCAATGATTTAAAAAAAACTGCTAAAAAAGCCTCATATATACATGTACATATATTTACTGCAACATAGCTAACCCACGCATAGATTCTAATGTACGAAGTACCAACGATCTGACGTAACAGCTGTATTCAAAAATCCCAAGTTAAACTGACATTTTGCCAGTCTATGAATTTTAAAGTTCTTTGGAAAAAAAACAGTCACTTTTGAAATGTCAAAATCTAAATTGGTTTCTTTCATAGAGTAAAAAGAAATTAATAGAGTAGAAGTATTATCTCTGGAGGTGCTAAAAATGTAACCCTACATTAAGTCCAATTAAGTATTAACAAAAGCACGTGATTTGTCACGCCTATCAATTGAAACAGGTTTAAACCCGTATTTTTTTTGCTCTTGTTTCTTAAAACGAACTAATCTATCGCTTTACCGGTAAAAATTTATTAATTATTTTATCATATGTGTTTTAAATATCAATATAGAGAATTATTTTAACGTTTTGCTTGAAAATATAACATTCTTTTGTTAATACATAAAAATCGTCTGCAGTCAAAAATCTATATTTTAGATTAATATTTAAGATTTCATACATGATTTTAAAAGAATGTTTTCATCATTTTTATTTTAAATATTTATTTACATGCAATTATTAAGTCATAAACATTTTTCATCTACGTTATAAAGTATTTAAAATTACATTAATGAAGGATACTTTTAGTTATACAATTTTTAGTTCGTATCAAATGTTTTCAATATCTTATTTAATTTTAATTTGATATTTAATTATTGCTAATTTTCCAATTTCCTTCATTTTAAAAACGAACATTTACTTTAATAAATAATAATAGAACAAAGACCATTTTAAGAATTCGGTATTTCCTCTTAAAATATGCTTCAATCGTAATTCATTTCTTTCAATTCGTCTTATAATACAAAATCTTTTCCACGTCCTTTTATTTGGCACATTAAAATTTGAGCGATAAATGGTTTCATATTGCAAAACTTTTTTGAGGCTTAATTCACCTCCACTTATCTCATTCCTCCATAGGTTTCTTTAAATCTGTCTCAGCTTTCTTATTACTTCTGCGGAAATTTTTACACAACCAACCAACCATAAACAAACGAAAGAGAAAAAAATGGGAAAAAGATGATTTTTTATGAGAGTGACCTTTTGATTTTAATTAATTACTCAGTTAATAATTGGAATTTCAAAATTCTGAAGCTCAGGTACATCAGGAGAGATTTGGGGCTACTCTAAAAAAAATTTTGAGCTTCGTACGTGCTGTAGGTTTTGCTAGCCATCGCAGACACACAGACACACACACACACAGACAGACAGAGCGTTTTGTTCTTTTATTAGTATAGAAAACATTCTTAAAAGTGACAACATATTTTTACTTTTTAAGAGCTAAAAAAATGTGCAATTAATATCCATTTACAAACCTGTTTCCAGTACACTTTGAGCACATTATGCCAAATTGAGATATTGACTGAGGGAATGTATTTTCTCACAATTACATTAAATCTTTAGATTTTAAGCCCGAAAGTGCATTTTTAAAGTGATATTTATTTATATTTTCAGAATTGATCAATTTTCAGAATTAACACACAAAAATATTTTTTTTTGATTAGTTGAGCTTTTTTTACTTTATAAAAATGATAAAAAGTTTTTTCATTGATTATTACATCATTTACGATATGTATAAATTATTAATATTTTCTAGTCGTTTAATATTTAACCTTTAAAAAAACTTATTTCATTTTAAAATTAAATATTAACCACGGTCAGACGATAAACTTAATCTCTATAAATAAAAGGAATTCCGAGGATAATTGAGGCACAGGGGAAAGCAAATCTTGGCAATGCGCCAACTCGGTCCAGAGGAAGCAAATCTTGGCAATGCGCCAACTCGGTCCAGAGGTATAAAAGCAAGATAGAAAAATTTCATTAAATATCTTTCTTAAATTCAGAAACAGTTTTGTTGAGTTCGCCCCTTGGTGGTTAAATGTGAAACTAAAAAATTCCAGAAAATCCCTCCTCTCTCCACCATCTTTTTTTTTTCTTGCCGTGTGTGCACAGCACTTCTGCTAAATGGTACCATAGGCACCGGGGATTCGGTACGAGATTGGGTCTTTTTATGACATTTTGCAATACAAATTTCAGGTTAGTTTTAGAATATAATTACGGGCCCGGGCAACGTCGGGCATCTCAGCTAGTTTTCTTTAAATAATAACTTTTGATATCATAATTCAATTTCATTTCATTGCAACATCAGAGATATTTATTTTATTTTCAATATGTGACGTCACAGTCGTCTCTTTTTAGCACTTACTCAAAATTACATTGTGTTATTAAAAATGAAAACTTGAAAACTTATACTTTGTTTCATATATGATGTTACATTGATATTTTTAAAATTCTTAATGGAAAGTATTCCTCTGACGTCACAATTGGTAAAAAGTTATAGCCTCGAACCGAAAGAAAGAAAAAGGTTAATTTTTATTATGGATTAATATCTGGAAAAACTACTAAAATATTTATATTCTTGTAAAGTGTGAAGTTATATTCTTGTAAAGTCTTCTAAGTGTAAAAGAAATTTTATATAATCGTTTGCGTGATATAAGAAGAAAAACAGTATTCCTCTGACGTCACAATTGGTGAAATTGCGGTTTTTAATCTCGAACCGAAAAACAGAATAGGGTCCATTTATTTATTTCATTTTATTTTATCATGTGAAAATCTTTCAGTTGAAAATTAATTACAGAAGAGAAATAATTATTCCGGTTTTTTTATTTTTTGGCAACGAAAAAAGAAAATAATTAAATATTATGGAAAAATTTTCAATTTATTCTGTATGAAAAATAGTGAAATATTGAATTATTAAGAAAAATATTTGAATAAAATAAATAAAAATTAGCCTATGTTCATTTCAGGCCAATAATTTACCTATATACAAAAATTCAAAGACATTAATCCATCCGTTTTGAAGCCAAGTTCATTCCAATTTTCGGACACACTTTCACATTTATAATATATATAAGGATTGATAATTGTATTTAACATTAAGTTATTAACATTAATAATTATTAAAGTAATTCTATAATTAGGAACATAATTACTAACTTAATTATTTTTATGCTTTAATTACTAAAATGATAATTAATAATTTATATTCATGCTAGAAAAAAAAGAGGAGAATGCTACTTCCAAAAAAGGACACTATTTCATAAGGGAATATACATTTTATAATAATGTGCTTAGTAATTTAATAAGAGAAAAGTATATGGTTTCTTAGTATGATAAATAAAGAGCCATTAATTTTAACGGTTTTATGAACTACAAATAAAAAATTAAAATTAAATAACATATATATATATATATATTACAATACTCAGGTTTTTTTTTGTGTGTGAGTGTGTGTGTATTTATAAGTCAGAATACCTGTTGAATACTTGTTTCCAAATTATGTTCATCTTAGATTTTAATACTTTCTAATGTTATTTTAAACATTAAGAAAATTTATGATTTTAATCAATGATTTAAAAAAAAAAAAAAAAATCAGTTAATTTAAAGTCGACTGATTAAAATCAATGACACTCTAGTACAAAATAATTATTTTCTTTTCACATGTATATTATATCAATGTTGCATGAATAAACAACCTTGTATTTTTTTTTCTTTATTTATTGTTGATTCTATTTTCCTTCAATCACAATAGGGCATTTTTTAAATTGGCTTTTACCCTTTTATATAAAATATATATGCAATGTTGAATATCCCTGCAAAGATATCAGACATAAAATAGAATATACAAGGTCAAAATAGATATTTTATGTTTCATAATTCAAATACACGCTTTGATTCAAATGCAGCCAATTAAATGACACAATTTCCGAAAGCGACCAATTGTATCATCCCTGTCAAAATGAAATCACGCCTCTCACAAGCTAACGCTTAAAGATCTAAATGGGAACTAAGGCGCCATCTTTTATCATACAGATAAACTAACCAATCCTTGTTCTTTCTTCCACTTGCTTGAAAATTAAAATTCTTCCAGCACAATTTCACTCGAAATCGACATTTAATTAATTTCAATTTTTAAAAATTTTTCATCGGCACTTGTACAAGATAATTTTGCATATCATACTTCATTTTTGAGAATCTTTGTGGGTAATTTAAGGAGAAAATAAATCGGAAATAATTTTCATTAAACAGTCAAAAATCAAATTAAAAAATTTTAAAATTTAAAAAACTCGTTTTTGGCACTTTCATAAAGTCAATTTACATGTCATACTCTAATTTTAACAATTTATCTTGGTAATTTCCGGAGAAAATGAATCGGAAAAAATGCGGAGTTTAAAGCTTCTTTCGAAATACACCCTTCAGCTAATAGCATTGAGACTTCAAGTTTTGAATCAAAATTATCAAATTAAAATGGCAATTTTTTTGAAACGGGAATACAGATGTGAAATGTATATTTGTAAATTTTGATATGGTGAAAATGATGCCGGGTTTAGATTTCACGGAAAAAGAAAATTATATGATTGAGTCAAAATTGAATAAATTTTGCTTTTTATCATTTTGGAATAATACCATAAGAACCTTAATTGGAAACTTTATCATAATAACATACCTTTATTATTTTTTACTGCTTACATATACGATTAAAGTTTAATTTTAGCAATTTCTACAACTGCGTTTTATAGAAATAGTATTTTGTTAATTTGACGATAAATATCGTTTTTTAAAGAGTTAGACGTACCAATATAAAATGCATTTTTTACTATAACTAATTTTGTAGATTTATTATAAGTTAATGAAACAGTTCCTTCTTAAACATTTTCTTTCGTCAAAATTTGACGGGTTCTACCGGGGCCATCGCGAAAGAAGTTTCTTCTCTAGGGAGTTTCTTCTCTTTAGGGAAGAAACTTGCTTCGCGACGGCCCCGGTTCTACCTTGTTTACATAATTTTAAAAAAGAAAAAAATAATAAACAATTTATTAAGAACTAAACCACAACATCCGGGTTACCATATCAAGCAAAATAATGACACTTTGGCGCCAATTAAATACACTGATGACACATAATACACATATATGACACTGGCGTCAGAAGAAATTCCGCGCCAATGTAGTGCATATATGACAACTCTGTCACTTCAAGCTATATACCAGTAACTTGCAAGTAATTTTATTGTATATTTTCCTCACCGCTGCTATAAATGACAGTATGAATGCTGCAATTTAAAAGTTCGCTACGTTTACGTTATATCACTCCATTGTCGCCAACCGTAAAAGTTGGCGCCAAATGAAATATTCAAACTATTTATCATCATTAGTGCTAAAGTAATCATTTTTAGGGTTTCGTTCATCTGACGAAACCCTATTCGTTTCTGTTGTCTGCCTGTCTGTCACAGAGTCCGTACACAAAAACTATATAAGTCAGAGAGTTCAAATTTTGTGTATACCTCTTTCTGAATACCTCTTGTCACACAACAAATCATAAATTTTTGAAAAAGAGTATTATTTTAATTTAAATATTATTTTTTAAATCATCAGTTAATTTTGTTTGTTATTTTTTCTCTTCTAATTGTTGCCATGCAAATTTAAATAGATATAAAAATTCTTTTATTTTTTACCCTTTACTTTTAAAAGAGATAGGGTACCTTCTGTTGCCACAATTACAAAATTGGTTTTACAAACTACAAAAGATTAATATCTCTAAAATAAATTGAGATACAACTTTTAAACAAAATGCATTTAAAAGTACATTTTCTTCCCTATACGATGGTGTAAAAATTGAAAATGTGCAATATTTAGAAATATTTTACTTAGAAACTGCATAATGTGCTGCGTTTGTCAATTTTTTTTTTTATATAAATGCAAAAAATATTGCAAAAAAGCTGTTAAAGTTGGCGTTGTGAGCAAAGCGAGATATCTGGAAACGAAAAAAAAGGGGGTCATACTGAGAAAATAGTCGCTTATCAATAAAATTCTAATTAATTGAGCGAAAAATGAAATCACACGGCCTCTTATACATCTCCTCAAAAATTACCTAAAAAAGTTTCATATTTTAAACTTTAGTCTGAAAATGGTCTAAGAACTTTTTGAGCTCTTCAGGATGGAAAAACGTTTATTCGAACACACCCTTAATATACATTTCGGCACGATGCTGGTATAGCAGAAAAGTATCAAAATATATCCAAAAAATTATGTTCCAAATTACGCCAATTTTCTGTAAATTGGATTATGGAAGGCATGGCGTTGGATCAATTTAACCCTCTATTTTATATTTCATTATACGCCAAACCATGCGAATCAACTTACGCTAATCTTAAATAAAATCGATTATTTAATTTTACTAACTCAATTAATACATATGTTATAAACGGCAGAGCCCCCCTAGTGTTATAAACTAAAACTACATTTTCAAATTTTGTTGATTTTATATTCAGTTGTTACAGCAAGACATTTCCCGATGCAAACATATGCGTCATTGCGATTGTATTTTTGTTTGGCTTGCGTCATAGTAGTATCGTAACATTTAATATTAGCAATATTTCTGACTTAATAAACAGACCACGCAGCTGTCATTTTTGGTTACCAGCATATTTTTTTCATCATTCTTCGCATAGGTTGCTACAAAAATTGTAACTAAAAGTAATATTTTTCTATTGGCTAGGCGTATGTAATAAATTACCAAATGTTGTTTACATATTTGTCATTCAGTTCATTTGAAATATAAATCTTTCTCTCAATTCATTTAGAATACACACATATAAAATAGTTATATTATATGCATTTAACATACACGCCTTTCACACATTTCATTAAAAATGCAAAATAATAAGGGAAGTGTTCCATGTTTTCTTCTGATTGGCGCGATTGGCGAAGAAATCCAAAATGGCCATTTTAATATCCTCAAATTTTTCAAGGTATCGGAAAAACTTTATTTTTAAATTTTAAAAAACATATATTTTTATATTATAAACGTTATATTTGTTTTCTATCAAATAAATAAATAAACATTTAAATAAAAGCAGATAAAGAATTTATAATAAATTAACATCAATATCCAGGTTACCTCATCAGATGAAGTAACGCCATTTTGGCGATATTTAGGTATTCCGATGCGTATATCCCATAAATATCTTTATGAATAATCATAAGTTCTCTTATTTTTTTAATTGTATATTTATTTATATAAAATTACAAACAGTTTTTTTTCTTTATTCGTATTTTCCCCCAATTAATATAGTAGTTTGTAATTATTTAATGAACAACAGCATAATATATCGTTTGCGCAGCTGAAAAATATCAAGAACTAACAATATTTGCGGGAAAAAAATCTTAATTTGTTCAAAAGAAAAAAAATAGATGTATCGTTATATTATGAATACGTCGCCAACCTATTCAATGATGTAAGTAATTTTCTTAAATGCATCCACAGTTCTTGAAATTAACCCTGTCATACTTAAAAAAATCTGTTTAAAAAATTGCATCATTTATATTTTATTAATTTTTAATTTTAGATAATATTTTTGTTATTCTGTAGCCGAATATGTAGGCAAAAAAGTGATAAATTGCCAAATATTGATTCAATCAATCGACTTTGATTTATTTTTTGTTTATAATAGCATGATAACAGCCGCGTGTGATAAATTTTTAATTTGAAAGAAATGTTATTTTTTGCGCTGTTTTTAAAATTGGCAGCAATTTCAAGAAATATCCTTTTTTTTTTAATGCAAAAAATTATCTCTCGAAATGCTAAAATACTGAATTTAAATTAGAAATAAATCCTTAAAAAATCAATCAAATAATGATAATACTAAAAAAAAAATGCAATCTGCATAATGGGAACTTCTAATGTATAAAATGATCTAAAATGATTAAATTTCTGTGTATATTTTTTCCTCCTTTATAACTTTTTTTTAATGGAACGATATTGACCAACATTAATATTAAATATATCTTTTAATAATTATTTGATTAAAAAACTGTGTAGATTATTGTATTTAGGAAACATTTTGCTAGAATTCCATTAATTTCCATGTTTTTGTATGCAACAGATCTCTTAATTTTAGAGAAGAAAGACATCCGGTCACAAAAAATTCATCGTCAGCGGCGGGAGGTGACAACGTTAATTACCTTTTTGGGTGCGTTCGTAATTATGTAAATACGTAGCACCTATTGCTGTCGTTCAGTCCGTCCGTCTGTCTGTCCGTCCGCATGTAATAACGCAAAACTACCTAACCGAATCGTTTGAAATTTAAAATATATTATTATTACATAATTTTGTCGAATCATTTCAAATTTTAAGAAAATCGGATGCATAGATTAATTACAGGGACAATCAAATGATTCCGTTAGATTACGGTCAATGGGGAAAAAAGTTTCAAATGCATTTTAATCGTTTGAAATTTTTAATACATAATTATTACATAATTTTGTCGAGTTATTTCAAATTTTATCAAAATCGGATGCATAGTTCAATTACAGGGACAATCAAAGTATTCCGTTACATTACGGTTAATGGGGAAAAATGTTTCGAATGCATTTTAATGGTGTTACACTTATTCGAACGTAATAAAATTTATATGCATTTATAAAGTAGATATTATAATATGCATTTTGCATAGACTGTAGTGCAAAGAATATTTGTTATTGATTTACAAGGCCACACAAAAGTATTCCATCGCATAATGGTGTAGGGAGAACATTGTTTGGTGGGCATTTTAGTTGTAATTATTTACAGTGAGATTGATATATGAGAGTGATATTTTAAAACTTCGTTATCGTACGGATGCACCTCATTTGCTACGCTTCACGTGCAATTTCCAACTTGTTTAGATTAAAGAGATATTCCCCCACCCCCACTCCTACTCTTCTTTCTTTTCGGTGAAAAAGGCCATTGTCCTATAGACAGTTTTAAAGTTGCTAATTCTCAAGAAAACAGTCAATTCAAGAAGTAAAGTGATTTATTTTCTTTTTTATTTATTTATTTTAAGTATTATATTTGTTTCTCAGAACTATTATTTTGCTATAAAATATCTCTATTTCTCATAATTTCATTCGTTTAAACTCTAGAAAGACTCACTCAAAAGAATAGATAAAAATAATTTTTCTTTTCATAGAAAATCGGCCTTTGAAAATACGTTTATAACTTAAATTAAAAAACAATGTAAAAATAAATATTTTCAATGTAAAATCTAACGTCTATGACAATGTATCAATTGATACTCTATGACATGTTACATAAGAGAATGCAGCATCCGCAATATTTACCAACATAGGGAAAAATTTTCCCTTTGCACTCATTTAAAAGGGAATTTTAGAACACGGCACGTGCCTTCATCTTATATAACTCCAGGTCCCTGATCTTCTCTTATTTCGTAAGGAGAAAATTCCTGGGCTCTTGATAATCCTCTATGTATGGAAAATTAGCATATTCGCTCAGTTGTATTCAATTGCACCACGACATTTTGAAATCGAATAATTGATTTAAGCGGGAAAGATTCCGTTCTTAATAAGTAAGTTGAATCATCATTGTTGATACGCGAGAAACGCTTGTTGTACCTTCCTCGAGAATTCATCTAATTAACTATAGTTCAAATATATTTTTGTATTTTACTGTTTTTTTGCGTTTTAATTTCGGGTGCTTCACAGTAAATTAAAATTCAACTATTTTGCAATAATATTTTGAAAGAAATTTGTCATATTTAGTTACGCAATTAGAAAATTATATTTCACATAAAAGTCGGCTCTCGTTAATTCGAAGTTGTCGGGGCTAAAAAAAATTTTCGAATTATCCGAGAGTATGAGAGGAAAACATGTTAAAATGGGTACTATTACAAACAAATTGATCCTATAGTATTTTTTAAATTTATTTCGGCTGTTATAAGTTAAAAGTTATAGATACCTAAACTAATTAAGTAATTAGGGACAAGCACAAATGTAAGTGGGCTGGAGGCAGACGGAACAATAAAAAGTCCTTCCGGCAATGCCGGGAGGAAGAGGTAGCTTTCATATACTTATATATATATTTATTTATTTTAAAGTAAGTTACATTGTTCAAAAATACTAAGCTGAAATTAGTGGTAAAAATATTATAAAATTAGTGATTTTATAAGATTGAATACTAGTTTTTGTCGACTGAATATTAATAGGAATTTTTAGAAATTAGTCATCTTTTATTCAACCTGGTTTTATTTTAAGCGATTTAAAGAGTCACCAAATTCCACGATATCATAAAGTGTATGCCATTTTAAAGCAACATTGTGAATCGTTCAGATCAGACCGTTTCAAAATGTCGGCCATAAGCAAAATTCAAAGTGCTATAACTCAATCATTTGTTAAGATATAGACAAAATAAAAAGTGTTCTGGAATCGTTGTTTTAAATTCTAATACGTAAAAGAAAAATATTTTTCAACTTTTAATTTTTTCGCATTTAATTTTAAATTTTAATTTTTTTTTAAAATTTAAAATGGCCACCATTTTGAAACAAAATGGCGGATGATGCTGACCAACGAACTCGGTCGAGACGTTTGTATGTACTATGTACATACCAAGTTTCATTCAAATCGGCTCATAAATACGCTAGTTATCGCATATATATATATGTCAACATTTGAACGGAGGGTGGTTTTGGGGTCTGGGGGTCATGATCGGTGAAAATATACCAAAATTTTCCGGAAGTGCTTTCCTCGCGGACGGCTGCAATAGGTAGCTTTTTACTTTTTGTAATGAAAGCTACCTAAAAAGCGGATATCAAATGCATGAGGCATATATACTTGTTTAGAACAATTCTGACAAAAATGAAAGAAAGAAAGTTATTTCAACGATCTGAAGTCCGAGAAAAAGTAAGGAAGAATGAAAAATCAAAATCACGTTAGTTCGAATTAAATGAAATTCAGACAAAATGTGTTCAAATAAATGAAAAAATTTTAATGTTATTAATGATGTTTTAATGTTATTAATGTTAAATGTTATTCTTCTGCTATTGAAAATTTCGGAACTGCTAACGTCCCTTGTTCCCAGGTTCTAAGGGGCTGTGCATATATAACGTTATCGTTTTAGGGGGGGGGGGAAGGTGATATCCATATCATTTTCGATGCAACCAAAATTGTCCCTTTTTATTTGTAACATGGTCTTAGGTCCAAAATAATATGCTATCTTTTTTTAAACTGTTATATGTTTTTATGTGATTACAAAGCTAATATTAAAATCACTAAATTATAATAAAATTATTTAATTCTAAAATATAGGATATTCCTATTCATCTTTATATGTGTAAGCATATATAATCACGCTTCGAGATGTTATATGTTATAAAATTTTTAAATTTAAATATTAAGTGCATTTATGTTTTAGTTTTTTTAATATTATAACCACATGAAAAAATTTTCACATTAGGATTATAGTGTTAGGAAATAATAATAAAAAATATGGAAATGTAAATTAACATTATACAAGCTCTAATTTTTGAATGTTCATAATTCAAAAACTTGTAATTCAAATGGCAAGAAATTTTGTTTTTAAGCAGCATAGTTTTAACCGAAGATTTAAAATATCTTATCAAAATTGGGTATCGCCATTAAAAAAAAAAGAAAAAAAAAAAAAAAAAAGGATGTTTTTAATTTGCTAATCGCCCTAAACAAAATTTTAAACGCATCATTTAAAAGTACACTTTATTTCCTATCACTTGGTGCTAGTAAATTTTTCTACGATTATTTTTGCAGAGTTAGTAAGATGTGATTATTTTTTTTCCACAATTGTACATCAACCCCCTCCCCCACACAAAAAAAAAAGAAAAATTCGAAATTCTTTAAAAGATATCGAGTCCGATTAAGCATTTGACATTGGACAGGTAATTGCTTAGGGACCTATAGCAACTATGGTTTTCGTCTCAAATAATCCATAATACAGACAGAAGCAACGAAAAGTCAGAACAAATTTTATTTCTTGTATTATCTGTTTAACCTGATCTACGCGAGAATTGATTTTAAATTAAAACCAGAATAATTTAATTACTACGGATTAAAATTAAAATCCGTAGTAAAAAGTAGTAGTAAATGTAAAAAATCCACATCAAATAGACATAATAATAATCGAAAATGAAATGAAAATCAGCATTAGACGAAATGACAACAAACAACTTTAAAATATTTAAATAAGAAATACGAATTCTCTCTTAAACTGTTGATTTGTTCAGTAGCTATTCGATTTAAAACAATATTACTTACCCATCATACGTAGTATAGGGTAAGTCTTGCAATCGTTTTGAAAATCGAAAAAAATTTTTTGACGGATTTACACGTTTTTGATAGTGGAGATTCCGAAAAACATATTTTTAGAAAAAAAAAATTTGCCGTCCGTCTGTCTGTCTGTCTGTAAACGCTCTATCTCCCGAACAAATTGAGATAGAGACTTGAAATTTTGTATGTAGTTAGTATGTAAGAATGGGACGAACCCTATTTAATATCAGCAACCTCGATTATCCGGAACTATTTTTTTCGGACTCTCGAAAAATTCGTTCTGATGAAAGGTATATAAAAATTTTCGAATTTTTTTGTTCTAAGGAATGAACGTAAAAGGCAATAAAATAACACACATTTTGCATATAGAACGAAGTCGATCGGATTATTAGTTGCCGAGATATTTGTAATCCTGTTTTCCACATTCTTCGATTTTTCATGACCCTGTATTTCATTCAAATTTCAATTCAGAGGTATATTTTAATTGGAAATGAGACGCTTAATCCGACACAGTTAATTGTTAGTTAATAGAATTATTATTTTTGAAGTTATAAGGATATTTCTTTTACGCAGTTCGGTACTACTTGAGTAGTTTGGCGTTTTATATAATTTGTCGAAATTGGTACATCAGCAGTTCTTTAATATAGCATTACTATGCATATTAACAATATTTAAATTTTGTTTATGAATTGCAATGCATTGTATAAATAGTTTTCACATGTTTTATTTTCAAATACATATCCATGATGGGTAAGTATTACGGTGGCCCCCAACGACTAGTTTTTAGGTGCGTTCGTAATTATATAATACGTAGCACCTATAGTGGTCGTTCAGTCCGTCCGTCTGTCCGTCCGTCTGTCCGTCCGCATATAACAACGCAAAAACTACCCAACCGAATCGTTTGAAATTTAAAATACATAATTATTACATAATTTTGTCGAGTCATTTCAAATTTTATGAAACTCGGATGCATAGATCATTTACAGGGGCAATCAAAAGTATTCCATTACATTACGGTCAATGGGGAAAAAAGTTTCAAATGCATTTTAATCGTTTGAAATTTAAAATACGCAATTATTACATAATTCTGTCGAGTTATTTCAAATATTTTGATAATCGTGTGTATAGATCAATTACAGGCGCAACCAAAATTATTCAATTACATTATGGTCAATTAGGAAAAAGTTTCAAATATATTCTATATGTTTGAAATTTAAAATACATAATTATTACATAATTTTGTCGAGTTATTTCAAATTTTATGAAACTCGGATGCATAGATCAATTACAGGGACAATCAAAAGTATTCCGTTACATTACGGTCAATGGGGAAAAAAGTTTCAAATGCATTTTAATCGTTTGAAATTTAAAATACGCAATTATTACATAATTCTGTCGAGTTATTTCAAATATTTTGATAATCGTGTGCATAGATCAATTACAGGGGCAATCAAAAGTATTCAATTACATTATGGTCAATTAGGAAAAAGTTTCAAATATATTCTATATGTTTGAAATTTAAAATACATAATTATTACATAATTTTGTCGAGTTATTTCAAATTTTATGAAACTCGGATGCATAGATCAATTACAGGGACAATCAAAAGTATTCCGTTACATTACGGTCAATGGGGAAAAAAGTTTCAAATGCATTTTAATCGTTTGAAATTTAAAATACGCAATTATTACATAATTCTGTCGAGTCATTTCAAATATTTTGATAATCGTGTGCATAGATCAATTACAGGGGCAATCAAAAGTATTCAATTACATTATGGTCAATGGGGAAAAAGTTTCAAATAAATTCTATACGTTTGAAATTTAAAATACATAATTATTACATAATTTTGTCGAGTTATTTCAAATTTTATGAAAATCGGATGCATAGATCAATTACAGGGACAATCAAAAGTATTCCGTTACATTACGGTCAATGGGAAAAAATGTTTCAAATACATTTTAATCGTGTTACACTCATGCGGACTTAATAAAATTTATATGCAATTATAAAGTACATATTATAATATACATCATACATAATTTGTGGTGCAAAGAACATTTGTTATTGATTTACAAGGCCACACAAAAGTATTCCATTACATAATGGTATAGGGAGAACATTGTTTGATGAGTGTTTTAATTGTAATTCACTATTTACAATTTTATGAGATTGATATATGAAAGTAATATTTTTAAAACTTCGCTATCGTACGAACGCACCTAATTTGCTACGCTTCACGTGCAATTTCCAACTTGTTCTACTATTGCTCATTATTTAAAAAAAAAATTAATTTATCTTGTTGCTATGGTAGAAGACGATAAAACGATATCTTTATATTTAGGAAGGAAAAAAATGCTAATGTTTGTAATATTTTTTTTTTAAAAAAGGTTATAGTTATATAGTAAATATAATATAATATAGCAAAAAAAAAAAAAAAAAGGCAATTAAATAATCTCTAATTATTAGCATAAAAGTGAGGAAAAAGAATTACCTATTGAAGCATGGCGTGCGTAATATGTATGTCTCACATTGCAATAAACATTTAGAACTAGTTAAAACTCGTGCAATTACGGACTGAACGTAAAAAAATGTAATTTAACAAATTACAACAATTATATGAAAAACGATTTTTTCCGAAGACTAAAATTTAAGACAAATAAATTCTATATAGGGGACAAAGGACCTTTAAAATCATTATTTTTTATATTTTTAAAATTGCACTTTAAATATCACTCAAGGATACATTATATGCATTATAGCATATAGTTATTTAAAAAAATGTTTAAAAAAAAAAAATTTTTTTTTTTTTTTTTTTTTGAGAAAAATAGGGAAAGTTTTGTAATATTTTAGATTTAACGAGAACTTTTCAAAATGCTCCATGCGCATTATTTTTTCCCTGAATGCTTTGAAATGTTTTATAATTATTTATTATAATATATGTCATAAAACTGTGGATGTTTTTTTTTTTTTTGAAATAAAAATAATTGTGAAAGTTAAAAGTAGTTAATTGTAAAAATAGGTTCATAAACGCTCAAAATTTCAGAAAAATTTAGAAAATATTTTGTTTTTATCTTTATATTCAGATATATAAAATTCAATGCACTGTTTTATTTATAATATGTAAATCAAACTTGTATAAATAATATAAGAGATTTTCATTGATGTGGAATGCGCATGGAACATTTTGAAAAGTTCTCGTTAAATTTAAAATATGACACAGATTTCCCTAATTTTTTCAAAAAGAAAATTTTTTAACCTTTTTTTTGTGATAAATATATGTTATAATGCATATAATGTACCCTTGGATAATATTTAAAGTGCAATTTAAAAAATATATAAAAAATGATTTTAAAGGTCCCTTGTCCTCTTGAAAAAATATATATATATGTATACCATTTTTGCGGTAATCAAAGCGTGGCTTACGTAATAACAGAGTCATATATTACGTACGCCACGGATTAAACATTAATATTACTGGACCAACAATAAACAAATTTTAAATGAAATTTCAATCTTACAATAATCTGTGCTAAAAGTTTTAAACTTCTAAACATAGTACATTTTCAATTTTTGCATAGTTGTATGGAGAAAAAATATACTTTTAAAATCAATTTGTTTGAAAGCTGTATCACAATTTGTTTATTAGTTATTAATTTTTTGTCATTGTGGCAACAGAAGTATGCCAGGTAAGTCTCATATATATCATTGCCAACAACAACCATTTTCCAAATGATTAGAAAGGGCAAAAATTCGTTAAAAAATATATAAAAAATCCATTTAAAGTTTTTGAATTTTTGACCCCAATCTCTCATAAGCTTACTACCAGCAACCCGTGTCCCAAATTTCGTAGCCCTGCGTCCTGTGGTTTCGGAGTTTTTGCGCGCACATGCACATACGATTTTAATAGTATACATCCATTACATATATCACTACAAAAGGGCAGCACAACCAACCACGTCTTAACTAGATTTTAACCTGAATCCCTCGACGTGGCAGTAGCTGCCGCTACTGATCTCGGAAACAAGGGACCTTTAAAATCATTTTTTTATATTTTTAAAATTGTACCTTAAATATTATTCAAGGGTACATAATTTGCATTATAACATATTTATGACAAAAAAATTTATTAAAAAAATTTTTGAAAAAAAAAATAGGGAAATATGTGTAATATTTTAGATTTAACGAGAACTTTTCAAAATGTCCCATGCGCATTCTATATCAATGAAAATCTCCAATATTATTTATATAAGTTTGATTTACATATGTAACTAAAACTGTGTATTGAATTTTATATATCTGAATATAAAGGTAAAAAAAATATATTTTCTAAATTTTTTCTGAAATTTTGAGCATTTTTAAACCAATTTTTACAATTAACTACCTTTAACTTTAACGATTATTTTTATTTTCAAAAAACCATGCACAGTTTTATGATACATAATGTGATAAATGAATATAAAAAATTCAAAGCATTCAAAGGAAAAAATTGCGCATGGAGCATTTTGAAACGTTCTCGTTATGTCTAAAATATTACAAAAACTTCCCTATTTTTCTCAAAAAGAATTTTTTTTTTCATTTTTTGTGATAAATATATGCTATAATGCATACAATATACCCTTCAATAATATTTAAAGTGCAATTTTAAAAATATATAAAAAAATGATTTTAAAGGTCCCCTGTCCACTTAAGGGTGTTCTCACTGCTCCGCTCAACAAGCACAAAACATTTTGACACATTTACAAATTCATTTTTTTACAGAAAGATACAAAATTGGAAGGCTTGACTATGGAAGCGATTTCGAATCGAACTTAGTTTTCCATTTTATGATCATTAAATTAGTTATCCAGTTCTATGCTATTTCAATCACGTGATCACCCGTTTTACTCCTGCTTTCGTCGGGAAATGTGCTCAAAAACGTCAACTTTGAAAGCTTGTTATGAAAGATCTATTGCATTTTTTAAGAAACTGAAAATTGAGTGCCATTATACAGTTTCTGAATAACAACACCTACTGCCACTTTCATGCATTTACGAGGAAAAATAAATTAAAGCATGTCACAAAATTGCACTTTTTGATTTAAGAACACCCTTAAGCCTTTCAAAATATTTATTTACATTAAGGGTGTATTCGAAAAAACGCTTTTCCACCTTCAACAGCTCGAAATTTTCCAATACAATTTCAGACGCATTTTTTAAAGTAGAAACATGAAACTTCTGAGGGGATTTTTTAAAGGACGTATAAGGTGCCGTGTGATGTCCTTTTGCGCTCAATTCATTAGAATTTGATTTATAAACAATTATCTTCTCAGTATAACTCTTTTTTTTTTCGTTACCAGATGTCCCTCTTCGAAAAATTCAGATCAAAAGGCTAACTTTGATTGCATTTTTTTTTGTAATATTTTCTGCATTTATCAAAAAAAAAAAAAAAAAAAAAAAAAAAAAAAAAAAAAAGAGAATCTGCGAGTTTGATGCGTTTGAGAGAAAAGGTGAATTCAAAAATAAATCGGAAATTAAGCAGTTTGAATTGAAATACACCCTTAAACTATTCAATTCGAATTATCTTGTTGCCAGGATCATACTGGATGTCTTGTTATAACGTTCGATAAAGGATGGTGAGTGTGCCCCTTCTAATTAAATCGCAAAGCATCGCTAAAGACGCCTTATTATCCTTATTATCGCTCGTGACGGCTCAGACGGGAGACCATCCAACGCGGGTCATCTCTAAATAGACAAAGACATCCCCATTCTAAATTTTCCATCAGCTTAGAGCTGCTCTGGGAATGATTGAGTTAGGAATGGGAATTTTATTGCTCGATTCGCTAAATCAATTTATTATTAATAAGCGTCGTATTTCTACACAGTGCTTGCTCCAAATGAACACGAAAAGAGAAATCGTGTAGGAAATAAATGATTATTGTTAAAGTTGTACTTTCTTTCTCCAAATAAGTATTTCATCTTTAGAAAAGTGGAAATATACTGAGAGAAAACAAGTTCCAAAGAAGTTTTATTTAAGATAATCTGTAGTTATAAAATATAATTACTTAGATGTAGGAGTTGCATGATACAAAAATATATGCAACAAGTAAAATACTTATTAACTATCATGTTATTAAAAATAAATATTGGAGTTTTATGTTTTAAAAATTAGGGCACAGGGAAAATTACTCAAGATCAATAGACATGGCTATAAGTCTTGAAGATTCCCTCTGTCCCTATAGGCCACAGAACTGGCTTGTTACTAATTGCAAAACACAAACAGGTAAGTTACTTAGCTTTCAAAATAATCTTAAACAAGTTTCGCTCAAAAACATTTCGAATTACATTTTGCCGAAGATTGAGAACTTTTTTCTGATTCATACTGTATATTTTGAAGAGGGCTAGGTGGGGAGAAACGCTATTTTGAATATTTTTTTCGAAAGTCAAGATAGTTTTTTTTTTTTTTTTTTTTAACCACGCTTTTTATTAACTTCACCTGTATGTTTGTGAGTTTGTGAGTTTGTAACTCTCCTTATTTTATGTATGTTCACCGATTACTCCGAAACCATGCAACCGATTAACTTGGTTTTGGTGTTAAATGAAAGACGATACTCTCGAATTGGTACCACTTTAGTTTCATCGAAATTGGTTCAGTACTTTTTTAGTAATTAGGCAAAAACAGGGTTCGCACACTCCTTATATTTTGTAAGGACTCCGGCACCACTATTAATAATAAGAAAATTTATATTTAATTTTTAAGAAACAGAATTCACAACCACCTCTTCGATTTGCCGTTTACGCACGTTTTTTCTGCAGTGAAATACATTGAAAATACTGTAAAATTTTAGTGGTAGAGCTGTGCGAACCCTGAAAAACTAATAAAATTAGTGATTTTTCGCTAATTAAAAGTGTTGAATACGTTCACGGCATGGAGTGTAGACAGCATGGCCGAGCGGTCTAAGGCGCCGGATTGAAGCTCTGTTTTTCGAAAGAGATTGTGGATTCGAACCCCACTCCTGACATTATTTACATCTATGTAAAATTAAAAAAAAAAAAAAAATCCGAATTACCATTTTTATTTTTAACCGGCTTCAGAAAAGGAAGAGGAAGTTATCAATTCGACGCGTATGTATTTTTTTCTATGTATGTTCACCAATTACTCTGAAACTATCCAACCGATTAATTTGGTTTTTGTATTAAATATAAATATAGTTTAAAAAAACTAAAAACCACGCTTTTAAAGTAATCAAACTAAAAAGTGAAAAATAAATATAGTTTAAAAAAAAACTAAAAAATACGTTTTTTAAGTATATCAAACTAAAAAGTGAAAAAATAATTTGTACTATAAGCTGAAAACGAAAATAAATGAAAAATACTATATTACTATAAAACCATTGTTATTATAGAAATTAATAATTAATAATAATAATTAATAATAAATTAATAATTAATTGCTTATTAATTTACAATTAATAAGCAATAAATAAAATTATCGTGGAAAAAAAGCGTGGGGTGCTGCTTAAGAACTGATAGATGGAGCATGGTAGATGGAGCACCCCACGCTTTTTTTCCACGATAATTTTATTTATTGCTTATTAATTGATTTCTATAATAACATTGATTTTATAGTAATATAGTATTTTTCATCTATTTTTGTTTTCAGCTTATAGTACGAATTATTTTTCACTTTTTACTTTGATATACATAAAAAGCGTGTTTTTTAGTTTTTTTAAACTATATTTATTTTATTATTATTTTTTTGCATTAGACTATTTAAAATTTATTTTTGAAAGTACCAATTCATCACAGAAAATAAAACTTAAAAAGGTAGATCTTAATTCTTTCTCTGTACCGTTAAATCTTTTGATTCTGTTAGTTTTCACTCAACAACTACATAAACAAAACAAGAAACCAAATTTTTCGGATAACAGTTTCCTTTTTGGATTACCTCACAAGAAATTATTTGCTATGTTTTAACAGGTCTGAAGGAATTATACTATGAAAAATCATAAAGTAAGCTTTCAAACGAGAAAAATTTAAACGCAGTAAAAAAAAAAAAAATCAAGACTTTTTGCGATAATTGGGTGTATATCAATTGTAATTTGGATTGGAAAAACATAAACTGTATTTACAACTTCGATCCCCATATCTATGAACTACACTTAGGCAGTTGAGATAAGCAATTCGTCATTGTATTAAGGCTACTGGTTATAATACTCTTCCGAATTCTCATCCGTAATGTTAAGTCTATGGGCGTTTGATGCATTCTTATACTTAAAATATTTCGTCAGAAAATTAGTATTTTTAACTTCTTCTTTTGGCATTCTCTTCTAAAAGGATGTCACTTTTTTTTCTTAGTTTTAAAAATATTTCTAAAATTTATGCTTTATTTAACTTTTTATGCATTGAAAACTGACTAAATAGAAGTAAAATTTCAACACTTCATGTAAAATTAAGCATAGATTTTAAAAATGATTTGACAACTAAGAAAAAAGTGACGTCCTTTAACCCTTTAGGGACCAGCGACACGTATACGTGCCGCAAAAAGTTTTAATAATCCTTCATTATCGAAAAAAGGAGTTTAAAATATAATTTTTCTGAGGAGATATTTTAAATGTACGAATGCAAAGAATGCTTGATTTAACATTTTTCTTGTTTTAAATTGCTTGCAGAGAACGAGTTTTTAGCTTACAATGTTATATTTTTACGATTTATAATATTAAAATTTTAAAATTTCGAAATTCTAAAAAATTTAGTTCGAAAAATCGTTAAAATATGGCACTGTTATCTGAAATACCCATTCTTTACTTGCGATCTAAAACAAGAAAAATGCCAAAACAAGCATTCTTTGCAATCAGAACACAATCTTTTCAAAATAGCCATCGTTGAAAATGTTTGTATACGATTTTTACAACTTACCTAATAAATAAACCGTTTACCGCATAATTTTATCGATCTTTGTTTTTGCGAAATTTAATTTTGAAATCAGGGCCTTATTCGCTGGACACCCTGTAAATACTAACGCCTGCAAATTCGCACCTGTCCAGAAATTAGCTAACGAAAGTTCAATGTGTTTTGCGTTCTTGAATGGAGAAAATTAAAATATACTAACATTTTATAACATTTAGATCAATTAAAAAATTTAACTTCATATCTGATAATGGTAAATAATCACACGGCGAAAATACAATAAATTAAACGCCAAAAGCTATTTTATTTTCTACGTGTTTTATTTAAACAACCTTTGTTAGTTGCGCTATTCATTACTATAATACGAAAAATATCACATACATTTTCTCTTATGTTAATTTTTTTATGTCCATGCAGAATGTAATATCACACGAAAAATAACACGTATACTTTCTCTTATGTCAAAATCTTTCTCTCTCTTTCTCTTTTTAAAAGCACTTTCCAACAAAGTTCAAAAGTGCTTATCTAGTCTGTCCGTGTTCTAGTCTGTCCGCGCTCTAACTCCCGTAAATATACTCTGATTGATTTGAAATTTTTGGACGCTATTGACCTTTACCTCAGCACGAACCCTATTGAAAATGAAGTTTCTACCATGATTAGTTTTTTTTACAGAGAGAGTCAAAAGTTTCCCATTACATTACGGCCTATGTGGGAAAATCGTTTCAAAGGAATTTTAAAAATGTCATACCCTCTCAAACATGTTAAAATTTATATGCATTCAGAAGATGGACTAAAATATATATTCTTTAAAATATGAGGTGAAAATATAGCTATTATTCATTTACAGGGCCACACAAAAGAATTCCATTAGATAATGGTAAAGAGGGGGAATTATGTGAAACATATTTTAAATATATTAAATTTTTTCATGTATAATAAAATTGATATGTATCTCTGAGGCTTAATATAAATTATACGATACTGTTTTGAATAAAATGAAATTCATCGCATTTACAGGGACACTCAAAAGATTTCAAATAGTAAATTCTTTCCGAAGTACTGTATATGTATCCGATGACGGCTAATGGATGGATGAAATGTATTTTAATTATGACATGTGCATTTAAGTTTCACTAAATCTATGCACATTACATGGTGTGTATAAATGCTATAGTTGAAATACAGGGCTACCTAAAAGAGTTCGTCAACGTTAATGAATATGAACATAAATTACTTAAAGGTGGTTTTTAAATACGTTATGCATTTTTACGCTGAACTGTATACAATTTACTAAGAAATGTTTGCAGAATATCGATAAAATGCTATATACAGTGCCACGCAAAGAACTGTGTGCATAGACACCTATGAATGATAATTTCTGAAAATATGATTTAAGTTGTCTTAAGAGTGTTTTTGTTTAAAATATATTTTAGCTTAATACTGACGTGTAATAAAGGTACAAGGTTAACTACAGGGCTGAACAAAAGTATTCAAGTATGTTTCCATCTGTTAGTATAAATTGCTGAAAAAGAAATTTCAAGCTACTAGGCACTTTCTTGCTTAACTAAATTTTCCCATTATATAGTACATATATCAACTGACAGATCAAATACACGGCTGTTCAAAAGTATTGGAATACATATTTGACTATAAACCCTTATTTTCCTAAATAACGAAGTTTTGTTAAAGATTTCATGAAGTATTGGGAAGTGCTTCATAATCTATGCTTAACGCATAATTTTTTTTTTTTTTTTTTTTTTTAATGCACGTGCAGAATTAACAACGCTGAATGGGATATTATATAATATGAAAGATATCTGAATAGGCTTTAGACACTGTACACTCAATTTTCAGACTCGTTGTTTGATAAAACAATTTATTCAAACTTCAACTTTTTTGGGGGAAAAATTTTTTTAAACTCCAGTTGGTTTTGATGTATTTATTGTATGTATGTCAGTATAATATTTGTTATGTACCTTTAAAAATTTTTAACCGACTTCAAGGAAGAGGTTATGATTTCGACCTGTATGTATTTCTTGTTCATTCATAAATTCTTTAAATATGAACCGATTTTGATAATTCTTTTTTTTTTTTTTTTTTTTTTTTTTTTTTTGTTTAAAAGTACAAGATACCCTTGTGGTCCCATTTTAATTTCATTGAATTCTGATGATTAGAATTTTTTTAAATAAAAAAATATGGATTTAATAAAAAAAAATGATTTGTCTCAAATTATCTTTTATTGTTGCAACCGTTTTAAAATCATAAGCATATTAAAACAAGGGGCATAAAATCTCGTTCGAGTTCGTTAATGGGCAAAATCGGACCAAGGTAGTGGAAATAGGGAGGGTTTTTTCAAAACCGAAAAAACGCGATCACTTCTTAATTAAAATAGATATCGAATCCGTTTAAAGTTTATATTATTTCTAAAAAATGGGCTAAAAGTTTATGTATGACAGATTTTTGATAAAATTAAAAATGGGCTCAAGGGGCGAAAAAAACAGGGTTTTTGGGAGAAAAAAATTCATAACTTCGTCAATTCTCAAGATATGAAATCCAATTAAATTTTTTATAAATGTACTCAACATTATCTAAAACTTTTGTGTTTACAAGTTGTTAATTATTAATGCACACACTACACAAATTATTCCATATGCACTGGTTCTTTAAAAAAAACTCTTTATTAAAAGAATAACACTCACTCGCAGCTCACTGCTGCATTATCGTCTGCACTTATCTCAACCACAACTTTAGAATAAAAGCAGAAAAAACAATTCACTTCCTTTCACTTTCTCAACACTGACATTTTAATTATAGGTAGCACGGTATCGTCTGCCTACATGGAACATACCGGCCCCCATTGACATGTTTCACATTCAATAATAATTCTTTTCTTACTAAGTACACTAATTACACAAATAAATACAAAAGGTCATTATATGTGTTACTTAAATATAAAATTGAAAGAAAAAACAATATAACACTCACACACACACATATATATATATATACATTTTTTTTAAAGTACTATGGGTTTCAGGCATAGGTAAAATACATATTTTACTAATCGATCTTTTAAAAATTCCATTCTGAGTTTTTACCTGAACTACGTGAATTTTCTTACCATTACCATAACATACTTCAATAATTCTGCCTAAAGGCCACTTATTGCTTTATATATTTTCCTCTACTAACAACACTAGATCTCCTATTTTTACATTATCCTTTTCAAATCTCCACTTACCCCTCTGTTGTAATTCACTTAAATAATTATGATGCCATTTGCGCCAAAAAAGTTGTACAGTTTTAGTTATTCTTTGCCATTTTTTGAGGCGATTTTCTTTTATATTGGTTAAATCAGGCTCAATAATGACATTTAATGGTATGTTTATAAGAAAATGAGCTGGAGTTAGGACTCCAAAATCATCTGCGTCATCTGATAATGGACTCAAAGGCCTCGAATTTAATATTCCCTCTATTTGTATCACTACTGTAAGAAATTCCTCATAAGTGAGATTAGCACCTCCCACAATTCTCTTAAAATGACATTTAAAGGATTTTATTGCGGCTTCCCAAAGACCCCCGAAATTGGGTGATCTGGGGGGAATAAATTTCCACTCAATGCCTTCACTAGACAAATATGCTGCTAATTTCTCATCAGGTTTTCTTACTAATTCATAAAAGACTCTAAGTGTTTTATCTGCCCCAATAAAATTTTTTGCATTATCAGAATACAATTTGGCACATTTACCTCTGCGTATTATGAATCTTTTCAGTGCCGCAATAAATGATTCGGAAGTTAAATCTGAAACAATATCTATGAGCAGAGTTGGGCAAAATACATCGAAAAATCATTTTCGATACAAAATACAAAATACATTAGTTTTAGAATCCAAAATACAAAATACAAGATACTTTTCAAATTGAAAAAGTTCAAAATACAAAATACATGTATTTTGAAAATACATTCAAAATACAAAATACATTTGAAAATTTAAAAAAAAAAGTCTATGAGATTATATGTTTGCACGGGCCGTGTCCGACAAAGTTAGCTGGCCAATTTTAATCCCGACACTCGGGTCGGGCCTGACAAGACCTGTTTTTCAGTCGTTCCGAGCCACTCCGGGTCAGGTATCGGTTTTTTTTTTCAGAAAGATAGACTCAGATGGGCCGCGTCATCACTCTTTCGGGTCCCGGGCTTTACTTTATTATGTAGATTCGGGCCGGGCCTGACTAATTCCTTCCAGATCGGATCGGGATTAGATTTTATTCTTTCTAGAGCACTAATTGCGGTAGTCGAAAATATTAGTATCAAACCGACCCAGTCCGTATGAAAATCATTGGCTCATTCCGTCTTGGTCAGCCTATGGGAAAAATCAGTAAAATCTGGCCCGACCCAACAATTTTTTTTTCAAAAAAATGTACGTATTTTTAAATTGCTATAATTTTACCATTAAAATTATTATTATTCTTTATGAATAGTAAGTATGTTTCTGGATAATAAAATTAAAGCACAGCAAAGGGAACTGAAAATGAATCTGTCTATAAATTCCGTCTTAAACAGGGAATGTATTGATTCATGCAAAATAAATTTAGCAAGAAAAAAGAATGTAATACATTTAGAACAAGCAATGTTTCTCGTTCCTGCTAAGAAATAAACCTGTCTATTATCTATTTTTTCTCCTCTCCTGTGCGAATAATTCTCAGAAGATTTTACTGTATAGCATTTTTCGACTTTTAAGTTTCCAAGACATAAAATGATATTAAGGCTGCTCTCATCTGTTCTGCTGAGCAAAAGCAAAATGTTTTGACACATTTACAAATCCTTTTTTTAACGGAAAATTATACAATTGGAAGGCCTGACTATGGAAGCGATTTGGAATCGAACTGAATTTTCCATTTTTGTATCAATAAATTATCTGTTGAGTTATAATGATTTCGATCACGTGACAAGCACGATTTTTACCCCAGTTTCAGTGGTTATTATTCTTTCGCGAGGAAATTCGATTCAAAACGCCCACTTTGACACTATTTTCTGAAAAATCTATTGTGTTTACAAATTATGTGAAAATGAGTGGCAATTAAATATTTTCTGCACCTGCTAGCTTTATGCATTTCCAAGCAAAAATAAATTAAACATGTGTCATGAAGTTGCCCTTTTTGACTAAGAACAGTCTTAATTATAACAAAAACGTTTACATAAAAATAAATATTCATTTTAAAATTAAATATCGCAGTCCAAAGCGCTTTTTTTAAAGAAAGTCTATAGACTTTCTTTTAAAACATGGAAAAAATAAGTATTTTTTGATTAGAATTCCTCGTACTAGACCACATCGACACATAAATTTATGTTTTTTGGAAATTTAATTGGTCCGGGCTAATCAAGTTTTTGTACGAACAAGGCCTGGACGAACTTTTATCTTTTAAATCGAACTGGACTAATTCCGGGATTTTGCTTTTTGTATCGGACTGTGTTAATATTTCTCTTCTATGGACCGAACTTTAACTTTAAACTGGTTCGAGCCAATAATTTTTGTTTTGTGTCGGAATGGGTCGAACAAAAAAGGTCTTTGTTCGGTTTAAACCGGACATAATAATTTCGGCCTGTGTAGACCTCTTATTTGTGTTTGCACAATGCAACTTTTAAGCGTTTTTGTAAAACCGATTAAATTCTTTGGAATTATAAACTATCAAAGTAAAGAAGCAAAAGGAAAGATAGATAAAGAAAACAAATCAATCTATTTGAAAATATTCTTTATAAAATAAACGAAGAATACCTACAGATAAAATGTTAAAATGTATACAAAAATATAAAATCTTTCTTGGGTATAATTCAGCTTCATTTTAAGCATAGGAGTAAAGTGTTATCAAAACAATCTATAAATCAAAATTATGTTTGGAAATTACAATTGGCCTTCAAAAGAAAATATAGTTCTCAAATTGAAAAGTACCTAATAAATATCTTTTTGGAGAATTTACAATTAAGGATAGACAGAGCAGGTTTTTATGGCCGAAACTGAATTTCGGTGATTGGTAGTAATAGTTAATAATAATACATAACAGAATATGAAGTTTGGTGGCATTTAGTGCATTAGTTCTTGTTAAAATCCTGAAAAATGAAGCACAACAGTGCCACCTGCTGGACGATTTGCACCAACACTTTATTAGTGACGATTTATATTAAGATAAAACTAAATCTGAAATTCGTTGAGAATCCATCCATTACTACTTGAGATAGAGCTAGTGCAGAAATCATGAAAAATACAGCATAGCAGCGTCACCCATCTGATGAGCAATTCACACCAAAATTTAATCGGCAACAACTTATGTCAACGTCTAACTGAATCAGAAATTTGATGAAAATTCGTGCACTAGTTCTTGAGATACAGTTTTTGCGAAAACTGTGAAAGACGAAGCATATCAGCGCAATATTTTGGAAAAGTTACACCATTACCTAATATCTAAAATAACTTGTGTAAATGTCTAACTGAATCTAAAATTTTATTAAATTCTGTACATTAATTCTTAAGATAGAGGATCCACAAAATTTGTATTATACACTGATAAACTTACAAATAGACATTTTCCTAAAAACTGTCAGTGTTCAGGACCTTCAAAAATAGTAACCCGTTTACAATCTGAAGTCGAACTTTTTCATGAATCCAATACCTTTTTGTTGTAAAACAAGATCTATCATATCATTACATGTGAAACTTTTGAAGCAACAATCAACTTTAAAATACATCAAATGGTAAGGTTTTTAATTTTCAATACAGAAAAGAAATACAGATAAGTAAAAAAAAGTGCGATTAAGTAAAATCCGAAACGGCAGTTCTATAATTATTTTTGGACGTATACATAAACACATATATGTAAAAGAATTGTACAGCTTCCTTCGAAAGTTAAATATGTACAATAAATAAATAATTCGGTTTGTTAAAAATATAATTCGTTAATGCCTCAAACTCTACTACGCAAATACAATCATGCTTCTGATAAATAATAAATAAGAAATAATTTTAAAAGGAATATTAAATAAACATGTTAAATATTTTCGTTTAAATCTTGGGAATATCATAATGTGTAAAAATAAAACGTTTGGGGTATCATGATACCAAATAAGTTTATTAAGTTAATTTTTTTAAAGTCATGTTTCTTATGTTTAATAATTGTCTTCTATCAATGCATCATTCTTCGTCATGGTCTGTTTTAAAAACCCTTCAATCTTGAATGAGTCATTAGATTAAAAATTAGGGGCGTGCGAAGAAAAAACTGCATCCGAGGCAAAGTTTCAATTTGGCGAACCCCCCCCCCCCCTCCAACCCAACTTCTCTCTGTAATAGGCCAAAAATAACGTTGGTACTATAAGTTTGGCGCCCCCTCAATTTCAACGGCTAGGGCAACAGCCCCTCTCCCCCTTTATCACGGCGCTGTTAGAAATACTTTAAATACTCATAACGTAATTTTCCGTCAGTTTTATTGCAAAGATGCATTTAAACATAAGCATGCTATATTTGAAATAATGATTGCAAATAAAAAATTGCTATTTAAATATGAATACACTGTTTTCTCTGAAAGAATCATTTATTGATTTTTTTTTTTTTTTTTTTTTTTATTAATTTGCAAGTTAAATGTTAAACATTTTGAAAATCTCTGAACAATGAACGTTGATCTCGGTTGATACATAAATTCTCGGGATACTCAGGATACATAAATAACTTCACAATTAGTAATGTATAAATTTCTATGCTTATAAATCTGTACAAAATACAAAATAATGCTTCATTAATCTTTTGTAAATTTTAGTCTAAACAAATATATGCACATGCCCGCATATTGAAAATCATAAATATTCTTCTAAAGGGGGGATAATTTTGTAATTAAACAAATTAACATTCTCATTGATATTAAAAACTTTCATCTGTAAAACTTCCGTTTACAATCGAAACTCAAAAAATAATCAAACTTTGGTTTCGTACAGCAATTTTCGTTTCGGTCCGATACGGTAGTTTATATTTTCATTGAGCTATTTTATTTTAAACCGTATAAAATAAAACATAAAACGAGTCAAAAAAAAAGTGCGAAGTTACTCTAGATAAACATGTATCTTCAGCAAGGACAGGTCTATAATCAAAAAACCAATATTTGATATACTCAATAATAAATACAATTAATGAAAATCTGAATTGTATATCAATAAATATAACTACTTGTATAATAAAATTCGCTCGCAAATGAATATCACGAGTAACTTAAAATTTACCCGAACTTTGATAAAATAAATACAAAAGGACTAGAAAAATAATGTTCCGATCAATGTATAACGGTATAAAATTAAAAATCTTAGATGTGTTTTAAAGTTGATTGTTGCTTCAAAAGTTCCACTTGTATTACATATATCTTGTTTTACACATTTGTCATGCTACTTTAACAACTGCCATTATTATCAACAGAAATTATTTTTTTAAAAAAATTCCATATAGTACAGCGCAACGTGTTCTATCGCAATACAGTAAATCTTTTGGTACATTATCATTTGAAGCTGGGAAAATATCAGGCATTCTTTCTCAAAACAAACATTAAATTACATTTCTTTTCTACTATTACATTACTTTTTTTTTGTATGGTTCTTGAAAAAGCACTAGACACTGCAAAAATCTAAATAATTCTTCCTGTTTATAGCTCAGTAGTTTTTGTCATTCGCTAAGAAACGTTATAATTATAAAACCTAGAACTTTAGAATTGTAACAATTCAGCAAAAATGCCTAAGTAAAACAGAAGTATTGATTCTAATCCTTATCGTATCTGTAGTTGTAAAGTATGTTTGGATTAACTTTCAGAAACGAACCCTATAAGACAAAACAAAACAGACAGGCTCGTATTATTCTTTTATGAATTTTACACCTGCGGTTTCAACGAAGCAGCTGGAAACCTACAGAAATGTATTTTGGATATGAAATGTATTTTCAAAATACAAAATACTTGAAAAACTCATTTCAAAATACATTACCAAAATACTTTCGTTTAGTGAGGTTAAAATACAAAATACAAAATACAAATGTATTTTGAAATTGTATTTCAAATACATGTATTTTCGATACTGCCCATCTCTGTCTATGAGTATAGCCTTAAATACAAAACAAGCAAAAATACAGACATAATTTTTTTGTAAGATGGTCCTACGTGCATAACCAATTTTGATCATAAATGGCCCACACAGATCAACACCCAAAATATTAAAGCAATAGTCTAATTGGACTCTATCCCTGGGCAAATCGCCCATCAATTGATTTGCAATAACTGGTTTAGCTTTAAAACATGGGATGCACTGATGAACCACCTTTCGACACATTGCACGACCATTTATTGGCCAAAATTTATTTCTTACTAAGGATAGTAAAGTTGACGCACCAACATGCATATATTTCTTATGATAATAATTTATATCAATTACAGTAAATTTATTACTCTTTGGTAAAATCGCCGGGTGCTTTTTTGAAAAATTTAGATTACTATTATTTAACCTGCCACCAACCCTTAAAATTCCAAATTCATCTAAATAAGGGTTGAGGCCTTTTAACTTGCTACTCGGACTTACCGATCCTTTAGTCTGAAGACTATGTATGTCTGCACTGAATTCATTATTTTGTATTGATTTAACTAAATGTCTCTCTGCAAGCTCCACTTCTGACGTACTCAAGGGTCCATTACACTTATAAAGAGGGTTTCTTGTATTCATCACAAATCTGAAAATATAACTAAGAATACGCACAATCGTTAAATAATTATTACTAAGATTAATCAAGTTATATACAAAACAATTCTCGGTAATATTGCAATTTATAACATTAAATTCATTCAAGGATTTAACATTAAATTTGAGCTCTTTATTGAACTCATGATTTGTTTCTGGTATGGTTATTGTACGTTGAGGATAATCACTGTTCTGAAGAAATGAAGGTCCCTTCCACCACAATTCACAGTTTGCAAGTTTGTCCGGATCTATACCTCTGGAAAGTTTGTCAGCAGGATTTTCTTCTGAGCAAATATGATGCCACTGTTCAGCACTAGAGTTTTCTTGTATGTTAGCCACTCGATTTTGAACAAATTGGTTAAGGTCGATAGGTTCCTTTTGAATCCATGCTAACACAATCATTGAATCTGACCAAAGGAAAACATTAGTCACTATTACTTTCATGGATGATAATACTCTGTTTAACAATTTGGTTAGCAACACTGCTGCACATAATTCCAATCTTGGAATAGTTAGACTCTTTATCGGTGTAACTCGCGACTTGCTAGCGATTAAATTCACCATCACATTTCCTAAGGAATCACTGGATTTGCAATAAACTGCTGCCCCATAGCAACGTTCTGAGGCGTCAGCAAATCCGTGTATTTCTATAATTTCTGGGTTTTCAATTATAATACGCCTACAAATTTTTATATTATTTACACATTTAAATGACATAAGAAATTGATGCCACTCATGAAACTCTGATTCAGGAAGCTCGTCATCCCAGTCAATATTGATTCTCCACAATTTTTGCACTAGTATTTTGGCTTTAGATATAACTGGACCAAGAAGTCCCAGTGGATCAAAGAGTCTCGCGATTGTTGACAATACTTCTCGCTTTGTGTAGGAATTGCTCAGTTCCACCTTAACTCGAAAAGTGAAACAATCATCTCTTGGGTTCCACGAAACCCCTAACGTTTTAGTTTCAATTTCATTTTCAATTTTGTACCCTTCTTCATATGTCAGCGAAAGATTTTTATCACTTGTACACCACTTATGGAGTCTCATACCTGCTTTATGCATAATCGCTATGAGCTGTCGCTGCAACTCTTTGGCTTCTTCAAGCGTAGGTGCACCGCACAAAATATCATCCATGTAAATATTTTCTCGAAGAACCGATGCTGCCATCGAATAATTATCTCCTTTATCAATCGATAGCTGGTTGAGAGTTTTCATTGCTAAATAAGGCGCACTAACTGTACCGTATGTAACGGTCTGTAGTTCAAAAATTTTATGCTCTTCCTCGAAATTATCGTTCCACAAAATTCTCTGCAATGCTTGCTGACTAGGATCAATATTGATCATTCGATACATCATTTGAATATCCGCAGTCAGTGCATAAGTATGCTCTCGAAAACTAACCATAATCGTGAATAAGTCATTCTGAATAACACCGACATTATATTGCAATGAATTAAGTGATGTGCCATTTGTTGTTGTGGTAGAACAGTTAAATACAACTCTCAGTTTTGTGGTGGACTTTTCTGGTCTAAAAATACCATGATGTGGGGCATAATACACGACGTCAGGTTCTTTCACTTCTTTAACCTGTTTCATATGCCCCAATATTTCATATTCATTTAAAAAATCTTTATACAATTTGAAGTATTTCTTATCTTTTGATAAGCGAGTCCACAGCGATTTGAGTTTTTTAAGAGCAAGCTCCCTAGATTGGCCTAAACACGAAGGATTTTCCTTTAAAGGCATTTTCACCACGTATCTCCCTTCCTCATTTCTCCAATGCGTGCGCGCAAAATGTTGCTCACATATCTCAAATTCCTTACTTTTTGATAACTCTACTTCGACGTTTTCAACTTCCCAAAACTTTTTTAATGTTTGGTTTAAATCTTCCTCCCGAATTAGCCCACAATGAACTTTTACATCACTTTCCTGCTCTATGCATCCACTAGCCACATACCCAAATACGGTATTTTGCAAAAGTAAATTTGAACTCTGAGAATATATTTGTCCCGGTCTTAATAACTCATAAAATGTTTCTGCCCCCCACAACATATCAATTTTATCAGGGAAATTAAATCTATATTCTGCTAATATAGTTAAATCTGGTACTTCAACATTTATGCTAACCACTTGTTGCGGAATTAAATCTGTAATTTTTCTTACCTCTAGCATAGTCCATTCTCTTTCAAAATTTTTATCTCTATTCGCGATTTTTGTATTTACGCAGCCTTTTATTGTCATAGAAGTGTCATCCAAACATGAAATTAAAGTATTCGTTTTATTAATTCTAAGCTGCAATCGATTAGCACACTGTGAAGTAATCAAACATGCTTGTGAACCGACATCTAGTAAGCATCTAACTTCTTGCCATTCCGAAAACTTATCTTTAATGAGGATACGCGCCGTACTTAATAAAACGGATTTTGTTTTTTTTATTTTTCACAAAACTAGAGGCGACAGTCTGACTCGGAGGGTAGGAAAGGATTTCCTCGGGTTGTGAATTTTTTATTCCTGCAACCGATTGAAACACATGACCAACATTTTTATTTTGATTATTTAATTCCTTCTCTTCTCTAGGAAAGTGTATTAGTTCAGAATGCGGTAGTTTACATCTAGCACAATTTTTAGACTTACATTTCTGTGCGCAACAATTATAATTTAAACATTTGAAACATGCTTTATTTAATTTCACAACTTCTACTCTATCTTTAATGGACAGTTTTTTGAATTGCGGACAAGAATGTAAACCGTGATACTCATTAGATTTACACAAGACACATTTGACATTTTTTGTTTCCGAAAAAAATATATTTGAAGCGCTCCTCTGAGGCCGATTTTGAAATTTATTTGTCGCTATACGTTTATTTTCATTTATCGTATTTCTCGAATACACATTTGATTCACCTTTAGATTTATTTTTAATCGACAAAAAAATATCGCATTCTCTTCCTAGTTGCTGTGGTTTAAAATACGACTCTGATTGTTTAATTGCGATATGATTCATTAATTCGCGATCTAAAGAACTGAAAATTTTATCTGAAACAATCAGATCGCAAAATGATTTAAAATCATTTACCTCACGCAAATTACAGTAATACTGAAAAATTGAACTCAGCCTAGCTGCAAATTGAACGTAACTTTCCGACGGTAATTTTTACGCACTCTTGAAATTGTTTAAACATTCTTGTGCAGTAGGTTGAAATTCCCTTAACACTATATTTTTCAATTTATCATAACTAATCAACTCTTCCTCTGATAAATAGATCATTAAATTGCTCGCTTTTTCGCCGAGAATATTTAACAGAATTTCGGCCATAAACTCTTCAGGTACATTTTTAGTTCGAAACGCTTTCTCAAGAGATTGAAAAAAAAGATTAAATGACTCAGCTCTCGTTGGTAAAGGAATAGTTAAAGTTTTAATACTTTTAATAAAACTTTCCAAGTTATTGTTCCCTATTTCCGTTTCCGATTTTTCTGTTACGGACGGCAAATTTTCCCGAGATTCTTTACGCAATTTGGCTATTTCTAATTCTTTCTCTAACTGAGCTAGTTTAATTTTTTCAAATTCCGAATTTTGTAATTCTAACTCCTTTTCTAATTGCGCTAATTTATTTTTTTCTAATTCTAATTTTGTTTTCTCAGTTTCTGTTCGTGATTTATACTCCTCAACAACCGAATTAACGATGCTTTTTAATAACTGCTCATTTGAGTAATATTCACTATTCTCTATAATATTTCTTAAATCAATAATTTTACTACTTTCAGGAGCAGTTAAACCCAATTCCTCAACTAAAAGCTTAAGCTCGTATTTATTTAGATTATCAATAACAGACATAATTTAATCAAAATAAACTAAAAAATTGCTTTTACCTCACTCAAATCGCTGCGGAATTCAGAGGAAGACTCATTATAATTCTTAAGTTTATCATCTTAAACACAATATTTCACTTGTTTGAGCACGATATTATTCGAAGATTCTCATGTTGAACGTTGACAGATCTATAATAGAACTCTTAATATAACATCAGCACATAGTTCAAATTCGATGATTTTTCACTCTCATAAATAATTATTTTCACCTCCGGCTCGAAGGATCATGTTAATTATTAATGCACACACTACACAAATTATTCCATATGCATTGGTTCTTTAAAAAAAACTTTATTAAAAGAATAACACTCACTCGCAGCTCACTGCTGCATTATCGTCTGCACTTATCTCAAACACAACTTTAGAATAAAAACAGAAAAAACAATTCATTTCCTTTTACTTTCTCAACACTGACATTTTAATTATAGGTAGCACGGTATCGTCTGCCTACATGGAACACAAGTGTTTGATAGGGCCAATTTTTACTGATGAAAAAAATTAAAAACGAAAAGAAAAATGGGGGAGAAAAAACAAAAAAATCCATAACTTACCCAATTCTTAAGCAATCAAATATAATTACATTTATTTTACATCTTCTCAATAATATCTACAACTTTTATGTTAACAAGTTTTTCATAGGACCAATTCTTATATCAAAAATAAATTAAACAAAAATAGGAGTTGGAGAAAAAACCTTAAATCACAACTACTTATATTCTGACTCATTTTTAAATTCATTTTCGATTTTAAACGCATCCAAATGGCACAGCCTCTTATTTAGGAACTTTATAATATGACGTATTGGAAAGTGTTTTGATAAAGGCAGAATATATTTTAAAAGGGCTGCCAAAAAGGGTATTTTGAACAGAATTTCCCGAAGTAATAGGAATTGAAAAATTGAGGAAGTATAACAAATTGCGTTTTTTCTGAGTCATTTTTAACCCCACTTTTGTTCTCAAACGCATCCAATTTACAGGTCCTCTTATTTATGAATTATATAGGAAGACGGATTGGCCAGTTTTTTGATAAAGGCAGAATATATTTCAAAAAAGGCTTCCAAAATGATCACTTCGCACAAAATTTCCCAAAGCGATCATGATTAAAGAATTGAGGATGTTTTCAAATAACAAATTGGTTATTTTATGACTCATTTTTAAATTCAATTTTGCTCTCAAACGCATTCAATTGACAGTTATTTGTTATTAAGGAACTGTGTAACGGGCCGCAATGGTCAGTTTTTTTTATAAAGGCTAAATATATATTTTAAAAAAGCTGTCAAATTGGGCACTTCGCACAAAATTTCACAAAGCTATCTTGATTAAAGAATCGTGCAGGTATTCAAATAACAAGTTGGTTATTAGGTAGATTTCGTATGAAATACTGCGTATTGCGATAGCACCAATGTTGGAATTTCTGAAAATCTTTTGCAGATCTACGCCGATCATGACCCCTAGACCCCAAAATTACCACCAGTAAAAAAGTTTATACATATATATATATACAGGATGAGTCATAAATATCGAAACAATGGGCTATCTCCTCAAATATTGCCCCTAGACCCATACTTCCAATTACAAAAACTCATAAAAAAAGGTGAAATTTCTGATAAAATAAGTTGCAACTCCATGGGAGGTCTATTTTTAAAAAATACGAAAATTAAATTTTTATACGGCCCCCGTAGGGAAAAATTCCCAATTAGGAAATTATTGACAATTCCTTATCCATTCCTAAATTGAACAAAACAAATTTCATCTCCGTATCTAAAAATTCCACAGAGATATTAAATCCCAAAATCCTCAAAAAATCCTGACTTACACCACCTTTCTCTGCCTCTAAACTGTGATTTCTTGACTCAATTTCAACGCTTGTTAGGGAACATGCACAAATTGCAATTTAATAAAAATCGGTTTAAAATAGCGCTTGCGCCTTTTCTTTGGACATAAAATAGCAACGTATAGTTTTAACGCTGAATTGGTATACCAGACGTCTGCACGGGTCAAAATATCTAGGTCAGGTCCCAAACCGACCCATAGGGGAAAAAGTTCGGCGTGGCCTGAAAAAATGTCAACATCATAACCCGGACCGGTCTGGAAAATAGTTTAAATCATAGCCCGGTTCAGTCGCAAATTTCTACATAGTTTTTTAATTTGGTATGGGAAAAAAACGTTTCATATGACCAAAAAATTCTTTTATAACTTTTCGTTTTTTATATTTATACTTTTTATTATTAAAGAAACGCCAAAGGCTGTAATATATAATTATTTTATCAATGAATCTCTATTTATATGTAAATGTTGGAGCTTATTTTCTTTTCAGGTACTATTGCATTTATTTTGCATGGATCAACATGTTTTCCGTTTAAGATAGAATTCCGTCATAGGCGGATTTTTTTCCACTGGTTTTTAATGTATTTAATTTTTTTTTAGCCTTTGAATAATCTATTAAAAAAATGAATTTTAAAGGGTTTTTTTTTTGGTAAAATAAAGATTTTAAAATATATATGTTTTTCGTACAAAATTTGATTGAGCCGAATTTTATTCATTTTATGCACGTATTAAGTCAGTCAGATACAGTGATTTTAATACGGGTTTTGTCGAGACCGGGTTTGAAAATTTCATCCAGAGTGCACCTAAGTTGAAAGTAGTCCCCTCCTTTATGAAAAGTACGCTAGGCCCGGGCCTGGCGGGTTTTCAGAAAAAAGTAACCTCTCGGTCCTGTCCCTACCTGGGCCCAGAATACAGATTTTTTAACATCTTTTGGAGGACGATAAAAAGCCTGAAGTTGTCAGAGGTAAATTTAAAAAGAAAAAAAAAAGACTTAATCTGCATCTTAGAAAAAGCCTTTTTTAAAATAACTGAAGGACATTTAAACAATACACTTCTTTTTTATACATAATGAATTTTTTATCCTCTATTTCTTGTCTTTAAATTATTAAATGTTAAGAATTTTTAAAAGAAAAAAGAACTTGAAACACGTCATTTTTGATTTTTTTACATTAGTTTTGTTTCGGCAAATTTGAAAAAAATGTTTATTTTTGATAGAATGTTTCCTTTAAAAAACATGATTTTTTTAAAAGTTATATTATTTTTTCAATAATCATTTTTAATAGTTTTAAAATTAATATTAAAAAAACCCTTGGAACAAAACTAAAATCAGATTTTCATCTTCAATTGAATGGAAAGAAACTGGAATCCGATAAATAATGTTACGAGTTATAACGATTTTTGATTGTCCCATTTAAACCAGTACTAACCACATGAAACTTTTATAAATTGTATGAGAAATTTTAGAATGTGATTTTCTTGGCAAATTATAATTCTAACCATCACAAAAAAAGAAAAAAAATCAAAATTCTAACTCAAGAAATAGATTTTTTACGCGTTTTCTAGAACTGTTAAAGTAACATTGTTTTTTGAATTGCGCGCATTTCAATTTGTGTCTAATCCCTTAAAACCTGGTGAATTTTTTAAACGGCTATAATTTTGCGAATTTTGGAGATATGAAGATGTAATTTTTTGTGTCTTATTCAGGACTGAATAAGGAAAGTTTTCCTAATTGGAATTTTTGTCCTATGGGGGCCGTATAAAAATTTAATTTTCGTAACTTTTCAACTACACCCCCCATGGAGTCGCAATTTATCTTATCAAAAATTTCACATTTTTTTATGAATTTTTGCAATTGGAAGTATGGGTCTAAGGGCAATAGTTTCGATATTTATGACTCACCCTGTATATTATATATATATATATCACTTTCTTATCGACACGATAACTTGTATAGTTTTGCTCCTCTCAATCTCTTCCAAACGGATACATAAAATCAAGGGGTATAAAATCTCGGCTAAGTTCGTTAATGGGCAAATTCGGTCCATATGGTGTTTGTAAAAAAAAAAAAAAAAAAAAAAAAAAGCCATAATTTTTTAATTTAAATAGATATCAAATTGGTTTAAAGTTTATATTACTTCTTAAAAGTGGGCCAAAAGTTTATGCGTAACAGACTTTTGATAAATTTAAAAATGGGCTCAAAGGGCGAAAAAAACAGGTTTTTTGGGAGAAAAAAATTCATAACTTTGTCAATTCTCAAGATATTAAGTCCAACTAAATTTTGTATAAATGTTCGTAAAATTATCTAAAATGTTTGTAGTTAAAAGGTTTTGATAGGACCAACTTTTACTGATGAAAAAAATTAAAAACGAAAAGAAAAAGGGGGGGGGGTGAAAAAAGAAAAAAATCAATAACTCCGTAATTTTTAAGCTTTCAAATCTAATGAAATTTATTTTACATCTTCTTAATAATACCAACAACTTTTATATTGACAAGTTTTTCATAGGAAAAATTCGTATAGCAAAAATAAATTAAACAAAAATTGGAGTTGGAGAAAAAAAACCTCTAATCCAAACTGCTTACATTCTGACTCGTTTTTAAATTCATTTTTTATTTTAAACGCATCCAAATGGCAGATCCTCTTATTTAGGAACTATATAATGTTTCGCATTGGCCAGTTTTTTGATAAAGACACAATATATTTCAAAAAAGGCTGCCAAAAAAGTTATTTTGAACAGAATTTCGAGAAGATATCATGATTGAAAATTTGACGAAGTATTAAAATAACAAATTGCGTTTTTTCTGACTCGTTTTTAAATTCATTTTTGCTATCAAACGTATCCAGTTTACAGGTCCTCTTATTTAGGAACTGTATAATGTGACGCATTGGTCAATTTTTTGATAAAGACAGAATATATTTCTAAAAGGGCTGCCAGAAAGGGTCTTTTGAACAGAATTTCGAGAAGTTATAGTGATTAAAATTTCAGGAAGCATTCAAATAACAAATTGCGTTTTTTCTGACTCATTTTAAAATTTGATTTTGCTCTCAAATGCATCGATTTGACAGGTTCTCTTATTTAGGAGCTGTATAATGTGCCGTATTGGTCAGTTTTTTGATAAAGGCTGAATAAAATTTTACAAATGATGTCAAAGTGGACACTTCGCGCAAAATTTCCCGAAGCTATCATGATTAAGAATAGAGGTTATATACAAAATTGGTTATTTTATAACTCATTTTTAAATTCAATTTTGCTCAAACACGCATTAAATTGACAGTCTTTTGTTATTTAGGAACTATATAATGTACCGTATTAGTCGATTTTTTAATAAAGTCAGAATATATTTCAAAATATGTTGTCAAAATCAGCATTTGATCCGAATTTAGCTTAGGATGATTCTGATTACACCGGTCCATACAGAAAAATGAAATTAAAAATTTTTCAAAAGAGGACAAATAAAATTGTTAAACTGGGTTTATCTGTAATCAAATTTTTTTGTTGTTGTTGAAATGAGCGCTCTTCGAAATCTACCTCCGCTTATAGGCCAAACCCACAGGGATTTTCTATGACTCATTTTTAAATTCAATTTTGCTCTCAAACGCATTCAATTGATAGTTATTTGTTATTTAGGAACGGCGTAATGGGCCGTATTGGTCAGTTTTTTGATAAAGGCTAAATATATATTTAAAAAAAGCTGTCAAATTCGGCACTTCGCACAAAATTTCCCAAAGCTATCTTGATTAAAGAATTGTGTATGTATTCAAATAACAAATTGGTTATTTCATGACTCATTTTTAAATTCAATTTTGCTCTCAGACGCATTCAATTGACATTTATTTGTTATTTAGGAACTGTATAATGGGCCGTATCGGTCGATTTTTTAATAAAGTCAGAATATATATTCAAAATATGTTTTCAAAATGGGCATTTGAGCCGAATTTCGTTTAAGAGGATTTTAATAAAATCATTGCTTACAGAAAAATGAAATTAAAAAAATATTCAAAAGCGGCCAAATAAAGTAGTTAAACTGGGTTTATCTTAATAATATATATATATATATATATATATATATATATATTGGTTGTTGTTGAAATGAAAACTCTTCGAAATCTACATCCGCCTATAGGCCAAGCCGACAGGGATTTTTTTTTTAAATATATTCTGTGTTTATCAAAAAACTGACCAATGTGTCACTTTGTACAGTTTCTAAATAAGAGGATCTACTATTTGGATACGTTTAAAATAAAAAATGATTTTAAAAAGGAGTCAGAATATAAGAAGTTTGGATTTGAGGTTTTTTCTTCAACTCCTTTTTTTGTTTAATTTATTTTTGATGTAAGAATTGGTCCTATGAAAAACTCTTTAGTATAAAAGTTGTAGATATTATTTAGAAAATGTAAGATAAATTTAATTAGATTTGATTGCTTAAGAATTGAGTAAGTTATGGATTTTTTCTTTTTTCTCCCCTCTTTATCAATTCGTTTTTATTTTTTTTCATCGGTAGAAGTTGGGTCTATCAAAAACTTTTAAATGTAAAAGTTTTAGATAATTTTGAGAACATTTATAAAGAATTTAGTTGGACTTAATATCTTGAGAATTGACGAAGTTATGAATTTTTTTCTCCCAAAAACCCTGTTTTTTTCGCCCCTTGAGCCCATTTCTAAATTTATTAAAAATCTGTCACGCATAAATTTTAGCCCATTTTTAAGAAGTAATATTTTAAACGGATTCGATATTTATTTTAATTAAGAATTTATGTCGTTTTTTCGATTTTCACAAAAATCCTCCCTATTTCCACCCCCTTGGTCCGATTTTGCCCATTAACAAACTCGACCGAGATTTTATGCCCCTTGATTTTATGTAATAGTTTGAAGAAGATCTGAGCATAATTATGGAAGTTGTCGTGTCTAGAAGAAAGTGATATACACTGTTAGATAGATAGATAGAAATATAGATAGATAAAGATTTTTACTGATAGTAGTTTTGGGGCCTAGAGGTCATGATCGGCGTAGATATGCAAAAATTTTTCAGAAATCCCAACATGGGATACAATGCAATAGGTAGTATTAGGTAGTTTCATACGAAATCTACCTAAAAATTGAGGTATAACAAAGTATAACAAACTGCGTATTTTCGGAGTCATTTTTAAATCCATTTTTGTTATCAAACCCACCCAATTTACAGGTCCTCTTATTTAGGAACTGTATAATGGGGCGGATTGGCCAGTTTTTTGATAAAGGCAGAATATATTTCAAAAAAGGCTGCCAAAATGGGCACTTCGCACAAAATTTCCCAAAGCGATCATGATAAAAGAGTTGAGGATGTATTCAAATAACAAATTGGTTATTTTATGACTCATTTGTAAATCCAATTTTGCTGTGAAACGCATTCAATTGACAGTTTTTTGTTATTTAGGAACTATATAATGTGCGTATTCGTTGATTTTTTGAGGAAGGCTGAATATACAGGGTGTCCCAAAAGGTCGTTTACAATCTTAACATGCTGGTCTGTCATACCATGATGAACAATATTAAATAGGAAACTAAGGTTCCCAAACGTCTTCCAAAGGATATATGCGCCATTAAAGTTTAAGGTCCAAAAATTCAAATGCTTATAAAAAACAGAAAAATTGGTCGATTCGTTTGCGGTTTTCACTAAAACTATTCTTTATGTCAGTATTTCCTTGAAAATAAATTATAAAGATAAATTTCAAAAGATGTCGATAGAGGGCGCTTTAGACTTTGGAGTAACGATAAACTAGTTTTTACCATTATTTTTTGCATCTCATTAATTTTTTTTAGAAGCTTAGACATAAACTTAATTTTTGAGCTTAAAATCTAAATCGTTGGAAGTGGTTAAGTAGCGCAAACTGAGTTGCGGGGGAGGTTCAAATTTCAAATGATTATAAAAAACGGAAAAATTGGTCAATTGATTTGCGATTTTCACTAAAATTATTCTTTATGTCAGTATTATCTTGAAAATAATTTATAAAGATAAAATTCAAAAAATGCCGATAGAAGGCGCTTTATACTTTGGAGTAACGTACAACTATTTTTTCCGTTATTTCTTGCATCTCTTAAATTTTTTTACAAGCTTAGACATAAACTTAAATTTTGAGATAAAAATCTGAATCGTTGGGAGTGGTTAAGTAGCCCAAACTGAACTGTGTTCAATGGGGATGGGGAGGTTCAAATTTCAAATGATTATAAAAAACGGAAAAATTGGTCGGTTTTCGCTAAAACTATTCTTTTTATCAATATTTTCTTGAAAATAAATTTTACAAATGTCTTTCAAAAAATTCCATGAGAGGGCGCCTTAAACTTTATAGTAACCAACAACTATTTTTAACCGTTATTTTTTGTATCTAATAAAATGCTTGTAAAAGTTCCAACTTAAATTTTGTGCTCAAAATCTGCATCGTTGTGAGTAATTAAGCGGCCAAAAATTGAGCTGCGTTCAAGGGGTGGGGAAGGTAACATTTCAACTCCTGAACACAGTTCAGCTTGCGCTTCTTAACCACTCCCAACCATTCAGATTTTGAGCACAAAATTTAAGTCTAAACTTTTGCAAGTATTTAAATAAATAAATAAATAAATAAATAAAAAACGGTTAAAAATAATTGTTGGTTATTCTAATGTTTAAGGCGCCCTCTAACGGATTTTTTAAAATTTTTCTTTAAAATTTATTTTCAAGGAAATATTGACATAAAGAATAATTTTAGTGAAAACCGCAAACGAATCGACCAATTTTCCCGTTTTTTATAATCATTTGAAATTTGAACCTCCCCACCCCCATTGAACACAGTTCAGTTTGCGCAACTTTACCACTTCCAACGATTCAGATTTTCATCTCAAAATTTAAGTTATGTCTAAGCTTGAAAAAAAAAAATTCATGAGATGCAAAAAATAACGGAAAAAAATAGTTGTACGTTACTCCAAAGTCTAAAGCGCCCTCTATCGGCATTTTTTGAATTTTATCTTTATAAATTATTTTTAAGATAATACTGACATAATGAATAATTTTAGTGAAAATTGCAAATCAATTGACCAATTTTTCCGTTTTTTATAATCATTTGAAATTTGAATCTCCCCCCGCAACTCAGTTTGCGCTACTTAACCACTTCCAACGATTTAGATTTTGAGCTCAAAATTTAAGTTTATGTCTAAGCTTCTAAAAAAATTTAATGAGATGCAAAAAATAATGGTAAAACTAGTTTATCGTTACTCCAAAGTCTAAAGCGCCCTCTATCGACATTTTTTGAAATTTATCTTTATAATTTATTTTTAAGAAAATACTGACATAAAGAATAGTTTTAGTGAAAACCGCAAACGAATCGACCAATTTTTCTGTTTTTTATAAGCATTTAAATTTTTTGACCCTAAACTTTAATGGCACATATCTCCTTTGGAAGACGTTTGGGACCCTTAGTTTCCTATTTAATATTGATATGACATGACAGACCAACATGTTAAGTTTGTAAACGACCTTTTGGGACACCCTGTATATTTTTTTAAAAGCTGTCAAATTGGGCACTTCGTACAAAATTCCCCAAAGCGATCTTGATTAAAGAATTGTGGATGTATTCAAATAACAAATTGGTTATTTTATGACTCATTTTTAAATTCAATTTTGCTCTCAAACAAATTCAATTAACAGTTTTTTGTTATTTAGGAACTATATAATGAGCATATTGGTCGATTTGTTTTTATAAAATCAGAATATAATTCAAAATATGTTGCCAAAATGGGCATTTGAGCCGAATTTCGTTTAAGATGATTTTGATAAAAGCAGTTCGTACAGAAAAATGAAATTAAAAATTTTTCAAAAGCGGCCAAATAAAGTAGTTAATCTGGGTTTATCTCTAATAATTTTTTCTTGTTGTTGAGATGAAAACTTTTCGAAATCTACCTCCGCCTATAGGCCATGCCGACAGGGATTTTTTGAAATATATTCTTTCTTTATCAAAAAACTGGCCAATCCGTCTCACAATATAGTTCCTAAATAAGAAGACCTGTAAATTGGATGCATTTGAGAACAAAGGTGGATTTAAAAATGACTCAGAAAAAACGCAATTTGTTATACTACCTCAATTTTTCGATCACTATTATTTTGGGAAATTCTGTTCAAAATACTCTTTTTGGCAGCATTTTTTAAAAATATATTCAGCCTTTATCAAAACACTGGCCAATACGTTACATTATATAGTTTCTAAATAAGAGGATCTGCCATTTGGATGCATTTAAAATCCAGAATGAATTTAAAAATGAGTCAGAATATAAGCAATTTGGATTTGAAGTTTTTTCTCCAACTCCTATTTTTGTTTAATTTATTTTTGATGTAAGAACTGGTCCTATGAAAAACTCGTTAGTATAAAAGTTGTAGATATTATTTATAAGATGTAAAATAAATTTAATTAGATTTGATTGCTTAAGAATTGAGCAAGTTATGGATTTTTTTCTTTTTTCTCCCCCCTTTTACTTTTCGTTTTTAATTTTTTTCATCGGTAAAAGCTGGTTTTATCAAAAACTTGTAAATACAAAAGTTTTAAATAATGTTGAGTACATTTATAAAAAATTTAGTTGGATTTGATATCTTGAGAATTGACGAAGTTGTAATTTTTTTTTCTTCCAAAAACCCTGTTTTTTCGCTCCTTGAGCCCATTTTTAATTTTATCAAAAATCTGTCATGCATACACTTTTAGCCCATTTTTTAGAAGTAATATAGGCTTTAAACGGATTCTATATTTATTTTAGTTAAGAAGTTATCGCGTTTTTTCGGTTTTCACAAAACCCCTCCCTATTTCCACCTCCTTTGTTCGATTTTGCCCATTAATGAACTCAACCGTGTGTCCCTTGATTTTATGTAAAAGTTTGAAGAAGATCTGAGCATAATTATGGAAGTTATCGTGTCTAGAAGAAAGTGATATACATCGATAGATAGATAGATAGATAGGTAGATAGATAGATAGATAGATAGATACAGAGCTGCCAACTTCTACGCCTATTTAAATCGTATAAACATGTTTGGAACCACAAAAATGTTCTACCAAAATGCATGTCAAATATATTCATTGTTATACATAACAGCATTTATTGTTAATCCTTTACAAAAATTTCTGTTTCTAACATGTTTATTTGACTCTAAATTGGCGTAGTAGTTGGCAGCCATGTAGATAGATATATAGATAGATAAACTTTTATACTGATGGTAGTTTGGGGTCTAGGATCGGTGTTGATCTGCAAATTTTTTTCAGAAATTCCAACATGGGAGAGAATGCAATAGGTAGTATTTCATACGATATCTACCTAAAAAGCACAACGATGGATGAGCTATGTAATAGATATTTTTAAACAAATTCTCAACATATAGCATGCACGCATTTTGTTAAAACACGTTATTTCATTAAAAAATACAGCTAATTAAAAATTAATGGAAAAAACTTAGCAGCAAATTATCTCGAAGATAACAATCAAATCTCTCATGTAATAAAGTAAACACAGTTAATAATAAAATAAAGTAAATAAAGTAAACACAGTTTCACACATGTGAAAAACAATATTTTATATTATTTTATTATATTATTCTTTTTATTTGTTTTATTATTATTTTATTAACTTTTATTTTTTTTTTCATTTTTTATATTATACCAACTATATTATTGGGTTGGGGAAAAAAGTAATTTCGTTTTTTCCCAGTGGATTGATTTAAAGTCGCATATCTCGAGTAACACTTACTCAATTAAGCCATATAATACAGCGTTTGAAAGGTAACAGTCTCTAAAAAAATTAGATATAAAAGTAGCGTCATCTCTTAATCAGTCAAAAATTTTTGCGTTTTAAAATAGAGATTCCAGAAGATCATTTTCGTCACATTTTGGTTTTTTACTGCCAAAAAAGGAAAAATTACGGTACAGGCTCATCGAAAATTGTGTAGCATTTATGGTGATCAGTGCTTAAGTAAACACCAAAGTCAGAGTTGGTTTGTTCGTTTTCGTTCCGGAAATTTTAATGTTAAAGTTGAATCTTTCACTGGCAAGCCAATCGTTGAAAAAGTCAATGAAATAAAAAAAAAATCGAGGTAGACTGACATATTTCTTCCCGCGACATTGCTAAGAAGCTAAACATCGACGGTAAAAAACTTTTGAACCATTTACATAAAATTGAATACCAAAAGAAACTCGATACTTGTGTTCCCCATGAACTTACAGTAATGTACAGAGTTTCCATTTGTGAATTGCTACTGAAACGGAACGAAATCAAGCCATTCTTGAAACAAATGATTACGGGTGATGAAAAGTGAATCACATACCACAACAATACGCGAAAAAGATCGTGGTAGAAGCTTCACAAACGATGGCAAAGTCCGGATTGACGCCAAGGAAGGTGATTCTGGGTGTTTGATGGGAATGAAAAGGAATTTTTCATAAGATTCTATAACCTGGTGAAACCATTAATTCAACTATTTTCCCCTTTTCCGACCAAAAAAAATCTCAACTTAAATTTATGTAATTCTTATTTTATGTTATAAATTACATTAAAGTTTTAAAATTGATCGGCTCTATAGTTTTCGCAATAAAAAAAAGAAAAAGAAAAAAAAAGGCACTCTTTGGTAGACCCTCCTACTATTTCAAATGTTTAATGTTAAGAAATGGTGGTCAGAGAAAAATGCAAATAAACAGCTTATCTGAAGAAAAACGAAAAAATTGCCCCCTCTACCTCTCATTAAAGATTCAATTCACCTTAAATTTATAACATTCATATTATGTGTTATAATCTATGCCAAAGTTTAAAAGTGATCGGTCCATTAGTTTTCCCAGTTTTAACGAATTCCTGTCAATTGTCTTCGCGAAAAAGCATCTTTTTTAAAAGTTCAAAAATAGTAATAAATTTTTCATAAATCAGAAACTTGTCATCCGATTTTTTAATTTATATTTTATGAATAGCATCCGGATCACAAAGAACCAAATTTGTAGAATTCATAGATAAAAAAAGAATTGTACTACATCTTAAAGAAATCCCTAGTGCTCATCTGCTGTTAAAAAAAACACGTGTTTTTAATTCGTAGAAGAGTTGGTTTTTGTAATTTTATTAACAAAAAATAAAAAATAAAAATAAAAAAATGAGCGTGGCACTCGGGGACTGCCGCAGTAGAGCTATTGCATAGCATTTCTTATCAACTTATGCAAAAGTACCGCGTCAATGTCTGCCGAAGTCTGTCGAAAGATACCGTGCCGAAGACTGCCGAACTGAAACGTCGATAGCCGGAATGTTAGGATTTTACTCGTTACGGAATTCCTAGATTCGGTCGCCGCGCTCAAAGCCCGCGATAAAAGCTATGCAATAGCTTAATAAATTACCAAACAAAATTTGGTCGCGCTACGAAAATTAGATCGCGAGTTATAAGCATTTTAAATTTTTCGACACTCTCGATGGGGGGGGGGTCTCCTGTCTCTAAAAATTAACACTGTCTCATAAAAAATTACCAAACAAAATTTGGCCGCGCTACGAAAAGTAGATCGCGAGTTATAAGCATTTTAAATTTTTTACCCTCACCGTGGGGGTCTCCTGTCACCAAAAATTAACAATGTCTCATAATAAATTACCAAACAAAATTTGGCTGCGCTACGAAAATTAGATCGCGAGTTATAAGCATTTTAAATTTTTCGACTCTCACCTTGGGGGTCTCCTGTCACCAAAAATTAACACTGTCTCATAATAAATTACCAAACAAAATCTGGCCGCGCTACGAAAATTAGATCGCGAGTTATAAGCATTTTAAATTTTTCGACCCTCACCTTGGGGGTCTCCCTTCACCAAAAAGTAACACCGCCTCATTATAAATTACCCAACAAAATTTGGCCGCGCTACGAAAATTAGATCGCGAGTTATAAGCCATTTAAATTTTCGACCCTCACCTTTGGGGTTTCCTGTCACCAAAAATTAACACTGTCTCATAATAAATTACCAAACAAAACCTGGCCGCGCTACGAAAATTAGAACGCGAGTTATAAGCATTTTAAATTTTTCGACCCTCACCTTGGGGGTCTCCCTTCACCAAAAAGTAACACCGCCTCATTATAAATCACCAAACAAAATTTGGTCGCGCTACGAAAATTAGATCGCGAGTTATAAGCCATTTAAATTTTTCGACCCTCACCTTTGGGGTTTTCTGTCACTAAAAATTAACACTGTCTCATAATAAATTACCAAACAAAATCTGGCCGCGCGACGAAAATTAGATCGCGAGTTATAAGCATTTTAAATTTTTCGACCCCCACCTTGGGGGTTCTCCCTTAACCAAAAAGTAACACCGCCTCATTATAAATTACCAAACAAAATTTGGCCGCGCTACGAAAATTAGATCGCGAGTTATAAGCCATTTAAATTTTTCGACCCTCACCTTTGGGGTTTCCTGTCACCAAAAATTAACACTGTCTCATAATAAATTACCAAACAAAATCTGGCTGCGCTACGAAAATTAGATCGCGAGTTATAAGCATTTTAAATTTTTTGACCCTCACCGTGGGGGTCTCCTGTCACCAAAAATTAACAATGTCTCATAATAAATTACCAAACAAAATTTGGCCGCGCTACGAAAATTAGATCGCGAGTTATAAGCATTTTAAATTTTTAGACCCTCACCTTGGGGGTCTCCTGTCACCAAAAATTAACACTGTCTCATAATAAATTACCAAACAAAATCTGCCGCGCTACGAAAATTAGATCGCGAGTTATAAGCATTTTAAATTTTTAGACCCTCACCTTGGGGGTCTCCTGTCACCAAAAATTAACACTGTCTCATAATAAATTACCAAACAAAATCTGGCCGCGCTACGAAAATTAGATCGCGAGTTATAAGCATTTTAAATTTTTTACCCTCACCGTGGGGGTCTCCTGTCACCAAAAATTAACAATGTCTCATAATAAATTACCAAACAAAATTTGGCTGCGCTACGAAAATTAGATCGCGAGTTATAAGCCATTTAAATTTTCGACCCTCACCTTTGGGGTTTCCTGTCACCAAAAATTAACACTGTCTCATAATAAATTACCAAACAAAACCTGGCCGCTCTACGAAAATTAGAACGCGAGTTATAAGCATTTTAAATTTTTCGACCCTCACCTTGGGGGTCTCCCTTCACCAAAAAGTAACACCGCCTCATTATAAATCACCAAACAAAATTTGGTCGCGCTACGAAAATTAGATCGCGAGTTATAAGCCATTTAAATTTTTCGACCGTCACCTTTGGGGTTTTCTGTCACTAAAAATTAACACTGTCTCATAATAAATTACCAAACAAAATCTGGCCGCGCTACGAAAATTAGATCGCGAGTTATAAGCATTTTAAATTTTTCGACCCCCACCTTGGGGGTTCTCCCTTAACCAAAAAGTAACACCGCCTCATTATAAATTACCAAACAAAATTTGGCCGCGCTACGAAAATTAGATCGCGAGTTATAAGCCATTTAAATTTTTCGACCCTCACCTTTGGGGTTTCCTGTCACCAAAAATTAACACTGTCTCATAATAAATTACCAAACAAAATCTGGCCGCGCTACGAAAATTAGATCGCGAGTTATAAGCATTTTAAATTTTTTGACCCTCACCGTGGGGGTCTCCTGTCACCAAAAATTAACAATGTCTCATAATAAATTACCAAACAAAATTTGGCCGCGCTACGAAAATTAGATCGCGAGTTATAAGCATTTTAAATTTTTAGACCCTCACCTTGGGGGTCTCCTGTCACCAAAAATTAACACTGTCTCATAATAAATTACCAAACAAAATCTGGCCGCGCTACGAAAATTAGATCGCGAGTTATAAGCATTTTAAATTTTTTGACCCTCACCGTGGGGGTCTCCTGTCACCAAAAATTAACAATGTCTCATAATAAATTACCAAACAAAATTTGGCCGCGCTACGAAAATTAGATCGCGAGTTATAAGCATTTTAAATTTTTAGACCCTCACCTTGGGGGTCTCCTGTCACCAAAAATTAACACTGTCTCATAATAAATTACCAAACAAAATCTGGCCGCGCTACGAAAATTAGATCGCGAGTTATAAGCATTTTAAATTTTTTGACCCTCACCGTGGGGGTCTCCTATCATTAAAAATTAACAATGTCTCATAATAAATTACCAAATAAAATTTGGCCGCGCTACGAAAATTAGATCGCGAACTATAAGCATTTTAAAATTTTCGACCGTGACCTTGGGGGGGGGGGGGCTCCTGTCACCAAAAATTAACAGTCTCATAATAAATTACAAAACAAAACTTGGCCGCGCTACGAAAATTAGATCGTGGGTATAAGCATTTTAAATTTTTGCGACCCTCACCTTGGGGGGTCTCCCTTCACCAAAAAGTAACACTGCCTCATTATAAATTACCAAACAAAATTTGGCCGGGCTAAGAAAGTTAGTTCGCGAGTTATAAGCATTTTAAATTTCTCGACCCTCACCGTGGGGGGCTTATGTCACCAAAAATTAACAGCCTCATAATAAATTAACAAATAAAATTTGGCCGCGCTATGAAAATTAGATCGGGAGTTATAAGCATTTTAAATTTTTCGACCCTCACCGTGGGGGGTCTCCTGTTCCCAAAAATTTACACTGCCTCATAATAAATTACCAAACAAAATTTGGCCGCACTACAAAAATAAGATCGCGAGTTATAAGCATTTAAAATTTTTCGACCCTCACCGCGGGGGTCTCCTGTCACCAAAAATTAACACTGTCTCATAATAAATTACCGAACAAAATTTGGCCGCGCTACGAAAATTAGATCGTGAGTTCTAAGCATTTTAAATTTTTCGACCCTCACCGTGGGGAGTCTCCTATCACCAAAAATTAACACTGTCTCATAACAAATTACCGAACAAAATTTGGCCGCGCTACGAAAATTAGATCGCGAGTTATAAGCATTTTAAATTTTTCGACCCTCACCGTGGGGTGTCTTCTGTCACCAAAAATTAACAATGTCTCATAATAAATTACCAAACAAAATTTGGCCGCGCTACGAAATTTAGATCGCGAGTTATAAGCATTTTAAATTTTTCGACCCTCACGGTGCGGGGTCTCCTGTCATCAAAAATTAACACTGTCTCATAGTAAATTACCAAACAATATTTTTCCGCGCTATGAAAATTAGATCATAAGAAAGATAAGTTTGAGACTTGATATCCTAATATCTGAAAAATACCGCGTCAATGTCTGCCGAAGTCTACCGAAGGATACCGTGCCGAAGTTTGCCGAAGTGCTAGGTTTTTTTTCGTTACGGAAGTGTTAGGTTTTCTCGTTACGGAACTTCTAGATTCGGTCTCTGCGCTCAAAGCTCGCGATAAAAGCTATGCAATAGCTTAAAAATTCATGCTTTTATTGAATTATGATTGTCTTTCCGATCGTGAAATTGGGGACTTTTAATTAATTTAGTTGCGACTTTTCCAAAATTTGATTATTTGTCGTATATATGTCGTATTATATGTCGTATATATAAGTATGCAAAATTTCAACCTCCAACATATAAGGTACTTGTACCCAATATGAACAGCGCTCTCAATATGGACACCCCCTAATGTTTTTAAAAGTAACATTTTTATAGAGAGATCGCTCTACATGTCCGTGAAAAAAGCAGTTTAAATTTATAATTAAGCCAGCAAAGTACAAAAAAGCTTGCTGTTCGCCATTTAGAAGGAAACTTGTTGTTTCGTGGTGTGCTGATTGTAATTACAGGTAAGTTTAAATTTTTATTAGATAATGTATAATTACTTTAAATACTGAAAATTAAGGTGTTTTAGAAAGCTTTTAAAACATATTTTCGATTGTTATTGCATATAAAGCTTTAAAATGTTTTCTTTCTTTATTTTTTTTTACAAGATTTAATAAAACTACTCCCGATTGCTTATATTGACACCTTACGTCCACATTGGAAGTACAGCAGGTGAATCTTCAGATTCACAAAAATAGAAAGATAAGCAAAACCAACTACATTATTTCATAATATTTGTAGTAACTGGGTGCTTTGCATTGGTCTCCGAAGAGCCACAACCGAAAATGACCCCCCCCCCGTTCTAAAGTGAATGTTCTGAAGATATTTACTGTCCCCTACCCTCCCCCGCAATACTTTAATATGTATAGTTTGTATTCCCTCTCTTCTAAATTTCCATAGAAGAGTGGCTCTTCCATACACCATGTGTAGTAAGTCAATAAGGATCCACCTGTCCATAATTGGGACTAGTGGTTCCTTATATGGACATTTGTAAACATTTTTTATTTTTATCATTTAAATTAAACCATAATAGTTACAAGGTCGCTAATTTTAATAATGATAGTCAACAGTTTAGGGATCATGGTCATATATCTTTTTGGAGTCTTATTACGTGTACATGGGGGTGACAAAAATAAATTTCCCTTAGGGTGTCCATATTAGGCACAGGAACCTTATAGTTTTTGAGAACGAGGTCTGTGACACACAGAAGAGTGGAACGAATGGGATTTAATTATATGAACGAAACCCTAAAAAGACAGACATTTCTTAATCTACAAAAATGTACTATAATCAAGAAGTGTAATATGCAATAACTTTTTCCGAGTCACCGATGATTCTGAAACGCGTTCCATTATCTTTAAAAACCTCAGAAAACAATTTATTTAAGAAATTTATAGAAGAATTTATAAGAATAAATTTTTATAGCTGCCTGCAATTTTCAGAATAGCTTTTATTGTGAAATAATCAAGTCTGTATATCACTTTGTCAGGTGCAATCAATTTTCAGATAGATATTTTGACATTCAGAAAACATGTTTAAGAGACAAACATATAAAAATAACAGTATTAATTTTAAAATGAAAAGCTACAATTATTTTGCTACAATTGCGAGTACAAACTCAGTTATGCAGCTGATTCATTAATGTATTTTCTTAAGAATTGATAGAATCCGAAAAAATGATTTTTCGAGCAGATAGAGATCTGATTGATGATAATGCATTGTAAGAGCTACTAGGTAACGTTTTCGAAAATGACGCGCAGCTAATAAATTTTTATTTCTATAAATTCTTTTTTAAATTTCGAAAATAAATAGTTTTCTGAATTTCCTAAAGATAAAAGAACACTTTTCGGAATCTTGGCTGATTCGAAAGAGGTTATCGTGATTATAGTACGTTTTCCTAGATTAAGAAAAATTCGTATTTTAGTACAGTGTGCGTAAGTTAATTACAGCGATTGTCTATTTTCTATTGTAAAAAACATATTAAAAGCTTATAAGAATCAATCGGTAAGAGTGACACGGAAAAGCTTGATCAGAACTTAATTTGATATTCTCCCAAAGCTGCCGTCAAATGCTTCAATAAATTTGATGAGCAGATGAACTGAAGGCTTTCAAATAATTAAGTGCATCCTAAATTAAAGAAGCTACCGAAGTGCGCCTTGAGTTAGCTTGATTTTCAACTTTCAGTGTAAAAGGAATCTCTAATTTGATTGCAGTGACAATCATGTCAAAAGATCTTGATGCTGTAATTATCTCCCTTTTGTACTTTGTTAGTCTGTATTTATATATTAAAATGATCAGAAATTATTAAAAACATTATTAAAGTTATAGAGAGACATTCATTTAAGCCAACGGTTTCCCCAACATTTATTAGTAAGCGAATCACCTTTGAGTAAGAAGAAATTTTGCAACCTACCTAATATAAGAGTGTCTATCAATTAAATTTTGAAAATAAACAGTTTTCTGAGGCTTCTAACAATAAAGGAACACTTTAGGGATTCTTCGATAATTCGAAGAGGTTATATATTTGCGTTCATAATTATAGTACATTTACATAGATTAAGAAATATTAGCATTTTTTTACATTGTATGTAAGTTAATTACAACTGTTTTTCATTTTATAGCATGAAACAGTTATTAAAAGCTTATGCGAATTAATCGGTAATAATCATGAAAGAATGACGCGGAAAAATTTCATCAGAACTTAATTTAATATTCACTCTCAAGAATGACGTTAAATGCTTCAAATAATTTGACGAGCAAATTAACTTGAAGGCTTTCAACTTATTAAGTGTATCCTAGATCAAAGAAGTTATTCAGCTGCTCCTCGAGTTTGCTTAATTTCGACCTTTCAGTGTAAAAGGAATATCTAGTTTAGTTGCAGTGTTAATCATGTTAAAAGATTTTTGTTATATTTATCTTACTTTTGCACTTTGTTAGTCTCTATTCATATATTAAAATGATTAGAAAATATTAAAAATATTATTAAAATTATAGAGAAACATACATTTGAGTCAGTGGTTTACCTAATCTTTATTGGTACGCGAACCGCCTTTGAGTAAAAAGAAATTTTGCGATCTATCTAATATCAGAGTGTCTATCAATTAAATGTTGAAAATAAACAGTTTTCTGAGGCTTCTAACAATAAAGGAAAACTTTAGGGATTCGTCGATGACTTGGAAGAGGTTATTTATTTGCTTTCATAATTATAGTCCATTTACGTAGATTAAGAAATATTTGCACTTTTTTACAGTGTATGTAAGTTAATTACAACTATTTTTCATTTTATAGTATGAAACAATTATTAAAAGTTTATAAGAATCAATTGGTAAGAATTATGAAAGAATGATACGGAAAATTTTCATCAGAACTTAATTTAATATTCGCTCTCAAGAGTGACGTTAAATGCTTCAAGTAATTTGACGGTCAAATTAATTTGAAGGCTTTCAACTTATTAAGTGTATCCTAGATCAAAGAAGCTATTTAACTGCGTCTCGAGTTCGCCTGATTTTCACCTTTCAGTATAAAAAGGAATCTCTAATTTGATTGCAGCGTCAATCATGTTAAATGAATTTTGATGCATTTTGCACTTTTGCACTTTGTTATTCTGTATTCGTATATTACAAAGAAAAGTTTCTAGAGAAATATTCATTTGAGCCAGCCGTTCCCAACTTTTATTGGAACGGCGAACCACCGCTGAGTATAAATAATTTCGCGAGTCATCTGATATCAGAGTGCTTATCAGTTATTTTTTGAAAATACACAGTTGTCTGAGGTTTCTAAAGGTAAAGGAACACTTTTTTGGAATAATGATTCGGAAGTGGTTAAAAATTTGCGTTAATAATTACAGAACACATTTTCGTAGATTAAGAAATATTCGTACTTTTTTACAGTGTATTTAAGTTAATTACAACTATTTTTCATTTTATATTATGAAACACTTATTAAAAGCTTACAAGAATCAATCGGTAAGAATTATGAAAGAATAAAACGGAAAATTTTTATCAGAACTTAATTTAATATTCTCCTAAGGTTGACATTAAATGCATCAAATATTTGATGAGCAGATGAATTGAAGGCTTTCAACTTCTTAAGTTTATGCTAGATCAAAGAAACTATTTAACTGCGTCTCGAGTTTGTTTAATTTTCACCTTTTAGTATACAAGGAATCTTTAATTTGATTGCAATGTCAATCATGTTAAAAGATTTTTGATAAAATTATCTCACTTTTGCGCTTTGAAAAGTTTGAAAGAAAAGTTTCTAGAGAGGCATCCATTTAAGATCAGTGACTCCCGAACTTCATTGGTACACAAACCATCGAATATAAAAATGCATATCAGCATGGAAATCCCGTATTATCCACTATAATTTATCGGCTATTTTATCCAATGAGAAAAAGACAATTTTTCTTACGAAAAATAGACTATAAGTTTAAACTATAAGAACTGATAATCCCGTTGTCTGCAAGTAGAATAATAACTTAAACTACTCACAAACTACAAAGATAATTAAAAAACGTTTAATTATTATCAAAACATAATTTTATAATCAATATTTATCGAAGAGGCTAGAGTTAAAATTGACTAATTTTAACCTTAAGTCATCTTCTACACGCAAGTTGTTTCTGTACTTTTTTTCTAACGACAAATTAGAAAAAAAAAAGAATCACACAATATATCGTATTAAAAGAATATACCGTGTTAAATCCCATTAAAGACCTCGCTACTGATTTAGATATTTCTGGATATTCTGCTCATATATTCACCCAGAAAGAAATTAAGGACTTTCCCTGGAAATATTATTTGCTGTTGGAGTTACATTTTTTGACAAAAATTAAACAGAAAAGGATATCTTTTTATTATTTTTGTTAACGGATAAAAGATACATTTTTGTGACAAAGCTTGATTGTTCCGCGACCCACCAAAACACCTGTCGCGACCCATAGTTTGGGAACCGCTGAAAGCTATAAAAATCCTTGCCGGTTCGGCCTAAAACCGAAGTTAGATTTCGAAGTTAGTTACTAATTTCATCATCAATAGCTAAAACAAGATTAGAGATAAACCCAGTTTCATAATGAATACGAACTGTTAGAATCTAAACCTTTTGAGAAAATTCTAATGCATTCGCATACACACATGCATAAATATAAAATATATTTTAAAATGGCGAAAACAAAATCATAGAGCTTCAAAATGTTAAAATATGGCAATATTTCCATAGTCAGGTTTTTATAATATTTCAATATGTTTTTTCAAACTCACATGACGTTACATAGTCAACTGATTATCGTTTATTATATTTCCAATAAGACGTAATATTTCACCAACTATCTGAGATGAGCGTCTCAATCTTAGTGTCAGCGGAATAAAAGATATATTGAAATGTAAAAGCGTTAAGTGTATGTAAAAGCATTCAATGTAAAAATGCGTTATTTTAAATTGTGGCGTCATTTTCTGTTCCGAACTCTTTAAAAAATTATTTTTAATTGTAATACGAAACCAGCATCCATAATTATAGGATACATAATATTGTTCCCGTTCACTCTTCAGCGATGCAACTAACTCAATTGCCAGGAATTTGAAAAAAAAAAAAAAAATCACAAGGATTTTTAAATTAAAATTAAATATACAAATGGGATTATTTAAAAAAATATCGAGTGCAGGTATATGTGCAAATAAAATATTTTCAGTTAAAAAAAAATAACTATCAAAATCAATTTAGCAGAAAGCTGAGATAGCATAAGTTCAGATGCTGGAATAAAGGAATTGGCCGAAATACTTTGCATTTCTACCAATACATAAAAAAACTGTGGGTTAAATAAATTTAAAATATGAAAAAAAATATGCTTCACATAATCCTTATAAGGGGTAGAAAAACCTGTTGATTTTTTATAGAGATTCCTTATGTTTTAGTGTATCATAAATACACGGTTTTGACAACTTAAAATTCATTAAATTCAAGCTGTAATTATCGTCAAGCAATCATATATATGTGGGAATAAAGGATGAAGTATTCAGCAATAAAAGATAATAAACTCAATGATTTAATGAGCGTGATATCCCAAGAGAGACTCGTGTGATGATGCGTAAAAAGAACGAGATGTTCTATAGATTTCAGGGTGGCGAGTTCCGTCGATTTTTAATGCAAAGCTCAGGGAAGCTTGTTTATGCTGAATGTTATTCGGTTCTAATTTGAATGTTACGTATATATTTTATGTCTATTAAACCTTTTTATATTTTGAAGAATATTAGTTTTGTTTAAATAACAAGTTATTTACTTAAAATTCCACACACACATATATATATATATATATATATATATATATATATATATATATATATATATATATATATATATATATATATATATATATATATGTATATATATATATATATATATATATATATATGTATATATATATATATATATATGTATATATATATGTGGTAATTTTCTATTAAATTCAATGGTTGATATATTGTAATACAATTAATGGTTTTATACACATATATATACAGGGTGTTTATAAAGTTCCGGACCCATTTTGATGTTTAATAACTCATAAAGTAATAAAGATAGATTAAAATTAATAACGTAAATGGTTAGATAGACTCAAAAAGTTTCATGACCCTTGTCAAAGAACGTGTGCCCCCTTCGTCGCGCGGAGAATATCAAGTCGATAGTCAATTTCACGCCAGGTAGCGGCAAACATGTCTGCATCCACATAGGCTATTGCGGTTGTAATTCTGGTTTTTAAGTCATCAATGTTCGACACTTTCCTCCTGTAAACATTGTCCTTTACAAATCCCCAAAGGATAAAGTCCAGCGGCGTTATATCAGGTGATTTGGGTGGCCAAGGAATTGGACCTCCTCGCACAATCCTTCTTCCTGGAAAATGGTCATTCAAAGAAGTATGAACGATGGTAACCCAATGAGGTGGTGCACCATCTTGTTGCAAAAAGACATGTGGCTGCAGCTCTTCTAGTTGTGAAAATGCGAAGTTTTCCAACATGTCTAAGCATACAGACATAATGTATACGATCACACCTCATTAGGGTGACATCGTTCGTACTTCTTTGAATGACCAATTTCCAGGAAGATGGATTGGGTGAGGAGGTCCAATTCCTTGGCCACCCTGATCACCTGGTATAACGCCGCTGGACTTTTTTCTTTGGGGATTTGTAAAGGACAATGTTTACAGGAGGGGGGTGTCGAACATTGATGACTTAAAAGCCAGAATTACAACCGCAACAGCCTCTGTGGATGCCGACATGCTTGCCGCTACCTGGCGTGAAATTGACTATCGACTTGATATTCTCCGTGCGAAGAAAGGGGGAATACGTGGAAGTTCATTGACAAGGGTCATGAAACTTTTTGAGTCCATCTAACCATTTACGTTATTAATTTTAATCTATCTTTATTATTTTATGAGTAATTAAACATCAAAATGGGTCCGAGACTTTATAAACCCCCTGTATATTGTATACGTAATCGTTTTAATGGGTGTAAAGAAAGTCTGAATTTTCTCTCTTTCTTTTTGTTCAATTGAATCCTCTACATTTTAATCGATACGTATAAAAGAATGTATTATGATTATAAGGAAATTACTATTTTAAACACTTGTAATTTGACTTGTAGTTGTGTAAAATACTCATATTTTAATAGCATTTTTGTCTAATATTTTTGAAATGAAACTACCATCTAGCCTTCTTTTAAATACTTTGAGTTCTTAAGGTAGGAAAAGCTTGAAAAGAATTTCCAAATTGCACCACGTGAAGGTAACTGGAACTGAAATCCTATCTTTAAGGTTTTGTTCAACTGACCCTATAACCCTATAACCCTATAACCCTATAACCCTTGTTCAATAACCCTATTCGTCTCTGTCCTCTGTCTGTCTGTCCGTATGTCTGTCAGAAAACCCGTACACAAAAACTATATAAGTCTGAGAGTTCAAATTTTGTATATTTACAGCTGAATACCTCTTGCCACACAACAAATCATAAAATTTAGAAAAATATTATTTTAATTGAAATATTTTTTTAAATATCATTACTTCATTTTTTGTTGCTGTTTTTTTTTCTTCTAACTGTTGCACTCAAGTTTAAATAGATATAAAACTATTATGTATGTAATATAATTTAATGGGTTAAATAAATCACATGAAAAACGTGTTTATTTGTTTTTATTTCATCATGTTACATAATATTTATCATCTGTTTTGACACGCGAAGTGAAATATCCCCCCCCCCCTTTGTATTTTACAAATTTTTGCAATTTATTAATGATTCAACATTTAAAATTTAATTTTAAACCTTTTTTTTTTATTTTTAAAAATTTAGATTATTATCTGTATTTTCGCTTATTTTTTTCCGATTTTTAAAAACTTTAGAGTTTAGGATTTTGTTTAAATAACTGGATTTGAGCATTTTTTTAGTTTGATTAAAATGAATAATTTCCTTTTATAGTTATTTTAACTTTAAATTTATTGGTGCTACCATCAATGTAAGAATTTAATAATTATAAATTAAAAATTTGGATTTATTAATTAAAGAATAACTTGTTTCGAAAGAAATATTAGACAAAACTCTCTGTGCGATCTGCGATGACACTTACCCACTTGTTTTTATTTATCTATTTGTCAAACTATACAGTTACATTTATTTATAATTATACGAATAACAATAAAATATATTCATACTAGTAAAAATAATTCAAAAAATTATTATATAATAATAATAATATGTATAATGATTATACAATAATAATATAAAGCATGCCAAAAAATAAATTAAATAAGGAAATTTAAGAAAAATACACTTTTATCTAATTCTGGAGATAATTATCAACGATTCCTCACAAGTATTCCTTTATTATTTGGCTACTTGTATCATTCAAAATTTTGTTAGGATTTTCAAAATTCATTCTCCAGTTTTGATATATTTTTTTCGTTTTTTTCTGCGGTTGCTCATCGTGAAAAAATTCCTGGTACATTTTATCGTGTCCGCTCTGAATTTTAGGTAGATTTCATAAGAAATATTAATTTTCTGTATTGGAATTTCCGAAAATGTTTTGCAAATATAGGTCGATCATGACTTCTAAAATCCAAAACTACCCACAAAATTTTATATAAATAAATAACTTTTTATGTGCACAACTTTCACAATTTTGCCCAGATCTCTTCGAAACTCATGTATAAAATCAAGTAGCAAAAAATCTCGATCAAGTATAAAATAGGAGGAAAGGGGTGGAAATGGTGAAGGCTTTTGTGAAAACAGATAAAACCCAACCTCTTAGTTATGATATATATTGAATCAGTTTAAAGATATTATTATTTCTAGAAATATGGCCAAAAATTTATGTATGACATACATTTGATATCATTAAAAACGGTCTCAAGGGAAATAAAAAGAGGATTTTAAGAAGAAAAATATCTTCATCAATTCACAAAATATAAAATTCACATTAATTTGTTAATAGGTCTTCTTAATATTATCTACAACTTTTGCATTGACTAGTTTTTGATAAGACCAACTCTTACAGCAACAATAATAATAATAATGATTAATAAAATAAAAACGAAAAAAAAGGGGGGCTGGCTGAAAAATTAAAAAAATAACATTAACATGAATTTGATAAGACCAACTCTTATAGAAAAATGAAATTAAAAACTTGTCAAAAGCGGCCATATCAAATTATCAAACTGGTCTTATCTCTAATCTTGTTTAGTTTCATCGGTGAAATTAGTATTTAACTTCGAAATTTACCTGTGCCTGTGTGCCAATTCTGCAAGGATTTTCGTTGTTGTTGTTGTCATTATGCTTTCAATAAATCTCTGTATTGTTATGTAACCCACACAGAACTCATTTTAAATCCTGCGGTAAGTAGCCTGATATTATTACCCGTACCAAACTCCCCATTTAATGTCGCTCACAAACATTCTATTATTCAGATTGAAATAATGACTTATTTTGAAACTGTCTTCGATTTCATGCCTCGTATGTATTTATTATGAGACAGGAGCTGACATGTCCTTAAAATAGTAAAGCTTCAACTGTAACTGTTTTTGGATAAAGAGTTCGTTACTTTGAGGACAAGATTCCACTAGTAAAATCAAATAGAAACTTTCTGTTTATTTAAATGTCTTATTAATGGAAAGTTTTATTCAAAAATAATTGAAAAACTCATATATATTTTTACTGGTCGAATTTTACTTAGGCCACATTATGATAACTAAAACAATCTCCTATCAATGGCTCTAAAATAGTTAAAATATTTGGACAAACTGACATCAGCAAAAAGAAATTGAATTTTTTTTACTGTACTTGTGAGAAAAACTTCTCACGAATAAAGCACTTAACTATGTCAAAATTTCCTACTAAAGTTTATTGACGGACGTTTTCACCGACTGTAATCAGAATCAGTGGCGTAGCAAGCGGGGGGCGGTCTTCCTCGGGTGTCACCCTCTAAGGGCGTGACACCCAATCTTTATTTACAAATATGTACACATAATATTATAAGATTTTAGAAAAAAAAATTCTGGAATAAAATAAAATTTTTAGCGTACGACGCATCAAAGTTAATTTTCTTTTCTTTGAGATGGTGAAAATTTATACACAATAGGGTGTCTAAATAAGATATGCACCAGGGAACAAAACCAACCTATCTAAGGAATGGGTAGTGAAAAACAGACTTAAGAAAGACTTTTTTTTTCTACATATAGACGCCGCATAGACTTATGCAGACTATAGAATGAGTGATAAGTCGCCCCTGTTTTTTCTTTCTTTCTTTCTTTTTCTATGCAGAAGTACGAAAAATGGAATGATATGGTCATTTGTTATAATAACCTATATAACTGTGATTGAAATAATATGACAGATTGGGAGGGATGACATCATGCTGGTGGAGGTGACAACATTTACATCCGCCCCGGGTGTCACCCATCTCAGGTACGCCACTGATCAGAACGGTTCATCCAATGAAGGGGAAAAAAGCCACTATCTTCACATTTACTTCACTTGCAAATGCTAGAAAATACACTATACCTCTTCTTCTCTTTAGTCATAAATCGTTTATCTTCCGATATAATAATCTTTATACCAGTCCAAATCTTAAAGTAATTCGACTGGGAAATCTGCTTCCAAATATTCTAACGCTTTATCAAATTTTTTAATTTGATGCACAAACCATTCCTTTAAACTCCTTAGAGAATAAAGTGAAAGCGGCATTGTTGATATGTTGGTTTAACAGACCTTCTTTTAAAATTTTCTTCACTTTTATGCGACAAAATATGAATTTTCTACGATAATTACAGCACGAGTTATGTGTGTTTTAAGTTATCAGGACTTAATGATACACTAAAATCTGATGAGCTTATATAAAAACTCAGAGAGCCCTCCGACCACCTTAAAACGATTACTTTTACAATACGAAATTTAAGTGGGTTGTAACAATTTAGATCTGAGTGTGTGTGCTGTTATAAGGGTTTGTGTTTTTCGGTCCTTACACGAGCACTATAATAAAATTTAGAGAACTTTAATTAAAAAACCTGGCAATGCGCCTGACAATGTTTAAATTTTATTTTGGAATTGCGACGCATTTTATAAATAGTTTACACATTTTTTTTTTTTTTTTTTATGGTATGCATGTTTATGATGGATAAGTATAACGGTGGTCCCCAACGACTAGTATCGATTCCTATCCGCTCCTTTATTTAATTAGTGAATTTCTGTCTTTAAATAAAAGAAATATCCCTTTTCAAAAACAGTGATACTAAAAATTCAAATATAAATCCTCTGTCAACTTAATTTGTTTGCTTCTGTGGATAGTTCCTATTCAACGCCAAATATTTATACCCTCCTCTGCTTTGTAACAGGATTTTTAGTCGCTTTTTGATTCAATTGCAATAATTTACATTCATTAAGCTCTTTGTGAATTCTATTCAAAAGTAAATAAATGCTCGAATCGGGTGCCTGAATTATTTATGGACTGAAAAGAATTAAGTGTGGATGCCGTCTTTTTAAATGCAAATTAAGTTTGGTGGTGTTTCGAAAGAACTTAAAATCTTTCTTGCAAACCTGGCAAGTAACAAAGTTTCCGCTCACTTTTTTTTTTAAGATATTCGACACTTGTGATCTTTTACTGCCTGGTTCCATCCTTTTTTGTTTGTTTCTTCGTTTGTTTGTATTTTTCATGATATAACAAATTTAACACAATAAATTAAATTTAAAATCAAACGTAACATAAAATAAGATTAGGTTTACCATCCGAATTCCAAAAGAAATTTTCAACATTCATAAATATTGATGAAACAGCACCGCAAAATTAGTGATAAATTACAATTAAATAATAATTTTTATATGAATCGCCATAAAACAAAAGAAGGCACGGATGGTTATTCATACAAAGTTTTATTATTTATTCGCAGTTTATCGCTATCTTTTTGGTTGCTATTTCACTTGCATTATTTCACTTTGTATTCTTTTGTTTTATGTTGATTCATGTATATTTTTGTTGTTTAGTTATAAATGTATGCAAACAAAACTAGTTGTTACAAGGCCGCCAACCATCATGGCTATGCATAATATAAAATATGAAAATGAAACATGCGTAAACTATTTTTAAAATGCATCGCAATTCCAAAAGAAATTTTAAATGCACATTTAAATATTTTAATATACGTAGTAATACTCTAATAACGAATTGCTGGTGAACCAATTTCGACAAATTATATAAAATGCCAAACTACTCAAGTAGTACCGAATTGCGCTTTGTAACTCCAAAAATAATAATCATATTAAGTAACAGTTTACTGCGATGTATTTAGAGTCTCATTTCCACTTAAAATATATCTTTGAATTAAAATTTGAATGAAATACAGAATCATGAAAAATCGAAAAGTGTTGAAAACAGGATTACAAATATCTCGACAACTAATAATCCGATTGACTTAGTTTTTTATGAAAAATATGTGTTATTTTGTTGTTTTTTACATCCACTCCTTAAAATGAAAAATTTCGAAATTTTTATATACATTTCATCAGAATGAATATTTCAAAGGTCCGATAAAAATAGTTCCGGATGATATTATGTAGGCTTATTTCCATTGCTACATGCTAAGTAAACATCAAACTTCAAGTTTCTATCTCAATTTGTTTGGGAGATTGAGAGCGTTTAGAGACACACAGACAAACGGACGGCATTTTTTTCTAAAAATATGCTTTTCGGAATCTATAATGTCAAAAACGCGTAAATCCGCCTTTTTTTTTTTTTTTTTTTTTTTTTTTTTTTTTTTTTTTTTAATCAAAACGATTGCAAGACTTACGCTATACATATGATGGGTGATATTATAGAGGCTTATTTAATATCAGGATTAAATTAAAAGGACTTTTTTCATTTAATTTAACTTTCAATAATTAAAAGGACTTATTTCATTATGACGATTCCAATTTTCATCAAAACACTTTAAAAAAAGAAAAGAGAAAGCTCCTAGATCAGTGAATTATAACGCGTTACACTGTACAAAAAAAAAAAAAAAATAAATAAAATAAAATAAAAATCTATTAAAGTTTTAAAAGTTTTTTTAGGAAGTTGGGATTCCTAGAACTTTTATGTAATGGCAACACCAAAGATTCATGTAACAGATACACCTTTGCACTCTAAACCAAAAAATCTACAAGAATACTAAGAATTTTTTAGGAAACTGGGTCGTCTATAACTTTCTATGCAACTGCAACTCGGGTTATATATAAAATGTCATAGAAATTACTACAATTTTATTAGGTTCTTTCATAAAGCTATAGATTTCAGTAGCTTTACAAAAACTAGTTTTGTAGATTTACGTATTTTTTGCACTGTGTAAAGGTAAAATTTTAGTAAGCATATAAATTTTTGCCCCTTTAAATCTGTAGAATTACATTTTTTTTTTTTTTTTTCGTTTATAGTTTCGTCATTGACAAAAGCAAAATGATTATAACGAAAATTAACTGGCCGAAATAAACATAACTTTGCTACTGACCTGATTCTAATTCCCAGAATGGGAATATGACACCGAATCATTGAAATAAACCGAGCGGTTTTAGATACACTGAACATTTGAAGAATGTAAAGCAGACAGGCTATACACTGAAATGAAACAAACAACATGTATTTTACAAAAGTATGCGAATGAATAATCCTTTTCTGAAAAGTTCTGAAAAATTAACATTTCGAATTCTTAACCCTTTCCGGCACACTGTGCCCGGTTTGGGATGCCTAATTTTAATTCCAAACTTGCAAACGGCACCAATAAAATTTTAGTATAATTTTACTTTTGTAATAAAAGCTTAAATTGAGGAATTCAAAATATCTAAAAATTTCGTTTGTGAATTCCAGTGCCAGTCGACAATTTCTCATTTTACCCGTGATTTTGCCCGTGCCGGAAAGGGTTAAACGACTTTGAATACCCCTACCAAAAGCGCCAATTTTTGAAAATTATCCGGTAGGCTCAAAAAGTTTCAATAACTTTCTACAAGGGCTGCGAAATCGGTGGAAAAAATGACCGACTCTGATTCTGGAAATGACCGACTCTGACACCAACTCCGATTCCGAACTGGCTAACGCACCAATGTAGCTGTTGGTTAAAATTATACTAAAAGCAAAAAAGAAAAAAAAAAAAAGAAAAAAGAAAAGGCGAAAATTTCACTGTTTCGGTATTAATTCAATTCGGAGATATCTTTGAAATTAAAAAAAGTTAAAAGAAATTCCTTTTTACTAATTTTTCAATTTCGCGTCCCATAAAATTTTAAAAATAGCATGCATACTCGCAGAGTAATTAAAGTTTTTATAAAAATGGTCCCAAATTTTTCTAAGCTTTTTACTTATAATTTTCAGAGTTCTTAGTATAAAATAATATTTTTTTCAGAAAATATGACAAACAACATTGCAAACAGTACCCTGTAATCAGAATTAAAAAATAATGAAAATTGTATACAAAATGAGTTGGTTTACTAAATAATTTTTTACTGCGCATGCGTCAAAGATATCAAAATTTCATTTGCATATTATGTTAGTTAAATGTATAGGGCAACTTTCGCAAAAGTCTCAAAATCATAGCTGAAAATTCTGAAAGTAATCGTCTATAGAAAAAGGACAAAATCCGTTGTTTCCAAAATGAAGCAAAAAAATGAGGGATTTTATCCAAATGTAGTAGTACATCCCGTATTGTGTATTCTATATTGACACTAATCAATGAATATATGGATACAACCCTTCTTGTTTTTGCTTCATTTTGAGAATAACGGATTTTCAACTTATTCAATTGACGATTATTTTCAGAATTTTCAGGTTATGATTTTGTGACTTTCACAAAAGTTGCTCTATACATTTAGCTAACATAATATGCAAATGAAATTTTGACATCATTAACGCATGCGCAGTAAAAAATTATTTTTGATTGATGAAGGATTTGAGTGCTCCTGTAACGCTTAATTGATGCCTGTTGCGAAATACCTGACAGTATTTGTCGGTAGTACAAACGATCACTTCATCAAGTTCATGGCTAAAATTCTAGAATTAGTTAAAACTTCATTCTAGTATTAAACTAATATCGGTCTGCAAGTCATATCTTGGTGGAAAGTATCTTAACACCCAATTTTAGCGGTTGACTCGTAGGTTCACCATTATGTTTTCTTCCATCGAAAGTTATGAAAATATGGAACATTGGTACCAGGAAAACACAATGGACAACCTACGAATCAACCACTAAAACCCGTTATTAGGTGTTTCCACCAAGATATGATGTGACTGATCAATTGCGTTTTAACATGAGAATGCATGAAAATGAAAATGCAACCTTGATTGTCTATGCTGACGTTTCTCGGTCTGTTATGTCTTTAGCTGTTGAATGCTAACTACAATCCCTAAGAATGTCTTTTCAAATAAAATTATTTTGAGAACTTTAATAAGGTCAAACTTTATTCCAACCATTAATTAAATAAACAACGAAATAAATGATGGAGTTTGGGTAAGTGGAGAGATCAATTTATTCGGTGGACTTGCGTCCCACGGTTCCATATAAATTGGCGCTACTGCCCTTATCACTAGTTTACAAGGCAATCAAAAATGGTTGAAAATCCTGAAATGCAGTATTGCCAACGAGAAAAGTTAATAATAACTTTCGAATTTAATTAGAAATTTTTATATAATTTTAATTCCTATTTTTTCACTAACAAAATCTCTCTATGTGCCGCAAGCGTTTAAAAACAGCGGAAGTATTCTATAAGTTATGATTTGATTAATTTTTTTGTAATTATGCTGCCAATGAATTCCAAAACAGACATGTCTGAGATTCCATATCTTCGAATCTATATAAGATAAAAATATAACATTGAGAACACTGCATAATACTGATCCCATTTTTTATGCCAACAACATTTTGGCTCAAGATCTTATTTTTATTTTTTTCTAACCAATTAAAAATTTAATGAGAGACTTTGGTTTTCTGCCATTTTGTGACTGCTAAAATTTTTATTTTTTAAAGTTTGATATCTAAAAATCTATAAAAAGAAAGCAATTAAGAGCCCACACCAGCCACTCAAAAAACACGGATGATGATGTTAAACCTAATGGAGCGTTATTTTCAAATACCTCACTCAAAATTTAATACTTTCGCATGATTTTATTGGCCTAGGATAGCTAAGGCCGATCTACAATCGGGCTAGTTTTTACTTTTTAAATTTTGGTTTTAGATGTTTCTTAAAAAATACTTTAAATTTCGGAACCAGACCTGAAATTGAAATTATCATAACAATAATATAATAATAAAGAACATATAACCAAAATCTAAAAGGTAATAACTAGCCCGGTTGTAAATTTAACTAATCCCTATGCATAAACTAATCTCATAAAAGTGTTAAAATTTGAGCAAGATATTTGAAGTTAATACATTATCATCCATGTATTTTTAAGTGACTCGAGTGGAATCTTAAGGATAGAAAGTCGTATGTCAAGTATATTAGGTCAGCAGAATCGTATTAGGTAGCTTTCATTACAAAAAGTAAAAAGCTACCTATTCATAAATTTCAATTATTTTTTGAATACGCATTTTTGATTATAATTATAACCTTTCTTCCCATTCTAAAATTATTTATTTTTCAATCTCAGTACATTCGCGTGAAAAACTTAAACAAACAAAAATGCTGAATTCAGAGCACGTGAGAACTGAAAAGCAAATAACATTTTAACATCAGGTGTTGTAAATAAGTACTGTCCTTGCAAAAGAGCTATTCGATGTGACATTTCATCCCCGTCACAAGTGTCACACTCACTATGGTAAAAAAAAAAATGTTGCATTTTTCATTCATGTTATTATTACTTTCAAATGGTGATTATTTGTTGATTCTATTGAGCAGTCACTGTGTCTGTTACTTTGTGACAAGTCACCATGTGACATTACAAAGAAGTCTCCTTGTGATTTTCCTATGTCCGTCATTTGAAGACACAATTTTGAAGTTCTCGCGAATATTTACTTTGTGATGAGTAACAAAATAACATCAATTACATGGTGTCTTCCATGTGATGATTCCTTGCGATGCTTTGCATAAAGTCTCCAGATGATTTCATTTTTGTATCTTTTAAAGACTTGTCACAAAATAACTAGCATGTTGTCTTTAAAAAAGAACACATGACATTCAGTAGATGACTTCAATATAAAATCCCCTGGTGAAGCATCTCAAAATAGTACTCAATAGTCCAAGAGCCGACAGCACAAAACCCTATGTCATCGAGCACAAGAAATAATCCTTTATTTTATGGAAGAGTAGTAAAAAGAGAATCTAATGATCCATGTCTGCTAGAAGTGAAGTGGTGCATAAGCCAAAAATAAGTACCACTAGTGGTTGACTCATAGGTTTAGCACTGTGTTTGCCGTACAATCAAAAGTATGAAAACATGGAAAATTGGGTACAGAAAAACACATTGCTAAACCTACGAGTCAACCACTAGTGGTACTTATTTTGGCTTATATATCACTTCTTTTCCAGAAGACATGGATCATTAGATTCCCCTATTATTACTTTTTCATAAAAAAAAGAGTTTTTTCTTGTGCTCGATAACATAGGATTTTGTGCTGTCAGCTCTTGGATTATCATGGTGACTTCTCAGTGTAGTGTTAAAATGAGAGCAACAATGAAACATATCACATTTCAGTTCATTGTTATGAATTTGGCGCTTATGACCATTTGAGGTATCAAGGAGACGTTATAACTACTGGCTGCGCTGTTTGGGTATTATCAAATGGTTACACTTGACTGGTGATGGGTGATTCTCAAAAATTTGCCAGTCGATAAAAATTGTAATCGTAAAACAAACACAATCGATAAAGTCATCGATTAATTTCGAAAATTTACAATCGGGATGTTTTACAAGCGATAGTTAAAATATTTGTTATTCTATGTTTAAAAAGCATAAATTAGTAAATACATGGTAACTGAAAACAGATGGTTTAAAAAAACAACAAGAAACCGAAAGAAGGTTATAATGGAGCTACAGTAGTTGAAAAGTCATGTAATGGCGTTTCCTGTTTACAAAAAATTGAAAAATCGCGAATAGGTATGAAAAGGTAGAAGGAGTTTAAGTATCAAAAATTAGAACTTCTTTTTTTGGCAATAAGTAGGAAAATGGCCGGAGAAAATAATCAAAAGCACCCCTAGTAACAAGAAAATAAACTAAAATGATGGTAAATGTGACCAAAATTTTCATTCATTTTTTTACATCATTTGAGATAAGTTCTACAATTTTCTTTTATTAGAAGACTCTCCACTGGAATACGTTAAAAGAAACCCCCCCCCCGGGGGACAAAATGGTTGGGAAGCAATGAAAGTACATAGTATAAATAAATGGTCATAAAGCTTTTAACAGTATATAACATGGCATCGGTTAAATTTAGAAAAGAGCCCCCTGCGGGAGCAAAGTGAGAAGGAGAAGGAAATGCGATACGTACGTAAAATAAAATAGTACTTACAGAACTTTCCAATCATATGTGACGAGAGAGGTGTTAGCAGAAGATAGAAAAGTATCCTCCCTTGGAGTTCCAATTATTGCGTCCCTTGGAATACAGTCTGCCTTTTCTCTCTCTCTGAAATTTTCATTTATTATAAATTATGTAACGGGGATCTCCATAAAAGAGAATCCGATCTAAAATGACAAAAACACAATGGTTTCAAAAAAGTTTGAAAAGTGCCTCTGCAAGGGGGTTAATTTGCGGAAAGGAGAAGAAAGATTCGTAATATGAAAAAATGGTCTAAAAATTTTCCGATAATATATCACATAAAGAGTAAAAAAAAAATTGAAATTTATTCCTCACTACTCCATTACTTTTTTCTCCCCTGAATACACCCTGAACTCATGCAGGCTCACATTCAAATGTTTATATTTAATAATTTAATTAGAATTATAGTATAATAAATAATAGTTACCGCAGGATACCATAAAAAAACATAGCTAAAATGAAATTTATTCACGAAATAGCTACGATTTAAAAACATTCGCTCACTCATCGCTCCCCCCGTCTTAAATTCAACTCCAGGAGGAGAAACGTTCATAATATGAAAGAGTGGTCCGAAAACTTTCCCATGATATATTACATGACGTGTCAAAAAAGTTTCAAATTTACTCCTCACCCATGGGTTTACTTTTTCTTCCCAGAATACACCCGGAAATCATACAACTTCCACTTTAAAATGTTTATAATTAATCAATAATTTTTATCAGACGGTTTCAAGCAAAAACACATCTAAAATTATATTTATTCTCGAAATGGCTACGATTAAAGCCACACCCACCTTATCGCTTTCCCTCCCACCCCTCGTGATATTTAACTTCAGGGGGAGAAAGGTTCATAATATGAAAGAGTAGTGCAAATCTTTCCTATGAAATATCACATGACGGGTCCAAAAAAGTTTGAAATCCACTCCTCACCTGTAACCTTGGGTTTATTTTTTTCTTGTCAGATTACACCCGGAAATGATACAGCCCCTACCCCTTTAAAATGTTTGTATTTAATAAATAATATTTATGAGAGCGTTCCATAAAAAAACCACATCTAAAGTTATATTCACTGTCGAAATATCTACGATTTAATGAATTCACCCCCTCTCACATACCCCTTCCCCCCAGTTGAAATTCAAATCCAGGAAGAAAAATGTTCATAATATGAAAGCGTGGTCAAAAACTTGTGACGTGTCGGTCAAATGAAGACACATTCTGAATAGAATTAAAACGAAAAACTTTTATTTACTGTAGTTGGAGCAAAGTTCGGTATTTTTGACAATTAAACACACTATTACGATAATAGACTTTAGCTAATACTCACATTACAACTAAGCCCGGCTCAAATCACTAATTCGGCTCTTCTCTTCAGGTCGCGGACTACTTTTACTAACCTGTAAATAAACAGCCCGTGGCTGCACAAATATAAATATTTTAAAAAACCACAGTGCGAAATTATTCTGAACTAACTCTTACCGAACTCTGGTACTGAAGCTCTTCACCTTCATACGTCAGCTTTACTATTCGTCGCTGGAGGCTCTCCCAACTCACCACACCACACACACTCCAACTCACAACTTACAGCTTTTATACTTTGCAAACTGAAAACGGATCTAGAAATTTGCAGACAGAAACACGTGTCAAGAATTTCCTGACCGCAAAACACGTGCTCTCCTAACCGCGGCGCGTGTACAAAATAACTTAAAGTACTATCTATCGATATCTGGAAAAGAAACATACATTAATATACATAATATAACAATGTAACAACATTTTTAAAAACCAACATAACAATTAACAATAGATTCAGAATATTTCAAAGCAGTTGAGACAAAAATTTCAAACATACATCGTAGTAACAATTTTGCCAACAAATTTTTAATTTAATTAAGCACCACTCGTAAATCTGTAAAAATGTCCAAAAATGGCAAAAAATAAAATCTAAAACAGTCCATCTGCTTTCATTCCTTCACATTACTACATCATAAATGCACTTTAATAGAAAGTTAATAAAGAACATCATCACCCATTTATAGAGACGATTTGCTGCTAGCCGGCTTCACAAGAGAAGGAAGGATCTCTTCTCTTGTCCCAGAATCCTTGAACAAACGATCTTTCGTCATCAGAATTATATGAGGAAGCAACCGGTGTCTGCCTTGCTTGTAGTCTGGTCCTCAACATTATAGCCGATTCTATGTCTATATATAGGTTTAGACTAATAAAAAATTATCTTCACTTCCAGAACAACATGGACATTCCTGCAGATAATACAGATCGTTTGATAAAATTAAGACCCTTTTTGAATATCCTTCATAATACATTTCATGAAGCTAGAAAGCCAGAAGAATCACAGTCAATTGTTGAGATGATGGTGCCTTTCGCAGATTTTCTCTGAAGCAATACTTAAAATCAAAACCAAAGCCACGAGGTTTTAAAATATGGGTACGTGCTGGAGTTTCTGGCTATGTTTATTGTTTCGAAATATTTCAGGGAGCAAATGGTGGAAGAACGCCACCGTCAAAAGAATATGGTGCAGCTGGTGACGTAGTTTTGCGTTTGTGTCATGATATAGCTGGAAAAAATCACAAATTATATTGTGACAATTTATTTACATCAATAACCCTAATTGAAGAATTAAAAAAACGAAACATTTATTTTGTTGGAACTATTCGAGCTAACATAATGAAGACCGGAGAGAAAAAGTTAAAAGATGCAAAATCTCTTCTGAAAGATGGAAGGGGATCAGTTTCTGTAACTATCTCTAACGATAACATAACAATGACTCGATTGGTTGATAAAGGTATCATGCACGTGGTATCATCTTTTGCTGGAGTTGAACCAACAGATAAAGCGAAACGTTTTAATTCTGCAACTAAGTCCATTGTAGAAATAGATGGACCACACTCAGTGCAAATATATAACAAGCATATGGGGGGCGTGGACTTGATGGATTCACTTGTGGCATTTTATCCTCATTGTCAAAGAAATAAACGTTGGTATACGCGCATTTTTTCCATCTTTTAAATGTTGCTGTTGTAAATGCCTGGCTTCTTTGGAGAAAAGATGGAAGAGCTGCTAATGATTTATTAGAGTTCAAAAATCGTATTGCAAGTAGTCTAATACATACAGGAACTTCAACTTTGAACTTGAAGAAAAAGGGTCGACCCTCGTCTAAAACATCTTCTGCTTTGGTATGTCCAGCAAAGAAAAGAAAAGTGTCTTTAGTTGCTAAAGAACTAAGATATGATAGTGGTAAGCATTACCCAAAAAAGTCTGATGGTAAATTTGCACTGAAGTGCAAAAATGAAAGCTGTTTGCGTAAAACAAGATATATTTGTGGCCGCTGTGAAGTACATTTATGTCCAAAATGTTTCGAACATTTTCATGAAAACTAATTTTTATTTCTTCCCAGAAGAAAAAATATGTAAATTGTAAAGTATGTAGTATTACACCACTATTAATAATTAAAAAGAACTAAAAAGATTTTCGCTGGCAAATTATCTTGGAACAGATGAGAATATTAATCAGAAGCTTGAGTCTTAGTTATTTTGAAATTCTTAAGGAAGTTTTATATGCAACCTCATATGAGGCTGCTATACAGAAATGTTGCATTTGTTACGCTTCTGCATACAAGCCTCATATGATATTGCACATAAAACTTCCTTAAGAATTTCAAAATAACTAAAACTCAGGCTTCTTATTAATATCCTCATCTATTTCAAGATAATTTGCTAGCGAAATTTTTTTTTCGACAATTGCAAAATAATTCATGCTCGAGAGGGTTAATAACTCAGGTAACTCCACCGGATTGATAGTCACACTATTCAGATACACAGAGGGCTTTTCCTTTTTGACCTGTGACTGCGTACCTTCCGAAATACAGCCACCTACCAGTTTAACTGCTCCGATCTCTTAACACTTCTTCTTTGCACTGACCAACCCCCAGAATTCTCATGCAAAGTTAATCGCCTTACTCGTGAAAGAGGAATATTCCTTTCACATACATCCCCTCTCTGACCATAGTCACTACTCCGCTTATTTCTATCAACATTTCTGTCATCGCCTAAAATTACTAACACCACCGAAATTTCTATTACCATTACCAGAATTTGACGCATTTCGACTAAATCCATAATTACCATTACTCAAATTATTACTCATTACTCGCTGCCCCCCTCTCAAATTTATATCCCCCTCATTTCTCAAATGGTTATCCATGATGAGTCTCTGTCGAGGGCTACACGACTCCCATTGATCCGAGATGTGCCGAGACTCATACTTCAACAACATCTGATGCATTTCAGAGGAAATTTTTGGTGACCTGAGTTCAATATAATCCTGCACATTTATGTTAAAAAGAGAAAAAACTATGTCTCTTAACTCCTCAAACGTGACATCCAAACCTAATTCATTTTTCAACTCAAGTTTACGTAGATAAAACTTTGAGACCTGTTCATACATATTTTGTTTATTGCAATAAAATTCCCTACGTAAAATACTTTTGTCCTTAACAGGAGGAAACGCTTTCTTTAATTCAGTCTGTTGGTTCAGTCTTTCTTTAATTCTGTCTTTAATTACTGTCTGTTCAAATCGTTTAGTCTCATCAGTAATTAGAAATTTTCCTATGTTATCTAGCCACAAAAGTGCGTCGCTCTTTAGCGAGAATTTCAGCACTATGTACTTATTCTTCTCCGGTATATTATTAAATGAAATATAGTCCTGTAGTTTCATTAAGAATTCGTCAACATCACCTTCACCAGTAAAATACACTCATAGGACAATCTCGCAAAGTTCGAAGTTTCGTTGGGCGCTATTTGTGTGACAGTCAAATGAAGACATATTCTGAGTAGAATTAAAACGCAAAACTTTTATTTACTATAGTTGGGGGACGAGGAGTGGAGCAAAGTTCGGTATTTTTCATATCATTTCTATGAGAATAAACTTTATCTTATACTCACATTACAGCTAAGTCCGGCTCAAATCACTAATTCGGCTTTTCTCTTCAGGTCGCGGACTACTTTTCCTAATCTGTAAATAAACAGCCCGTGGCTGCACAAATATATATATTTTAAAAAACCACAGTGCGAAATTATTCTGAACTAACTCTTACCGAACTCTGGTACTGAGGCTCTCTACCTTCACACGTCAGCTTCACTATTCGTCGCTGGAGGCTCTCCCAACTCACCACACCACACACACTCCAACTCACAACTTACAGCTTTTATACTTTGCAAACTTAAGACGGAGCTAGAAATTTGCATAAAAACTCAAAAAACCGCAGTTAAGTGTAGATCGAGGGCACCACATACGCTTTGGAAAATTAGAGTTGCACAAAGGATAGGTGTCGCTTTTGCGCCACACATGTTAGCACATTGACGTCACGATTTCACTCAAATAACAAGAGTGCCTTTATTACAAAGGGACACTCCCTCACAAACTTTCCGATAATGTATCATATGACGGGTCCAAAAAAGTTTCAAATTTGCTCCTCACCCGTGGCTTCATTTTTTATTCCCAGAATGAATCCAAAAATCTCACAGACGCCCCCCCCCCCCCCCCTTCGAATTTTTTATATTCAAAAAATAATGTTTATTAGAAGACTCCATCAAAAAAAATACATCTAAAATAATATTTATTGTCGAAATAGCTACGATTAAAAACATCCACACCCTCATCCCCCCCTGCTGAAATTTCAACTCTAGGAGGAGAAAAGATCATAATGGGAAAGAATAGTTGGAAAATATTCATATTATCACATGTCAAACCCAAAAAAAGTTAGAAATTTATTCCTCACCTGCGGCTGTGAGTTTACATTTTCTTCTCAGAATTACTCCCGGATATTACTCAGCCTCCCACTTTAAAATTTTTATATTTAATAAATGATATTTATTGAAGGGCTCCAACAAAAAACCACTTCTAAAATTATTTTTATTGCTAAAATATCTATGATTTAACCCCCCCCCCCTCATCGCTCCTTCTCCCCCTTCTCTCCAGAAATTCAATTCCAGAAGGAGAAAAATTTATAATATAAATGAGTGTTTCGAAAACTTTCCGATGATATCTAACATGATGGATCCTCAAAAAGCTTGAAAATTACTCCTTATCCGTAGCCGTGGATTTATACTAGAATTATATATATTAGTTTTTTTTCTTTCTAGAATATACACGGAAATCAAGCAACCCCCACTTTAAAATTTTGTTTTTAATAAAGAGAATTTACCGAAGTGCTCCATCGAAAAACAACATCTGAAATTACATTTATTGTCGAAATTAGCTACGATTTAAAAAACTCACCCTCTCTTCGCTCCCCCTTCCATCCCTTCCAGAAATTCAAGCCCAGGAGCAGAAAAGTTCACAATATGAAAGAGTGGCTCGAAAACTTTCCGATGATATATGACATGATGGATCCAAAAAAGTTTGAAATTCACTCCTCGACCATGGGTTCACTTTTTCTTTTCAGAATACACTTGGAAATCCCGCAGCTCCTACTTTAAACTTTTTTATGTTTAATATTTAAAAAATAATATTTACCGGAGGGCTCCATCAAAAAACCACATCTAAAAATATTTTCATCGTTGAAATAGCTACGATTTAAGGCCCCTGTCCTCGCTCGAGGAAACGCTCGCGAGCTAATGCTATTCCTATGGGGAAGCATTTTTCTAATAACTGTTTCGAATTTTGACATTTTTGAATAATTCTTTTGCATTGGATAGCTGAGGTGCATGCCGACAGCGCACCTTTTTTACTTTTTCAATTTTAGTTGCAGATATTTTTTATAAAGTTAGTTTCACTTTCAAAACCGGTTTCGAAACTGAAAGTGCTTTTTAAAAAATGTATCTGCAACCAAAATCGGAAAAGTAAAAAAGGTGCGCTGTCGGCATGCACCTCAACTATCCAATGCAAAAAGAATTATTCAAAAATGTCAAAATGCGAAAGAGTTATTAGAAAAATGCTTCCCCATAGGAATAGCATTAGCTCGCGAGCGTTTCCTCGAGCGAGGACAGTGGCCTTAATGAATTCATCCCTCATCGCCCCCTCCCCCCGCTGAAATTCGAATACAGAAGTAAAAATATCCATAATATGAAAGAGTGGTCCGAAAACTTTCCGATAATACATCACATGTCTGATCCAAAAAGTTTCAAATTTGCTCCTCATCTGTGGCTTCACTTTTTCTCTCCAGAATCAATTCGGAAATTACGCAGTCCCCGCTTTGAAATTTTTATATTCAAAAAATAATATTTATCAGAGGACTCCATCAAAAAAATGCATCTGAAATTTAAACCCAGGAACAGAAAAGTCCACAATATGGAAGAGTGATCTGAAAATTTTCCGATGATATATGACATGACAGATCCAAAAAAGTTTGAAATTTACTCCTCTATCGTGGGTTCACTTTTTCTTCCCAGAATACACTCAAAAATCACGCAGCCCCTATTTTAAAAATTTTTATGTTTAATATTTAATAAATAACATTTACTGAGTGTTCCATCAAAAAAACCACATCTAAAATGGCATTTATGTGGAAATAAGCATGATTTAAAAAATTCATTTCCACATCGTTCCCCCTTGCCCTCCTACCCCCTCCTTAAAATTCAACTTCAAGAGGAGAAAAATTCATAATATGAAAGAACGGTTAAAAGAGTTTTCCGATATGTCTCGCATTTCAGAAAATCTCATCTCGATGATTTCATACTACGATGACTCCGGCATCTCTAGCGACTTGTGGCCTCGCGATGAAATTGTACATCGATGACTGCAGCATCTCAAGCGACATATGGTTCCAGATGAATACATTTTTCAATGATGCGGCTCCTCGATAAGTCTCGTTCTCGGCAGAGAATGATAAAAATTTTATTCAGAAAATGTGAAAAGTTTTATCGAAAAACTTTTGTTGAAGATTTATCGAGGTACGAGGTACAAAAAAAAAGCACGAAAATATGACAATAACTTGTGAAATGAAGCCCAAATTTTCAAAGTTTTCGTTATTTTAGTCTTGCCAAGCTGCCATATACCTGTAGCCCTCCAATAAATATTAATTTATTAAAAAAAACTATCAAAGATGGGCTGAAGAGGAGACGAATACGTGTTTAAAACATTTTTTACAATATATGCCATTTTAGGTGTGGTTTTTTTTTTTTTTTATCGAGCCATTCGGTAAATATTATTTATCAAACATAAAAAAAATTAAAGTGCGGGCTGCATGAAGTGCGGCGAAACGGTGTATACTCGGGGGCGGGGAAAGGAGAGAGAATTTTTAAACTTTTTTGGGTCCGTTATGTGGTACCTCATCTTGAAGATCTCGGGTTATTCTTTCATATTATGATAGCGTCTTTTCTCCCTTCCGAATTTGATTCTCACGGCATTGGGGGGAGGGGGGGGGCTGGCAGTTTTCAAACCTTTTTGCGTTTTTATCATTTTAGTTAGAAGTTTTTTATGGAACCTCCAATAAAGAATATTTATAATATGTAAAATTTAGAGAAACAGGAAGTTGCAGACCGGCCCCTCCACTTCCCCCCATGGGGGCAGTTTTCAAAATTTAGCTTAGACACCCCCTCATGACATATGGTTGGAAAGAGCTGTGATTATTTACTCATGTTATGCACCTCCCGCGGCCCTGCAACACACTTGTACCTCCCACGGTGATCACTTTTATAAATTTAGACGAAACTCCCTAAAGTGACACATTGTTGGAAAGGCCTGCGATCCATTATACATGTTATGTATCTCCAGTATCCCTCCCCTCCCACTTTTGCCCTTATAATGGCACTTTTCAAAAAATATCCGAGACCCCTCATGTTACTTATTGTTGGAAAGGCCCGTAACTACTTTCTCATGCTATGCAACTCCCGCTGCTTCCCCCCCTCCCGCTTTGTCGCGACGGGGATTTTTTAAAATTATAAATTTAGCCGAGTTATATATCTTGGAACGAGTGATATATCATTGGAAAGGCCTGTGACCTTTTTCGTATTCTCGTGTTATGCACATCCTATGCCTATCCCCTGTTTACCCTCAAGCTCCCTCGCTGCACCTTTTTCCCCACGGGGAAGATATTTTTAAAATTTAGATCGCGATGCCTCATGTGACATATAGTTTGAAACTCTTACGACCACTTATTGATGTTATATATCTGAAATGTCCCTCCTTCTACTTTACCCTAACTTTCTTAAACTTAGTCGAGACCCCTCGTGTGACATAGTGTTAGAAAGTCTTGTGACCATTTACTCATGTTATGCTCCTCCCTCACTTCTCCCCGTTTTGCGCCCTAGAAGAGAGCATTTTTATAAATTTAGATCGATGCGCATCAGGTGGCATATGGTTGGAAAAGCTTATGTCCACTTATTGATGTTATGCAGCTTCGGCAAATCTCACTTTATTTCGCCCTCTCAGGGTCACTTATTCATGTTATGCAGCTCTCATGTCTCTTTCACCTTTACCCTTTACCTTCCAATCGTTCAGTTCGGTTTTTTTTTTTTTTCGTTTTATTTAAAAGATTTTGCTGTGCTTGCACACCGAGTTTGCTATACGATGTCATATACAACGGAGACCCAGTTCCAGATTTCATGTTACAAGATTGCATATAAATTAGAGATCACAATAAAAGTAGGGGCCCTCTAGTGAGCGAATCCACCGTGTCTTTATTAACGCCGACTCATTCTAGTTCATCTGTAGATGACTCTTGATAAAATCAACTGGTTGGTTGGTTGGTTGTGTTTATGTGGGCCAATCATCTGGACTGATGTAAACGGTAGGGGAAATGCTCTCCATGGGGGGGGGGGGGGTCTTCCTAAGGGAAACTAATCCGTATTTACACTGAGAAACCTGGGGTTCGAAGAAAACTCGGAAAACTCCGAACGAATAGGTGGATGGGCACATTTGAGTTCGAACCCAGCATCTTCCGTCTATCAGTTTCGAGGGCAGAACCTCTTGGCCACTTGTGGGGCTTTCAAAAAATTGAATGGGGTATGATATAATAGCAGTTGCAAACTATGGCCATTGAGAAAAAATTTACACAATCGAAAATTATCAAGATGTCCTTACAATCGAGAAAATCGATAAAGTATCTCGTTATCGCCGATCACTACATTTGACGTTAAATGCTGTTAAATGCTACACTTGACGTAGAATTTTTTTTTTTTTTTTTTTTTTTTTTTTTTTTGAGTACTCACCTGTTCTGTAACGGTGTAGTCGTATAAAAATAACAGATGGCATACGCTCTAAGCAGAAGGGTTCCCTTTGAGTGTACAATAGCTTTTTGAGAAACAGAGAACATACGGTGCTTCTTAAAAAAATTCAGAAGGTATACAGCATATACCCCCGTATACCCTTCGCTACATCCCTGTGTACGGATATTAGCATTTTGAGTATGCTGTTTAAATTATGTACGCCGATGTATTTGTTTCCTTCATATAACTCATTTTCCTCCATTAAATGCCTTTCAAGGAATGAAAATGTGAAAATACATCACAATTATAGTCTTTCTTTGCATGTTTAAGATATTTTCTTTTCAAAATCATCTATATGTTTCCTTTAAACAAATCCATTGGATGACTTTAAACATGTCAAAATTGAATAATAAAGGGAACAAAGAAGATACAGTTGGACGTTTCAGCACATTATTGTTTGTTTTATATTTATGATTTATAATATAAATTTTAAATTAAAAGGAATAAATATATATAACCAATTTGGAATTTTTGTATGATTTTGACAACCATATTCTTGAACGCTAATTACTTGATTTTATATTAAATTTAAAAAAACCGCCAGGAATTGTTTACACATTCTTTCTAGAATCATTAAATCTAGAAACAAAATAGTATAAAGCCAGAGGAAAATCACAGGTAGCGAGTTTCTCGCCAAACATAGTTAGGGCTATGTCAATTGATAGAAAACCTTGAAATGTTTTGAAGATATTTTTTGTTTTGTTTTGATCCCATTGAATTTCTCAAAAAGGCACTGAATCAGTTTTGATGAAATTTAAATGAAACCGATTAGAGAAGATTTTTTTTCAAAAAAAGGAAAAAAAAAAAATCTAACATTTATTTATTTTTTTTATTTTTTATTTATTTATTTTTTTTTTTTTAAGTCTGTTAAAACTACATGACTGTATAGTATTTCTTCCCACTTTTAAGTTATTTACCTTTTCAATTCATCTGTTTGTGTCTTTCATACAAATCCATAAAAAGATTTTAAAAGTATCAAAATTAAAAAATATACGATAATTATAGTCTTTCGTATCACTTTTTAAGTATTTACTTTTGAAATTCATGTACATGTTTCAATAATATAAATCCATTGCATTACTTCAAATCTATCAAATTGAAAAGAAAAAAGAAAAATTTAAGATACTTTAATTTTTAAAACTGTAATACATTTTTACTTTTTCATTACATAATTTAATGTATAAATCCCCATAAAAACTTAAAAAAAAAAAAAAAAAAAAAAGGCCTAATTTTTTTTTGTTTTTTTTAGTTTCTAAAATCGTCTTAAAAAAACTTAACTGTAGTTCTAAAAAAATAACTTTTCCAAACTTTTTAATGTGTTTTTCTCAAAGTGTTTCTTTTTTGTTATTGTCAGACATAGAAAATACCACAGTTTAAATCTCGATATCTATCTGAAAGTGAAGCTAAATGAAATAGGGTGGCTATATTTATGTGATAAACCATTAAATTTGACTTTAAACTTAATAATAAAATTTCGAAATCATTTACTCTTCATAAAATATTTCTGATATTTCTTTAGAAGTTTTTTGAAAATCATTGAAAATCACTAATTCTCATAAATATGTCTCTTTGGCTTGGAGGAAATCTTATTTCGTATTCAAATAGAGCCCGGACTATCATACTAAAATTAAACTTCGAGCCCCTAGATTTTAAGCACCTCCCACCCGCATAAAATTCAGGGAATTTTCACTGGACAGGGAGGGATTTTTTCCAGGTGCGCTCCCCATCGATTGCAACATGTCGCTGTTTAACAGCACGCGCTCTGAGCAGATCCCTGGTTTGGGATCCTTTGGCCGGGCAGAAGAGCCTGGAGCTCCAGCTACTCCACTGCTGCTCTCTCTTCGCTCTGCCTGTTGCTGAGGAAGCCAGAGCATCTCTCCTCCCTGCCTGGTTACGTAACGCTAAACTGAGGAGGTTTGAGGTATGACTTTCTTTATTAAATTATAAAAACACAATAAATTGTTTCGTTTCGAGTTATTAAGAAAGAAAAATGATATTTATTTTCAAGATAACATCATTTAGTCTGTCATTTTATTTTCGATTTTATAGAAGATTACGTAACTGTTCGTAACTACTGAATGAGATTTTATTAAATAACGATAAAGATTATTTTTATTAAGTGAATAGTCAGGTAAATCCCTTTTTTGAAATATATTCAGGATTTTGTGGGAAAGTAAAATTAGTTAACTGATACTTGTTGGTTTTACTTTTTTATTCAAGCATTAATAGCAATTGAATCGAATCGCGTATAAAGGTTATCTAAGATGTGCTTATGTTGAGTAAATTATAGAAATATTTACTACATTATTAACGCAGAGCAAAAATTCTTCTTTTTTGGGATTATCTAATTTAGTTCGTCATCATATCCGATTGTTCTTTTTTCTCTCTCTCTTTAGTTATAAATAAATAAAAAATTGTAAGTTTACGGATCAACTGAATGCAATAGAGAGAATATAAAAGATTATTTATACAAGATAAATTATTTAAATAATTCTCTTTGTGAATTACCTTTAGGAATTTGTAGAAATATTAGGTTATTTGAGTTATTTATAGGTTTTGCCGTTTCATTAAAAGTAAGTTATCATAGCAATTTAATGATATTTTGTGCAGAAAATGTCAAAGATTGATTCTTTCTAGGTTATTAGGAAAGAATAGTTGTACTTAAGAACGAGATAATTTTATTTAATTTGTCATCTTATGAAATATTATGTTCTTTGCCAATCACTTATAGGTTTTGAAGTTTCATTAAAGGTAAATGATAGCAGCAATTTAATGATATTTTATGCAGAAAATGTCAAAGGTTGTTTCTTTCTAGGTTTTTAGGAAAGAACAGTTGTACTTAAGCACAAGATAATTTTCTTTAGCTTGTCATTTTATGAAATATTATGTTATTTGCCAATCACTTATAGGTTTTGCAGTTTCATTAAAGGTAAGTCATAGTAGCAATTTAATGATATTTTATGCAGAAAATGTCAAAGGTTATTTCTTTCTAGATTTTTAGGAAAGAACAGTTGTACTTAAGCACAAGATAATTTTCTTTAGCTTGTCATTTTATGAAATATTATGTTATTTGCCAATCACTTATAGGTTTTGCAGTTTCATTAAAGGTAAGTCATAGTAGCAATTTAATGATATTTTATGCAGAAAATGTCAAAGGTTATTTCTTTCTAGATTTTTAGGAAAGAACAGTTGTACTTAAGCACAAGATAATTCTCTTTAGCTTGTCACCTTATTTCAATAAATTTGCATTTGATAGAAATAGTGTTAAAAGAAAAGAAAGTTGTCATTGCAACTAAATGATAACGTATATAAAATTTTTTATAATTGACGAATTTTCAAATAATTTCATTTTTAATTGCCTTTTTTAATTTAGAAAAGTTGAATTCGATTATTTTACATCTGGTAGAATTACAAACAATAAAAATTTGCTGAATTAATAGTAATAAGAATTAATAATTATGTAAGAGAATTTATACAAATTTTTTCCGCATGAATTGTAAAACTCTTATTTAATAATTATTTAGGAATTATCTGTGTCGGAAAATAAAATTATTTGTCTGATATTTATTGGTTTTATCTTTCATTTAGTATTAGTGATCATAGCAAATGAGCATATTTAAGTCTTGCCACGAGTATGTTTAAGAATGTTTAGATTAAATAAATTATAAAATAATTTTACTTTTCATTTGCATAATTCAAGTTTGCTTTGTATATTACAAGAGAAAATTTGTTATGCATTTCTTATTTATGATTGATACAATTTAATGTATTGTATTTATGAGTTTGTATCAATGTACATCTAGATAATTAAGGCATTTATGGGTAAGTTACATGGGTATACAGAAAGAGTAAACCTTTGCAAGTATGCGTATTTAGATATAAATTAATGTGCATATATATTTATAAACATCAGGAGACATTTTCGTAACTTTCCAGAGTATAACCTGTATCAGATCCTACAATATTTGCAAAAGTTTCGATATAAGTACAATTATGCAAAGCTTACGTGTGTGTACATGTGCGTTTGTGTGCGTGTTTCTGAAATGAAGGGGGAAAAGTCTTTCCGGCCAGTGCCGGTAGGAAAAGATAGCTTTCCTATTTTTTATTTATTTATTTATTTTAAATCAAGTAATGTTATTCAAACATACGAACAAATTAATAAAACTCGATTATATAAGATTCAATACAAGTTTTTGTCAAGACTGAATATTAATTGGAATTTTTAGAAATTTGTTATCTTTTATTCAAGCTGTTTTTTTTTTTTTTTTTTTTTTTTTTTTTTTTTTTTTTTTTTTCCCAAGCGATTTATAAGGTCGCCAAACTCGCGATATCATGAAGTGGCTGCCATTTTAAAACAACATGATGGGTGAAATTAACCAATGAGTTTGGTCAAAATCTTATTTCATGTGTACATGCACATTTACATCAAAATCGATTGATATATACGAGTGCTGTCGTAAGCAAATTCATTTTTTTAAATGTCACTCATATTAGAAGTAAAAAGTGTTATATTTTTAAAGATACAGACAAAAAGAAAAAATAAGGAAAAAATAAGAACCAATATATTGAAATCAAAAACTTCAGAAAACCTTTTTTCAATTTCTATTTTTTTTCTTTTTTTACATCATTATAAATTTAAAAGGTTTTTGACAATATTAAATGGCCGCCATTTTGAAACTAGATGGCAGATGAAGTTGTCTTACGAACTCGATCGTGATATTGGTATGTACTATGTACACACCAATTAACATCCAAATCGCTTCAAAAATATGCGTATTATGGCGTGACAAAAATCAGATCGTTTCAAAATGTTAGCCACATTAGAAATTCAAACTGCTACAATATCATTGACCGATAATTTAATGATAACCGATTCGAACGTAACTTGGTATGTACATTAGTACATACCGATGCCTAGACCGAGTTCATTTACTAGTTCCATTCGCCTTCTTGTTTCAAAATGGCGGCCATTTAGTTTTTTTTTCTTTTTCCAAAATTTAAAATTAGGCACGACAAAGTGAGAATTTTTTTAAAGTGAGAGTCTTTTCTGTGTTTGACTGTGGGCATATCTTTGCATATAGGTAGATTGCAACCAAGAAATTAGTACAAGTTTTGATTTGTTTAATTTATTCATATTTTTCTTAACTCAAAAGTTCATGATTTACAATGAGAATCAATGAGTGATTTTCCTATAATATTTAACCATTCTTGTTTACCATAAGAACATTTTATCCACAGAAACTTTTTTTTTTTCACAGAAAGTTTGCTGCGTGAAAAATGAAATTGAAATAAATGTTTTTAGGTATTTAAAAAAGAAGGTGAATATGCCGTGATACTAGGAAAAATTGAATATTCGCAAATATTTTGTAATAATGCAAGGAGCATGAATATTAGTATGTACAAAATGAAGATGAATATGACGTCATGTTCACCTGCATTTGCATATAGGTAGTTTACAAACCAGAAATTATTACAGGCTTTGTTTAATTTATGTTATTCATATTTTTCTTTATTAATTTAACAGTTCATGATTTACAATGAGAATCGAAGTGTGATTTTTCTATAAAATTTAATCATTCTTTCTGAAAATTAAAAAAAAAAAAAAAAAAAAAAAAAAAAAAAAAAAAAAAAAACATAAGAACACTTTATTCACATCAACTAATTTTTCATTGAAAGATCTCCGTGTGAAAAATGAAATAGAAATAAATATGTTTATGTACTAAAAAGAAGGTGAATATGCCATCATACTGGAAAGAAAATGAACATTTTCAAATGTTTTGTAATAATGTAAGGAGCATGAATATAGTATATACAGAATGCAGGTAAATATGACGTCATATTCACCTGCATTTGCATATAGATAGATTGCAATCCAGGTGACTTTGCATATAGGTAGATTACAATTCAGGAATTAATTCAGGCTCTGTTTTATTTACTTTATTCATATTTTTCTTAATTAGTTCAAAATTTAACAATTACAATGAGAATCAATGATCGATTTTTCTATAAAACTCTACCATTCTTGCTGAAAAAAAAACATAAGACTACTTTGTCTACAGCAATTAATTTTTCATAGAAATATTTCCACGTGAAAAAGGAAATTGAAATAAATATTTTTAATCCGGAGAACTCGCTACATAAGATTTTCTCTCACCATCGTACCTTTTTTAAGACTCTTATTTAAACCCCTTTTCCTTTTAATTAAAATTTCAAAAAGTAATTTCAATTATTTTACCTCTTTTTGTGAATAAAAGTATTAAGGCAAATAAAGGTGATATTAAACAAATGTAAAGTAAAAGAAAAGCGATTGAGCACTGTGAGAGAATTTCTCACTAGCGAGTTCTCCCGGGTTAAATACTAAATAAAAGGTGGTTATGCCGTCATACTGGAAACAAAATGAACATTTCCAAATATTTTGTAATATGCAAACAGATTGAATATTAGTCTGTACAAAATGCAGGTGAATATGCAGGTGAATATTTGTAATAATAAAAGAAATTTTAAATACCTTTTTAAATATTGCAAGGAGGACCAATAATAGTAAATGCAGAAGGCAGGTGAATGTGATGATGTGTTTTAAAATAAATAAAAAATTGAAGTAGGTTTTTCTGACACATATTATTAAGCACGAATATCAATTGCAAAAAGAAGAGAAATTTCTATCAAACATTATACCATTATTTACAAGAAAAGAAGATAAACAAGAATTATTTTAAGCAAAAGAAATCTTGCAGTGAAGAAAAGGTACGTATTTTATATATTATTTTAATAGTTGGTTGTCATGGAATAATTTTGTACTGAGCACACATTTATCACTTTAGTATTTATAGCAGTCCATGGCAGGAAATAGGGCTACTAAATTTGACTAAATTTTTTTCATGATAATAATAATAATTATTATTATTATTATTGTTATTATTAATGAGAATTAAGTGCAACAAAGTTTAAAAGTTTGTACGGATTAAACACAGTTTTCTTTTGTGCTCACGACTTTCAGAAAATTAAAAATGTAATTTAAATAAAACTGACTTTTACAATTTTTTTTATTTGGAACACATTAAAAAAATATCGGAACAAGTTTTTCCCACAGTAAAATTTATACTTTGATAAAAAAAAAAAAAAAAAAAAAAAAAAAAAAAAAAAAAATTACAGGTTAGGATTTATTTATCCTGATAGCACTGACCGGGTTGAAATTTTCTTAACTAAGACTTTAAAATAGATTTTTTTTTTTTTTTTTTTTTTTTTTTATCTTTTCTCATATAAGAACTAAATCAAAGTTAGATAATAAAGATGTAATATAAAAACTCGTCACATATGTCAATCCTAAAAATTTTTTCTTTCTTATGCATGTTAATACTTCCTTTAAAATGCAGCATTAGCAGTGCCATCGGTTAGGGGATTTAAACCAAAGTCTAATCGGCAACAAATTATGTCAGCTTATAACTGAATCTGAAGTTTTATGAAAATCCGTGAGTTAGTTTTTGATAGAGAGTTATTTTAAAAGAAAATCTGCATAACAGTGAAAACATGTTGGATGATGTAAACCAAAAATTAATCAAGGCTAATTTTTTATCAGGTACTAACTGAATCTGAAGTTTGATGAAAATCCATGCATTAGTTCTTGAAATACATTTATTACGAAATCGTGAAAAATACAGCATAGCAACAGCATCTGGAGGGTGATTTACACAAAAAGTTAAACAACACTAATCTATATCAGGGAGTAACTCATTCGGAAGTTTTAGAAAATTTCATGCATTAGTTTAAGAGATAGAGCTATAGGTATAACCAGGAATAATAAAACATGGCAGCACCACCTTTTAAGTTATTTACCCCAAAATGTAATCAGCACCATGTTACATCAAGTACTAACATAATATAAAGTTTTATGAAAATATATGTTTTAGTTCTTGAGATATGGCTATTGTGAAAATTGTAAATAATGCAGCATAGCAGTGCCACCTGTTGAGCGATATATCCCAAAAACTAATGAGATCTAACTTATATCAAGATCTCACAGAATCCAAAGTTTTGTGAAATTTTCTGCATTAATTCTTGAGATATGGCTATTGAGATAATCACGAATAATGCAACATGGCAGCGCCACCTGTTGAGCAATTTGCATCAAAACGTTATCATGCACCATGATATATCAATAAGTAAATACATCTAGAGTTTTATGAAAATCCATGCAATAGTGTTTGAGATATGGCTATTGTGGAAATTGGGAATAACACAATATAACAGCGCCACCTGTTGAGCGATATACACCAAAAACAAATCAGGTCTAGTTTTATCAAGGTCTAATTGTATCTAAAGCTTTGTGAAATTCTGTGCATTAATTCTTGAGATAGAGCTATTGCGACAATCACGAATAATGCACCATGCCAGCGTCAAGTGTTGAGCGATTCGCACAAAACGTCACCATGCACCATGTTATATCAATTGCTAAATAAATCTATAGTTTTATGAAAAATTTATGCAATAGTTCTTGAGGTAGGGTGTTGTGGAAATCGGGAATAATGTAGCATAGAAGCGCCACCTGTTGATCTATATTCACCAAAAACTAATCAGATCTAATTTCTATCAAGGTCTAATCCTAACTAAAGTTTCGTGAAATTCCGTGCTCTAGTTCTTGAGATAGAGAGCCCACAAATTTTTTGTCACATATAGACAGACTTAGACTCACAGACAGACATTTTGTAAAAACAAGTTTTTCGAGTTAACTGACCTCTAAAACGTGTAACTCCGTCGGAAACCGGATTTCGAAAATTTTTATGATTTCAATATTTTCTCCTTGTAAGGTAGAAGAAAGTAAAAATTAAGTTAATAGCGTACTTTAGCTGAAAATAGGGTAACTATGTTTATTTTGTTTATTTATTTATTTATTTTTTTTTTTATGTTTACATAATAAGTTTCTGCCACGTCAATTTTATGCTTTGATACAAAAAAAAAAAAAAAAAAAAAAAAAAAAAAATACATGACAATTTTTATTATTATTATTTTTTTTATTTAACTCTAGTAGCAAATCTGATGGGAAGTAGTTAGACTAAAGTTTTAAAATAATTGTTACTTTCTTGTATCTTTAAAAAAGAAAGAATTGGAATCGTAAAAATTTTCGAAATCTGGTTTTCAATGGATTTACACATTTTGTTTTTACAAGTTTTTTGCAAAACGCCTGTCTGTGAGTCTATCAGTCTGACTATCTAGCTGTCTGTCTGTATGTAACAAAAATTTGTGGGCGCTCTATCTCAAGAATTAATGCACTGAATTTCACAAAACTTTAGGTTCTGTTATACCTTGATATAAAATAGTTCTGATTAGTTTTTGGTATATATAACTCAACAGGGGGCGTTGCTATGCTGAATTGCTCACAATTTCCACAATAGCCATATCTCAAAAACTAGAGCATAGATTTTCATAAAACTTTATATTTACTTAGTATCCGATTTTCGATGGATTACACGTCTTAGAGGTCAGAGAACCCGAAAAACATGTTTTTACAAAATGCCTGTCTGTGGATCTGTCTGTGAGTCTGTCTCAATGTAACAAAAACTTTGTATGGGCGCTCTATCTCAAAAATTGATGCACGGAATTTCACAAAACTTTAGATACTGCTAGACTTTGATTTAAACTAAATTTTATTAATTTGATGTATATCGCTCGATAGGTGGCGCTGCTATGCTGCATTATACACAATTTCCACAATAGTCATAATTTAAAAAGTTGTGTATGGATTCACGCAAAACTTCAGATTCAGTTAGCACTTAATATAACATGCTGCTGATTACGTTTTGGTGCAAATCGCTCAACAGATGATGCTGCCATGTTGCATTATTCGTATTATAGCAATAGTTCTATCTCTAGAACTAATGCATGGAATTTTAAAAAATTTAGATTCTGTGAAAATTTGTTGTAAACTAGATTTGATTAGGTTTTGATGTATATCGCTCTTCAGGTGGCGCTGTATGCTGCATTATTTATAGTTTCCACATTAGCCATATCTCAAGAGCTAGCGGATGCATTTTTATAAAACTTTACATTTAAGTTAGTACTTGATGTAAGATGGTGCTGAATACGTTTTGGGGCAAATCGCTCAGAAGGTGGCGCTGCCATGGTTCATCATTCCTGATTATCCCAGTAGCTCTATCTCTTAAACTTCCGAACTCTAACTTCCGATTGAGTTGCTCCTTGATATAGATTAATGTTGTTTAGTTTTTGGTGTAAATTGCCTTACAGATGGATTTGCTATGCTGCATTTTTCATGATTTCACAAGAAATGTATCTCAAGTACTAATGCTTAGACTTTCATCAAACTTTAGATTAAGTTAGTACCTGATAAACAAGTAAAAAAAATCATGCGTTAAGCTTATATTATGAAGCCCTTTCCAACACTTCATGAAATCTTTAACAAAATTCATCATTCAGAAAAATAAGGTTACTGTAATATGTTTTAAAAAAAATCTGAAATTCACTATTCATCCGAAATATATTTTTCCTGGATTTCACAGAAAAAGTCCCTTTTTACAACAAAAGGGCATTTTCCGTTAAAAATCTGAAAAGTCCACGATATTTCCTGAAAATAACAAAGCGGATGAAAATAGAAAGGAAAAACGGCGACACTCCATCATCTGGGGGTCTCCATGGTAGAGTGGTTACGGCACCCTGCCACCCGAGACCGTATTGTGGGTTCGAATCCCACTAGTGCCATGAAAACATAAAAAATCCCTTTTAATTACATTTTTTCTGTTTATTTTTCTCTTATTTATTATTATTATTTTCTTAAATTAATTTTCCACTCAAAAAATAAATAAACTGTGTGCGACAATTTCAAAAGATTGTCTATAGCCTCATTTTTGTAAAAAATGAATAAAAATTTTTTTTATACATTCATTCAAAAAAGAAAAAAAAATAGTGATTTTATACAGTTATTTTTTAAAATTTAAACTAATTAAAAAGTTAAAATTGATTTAAAAAAAATAACAAGTATTATGCATCGGTCTAAAATAAAATAAAATAAACCGCTTACGAATATTCTAACAAATATATTTGAAAGAAAATCTCAGAAAATCGCAGCAAATTTTCCCCACTAACTCATAAAAGACATACTTTGTACAGCCTGGCGTCAGCAGCTTTGGCTCAGTCTGTAGAGACTTATCCTTCTGGCAAAAGGTCTCGAGTTCGATCCTCAGAACGGCTTGTACAAAAATAAACAAAATGAGAGAATAAAAATTTAAACTAAATTAAATAATAGAGTATCTCAAGATCACTCAGAAATCTCGAATTCTTTGACGACTGATAAATTCGTTAATTTTAAAATTCAAATTAAATTATTCTCATTAAAAATCAAGCCTTGTAACGGAAAGTTACCGCTTCATCAAACGGAGTTCTCCTTTCTTTCATTTTCCAAAACGGGAAATCTACTAACGGAACGGTAAAAGTTAGGCTACTTTGGGGCCGTTCATTAATCATGCGAGGCTCGAGAGGGGGGGGGGGGGGGTCCATAAAAAAATCACGAAATATCACAAGGGGGGGAGGGGGGTGTAGTAAATATCACGAGTATTTATTTTTTCGGCAAATGCGCGATACTGAACCGAAAAGCGGCATTTCGTGTATTTATTTTTTCGTCAAACGCGTACAAGTCGAAAGCGGCTTGTAGTGTGACCTTGATTCACCGTTGCCAAGAAACGAACGAAGTGAAGTTCCCGCGAGAGAGATTCTCTGCGTAGTGCGCAAAAATGATGACGCCGAGTGGCTTGATGAAACCGATGTTAATCTTCAACAAAGCAACTAACTTGCAAGATGCTTATCCAGTTATTGGTGTTGAAGAAAGTCTTGCTAATCCGTGGTCTGAGGACATTGAAAATTAAATTATGTTTATGTATTACTACAAAAAAGTTTTTCGCATTTCTTTCATTATTTTTATGTCAGCCTGAAACAACTTGCAACCTTTGTGTTTACCTCTTAAGGTTATTATTGTAGTTTTTTTTTTTTTTTTTTTTTTTTTCTATAATAAAATTTGATGATACTTGAACCTGTATTTTATAATAAACATTCTAAAAAAATTAAGATTCTTTGTAGGTTACTAAAAAATACACGTTATGTAGGGTTGGGGGAAGGGGTAGTTTTGAACCTCACCATGTATCACCAAGGGGGAGGGGGGTTAAAAATGCCAAAAAAAAAGCATCACATGAATAATGGACGGTCCCTTTGCTGCCAGTAGTTTTACCGTGAATTCACAGATTTTTTTTTTTTTTTTTTTTTTTTTTTTTTTTAACAGTGTATAGCCAAATATCTATTCCAATACTTTTGAACAGCTTCTATTTGATTTGTCAGTTGATATGCTATATACTATGTAATGAAAAAATTTAGTTTAGTGGGAAAATGTCGAGCATATTGAGATTTCTCTTTCAGCAATTTACGATAATCGATGGAAAATACTTGAATACTTTTCTCATCCCTGTAGGTTATCTTGTACCTGTACTACACGCATTATTACACTAAAATTTATTTTAAACAAAACCATTCTGAAAACTACTAAAATCACATTCTCAGAAATTATCATTCATAGGCGTCCATGTATTCAGTTCTTTCCGTGGCCCTGTACATCATTTGATCTATATTCTGCAAACATTTCTTAGTAAATTGAACGCAATACAGCATAAAAATGCATACTTTATTTAAAAACCACCTTTAAGTAAAATTTAAGTTCATGCTCAGTAACGTTCGCGATCTATTTTGGGTAGCCCTGTATATCAACTATAGTATTTATACACACCATGTAATATCCACAGATTTAGTGAAACTTAGACGCATATGTCATAATTAAAATGCATTTCATTCATCCATCAGCCATCATCGGATACATGTACAGTACTTCAAAAAGAATATATTATTTGAAATCTTTTGTGTGTCCTTGTAAATGCTATGTACTTCAGATTATGCATTTCTGTAGCGTATAATTTTTACCAAGCCTCAGGTATATATATATATATATATATATATAAATTTTATTATATATGAAATGGTTTAATATAATTAAAAATGTCGCACACAATTTCCCCTTTGACCATTATATAATGGAATTCTTTAGTAAGGCCCTGTAAATATATAATATTTTTTCACCGTATTTTTTACAGAATGCATATTTTAGTACATCTTGTAAATGCATATAAATTTTAATGTGTTTGATATTGTGTTACATCTTCAAAATTCATTTGAAACAATTTTTTCCCATAGGCCGTAATATAACGATAAACTTTTGACTACCCCTGTAAATAAAATAATCATAGTAGAAACTTCATTTTCAATAGAGTTAATGCTAAGGAAAATGTCAATAACATCTAAAAATTGCATGGCGATCCGAGTATATTTACGAGAGTTAGAGCTCGGACAGAACGATAGACGGCCAAACAAACCGAATGCATAAGCACTTTTCAACTTTGTTGGTTGGTTGGTTGGTTGGTTGATTTTTGTCGTCCGATTATCTACGCTAATGGGATATAGGACCAGGGGGAGTGCCCTCCGTGGGGGTCTTTCTTAGGGAACCTAACCCGTATTTACGCAAGGTTCGAAGAAAACCACGGAAAACTCCGAACGGTTAGGCCGACAGCCGCGATTGGGTTCGAACCCAGCACCTGCCGTCTACCAGTTGAGAGGCCCGAACCTCTCGGCCACTGGTGGGGCCCTTCAACTTTGTTGGAAACTGCTAAAAAATTGATCCTGATTAATTTTGGTGTACATCACCCAACATGTGGTGTTGTTACGCAGATTTTTTTAAGAAGATTTTGAAATAATTCTATTTCAAAAATTAATGTACGGACTTTTATAAAATTTCAGATTCAGTTATAAGTTGACATAATTTATTGGTGACTAGATTTTGGTTTCAACCACCTAATGGCGCTGCTATGCTGCATTTTTCAGGACGTATTAATATGAATAAGATAAAAGAAAGTTTTGGGATGGCAACATTTGACTCTTTTATTTTCTTTTTCAGAGCGATCAAACACTCAAGATAACAAGTAAGAAAAATCATGCGTTAAGCATAGATTATGAAGCACTTTCCAACGCTTCATGAAATCTTTAACAAAACTTCGTTATTTAGGTAAATAAGGATTTAAAGCCAAATATGTATTCCTGTACTATTGAACAGCCCTGCATTTGATCTGTCAGTTTATATACATATTATATAATGGGAAATTTTAGTTTAGCAAAAAATGCCTAGTAGTTTGAAATTTCTCTTTCAGCAATTTATTCTAATAGATGGAAACATACTTGAATACTTTCTTCAGCCTTGTAGTTTGTCTGGTACCGTTATTACACATAAGTGTTAAGATAAAATTTATTTTAAACTAAAACACTCTTAAAACAACTGAAATCACTTTCTCATAAATTATCATTCATAGGCTCCATGTACTCAATTCTTTGCGTGGCCCTGTATGTCATTTTATCTATATTATGCAAACATTTCGTAGTAAATTTAATCCAGTTCAGCGTAAAAATGCATAATTTATTTAAGAATCACCTTTTAGTAATTTATGCTCATATTCAGTAACGTTGGCGAGCTTTTTTGGGTAGCCCTGTATATTAACTATAGCATTTATACACACCATATAATATGCATAAATTTAGTGAAACTTACACGCGCATATCATAATTAAAATGCATTTCATCCATTCCTCAGCTATCATCGGATACATATACAGTACTTCAAAAAGAATGCACTATTTGAAATCTTTTGTGTGTCCCTATAAATACTATGTACTTTATATTAGGGAAGGCAGTATCGTATAATTTATACTAAGCCTCATTGACATACATCAGTTTTATTATACATGAAACAGTTTAATATATTTAAAATTTGTCTCACACAATTCCCCATTTTACCATTATCTAATGGAATTCTTTTGTGTGGCCCTGTAAATGAATAATAGCTACATTTTCACCTTATATTTTATAGAATGCATATTTTTATGCACCTCGTAAAAACATATAAATTTTAATATGTTTGATTAGATATAACATCTTTAAAATTCCTTTGAAACGATTTTTTCCCATAGGCTGTAATGTAACGGAAACTTTTGATTATCCCTGTAGATAAACTAATCATGGTAGAAACTTCATTTTTAATAGGGTTTGTGCGAGGGTAAACGTCAATAACGTCCTAAAATTTCATGGCAATCCGAGTATATTTACGTGAGTTAGACAGCGGACAGACGGACAGACAAACCGAATGCATAAGCACTTTTCAACTTTGTTGGAAAGTGCTAAAAGTAGAAAATACTCAATTTTCAAGATATATATATATATATATTCGATTGGAGTGTGCGCGTTAGATAACAATGGGTAATAGAATAAAAATTTTAGCTAAAAAATACTTTTTGTGCCTTAAAGGTATGCAAGCTGCAAGGAAGTTAAAAATAAATTTCAGAGATTCAACTCAACTTTCTTTTGCATGCATTGTGATATACGCTCTTCCTATTTTCTTCATAATTTCTACGGAACACCTGTTTATGTTGAAATAATCCAAAGAATCCGGCTTGACAAAAAAAACACAAAAGTTTATTTGACAGATGGAACACACAAGATGGACTAACACAGCAAGACTTGAAACACAACAATTAAATATATATATAACTTCTAACTACGCTTCTTTCGTAACAGATCAATGGCGTGCCCGTAGCACATACATATACCGATTTTCCGGATAATGTTTTTAAATTCTTTTTAACCTGCATTCGACATTCGCAGGTCTACCTCTTACCTCCGCACACACACCCCTCTCTCTGCGTTCGTAACCCCTTCCTCTCCACACACACTCGTCTGCTGGTCACGTGACTCAAGAGCGGGCGCCGATGAATAAAACAAAAAAACACATCATCAGTCATTACACCCCCCACGCAAGATTGAAAATATGGTACACACTTATTTTAAATCTGAAATTCGACTGATGATGTTACACTATTTAACAATGATTCCCCACATTATAATATGTATATATAAAAAATAACACCACAAATACAACCGTATCCGGAGAAGGCACGTCTTCCGGGGTTCTTCCTATCTGCTAATATAAAATAGAATTAAATTAATACTTCATATACACAATATAACATACAATTAACAAAAGGCAATACACAAAACTTAGTAACATTAAACAGGATACTAAGAGCTGCTGAAAAAAAATACATTGTTCAATACCGTTCAAGGAATGTTCAAACACTGGGTGCTTCAAAAGTTGTTGAACGTCTTACACAGTGTCCAAGCGTGATAAGGCATCAGCATTAATTAGTTTGGCACCCGGGCGGTGCGAAATCTTAATGTCATACTTTTGTAAGGCTAATGCCCATCGCTGCAGTTTTGAAGATTGAGGGGCATTTTTGGTGATAAAAGTTAATGGATTATGGTCCGTAATAAGTTCCACAGGTGAGCCGAAAATCCACGTTTCAAATTTTTTCAAACTCCAGATCACTGCATAGGCCTCCCTTTCAATTGTTGGCCATGCCTGTTGAGTTTTGGTGAGTTTTTGACTGGCGTAACTTACCGGATACACTACTCCATCTCTTCTCTGCGATAAACAAGCTCCGATGCCGATTGCAGATGCATCACACTCTATGATGAAAGGTAACCCGATAATAGGAGTATGCAGACTGGGCGCTTCGATGAGACCTCTTTTTAACGCGTTGAACGCCTGGTCATGCTCTACTGACCAGCACAAATTCTCTGGACTGTCGTTTTTTGTCAGTTCAGTGAGGGGATATGCTGTTTCAGCATATTTTGGTATATAATCTCTATAGTAATTGCACAATCCTAAGACACTTTTTAGTTGCTTCTTGGTTTGAGGCACAGCTAACTTACGAATGGCCTCCACTTTTTCCGGATCGGTCCGATGGCTGCCGGACCCAATGATATGGCCTAAGTACTTTATTCGGGGTTTTGCAAATTCACATTTTTTCAAATTGACGGAGAATTGTAACTGTGATAGTTTGGAAAATATCTTCTCTAAATGCACCAGGTGTTCCGCGAACGTTTCGGAAAATACTGCTATGTCATCGATATATGCCCTAGCAAAGTCCTGGTATTCAGAAAGCGCTCTGTTGATTTCTCGTTGAAACGTCGCAGCAGCATTCCTCAACCCAAAAGCCATGACCTTGAAGCGATATTGAGCTCTATGAGTCTTGAAACATGCTAATTTTTGACTCTCTTCTTCTAATGGTATGGCCCAGTAGCCTTTGAGTAAGTCCAAAGTGGAAATGACGTTGGCCCTGCCAATATTAAATAATAGATCAGTAGAATTTTCCATAGGAAAACCATCAACCTTGGTGATTGCGTTCAGTGCCCGAAAATCTACGCAAAGTCGTAGCGTTCCATCTTTCTTCATCACGCACACTACCGGATGCGGTGCTTCTTCATCACTTTCTTCAATCAAACCTAATTCTAGTAATTCTTGAATTTGTTTGTCTACTTGAGGTTTTAGGGCCTCTGGAATTCGATAAACATAGGGTTTCTTCTTCTCATTATCATTTAATCTTATTTTGTGTGCACCAACTTTTGCTATTTGTATTTTCTTTGAAAACAATTCTTTATATCTAAACAATAAATCTAACATCTTTTCTCTTTCTACGTTTTCCAAATGATTTAAATTTACTTCTTCGATTTTAAAATAGTTCGAGTTATCCTTTGTACTAGGGGTGGGATGGACTTCCCCTAATTCTTCTTCATTCTCAAAAATTACCCCCACTGCTTGTACCCTAGGAGTAAATTTCCTTACCTTATTCACGTGAACATTTTTAATGTTTCCGTTCGTTAACCTGACTTTGTAAGAATCGGGATTACACCTCGCCACTATTTCGGCTGGCCCCGTCCATCTAGCGTAAAGTTTATTACTAGAGTCTGGGATTAATAAATATACTTGCTCCCCCGGTCTAAATTCCTTATAAATTGCCCTTCGATTCGCATACTTCGCATACGCGCCCTGTTTAACCTCCGCTACTAGTGAAGCTTGTTCCGCCGCCTTTTCTAAGTTAATTTTTAAATCCTGAAGGTATTCGGTTGCACTTTTCCCGAGATTTATAGGTAGTGGAATTTCGCCCGCCCATGTAGATTTTAATACCGCCAATGGTCCCCTGGCCTCCCTTCCATACATCAACTTAAATGGCGACGCCCCCGTCGTACAGTTAGGAATCTCCCTATACGCAAATAATAAATAAGGGATGTGTTTATCCCAATTTTTAGGATCGCTCCGAATGATATGGTGCAACATGCGTTTCAATACCTGATTATACCGTTCAACCAATCCCGAACTTTGTGGATGTCCCGGTGTTGCAAATCTAGGAGCCGCCCCTAGCCTAGCCTGAAATTCCTGCATCAAACCTGATACAAAATTTCCCCCTTGATCACTTGCTATTACGCGGGGTATCCCTGTCCGCATAAATATTTCTAACAGCGCATCACAAGTAGCCTTAGCCGAAATTGTTCTTAACGGAACCGCTTCGGGCCACCTACTGTGTTGGTCAACCAAAGTAAGCACATATTGATGTCTACGCGCCGAAGGTGGTTCAATTTTCCCAATTATATCAATATTTACAACGTCAAATGGGAGCTCCGGTCTTTCAATCGGAAGAATCGGTATCTGATCACTGGCTCTCTCCCGGCTTCGCAACTGGCAGTCCTTGCACGATTTACAATACTCCTCTACATCCCGCGACACGCCTGGCCAAAAAAATGAATATCGAATTCTTTCTTTCGTTTTCCTTATACCAAGATGGTTCGCAAAGATTGATTCATGTGCAATCCTTAAAATTTCCTCCCTCCTAATTTTAGGCACTACTAATTGCATGACTTGATCTCCCGAAACCTTTTCCCTATGATAAAGTAAATTATCCACCATAACAAACCCATTTTTCCCTTGTTTAGCATCTTTAAATGCCCCCTGTAAAGATTCGCAATTCTTTTGTTGCTCCCTGTAAATGGTCGTTTCCGAACGCTGATTCGAATTTAAATCCTCGCAATCATTTTTCGTTCCAATACAATTAATAATCAAATTCTCTTCAAAAGATTCATTTTCAACCTGCAAACATAAATTTTTATCACTCGTATGGCGACACCCCCGTCGTACAGTTAGGAATCTCCCTATACGCAAATAATAAATAAGGGATGTGTTTATCCCAATTTTTAGGATCGCTCCGAATGATATGGTGCAACATGCGTTTCAATACCTGATTATACCGTTCAACCAATCCCGAACTTTGTGGATGTCCCGGTGTTGCAAATCTAGGAGCCGCCCCTAGCCTAGCCTGAAATTCCTGCATCAAACCTGATACAAAATTTCCCCCTTGATCACTTGCTATTACGCGGGGTATCCCTGTCCGCATAAATATTTCTAACAGCGCATCACAAGTAGCCTTAGCCGAAATTGTTCTTAACGGAACCGCTTCGGGCCACCTACTGTGTTGGTCAACCAAAGTAAGCACATATTGATGTCTACGCGCCGAAGGTGGTTCAATTTTCCCAATTATATCAATATTTACAACGTCAAATGGGAGCTCCGGTCTTTCAATCGGAAGAATCGGTATCTGATCACTGGCTCTCTCCCGGCTTCGCAACTGGCAGTCCTTGCACGATTTACAATACTCCTCTACATCCCGCGACACGCCTGGCCAAAAAAATGAATATCGAATTCTTTCTTTCGTTTTCCTTATACCAAGATGGTTCGCAAAGATTGATTCATGTGCAATCCTTAAAATTTCCTCCCTCCTAATTTTAGGCACTACTAATTGCATGACTTGATCTCCCGAAACCTTTTCCCTATGATAAAGTAAATTATCCACCACCATAGCAAACCCATTTTTCCCTTGTTTTGCATCTTTAAATGCCCCCTGTAAAGATTCGCAATTCTTTTGTTGCTCCCTGTAAATGGTCGTTTCCGAACGCTGATTCGAATTTAAATCCTCGCAATCATTTTTCGTTCCAATACAATTAATAATCAAATTCTCTTCAAAAGATTCATTTTCAACCTGCAAACATAAATTTTTATCACTCGTATTTTGTTCTTTTTCCTTTTCCAACGATAAATTTTCATCCCCCCTTTTCGTCTCATTTGTTGGTGCCAGACTGTCGGCTATTCTTTTCCCTTCTCCAATTTGCACCGATTGTAATAATTCATAAACCTTCGGAGTAATAATACATGAACTACATAATTTATCTGTCACTGCAAATAACACATCCACACTGTTAAATAAACAATTTGATTCACTCATGTTTAGAGAAACCGGTAATGTTAAAAGATCAGCAGTAATTTGCTCGCCAAAAGCTGAAATCAACTGAATTGACGAATTTTCATTATTTTTAAATGATTCTGGTACTTCATTCGAATTTATAACGGGAATCTCAGCAGCGCTGTCAATTAATGTCTTTATTTTTTGTTTCCCCACCCAAATTTCATCGTATTGCAATGGTTGAGTACTTATTGCGTCATTTTCAAAGCATAAAGCTGTCACTTTCGCTATCAACCGTTCGTCTTTATTTTTTCCGGTAGAATCTTTTTTCATTTGATAATGAGAATTTCCCGACCTCTCTTTTTCTTTATTATTAGGACAAAAACGTAAATGAACGATTTGACGGCACAATTTACACACAGACTTTTTCCTATCATTACGCGAATTAAAATTATTTCTTAGATGCGGTGGAATATATTTGCCAGATCCGAAATCATCAGAACCGCGACAATTTGTCGATTTATCATATAACTCAGAAAAGGTTCTACCTTTTGATGTAAACCAATTATCGCATAATTCCGCAATTTCCCGCGCTTTTAACCAATTATCTAATTGTTTTATTTTGACATAGCTTCGCGCCTCTGAGTCTAACGCATCCATTAATCTATCACTAACTATTAATTCATTAAGTGCATCACAATCATTTACCTTTCTAAGTTCGCAATAAAAATCCCAATTCGCTCTTAACCTAGATGCGAACTGCATATGATTTTCATTTTTCGCCCTCTTTGCCGAAAGAAAATTTTGAAGACAAGCTTCAGGAGTGGGTTGAAATTCTTTTAAAATTAAAGCTTTAACCTTTTGATAATCCTTCATTTCATCTGAATTTGCATATACTAATAAATGCGCAGCTTTTTCCCCTACTAAATTAAACAGTATTTCAACTTTCAAATCTTCCGCGACATTCTTTAATTCAAACGCCCTTTCGAGCGAAGAAAAAAATAAATTCCACGATTCAGGTTTGGTAGGAATCGCAATAGTTAAAGTCTTAACGCTTTTAATTAGAGCTTCTAACGAATTAGTTTTGGGATTTTGTCCATCCCCCCCACTATCAGAATTTTTGTTTTCAGACTGCAGTTTAGCCATTTCTAATTGGTGTTTGATAACTTCTAATTTCGTTTTTTCTAATTCTAACGCTGTTTTCTGCTCAGAATTAACATATTCTTTTTCATTTTTAAGGGCCTCTGCTTCTTGTTTCTCTTTTGAAATGCGGTCTGATAACGTTGTAACAAGGAATTCTTTTACAAAATCGAAATCCTTCTCGTATTGTTCGCTTCCTACGATTAATGCCTTTAAATCCACTATTCTATGATCTGGCTCTACTTTTAATCCTAATTCTGTGGCTACTATGACCAGGTCTTCTTTTCTTAACCCTTTAATTGTAAACATGTTCTTTTTCTTAACTATTACTATCTTTATCAATAATTATAATCATTAAATAATATAATCATTCATTATAATCATACACTAGAACATACTGAGAACAATACTTGTTTTCAATTCTAATCCGATTATCTCTTTAGAATCATTGCAAACATATTCATTAATCTAATATTCATGAATCTTCAGTTAATAAACAAAAGTTATAACTTTCAACTTTATTTCCAAAACTATAAAAAGTGGTTTCACTTACCACTGGTTCTTGCGAAGAGAGCGTGTGATATACGCTCTTCCTATTTTCTTCATAATTTCTACGGAACACCTGTTTATGTTGAAATAATCCAAAGAATCCGGCTTGACAAAAAAAACACGAAAGTTTATTTGACAGATGGAACACACAAGATGGACTAACACAGCAAGACTTGAAACACAACAATTAAATATATATATAACTTCTAACTACGCTTCTTTCGTAACAGATCAATGGCGTGCCCGTAGCACATACATATACCGATTTTCCGGATAATGTTTTTAAATTCTTTTTAACCTGCATTCGACATTCGCAGGTCTACCTCTTACCTCCGCACACACACCTCTCTCTCTGCGTTCGTAACCCCTTCCTCTACACACACACTCGTCCGCTGGTCACGTGACTCAAGAGCGGGCGCCGATGAATAAAACAAAAAAAACACATCATCAGTCATTACATGCATAACGTTCCATGGTAAGAAATAGAGCGACTCAATTTTAAAGTAATTTACCTTTTGAGTGTTTTAAACATACACTAAAACAAACTTTTGCTTTTTTTTTTTTTTTTTTTTTTTTTTAAATGTTGGTTGTGTGTTTAGTGAGAAATTGTGCAACTACGGCAGATTTGATCGCAGCAAAAACTGAACTTTTTTTAATGTTCTCTTATGCGGTATCCATATCACAAGTTAAAATTAAGTAAATCATTTTTGTTAAATCTTGCTCATTTGTTATATAACTTACTCTTACTTATATAGCGCTGGATTTAAGGTGCATAATTTCAGATATAATTGGTACCTTCCTGTCATGGGTTCGGGCACAGTGGCCCTTTCAGAAAAAGGCAAACAGACAAATATATGTCTTTAATCTTATAAATATTAACCATTCAATTTAAATTTATGTGTGCTATTAAAAACTCAATTTAAATTTAAACACATTAAAATATGTATGTTAAAATTTATTTTAAAATACTATACATTTTATATATCTTAAAATTTATTTGAAATTATAACACTAAATTTATATAAACTGATGCGGAATCGAGTCTCTATTATTAAACAAGTTAATCATATTTATACTTATTTCTATCAAGAAAAGTATTGCCTAAAAAAGAAAGAATAATATACCATGTGTGTGTATATATATACGGGTGATTCTCAAAATAAGGGACGATTTCAAAAGTGAAATCTTAAAAAAATTACTGTTAGCAAAATTTCTGAAAAAAATAGGTGTTGTTAATATAGTATTAGGTATACTTTACATGTAGTCACCAGAGCTAAATATTTAAAAATTAACTTTAAAAAAATAATTAGTATTTTTTGAGCCATGCTAATGACAAAACAAATTGCATGGAATAAATATATTAAGAAATTTTTATTTTCTTCCTCTTTTAATATTTTTTCTACATTTATTAGCCTTCCTTTTTAGCAAATGGTTTCCATTTTTACATATATACACATAAGGAGAATAAAAACATTACCAAAGAGCAAACTTTATTTACATGAGCAACATTCTGACACTAACAATGTAAGAAGCTGTCTTAGTGATTTTCTGACAGATTTAATGCATATTTTAGGGATAATAAATGTAATACCTAAATTCATATGTAAAATTAAACTTTATAAAAGATACAATATAAGCAATGGCTACATTTATGCACATAGGAGTCATTAGCATGGACAGGAAAACCATGCTAATGACGCTGATATTTGTCCATGCTAATGACAAATTTTAATTTAAATAAGATTATGAGCCATAATATAATCACAATGCAACAGTCCTTTCTGGAGCTTTTTAAAACACAAAAGTCCTATGCAAATAAGTAAAATGAAAATTTTAATTATAAAATAAACATGAAAATTATTATCCATTCTAATGACATACAATTGATGTACGCCCCTAATATTCAACTTGTATTCTTAAAATACAATACATGCTTCTATTTTCAGGCTGGGATAAAATGGCTACTTGTGTCCACGGAGGAACTTTATATTTTCAAACTATTGTCATATGTGAAAATGAAATTTTGATTAATAACCAGCTCTCATAGTATGACCTTGTTTTGAAAATAAAATATGGAGGACAAACTTTAATTCTTTTTTTATATACTATAATTTTATTTTTAAAAAGAAATTTATTGGATAAATCCTCTCCTTGATTAATTTAAAGAAAGAATAACATTTGTTTTATTTTATAAACATGATATTAACTCTTGAAAAAGCTAGTATATACCCTACAGCGTCATTAGCATGGATGTCCACAGCTGCTGTGGACATCCATGCTAATGACATTTTGAACATTTATTCTGTTATTTTAAGGTGTTTTTAACTAAAAAGTGAATAATTCTTGTGTGCAAATAATGAATAATATTAAGACAAACATATCCAAATATAAAAACATGACAGAAAACCTCTCAATTTTTTTTGTATGCCGAAACACATAAATTGTCCCCTATTTTGAGAATCACCCATACAAATAAAATCTGTTTTTTCGTTTAATTCTTTAGGAAAAGTATTTAAGTACTTATGTTAACTTTGTACTTTCGTTAATTGTGAAATTTAATTAAGAGTTCTAGAGGAATTTAGAAAAGTTTCGGTAAAAGTAACTTGTAATTTCAGACATCAACAGACTAAAGATGATAAATGATGAAATGAAGTTAATAATGAATTTGAAGTAACCTCAATTGGGAAAATCAAGTATCTCCATAGTTAAAGAAGAGTTGTTTGATATCAATTTACTTACTTTTTAATAATGAAACTATGAACTTATTTTCATTTACTGAATAAGTGGAAATAACTCCTAATTATTCTTTCTACTAAATAGTTTGGAAATTTTAAAATGTATACAACAATTTCTTTTCAATTAAGAAAGTCTTTATGTTTAAAAAAAAATAGTTAATGTAAATTAAACAGTTTCAAAAATATGTAAGATTTTTTTTTTATTAATATGAAGGACTTTAAAAAACTTAAAAATGTGCTATAATATGTTTTGCTAACGGAAAGTCGTCGAACTTAGAGAATTAATACAAATAAAAATGTTTAAAAGTTATTTATTTATTTAATTTTAATAGAGTGGCTTTAAAAATTAAATGTTTAACAATAAAATTTTATTAATAAAATATTTTTCACTCTAAAAAAATGCGCTAAATTTACGGGGAAAACTGCTGCCGTAAATTTAACGGATTCTTTTTACAATGTACACTTAAAACATAGATTAAAATGAAAGTATTTAGAAAAATTAAGTGTATATAACAATATTTTTCTCTTACACAAAGACTTTACTCTTAAAAATTTGATGCTTCAATTTCCATATCCAAGTTAATAAAGATTTGTCTTCTTTTTATAAATAAAATAACTTATATACATATGGTTATGACGATAAAAATATGCAAAATACAAATAAATTACCCCTTTTTTTTGGGGGGGGGGCATATAAGAATAAGTTCATATAATAGCCCAGTCATTTTAGCAAAAATAGGGGAAAAAATTAGAACAAAGCTGGATTTTTGCATAGGTACTAGTTAGGTTATGTAGTTAAACATACTAAAAGTCCCCATCGATCCGATGTGAGCTTTCGCCGCCAAGGGGCGCTAACGAGCTTGAAAATCAGATTTTTGTGAATATCTCACGAACAATGGCATTTAGAAAAAAAAGTTCAATTACAAAGTTGTAGATAATTTAATTTCCTATAAAAAGTGTCAGTAACATTTATTTGGCAAACCAACACTTTTCTGTGAAAAATGTAAAAAAGTGAACATACTTGAAAGTAAAATTACAAAAATTCGAAAAATCTGCTGCTACTTTAAAAAAAAATTATGTAAACAGATCTGAAATTCTCACCTTTGAATGGAGAAAGTTAATACATAATATATATTTATGCTTATTCCACATTACCCTTGAGGAAAAGCATTTAGCGCGTTTTCTTTATTGTTGTTTCCCCCGTAGGCATATTCCACTTATAGTGACTGGCTTAATCCAATTTCAGTCGTTTAACTGCTTTAGTAGTTCTTTGCACAACTTCAATTTCTACACACGATTCAGATTCGTCACTAACTGTTTTTCTTTCTTTCGTTTTTGTGCTGCTTTCAGTATTTTTTGCTTGTCTTTCGATATCATCACTGAATTCAGAAGTAGTGCTTCCCTCCTCCCTTGTAATGGGCAGGATATATGTCAATATCTTCCTGGTCTTCAAAGTCAATTTTATTTGCATTATGACATGAAACTCAGCAGCAATTCATGCAAATATCAGAACATTTCAATCCAAATTATCGGCATCCAGATGCTTTTCCACATCCTTTGGAGCAAGTACAAAAAATTGATTCAATAATATTTTTTGGTGCGGGCTGTAAGGTAGCTGGAATTGGGGACAAATTAGGTGCATTTTGCCAGCACCAGTTCTCAGGAGATAGTTTATTGCCCAACCGGTATTGTACGAAAGTGATACTTGTGTTTATCATGTACTATTATGATAAACACGTAAACTGTGCAATCTAGCTGCATCTTCGGTAGGCGGCAGTGATAAAAGGCTTTTTTTACCAACAGTAACTTCTTTCTTGAAACATACATAACGATGCTTGTTCAGAGAAATTTCTGCTTTACCACCGTATAAAGCAAGAAAAATAGTTTTTCCTGCCTCGGAAACTTCAAATTGGGATACTTGATCACTTTTTTAAATGCTGGCAGCTTGTATGTTATGATCTTCCGTTTCAAAAAATTTGCTAACCGCATTTTACCTTTCCCAAATATTGCTGATGTCGAACCACAACCTGAAAAAGCGTGAAGGAACAATGTATGATCTTTCAGAACAGCATCATTGTTAAGTCTGTGCGATGAATGATGGGTGGTTGCAATTCGTCCTGTTTCAGGCTCAATAAAAAATATCTCTATCGCTGGAAGTGCTACAGCAGTCAACAATACGAGCAAGTCAACATCATCCCCAACAACAGCAGTAAGTGCACCAGACTTTGCTATTTCAATAGCTGTTTTAACAATTAGTGTCTGTGCATCATCTTCTGCTTGTTTCGCTTCAAAACCATTCTCTATAAATTTCTCCATAAGCATAGATATGAGACATGTCGTATTTTAATGATTAGATTTTTAAAAAAAAATTCCTTTTTTGCGAAAATTTAGAGCTTTTTTTCCCCTTCTGTATAAAAGCTTTGTTTGATGCATCAGAACATAACAAACATTTTTTCTTAAATTCAAACAACAGACTGTCATTTCTCAATTTTTTCTTCAATGGAGTAATTTGTGCGGACACTGGTGGTTTTTCTGCAATAGATTTATTGTATGATTTAATAGAATTCTTTCCTGTATAATTTTTCTACACTTTGGGTAAACTGTAAATTCATTATTGTTTTTAGCCATTTTTTCAAATATTTTCTACTTATGGTCACCTCTTTCCGAACTTGCTGTCATAAGGAACTTCAGTCCCTTTTTTCCTATTTTTACAGAATCTTTTGAAACGCAAACTTCACCGCATACAAGACATACTATTCTGTCAATCTCCAGTTTCCTCTCATAATCAGCAATTAAGAAAGAGTCATTTTAAACCGTCATAACTATTTGACAATTTATATAACATGCATTGAAAATAAAATTATTCCCTTCCTAAAATCTCACACAGGGACGTGCGAAGAGAAAACTGCGTCCGGGGCAAAGTTTTAATTTGGCATTCCAAACTTTTTTTGTGACAGGCTAAAAATTAGTTGGTAGGCGTCCCCTAAATATTGGCGCCGGTGGTGACCGCCCCCCCCCTTTCGTACGCGCTGATCTCACAAAGAATACTTCGTTGAGTAAATTAGGGTGTACTAGCGTACTAATGCGCGTAATTCGTACTAGCGAAATGAGCAATAAATAAAAATTAAATATTCGAAAGGTACCTGCACGTTGTACATTTCCACAAATGCAAAGAGAGATAGGGTATTGGGCAATTACTACTGCACAAGCGCGCGAAAGCGGCATACAGACAATGGGGGAGAGGATCCAAAGTTGTTTCGTATTTGTTCTACCTTTTCGCCGCGTTATGATTGTGCTTCCGCATTTTTTTCAATAACGTTTACTTTATTTTAATTTTTGGCGCGGGAAGGGCTGGTGTGACAAAAAAATTTTAATTACACTTTTTGTAGGAAATTAAATTATCTAGATCTTTGTAATTGAACTTTGTTTTCTAAATGCCATTTGTCGTGAGATATTCACAAAAAACCGATTTTCAAGCTCATTAGCGCCCCCTGGCGGCGAAAGCTCACATCGGATCAATGGGAACTTTTAGTATGTTAAACTACATACACTAACTAGCATCTATGCAAAAATCCAGCTTTGTTCTAATTTTTTCCGCTATTTGTAAAAAAAGATGCTAAAATGACTGGACTATAAGTTCACATATAAGAAAAAAACAATACCTACCGTAAGACATTTTTACGTCACATTATATCGCAAGCGATCCTGCTAACTCAGATTGCTCCGATTTCACGCGAAACATCTCAGTGAATTTGACAAATGGCGTATGGTTAGTGTTAACAGAAAGTAAAAAAAAAACTAGTCAGATATGGCAATCCCATATCTTGTGCATGTTAATACATTCTGAAAAATACAGCACAGTAGCGCGACCGGCTAGGGGTTTAAACCAAAATCTAGTCACGAGAAATGTCAACTTATAACTCAATATGAAGTTTGATGAAAATCCGTGAATTAGGTTTTGATCGAGGCGAGATTTACCCCAGCTAACATAAAAGTATAAAAAAAATGTTTAGCCTTAATAAGTCGGATTTTTTTTTTTTTTTTTTTTTTTTTTTTACCGTTTTGAGAACAAAATTATTTTTTCTTCAATACTGTTAATCGTAACTATTCTAATAGCCTTACTGACGCTTAAAAATTATCTCATTGTCTAAAATCGAAGGAATGTGCTTATTTTGTGTAGTATTCGAATTCATATTTATGCTATAATAGGCTAAGGAAACGTTTGGAAAATATTATATTACAACATGCTTTTAAAAATATTACAACTTTCTAATGTTTTTTAGTTTTATCACGCATGATTCGTTCAGAAAAGTAACTTGTATTTTTAAGATTGAAATCTATACATAAAATGAAGGAATCACCAACGGTGAAAAGAGAATTAAGAATATTTTAATTATTGTTATTACTAAATATCAAAACATAAATGAAGTTGTAATAACAAAAGCATACTCATATACTATCATTTATTCATGTTTAAAATAACTAAATAGTTGTTAAGACAAAGTAATACTCGATTAAAAGATGTACTATTAGAAGGGAAACCAGACCCGAAAGGATTAAAAGGAAATTTAATAACGCAGGACCTCCCCCCCCCTCAAATATATATAGAATATATATATATATGTGTGTGTGTGTGTGTGTGTGATCTCGCTAAATCTAGGAAATCAGAAATAAAATCAAGTTCAGAGCTCGCGCATTCGATTATCACTGTAATCTGTCGTATCTAGAGTCTGGTTGGAAGATATTTTCATTTGAATGCTTTATGTGACTCTAAAAAATAAGAATTATTCTGATCTCAAACATCTGAGATAATAGTCTCAATTTTCAATTTAATTGTATTCAGTCATGAATGATAACAAATTAGGGTTAAAAAAAACTAATATCTTTCATTATTAAAAGAATAAGAGAATCAGTGCAAAGGATAGGAAAATTACAACAGTTCATAGTCCTTTTGTGCATAATTTTTCATTTTGTTCGGAAAAAATTATATTTGAGACTATTTTTTGTTAATTATCCAGTTGACAAATGGGGAAAACATACATTTATTCTTCTGTTGTACATAATGTTTATTTTTGAGTTACACAACAAAAATAGCTTAAAAATATCATTTTAACCTTTCGGGTCCAGTGTGCTATTGATGGCACGTTTTACTTACCCACCATACGTAGTATAGGGTAAATCTTGCAATCGTTTTGAAAATAGAATTTTTTTTTGACGGATTTACACGTTTTAGAAAGTGGAGATTCCGAAAAACATATTTTTAGAAAAAAAAATTGCCGTCCGTCTGTCTGTCTGTCTGTAAACGCTCTATCTCCCGAACAAATTGAGATAGAGACTTGAAATTTTGTATGTAGTTAGTATGTAAGAATGGGACGAAGCCTATTTAATATCAGCAACCTCAATTACCCGGAACTATTTTTTTCGGGCCCTCGAAAAATTCGTTCTGATGAAAGGTATATAAAAATTTTCATTTTTTTTTTTTTTTTTTTTTTTTGTTCTAAGGAATGGACGTAAAAGGCAATAAAATAACACCCATTTTGCATATGGAACGAAGTCGATCGAATTATTAGTTGCCGAGATATTTGTAATCCTGTTTTCCACATTCTTCGATTTTTCATGACCCTGTATTTCATTCAAATTTCAATTCAGAGGTACATTTTAAGTGGAAATTAGACGCTTAATCCGACGTAGTTAATTGTTAGTTAATAGAATTATTATTTTTGGATTGGAGTTATAAGGATGTTTCTTTTACGCAGTTCGGTACTACTTGAGTAGTTTGGCGTTTTATATAATTTGTCGAAATTGGTACATCAGCAGCTCTTTAATATAGCATTACTATGTACATTAACAATATTTAAATTTTGTTTATGAATTGCAATGCATTGTATAAATAATTTTCACATGTTTTATTTTCATATACATATCCATGATGGGTAAGTATTACGGTGGCCCCCAACGACTAGTTTTCATTGAGTATTATTACTTACCCATCATACGTAGTATAGGGTAAGTCTTGCAATCGTTTTGAAAATCGAAAAATTTTTTTGACGGATTTACACGTTTTAGATAGTGGAGATTCCGAAAAACATATTTTTAGAAAAAAAAATTTGCCGTCCGTTTGTCTGTCTGTCTGTCTGTCTGTCTGTAAACGCTCTATCTCCCGAACAAATTGAGATAGAGACTTGAAATTTTGTATGTAGTTGGTATGTAAGAATGGGACGAACCTTTTTTAATATCAGCAACCTCGATTATCCGGAACTATTTTTTTCGGACTCTCGAAAAATTCGTTCTGATGAAAGGTATATAAAAATTTTCGAATTTTTTTGTTCTAAGGAATGAACGTAAAAGGCAATAAAATAACACACATTTTGCATATAGAACAAAGTCGATCGGATTATTAGTTGCCGAGATATTTGTAATCTTGTTTTCCACATTCTTCGATTTTTCATGACCCTGTATTTCATTCAAATTTCAATTCAGAAGTATATTTTAATTGGAAATGAGACGCTTAATCCGACGCAGTTAATTGTTAGTTAATAGAATTATTATTTTTGGAGTTATAAGGATGTTTCTTTTACGCAGTTCGGTACTACTTGAGTAGTTTGGCGTTTTATATAATTTGACGAAATTGGTACATCAGCAGTTCTTTAATATAGCATTACTATGTATATTAACAATATTTAAATTTTGTTTATGAATTGCAATGCACTGTATAAATAGTTTCACATGTTTTATTTTCATATACATATCCATGATGGGTAAGTATTACGGTGTCCCCCAACGACTAGTTTTGTCTTAACAATTATTTTGTTACTTTCTAAACATAAAGGTAATAGTATATGTCTATGCATTTACTCTATGACTTCATTTATGTTTTGACACTTGTAATAACAATAATAATAAATGTTTATTAAATTCTCTTTGCGCCGCTGGACATTCCTTTATTTTATACATATATTACACTCTTTAAATTAAAAATATGGGTTACATTTCTGAACGAATCATGCGTGATAAAGCACAAAAAATATTAGAAAGTTGTAATATCTGTTAAACTTTGTTGTAATACGATATTTCTTTCAAATTTCTCCAAAAACTCTTCCTTAGCGTATTACCATATAAATATTAATAGAATAGTACACACAATTAGTACATCCGTGACATTTCGGACTATGAGGTAATCTTTAAACATCATTAAGTCTATTTGGATAGCTAGGATTAACATTATTAATTTAAAAATAATTTCTTCCGAAAGGGTAAATTATATACATACTTTAAAGTTGTTGTACTGCACAATAACGACTATTCAAACGATATGCACATTTTTTTAAAGATGTTGCTACGTTGCAGAATAAATAATGACTACTTCATAAAAATAGAGGAAATGAGCCAGTCGAGCACATTGCCAGGAATATCAACACTGTCAAAAATCTGTAATTTTTAGGGAAAAGAATTTTGTTTTTTACAGGAAAAAACTTGTTTTAAAGAAAAATAGTTTTATTTGTAAAAGATTCCGAATTTCGTAATTTTTACAGAAAGAAATCGATATCTTTTATAGAAACAAATTGTTGAAAGGAAAAATTGTATTTTATTTTCTGTGGAATTAAATGGTTTTCCTCTGGTGCCAAAATTAAAAATTTTTTTTTAGCCAATTTGAGTTTTTTTTTTTTTTTTTTTTTTTTTTTTTTTTTTTTATAGTGAATAAAAGATAATATAACTTTCACTGGATAATACGTGAAAACAAAAACACTTCACGATTTTAAATGCCTGTTATCACATATATTAATAACACACATATCGATAAACATAATAGTTCATCAAAAAATCAACAAAGAGCGCCAAAATGATAATAAAAAAAAATATCTTGTTATACCTAAGTTATACACTGTGCATTTAAGGGGTGGTTCGTACGGGTAGTGGAATTTCATGACCAGAAAGTTCTTTGATCCCAGTATTTTCTTACAGAAAATCTATAATTAAATAAGACAAAATTTCTCTTTTTTGAGCTATATTTATTTTTCTTTAAAGAAATACTGGTATCTCACATGGAAAATTACGGTATCCGTACGAACCATGGGATGCACCATGATATACAGAATACGCGATGCATTTGAATGAAACTTTCAACATCAGTCCAATGTCTCACCATTAACAGTAGAAGATTGACTGGACAAAACAAAGAAACTGGAGAACCAGAAAGGTAAAAGCATCTTGTTGAAAAAAGAAAAAAAAAGAGGCTAAATCACCCAACAGATAAGAGTTTATTCTAACGAACACAACAAATAAGAATTGAAGATATCATGCTAAGAGAAAGTGGAAAGAAAAGATTTTAACAAAAATCGGTCATAATAATTTAATTGTATAAAAAATAAATTTCATAATTTTTTTAGCAAAATGTTGTCTTAAATTTTAAAATATACAATAATTACAACTCTAAAAAATACAGATTTGAATTAAATGAGTAAAAAAGCAAATAAAATAAAAAGAAAGAACGAAGAGTTAAAATAAGTTAAAACTAAACTTAAAAGGTTTAAAAGCAAATTCTAGGCGTCCAAATATTTTTAATTCCGCAAATTTTCAGATGCTGTTGAAATTTTATAACAGGTTAACTACACAACACTAAATTTATCAGACACGTATGTTAAATTTTAACGATAAATAACATTGATAACAATATTAATGATAATCAGTATTGTATAAAGATAGAAAATCAACGATTATAAATGCACAAATAAAGTGTGATAAGGGAGCAAACAGCTGTTTGCTCCCTTATCATACTTTATTTGTGCATTTATAATCGTTGGTTTTCTATCTTTAAACATTTTTGCACAAAGGCTTTATTTGCTATTTTAATGATCAGTATTGTAATTTAGATGAATAATAATGTTTAAATTAATTAAACAAACAAAAAAATGAAAAATAAAATTAATGCTACAAAACATCTATTTAAATATGTTGAACATTTTCTTATCTAGAATGCAAAGGGAATTAACTTTTAAAATAATTATCTGAAAACATTTGCATGCAAATATTTTTATTTTCATTAAATATATTTCTATTTATTATTACATTCTTTTCCATTCGTTATTACATTCGTTTCCATTTATTATTACATAAACTTTTAATGCAAGAAGAACATGAGTAATATAAATGCTAATTGACAAGATCACCACTTATTTCAAATAATTACATCACACAATAAGTTTTTATGTTTATGCATTCTGTTTGTCTGGCTGTATATTCCTCTGTTAATTCGACCATGCTCTATCTATCGTAAATGTACAAAATGCTTTATAATTTTAGCATGTTATTGACATTACTGTAGCATCATTTCGAATATAAGAATGTACCAAAAACGCCTATAGACTTAACATTACTGAAAGGAAATTGGAAGGTGACTGGTAGCCTTTCCCGAGGAGATAGTTTCAATAAATGAATGCATTCTACGCCAATAGACTTTGCAGTAACGACAGGATTCCTCCGAAATGCATCATGTTTTCTGTAATTTTATGGTGTACTTAAGAATTTTCGCAATTTTATTCAACTTTTATTTATCCATTATTGTGTGCAATATTTTTTTCATTGTTTTTAGTCGCTTTATTTTTCCATTTTGATATCAGCATCTCGAACGCTAACAAGGTACTTTATGAAATCAATATTTCGGAGATACTATTATGCTACGGAAATTATTTCCGATTTAATTTGTAATTTGAGCATAATATTCAAGTATCTTTGAAAAAGGATATTTTTTATACCATAGAAAATTTTAAAATGTTATAATATTTATAGAATAGAAAATAAGTCAAATTAAAATTACATTAATACAGTAGTCTTCCTAAAGTGACCACGTTTCTTTAATACAGTAAAAAGCGACTACATTCTGTTCCTATAAATATTGGTCACTCAGAGAGTTGGTCTCTTAATGGAGGCCATATTTAAATCTAGATTTTAATTGTTGAAAAAAAAGGTAACAATTCATGTTATTAAAATTTCTTTTTCACGTTAAAAAGAAACATAAAAATTTAAGTATCAAAACAAAAGTTAATTACTGCAGAGATTAAAAAAGAAATACATTACATTGACGTTTGCTATGATTTCACGGTGCTTCCTTTTATCATTTTTATTTCAAGTCCTTTCAAAATTCAATTAATGTATGCATTTTTTTCTCTCTTTATTTTATTTATTTTTTATTTTTTTATGCACGAGAAGAAATAATGACCATTTCATTACTTTATCTATTTATTTGAGAGTTTTCTGACAGAACAGAGCAGGGGATTTATTGACAGTCATTCTTAATTTGTCATAAGAGTTTAATGCATTGCCTAAACAGACAAAAGGGAGTTTAAAATACTTAAAAGTTGCCATAATAATAATAAAAAATTAAACATAATTTGGTTTGATTAATAATGTGCTCTCCGGAATTATTTTTCTAGGATGTTCTTCAAGTGAAAAGCGAAAAACAATATTTTTTCCTTTTCTTCAAAAAAACTGCTCGTTCATGGAGGGGGTTCAACTAGAGATCTGCACGGGCCCGGGCTTGGCTCGGGCCGGGCCGGCAGAATTAGAATAGTTTTCTCAACGGGCCGGGCCGGGTCGGCAAAAAAATTGAACGGGCCATACGGGCCGGGTCGATAAAAAAAACTTTCGGGCCTGCCGGCCCGTTTTGAAGATTTAAGCAGGAACGATAAAATATGATCTATTTTCAACGCAAATGGTTTTAACGAGAATAAATATAAATGTGCGTCACGAGCCATACTAGTTTGACAGCATTAATATCAAAATGTAACTTGTACAGTATGAGATGGGCATCAGACAGTTAAATTGTGTGTAACCCGTTTTAATATATTTTTTAGCTGACTCATGCCGGGCCGAGATCAAGCTTGCATTATTTTTCTACATATAGACTTGCAGGACCGGAACAAGACTTAATTGTTCTCAAGATCTCTAGGGCAGACAACATGATTTGTAAAATTATTAACAGCGTTAAAGAACTTATGTTAGATTAATCTTTGGATACATACTTCTTGATGATTTTTAAATTAATTTCTCAATAACGCGAAAGTTTGATGGTTTTTAAATTAATTTCTCAATAACGCGAAAGTTTGATGGTTTTTAAATTAATTTCTCAATAACGCGAAACTTTGACACATTTTCAGATTAATTTTTAATTGTAAAAATATAAAAGTGATAAGCCTGACTATTGAAGGCATTTGGAATCGAATAGCATTTTTCATTTTTAATGAATAAAATACTTGCATAAATTTGTTCCGATACAATAGTTTCTCAAATGGTTGCAGGTTTTTCTCCCTTCCCATGCTATCGCTTCCGGAAATTCTATTGAAAATGCTAACTATAACAATAATTTATTTCCTCTCAGTATTCTTAAATTGCTTGTATCAAAAAACGGATAATGCCACTTGATTATATAGTTTCTGAATAAAGATACCAGCTGTGCGTTTCTGAGAAAAAAATGAATTTAGAAATGTATCAGAAAGGCGCATATTTGAGTTAACGAATGAATTTGGATTTAAAATCTTTAATAAAATGATATAGAAATATTTTTATAAATCTTCTTTTATTAAACAGCTTCAAAAGTTACGATGTTTTTAACTTTTTTCTTTTTTCTTTTATTCTATACCATATTAATTTTTTGATGAATCTTTATTTGATTGTTGAAAGCCTAAGAGTCTTAGTAATAACTAATGTTGCTAATGTGTATTTCCTGTAAAATATACTGTAAAATCATTCCATAGATATGTATGCAGTATTCTTTAAAGAAATCTTAATTATATGAAAAAAATCTGAATTTTTTAGAAATCGTAGAAATTGTAACGGGCCAAAACGGGCCGGGCCTGTTTTCACTGATTTCTGTACGGGCCGGTCCGGGCCTAAAATATAAAAATTTAAAGGGGCCGGGCCCGGGCCGAACTTTTGAGTTTTACAACGGGCCGGGTCGGGCCGAAAATTTTTTCCTACGGACCGGGCCTGGAAATTCCGGCCCGTGCAGACCTCTAGGTTCAACTGGGATCGTCTCTGAATGGAGGAACAATTAATATTGAGCCTATAGGAATAAATTTCGCTCCATTAAGAAAATGGTCGTTCAAGGAAATAGTCGCAGAAGGTGATTTCACTGTATACTCATTTGTTAGGAAGACATTTACAAAAAGTTACGATTTAGATGTGACTCGTTGACTACATGAAATGTGTTTTATTTGTATCAATTGTTTAATATTTTTATTTTTGATTAAGGTATTTCCAGCTGAAGAGTTCGAGTAATAAAGTTGGAAGACGCTACGAGGTTGCTGCTTCAAGATGGATCGCCCAATGAATAACTTCAAGAAGAATAGAGAAGTAATGTTATTTTTTAGATAATTTATCACTGTAAAACATCAGTCCAGTCTTTCTACTGCTAAAACACTTAAGTAGCAAGATTTCAAAATATTTTCATTTCTGCCAATAAACTTACTGTCTCCTAGCTGAAATGCCCTACGGATATTTTTATTTCCTGGTATATGTGAACTATTACTAGTCTGTACGTGTTTTCTTATGTTGACCAATTCAAACGTAATTTGATATTCCGATTAAAAGAGTACATCTGTTGAATTCATAAGCAAGAAAACAATAAATCTACTTTTGAAAAAAAATTATTGGCAGGTAAAACATACTTTTCAATTCTGCTAAAACTATGCGTAAACTCTCTTCTGTACTTCAGATTAATTTTGATGAATCATTTCCTAATCAATCATAATTTCTTTTCAAAATAAAAATTATAAAAATGTCGTGAATTTTGACTTCGCCCCTCCCCTTTATTATCAGATTTTTGGAAGTCTTATATAATATCCTGCTTTTTTACTTGCTTCTATATTTACAAGAGAAAAGTATTGGATTCGTGAAAATTTTCGAAATCCGGTTTTTGACAGATTTACATGTTTTGGGGAAGGGCGGGGGGGGGGGTCAAAAAATCCGAAAAACATGTTTTTACAAAATGTCTGTCTATGAGTCTGTCAGTCTGTTTGTTTGAGCGTATATGACAAGAAATTTGTGGGCGCTCTGAACTAATGCACGGAGCCCACGAACTTATGCATAGAGTTGGAAGGCCTGACTATAGAAGCGATTTGGAATCGAAGTGAATTTTCCATTTTTTGATAAATAATTACTTATTGAGTTATAAGTTTTTTTAATCATGTGAAAAGAAGCTTTTTTTTGCATAGAAAAAACGTAAACCACAGTTTAATTACATATTTTCTGATCAACAATACTTGCTAATTTACTACATTTTCAAAATAGAGTTAATTAAAACCTATACCATAAAATTGCTCTTTTGGATTTAAAGACACCTTAACGAAAAATCGGAAAGTTTAAAATAATTACGACTTGAGTTAAAGCCGTTCTAATATCTTGGTCTTTTATATTTAAATTATAATAAAAGGTGAGGGTAGAATAAAGAATTCGCAACAAAGGACAAGAATTTTCATTCACTCCATATTCCTTTATCGCGCCTATTCAAAGTTACTATTGAAAAAAAACTTTTTTATATATATACAAAAATTTTGCGTTTTTGCCTTGTACTGCAATTTTCCACTCCACGATATGAGATCTAATTATAAACAGAAGACAGCTTGACAAGTCTCGGGAGTCGGGAACTTTTAATAAAGGCTAATTTTTAATTTCAAAACACAGAGATTGAAAAAAATGTGTAATTAGAGCTAAATTCCTTAATAACGTAGCCAGTAATTAACACTGTAACAGAATTCTAACTGAAATAAACATTTTCCTATAAAATTCCGCAAACTAATGTTATATAATGGTAACTTATCTGTCTTAAATGTTATAACTTATGTTTCAGATTGATGAAGGAAGTAAGGCATTCCATTGGCCGAAATTTTCAACCTAGACTGAAACTATGCATAAAAAGAAATTATTGGCCCTGCCAGTGCAAATCCTATAACTTCGGCCTGATCCGACTAGAAAAATTCCGATATTTATCACTGTTAAAAATTATAAGATACAGTCGACTCTCGTTAATTCGAAATCGGATAATTCAAATCTTCGCTTAATTCGAACTAAACATGAAGTCCCGAAATTTTCATTGGCAGAATAACGTTAAAAATTTTCATTAATTCGAACTCATTTTCTCTTGACTTCGTTTAATTCAAACTAACGAGAATTCCGATTTTTCATTTTTCTTTAGATCATTTGAATAACTTTTTTTCTTTGATTTTTGTGAAATTTGATCCGAATGAGTAAACGACTGTATGTAAGCCGACTGTATGTAAGATAACAGTAACATATATACTACACCATAAAAATAGAAACTAAAATTTATAATATTATATTTTTCTTAAGCAGTACTGTACTTAATTAAATTTCATTTGGTTTAATAAATTACACGGGCAAATTATTGTGTACTTTATCTCTTTAGAGTTCTAAGATAATTTTTTTTTAAATATATGTAGATTTTTTTAATATACGCTGACGGGGGCGGAAGGAAAGGGCAGAATGGTACTAAAATCCCTTACTGTACTTTGAATTTCAATTAACTAAATTTCATTTGCCTCAGAGGATTTAAAAAATAAAAGCTACATTTATTCTTTGACAGCGATATAAGGTAATTAACCCTTTACTGTACAGTATGCTAGATCTGGCACCTATAAAAACTATAATTCACTTTATGTGCCATGAATTTGGCCAATGTGATCGCTGAAATTGATCAAAAGCAGTCCAAAGACTGGAATAACACTTATTTTGTCCATCTCAGATGGTTTCATTTGACAAAGAATTAGTATTTTGTTTTTTGAAAATCACAAAAGAAAGAAAGAAAAAAAAATGATTGAGCTATTAAAACAAAATTTTCTTTTATTATCTTTACTGAATACTTAAAAATATTAAATATAAAGAAGGTTGCAGAGTGTTAAACAAATAAAACTAAATTATTTATCCCACTTAATTGTAAAACATAGCAATACAGTATTTTAAATCCCTAACTGAATAGAAAGAGTACGCGCCATAAAATAATAAATTTAACCTTAAAATTTGATTTTTTTTTTTTTTTTTTTTTTTTACTATTTTTCCCATTATTAGATCGATGTATAGATTTCAAATAATTTTATTCCTAAAAATACAAAAAAAAATCGTGCAGTGAACGATTAAATTAAGAGTTAGGAAAATTAAGACTTTTTCGACAAGGAGCTCTATGCCTTCTCTTCAGGGAAGAAACTTTTAATCTCATTTTTCTTTTTACATTTATATGTTTCAAATTTATTGTAAATGAACGCTTCGGGGAAAAGGGGAGCAGGGACCTTCTAAAGAGACAATGTCTCCTTAATATTCTTCGGTGGAGATTTTTATGTTGATATGTTTAAAAATTATTTTATTCGAGGAGATGTGACAACAAATATTAATTGAAAAGGGAAAAAAATGTTTAAAAATGCACAAATAAAACAGATGTTTCGAATTATATGGAAGCCTCAAGCGATATTCTTCGTTAGTACCACAGAGACCAAGGCATAGCGTGCAAGATAAGGCAAGACTTGGCTAATAATTATGGTATTTTTATTAGTATTATTATCAATTTTAAACGTCAGTTTCAGCGCCAGATTTACAGCAAGGTATTCGGGGCATGGGCCCAGAGCCCCCGAAATGTTGCTGAATATTTTTTAATTATTGTTCAAAATCTGATGTAGTTTTAATATGCAATGAAATTTTACATTTCATTCTACACTCTATTATGTTCATATTGTATTTTTATAGTATTGTATGTATTGTCTGAAACATCCATTCATTACTTTATTATAATGAATATTTTCTTTTATCTTTATCATTTACAAAAATATATTGTATTTTTAATTTTTGTTGAATCCTTTTCCTGTTATCATTAGATTATTTGAGTGTTGGCGAGCGTAGCATGGAGGCTGCAGGGCCCCCTAATATTTTAAATAATTGTAGCTTGTTGTTGTCGAAAGTTTATTTTTAGTAGTTTGCATATTAATACTTCCAGATTTATACACCTAGGAAAAGGTAAATAGTACCACACAGTTTATTACAAAATGTCTACTCTTTTAAATTGTGAAATAATTATTTGAAAGTTATTGATTATGATATTAAATTTTTCAATGGGTATTTTAAAGTCAATAATGGTTACTTTAGTAACTATTTTTTTTCATTTTTTGAAAAAGTTAATTCCCATGTAAGAATAGGCGCAAGATGCCCCCCCCGTAAGCATCTTTGCCCATTTCCCCCAAATTTGTACATCGGTCCCTGGTTATTTACTATATTTCAATATTCTTGCATAAAGACATTATTTTTTATTTTTAAACGGTACTTAGTTTTGTCTTTTTTCATGTTCTCTGTCAGAAAAACTTGTCCATGTACACTAAATTATTCCTATTTTTATTTATTTATTTATTTCCGTTTCTCTAGAAAATGTGTTCCTGAAAATCTATAAAAAGGTGAGGAATTCCAAGCAAGCATGTTTATTGGCTCTATTAACACTAAAATCCCTCATAGATTTAAAAAAAAAAAATCTATAAATTATTAATATTTTTTTTTTAACTAAACCTACATCAATGAAGAAAGACATTTTCGAATTTTAAAATAAATAACAATTAATTTCCTCATTCATTTAAGAGTGTTCGCAAATTATTTTTAAAATTAAAAAAATATATATTTGCATTTATAATAGATTTTAGATGAATATATTTAAAACAGATATTTTAAGTAAAACATTAAATGTAAAAAATTGATTTTACCCTCTACCCCTCACAAAAAAAAAAGCTATATTATCAATACAAACTTTGTAGAGGAAAGTAAGGCCCGGTCCAAAAAGAATGAAGACCAGATCTTGCTCCAATTGTGTGGAGGAAAACTGGCCCAAGCCAAGCCCGATTCTGGCAGCGCTTCAGCGACAAGCTCGTTTTATTTTGTTCTCAATCCATAACAGGTTCTTTTCAAATCGATCGAAGATAATATTTTTATCATTGCTAGTTTTGTGCATATTTTATGCATATAGATGTCTTAAATTACATTTTAAAAAGTTAATATTAAGCAGAAACGTTGATATATTCACTAATTATATTTTTCAAAATTTAGCAAAATTTTGCATTAATTAAAAAGAAAAAGAAAAAAACGAAAATATTCTGCACTTTTTATTAGGCATTTTGAACCAGAAAAAATAATTAAAATTAATGAGCAATTACATTTTTAACTAAAATTATACATATTTTATGAAACGGGACTGTACATATATAACAATAACTTTTCAGCAAAATTTAAAAATAAAATTCCAACCTTAATATTGAATAAATATATTAATGTAGGTACTCATTTTATTTAGAATTTTAAGATCTACAACATTTGTTTTGACAGTGTTTTTAATAGCAATACAGCAATAACTGTTTTGAGTTATTTTAATGCAATTTAAAAAAAAAAAAAGAAAAAAAACATGTTTTTCAACAATAAATATGTACATATTTCTTAACGCTCAGCTAATATGAGTAGCAAAAAATACCATATTTATTTTAAGCTTAAACTAAAGGAATTAAAGCAATTTCCAGTTTTCTCTTAATTAATTTTCAGTTAAATCCTCTGACAATGGAGCTAAAACTTTGAAGTAGAATTGTGACCTTAATATTCAAAAAAATATTAAGATACCACTTAGAGCCACTCAAAAAGGACCCAAATGATATGTTAAACCTAATGTTAATGTTAAATGATAATGTTAAATCTAAATGGGGGTGTTATTTTCAAGTATCTCGCTCAAATTTTAATATTTTTACATGATTTGTTTTTACATAGAATAGCTGAGGAAAATCTGCAACTGGGCTAGTTTTTTTACCTTTCCGATTTTGGTTATAATTGTTTTAAATTATGATAGTTTAATTTCAGAACTGGTTCTGACCAATTCCGAAATTTAAAGCAATTTCTTAAGAAAATTCTGAAGCCAAATCGCAAATGTAAAAACTAGCCCGGCAGTAGATCGTCCTCCGATATTCTATGAAAAAAAAAAAATCATGTAAAAATATTAAAATTTGATCGAGATATAAGAAAATAAAATCCCCATAGACTTAAGGCTCCGCTGCAGTGAAATTTCCCGTTCGCGAAGTCATATGTTAACCTATGGGAAAACATTGAAATATTTAAAAAATCCCTATAAACTTTAAAATTTCCATTATATTAAATTTTACCATCTTTGTAAAGATACTTAAAATTTTTGTAGATACTTTTTTAAAACGCATATCATCGGCATCTGACGTTTACTTTCTGATGATGAAAACGGTATTTTAATAACTATAGTAAATAATGAGTCATCGCGCTGCAAAATCGTCCCATAAGTTAACATGGGTTTTCGTGAATGGGGAGTTTCATTGCCGCGGCCCCTTAACATTATCATCCGGGGTTTTTTGCATGGGTAGTATGGGCTTTTGAGTGTAGGTACTCATTTTAATATCTACAACAATTGACAATGTTGTAGTGATAATGTTGTATTGATAATGTTTTTGATAGAGTTAGTGATTTTGAGACAGTGTTGTAGTATTTATTAAAAACCGTGCTTTTATGCCATAAATCTATGCATGAAAAATAGCAAATAAAGTCTTTGTGCAAAAATGTATAAGGATAGAAAACTACGATTAGAAATGCGCAAATAATATATGAAAAGGTAGCAAACAGCCATTTCGAACTTACTATCAAGATTCTTCATCAGTGCAAGACACAGCGTGCTAGAAAAAGCAAAGCTGAGCAAAGAAACAGAGAAGCTCAAACTTATATACCCGTTACGGGAGTGAACGTGCCAAAAAAAGAACTAATGAGAAGAAAACAGCATGAACGCAGCATGAAAGTAGCATTATTTTATTTATTTATTTATTTATTTATTTTTGGCGCGTTCGCTCCCGTAACGGGTACATAAACCTGCGCTTCTCTGTCTCTTTGCTCAGCTTTGCTTTTTCTAGCTCGCTGAGTCTTGCACTGATGAAGAATCTCGATAATATATTCGAAGTCGTTGTTTTCTACCTTTTCATGCATTAATTGTGCATTTTTAATCATTGGTTTTCTATCCTTATAAATTTATGTATATTTCTTAACTCCCACATAGTACAAGGGGGAGGAAGGGCGTAGCATATTCATTTTAGACCTGAACTAAAGTGATTAAAATAATTTTACGATAAGTTAATTCCAAATACTACCTTGTAACCATTGGGCTACAACTGTTCGACTGTTTGCAAAGACATCACATGACTCCCGAAAATACAGTATATGGCCATTGATTATTGGACACTTGCGATTTTAGACATTTTGTTAAATATCTAGAAAAATACATGAGGAATCATCTCGAAACTCTTAGTGTATAAATATAACAGTATAAGTCATACATCTCTGTGAAGATTTTTTCCTGAAACTCCATAGGGGACCGTCAACAAATTAAAAAAGAATGAATATCTTTTGAATAACCCTGTCAAAACTAATGTAGCAAAAGCGCTCAAACTGTATATTATGATTGAAAGCCTTATTTTAATACGCCTTGTTCATTTTTATGCAAATAGCATGCATACTCGCAGAGTAATTAAGGTTTTTATAAAAATGGTCCCAAATTTTTTCCAAGTTTTTTTCTTATAATTTTCAGAGTTCTTAATAAAAAATATTTTTTTCAGAAAATATCACAAACAACATTGCAAACAGTACCCTGTAATCAGAATTAAAAAATAATGAAAATTGTATACAAAATGAGTTGATTTACTAAATTTTTTACTGCGCACGCGTCAACGATATCAAAATTTCATTTGCATATTATGTTAGCTAATTGTATAGAGCAACTTTTGTGAAAGTCACAAAATCATAACTTGAAAAATCTGAAAATAATCGTCAATTGAATAAGTTGAAAATCCGTTATTGTCAAAATGAAACAAAAACAAGAGGGGTTGTATCCATATATTCATTGATTAGTGTCAATATAGAATACACAATACGGGATGTACTACTACATTTGGATAAAATCCCTCATTTTTTGCTTCCTTTTGGAAACAACGGATTTTGTCCTTTTTCTATAGACGATTACTTTCAGAATTTTCAAGCTATGATTTTGAGACTTTTACAAAAGTTGCTCTATACATTATACACATAGCTAACATAATATGCAAATGAAATTTTGATATCTTTGACGCATGCGCAGTAAAAAATTAAACCTACTCATTTTTCATACAATTTTTATTATTTTTTAATTCTGATTACAGGGTACTGTGTGCAATGTTGTTTGTCACATTTTCTGAAAAAAATATTATTTTATATTAAGAACTCTGAAAATTATAAGTAAAAAACTTGGAAAAATTTGGGACCATTTTTATAAAAACTTTAATTACTCTGCGAGTATGCATGCTATTTGCATAAAAATGAACACGGTGTATTGCAATAAGGCATTCAATCATAATCTAGAGTTTAAGCGCTTTTGCTACATTAGTTTTGACAGGGTTATTCAAAAGATATTCATTCTTTTTTAATTTGTTGATGGTCTCCTATGGAGTTTCGGTAAAAAATCTTCACGGAGGTGTATGACGTATACTATTATATTTATACACTAAGAGTTTCGAGATGATTCTTCATGTATTTTTCTAGATATTTAGTAAAATGTCTAAAATCGCAAGTGTCCAATAATCAATGGCCATATAGTGTATATGCAATCACATCGTTAATATTAATCCTACGGGCCAATATTAATCCAGTTTTCTAAAATACCACATTTGCACCTTTATATTTTAAATTTTATTTATTTATTTATTTTGTAGGAATAGCTAAAGTTAATCTTTACCAGGGTTGGTAAAAAACCGGGTTTTTTTCAAAAAAAAAAAAACCCCTCAAAAACTCGTTTTTTTTTGGTTTAAACCAGGTTTTTTTGGTTTAAACCGGGTTTTTTTAAATATATTTTCCTATTACATATACATGTGTATTTATTGATAAAAATAAACATTGTTGAATATATAAATAATATAACTTAATTTTAAAATAACTAGGGGGGCCCCGCCCCCCTGCTCGCTAAGCTCGCCAACCCCCCGCGTAATCGCTTCGCGATTCCAAATTATTGGCTACCCCTGCTTGCTGCGCTCGCCAATATCCCATGGTATGAATAAGCAGTTGCAGACCTTTCAAATGATGTGTCACACGACTGGTGTTGTAAAGAACCTGGGGGGCAGAGGGGGAGGCGACACAAAAGACATCCATAATATGAATAAGCAGCTGCAGACCTCTTAAATGATGTCACACGACTGGTGTTGTAAAGAAATTAAAAATGTGCCCCCCTGGGGGGCAGAGTGGGAGTGACACACAAGACATCCATAAAATGAATAAACAGTTGCAGATCATTCAAATGATGTGTCACACAATTGTTGTTGTAAAGAAATTACAAAATGCGCCCCCTCTGAGGGCAGAGGGGGGGGGGGGGTTACACACAAGATATCCATAATATGAATAAGCAGTTGCAGACCTCTCAAATGATGTGTCACACAATTGGTGTTGTAAAGAAATTAAAAATGTGCCCCCCTGGGGGGCAGAGTGGAGGATGACACACAACACATCCATAATATGAATAAGCAGTTGCAGACCTTTCAAATGATGTGTCACACGTAGCGTTGCAAAGGTTAGAAAAAACCCGGGAATAAACCGGGTTTTCAGGAATAAACCTGAAAAAAACCCGGGATTTTTGGAATAATTCGGTTTTTTGGGAATAAACCTGGTCTATTGGAAATTAACCCGGGAATAAACCAACTTTTTGCAACTTTAGTCACACAACTGGTGTTGTAAAGAAATTAAAAATGCGACCCCCCCCCCCTGGGGAGAGCAGAGTGTGGGGGTGACACACAAGACATCCATAATATGAATAAGCAGTTGCAAACCTTTCAAATCTTGTGTAACACGACTGGTGTTGTAAAGAAATTAAAAATGTGTCCCCCCTGGGGAGCAGAATGGGGGATAACACACAAGACATCCTTTAAATGAATAAGCAGTTGCAAACCTCTCAAATGATGTATTAAACGACTGATGTTGTAAAGAAATTAAAAATTTGGCGAAATATTACAGTTATCGCCAAGTTGGCGTCACTTTTGACAACTAATTTTGGTCGCCAAATTTGGCGATATATCGCCAAGTTGGCGACAAACTTGGCGATGGTAACCTTTCCTCTCCTTATGGTAACCCATATGGCGATGTATAGACGGAGCCCTTTCCTGATTGGTCTATTCGACTCATAGAAGGAGTGGACAACCCGGATTCGTTAGTTCCGGAAATCTTCCACATCAGCATCATTCCAGGAGTCATTCCTTTTAAGGCTAGTTTTTTTTTACTATAGAAGGATTTAAATTAGGTAATTACAATTAATTATGTAGAAAATTGAAATCATTTAAAATTTAAACATTTTTAGTAAAAGCTATGTCTTATGTTCCATGAATAAAATGCTCTACATAGTGAAAAATTTATGCCTTGAAAATCTTAAAAAACAATCTTTTGATTACTAGTACTATAAATAAATATATGGTGTAATTTCATAAATATAATAGTATATATTCCCATGGCTATTCAAAATAATTTCTTTGAAATGTTTGTAATCTGAGGTATCTGATTTTTCTGTTGGAACACTACATGAACAATTATTATCTTTTATTGAAAGTAAAACTTTTTTTTTGTAAAGAATTCCTGGAATAATTTGATTTTAGCAGTAAAATCTTCACATGTTTCAAGAAGTATTGTGTATTGCCATTTGACACTTCTCCTCAGAAACTGCCACATAAAAAAAGGGGGGGGGGCAACAGCAAAATAAACAGAAATGCTTATTTACCAGCTTTTTAGACTACCGAAAACATTGATCTTAAACTGGAAAGTAGATTTATAAAAGTTGTAATCCACTAAAACATTTAAACAGCCATCAGACTTAATATACAGGCTTTTTTTTCTAAGTTATGTTACAATATGTATTACTTCTAAATGTCTAAACTAAAAATTAATAATATATATTTTTAAGCATTTTTATGCGACTTTTTTTCTGTTATGTCTCACGTGAACCGTATCTTGATTTTCCTCCATTTTTTCTTTTTTCTTTTTTTTTTTTTTTTTTTTTTTTTTTTTTTCAGATCTAAATAGTGGATTTGGTTATGCAATAGACGATTTAAATATATCTTATTGCATATTTTAGTTAAAAGTAAACAGGTGCTTCGCTGGCACCCAATTTTTCAAAGTCCTCTTATTCGACTTCAGATCTTGAGTTTCTTTTTTATTCTTAAGGAATCTCAAATCCAAAAGGGCAACTTTATGAAATAAATTTTAATTTATTTTTGTTCGGAAATGCATGAAGCCAGCAGATGCTGTTCAGAAACTATGTAATAAAACCATGTTTTCCGTTTTTTTTTTTTTTTTTTTTTTTTTTGCAAATGCAATAGAACTTTCAGAAAATAGTGTCAAAGTTGGCATTTTGAACCGAATTTCCATACGAAAGAAAAATAACTACTCAAGGAAGGTTAAAAACATCTTTATCATGTGATCAAAATTGCTTATAACTCTATAGGGGATTTATTTATCAAAAATGGAAAACACAGTTCGATTTTAAATCGCTTCCATAGGCCTTCCAATTTTATATGAAAAATAAATTTGTAAATGTGTCAAAGCATTTTGCACTTGTTGAATAGAGCAGTTGAGAACAGCCTTAAAAGATAATCTCCCCAATCAGGAAAATTTTCTTTTACAGCTTGACCGAAATCTTAAAGGTCATTTTATGTTATTAATTGTAAATAATCTATGTTTTCTCAAAGGAAAACATTTTATTTAAAATATTGAATATTTTTAATCTATTCTTTCTTCGCTAAATTCACATGTTTTAAATTTTCTCTTTAAAGCTTCCGATATGTTAAATTCCCATGTTTTAAATTTTCTCCTTAGAGCTTCTGATATGCTCATCAACACATGCAATTTGCATTCTACATGCACACATATATACATAGACTCACTATGTCTCACTGTGATTGCTGAGATAAGACTGTTAAAAGTAGAAATTATTTATATCCAATAATTTGAAACACTTAAATTACAAAAATGAGAAAATATTATATTAGATCTTTTCTAAAAAACCAGTTGGTTAACCAATTGTTTTAAACTGTGCCAACTCTGCTGGTAACAGAATAAAATCATAATGCAAAACTCCAATCCCAATGTAGGAATGCAAGAAAAACAAAGGCTTAGAGGTCTGCACAGGCCGACATTTCCAGGCCTGAGCCCGGCCCGAAAGTCAAAATTTTGGCCCGGCCTGAATCCGGCCAGGCTCTAGTGAATTTCTACAGAATATTGATCTTTACTCTAACGGAAGAGTTCAGACCAAAAAAACTTATCTTAGTCCTTTTTTTTTTCTTCTTTCATGTTTATAATCTCTATTTATGCAGAAGTGCCATAGACTGCGATATTTACGTTTTTAACCTTATGAGAGGCAAAGCATTTCTATTCTTAAATTGCTGAAATGACTGATTGACACCAGAATTTAAAAATGAATTTATTTCAAAATAGATAAAAACTTTTCTGTACGTACTTGATAAAATTAAAATTTTCTTTTCAAACTTCTGGTGTCAATGTAGCATTTCGCAATTAAATTAAGTGGTATATATTTTATACCACAGCCCTTCAAGGGGTTAATGAACCTTTGTTTGTTGTATGTAAATGTTTCAGTTATCATTAGTATTATTAATACATAAAAAAAAATCTAAAAAATCGTATATGGTAAAAGTAAAATCTTCTAAGACATTGGGGGAAAAAAAATATGTTTCCTTCTTAGCAGATGTAAATGTTTAATATATATATTTTTTCGCGTATTATTGTAGTTACGTATTATTGTAGCGTTGTATTGTTTTAAACTGTTCATTCATTTTGCATGAATGAACAGTTTAAAAGAAATTTGCAGTTTTCAGCTTAAACAAAAATTCCGTCATAATCATTTATTTATTTTTAGTGTGTTTAATTCTATTTTAAGGCGCCTAGTGATCTACCATTCTTTAAAAAGAATAAATTCTAATGTTCAAATGTAGAATAATGACGACTTAAAAGTATATGTCTATTTTGCAAAAATTTTTGGATCAAGCCAAACTTTACTGATTTATGAACAGACTTTTCCACATCGAGAAAAGGATTTTCATACGTGAAGATTCAACTGGAACTGATTATTTAGATCCATGAAGACTAGGAAGAACAAAATTAGTCTCGGCTTCGTACGGAAAAAATAAGTTAGACTCGGCCCGGCCTCGCCCGATACTCCAGAAAATGAAAAATTAAGGCCCAGCCCAGCCCGAAAAGATTAGTGACTAGGCCCGTCCGGCCCTGCCCGAATGCCGTTAATGAAAATCGGCCCGAACCCGGCCCGTGCAGACCTCTACAAAGGCTTACTAAACCCAGTAGCCATGATACAGCAAAGAAAACTCACAGCCAATCTTTCATTAGCATACAAAACAAAAAGTAACCATTAGAGAGAATTACTTATGATTATGTCATCATTGAGACATATGTAATTCTTAATAAATCTTAACTAATCAAGCAATCTAAGTAGTAAAAGTATATATTTAGCTCAAATCTGCCATTTTGGCTATTAAAAAAAAAAAAAAAAAAATAGCTAATTAGCCCATGTTTTATTCTTCCCAGCTAATTCTAGAAAAATTGTCTGCTATGTAGATTAACTTATAAGAAAAGTTTGATTGATTAAAAATGTTTGTCACTTTACAAATTTATTAATTCATCATTTTTCTAAAGCTTTGCTTGTAGCTTCTGCATAAATTGGATTTTGAGTTTTTCAATAGTGAGTAAAATAAAGGAAAACATTAGGGAAAAAGAGAAAAAAAAACCAGATGAAAATAAACCAGCATGGTTTTTTTAAAAAAAACCATTTGGTTTAAACTATGGTTTAAACCACGGTTTAAACCAGAGTGGTTTAAACCAAACAACCCTGATCTTTACAAAAGCCGCTTTTTTTCGATTTTGTTTGCAGTTTCTTTATGTGGATACCTTTATTTTCAAAAAGTTATTCTCCAAGAAAAAATATCCTAATTCAAAAGAAAAAAAAATGTAAACAAAATTAGAAAAATAAAAAATGGCAGTTGCCTATATTTGCATATATTGACCTCATCCATCCAATGCAAGGGGAAAAAAATTAAAAATATTGAAATTCAAATAAGATAGTTTTAAATTTTTCTTCCATAGGATTAACATTACCCAGAAGAATTTTCGCAAGAGTGAAGCAGCTTCCTAAAGCTATCAGTGCGTTTGCTTTTGTTATTGGTAGTGCTGATTAATATTATCTTTTACAATCACATTTCAAATAAATTTCAATGGGAAGTATGCTCGTTCATGCAAAACAATAATAATAATTTATTTTATCATACAAATTATGTATGTTGTTAGAGAATTTATCTAATTGTAAGACACATATACGTAAAGAGATTTATTTATTTATTTATTAATCTACAGATGGAGACGATTATTTGATACATGATATGAAATAAGTACTACTGAGAGCTGCTGAAATCATGAAAAAGAAAAAGTAAGCATCTTTTAGTATATTTTAATAACTCTTAATATTAAATTTAAATCAACTAACTCTTAATTTTTTATCTAGATACAATTATAATCACATAGACTTTTCAGGGTATCTAAAGGTGTTTAAAATTATTTCTGCATAAATCATTATATTTATTTATTTATTTATTTTAAGAGAAGGATGGGGAGAAAAAGGGGGAAAGAAAATCCTCTCTTCTCAGCTTTCAATATATATATATATATATATATATATATTCCATAGATCTTATAGGTGTTTTTACTCATCCCATTACACCTTCATAGAGCCATATTATTTCTATTTTATTTATAATATATATAATTATAACATTTTATTTGATTTATTTATTTATTTATGTTGAGAATTTTTTTTTGTCTCGTGTTATTAGAATGAGCGAAGCGAATCTTCTACTATATTACACAAATCACATTTTCTCATACACTTTACAAAAAAAAAAAAAAAAAAAAAAAAAAAAAAAACTATTCAGTATTTTGGCTTGAAATTAAACTCAAAAATAAATTACGATCTGTATAGTTGCACAATATTACTATTCTTACTATTATTGTTATTTACAGAATAACCTAAAAAATATTATTTTAATTCATTATTTTTTTTCATTACAAACGTAATTTTGCAAATTAAAAATGAAAAATACATATTTTCAGGGGAAAAAGCATGGAGTCAATAATTATAGATAGAATCACGATTAATTAAATAAATATAATATATTTTAATTATTCTGCCAATATATCTCAAAAACTGTTTTTTTTTTTTTTTTTTTTTTTTTTTTTTTTTTTTTTTTTTCAAATTTAAATAAGGAAATAAATATTTTTGGACTTAATAGAAATAAAATATGATCTGTAGATTCTGACAATGTTATTTTCTTATGATAAAAAAAAGAGAAACATATATATTTTTCCATTATACGGATTTATTTTTTGTAAACGATAATGAAACCTGCATATTTCTTGCAAGAAATATAAATCATTGAGTCAGTAAACATGAATAAAGTCATGAATGATTAAGTGCGTAAAACATTATCATTGCATCAAAATTTCTTTCTCTTTCTCTTTATTTTTTTATTTTTTATTTATTTTTATTTATTTATTTATTTATTTTTAACAAAGTTAGCCGATTCTGAAATGACAAATGGAGTTAAACCATTTCTTAGTTTATCAATTTTTCTAAAGTAATGTTACGTCTTAATTTGTTCACCGAAAAAGGTTTCGTAAATGGGGCTTCAGGCTATGTTGCAGATATTATTTATGAAGAAAATCACGGGCCACCAGATAACATACCGCGAATAATCATGATTAAATTTGAAAACTACAGTCATTCAAGTTATGAGAATGGCTGCGTTCAGATTCCATCAATATTTAAATTTTGGAAAAATGAAAATATAAATTGCTCAAGAAAACAATTTCTTCTGCTGTTAGCTTTTTCTGTTACAATTCATAAATCCCAAGGTTTAACATTCGATAAAGCAGTTGTAGGTATTGGGGGGAAAGAGATATCAGTTGGCTTAACGCACGTAAGGTAAATGCACCATTAGTGGACCACTTAAGGACATTTATCTAATTATTATTAAAGTATTAGTGAATTTTTAAAAAAATATTTTTTTAGCCTAGTCCTTACTTTTATGTATAAGAATAAACATTCAAATTTTTAAAATATATTCTCTAGAAAAAATGGAAAATAAAAAATGTTAACTTCTTCTATGCTCCAGTAGTGGGCCATAGTAACTTTCTGATGCTCCAGTTGGGCCTCCTAGAAGTGGGCCACTCCATTCTTGAGTTTAATACATACTGTACAGAAGTTATAATTTTATTTTATTTTTATATTTCTACATTTAAATATACACAATAATGAAATCATATTTAGAAGTTTTGATGATTACGTAAAATAACATAAACTTCTCTTTAGTTTTTTCGTATAGTCTGTAAAGACACCCTTCCAGCTCAAAAACTATGAGAATACTGAAGTTGCCCCTTTGCCTGATAACAGATACGCGTTCCAGACAATCAGCAATTAGTTTGTTATCTGACAGGGGTGACTAGAAAACTTGTTTTTCAACTTTGAAAACTGGTGGTCCACTATTAGTACTCGGCCCACTACTGGTACATTTATCCTACCGTTGTCGAGAGTGAAACCCTTCAAGGTTCAGCATTCAATAGAGAATTTCCTTACAAGAGATTCTACAATATCAAAAATTCTCATATGCTAACATGCAGAAAAAAGGACAAAATTAGAATGACAAGTTTTACAGTTAATAATTCTTAGTATCAACGACAGCAAATTTTAAATATTTTTCCAGAAAATAGAATTTTGAAAAAATTATATTTTTTCAAGCTCTTTTCGAAGTTATTATTCTAAGATTGCCATGAATTTTATGTAAATTAGAAAGATTCGAAACATACCTATGTCAAACCATTTGAAAAAACACCAGAGGGTATTGAAAAATGTAAAGACATCTTTAAAAGAGCTTTTAGTTGAAAATTTAAAAATATTTTGTAAAATTTTGCATTGAAAATATTTTTATTTATGCCAGTTTTATATCATAAATAAAAAAGTTCCGAGGAAATTCTTAGTTATTGGCTGAATTTACATTTCTAAAATTAAAATGCGCAAAACACAAAATAACATTTTTGCTTGATAAAGATACAAAAATAGTATAAAAAATATTGTTACTATTAAATATTTGTCTTGTGAAATAATATTTTGCGAATATAAACAGAGCATGGCTTTTGCTAGTTATTATTATTATTATTATTATCATCATTATTATTATTACTAAAATTTCTATGTGAGTAAGATTATCGAAAGTTGAAATAAAACTTCACAGCTCGGAAAATATCCTGAAGTTCCCAAAGAATGGAATTATTTTATTATTATTTATTTGTTTCGTTTTGTAGGGGGAAAAAAAGTTAAAGAGAACGAAATTAAATTAAATTTCCTCTACGCTGAATAGTACAGCGCAAGGATTCTGCTCTCCGCTAATCGTGAACATGACTCTCCCAACAACGTGTCAGATTCAGAAAGAAAGGGTTTTTGAAAGCTGAAGTTATTCCAAAATCAATACTTTTTATATAGTCATCAGAGTGCCTAATGGCATAATTGGACACTTTTATTAATTCCGCTTAAAAGCCTCCCATCTTACCCTTCCTGTAAAAAAAAAAAAAAAAAAAAAATCTGGCTAATGTATTGTCAATAAATTTTCTAGCATTTTTGTTCTTTTTAATGAGAAAGATATATTTCTCATTTAATTTATGATGGCTCGTAAATAAATGCTTGGTATTAAGGGTGTATTCGAAAAAAATGTTTTTCGACCCTCAACTGCTCGAAATTTTCTGATACATTTTCAGACTTATTTTTAAAAGTAGAAACACGAAACTTGCTGAGGGGATTTATGAAAAGATGTACAAGATGCTGTGTGATTTCATTTTTAGCTCAATTCATTAGAATTTGATTTATAAACAATTATTTTCTCAATATGACCATTTTTTTTTTCGTTCCCACATCTCCCACTTCGAAAAAGACAACTTTAACAAAAAAAAATTTCCCAATATTTTCTGCATTTATAAAAAAAAAAAAAAAAAAAAAAGAAGAAGAAGAAGAAGAAGAAGAAGAAGAAGAAGAAGAAGAAGAAGAGAAAAAGACAGGCGCGGCACGGTGTTTATTTTCTAAATAAGAGAATTTACCAGTTTTACCGATTTGATGAGTTAGAGAGCAAAAATAAATTTTAAAAAATATTAATCAGAAAGTAAACAATTTGGATTGGAATATACCCTTAAGTTACAATACAGGGTAGTTATAATAAAGTTACCCTGTTTGGACCTACATAGATTCCATTCTGGTAGGCAGTTATCGATGCAATTTGGAAAATACGTTACATGGATAATGTGGATAAGAAGTCTGCAATAAAAAGTAGGAGTTCAGATTCCAACCACCAGGTGAGAAGGAGGCAAGGGACTCTAAAAACCTCAAACTGGAAACGCTAAAATTTATTTATTGGCTTTTTAAACCGCTTCAAATTTTCATAACGTCAGTGGCGTAGCTAAGGTAGGGGGGGGGGCAAGGGGGGCGTCCGCCCCGGGCGCCGAGGCCTAGGGGCGCCAAATTGAGAGAAATTTTTATATATCTATATTGGGGTGGGGGCGCAAAATTTCTTGCTGGCCCCGGGCGCCAAAAAACATAGCTACGCTACTGCATAACGTCATTTTTCGTAGATGAAAACCATCATCTATCGATCAAATTTTTAACTACTATTTTTTATTGAAGAATTCTTTTTTCCCATGATCATATTTTTCTCAACACATTTCCAGAATTTCATCAATTTCTGTCAGCCAGAAAGGATTTTACGTAGTTTTAAACAGAGTAGCTTTAATTATAACCACATTCTATATGCAGTGAAATATCTCTTTACTGATGCCTCTCCCCCGATGTACAGTCATATTTTAGATTTTTCAGATGTAAGTATCGGAATTTCTTTTTTAAAATGGAAACATTTTTTTAATGTACAAGTTTTAAGGTCCAGACACTGTTCGTTTTAACTAGGTGCAACAAAGCAATAAAGGTGATAAATGAACTTGCAACTTGCAACTCAAGTTTCACAAACCTGGAAATTCTGGCGAAGTTGCATTTGCAAAACCGAAATTAAAGCTTCAAAGTAAACATCGAATTTCCGTACGACGAAATGGAATCAATTATTTGCCTGTATGAGTTACGAAAAGCTTTTATACAAGAGACAATTCTATTCAATATTTGCATGAAAATTCTAAATTAAACAGCCTAAACGAACTAAGGGGTCGTCCGTAAATGATGTCACGCATGAGGGGGGAGAGGGGGGGGCTTTCGTGAAATTGTGGTAATTTGTGACAAGGAGATGGGAGGGGGTAAGAAAAAATGTAACATCACATATTTTGGTTAAAATAAAAGCATTAAAAATCAGCAAATTGAATTTTCAAGTTACTTTGAAATTAAAATATTTTGTGTTGCTGAAGTAAAAAGAAAATTTAAAGTCAAGTAAGATTAAATTCCATTTCAAATTCCAAAATACTACTACTTTCAATTGCTCTTTCACATTAAATTTTATTATTATTGTTATTATTATTGTTATATTAGTTATGTTTTTTGTTTTAAACCTTAATCTTATTTCATGCAAAATAATACACGAATAATTTTTATTGTTATGCTCACAAATGCCATTAAAACACATAGTTAAAGTTTAAAAATAAAATTGAAATATGATTTATAATGCAGTGCTTTGTTTTTGAACAACAAGTATATGTATATATTATATAGTGCGACATGTGACAAGAGGGAGGGGGGCTGGGGAAGTGTGACACTTCGTGACAAAAAGGGGGGGAGAGGAGTGTCAAAAATATTGAAAAAAGTATGACATCATTTATAGATGGTCCCTAAACCGATTAACAAACTAAGTATGGTTCCATTTATATTTTTAAAGAAAGCCGCAACTTAAATTTTCGGTAAAGTGACGGGAGATAGGTCCCATTAAAGTAAAAAATTTTGATTACTGCATTTTTTTAAACAAAAATTTAGATTTCAAACAAAAACTTTAAGTAAAAAATACAAAAAGGAATATGTATATATATATATATATATATATATATATATATATATATATATATATATATATATATATATATATATATATACTGGGTGTCCAGTAAATGACTGACCCATTTTGAATGTATATAACAAAAAAACTGTTTGAGATAAAAATGCGCGGCTTGCTGTATTGTTGTTATAGTATGTTTATACTGGTTTTTAGGAACAGAATAATATTAAAAATATTAGGTTAGAACTCAAGGCTCGCGGTGTATTTAGAAAGATAAGCACAGCTGCTCTTTTTATCATTAAAGAGGATAGTTAAGATAGCGCTTGTTATTTTTCTTGGGGTGGATGAAAGTTTAGCGGCTTTGAAATAGGGTCGGCGCGGATGGAGTATACAGTTTCAAAGGTTTTTCCGAGTCGACTTTTGACTTTAGAATCTATAAAATTGAGGACGGGATGGGGTTTTGACATAAAATATCCCTCGCAGGTGGACTGAGTAAGCAATTATTTTTCTTAGAATGCCGACTTTAACACTCCCGGATTTCGGAGGTCAGAATGGTCAATGTCACTTAAAAATTCACTGCATCAAGAGGGGCGTTGATCATTTTGGCCAATGAAACTTGGGGGGTGTTTAAGGGAACCTCCCGTCGGTCAATTAAAAAAAAAAAAAAAATAGACAGAGTGGATTGGCACTTCAAGAAAAATCATTACATTCTCTTGCAAGCTCTCGGCTGCAGCTCTTGCCTTTGGTCTTGCTCCTCCGAGCGAATGAAGCTCTCATGATGGAGAAAGTATGATCTGCGTATTATGAGGTCCTGACGGAAACTTTGATTTTACCGGAAGACTGTAATTTTGGCTTGTTCGCGCTAGAGCTGAGACAGCATTGTGTTTGAAAGCTGGCGGGCATCGGATAGTAGCTATGTTCGAGATACGGATGGAAGAGATTGTCAGCCTATAAGTGGTCTCCGGCGTTTTTCAGCGGCAAAGGAGGTTCCCGCTCTTCGCTTATTCAACGGGATGACAGGGACAGTTCGTTTGGGAGGGCTCCGTCGGATCCGAGATTTCAGCCGCAGTGTTTGGACTCTACAATGAAGGCTTCATAGGGAGGATTTGGTCTGAGCTGAGGTGCCCGAAGACGATATATTGATGGAGTTGATGTACGGAGAAAAGGGTTGTGTGTATTAGAAACCCGGGTGAGTGTAGTTTATTATGTTTTGGGGAATATACTATAAATTCTACCCCTAGGGAGTTTATTTACTCTACACGAGTTTCAGTATATTTAATTGTAATTTTAAGTTGTTATAAGAATATTATGTTGTAATATGATTAAGTTTGGTAAATATATCTCAATCAATAAATACTAATTGTTAAATTTTGTAAATAAAAATATTATCTTAGTAATAGAAGTATTAGATTCTTTAATTCTGGAATTCTTGCTTGCTATCCTTATTAATTGATTTATAACTGATAATAATTGAAACTACTTTGGAGCATCATTTTTACACAACGCAATCGTAGAGCTTAAACTTGTTTACATAGAGGAGAATTCCTCTTGAGATTATAGTTAATTATGAGAGTTATGGGATTCAGTTAATTTAGCATAATTTTGAAATTATTTAATGTAACAAATAAACAGATAATAGTAAATAAATAAAAATAAATAAATCAAAAATAAACGAAATATAACACTGGTGCCGTTAAGTAACAATTAAATTCTGGTTACAGTTTGACCTTTACTGGGTTTTGGTGCTCCAATTCAATTTAATTTCGAAATTTATAATTAAATTTAACTTACAAATTTTTCTTGATATTATGTAAAAATATTAATAGCGAGAAGTTGAAAAAGTGTATATAAAAGTGCCATATGATTTTATGTTATGTATCAACTTTCATAAGTTTAAAGTATTATTATTGAAGTGCAATATTGGTATTTATATTGTGTGTGGGTATAATTAATTGGTATGTGTAATAAATTTTTCTCCCGCCTCTGCCATAAAGAAATTTTGTGTGTTTTAAATATCTTTCAATATATTTGAATTGCATAGAGTGATTTTATGTTGTCTGTTTTATATACTTATATATGATTTTCTTGGATTCCTAAATATAATTACTTTTGTTTAATATTTTCAAGTATTTTGCAATAGTTAATCTACATTCGAAATACTGTTTATTTTATTTGAGTGTGATTCAGAATGCCCGAAACACCCACTCAAGAGGCCGAAACGATGGCAGAAATAGAAGCTACAATGAAAAGGCGCGCATTAATTTTAGATTCTTTAAATATCATTCCTATTTTTACGGGGCAGGACATAACATGGACCTTAGAACAATTTAAAACGAAATTTTCGGCAGTAGCAGACTTCTTGCTTTGGCCGAAAGAAGATCAATTATTTGCTATTCAACAGCGATTAGCTGGATTGGCCTTGCAAACATTCTTAAATTTCAGGCATAACATTAAAACTGTGGAGGATTTATTTGATGTATTGCAGGAAAAATTTGGTGCTAAAAGGGATCAAGGGGATCTTTTAAATGATTTCTGGACATTTAAACAACAGCGCCGGACGCGTGGCCTGTTTCTACAATTGATTCGGATACAATTGCAGACATTTTAGGCGAATTTATTTGCCGATACGGGGTGCCTAAAACGTTAATAACTGACCTTGGTCGCCAGTTAGTGAGTGATGCTATAAAAAAGGTGTACAAAGAATTGGAAATTGATCACCGTACTACGTCTCCCTATAGACCACAAACCAATGCAAAAGTGGAGCGATACCATGCGTCATTAGCTGCTCATTTAGCGCATCTCGTAAATACCACTCATACTGACTGGGACAGGCAGCTAAAATTTGCCCTCCTAGCTTTGCGATCAGCAACGCATGTTGCTACGAATGAATCTCCTCATTTTGTGCTAACAGGAAGAGATATGTTACTTCCGTATAATTTATTAGCGCAGGAAATTCAATTCTCGTATTCTGATTGCCGTTCTTATTGTGAAACTTTAATCCCTTCTTTGCAAGCTGTTTTTAATCAAATCAGGGATAATTTAGAAAAAGCTGCGGAAAATCAGGAGAGATTTAAAAATAAAACGGCGGTCGATAAAAAAAATTAGAATTGGAGATTTAGTCTTATGGTATTGTCCTGCAATTAAGATTGGTTTATCTCGAAAATTTGCTAAACTTAATACTGGGCCTTACAGGGTCATAGAAAAATTAGGGAAAGTAAATTATAAAATTCAGTTGGTGTCTGATCCTTCAAAGAGTAAAACGGTTCATGTGAATCAACTTAGAAAAATTGGAATTAAACCAGTTTTTCCTGCATTACAATGTAGAAATGATACACCAGAAACAACAGAAAATAAAAATGTCCAGCCAAAAGAACAATTTGCTAATATTGACCGTGAAGTCAAAATATATCCTACAAGGATATTTTCACGAAGTTCTAAAAGGTATTTATTTGAAAATATACATGTAAATCCAGGAATGAGTACTCAGGTAAATATTCAGAATTTAATGACCGGAGAGGTATCAGATACCAATACTCAGAATGGTTCACTAAATGGAAGAATAATTTCACCCCTCCCTCCTTTAGGAGTTAACGGAAGCCCGAGAAGAATAAAAAAAAAGCAAGAGAGAGAAAAAAGGGGGGAGTTCAACGAACTCCTTGTGTAAAAAGTGGTCAGATTGCAACTCATTCGTACCGTTTACGGAAACGGTCTTAGCTTGTATATAGTTTTTTGTTTGTTTGTTTGTTTTTGAGCTGGTGTAAATATATATTTTTTTTTTCTCTCTTCTGTGGTAGCAGAGAATATGTATTTGTAATAGAAATTATAGGAGTACTTTTCAATTCTGTTTTTAGGGCTATTACATTTATTTTGCTCTAAAGTTTTTTTGTGTGTGTGTGAATGTGCATTTTTATACTATATATACATATATTTTGTAATGAATCATGTGTAATCATTTTCAGTTACATTTTATTAAGCTGTTTATATGTTCTTTTGTGCATTTGATGTTATTGATATAACCATCAAAAGGTAAACGCATGGTGGCATTGTCTAATTTTACTGAAATTTTAAGAGTACAGTGATGCTCTTTCTTGTAAATAAAAGTAAAATTTCGAGAAAAGATTTTTGTTATTACTATTTGATTCATGGTGTTGGAGCAAAAATAAGACAATGCAAAGTAGTATTATGATGTGAGATTTGCTGTACGTTTAATAATAATGGTAAAAAAAAAAAAAATTGTGTTAGAAGATTATTTTTTATTGATGTTGTTATTAACTTGCATTGATACAATAATAATTGATTTGTCGGCAGAGTATATTAGTGGGAGACTTTGTAAAGTATGTTTGACCAATGCTGCATTCGATGCCAGTACGCTAGGTTTTGATGCTTGATAGAGCTTTAAAATTTTATTTTCTTTATCTGTTAATTCGAATTGCCTTTGGCTGGTTTTGAAATTAATTTTGGGAGTGGTGGTAGTGCTTTAAAATAAGGGGTTTTACAGGGAGTATCTTATTTTAGCAGAATTTAGGAATGTGGTGTAAGGCAGAGGAGTTTGTATACGATCGTAGCTATTACCGTCGTATGGTGGCCGAGAGGCATTATTTATTATTATTATTATTGTTATTATTTTTTAATTATGATATTGGTCAAGCATTACTGTGGGTTACCATGTATATGTATATTTAAGTAAGGTATTCAGGATGATGCATCACTGAAGAGAAACAAACATTGGACTTTAATATATTAATTTCAAATAATAGCTTATATTATTTGTTTTAATTACTTACATATATTAATGTTTTCAGTGAATTTATTTTATGTGTTTATTACTTTATTTACCTCATCAAGAAATTGTATCGTCCTAAGCTACTTTTAGTGTATGAGAGTGAGATGCAGGATACTGAATTTATTGTATTGGTTTAGAAATATTTTACTGTTATCTTTTGAGGATCTATTAAGGTATATATTTATGTGTTAGTGTACAATATATTACTGCATTGTCAGTGTTTTTGTAGAATTATACTGAACGAACGATAACTTATTGTAAAAGCTCGTGTAGATGGTTTGAATTGTAAGTAGCAACGCTAATTAAATTTAGGTAAAACTTAGTATGTTTTGGTTGAGCAATTACTTTCTTGTGGGGTAGGCCGTTTAAGTTTTTTTTTCTTCCCTGGTATTTCTTTTCTTTTCTTTTTTTTCTCTTTCTTTTTATAAATTCTGGTAATAGCTAAATTTGAGTATAATTGCTAGAATTATGGTCGTTTTTGGGGGTACTCTCTTAGTGCACAAAGTGAGTACTGTGTTTTTAATGCTATGATTTCATTTTCTTATATGGGGCAGGTGTTTTGTTTCGGATAGGAATATGGGGTATTAGTTGACGAGACACATCCGAAGACGATTGGTGGCAAAATTTGACTTTTCAATAGATTTAGGGTATAGTAAAAATTTTTTTGTTTGTTTGTTTGTTTTTGTGAGAGAAAATTTTTTCTGCGTAAAAATTTTCAGTAAAAAGGGGGGATATTGTTATAGTATGTTTATACTGGTTTTTAGGAACAGAATAATATTAAAAATATTAGGTTAGAACTCAAGGCTCGCGGTGTATTTAGAAAGATAAGCACAGCTGCTCTTTTTATCATTAAAGGGGATAGTTAAGATAGCGCTTGTTATTTTTCTTGGGGTGGATGAAAGTTTAGCGGCTTTGAAATAGGGTCGGCGCGGATGGAGTATACAGTTTCAAAGGTTTTTCCGAGTCGACTTTTGACTTTAGAATCTATAAAATTGAGGACGGGATGGGGTTTTGACATAAAATATCCCTCGCAGGTGGACTGAGTAAGCAATTATTTTTCTTAGAATGCCGACTTTAACACTCCCGGATTTCGGAGGTCAGAATGGTCAATGTCACTTAAAAATTCACTGCATCAAGAGGGGCGTTGATCATTTTGGCCAATGGAACTTGGGGGGTGTTTAAAGGAACCTCCCGTCGGTCAATTAAAAAAAAAAAAAAATAGACAGAGTGGATTGGCACTTCAAGAAAAATCATTACATTCTCTTGCAAGCTCTCGGCTGCAGCTCTTGCCTTTGGTCTTGCTCCTCCGAGCGAATGAAGCTCTCATGATGGAGAAAGTATGATCTGCGTATTATGAGGTCCTGACGGAAACTTTGGTTTTACCGGAAGACTGTAATTTTGGCTTGTTCGCGCTAGAGATGAGACAGCATTGTGTTTGAAAGCTGGCGGGCATCGGATAGTAGCTATGTTCGAGATACGGATGGAAGAGATTGTCAGCCTATAAGTGGTCTCCGGCGTTTCTCAGCGGCAAAGGAGGTTCCCGCTCTTCGCTTATTCAACGGGATGACAGGGGCAGTTCGTTTGGGAGGGCTCCGTCGGATCCGAGATTTCAGCCGCAGTGTTTGGACTCTACAATGAAGGCTTCATAGGGAGGATTTAGTCTGAGCTGAGGTGCCCGAAGACGATATATTGATGGAGTTGATGTACGGAGAAAAGGGTTGTGTGTATTAGAAACCCGGGTGAGTGTAGTTTATTATGTTTTGGGGAATATACTATAAATTCTACCCCTAGGGAGTTTAGTTACTCTACACGAGTTTCAGCATATTTAATTGTAATTTTAAGTTGTTATAAGAATATTATGTTGTAATATGATTAAGTTTGGTAAATATATCTCAATCAATAAATACTAATTGTTAAATTTTGTAAATAAAAATATTATCTTAGTAATAGAAGTATTAGTTTCTTTAATTCTGGAATTCTTGCTTGCTATCCTTATTAATTGATTTATAACTGATAATAATTGAAACTACTTTGGAGCATCATTTTTACACAACGCAATCGTAGAGCTTAAACTTGTTTACATAGAGGAGAATTCCTCTTGAGATTATAGTTAATTATGAGAGTTATGGGATTCAGTTAATTTAGCATAATTTTGAAATTATTTAATGTAACAAATAAACAGATAATAGTAAATAAATAAAAATAAATAAATCAAAAATAAACGAAATACAACATTGTTATTAGAATATAAATAAATTTTAAAATATGCACTTTGTTAATGTAATATAATAATATTTAAAATAATATCTCAGTCTCAAGACTGAGGAGGTGAAGTATAATACAGATGGATCATTCATAAATATTATTTTAAATCACTTTCCAACCAACATATTCTATTTCTGAAGCTGATTCGAGAGTCGATTGAACATATAGATTCAGATTCGACAACATATAGATTCAGATTCAGCCGAAAATCTCATATTTAGGAAAATTAGTGTCATGTCTCTATTCAAACAGCCTGTTACCGCCAGCGCGATATTTTTTTCCGAAATTTGAACTACATTAACAAAGTACATGTTTAAAAATTTATTGATTTTCTGATAACAATACCGCAAACCGCGCATTATTATCTCAAACCGTTTATTTGTTATTTAAGTTCAAAATGGGTCAGTTATTTACTGGACACCCGGTATATATATATATGATCTTTAGAATAAAATTCATAGTCTCTATTCTGGCTGGTGTACACTGATGTGGTTCTCATCAAACAAACGGACACAAGATTACAAATTTATTTATTTAACTTAGAAAATTAATAAAGCAGTCATTTTTACAATAAAAATTATATTTTTGTTATTTTAGGCATTTGTAAAAGTCAAACTTGTAAAAAATAAAAAAGGGCAAAATGTTTCTTAGGAGTCACGTTTTTCATAAAATAGTAATAATAATTGAGATTTTAAAACCTTCACTAGTTACATAGCTTTGTTTAAAGTCTATATCTTAATTTTGACTTTGTCCACAGTGTACATCAGTTGAAAATATAATATTTTGAGAAAGAAACATTTAAATTTTTTGGAAGAAGGATTGCCATTTCAGAAGACGACACAAATAAAAGAAATGCAGAAAAAGGCGCCTTTTTTCTTCATTATAACTAACAGCTGAGAAAATCTGTAAATAGAAGCATTTTAATCTGGAAAAAAAAGAAAATGTATTTTTTGAACGATTTCACCGGCATCCCCCTTAAAGTAACCTAAAAAGAAAAAATCTCCCATATTTACAACTTGGACTAATAGACCAGGAGGTAGCAGCACAGATAATCGCCTGATCAAGCTCGAAAAATTAGGATTAGTTAAATCTCGATTCGCATATTAAAACGCAATCGGTCTGCCAAGTCATATCTTAGTGAAAAACACCTAAAAACCCGATTTTACCATTGTGTTTTCCGGCTATCAGTCCTGCATGTTTTCAAATTTTTGAGAGCATGAAAATGTAATGGTAAACATACGAGTCAACCACTAAAATCGGTTGGTTTGGTTTGGTTTATTTTTGTCGTCCGATTATCTACGCTAGGGATATAGGACCAGGGGGGGAATGCCCTTCGTGGGGGTCTTTCTAGGGGAACCTAACCCGTATTTACGCAAGGTTCGAAGAAAACCACGAAAACTCCGAACGGTTAGGCCGACAGCCGCGATTGGGTTTGAACCCAGCACCTGCCGTCTACCAGTTGAGAGGTTCGTACCTCTCGGCCACTGGTGGGGCCTACCACTAAAATCGGATTTTTAGGTGTTTTTTACCACAATATGACTTAGCCGACTGATTGCGTTTTAATATGCGAATCGAAAATTAATTCATCCTAGATTTTCATTCGTGAACTCAATGAATTGATTGTCTGTGCTGCCGCCTCCCGGTCAATAACTTACAGCGGTACAAATTTTGTTGTTGTCATCTGTAATGATAAGCATAATCAGTAACATTTTATACTTTTTCATATTTTAAACTTCTTAAAGAAGGCCCAAAATGCAAAAATCTTAATTTTTTTTTTCTCAAAAAAAAAAAAAAATTACTGCATTAATTTTTTTTTTTTTTTTTGCTTAAAATGACGTTTAAATTAAATTTCTGTATTTATTTTAACAGGAAACATTAATTTTTATGTTTTGTTCGTTTTAAAGATCTAGTTTTCAACCAATGGCTGTCATGGAAATGACTTCTTGTGATAATGCGTTTTTTTTTTTCTTGATGGATTTTATCACTATTTTTTGTACTTCAAATGTTATAACTCAAGAACCGTTTAAAATAAAGAGTTGAAAATTGAAATTTTTTAAAAATTGTTTTATTTAAGTTTTGATTCAGAAAATTTGAAATAAAATACTTACTTTTAAAAATGTGATTTTTTTTTTAATAATTATTATATCTTTTTTTTTTCAAATTTTTATTTTAAATATTTTTAATTTTGTATCTAAAAATTAATATTTTAAAAAATCAAAATTAAAGCTTATATATTTGTGTTTTTCAATTTTTATATGAGAAAAATTGAAATTCTACAAATATTTCAAGTTGTAACGATTTTAATTCACCTCGTTTTTTAATAAATTTTAAATATTTTTTTTTTAATTTTGATAAGTTTTATCATGTGATTTTGTTTTCTTATGATAGGGTTAACCATCACAAAACGTTTAAAAATTTTAACTCAATAAATAAGAAATATTTTAAAATGTGTCCCGGACTACCTTACCTTTTACCTACCTCATTATGAATTCATGAAAATTTTATATAAATTGTTTAAATTAAATTAAAAGATTTACATAATTATTTAAACCGGGAGAACTCGCTGCCTGAGACTTTCTCTCACAGTTGTACGTTTTTCAAGACACTTTTTTTAAACCATTTTTTGTTTTAATTAAAATTTTTAAATTTTATCTCAATTATTTTACTTCGTTTGTGATTAAAAGTACTAAACTAAACAAAAAAAGTTGGTATTAAGCGAATGTAGCGTGAGAGAAATTCTCACTAGCGAGTTCTCCCAGGTTAATAAATTTTTCAAGGATTTTAGAAGAATTGAAGGATTTAGAATGATTAATTAAATTTGAATTTACAGGGATTTTGCGCAATATTTATAACCCCACTCAAATTTTTCATTTTAAATTGTTTTCTTAGTATTTTGTAGAATTATAAAATGTATAAATATGATGTTCTTACAATATAAATATAAAAATATTTCCGAATTGAAAAATACCCATTCCCATCCCTCAGTGCCAAGAAAGCTGAAAAGATACAAAGGTAAAAAAAAAATCCCCCTTTTAAAAGTATTTTTGTTTTGTATAACCAATGATGCTTTTGTAACAAAGTAAAGTTATTCAAATGTTATGTCAGTTATGTAACTCATTCTAAACAGTATTACAACTAATTGATGTATTAAAAGAATTTTATAATAAGTATTTTTTATGTTACTTATAAGTACCGTCGGTAGATAAATGGTTAAATTGCATAGGTTTTTTTTTTCAATAAATGAGATAACTTACATGCAATGTTCATTTATCAAAATTGTGAACACAGGTATGATTATAGATAAAAATGTATTAACTAAATTACAAGCATAATTCCTTGCTTTCTATTTTTCTATAAGATGTATTATGGTAATCTAAATAGTCTATATCAGGACTTGAGTTTCCAAACTTGCGTTATCCAAAGATTAAAAAATCAAGTTTTCCCTATTAATGTATTCTTTTGATGCACCTACATCGAAAAAAATATATATGTACTACAATCTGAAAAAAATATATCTAATTTAACAAATTACAACAACCATTTTGAAGATGATTTCTTCAAAGACTAAATTTTAAGACTCATACATAAATTGCACATTAAAAAAATAATAAATAAAAAAACATGCTTCTTTACAAAGTAAAAGTTCAACAATACATTATTTCCTTTTTTGTGATCGTCGCACATTCTGAGATCGGTTTGAAGGATAATCAGACGTCCTTTTTGTGCTTTTAAAGAGGATCTTTCATACAAAGTCTTCCTTGAGATTCTTTTTTTTTTTCATATCTGATAATTTGGAACCCATTTTGTAACCTTTTTAATCACTTAATTATAACAACGACATGTTTTCCCCTATTCAAATAAAAATTCTTCTAAATGTAAAGAATTTCGTTAAATAATAATAATAATAATAATAATAATAATAATATAATAATAATAATAATAATAATAATAATAATAATAATAATAATAATAATAATAATAAGCATAATTTTTATGATGATCAAAATGTAGCTTACATAATAACAGAGTTCTATATTACGTACGCCATGGATTAAGCATTAATAATCCTGGTTCAATCATAAACAAATTTTAAGTTAAATTTTAGTTTTACAATTTCCGATATTGCAAATTTTCAAACTTCTAACATCACAGGTGTTCAACTCTTACACTATTGTATTAAAAGGGGATGCATTTTTAAATGCAATTTTTTTAAAGCTGTATGACTTTAGATATGCTTCAGATATCTCTGTTCTCGATCGACAGAAACAACCATTTTTCAAATGATTTAGAAAAAATAATTTTCTCGTGTACTATTCTGGCATTATAAAATCTTATTGACAATGCCAGAATGCTTACAGTGAAATTCAATTTACCAGTCAGAGGTTTTTCGTAATTTTAACAGAATTGGATTTTCTGAATAAATCGAGTTTTGAAACTCACGTCTTCATATAACCAAAGTCTTTTTTTTTTTTTTAGAATGAATATTATCATGATGTACTATGTTATCTGAGTTGAAAATTGAAGTAATCTGTTTATAGGCTACTTCAGTCATGCGAAAAGACCCGTCTGCTAGCGATAATTCTATAAGAAAAATTTATTAAGATACCGCGGTTGCATTCCAATATTCTTAAATGATTTTTTTTTTTTTTTTTTTTTTTTTTGTATTGGAAGTTGAGATATATGCAGTATACAGGCCGTTTATTACGTCTCCAATTTTAATTGCAGATTTATTTATTTATTTATTTATTTATTTATTTATTATGAGGACGATTTTATCTTTGAAACCGATTCCAAAAATGAAAGCGTCCTCGTTAAAAATATCTGCAAACAAAATCGAAAAATTAAAAAAACAGTTTTTGTACAGAATGATCTCAGCTATTCAATGAAGAAAAAAAAAAGTCGTTTAGAAATATTAAAAAGCATCCAAAATGCCTTTATAAATTTCTTTCTTAGGATTAGCATTAGCGAAAGGGTCTTTTCGCTCTTAATGTATCTTCATCATGCACATTAAAATTTGTATCTATTTCTCAATTTGCAGAAGAAAAAAAAAAAAAGTTGTGTTGTTGTGTGACTCTTCAAAAACAGAGCTTCTCGACTCCATTTGTGTGTGTTTGTAACGTGTTGTTATTTGTGCAGACTTCAGCAAAGAACATCCATCACATGATTGGCAAGTTTTCATTTTGAACTCAAGATTAAAAATTAAGATTTTTCTCCTGTTACATTTCTTTTTAATGTTGCATTTTTTTATCTTTATGTTTCCAATTGTATTTATGTTTTCAAGTTTTCGGATCGCTATAATTAAGACTTTTCTGAATAATGGATCGTAAACCAAATAAAATTTTTGCTAGCTTATTTATAAAAGACATAAATTAGGACATGTATTTGTATGAAAATGATGGACAAGAAAGGAAATGAAATATATTTTATAAAATTAATGCTGTCCAAAAAAAAAAAAAATCTTGTTATATAAATACAGCTATCATTTTTAAAAGGTAATTGTGAAAATCTATCTAAAGTAAAAGTCTAACTGTAAAAAGCTAATTGCTGTCATATATAAAATTTCAATCATGAACAAAAATTTTACATATGATATCGTATATTGTTATATTTTTTCTGAAGAATTGAGACATTATTTTTACTTATAATATGTGTTTCAGTAGAAAAAAGCCATAAAACCTTCCATTTTGATTCATTTTTTAAAAGACAATGAATGTGACTTTTTCTCCCATTTTCCCATTTGTTTAAAGCATAAAGTTTTTTTCTTTTGACAGGATATTTTTGAAATAATGTTTAAAATTGAGAAATGCTTTATATTTTAATGTAATAGAATGAATTTTTTTTTTCTTTAACAAGTTAAAATACCTCAATAATAATTCAAATATTTGTTTTCTATATAATTTTTGTGTTTGTCCTATTAAAATAATTGATAAAAAAATCATTGAAAAAGCTGAGAATGCAGCCATTGTATTTTATCCTTCCAATAAACATGTTTTGTATGTTGAGTATAAAAAGAACATTTGATTCTAATTTGAATGTAAAAAATAAAGATTTTCTCTTGTTATAATGTTTTGCGATTGTAACAGTCATCTACAAAAAAAAAAGTGTTACCTTGTAAAATTATGTTTTACAAATTTATAACTGCTTGAAAATCTTTAAATTATTTGGCTGCTATTTTTGTTGTTAAATTTGTTAAGCTGTTTCATATGTTTTTCTGAAACAAAGTGAGGGGGGGGGGAATTTTAAGTGCTTTCACAGTAATCCATGAGATTCAATTTGTTAATAAAATAAGAAAAATTTGTAACTCAGTTTTTTTATATGTATATAACGTTTACAAATAATGAATTTAAATTTGACTTAGACATTAAAACTCATCTAATAAAAATAATTGATTAAAACATAAAAATTCACAAAATAAATTAAACTAAAATATGTATTTTTAGATCGTTTAAAATAACAATAATAATATAATTTGTAATATAATTTTAATTACATTTACTTATGACTAGCAATTTTTTTGCGGGGGGGGAGGGCGGAGATTTAAAGTATTTTTAAAAATTTATAAAAGTTTATTTTAAAAACTTTAAGGGCATTAAAAATATACATTTAAAACATATTAACAAACAAATATTCATATTCGTATGTCAATAACTTAAAATACGCCATTAAATAGTCACTGCTTCCTTCAATTCCAATTACCAAAGATATAAAAATTTGCCTAAAGCTGTGCTCTTAAATAAAATAGCATGCGTTAAATGTTATGGCTGAATCGTATCTTGTGGCCATGTGTTTCATTCATCAATCTTCACGTTTTCATAAAGCAGTCATCACCGTGTCATTAAGCAGAGAACGAGAATAAAATATATGATAATCTAAAATGAAAAATTTTATTATCATGTTGAAAATGTGTGCAATTAATAATGGAAAATAAATGTCACATATGTAAATATAAGAGATGTTTTTATGAAAGCGATTTTTTTTTTTAAGTTTAATTTGAAATTTAAAATATGAGAAATTTACTAAGTACAAATAAAACAGTAATTATCCTATCTATAGTTATTCCGTTCATTATAAAAAATAATTAAAAAGATACATAAAAAATATATTGAAATATGATTAATGTGTTTATGTTTGTCTATATTTGGATAATTCCACGTTGATATTTCACCAATTTCAGAGATAATGCCTTTATCAACTGTCGCATTGTTAAAGAATCCGCAGAATTCATTTTCATTTTAAATGGCCGTAGCTAAATTTTTAACTGAAAGCAGATGTCTTTATTTTCATTAAATTTGTGGTAGTTGTATGGAAGAAAAATGGTCACATAAAATCGAGTTTGGAAAGGACTATCAACATAGCTTTTATTTAAATGATTGCTTCTTTATCTAGATTGCATCCACAGTACATTAATTTGGATATTTAGAATTTCTCTGTGTGCAGTTTGGATTTCGTCATTGAAATTTAGCATGCAAAGCTAAATTTTTCTTATACTGCACAAATTTGAAAATTATTTTTATATTTACGTATGTAAATTATCTTTTAATTTTAAAGCAAAAATAAATTCTGCTTGTGTGTACTTTATGATTATCTAATTATTAATCATAATTTCCGATTCGATAAAATCTGTGCCTTTAAATTATGATTATATAATTATTAATCATAATTTTTAATCCAGTTTTACCATAACTTTATAATTTATTATGTGATTATCTTAAGTAGAGTATTCTCATTAAAAGGCTTATTTTAGTTTTCGCTAGTATCTCCATTAATAATTTATGCAGTAACTCTATCGTTTATTCTTTATTTAAAATATAAATACTTAAATAAATAAATAAGTACCAATATCAATTATTGAACACATTTATGTATTCAGTAGTTATCTGTTTTTAAATATCAAATTAACATTTGTATATAAATGCATAAATTAAAAAAAAAAAATCGGAAATTTTAAATAAACACTGAATTGTAACAAACTTGCTGATTTGAAACGTATCCTATATTTAAAAAATAGAAAATACCTTATGTAAAACATATATGCTGAAAAAAATGCATAAAATGCATATTTTGTAATTATTTCTTTGCATTCTTTTATTTATTTTTTATTGTTATTGTTATTATACTAATAATTGGATATCAAGCGTTTTCTCCACCAATTTTAATTCGATATACAATTCTTTGCATAGCTGATTTAATATTAAATATCATGGATTAATTGCAAAATTAATTGTAATTCATAATTTTTTTAAATGCATGTAGCTCTGAAATTAGCTGTTTGTTGAGAATCTGTTTTTATTTTTTAATGTTTAAATACACTATCTAGTTTTTAAGTTCGTATGTTTCTACTTGTTTTAACTAAGTATTAGCAATATATTAATTTTTTTAATATATTGCATATATTATATTCTTTTTTTTTAATATCATACTTTAAACTTTATTTTAAATTTCTAGTTCTTTTTTCTTACACTTACATCAAATAATATTTTTCAATGCAATTTTTTTTTAATGTCTCAAGGAAGCTGAATATAATTTGAACAATAAATTTAATTAGTGTCATAACATTCAATTTTCTAAGATTATTTTGTTTTTCGAAGCAAAATAAGGATTAGTAATATGAAACTTTCATGAACTTCATAAACTTTTTAATTTAAACAAATAATTTTTATTGTGATTATTTTACCTTATTTAGAAATGGTTGTTTTTTTTTTTTTTTTTTTTTTTCATTTGGCGAAGAATATTGTACTTAGAAAAGGATATTTAAAATATAAAACGAAATTGTCTGGTAATAATTATGCTGTGTTAAATTAATGTCCAGAATCCTTTTTTTCTGTTGCTTTTAATAGTTTCCTAAATGTAAAATATCATTTGAAGCTCTAAATAAATTCGTCTTTTAACATTTTATTTTACCTTTTTTAACATTGTAAAAAAAAAAAAAAAAAAAAAAAAACATTTTTATAAATATTTTATATTATTCAGTAATAAAGTAAAGTTGTTTATCATATTTTATTTATTTGAACGTTTTTAATACTTCGATTATATGAATTAAGTTTAGAAACAAATAAAAATAATTTATCTTTAAATTCTTTAACTTTTATATATTCTTTTAATCGTACAAAAGAGTAAAAAATTTTACTTTAAATTACTGACTCAAAAGAAAAAAATATCATATTTCTTTACATAAATTACTAGAATTATTTTTTAAAAAAATTCGTCATATACCGACATATCTAAAAAAAAGTTTAAAAATATATTAGAAACTGTTGTTCTATTTTATTATTATTATTATTATTATTATTATTATTATTATTATTATTATTATTATTATTATTATTATTATACACAAAGCCCTCATACACACAAGATAAAAAAAAAAAAAAAGCAGCTTAAAATTATGGTTAAATGATTTTTTTTTTAATGTAAAGCAAACATTTACATTAAAAAATAAATTTAAGTTTCCGTTTCATACATACTAAGAAATTTAATATTTTACCCAGTAATGCAGGATGTGAAAAATGTGCAAATTATATTCTATATTCCTAAAGAGTAAAATAATTGCTTTGGAAAAGTTTTTATTGTGTATTTAAAGATATTTCAAAGCTCACTATAGAGTTCATTTAAAGATCAAGATACCCTTTTTATATAAACGATTGGTCACTATTAAATTTACTGATGAATTTTTAATTTATGCTAACAGTTATCTATTATTTGTAGTTCTTAGGCAATAAGGCAAAGTATTTTAACTTCGGAAAACATCTTTATAAATTCGTCTAACAAACTAAAATTACTTTTCCTAAATATATTTTAATAAGTCTAAAGTGCTTTAAGAAATATTTTAATAATTTATTAATTTTACATCAATCTGATTTAATCGTCTGTATTACGCAAAACATAAAGATATGTAAATACTTAGTGTAAACATTTAATTTTGCTCATATTATTCTAGTTCTTTGCTGCAACATTTTATTTAAAAATATATAGAAAAATTGCGAAAAAAAAAAAAAAAAAAAAAAAAAAAAAGATTAAAAGTGAAGAAAATATTTCTTTCTTTCACTGTTTTTTAATTACTGTATCAATATTTTTATGGTATTATGCTTTTTCATTTGCTCCAAATTTTCTCTTTTTCTTATATATATTTTCTTCAATGTATGTATAGTAATATTGAAACAAATGATAAAGCTTCATAAACAGGGTACGACAGCGAAATAACATGTATATGGACATTTAAATTGTTTTCAAAGTTAAATAAAACTTTATTTTATTTCATCTCATGTTTAAATATATATATATATGTGTGTGTATATCTCCTCTATTTTTCCAATATAAATTTGTTTATGGTTTTTATTTTTTTTCTTCTTTTTTAATTTTTTCTGACTTTTCTTTTCTTTTTTTTTTAATTTAATCTATAACCTCTTTAGACCTCAGGGTTTATTTATGTACTTTTTTAAAAATCAGTTATGTATGTCGTTTTAGAAGCTGATAACTAAAAAGATAGAGCAGCGAAAAAAGAATAATATATATTTTTGGTGCATAAAATTTGATGATACGTGGGGACTCAAAAAGTACAATTTTTAACAATTTCTTAGAATATTTTTAATTTTTATTTTATTTTCGCATTGAAAAAAGATAAATAAAGTTATATTTATTAATTTTTTATTACTAATGAACTCTACAAATAATATCTTAACTTTCACTAAAATTATTTACGTTTTCATTTTTGTACATTTCTGTTGGAAGCCAGTTTTGTATAACACGTACCTCGCTTTAAAAAAATCGCTATAAGAAGCTAATTGCTGTATTATTTTGTCCTGCTATCTGTTAGGTTCCATTCGCACCAAATTCTCTTTTTTAAACATTATTTATGTGCATGAAAAAAAAAAATGTAAAGTTGGGTATCAAATAGGGTACATCTGGTCTGAAGAGGTTAAGATCATAAGCAAAGCTTATCTTATATCGCATAAAATATGTTTCATTTATTTATTTATTTATTTTATTTTATTTTCTCAGAATTTTCTTATTTCATTTTTCTTTTTAAAAGCTACTATCTATGCAATTGGTCGCCCTTAACCGGGCCCATCACCTTTGGAACACCAGGTTGTTCTAGGTATGCACTTGAGTGTTATACACAGCTATTGATATTTGGTGCTAGTGTGTCTATATCAGTGTTCGCTTCTCTTAATTGTTTTTACATAATCCGAAAACATTCTGATGGATTTTTAAGCATACAAGCATAAATATTTAAAAGTAACGTACGGGAAAATTTTAAAGCTAAAATAATAACAAATTTTATTCATAAAAAAAACATCGTTAGTCATAATTTTTTTTCTGGTTTCAAACGACTGTTTTTTGCCAATTAAAACTTTTATTTTATTGGGTAATAATGACATAGATTATTATTAATAATATGGATAATAGAACTTCCATCTAGATGTAGTGGTGTGGGCGGGCTTGTGTGTTACTTTGATTCTTGACAGTATATACTGTTAAATTTTTTGCAGTAGGTTGAAATAACTTTTGGTGCTGTAATAGCTGCAACTATAAAAAGGTGAAATCTTACTCCGAGGAGCTCCAAATGTTGGATCAAGAGTTCACCATCTTATGATTGTGGCTACTGGAACACCAAAAAATTGTTCAACTTATCACAAAATTTTTAACAGTGCACAGAGGAGGTCATTTACGTCTTGTATTGTCAACTATAAGCAAACTATGTAACCATTCAAAACTATTATGCAAACCATTCAACTAGGTAGGAGAAGTTTAAAATGTGTATTAACGATCTAAAAATTAAACCGGCGGTAAATTTTGCTTGCACACTGTTGCTTCGATGAGTAGACTGCACACTGAGGTAATACAAGCTACATGAAGTGCGACTTAGGAGAAGAAACAGATCGAAACAAAGAAGAAAGATGTTTAAACCTGTTTTTTCTCTGAAGTCTAGGTACATGTTGCATGAGTTGCCTCAATTTGTGCTGTGCAGGGATACGCTGACAGACTGAAAGTCATTGTCCAGAAGAATAAGGATATATAATAGTACTCCAGTTTGGGGGTTGTTCCAAGCAGACTTGTATTTGATTGACACCAAAAATTTTAAGCGATCGTAAATATTGGGTAAAAAATTTTCTGTAAATTAATTTAATGTTTCATAAAATTACGTATTATATTATTTTGACATGGTCGAAATTTTCTTTTTTTTACGTAACTATGGACAAAATTTGCGCTTTTTAAGTAATCTTTGACAAAATCTTTTTTTTTTTTTTTTTTTTTAAGGTCTTTTGACGAAAGTCACATTTTTTTTAGTACTGTTTGATGAAATTTGAATTTTTTTTCTCTATCCTTAGACAAAACTTGCGCATTTTTGTGACCTTTCGACGATATTTCGCCCTTTTTCCGTAAACCTTCGAATTCGCGTTTTTTTTTTTTTTTTTTTTTTTTTTTTTTTCGTGATATTTTGGAGAAATTAGAGTTTTTTTATCGACCAACGATTGACAGAATAGATTTTTTGCAACAACCGTTTGTCAAAATTTGCGATTTTTGGTACCTGAAATTTCGGACTGGTAAATTTTTAAAGTTTTTGGCATCAAATACCTCATATTTTCGATAAACTCGAAAATCGACTTTTAACTGCTTTTAATTTTGCGCTAACAACAAATAATTCGTACACAAAATTGGAGGAATACTTTTAATTTTTTGGTACAAAAAAGAACAAATTACAAAAATAAAAAATGTTTCTTTCCTAAAATTTTCTGCAAATTTATAAAATTTGCTGCGCACGGCGTGCGTCTATATTATACAACTCTGGTTACAACATTATAGCCTCTTATTCAACGGGGAAAAAATGGCACACTGCTATATATTTAAAATCTAGGAAATCTAACATTTAATGGATACTCCTACTGAAAATTCAATATCTAAAAATAAATGTGAGAAAACTTTGTATTATTATTATTATTATTATTATTATTATTATTATTATTATTATTATTATTATTATTTCACCTTTGAAATTCAGCGAAAAAATGCACTGATATTAGTTAAATCGATAGGGTCTGAATAGTTACATTAACTGCTATGAAAAACGTTTAACCAATTTGTATGATTAAAAATGCATTCATTTCTAAATATTCGTTGGAATGTTTACGGGAAGCTTTTTTGTGACCTGATTTGGGCTTAAATGGCAGTAAATCGATTTGTATAAGTATTAAATGTTACTGATTAAATTGAAAAGCGAGTTATTTATTACTTTCATTCATGGCGTATTTTATGATATGCCAGCTTTAGCAGTTTATTTAACTATACATATAGATTAAACTAATTTAGTCTTATTTATCTTTATTTTTACGTATATTAATTAGTTTTATAATACTCAAAACACTTAGTTAGAATAAATTATTCAATTTTGGCTCGATATTTAAAGATTTATTGAATTTTAGCTTTTTAAAAGTTTTTTTTTTCTTTTTACTTCATGATATAGTTTTATTCCGTATAATTATATTTATTATGATACTTTATACTTCCTCATATTGTTTTCTAACAGAATTGCAGTTAACTACCTTAGATGTATTGATGTCGTAAAAATGGTTCTCTATCTCCCTTGTAATTTAGTCAACATGTTTTTGTGAATCTTATCGATGTTTTAATTAGTGTACAATATCGATATGTATGTCTTTATGTGATAAAAGCAATATGTGATCACATACTTCAGTGATATTATGCAAACTCCTTGAAGGAATTCAAATAGTTGAAACAAAACATCAGATAAAAGTATTTTTAAACATATTATTTCATAATTTCAAATTCGTTGGGTTTTTTTTCCTTTGCGCACATCATAAGAAAAATATGAATTTTTTGTTAGTTAAAATTTGTCACAGTCTCTCTATACATAAAAGTTAAGTTTTTAAAAAAGGATTTAAAATCATTATTATTTTTATTTAGCAATTATTGATACATTTATTTCGACAATACTTGTCTTTCAACGTAATAAAAGAAAAGAACAACGAAACAAAACGGCCAAAATATAGAAATAAAATTAAAGTACATTTTGCAATGCATAAGTTGACTTGTTCCTTATTCCTGCTTTATTTTTTCTTCTAAAAATCCACCTAAATTTATTTTATTTGAAAAATCTAACGCATGGGAAAATGTTTTAAATGTATTAGCATTGGCATTTAATGTTTGTATAAATATTTTATCTCACACATCTTCCTCTTTTTCTTCAAGATTTTCAAAACATATTAGGTTTTCCTCAACCAAAAGCCTTACATATATATTTTTTTTTTTTCACCATTCACTTCTATTTTCCGCTTCAGCCTCACTCAGTACATAATTTTTCATATTCTGTCTCAGGCTATCGTTCCATCGTTTTATCGGTCTTCCTCGTCTCTTCCGTCCCTCCGGTTGTCGGTTCATTTGTGATCTTGGCAATCTGCTATTTTCCATTCTTTTTACATGTCCAAACCATCTCGACCTCTTCTCATCAATCTTTTGCGCAATATTTGAATTTCTCTTCGGAAATCAATTAAATGTGACTCTCTCAAGAAATTCCACACATATTGCATATATATTTTCAAAATTACAACTAATAATAATTTAGTAAAATTATGATTTTTCTTTTTTATCATTTTCAAAGAACATCTATGCAAATATCTTCCTGCCAACAACTCAAGTTTCAGTGAAAATATGCAAATAATGACGCACATCAGTGATTCATTGACTTTATATCAATGTCTCCAGTTTAAGCAGATTTATGCAAATTCACAGAAAAAGTACACTCAGTCAAAGTGAAACAGAAAAAAATTAAGTTGTTTCTTGGTTCAACTTTTATTCCATATTGTAATTTTTTTTAACATAGTATTTTATAATTAAAAATTAATGTTTGTAAAAATGAAAAAAAATATTAATTTAATTTAATTTAATTTTATTTAAACTTCTATGCATACATTAAAAATTGCTAGAATTTATTTATTTATTTTTATTTATTTAATGATATTTGTCGAAATATTTTATCACATACACATTGTCATACATATGCTTTAAAAATAAAAATTAATGTAAATTATTCAAATTCTCAGTTATGCATTTTAATAATTTATTAACTTAAAATTATTAATAGTTTACTTATTAAAATTATTTTAATTTTTTAACGCAGTATTCTATAATAAAAACAAATGGTTGTACAAATGCAAAAAATATAAATTTAATTAAAACTTTTATGTATGCATTAAAAAAGTTTTTTGTTAGTATTTATTTATTTGTTTACTTATTTAATAGTATTTGTCAAAATATTTTATCACAAACACATTTTCATAGATATGTTTTAAAAGTAATTCTTATAGTAGTTTTAAAAATAAAGTCTTATAGTAAATTATTCAAAATCTCTGTTATACGTTTTAATAATTTGTTAATTTAAAATTAAAAATAATTTACTTAATTTAACTTCTTAGTATGCATTAAAAAACGTTTTCTGTTAGTATTTATTTATTTATTTGCCTATTTAATAATATTTGTCAAAATATTTTATCACAGGCACATTGTCGTACATATATTTTAATTTAAAAATTTATAGTAAATTATTCAAAATCTCAGTTATATATTTTAATAATTTGTTAATTTTAAATTGATAATAATTTACTTGTTTAAACTTCTTAGTATGCATTAAAAGACTTTTTTGTTATTTAATGTATATTAATGTAATGTTTATTGTCAAAATATTTTATCATAGACACATTGTCATACATATGTTTTAAAAGTAAAAATTTATAGTAAATTATAATCTCAGTTATACGTTTTAATAATTTGTTATTTAAAAATTAATAATAATTTACTTATTTAAATTACTGTTTTTTTATCCATTATTGCAAAGTATGCTGTGATTGAACATAATTTTATTACGTGACATGTAATGAGATTATTGTAACGTATAAGTATCGTTTATATGTATGTTCGTGACGATGTCCTTTGAGATCATAAATCCATTAAATCCATCCCATCTTTCTGTCCATAACACAATGGATACAATGCATGCTTAATACTAGTTGAAAAATACTGGTGCTAGCATGTTATTCCTATCAAACAGCTAAGTTACTAAAAAAGTCACAGCCGCCCATACAAATATTATGCAATTAACATCTCAGAGTTCTCAGCAAAACATCACTGCCCAATTCCCTGACTTTCCATAACTACATGTAATATATATATATATATATAAATAAATAAATAAAAGAAAAAATAAATTTAAAAAAAGAAAAAAAATCCCTCACTTTTTTCTGACCAAATGTCTAAAAATTATCTAACCAAACGAGCATACAATGAAATTTGCTATTCATTTTTGCAATCTTTTGTCAAAATTAGCAATATTTTTCTGCAATAATACTTAATTTTTTTTCAATAGTTTGGTGAATTTTGTGATTTTTTCCCAAAATTATTTTATGAATTTCGTGTCATTTTTCATTTTCTCCCCAAGACTTTACCATGATTTTTTTTTTAAATATTTATAAATTCCCTGGATTTTCCTTTATATTTTGAAATTTTCTTGATCAAATCTCAAAATATTCTCTGAGCAAACGGACATACAGTGAAGTTTGCTATTTATTTTTGCAATCTTTTGCTAAAATAATAATTAAAAAAAAAAAAACTGCAATCGTGCTTAAAGTTTTTCCCATTTTTTTTTTCAATTGTATGATGAATTTCGTGATTTTTTTCCCGAGACTATTTCATGAATTTCTTGTGATTTTTCATTTTCTCCCCAAGTCTTTTCCATGACTTTTTGTGAAAATATTTATAAATTCCTCGACTTTCCTGTATATTTTGAAATTTTCCTGATTTACCACGATTACTTTGAAATTCCCTGACTTCCCGTGATGCTGGGAACTCTGCACATATGCAACTGGTTGATACTTTAAGATGGCTTTATACGTAATATTAAATGGCATGCATATTATATTATGCTTGCAACCTGCAATGCAAAAGGCTATTGCAATAAGCTAATGACGGGAGCGTCAGCAATTTGTAAATAGTTCAATTGCCATGTCTGTGTTATACTAATTGTATTCCATTCATTGGAGATATTTTGTATATAGTACTCGTATGTATGTTGTGATCTGTACATTTTTATGTGTAGTGCATAATTGCAAGTGTATAGTGTGTTGCTGAAACCAAAAAAGGCAACAATCGATACTTTAAGATGACGTTATACGTAATATTAAATCGCATGCATATTATACTATGCTTGCAACCTGCAATGCAAAAGGTTATTGCAATAAGCTAATGACGGGAGCGTCAGCAATTTGTAAATAGTTCAATGGCCCCATGTCTGTGTTATACTAATTGTATTCCATTCATTGGAGATATTTTGTATATAGTACTCGTATGTATGTTGTGATCTGTACATTTTTATGTGTAGTGCATAGGTGCAAATGTATAGTGTGTTGCTGAAACCAAAAAAGGCAACAATGGATCACATTGACTATGCAGATTCTGTACCATATGAGATAGAGTAATCCACTGTATATAACTTTTTGGATCTAATTGTTACGTGTTAGAATAGATTTATTTGCATACAGTAGCGCCAACTTTTCAAAAGTATTGGGTGAGCTCAAAACTCTTTTAGAAAAACAACATATTTTTTTCCTTTTAATGTGTATGTGTGTGTAGAGAAAAATGGGGAGGGGGGGGTGAGTGGAGCGAATGACTAAAGAAGATAATCCAAAATTAAATTATGTTTTTATTGTAAACAAGTTTTTAAATTATTATACTTTTATGATAATTTTACAAATAAGTTTATTAAATTATATTGTCACAAATTCTTTTTTATAAATACATTAATATTTTTTATAAATAATTGCTAACTATTAAACGTGCAAAAAAAAAAAAAAAAAAAAAAAAAGAAGAAGAAGAAGAAGAAGAAGAAGAAGAAAAACATACATTTTAGTCATTTAAATGCTTTATCAATTTAAGACAGCAAATTTCAAAAAGCAGACAGCAAAATATGCAAGAAATTTAACTATACTTCCGCTGAAGGGGTTTTAAGGCTCCTGTAATTCTAACTAATGTCCTTATTATTTTCTAATCAAAACTACTTTTGAGAACAAGTAATAAAACCAAATTGTGATTGAAAAAATAAATTACGTATGAAACAAATTGAAATTGGGTGGGCGCAAAAATAAAATTATTGGATGGGATCACGCCCCATGGGCCCATATAAGTTGGCGCCACTGTTTCTATACCTGTACATAAGTTTCTGTATAATATTATTGTATAACTGTTTAGGTTTCAAGAACAAACCCATTCCATCTAATGAGGGATTAAAAAACGCTCATAACATATGTACATAAAAATAATTGTGTATAGAATAGTTTAGCATAGAATAACTGTGTGTAAAGTTTTATGTACAAAGTAGTTATATATAAACTTAAGCGTACAATAGCTGTGTTTAAAGTAACTATATGTAAAATAGTTTTATCTGTAGAGTAGTTGTGTATAGAATAGTTTAGCATAGAATAACTACGTTTAAAATAATTTCATGTAAAATAGTTTTATGTACAAAGTAGTTATGTATATATACATAAGTTAAGCGTAGAATAGCTGTGTTTAAAGTAACTGTGTGTAAAATAGCTCTATTTGTAGAGTAGTTGTGTACATAATAGTTATTCTAATAATACTATAAATTGTATATAGAATTGTATAAAGAATAAATTTATTTATGATTTTTTAAAATTAATTTAAGATTATTATTAATTTTTTATAGCTTGTTTGCTATCGGTATCAAGTGAAAACATATTCACTATTTTTTTTATTTTATAACATTTATTTCAATTTAAATCACTTTGCATTTATTTAATTCAAATTATTTATGAAAAATAAGTCTCGCGAAATAGACACGAATGTCCATTTTTCTATCACTTATACATAATTTTATTAAATTAAAGGATTTTTTGGCCTAATAAGGAATCAAATATTCATATTCAGTAAAACTAACGTAATGTAATTTCTAAAGCTTTATTAGTTTTTATGTGGAATTTTAAAATATTTTCGATATTAAATAATAGAAATTAAAAGAAAAGCTGCAGTATCAATGAGAATTTATTTACATAAAGTAATAACTAAAAAAAATTAAATGAAAGTTTTATAATACAATACGATTTCAGCTGCGTATAAACCATTAAGTAACACCTCAGGAATGAAAATCCATGTAATTTTTAAAAAAGCATATGAATAAATCATTAAAATGTTAACATAGTCAAATTCATGAAGAAAGAAATAATCACTTAATAAAATTTTCTTATCTTAAAAAGACGATTTCATTTTTTTTTTAATTAAAGATATTTATTAAACGCCTGCATCATTAGATAAATACTATATAAATTTTTTAAGTACATAAAAATTAACACTTTTTTTTTTAGTTTTTTCTGATATGTTTTATAGATTTACGCAATATCACAATAAAATTTATTCTTCATAATAATTTCGTTTTTGCAATCTTAAAAAAGAAAAAAACAAGTTCTAATGCAATTATTTGTTGGAAATTTTGAGATATTGTACATTATGATTTACATGAATTTTGAGATATTTTGCAATATGTTTTAAAAAGCTCTTTAATTCGTATGACTATTTTTTTTTCCCTTACAATTTATCTTTTACGAAAAAAATTCACTAAAAACAGTCTATTGATTTTTTAAAATAATTTGCAGAGTTTCATGTTACTTTTTCTTTTTTTTTTAACAATATATGAAGGAGAATAGATAAACACATAAAAAAAAGCAGTTGATTTTACGAATATATTTGCCAAAGAAAACATGCTGTATTTTTTACATAGCTTTAAAATTAATAAAATTTCGTGTATTAATGTTTGAATATAAAAAATGGAAATAGGTTTGAATTTGTTAAACTGTTTATGGCGATAAAATTTTAGAAAAAAATTGTAAACAGATATCTAATTTTTGTATGATACTGGCATAGATTTTAATATATATATATATATATATATATATATATATATATATTACAAAAAGAAGGATTAAAATAAAGATCGCGGGCTTCAATTTTTTTTATTCTTTTTTATTTTGTTATTCTACAATGTTTATCATATGTTGTTATTAATTAATTCTTTACAATGATATAGTAAATGAGTGTATAATTTTATAATACAAAACTATTAAACTTTTGGGTAATTTTTGCGATTATTCTTTTTCATTCATTTATTTAGTTATACGGAATATTTCATAAAGATGGTGAACGCATGATATCCGATTTTGTATTTCATAATTTTTTTAAACTGTCCTTTCACTTTCAATCCTGCAATCTTTTAATCTTTATTATTTTATTAATATACATATTTAAAAGTCTAAAATTGATGTGTCTTTTATTAAATTTTATCTGAAATGCAAATTTATGCTGTATTTTTTTTTAATTTAATCCTATATAAAAACTAAATATTCGGTGAGTTCATTTTAATTTTATTGCAGCAATTATCAAAGTGCTTTCAAAAATGCAAAACATAAAAAATTCTGTAATATATGCTCCGTTTACTTTACAATATGAACAATAGACGCTTAAATGAAGGTAAATATATACTAAATTATTCTGAAACTTACTTAATTATATCTCAAATCATCAGAAAATCAGTTTAATTGTTAATAGCTTTATGTGTAATAAATTAAATAAACTTCTAATTTATGAAAAATAAATAACATTTCCTTTTGGAACAATCAATGTTTAAAAGATTACTACTACAATAGTTTCTAGCTTAAATCTTTTCTTTTTCACACTTTTTTTTTTTACATTTTTAAGGCAGTTATTTACTTTGTTACATTTAGTTGCAAGAGCTATAAAATAATTACTTTTGGAGCAATCATTTATTTAAAATTATTATCATGTTCCGAAATATTATTGCAGCAATTTTTTTTAGCTTAAAACTTTTTAGTTTATACATAAAAAGTCATTCGGTAAACCAGATTTTCCCTTACATGCTTTTTAATAATAATAATAATAATAATAATAATAATAATAATAATAATAATAATAATAATTATTATTATTATTATTATTATTATTATTATTATTATTATTATTATTATTATTATTATTATTATTATTATTATTATTATTATTAGCTTTTTATTGTGAGATGTATTTCCCCTTGAAATCACAGATGAATTACATATATATGGAATATATTTAGCTGTTTTCTTTAATTTTAAAAGTAAAAATGACCCTTCCCAAAAAGTTCTGTATTTTACTTGTAAAACTTTGATTGAATATTTTTAACGCAATATGATTGTGATCGATAAAATTTTAAGAAAATAAAAAATTAAGTCCTATTTTTTTTTCTGTTTTTGAAATTCTTGAATTATTCAAATGTTGATGGACTGATTTTGTTGTTTTTGAACGATTGTTGTTATATTTCATAAATATTATAACCATACCAATTATCATTATAATGAATTAATAAGTTATACACTAGTGTACATTTCAAAATGTATTGGTTTATAAAAGAACCAACATTATATCTTTTGTCGTTCTCTAATATGTAGAAATTTATTTTACATGTTTGATATGTATTTCCATATTAATTTATTTGAATTCAATGTATGGACGAAAAAGGAAATGTTTTAAATTGTTTGTTAAATCCCAATTAAATATGAATTTGAAACAAAAAATTTAAATTATTGTTTATATTAAAATACATTGTATGTTATTTAATCTTTGATACGCTTCAGCTGTAAAGCAAATCTCAATTCTAATAATGAAATGCAGCTTAAAATGTGTATAAATACTCACAAAATTTGTACAAAGCTATCTACAGTGGCATAAAAACATTTTTAAACAAAAAAAAATTCACAGCAATTCCTTAAATTAAAAAATATGCAATATACAATAAGGTAACAATTGTCATAATTATGCTAATAATGCATTTGAAAATAATTTGTCATATCTATATTTATACTTTCACTTCTTCGATGTATTGAGTTTTACTTAAGTTATATTTGTCATGTGTATTTATTTAACCAATTTCTACTGAAAAACTTTTGTATTTTATAAAACAAAATTAAAATATTTACATAACATTTTAATATGTCATCTGCATTGTCTTTTGTATATATTATGTTTAACAATTGTATTATATGTGTTGTAACAATTGTTATTTTATGTGTTGTGAAATAAGCGGTAGTAGTGATTCAAACTACAAAGTTATGTTTCATTTAATATAGAAATGTGTTCATAAGTAAAATTTTCATCTGTGTTATTTGTTTTTTTAACATAAGCATTTTGAAGCATTCATATGTGTATTTAACGCCTAGTTAATAATTTATAAAGTTTGTACTTTATAAATATATTTTATTATGTTTTAATTTGTTGCAAGAATATCTTTACCAATATCATTTAAATCAAAATGAAGATCCTGGGAACTTATTGAGATGAAACTAAAGAAAACTTTCATCAAACAAATGTATAAAAATTTACCATTAAAAAAATGTCGCTGTAAAAGCAAAAATACAAAATAAATATTCAAAAAAGTCCGAAAACTCTTTTGTTAGTTCAATTCTAAAATAATATTGATTTTTTTTATCTTGGCATTTTTGATTTGTGATTAAAATATTTTTTTTTTTTTTTTCAAAATTCATTATTTTTTTTTTTTTACTTTAATGTTTATTGTTATTTTCGAACTTTATATTGATGTTATGTAGGTGAGCAACTTTGTTATGTTTTCAAATTAGTATTATTTTATAAATGGTGTTCTTAAATGTGCATGAAAAAAAATTTCCCATTAAATATAGCATCAAGAAACACATAATCATTTTTATGTACATAACTCCTAAACTTCTGACTAACAAGAATGACCATATTGTTTTCTTCATATGACACCTTTAGAGTAAAAATAAAATCGCCATCTTGTAATTAATTATATCTACAAAAACGACTTGACCTATCATTTTATCAAAAATAAGTAAATAAATGAATATTAATTTGTGTTAATAAATGATGTAATGAATATTTTCAGGAAAATTTAGCAATTTTTAACATTATAATTCTTATTTGTATACATAAATGTTTAAAATAAAATTAAAATTTTTATTATACTATTTCATGCTCGTAAACTTATTTAGATTTTTTTTTTTTTAATTTTAACACTAGAATTATGTTTCGCAAATTTTCTTATCGAATTGCGATTGTAGTACAGTCTCGAAAAATCGACATAGCTGGGGCTAACACCACCTCGGATTATTCAAAACTCAGATTTTCCGAAAAAGAAGAAAAACCTTAGCAATTATTATGTTGCTGATAATTACAAAGAATGTTCTTATCTTATTTTTTTTTTTTTTTTTTTTTTTTTGTAATAATACACAGAATATTTTATAATTAAAAGAAAAAAATTCAATTTTTTGCTGTTTTAATAAATTACTTCTCTTTTTAGATGCAATGTCTAACTAACTTTTACAAAGCACAATTTCAGCAGGAATGGCTTCATTTTGCAGTTCTACTTATTTTAAAGACAGTTCAAAAGATTCGGAAAATTAACTAAGATATTTTTTTTTCCAAATGGCAAAGAGTCGTTTTATTTTGTATCATTGCATTTCTTCTCATCTTCTATCATTTTTAGAATACTCGATTCAGTTATTTCCAGAATTTTGATCATTGTTTAGCCAATTTAATGGAATATGGAAATTTTTATTTTTTATGCTTTAAATTATGCAAAAGTTTGAAGTTCTGATACTCGGATTTTCGCGATTCTGCTGTATATATATTTTTAATAAGAATTCCATTACAAAACAAACAGACGTTCAACTTTCAAAAATGTTTTACAGTTTACTCAGTAAAATTTTCTTAATGATTAATGCATCTCTATTTCAAAAAATCATAATAATAGAGGATATTAATTTTATATAAAGAGTATGCATAACTAATAATAGAACAGATACATAAAAATTAACTCATTCTTGTTAGCCTGTAGTTTACTGTTTTTTAATTCGCTTTTTAGTTAATATTAACATCGCGCATTCATATTTAGCCTTTTTATCCAGTAATCAAAATGTATATCAATTTCATCGATAGAGTGCTTTTGATAATGTATGTTTTAAAAATAACAATAATTTTGAAACTGGTACGTGTAAATTAATAAAATAAAGGCATACCATGTTTTGTTATACCCTGACTGCGAAAAAAAAATGTAAATTTTATTTGCCTTATATTTTACTCATACTGCTTTTAGCAACTTAATATTAAATAAAACGTATTTCAATCACGTGTGACATGCTTCATAAAAAAGGTTTTTTTTCCTCACCCTGCTTTTTGTTATTTACTCATAAACGTAAGTAGAAATTTATTCTAAAACTAACTGTTTTTAAGATAACATAAGAATGCGTGTGAAAATATTGTTGTACCATTAATAATTTGTTTTTTATAATTTTTTTTTTTTTTTTTTTTTTTTTTTACCACGAGTTACAGCATGCTTTATATACTTTTTTCCGTTGCTCGCAACTTAAAAGATGTATTTTCCAAGCATTGTTCTGTTATGTACTTACATAAAGTATGCTTTGTTTTATTACTTGCTTCTATTTCGGGGAAAAAGCTTTATTTTACTCATTTTATTCTTCTTCCTTATTCATAAGTAATAGCCTACTTTATTTTAAAACTTGTTTCTTAAAAAAAAATAATTTTACTTAAATAAATTTATATTGCTCAATTTGCTATTCTTTGCTTTATTGGGTGTAATTGTATGTTCTGTTTTTTATGAGTTCTTTATAAAAAGCTTTATTATTTCCATCTTACTCTTCGCTTCTTAATCCTGAAAGCATATCTTGTTTGGTTACTAACTTCTTTAAAGAAATAAAAAGCTTTATTTTTTTTTTACTCATTAAAATTTTTAATCAATCATAAATAACATCATACTTTATATCATTAATTGTAGCTGAAAAAAAGCACTTTTGTCTCAGCAACTTTTTTTTCTGTACTTAAAGGGAGAAAAAATTCGTTACTTAATACTGAAAGTTTTGTTTTGTTGCTTTGTCCAATTCTTCTATGTTAAACTCAAAATTTCTAGGTAAAATTTTGTTTACCATTTAACATTTAAGTAATTTAATTAATCCAGTTCCAAAATAAAAGAGCTCTAGATTGTAATATCTGTCGTTCATTTTTTTCCCCTTTTATTTTATTTTATGTTTCGGTTCTAACATTTGTTGCCGCGTGCAAAATTCTTACAGTAATTTTTCTTTGCTTCTTTATTCTTGCTTTATGTTTGCTTTCTATTATTTACAGAACACAAAATGCTTGCAGAAAAAATAATTTATAGCTTAACACGTGCTTGATTTCCATACTTGCTGGCAAACGTAAAATGCTATTAAAAGTATTGCATTTACTGTTGTCTGCTTAATAAGAAAAAATAATTTTTGCTTAAAGCTATTTTTTTTTTCAGAACTTGTGTTTATATTACAGCTTTATAATGATACGGGTATTCTTTTGAATTGGTTTCTTCCTGTGCCAGATAAGAAATGCCTGAAACATATCATTAACTATTATGCGCTTGTTTTGTGCCATCATTAGTAATCATTTACTGTTGTTAACTTGCTTAATAGTATTATTTGCTGCATAATGTTAAATATTTTCAAAACACTTCATTTATTTCTTCGTCTTCACTTACATTAGGTCCGTTCTTTAATCTATTTTAGTATCTGATTTTAGCTACAACCAGTTGAAGAATACCTGCAACTTATCCTTATCCACTTTGCAAATGCATGTTGTTTACAGCTAAAAACAAAATGCTTGCAAATTATATTGTTTCTCTTCGCTTGCTTGTATCAATTGTAAGCTGACGTCTGCTTCTAATTGCTTCAATAAATAAATAAAAAAATAAATAAATGCAAATTACTTATCATTTCTTGCTACGTGTTTGATTGAAATAAGATTTGTTGCTAATGGCAAGTTGCTTGTAGAACATTTGCTTTAATTACTATTGATTACCTCAATCAGTTATTCTCCTTCTGTATAATCCTCTCGTACATTTTCCTTAAGATACAAAATAGTTGTGGCATTTCATTTAATGCTACGCGTTCGCTTAGTTCTATGCTTTTCTGCTTAATGCAAAATGAATGCATAGTATTTAATTTATTGTTCAGGAATTTCTTTATAAATTCAAGATGAAAATGCGTGTAATTTCTTAGTTACCATTCTCTGTTTGCTTGACTCTATTACATGCTGCTAAAAGCAAAATGCTTTTAGAATATAACACTTATTTCAATGCTTATTTGGATTCGTTATTCAACTCGATCTGCTTCTAAATGATGCCAGACGCAAATTATTTTCAGTATTTAATTTAATCTTGGTTTATTCTGTCACTGGTGGAAAATTCTTGCAAATGATTTCAATTTTTTTTTCTATGTGTTTTGTTTAATACCTTGTTTGTTTCCTGGAGCAATTTCTTGTAATTTTCCGTATATGCTCGTATTTACCGTCAACCTCAAATCAGAAAATCTGAGTAGAATACGAAAATGTTATTTATCATTAATATGATTGAATATTGGTTGCGATCAGGACCAATCAGATTAACCCAGAGTCTCGTTTGAGCATTCTACTGAGGCATTCTAGGTTGAGATATATGGTAAATACGAGGATTAGAATTATTTCATTGCATGGTTTCATTTATTTGGCTTAAAAAATACATTTGGGTAATCGTTCGATAATCCTTTAAATAATAAAAAAATAGCATAATTCAATCAATTTTCAGTGCACGGTTGTTTTAATTGCTTGCTGTCAAATGACAAAATTGATTGCAGATTATATCTTTCGTTATAACGCGCTTGCTTGGTTTGTACTTTGAACCAAATGCTTTCAGAAAATTTTAGTAATCGCTTCACCTTTCTTGGTTTAGTTTAATTATTTGCTTTTAAATGCACAATACTTTAAGTGCATTGATTAATATTTCAAGCTAATTCAATTTTCTGCTACCATATTAAAAAGGGCTCTAGTTTAGCTAGCGTTTTTGTTGTGCAGCTCTTGCATGGTTTGTGCTTTGCTCCAAATACATTCAGATTATTTTCGTTATCGCTTCTGCTTTTCTTGGTTTAGTCTTAATTGTTTGCTTTTAAATGGAAAATACCCAAAGTACATTTCGTTTAATAATTCATGTTATCTCGATTTAATTACTTGCTACCATGTTAAAAATAGCTCTAGATTAGCTAACGTTTTCGTTATAAAGTGCTTGCTTGTTTGCGCTTTGCCCCAACTGCTTTCAGATTATTTCAGTTATAACTGCAGCTTTGGTGTTGTTGTTGTTATTATTGTGCGGTCGTTTGTAGCTGTTGGCTCTTCTTATTTGCTGCCGGATGCAAAAATTCTTCAGAACTAGGTTTTAGAAATTATATTTGCAGCTCCACGCGCTTGCTTGTTTTCGTATTTGCTTAGAATTATATAATGCTACCATTTTTTGTTCAGTTCATTACTTTATTCTGTTATTTTTTTGCCAAATGCAAAATATTTTATTTAATTCTTTTGTGATATTGATACCTGCTGTTTAATACAAAATACTAACAGAACAATTTAACAGTTTCTCGGTGTTAGCTTGGATCCATGAGACACTTGAATTTGCTTTCAAGCTATTTCCAGATGCAAACTGTTTGAAATATTTCTGTTAATATTTTGTCCTTGTTTGGTTCGATCGTTTGCTATTTCATTCTGCAAAATGCTTTGAAAATGTTATTTCATTTATATTTCAAACCATAATTTATTCAATAATTTTACTGTCAGATCCTGATGCTTGCAATTTGCTGATTTGAATAGCTTGAAATGCTTGCAATTGATTTCATTTCTTTTGTTTAATGCAAAGCTTTTCATTAAACTCTCTGTGCTTATTTGTTTTTTTTTTTTATAATAATACTACGTTTTTCTTCGGTACAATAATTTTCATGTGCTTCCCTTTTGACTGTTTTGTTGAACTTGCTGATTGCTTGGTGTTCTCATTATTTGATTATTTTACTTCAATTTTGACTGCTGAATCCAAAAGATGTTTGCACGACAATTTACTTATTGTATTTATTTTGCTAGTTATTCTCTTAAATTTTACTACTTTACTTGCGTTCTAGCAGAAATTTCATTTCGCTGTTCAGCCCTTGTTTGCTTGCATTATTTGCTACCATGTAGAGAAATATTTGCATATTACTTCTTTTGCTATTTTCACGCATAAAACTTCTTTTGCATATTATTATTTTCGCATATTACTTCTTTGCTAATTCTTGTTGTTTCACACAAAATGCTTGCAAATAATTTCATTTTTCTCACAATTTTTATTTAATTTCAGTTTTTTCTGCCATCGACAAAATGCTTTTTTGCAGTGCTTTATTTAATAACTTATTCAGTTGTATTTTTTGCTACTTTATTCAAAACCCTTTTAACATAAATCTCAATTATTACTTCGTCGTCTGTTAGACAATAAATAATTTTACGTTATTTCTGCAATTGTTATGCGGTGTGCTTGGCTGCATGGTTTGCTGTTCTTGTTGCAGATTTTTTATGGATTTTCTTTTACTTATTTATTTATACTTACTGTTACTTGCACACTGCCTTTTCTGCTTAATGCTAACTATTTGAAAAACATTTTGTATTTACAAAATTTTTATTTGAATCTGCTTCTTGCTGTTTCCCCAGTAACCGCTTTCATACAATTTTATTTAATGTTCAATGCTGGTTACTTTCCATCACATTCTGGCAGATGCAAACTGTGTGTAGATTATTTAATCCATTTTCATGCGATAGTTCAATTATTTTTTTCCCCCTTTCCACTTTTGTAAGAAGTTTTCAGAAAACAGTCTTGTCACTCATCGCTTACTTGCTTGCTTTAATTTTACATGGCGCAAAATGCATTTCAAGTATTTTATTTATAATTTCTTCTAATTAGTATCCACTATCCATTTCATGCACAAAATGCTTTCAGAATATTGTATTTATCAGCATTATCTAACTTTTATACAATATTAATTTCATACCCAAAATGCTTTTACAATGTTTTATTTATAATTATTGTCTAATTTACACTCAATAATATTTTAAAATGGAAAATGCTTTCTGAATATTTTATGGATCATTTTTATCCAATTTATATCCATAGAAGAAAATATATGTATCTTAGATAATTACTGTTAATATTTGGGCATTTTCTTGATTACTTTCTCCACCTGTTTAATGTTTTCACATTGTGAAATATTTTTAAAAATCAACAGTTCGTATTTAAAGGTAAATATTTTTCTTTGGCAATACTAAACTTCTTTTATTGTGGAACAATATCTTTAAGGATTGGATAATTTCATTTAATCGATGACAAAAAACACTCTGTCGTGTAGATAAAAAAAAAAGAAAAAGAAAAAGAAGGCTATGGTGCTATAAATTTTCTATTAATAGACTTTTGTTACACTTTTTCATAATTACTTTTCCCTTGAAAACTACCAAAAATATTCCATTTATTTTTTCTGATGCATTAAAAAAATGTTTAAAATGTAGGTTCTATTCTATATTAAGGTATAAAATCATTTAAATTTTATTTGTATTCTACGTGTATTTTGTTCTTTGTTTATTATAATACTTCAATTGTCAAACTAGTTTTTTTTTTTTTTTTTTTTTTGGCACTAAAATCACAGTAGTTATAAATATGAAAATCCGATTTTTTTTTTTTTTCAGATAATTTTGCATTGTTAATTTTTCATTATGTTCTAAAGCATTATCAATTAATCAAAAACTTAGAATATAAATTGTTTTTATGTATTATAATTTTATGTGTTATTTTTACGTGGTTTAATAAAAGTTAATTGGTGCTTTTAACTAAAATAAAATAAATATTCTTTTTTGTATATTTTTTAAGGAAAGTATGTGATATATCACGGTGCTATTTTTAATTGATTATTGTTTTACATTTTGTTCAAATATTTTTACATCATGTAATCCATTATATATACATGCATTAGGATTTGTTAAGTAATATTTTTTCAGAAAGAAAATTTTTCCAATCTATTTTTAGCGATATATCAAAAATGAAATATATTATTTATTCTCTGTTATTTGTTTGCAACAAAATTGTATTAAAAAGTATAATAATAAAATTTTCAATGGGAAAAAAATGTGACTTTTATTTTTAAAGATAATGCAGCACAATACATTTTGAATAGCGTAGCGAAGAGAACGATGAAAAACATTAACAGTTTGTAGCAAGAATCGACGCTTTTTTTAACAGTAACTTTAGGGTAAAAAATGTACCATTTTGCAAGTAATGCAGCCTCTTTTGCAACATTTGCTGTGCTCATAAACTGCTCATTTGCTCTGCTCATAAATATCAGTGGCAAACCTTAGCTGTAGCATACAACGCACCCCATGATTTTATAGATAATATTCTCATCGGTATTTTTTGATAAAATCAAAATGTTTTATACGAAGATAGTATGCAAAAAGTTAATTTATTGGATTATTTGAATGACTAAACATTGAAAAAACATCATATGATCTTTAATCCTTCATTGCACAGTGTGGCATATCTGGCAAATACCTGAAAACGCAATAATTCCTATTATGTGGCATTCATCTGGCCAATATACACTGGTGTCCAAAAGTTAAGCATAATTGGTAATTAAGTAAGTAATGAAAGAAATATAAATCGAAATGTGGTGAAACTTCAGGTGTGTAAACAAAATAGTACGCGTCATATATTTTCGCGAAGAGTTTTCCCCGAAATCGAGCAGGGGACCGTCAACAAATTGAAAAAGAACGAAGATCTTTTGGATAACCCTGTCTAATGTTAATGCCTAAACTAATGTAGCAAAAGCGATCAAACTGCACATTATGATTAAGTGGCTTATTGTAATGTACTCTGTTTATTTTAATAAGGATAGCATTCATACTCGTAGAGAAATTAAGGTTTTTATAAAAACTGTCCTAAGTTTTTTGCTTATAATTTGCAGAGTTCTTAATATAAAATAATGTTCTTTTCTGAAAATATGACAAACATCATGGTACACAATACTCTGTCATCAGAATTTAAAAATAATAAAAATTGTATGCCAAATGAGCAGGTTTACTAAATAATTTTTTACTACGCATGCGTGAACGCTATTAAAGTTTCATTTGCATATTATGTTAGTTAAATGTGTAGAGCAACTTTTGTGAAAGGCACAAAAACAAATAACTAAAAAACGCAATAATTCTTATTATGTGACATTAATTTGGCCAATATGCACGCTGTAACTAACGAAGAACAGTTCAAAAAATGAAATAACACTTATTTTGTCCATGTCAGAAGGCTACATTTGACAAAATTTAGAATTTGTTCTTCGGAAACTAAAGAGAAAAAAATTCTATCAAGTTAATAATGGTTAAATTTACTTTTATTATTTTTACTAAATACTTAAACATATTAATAAAAAGAAAGTTACAAAGTATTAAGCCAATAAAACTGATTAATTTAAGCTCATTTAATTGCACAATATAGCAATACAGTACATTTAAAAACACTGATTATGTATATAGGATACACTTCATAAATCCCTATATCCATTGATCAGTGTCAATATAGAATACACAATATGGCACGCACTACTATGCTTGGATACAACCCTTCATTTTTTGTTTCATTTTGGAAACAACCGACTTTGAGCTTATTCTATCGACGATCACTTTCAGAATTTTCAAGTTATGCTTTTGAGACTTTCTTTAAAGTTGCTTTAGAAATTTAACTAATACAATATGCAAACAAAATTTTGATAGCTTTCACGCATACGCACTGAAAATTCGTTGTGTAAACCTGCTCATTTTTTATACAATTTTTATTATTTTTTAATTCTGATTAGAGGGTTTTATGTATAATGTTGTTTGAACATTTTTTTTTTTTTTTTTTACATTAGGAACTCTGGAAATTATAAGAAAAAACTTGGCAAAATTTAGGACTAAAAAAAAATAAATAAATAAATAAACCTTTAATTTTTCTACAGTATGGTATTCACACAAAAATGAACACACTTTGCTACAATAAGTCACTTAGTCATAATCTATAGTTTGAACGCTTTTGCTAAATTAGTTTTGACAAGGGATATCCTAAAGATATTCGTTCTTTTTCAGTTTGTTGACGGTCCCCTATTTAGGGAGAAGATTTCACGATATTACGTTACCTGTACTATTATGCTTACACACCTGGAGTTTCAACAAAATTCCTCTTGTATTTTTCAAGATATGTAACAAAATGTCTAAAATCGCAAGTGGCAGTTCACCTTTGGCCATGTAGTGTATTTAGGGAAAAAAATATTTTTCATTTTAGTAAAAACAACTATGAAATTGTGCATCAAACGTGGCAAATGATGTGCATTTGCACTATAACTAGTTTTATAAATATTTAAATCTTGGTGCAATAGCTGTTGCTTCCTTATAAAAAAAAAAAAAAAAAAAAAAAAAAAAAAAAAAAAAAAAAAACATGAATGCAAAAATTATTACAATTATATTTTTTTAATTCAGTAATACGGAAAAATAGGACTCCATTTTAAATGGAACATAATCACCATTGCAATCTAGAGTCGGGACATTTCGCCGCCTGATGCGAGCCTTATTTTGTCCCCTATGATGTCATTTTTTAAAACCACTACTCAAACTTTATAAAAAAAAATCAGTAAATTAATATAGTAACTATAATTTATTTGCATAAATATAATATAAAATGTATTATAAAATGCATTTAACTTTAAGGAATTTAAAATAACGGAATTGCGTTATTTATTTATTTTATTTCATTTCATTTTTTGCATCTTTTTAAAAAATAACAACAGCTAACTTGGCATTAAATTAATAAATCATATTCTACTAATATTTAAAAAAAAATACCTTGAAAGTGTAAGTATCATACAAAGAATAACAGTAACACTGCAAAATTTCTTCTGCTTTGTTTTTCTTTTCGAAAAATCACGCACATTATGAATATTTAAAAAAAAAAAAAATAAAATCCTGTTACAACAGGTAAAGTATGCTTTTAAAATAGATATTACTGAGACAAAATATGTATATTACTTATATGTATACACTATATTGCCATTGATTATGGGACACTTGCGATTTTAGACATTTTACTAAATATCTAGAAAAATACACGAGGAATCATCTCGAAACTCTTAGTGTATAAATATAATAGTATACGTCATACATCTCCGTGAAGATTTTTTACCGAAACTCCATAGGGGACCGTCAACAAATTAAAAAAGGATGAATATCTTTTGAATAACCCTGTCAAAACTAATGTAGCAAAAGCGCTCAAACTCTAGATTATGATTGAATGCCTTATTGTAATACACTGTGTTCATTTTTATGCAAATAGCATGCATACTCGCAGAATAATTAAGGTTTTTATAAAAATGGCCCCAAATTTTTCTAAGTTTTTCCCTTATAATTTTCAGAGTTCTTAATATAAAATAATATTGTTTTCAGAAAATATGACAAACAACATTGCACACAGTACCCTGTAATCAGAATTAAAAAAAATAAAAATTGTATAAAAAATGAGTAGGTTTACTAAATAATTTTTTACTGCGCATGTGTCAACGATATCAAAATTTCATTTGCATATTATGTTAGCTAAATGTATAGAGCAACTTTTGTATAAGTCTCAAAATTATAGCTTGAAAATTCTGAAAGTAATCGTCTATAGAAAAAGGACAAAATCCGTTGTTTCCAAAATGAAGCAAAAAAAATGAGGGATTTTATCCAGAAGTAGTAATACATCCCGTATTGTGTATTCTACATTGACACTAATCAATGAATATATGGATACAACCCCTCTTGTTTTTGCTTCATTTTGAGAATAACGGATTTTCAACTTATTCAATTGACGATTATTTTCAGAATTTTCAAGTTATGATTTTGTGACTTTCACAAAAGTTGCTCTATACATTTAGCTAACATAATATGCAAATGAAATTTTGATATCGTTGACGCATGCGCAGTAAAAAATTATTTAGTAAACCAACTCATTTTGTATACAATTTTCATTATTTTTTAATTCTGATTACAGGGTACTGTGTGCAATGTTGTTTGTCATATTTTCTGAAAAAAATATTATTTTATATTAAGAACTCTGAAAATTATAAGGAAAAAACTTGGAAAAATTTGGGACCATTTTTATAAAAACCTTAATTACTCTGCGAGTATGCATGCTATTTGCATAAAAATGAACACAGTGTATTACAATAAGACATTCAATGATAATCTAGAGTTTGAGCGCTTTTGCTCCATTAGTTTTGACAGGGTTATTCAAAAGATATTCATTCTTTTTTAATTTGTTGACGGTCCCCTATGGAGTTTCGGTAAAAAATCTTCACGGAGATGTATGACGTATACCATTATATTTATACACTAAGAGTTTCGAGATGATTCCTCATGTATTTTTCTAGATATTTAGTAAAATGTCTAAAATCGCAAGTGTCCCATAATCAATGGCAATATAGTGTATATGTAGTATATGTATATGTATGCATTGCGTATAAAACTTGTATATGAATTTCTAACAGAAAAATAATGATATAGCATTACAAACTATTTATCTTTTTTAAATCGTCTATGCAAGGCAAATCGCATATTGGTAATATTGATAAGAAAACAGCCATTAAAAATAAAATGAACGTTCTAGAAGTGAGTTATTTCTCTTTATTTAGCTTTGTAGAAATTATACATTACAATGTCGAAATGCATAGAGCGAAAAAATAAAAATAAATAAATAAACTTATTAGAGCAAACTTCGCAATATAATATTTACGTTAAAATTATGACATGCAGAGAAAATTACGTTATCATTTCAAATTTGACTTGGCATAATGTGAAGATTTAATATTATAATAACAATATTATTTTCAAAAACACTTATGAACAATGAAATATTTAATTCAATGATAAATTGACCTTGATTTTTTTTTTATGAAAACCGTTTTTATATCACTCTAATCAATATAGAAAACAATTTATTTTCATCTGCTAAAATAATTTAATTTACTCGCGCAGCTGACCTGATTGATAATGCATTTCCGTGCTCTATAAAAAATTGCAGACAGTAAAATTTCTTTAAGATTAAAACAGAATTTCTTTTACAAAGTCAAAAAACTAATAATATTAAAAAAATCTGAAAAATTCGAAAATGGCTAAGCGAATTTCGAATAAATTTAACTAAAAAGAGGACATATTTTAGTACATTAGGTTAAAAGTTAAAACCGGATTCATTTTTAATAATGTTAAAAATTTGCTTCGAGGCTAAAAAAAAATATATAGTAAAGGTCTCTAAAGGTTTAAAAAAAATGCGTAAATTAAAAAAATTACGATTCTTCAAATATTCATGTTAAAAAAAAAAAAAAAAAAAAAAAAAAAACGCTAAAAACCGCATTAAAAATAATGGGTTTAGAATAAATGTTTGGAGACAATTTCACATTATTAATGTCAGAAAATTGTCTCGAAACGCAAAAGAAAGATGAAAATTGCATTGAAAATCGCATTAAAAATCGCAAAACATTGAAAATCACATGTGATAAAATATACTTCGATTAGGTTAAAATTTTCAAACTAAATTATTTTTTACAAATGTTAAAAGAAGAAAAAAAAAGGCAGTTGCCAAAAACATGCTAAGAATCCCGTTGAAAATAACTTTAAAAATCCATAAAAATGAAAGGAAAAAAAAAGAAAGAAAGAAAAGAAAAAATGAAAAAGAAATTCTCTAAACAACATTTACATCATTAGTGAGAAGCTTGTAACCAAATGCCTTTTACGAATATGAATGTCAAAAAATCGTGTCAAAATGAAGAAAGAAAAACGCAGAGGGCAAAATTTACACTAGTGAGCTAAAACATTTGTAATCCGAATTACGAAAAATTCAAAAATGAGAAGATAAAATTTGCTATATTATGCTAAAAAGTTTGAAACGGAATAGTTTACGAATCTAAAAAAAAAAAAAAAAAAAAAAAAATCTCGGCGAAACAGGAGAAAATTCAAAAATCACTAGAAGAATTTAAAATTAGCTTAATATATGGAATTATTAACATATGGATCGCCGGAAACACAAAAATTGTCAAATGTCGCAGAGGACCAAATTTACTCAATATGGCCTTGGTTCAGTCTAACAGGAATTATTTCCCGAAGTCAAAAAATTGGCGTAAAACGCAAAAAGTGTAAAATAAAAATATTGTAAATTGCGGAAGATAAAATGCAAGATGTCCTGAAGTAATAAGGTCAAATTCTAATATTACGCATAATCATGAAGAAATCTGGGAGAAGGCACCTACGGGTTTTGCACAGAAAAGCTCCAAGACTTCTAAATAACCTTTAAAAACCTAATACCTAATTAATAGATTACATATAATGGACTATAAACTAGTTTTTTTTTTTTTTTTTTTTTTTTTTTTTAATGAAAATATGAGGAATCCCCCCAAAACAAAGTTTAATAAGTTTTAAGAATCAGAAGGCGAGTTTTTTTTTTTTTTTTTTTTTTTTTTTAATCCTTCGAGGAGGAGGGGGGGGGGGTCAACATTTTTAAGTCGGTCAAATGGGGTATCGTTTCGCATGGATTTTTTAAATTCTAAATTGAATGACACCATCTGCAAGTCGGTACGATCAGTTTTTTCAAAGTTATGAATGAAATGGCAAAAATTATACTTTATTCAGATAAAGTAATTTTTTTACAGTAATAATTGGTGGCCTTTCACCAAAATTTAGAGAAAAGCATCGTTCTGTTACTAAACATGAAAATTCGATAAATCCCCCAAGAATAAATCATTATTTTGCTTTTTTTTTTGGGGGGGGGGGGGAATGGAGGTTCATCGAAGGATGGGAATACTTCAACATTTTTAAAATAGGTGAATTGGGTATCATTTGTTATGTATTTTCAAATTCTGGATCAAATAACAGCATTTGAAAGTCCTCCGTACGATCATTCTTTATACAAGTTATGGTTAAGTTTTATAAATATACAATGTTGAAAGTTATGTTTTATTATTGAACACAGCTTTGTCATATTTATATCACGTTCAAAATCTATTATATCATATCAAATAATATCAATCTTTTTAAACATCCTCAAAACAGCAATAATCAAAATCAGTTCATCAGATTTCTTCAAGATTAGTAATGTTGTCAAAATATCCCATGTATTCATATTTTTTTTTTTTTTCATAAAACCTGCCCAGGGGCGTGCCGACCCAGTGTACAAAGTGTACAGTGCACATAAGCGCTGGAGTAGTAAAAGGCTTCAAAAATTCTAATTAAAAAACAAATACTTTTAAAAAAATCAATAATTTAATTACATTAAAATGTGTTATATGTTTTTGGTATCTGAATTTTCTTTTCTAGATTTACCTTACACAAACTTATTTATAAACATTCAATTCTTTGTTTAAAAATTTATTACGTTTTATTCTACTTATGCGAGTCCCCTAATAAGTCATTTAGACGCTCACCTGTCCAACTTTTATAAACAAAGGCACACCTCTTTTAAACAATAAAAGGCGCCGTAATTCACATGGCTGAAAATATGCAACACTATTATCTCACTCTCGTGAAAAAGCATAATACATAGTTTTATTTCCATAAAGGCTAAATTCTGCCTGTTTCTTATTTTTAAATATCCTTACTACATAATTTGTCATAAATAAGAAGAAAATTACTATTTGGAAATACTAGTAAAAGTTTCTCCTACAATAATCATGCCATAAATATAGAGGTAACATAAGAAATATATAATGCACATGTATCTCACGGTAATCAAGTCCCCTATGATTCAGAAACTATTTTAAAATAATTTGCAGCAATAATTTAATTCAGAGTAAATTTAAAATTAGATTTTCAGAGGGGCATTCTATCCTCAAAAGTTTTGCAAATGAAGAAGTCAAAAATCTTAATAACTGAATAACAAATAAATAGCATTAAACAGAGCTGTATAACATAGATGCAAGTGCGCATGCCGTGCGCAGCAACTTTTATGAACTTAGCAGAAAATTTTAGGATATAAGCAATATTTTGTAACTTTTTTTTTTAGTACCAAAAAAATTAAACATATATCCTAAACTTTATGTATTTACTGTTAGCGCTAATTGTTGGGCCCCACCAGTGGCCGAGAGGGTCTGACCTCTCATCTGGTAGACGGCAGGTGTTGGGTTCGAACCCAACCGCGGCTGTCGGCCTAACCGTTCGGAGTTTTCGTGGTTTTCTTCGAACCTTGCGTAAATATTGGTTAGGTTCCCTTAGGAAGACCCCCACGAAGGGCACCCCCCCCCTGGGCCTATATCCCTAGCGTAGATAATCGGCCAGCAAAAATACACCATACACACACACACACGCTAACTATAGTTAGTGTTAATTGTAAAAACAGGACCAATTTTTCGAATTTTCCGAAAATTTCAGGCATTTGCTGCCGAAAACTTTAGAAATTAATCAGTCCAAAATTTAAGACACCAAAAGTCGCGAATTTTGGTGAACGGTGGTCGTAAAAAATCAATTTGTTCAATCATTCGCAGAAAAAAAAACCCTGTCCAGTTTCGTGAAAATATCATGGAAAACACATGAATTTAGTCAAAGTTCTGCGATGAAAGCGCGAAATGCCGTCAAAGAGTAACGAAAAACTGCAAATTTCGATGTAGGATAGCGAAAAGAATCCCACAAATTTCGAAAAGGATCGTGAGAAAAATGCGAATTTCGTCGAAAGACCTCGAAAAAATCGCGTAAAAACGCGCATTTCAACAAAGAACTGCTTAAAAAGCCTTACTTCATCAAACAATCGCGCGAAAAGCTCGAATTTCGAGTAAGGACCACGCAAAAAACGTGAATTTCGTCTAAAGACCTCGCAAAAGACGCGCAAATTTCGACAAAAAACGGCCAAGATTCACGAATTTCGTCTAAAAACCGCGTAGAAAACGTGAATTTATCCCAAGACCGCGTAAAAACATGAATTTGTCTAAGATTCGCGTAAAAAAAAACAAATTTCTTCCATGAATCGCATAAAAAACGCAAATTTCATCTATGAATTGTGTAAAAAACGCAAATTTTGTCTAAGAATTGTGTAAAAAAAACGCTAATTTCATCCATGAATTGCGTGAAATGCACATTTCGTCGACAGATTGCTCAATAAACGCGAATTATGTCCATGAATTGCATAAAAATGTGAATTCCGTCCATCAATTGCGTAAAAACGCGAATTTCGTTCATGTCAAAATAATGTAACACGTAATTTTATTAAATCTGGGTCTGGCATTACATGGGAGGCACACAAGCAGGGTCTATTTAAAGAATGAAAACTCCCGTTTTATGATGATCATTAAGGGCTTATAATTAATATTTCGGTTAATTAACAAAAAATGAAAAATTTGACTCTCAGATGCACCTGCCAGCATCTATCCTCCTCCAAATTTTTAGATCTCTAAGTGGTGATCTCTAGGTACATTTTTTTTAGCCATCGCAAATACATGCAAAGTAAAAACAAACATTTTTCTTTTCTTTTCTTTCTTTTAAATGCAATCTATTATTAATGTATTGAATTATTTTCTCCGGGATAGTGAAATTTATTCGTTACACAGGATTCTGATACATATTGTTTCCATTTTCACAGATTTTAGTGTGTTATGAATTTTATTTACATGGCTGATATCTTTCTCTTTTTTTCAAATCATTTAAGCATGCTTGGAACCAGAAATTTTATTTAATAAATGAAATAAAATACGAAAAAGAAGACACATTTTATTAAATAAATTTACTGGTTAAAAATTTTTTATTCGACTTGGTAAAAGCTCAAGACGGATGGCAACTATGCATTTACAAATATTCATTGTAATAAAGTTTTTCCTTTTTTTTTTTTTTTTTTTTTTTTTTTTTTTTTTTTTTTTTTTTTGAGGCGAGGAGGGGTGGGGTATAGGGCCCCAACCTAAGTTGTACACACAGGCGCTGGATGCTGCTGGCATGTCCCTGAATCTGCGAGAACTTTGTAAACTGCATCGACTTGCGGAAGTGTCATTCGATTCAGAATTAAAAAATACATAGCAAAACATTCTACAGTACGCTTTAGTTGAAGAAAAAAATTTAATTATCCACCAGAGTAAAAATGCGCCCTCCTTCCCAAACACCTTAAAGCAACTTTTTTCAAAAAAGGGGAAAAGGTCATCAAATCTTTTTTTTTTTTTTTTTTTTTGGTCAAAACAAATTTTTTTTCAAAATGCCGCCCTTTTACAGTAAGCCCTGAGGCGGTCGCCTCACTTGCCTCACCCCTGGCGCCGGCCCTGTCTAGAGTCATTACTTATCATGGAGAAATCATTGAACTAATTATGTATGATAAGATTTAATAAACTGAAGAAAATTTTTAATAATATATTTTTTAAGCTTTGATTCGATTTTCATAGAATGTGAAATGATTCGAAAAAATTCAGCAACGTTTATGTATTAAATTTTGAACCCTTCGGGCAGATAGTCTTTGCACTTTTACATGCAGACAGATGGATGAGGACTATAGGTGTTTATTTTATTACGAACGAACCTTAAAAGTAAAATATATCATAAAAATGCTGATCAGTATATAAAAAAAATTCACTGGGAAAATATTCATAAGAGCTTTACTCTAGTGAAATATGATAAAATGAACAGAAATAAATGGTATTAAAAATTATGCTTGTATGCTGCGAATTATTAACGTAGAGTTGTAATTCGACTCCAAAAAGAGTCCACGTGGTTGCCTTGGAAACTGCTGACATTTAGGTAAACGTGTGTATTTAATGGAAGGGGTGAAAACAGCTCAAAGGCAAAAAGCGAAATAAGAAAGATTGAGGGGATGACATGAAAGAGGTAGATTGTACATTTTCAAGTGGAAGAGAGAGATGGGCATAGTTACAAAAACGTTACGCGGGAGGGGATCAATCAGGATCAATCTAACGGAAAAACGGGACTACGCCATTTGCAAAACATTTTTATTCTATAAAAGGACATTTTCTAGAATTTCTTCCTTCGGGTATAAACTTATTACCATAAGTACACCACCAGTGCTTTACTCTCAGAGTCAAGGGCGGCGCCAGAATTTGCCCGACGTGGGGGCACTGTATCCCCGACAGGGGGGCCAAGTTCATAACATATATCAGAGGTCCCCGCGTGCTGGAGCAGGTCCTAAAAATTGCGTGGGCAAAAATTTCAAGGGCCCAGTTCGTGCAAAATAAATTAATGTTTCGGTCTGAGTAAAATTTAAAAAGTTGTCCTGCTTATATGGTCTAAGCAAGTATTATATATATTAGCCCCTTCCCCCTCCTCCCCCCTCCAAAAAAAAGTTAAAATCTCGACCCGACTTGACTCTATTTCTACAAAACATGAATTTTACTTCGATATTGTTATAAACTGTTTTACACGAAGAGTTCTGATCAAAAAGAATTAATCTTTTTTTTTTTTTAACTATTTGGAAAATAGTTGTTGATCTCGGTGGAGAACTGGAAAATCTGAAGCAGATCAGAATCTTTTTATTGGTTGAATTCCGGAGCTTATTTTATTTTATTCGTTTTGTGATTGGTCCATATTTAATGTCCAAAAATGGAATACTTCTGTTGACACGATGACAAAAAATGTAATAAAAACTTTTAAAATATTAATAATTTGAAAACAAATTGTGGTAAAGTTTGCAAACAAATTTCATTTAAAAGAGCATTTTTTTTCTCTATGTCACTGTGTAAAAATTTAAAATGTGCGATATTTAGAAGTTTAAAAATTCGCAGTTCCGAAAATTGTAAAACTGAAATTTCATTTAAACCTTGTTTATGTTGGGCCCAGGAATATTAATGTTTAATCCATGTCGTACGTAATATATGAGGCGTAACTGTATGTATTACTGAAAGCAAAAATACAAATGAAAAACTTACATAATTTCTTTAAAAAGTTAAATTATTATTATCAACAAAATTACGAATTCTGCGTATAAAGAAGTTTTAAAATTAAAGCACTCGGGTAAAAATATCAAATTACATACACACGCAAAGAAATAAGAAATCATTTGAACTTACTCGTATGAAAGACTTGAAACTTTTTATGTACTGCAGAAAAATATTATAGTTCACACATTCGTAAAAAGATTGAACTCATAAAGTATTTATAATTAGTAGAAATAATAATTCAAATGCAAAATTTGCAAAGTCATAAATTTCATTGTTTTATAGTCAGATTCGTTCTTTAAAAGGTCATTGTAGCATTGTTCTTACGGTTACTGTATTATTAATTATATTATTTTTGTAAAAAAAAAGCATTAAATAGACGATTTCGATATTTTTAAATAAAAATACTAGATTAGGAAAAAGAATTAACTCCTTATATCTGTGGTCAATGGACAAATGTCGATAATAGGGAACTGCACCTTATGTAACTCTGAAATATCCTTCAAGACTATCAGAGCAGATGTTTTTCTAGTAATTCCCACAACAACATTGAGATGTATAAAGGTTCTTTTTACAACCAATCAGCAAGAATACGTTTGCTGAAGCTAAACAACATATTCATCGATCTCTTTATCATTCTAGCAGTCGAAAAGTTTGTTTTATATTAACTTGCAGAACAGAATTTGAAAACTACTCAAAACAAATAGTCATGCATTTCCTTTTGGTGAACCGCAGCTGTTCTTTGCAGTTTAAACATCGTTAGTTTGAAATCTAAATAAGAATACGAGTATAAAGAAACAACATACTTGGCTAGAACAAAATCTGTATAAAATTGAAATTTCTTTCATATCCTTTTTCGTTAAATCTGAACACGTTGCTGTACTAAATACTAATTTCCTTGAAATTAATGTGAAAGTAATTAATCGAACTAGAATTTTTGAAATATATAAATTTTAATAGTTTATAAGTACCGCGTTTTACTTTTTTCATCCTTTTCTAATTTAGTCATTTTTGAGAAAATGTAATTATTTTATAAACTCTCAAAAAACATTTCGCAAAAAATAAAACATACAAGCAGTAATTTGCTGGAACGCACGTGTGGTTGGAACGGATTTTTCTATTCCTTGAAGAATTTTCTGTCTTTTGATTGTAGAATTTTTTTAAAAATTGAGATTTGATTCATGAATTTTTCATATTTTGAGAGAAAATAGAGGTAAGTAAAAAATCAGTCAATAATAGAAAATCCTAGTACACAGCGTTGTTGCACAGTTAATTAAACAGTCCTTTAATTAAAAAAATGCATCTGTAGATATTGGAGGATTTCAGGTAGTTTTAGCATTAAATTGATTAATTTTCTTTATCTTCGAAAAAATTTTCAAATTAAAGCAGACTTTTTTAGCTATAGAAATAATAATAATAACAATGGGGGAAAATATCTTCAATTTCCATTTTGTTTTAGAGTGTACATTGATCAAATGCACAAAGTGTGATGTTCCAAATTTTGATAAGATCAGAATTTAAATCTGAAACAAAAACTTTAACACAAAATTTCCAAGAGAAATGTAAATGAAGTGAAAAATTGTAAAATAGTTGGGAATCTAAAAGTGAATTATTTTAATATCAGCGAAAAGCGATCTGCAATTATAAATATATCGCTGATTCAAACTGCGGGTTATGCATGAGATTTAGCTGCGGGTTAGAGGTCTGCGAGGAGAAAAATTTCCCGCTCAACATTGCCGAAGCATTCCTTTGATTTTCATGTTTTCTATTATTTTAATAAATTTCTGCCTTCTGACATAAGATTTTTTTTTAAATTTTGATCTTAGATTTCTCATTTTTACATATTTATAGATAAAAGGGATTTGAATTCCTTTTCTAACACGAATAGTACTAAGCAACACAGATGCCAGAATACCTATGTAATTTAACGAACATGCTGTTTAGGTGTGAGTATTTCAGGTATTTTGTGTTTTTCTGTATTTTTTGCGGGAGGTGGAGTAGAAATGGCAAAATTAAAGTGCAATTTTTTCTGTTTTTACGGAATCTAATCAATGGAGGGGGGATAGTTCAATTCACGGATTGTTTACCGAGCACGGAATCCTCCGCGGAATGGGTTATACCTGACCTGAGCTAATTAATTATATATCCATTCAACCTGAACCAGTTTTTAAAAAATAGATAACCCGAGCTTGACAAAACTTCTAAAATCAATAGTATTCATTCCGAATGCAATCCCAACTCAGTATGTAAAAACAAAATTCCATCTTGTAAAGCAATAATGGAAAAGTAGTCTAGTATCAATTATATTTTTTATGTAGAAAAATCGATATATCTGTATATTGATTCATTGACATTCAAATAATATAATTTTTCATTTTAAAATATATTTTGGGGATACTTTTGAGGAATCTGATAGAATCGAGCCCATACGCTAAAACAATTAAAATTACCCGACTCGAAAAATAGAAGTCAATCCTAAACTTTCCGAAAAAAAATTAACTTTAGCCAGGTCCGACTAAAACCACCAGTCGAGTTGAGTTTAATTTTCCGAGGAGATGCAGGATCGGGTTTCTACCCGAAACCCGATTTGAGCTAGACATCTCTACATTTCGACCTGAACCCGAAATATTTCAACCCAACCAAACCCTAATTGTAGCTAATGAAAAAATATATCCATGCTGTAATGCAGTTATGTAAGAATATGTTTACAAATATATATTCAGTAACAATTTCAGATTTTAAGTAAAAAAAATCAGTATACATAAATTCATTGACATTCAAATACAGTTTTTCATCTTAAAATAAGTTTTGTAAATTCTTTTGAGAGATCAATTCTTCTCGAATCAAGAACCATAAGTATCAACATCCAACCCGAACCTGAAACAAAGTTAATCCGACACTCAACGACAAAAATTTAGGCTCAACCCGATCCGGTCCAGACTGCGAGTCATGTCAGGTGCAGTTTGCCCCACACGATGAAGCATTCTACTTGTTATCCAAGACAACCCCGACAAAATAATTTTCGTTTTCGTATTTTAACTGAACTAAAAATTCTTCATTACCAAGCCGATCGTAAATCCAAAATAAGCGAAAACTGATCCACAAATTTAATGTAGTTAAAAAAAAAAGTATAAAATTGATTTTTAGTATAAATTTTATCTTTTTGTTGAAAAATAAACATGCATAGAGTCATTCATGCATCATCCTATGTTGTCATCCATGTAGATTTTTATTTTAAAAATTCAGATTTTTTTTCGACAATTCGGGTTTATCTAAACTCAAATTGTAAGAATCAAACTTCAGTCAGAAACCGACGTACAAAAAAGAATTAGTTTAGTCAATCCGACTTTCAAAAAAAAAAAAAAAGCTCCATATTTCGACCCAATTTGAATGGGCTGAAATTCAAAAGTCAAAATATTTTCCCCGACGAAATTGAATTTTGACCCCGATGGGGGGGGCAAGGTATGCCCGACGGGGGGGCATATGCCCCCACGGCCCCCCCTCTGGCGCCGCCCTTGCTCAGAGTATATATGATAAATTCATAGAACTTAATTCATAAATTTGCGCTATAGTTTTATTTGAAGAACAAAGTATATATGAAGCTTCTTAATTAACCCTTAGTTGGAGGGGCTTGTGTACAGTGCAATTTATGAGGGACGGCGCATGAAGTACGCTAGGTCATTTCCCCATCCCCTGTTTTAAATTTTTAGGTATATCTCCTAGTTTGTATTATTAATCTGATCAGAAACCATATTAAAAATTAATTAAGCAAAGAAATGAGATAAATAACGGAAAAAGACAAAGAAAAATGCTTGGGAAGCTGGTGGACGTTCTAGAATGTCTCCATCAATTTCTGAGTCCATTTCATGATCAGAAAGATCAATGAACGGTATCAGATGAACTGTTAAAAAAGGATTCTTCTTCTGAAAGTTCTTGTAAATTACGCATACAATCTTCAGATTTTTCTTTTTTTTTCACGCTTGGAGGAACAAAATACTGAGTTCGGCAGCGTGGAATGTTCACAAAAACTGGTTAAAAAGGGAAATTAGAAATCAAACTGAACGGATTGACTAGGCACATTGAACACAGTGGCGGATCCAAGGGGGAGGTCATGGGGGTCATGACCCCCCCCCCCCCCCTGAAAGAAGAAATTTTTTAAAGGAAATATAAAAAATGAAATACATATTGATTTTTTTTTATATTTATTTATCCCTTGTTTAACAATGAGAATTTTTCTGACTCTTTTAAAGCTGTATTTAGACCCTAAGTAGGTAATTTCTGTCATGTCAAAGAAGTATATATATATATATATATATATCATCATCATCATCATCATCAACCGTTTTCGATCCACTGCTGGATGTAGGTCTCCCCCAGATTTTTCCAATGTTTTCTGTCTAATGCTTTCGTCATCCAATTTATATATATATATATATATATATATATATATATATATTTTAACTTAGGTGCAAGATGTATTTATTCAGATCAAATATGATTGATTAACGGCTTCAATTTTTCAATGAAAGTAAAGAATCTTTCATAAAATCTCCGTAAACTGTGAAATTTTAAAGTGAACTTCAAACCGTGCCAGCCAATAGCTTCCTCTTGGCGGCTTTTTGTAACTGTCAATCCTTAAAAATTTGCAAAAAATGCTCAATTTCTTGAATGATTGCTTAATTTTATAAGAAAATGAAATAATCTTAAATTTCTTGGTATCAGAATAGAACATAAATATTTATACATTTACAAATATTAATGCAACTTTTTCATTACGAATAAAAGTATGAGAAATTTAGCCATTTTGGATGTGGGGACAATCTTCAATATAAAAATTGCTTATTAAGAGACATGACTTCCCTCCCTACAAAAAAGGAGCCGTGACCCCCTTCTAAAAGGAGGGCTGGATCTGCCCTTGACTGAACACAGGAGATATTTCTAGGGGGTAGAGGAAGGGTGAAAGCTTATGATTAGTTAGTCTGTTATTTACATCCAGAAAAAGCTGATTGACGTATTCCGTAGCCAGCCCCTCCGGTTGAGGGTTAAATCCATAAGTTATCGGACAGTTACCCCCTTTAGTAAGCCCTCACATACTAACGTACCCTTAAACAGTGTGTTAAACGAGCGCAACCATCCAACTCAACTATTGTCCTTTTAAATAACGGAGGTGACTGACCTTGACAAGCTGAGACTATGCTTCCGCGAAACGCGTGATAGAACTATGGAATTTTCCCCTCAATTAGCGAAAGTGAGGTGTAAGATTGTCAAAGTCAGTCGCATCTGTTATTTAAAAGGACTGCAGTCACGCCCTGTCAAAGTGTCAAGGAAAAAAATATTCGAACTTACAAGGAAGGTCTCCATTGGGGGCATACTCAGAATTTTTTGAAAAAAATACGAAATAAACTACTCATGTAGGTAATAAAGGATCAGTGAAAATTAGCGGCGGAATTACATTATTAGATATGTAAAAAAATAAAATAGTTTGGAATAATTGGCGTGAAAAGCTGAAAGCGACGCGGGATTTGGCGAGCAGTGCGTTTCCTCGCCAAAAGCAGACGATTTTAACGAATCTGAAAATTGATTTTAATTGACTTCACTGTTAAAAATCTGCAGCATTTACTGCAACGTCACTCCACTACTTTTATAGAATATCTCTCTTCTGACCAATGAGAATGCTCCATAGCACTGTGAATTGACCGTGTCATACACTGTTAAAAATCTGCTGCATTTTGTTGCAACGCACTCCACCGCTTGTATATAATATCTCTATTCCAACCAATGAGAAAGCTCCATTTCACGGCCAAGTAACCGTTTTCTATACAAGCAAGGGAGTGCGTTGCAACAAAATGCAGCAGATTTTTAACAGTGTATTTTTCAATTTGGAACAATTTTAATCAATTTAAATTGTGTTTTAAATGATAAAATATATTAATTTCATTTTGTTATAAGTACATATAAACGTATATGACAAAATTACACTTAAAGTAAAGTAAAAATGCAAAACTAAAATTACTTAAACTAAACTTATTTAAATAAATTGAACATAGAAAGTTTTTTCTTTAAAAAGTATTCGAAGCGTAAAAGCGTATTTTTCAAAATTTCGTTTTTTCGCCAACCGGAGATAAATCGCCAAATAAACGAATTTTTTATTATTTTTTACGGACGTTATAAGGAGGTTCCGCCGAAATTTTTTTTATAAACATATATAACTATATGAGAAGAACATTCTGTAATTTTTTCAGATTTTTCTGAGTATGCCCGTATGGAGACCTTCCTTGTTAGTATGCTTATATTATTGTTTATAGTATGATTTCTTAAAGCTCCTGTCCCTGTAGGCGAAGACACTCGCGAGCTAATGCTATTCCTAAGGGAGGGGGGGGGGTTATTTTCTAATATCTCGTAATTACCAATTTTTTTAAGTTATAAAAAATATTAATATTTATATGAAATGAAGACATTAAAATTGGATATTTTAATTAAAATATTAAATGAAAAAACCGTTTATGTTCAATAATAATAATTCTCGCATAAAAATATAATATTCATGTTTTATATTAAATAATGTGCATAAAAAATATTTATAAATCCTACCTTTCTTCTATTTTATCCTATTTTTCCTTTTTTTATATTACTCTAAAATATCAAAATCACAATCTCATTAAAGACAAAATCTTCTCAAAGTTAACTTCAAAATTTAAAGATTTTAAAAAAATTTAATCAGGCTTTAACCATCTCATGTAAACATATTTACTTCAAACTGTTTCATTACAGTACAACTGTAGACGAGTGGATCGTATGGATCTCGCAAAACTAAGGTATCACGTTCGATCGGAAGAACCGCAAATTGTATTTTATCCCTATTTTCCTCAATTGACGTATATTTGACCATCTATTTCGGAGGAAAAAAAGAAATAGATATTCGTCTATTTACGAAAAAAAAACTTGGTAGCACTGCTGCCAGGAAAATTCCGGTGAATTGAAAAAAGCATTTCTAAGGGTGCGAAAAAAATTATCCTATACTCCACTCGTAGACATGACTGGGGCGCCAAGCCCGCTCATATATTAATTTTACTTTAACATTTTATACTCTTCTAATACATGAAACTAAATTTTATCGAAGTTTAAATACATTTTTGATTCAAGTGCTTAATAAAACTGCGCAAGAACTTCACACAAGTTCAAAGCGTCAAAGATTTTTACTTCTCTGGAAAATTATACTTTTCAGCAAAACCCCCATTAACTTCAAAAGTACAGTCGGCTCCACTTAATCGGGTAATGGATAATTGCATACCCTGCTTATATGTATAGAACGCTCTGGTACAGAAACGGTCCCCATAAGGTTAATGTTAAAAATACTCGTTTTATCATATAACAGTCCCCGGTTTATCACATAAAATATTCCCAATCTAGTAATTCGGATACTAGTAAATTCCTATGAATGTGATGAATAGAAAAAAAATAAAAACAAAAATGTTTTTTTTTTTTTTTTTTTTTTTTTTTTTTTTAATAAATGTTTGTTATCTTTAAAACAGAAGAGGAGAAATCGCTGTGAAAGAATAGACTTTATTCTCTTAATTCTTGGAAAATTGATTTTGAAAAAGCGATTTTTTTTAAGCTGTCATACATATAGCGTTTCAAGATGCAACTGAAGCTTCTTTGAAAATCCTGGAATTGGGGTAAAGCACAATAGGGACGATCAAAAGAATAAAAGAACAATATCTTGAGCTGAAAATGGACAAAATGCAGCATCTGAAGTAGGGAAAAAAAACAAAGGATTTTTTGTAGGCAATGAATAAAGAATAAGCAAACAAATAATGGAAAATTTAAATGAATTTATGCGAAAATTTATTAATATTTTCAAAGATTGCATTTTGAAAACAAAAATTCGTTACTTTACTTGCCTTTTAATTTTCACTTAAATCACACAAATTTGAAATGGTATGTAAATAGTATTGTAATGCATGGAAATTTGGTATAGACATCGTTATGTATAGAATAAAAATAAATTATTGAATAAAATCATTGCTATACAAATTAATTTTTAAATTATTGTGTAAACTATTATTGTTTCTTTATATTTATCATATCTGTGGTGAAGAAGCAAATGATAACCTATGCTAATAACGTTAATTGCTGCTCTCGCTTAAATGCATGTCCCACTTAATTGCATACAATTCAGTGAAACTAATATATGCAATTAAATTACTGGGCGATTTAAAAAAAAAAAAAAAGAAAAGAAAGAAAAGAAAAAAGAAATGCTAGAGTATAAATATTGGGTTGGAGAAAAAGTAATTTCGCTTTTTTTCGCATTTTTCAAAGTGAATTTATTTATATAAATTTAAAAAACTAATCAATAATACATGTGCCATTTTGTTTGATGACCTTTTGCCATTTTTATGACAAAACCATAATTCCGTCATTGTAGAACTTCTGAGATTTCTGGGCGAAAAACTGAACAAAGTGATTTTCACAAGCCTCTTTTGGAGCATGCTTAACACCACTTAGAGAGTTCTGCAGAGAACGAAACAAATGGTAATTGTTCGGGGCCACAGGCTCGGAATATACTGTGGGTGCATCAAAACCTCCCAGCCAAGCTCTCTCAGTTTTTGCCGAGTGACTAAAAATGTGCGTGGTTTAGCGTTGTCACGATGAAAGACAACGCCATTTCTTTAAAACGATTCTGGCCGAGTCTTTTTAATCACCTGCTTCAGTCGCATTAGTTGTTCACAGTAGATAGTTGAATCATTAGTTTGGCCGGGTTTGAGCAGCTCATGATGGACAATTCCTTTCCAATCCCAACAAACACTCAGCATCACCTTCCTTGGCTTCAATCCGGGCTTTGCCACCGTTTCTGAAGCTTTTCCGGACTTCCACCACGATCTGTTTCGCTCATTGTTGTCGTACGTGATCCACTTTTCATCATCTGTAATCATTTGTTTCAAAAATGCCTCGATTTCAGTAGAGATTCACAAATGGAAACTCTGTCCTTTAAACTTTTCACTGTAAGTTCATGGAGAACGTAAGTATCGAGTTTATTTTGGTATCCAGTCTTATGTAAATGGTTCAGAACTGTTTTATGGCCAATTCATGGTTCCGTAGCAGTGTCAAGGGAAAAAATATGTCGGTTATTTCGATTTTTTTTTTTTTTTTTTTTTTTTTTAATTTCATCGATCTTTTCAACGATTGGCCGGCGAGTGTGAGGTTCATCTTTAGCATCGAAATTTCCAGAACGTAAACAAGCAAACCAATTCTGACAGTGGTGTTTACTTAAGCACTGATCACCATATACACCACACAATTTTTGATCAGCCTGCGCCGCATTTTGCCCTTTTTGGAAGTAAAAAAGCAAAATATGCCGAAAATGATCTTTTGGAATCTCTTTTTTTAAAATTCAATAATTTATGACTGATTAAACAGATAACGCTACCTTTACATTTAGAACTTTCTAGAGATTGTTGTCTTTCAAACGCTGTATAATATGGCTTAATTGAATAAGTATTACTCGAGATATGAGACTTCAAAGCTATGTATTCGGAAAAGACGAAATTACTTTTTCCCCAGCACAATATAAGATCCTATGTGGCACGCGTTTTAAAAAATTTTAATTAGTTTCAGTTTTTTTTTTTTTTTTTTTTTTTTTAATTGCCGTTGCTCTAAAATAAAAAGTTTTAGTCTGAGAAAAAAGCTGTCTGCCATAAGTCTTGAGCATAATCCTGTGAATATGTATCGCAAATTTCATCAAAATCGATCGAGTACAAACAAGGCTTAAATTTCGCTTAGTTGTCAAAAGGATTTCATTCAATCTTGTGTTCTCGGTTTTTTACGATTAATCATCAGTAACACCGCCAAGTTTTTTCCGTATATTGCGGTACATAAATTTAATAATCCTTGAAGCTGTGCGTAGCATCATTAAAATGTATTTCAAACAATCAATCACCCATAAACCCATTACTCATATAATGTATTCAAATTCTTTTTTTTTAATGTTTTTATTAAAGAATGATAAATGCTGCTTTTATAATTTTAACTAAATAATATGTTGTAATGAGCTTCAAAATCATACATAAATTTCATGTTAATCCTTGTATATTTACGAAAGTTAAGGAGAGTCTTCACTTACTTGAAAATTCTCGCTCTGTGTAATGTTACACCAATAGGCAGGTTAATTTCGAATTTTTCGTTTAAATTTGCATGTTTTTAAGCTTTTTTTTTTTTTTTTTTTTTTTTTTTTTTTTTTTTTTTTTGCATGGGATAGCTGAGCTTGACCTTTAGAATATTATTTTTTTCTTTTTCAATTTTGGTGGCTTTTTTTTTTTTTTTTTTTTTTAAGGTACTTTTAGTTTTGGAACCGGTTTTGAAACTGAAAGTACCTTCATTTAAAAAATCTGCAAACAAAATCGAAAGCACAAAATACAATCATAACTAAAGATCGATCTCAGATATCCTATGCAAATAATAATAATAAATAAATAAATAAATAAATAAATGTTGTTTAAAAGTATTCAAATTTAAACGAGTAACTCGAAATTAACCTGCCCGTTGGTTTAACATTACAGAGCTTGAGTTTTCAAGTGAATGAAGACTTTTCTTAAAGTGGGATCAAATCTTTAAAAGATAAATAAAAATAAGTAACAAAAACCATAAAACTTTAAAAATGTTAAAAAGGCTTATCCACACTGTACCTTTTATTTTCCTTTGAGTTCATCAAAATGTTTCTGAAGAAAAAAAAAATGCATAAAAAGGAATTGCTTTGAAAGTAAATAACGTCTTTGCTCTAATCATGTATTTAATTATCTTTTTTCTTTCTTCACGCATCTTTTCCGTCTTTCAACTCGGAAAATAATATCCTGCTTGCTGCATTTTAATTGACGCTTCAAACAAGTCTTGTCAAACTTCGCATTTTTATTCAATTAATTAACATAATGACACTAATATGAATAAAAAGAACTCTGAGTAGTAGGAAAAGGACAGTTTAAGGACAAGCGCAGGTGGCACGGTGGCACCGCGCAGCACCCCTCCGGCTGTCCCGCCTGCTCCTCCGGCTGCCCCGCCTGCGGTGCCTCCTGCTCCCAACATCTCACCGCCGCCCTCCTGCGCCCCCTAGTGGAAAAAAGGAATATTCTATTATAACAGGATAGGTGAACGACCTTCCCTAATTAAAAATATTATCAATCACATCTCAACATTGAATCATACTATAAGATGAAGATTAAATTTGTATTTGAATTTTGAACAACCGTAATTTTAATGAGTATTATTAATTAAGCGAAACAATTAAAATTTCAGTTTTTAACCATTTTATTTAGATTTCTTCAACTACAAGATGAGATTATCAATTTAACTCAAGAAAGTTAAACATATATTTGAATTTTGCTTCATAGACATCTTAATGAGTAGTATTAATTAAGTAAAAACAATAGAAAATATCCAGTTTTATAGAAAAAGACTGATTTCTTACGATTTTTATCAACTATATGATCAATGTAACGACTTAAAAGTTGGAAGTTAAACATGTATCCTAGTTTTTCAACAGCTATAGCCTTAATGAGTATCGTTAATTAAGTAAAAAAAAAACAATGGAAAATATCAAGTTTTATGGAAAAAGACTGATTTCTAACGATTTTTATCAACTTAAGAGAGAAAACTTAAACATACATTTCAGTTTTTCAACAGCTATAACCTTAATGAGCATTCATAATTAAGTAAAAAAAATGGAAAATATCAAGTTTTATAGAAAAAGACTGATTTCTTACGATTTTTATCAACTGCAATATCAGTGTATCGACTTACAAGTTGAAAGTTAAACATGCATTCTAGTTTTTCAACAGCTATAATCTTAATGAGTATCGTTAATTAAGTAAAAAACAATGGAAAATATCAAGTTTTATAGAAAAAGACTTATTTCTTATGATTTTTATCATCTACAAGATCAATGCATCGACTTAAAACTTAAAAGTTAAACATGCATCCTAGTTTTTCAACAGCTATAGCCTTAATGAGTATCGTTAATTAAGTAAAAAACAATGGAAAATATCAAGTTTTATAGAAAAAGACTAATTTCTTACGATTTTTATCAACTTAAGAGAGGAAACTTAAACGTACATTTCAGTTTTTCAACAGCTATAACCTTAATGAGCATTCATAATTAAGTAAAAAACAATGGAAAATATCGATTTTTATAGAAAAAGACTGATTCTTACGATTTTTATCAGCTACATGATCAATATATCGACTTATAAAACTTAAAACTTAAACATACATCCTAGTTTTTTCAACAACTATAACCATAATGAGTATTGATAATTAAGTAAAAAACAATGGAAAATATCAAATTTTATAAAAAAGAATGATTTCTTACATTTTTTCAACTCAAACTTCAGAATATCAATTTGAGATAAAGAAATTTAAACGTACATTTAGGTTTTTAAGTGGTTATCGCTTTAATATCGTCTTAATGAGTTCTGTTAACTAAGCAAAAACAAGGAAAATACCGATTTTTAAAGAAGGAAATCCAATTGCATTAGCTTTTTTTACATCAAACTAATGATTTTACCATTTTTTACAGAATTTTAGATGGTTAAGCAATTTACACTACATTACAAACATTATAATTTAAAATCACGTTCTTATAAAAGTATGACATGACCAGTTTTTTTTTTTTTTTCCCTTTCTATTCATACCTCCAAATATCTCCAACTTCCCCTCTTTCGAAGGGTTGAATACAATAGCCTGACGTCACCTGTTTACTTAACTACAAGACTGCGTTATGCTTTTAGAAAAGAGTGATTCTTAACGAAAAATCATCTTAAAGAATAATATATTTTAACAGTATTACAAAGATAATTTTTGAACTTTAATAAATTATTTAATTATTTATTATTAATTATCTATTTTATTAAATTATATACTATATTTATGATACTACATTTCATACATTTAGACAGATTTTAAAACTTTTCCGTTCAATAAGTAAATATTATATACATTTTTAACTGAAACCAGGTTTTCCAACGTTAATTCATAAATACGAATTTGTATAATAAATAGTATGTATTCGTTTAAAATCATGTGAACCTTTACTAAACTATTTGAAATTTTCACCGCATAAGAGCATATATTATGTATATTTTTAGTTTTAATAGCAAAAACTTAAATTTGTATAATAAATAGTATGTGTATTCGTTTAAAATAATGTGAACCTTTACTAAACTATTTGAAATTTTCACCGCATAAGAGCATATATTATGTATATTTTTAGTTTTAATAGCAAAAACTTAAATTTCCAACTTTGAAATACATTCGTTTATATATTGTTACAAGATACTAATTATATTTCTAAACTATTTTTAAAAGCTTGAATGTCATTATAAAATGTTCCTATTTATATTTTTCACGTCTTGACAACATTCGACATCTTACAACCAATAGTATACATTTCTTTTTTTTTTTTTTTCTCTTTTTTACTTTTTTTTTTCTTTTTTTTTTTTTTTTAAATTCTAGAAACTCAAAAAATCATTTCTTACTGCTTCAAACACTTAAAACTTCTCTGAGTTATTCGACTCACAGTTTTAATCAAATTGGCATGTTTCAAATCACCTTTTTGAAATTTCCATATTATCAAACATCAAGTTATTTAAAATATAAATACTGCTTAGTGTTTAGATAATATACATAACTGATTCTACTTATCCTGTTCATATTATTAGTCAAATTAGCAATTTATTATAAAACTTATTTGTACGCATGCGCAAATTGTCACGTGACATAAACGATTAACAGTAATATAAATTTTTGAATAGCAATGCAACATTCCTCATTTCTGCAGATAGACTTGTGTGAGAAGGTAATTCGAAAAGCAGCGCAACATTTTGCATTCCCACTGTTAGACTTGAGAGGGAAGGTGGCTGCTGTACAACTCTGATTAATTTTCAGATTTTAATACAAGTGAAAACCGTTTTCTTCGTCAACGAATAAAGTAAGTTTTATTATATCATTGCAATACATATGTATCAATAAAAATAAATTAAATGAAATTTAAAAATAGATTTTTTTATATATTAAGCATTTATTAAGTATATAAATATACTTCTTTTATTACACAGATGTTTCAGCAAGAGGAACTAAAACAGCAGCAAATTTCCGAAATGTATGATCCGACTGATTCATCCTTAGCACATACAAAGTTAAAGAATAATACATATGTAAGTTACTTATATGTTAAATACTAGAATTCATACACTATATATAATTAGGTTAAATTTACATTAAAATATTTTGTCTTATATCCAATAAGAAATATTTTTATTTGTAATATTGGAGTGATGTCTAACTGTTTGCATTAATTTCCCTTACAGAATTGCTCTTTTTGTGATAAAATCTTTTCATCTAAATGGAATTTAAAAGAACATATACAGATCCACACCAATGAAAAACCATTTACTTGTGAGGACTGCAAAAAACTGTTTTCAAGAAAGCGAGAATTAAAAAAGCATATGATGATGTATGATATCCTATCACCTGTTGTATGTGAAATTTGCAAATTATCTTTTACTAGGAAATGTGCTCTAATAACTCATATGAAAACACATTCAAACAGAAAATTGTTTAAGTGTGAAAAGTGTGAGAAGATCTTCAGCTATCGTTATAGATTAAACCAGCATATGCATATTCACAATCGACCTCAATTCAGTTGTAATGAATGCAACGAAACATTTTCAAATGAAAATAAACTAAACCGACATTTGAAAGTGCACCAAAACCTACAGTATACATGTGATCAGTGTAAACAAAACTTTAGTAATAAATTAAATTTAAATCAACATTTACGTACACACCATACTAAAAAACGTCTTGTTCCTGTTAACAGTGAAATGCCTTTGCCCATTGTAGAGTTTAAAAGAATAAAACATCAAATATCAGCTTTCGGAGTGTTTAAAACTCTAACTTTTCATCCTGAGAAAAATGAAGAAGGTTGCTTGGTTACATTCCAAACTAATTTGAAACCTGAGTTACAATACAATCTTCAAAGCGAGATAAGAGAAAAAAAGGCAATTAAATGGTTTATGATTAGCAAAATTTTGTTCGAACGCGAAAGAGGTGAAGGTGATATTGAAACAATCACATCTTATTTTAGAAGTGACTGTTATATTGATCTTGTAGAAAATAGCATTATAAATCATATTGAAGAGGGATATTCAAAAATTAACCAATCATTTGAAGAATTTAACAGTCAAGGATCAGATTGGAGACTTCGAAAAATTGAATGTTTAGAACTGAATATTTCAAAGTATAGCCTCTTATCTAGAAATTGATTTTACATCATGTAAATATGTATTCTTTTTAAGTACTGAATTAAATTATATAATTATGAAATTTATGTATTTAGGATAGTTACTTAATCTAATTACGCAAGAGTTCAATTTATCACAAGATAATCAAAAAAGGAAATTTGAGAAACATGCATATTGTTGTAAGAAAAATTTTTTAGACAGCCATAGATTTTGTCACCATGATTTTATAATTGATAGGAATGTATATTACTAACAGTGTATTGCATAAATAGCAGTAATAAATAAATAAAAAAAATAAACATAGTCTTGTGTTAATCCTTTTATATTATTAATCAAATTATGTTTCCTCCTACATTTCAACGCTTTCTGAATTATCATCCATCAAGTTGCTTAAAATATAAATATTATCTATACAGTTTTAATGATACATAGTATACACAACTAATCTTTAGTTAGTCCATCCATAGTATTAATCAAATTATATGTTTCCTCTTGCACTTCTGTTTACAGTTTTAATGACACATAGTATACATGACTAATATTTAGTTGGCCCTTCCACAGTATTTTATCATTTCATAACATTTCATTGAATTTTAACATTTCATATTTCAAATAACCTATTTTCGAAACCAAACTATGTGAATTTTACCGCAATGTTTATCATCATATACTTTTTCTAAAAATTATCAGATATGTACTCCTCAGATAATTTCTATCATTAGAATAAATGAAAAAATTAATTTATATTAAACGTACACGAAATTTGATTGCAATATACGTGTATTTAATAAAAAATAAATAAGCAATTATTTATACATTAAACCTTTACTAAATATATATTTCTTGCATTATACAGATGTTTCAACAAGATGAACCAAAACAGCAGCAAACTTCAGAAATTAATGATCTGAATGATTCATTCCTAGCACATGAAGCGTTAATGAATAATACATATGTAAGTACTTATATGAAAAATACTAAAATTCGTATATGAATTGTAATTAGAGTAAATGTAAAATGATTTGTCTTACTACCTACACTTTAACAAGTTCTTTTTTACCTATATTGTTGAAGAGAATCCTAATTGTTTCCATTTATTTCTATTACAGATGTGCTCTATTTGCTACAAACACTTCTTAAGTAAATGGAATTTAACAGAACATACAAAAATCCATACAGGTGAAAAACCTTACACTTGGGAAGAATACCAAATGCTGTTTTCAAGAAGACGTGAATCAAAAATGCGCACATCATCATATAAAGCATCGTCAGTTATATGTAAACTTAGTGAAGATATTCAAAAATTAGTCAGACGTTTGAAGAATTTAGACATAAAGGAAGATATTTAGACTATATATCCATCATATTTTCATAACACTTACCACAATATCTCAAACTTAAAATTTGGAAGACACACACACTGCTGAAAAGTAATTTTGTTACCCGTGATTCTTCTAACCAACATGAATGTATAGATATTATTTTGCAATGTATTATTTAAATGCTCACAATAAATATTCTTTTATATGCATATATCGTTGTGTTTATTTTTTAAAAACCTATTACATTAATAAAATAGGTTACGCACACATACATACACATAACATTTTAAGTGAAACAACACTCTCACAACTTAAAAAATGTATAAGAACATACAAAAATAAGCAGATGTATGAAAAAATATGCAAGTTTACAAAATAATTTCACTGTTTTTCTAGAAATACCAACAAAAAATATTTACAATATAAAAAAAATACAAAAGTGAAAAGAAAAAACACAAATGTAAAACAAAAAAATCACAAAGTGAAAAACTCACAACAAAGTTTTTGAAAAAAAAATTTGCAACAAAAATTTTTTTTACAAAAACCAAAACTTCAAAAATATTTTTACAAAAAATTTTTTTTTTCAAAAACATTTTTCACAAAAAAATTTTTTTTTTCAAAATAAGTTTTTACAAAAGTAAAAAATAAAAAATCACAACGTTAAAAAAATGAAAAATTTTAGTTAAAAAAAGTGTAAAAAAATTGCAAAAAAAGTTGCAAAAATTTCAAAAAAAAGTTATGAAAAAAGTATCAAAAATTTTGTTCTTTTTAATAGCGAATACAATGGTTTCGCCATTGCATACTGTATTAAAAAGAACAAAATTATTGATACTTTTTTCATAACTTTTTTTTGAAATTTTTGCAACTTTTTTTGCAATTTTTTTACACTTTTTTTAACTAAAATTTTTCATTTTTTTAACGTTGTGATTTTTTATTTTTTACTTTTGTAAAAACTTATTTTGAAAAAAAAAAATTTTTTTGTGAAAAATGTTTTTGAAAAAAAATTTTTTGTAAAAATATTTTTTGAAGTTTTGGTTTTTGTAAAAAAAATTTTTGTTGCAAATTTTTTTTCAAAAACTTTGTTGTGAGTTTTTCACTTTGTGATTTTTTTGTTTTACATTTGTGTTTTTTCTTTTCACTTTTGTATTTTTTTTATATTGTAAATATTTTTTGTTGGTATTTCTAGAAAAACAGTGAAATTATTTTGTAAACTTGCATATTTTTTCATACATCTGCTTATTTTTGTATGTTCTTATACATTTTTTAAGTTGTGAGAGTGTTGTTTCACTTAAAATGTTATGTGTATGTATGTGTGCGTAACCTATTTTATTAATGTAATAGGTTTTAAAAAAATAAACACAACGATATATGCATATAAAAGAATATTTATTGTGAGCATTTAAATAATACATTGCAAAATAATATCTATACATTCATGTTGGTTAGAAGAATCACGGGTAACAAAATTACTTTTCAGCAGTGTGTGTGTCTTCCAAATTTTAAGTTTGAGATATTGTGGTAAGTGTTATGAAAATATGATGGATATATAGTCTAAATATCTTCCTTTATGTCTAAATTCTTCAAACGTCTGACTAATTTTTGAATATCTTCACTAAGTTTACATATAACTGACGATGCTTTATATGATGATGTGCGCATTTTTGATTCACGTCTTCTTGAAAACAGCATTTGGTATTCTTCCCAAGTGTAAGGTTTTTCACCTGTATGGATTTTTGTATGTTCTGTTAAATTCCATTTACTTAAGAAGTGTTTGTAGCAAATAGAGCACATCTGTAATAGAAATAAATGGAAACAATTAGGATTCTCTTCAACAATATAGGTAAAAAAGAACTTGTTAAAGTGTAGGTAGTAAGACAAATCATTTTACATTTACTCTAATTACAATTCATATACGAATTTTAGTATTTTTCATATAAGTACTTACATATGTATTATTCATTAACGCTTCATGTGCTAGGAATGAATCATTCAGATCATTAATTTCTGAAGTTTGCTGCTGTTTTGGTTCATCTTGTTGAAACATCTGTATAATGCAAGAAATATATATTTAGTAAAGGTTTAATGTATAAATAATTGCTTATTTATTTTTTATTAAATACACGTATATTGCAATCAAATTTCGTGTACGTTTAATATAAATTAATTTTTTCATTTATTCTAATGATAGAAATTATCTGAGGAGTACATATCTGATAATTTTTAGAAAAAGTATATGATGATAAACATTGCGGTAAAATTCACATAGTTTGGTTTCGAAAATAGGTTATTTGAAATATGAAATGTTAAAATTCAATGAAATGTTATGAAATGATAAAATACTGTGGAAGGGCCAACTAAATATTAGTCATGTATACTATGTGTCATTAAAACTGTAAACAGAAGTGCAAGAGGAAACATATAATTTGATTAATACTATGGATGGACTAACTAAAGATTAGTTGTGTATACTATGTATCATTAAAACTGTATAGATAATATTTATATTTTAAGCAACTTGATGGATGATAATTCAGAAAGCGTTGAAATGTAGGAGGAAACATAATTTGATTAATAATATAAAAGGATTAACACAAGACTATGTTTATTTTTTTTATTTATTTATTACTGCTATTTATGCAATACACTGTTAGTAATATACATTCCTATCAATTATAAAATCATGGTGACAAAATCTATGGCTGTCTAAAAAATTTTTCTTACAACAATATGCATGTTTCTCAAATTTCCTTTTTTGATTATCTTGTGATAAATTGAACTCTTGCGTAATTAGATTAAGTAACTATCCTAAATACATAAATTTCATAATTATATAATTTAATTCAGTACTTAAAAAGAATACATATTTACATGATGTAAAATCAATTTCTAGATAAGAGGCTATACTTTGAAATATTCAGTTCTAAACATTCAATTTTTCGAAGTCTCCAATCTGATCCTTGACTGTTAAATTCTTCAAATGATTGGTTAATTTTTGAATATCCCTCTTCAATATGATTTATAATGCTATTTTCTACAAGATCAATATAACAGTCATTTCTAAAATAAGATGTGATTGTTTCAATATCACCTTCACCTCTTTCGCGTTCGAACAAAATTTTGCTAATCATAAACCATTTAATTGCCTTTTTTTCTCTTATCTCGCTTTGAAGATTGTATTGTAACTCAGGTTTCAAATTAGTTTGGAATGTAACCAAGCAACCTTCTTCATTTTTCTCAGGATGAAAAGTTAGAGTTTTAAACACTCCGAAAGCTGATATTTGATGTTTTATTCTTTTAAACTCTACAATGGGCAAAGGCATTTCACTGTTAACAGGAACAAGACGTTTTTTAGTATGGTGTGTACGTAAATGTTGATTTAAATTTAATTTATTACTAAAGTTTTGTTTACACTGATCACATGTATACTGTAGGTTTTGGTGCACTTTCAAATGTCGGTTTAGTTTATTTTCATTTGAAAATGTTTCGTTGCATTCATTACAACTGAATTGAGGTCGATTGTGAATATGCATATGCTGGTTTAATCTATAACGATAGCTGAAGATCTTCTCACACTTTTCACACTTAAACAATTTTCTGTTTGAATGTGTTTTCATATGAGTTATTAGAGCACATTTCCTAGTAAAAGATAATTTGCAAATTTCACATACAACAGGTGATAGGATATCATACATCATCATATGCTTTTTTAATTCTCGCTTTCTTGAAAACAGTTTTTTGCAGTCCTCACAAGTAAATGGTTTTTCATTGGTGTGGATCTGTATATGTTCTTTTAAATTCCATTTAGATGAAAAGATTTTATCACAAAAAGAGCAATTCTGTAAGGGAAATTAATGCAAACAGTTAGACATCACTCCAATATTACAAATAAAAATATTTCTTATTGGATATAAGACAAAATATTTTAATGTAAATTTAACCTAATTATATATAGTGTATGAATTCTAGTATTTAACATATAAGTAACTTACATATGTATTATTCTTTAACTTTGTATGTGCTAAGGATGAATCAGTCGGATCATACATTTCGGAAATTTGCTGCTGTTTTAGTTCCTCTTGCTGAAACATCTGTGTAATAAAAGAAGTATATTTATATACTTAATAAATGCTTAATATATAAAAAAATCTATTTTTAAATTTCATTTAATTTATTTTTATTGATACATATGTATTGCAATGATATAATAAAACTTACTTTATTCGTTGACGAAGAAAACGGTTTTCACTTGTATTAAAATCTGAAAATTAATCAGAGTTGTACAGCAGCCACCTTCCCTCTCAAGTCTAACAGTGGGAATGCAAAATGTTGCGCTGCTTTTCGAATTACCTTCTCACACAAGTCTATCTGCAGAAATGAGGAATGTTGCATTGCTATTCAAAAATTTATATTACTGTTAATCGTTTATGTCACGTGACAATTTGCGCATGCGTACAAATAAGTTTTATAATAAATTGCTAATTTGACTAATAATATGAACAGGATAAGTAGAATCAGTTATGTATATTATCTAAACACTAAGCAGTATTTATATTTTAAATAACTTGATGTTTGATAATATGGAAATTTCAAAAAGGTGATTTGAAACATGCCAATTTGATTAAAACTGTGAGTCGAATAACTCAGAGAAGTTTTAAGTGTTTGAAGCAGTAAGAAATGATTTTTTGAGTTTCTAGAATTTAAAAAAAAAAAAAAAAGAAAAAAAAAAGTAAAAAAGAGAAAAAAAAAAAAAAAGAAATGTATACTATTGGTTGTAAGATGTCGAATGTTGTCAAGACGTGAAAAATATAAATAGGAACATTTTATAATGACATTCAAGCTTTTAAAAATAGTTTAGAAATATAATTAGTATCTTGTAACAATATATAAACGAATGTATTTCAAAGTTGGAAATTTAAGTTTTTGCTATTAAAACTAAAAATATACATAATATATGCTCTTATGCGGTGAAAATTTCAAATAGTTTAGTAAAGGTTCACATTATTTTAAACGAATACACATACTATTTATTATACAAATTTAAGTTTTTGCTATTAAAACTAAAAATATACATAATATATGCTCTTATGCGGTGAAAATTTCAAATAGTTTAGTAAAGGTTCACATGATTTTAAACGAATACATACTATTTATTATACAAATTCGTATTTATGAATTAACGTTGGAAAACCTGGTTTCAGTTAAAAATGTATATAATATTTACTTATTGAACGGAAAAGTTTTAAAATCTGTCTAAATGTATGAAATGTAGTATCATAAATATAGTATATAATTTAATAAAATAGATAATTAATAATAAATAATTAAATAATTTATTAAAGTTCAAAAATTATCTTTGTAATACTGTTAAAATATATTATTCTTTAAGATGATTTTTCGTTAAGAATCACTCTTTTCTAAAAGCATAACGCAGTCTTGTAGTTAAGTAAACAGGTGACGTCAGGCTATTGTATTCAACCCTTCGAAAGAGGGGAAGTTGGAGATATTTGGAGGTATGAATAGAAAGGGAAAAAAAAAAAAAAAACTGGTCATGTCATACTTTTATAAGAACGTGATTTTAAATTATAATGTTTGTAATGTAGTGTAAATTGCTTAACCATCTAAAATTCTGTAAAAAATGGTAAAATCATTAGTTTGATGTAAAAAAAGCTAATGCAATTGGATTTCCTTCTTTAAAAATCGGTATTTTCCTTGTTTTTGCTTAGTTAACAGAACTCATTAAGACGATATTAAAGCGATAACCACTTAAAAACCTAAATGTACGTTTAAATTTCTTTATCTCAAATTGATATTCTGAAGTTTGAGTTGAAAAAATGTAAGAAATCATTCTTTTTTATAAAATTTGATATTTTCCATTGTTTTTTACTTAATTATCAATACTCATTATGGTTATAGTTGTTGAAAAAACTAGGATGTATGTTTAAGTTTTAAGTTTTATAAGTCGATATATTGATCATGTAGCTGATAAAAATCGTAAGAATCAGTCTTTTTCTATAAAAATCGATATTTTCCATTGTTTTTTACTTAATTATGAATGCTCATTAAGGTTATAGCTGTTGAAAAACTGAAATGTACGTTTAAGTTTCCTCTCTTAAGTTGATAAAAATCGTAAGAAATTAGTCTTTTTCTATAAAACTTGATATTTTCCATTGTTTTTTACTTAATTAACGATACTCATTAAGGCTATAGCTGTTGAAAAACTAGGATGCATGTTTAACTTTTAAGTTTTAAGTCGATGCATTGATCTTGTAGATGATAAAAATCATAAGAAATAAGTCTTTTTCTATAAAACTTGATATTTTCCATTGTTTTTTACTTAATTAACGATACTCATTAAGATTATAGCTGTTGAAAAACTAGAATGCATGTTTAACTTTCAACTTGTAAGTCGATACACTGATATTGCAGTTGATAAAAATCGTAAGAAATCAGTCTTTTTCTATAAAACTTGATATTTTCCATTGTTTTTTACTTAATTATGAATGCTCATTAAGGTTATAGCTGTTGAAAAACTGAAATGTATGTTTAAGTTTTCTCTCTTAAGTTGATAAAAATCGTTAGAAATCAGTCTTTTTCCATAAAACTTGATATTTTCCATTGTTTTTTTTTTACTTAATTAACGATACTCATTAAGGCTATAGCTGTTGAAAAACTAGGATACATGTTTAACTTCCAACTTTTAAGTCGTTACATTGATCATATAGTTGATAAAAATCGTAAGAAATCAGTCTTTTTCTATAAAACTGGATATTTTCTATTGTTTTTACTTAATTAATACTACTCATTAAGATGTCTATGAAGCAAAATTCAAATATATGTTTAACTTTCTTGAGTTAAATTGATAATCTCATCTTGTAGTTGAAGAAATCTAAATAAAATGGTTAAAAACTGAAATTTTAATTGTTTCGCTTAATTAATAATACTCATTAAAATTACGGTTGTTCAAAATTCAAATACAAATTTAATCTTCATCTTATAGTATGATTCAATGTTGAGATGTGATTGATAATATTTTTAATTAGGGAAGGTCGTTCACCTATCCTGTTATAATAGAATATTCCTTTTTTCCACTAGGGGGCGCAGGAGGGCGGCGGTGAGATGTTGGGAGCAGGAGGCACCGCAGGCGGGGCAGCCGGAGGAGCAGGCGGGACAGCCGGAGGGGTGCTGCGCGGTGCCACCGTGCCACCTGCGCTTGTCCTTAAACTGTCCTTTTCCTACTACTACTCTGCACTAAAGCTATTATCCTTAATCACAACGACTTTTGAAATTATATTTGCTGCTAAATCGTGAGTATGAAAAACGATGACTAGTGACACATTATCCATTTAATGGAATAGAATATTTAAACATATTTTAAATCTAATGAAAAAATCATGTTGGGAGTTGGCGATTATTTTCAAAATCGCCAAAAATGGCAAAATAGCAAAAATCGTGTAAGTAATACAATTGAATAAGTTTTTTTATTAAGTTTCAGATAGGGTACAATAATTGTTTTTAAATTATGTCTTATTTTGTAATGATTTAAGATTGTTTCTTTTCGTGATTTCTTTCAACAAAAATTATGTTTTTTTTTTTTATATATAAATTTTTATTTCAGCTCATTGCTCATATGCATATTTTTCCAGCTCTGTATTTGTACTCGAACTTCAACTCTTTCAAGTATCCGAACAAGATTAACTGTTACATACTGACGTAAATCCGATGATAATCTAATAGTATTATGAGATCCAGTGATTACCGTTTATTTTACAAAATAACACAAAATTTCGGATAAGCTTACCGTTAAGAAGTTTAAGAAACAGTTTTAGATTAGATAACTCAAGACTGCGATGGTTATGTTTCTTATGTCTCTTAACTTTTATGTATTTTTTAGCATTTAACATAAAAAAATTACCTTAATTTCAACCCATTATGTCAGGATATTTCGCAAGTCATAAACTGTCAAAGTTAAAAAATAAAAAAAATCGCATATGGGAGAGGAGTGCACGTTTGAACTGGGGGCACCTTTGTGAACACTAACTATTTTCCTTCAAATAAATTATTTTTTAAAAATGTCTATGACAATCCATTACTACTGCTTCAAATCTATAAGTATTCAAAGCATCACCATTTTGTATGCACAGTACTGTCTAAGCAATTTATGTATTTTTCTCCCCCTTGAATCTAAACTTAAGAAAATAAAATAGTAAGATATTTGTTGACAATTTTGTATCCCTAAAATTTTGATTTATTGTTCAACACCTAAATAAAGATGTAAACTTTAATTTATAAGCTTTGTTTTATTAAAATTCTTCAACCGAATTGTGTAAACAGTTGTAATGTTGAACTCCATGTGATGGGGCACCAATGAACAAAAAAGCTGGGGCACTATTGAACATCTAATACTATGAAGTAAAGAGTTGTTGATGTGCGAAAATGTTATTATTTTGGGAATTTTTTCTATGTGAAAAGAGGTTAATTAAGAATATCAAAAAACATGGACTTATACTGTTAATAATCTCTGCTTACTGCACATATGTATTACAATCTCTGGATGTATCAGCGATGGGAAGTTTCAAATCTAAATTGATGATGGCATTCATTTATTTGATAATTGTAAATCCCAGATACACAATAATGATTCATAATTTAGCAGGTTTGTCTAACAAAGCCTATACTCTTTCATTTACTCTTTCCCAAATATTATTTTTCGTTTTCGACTAAATAAAACGGAATTTAAGTCAGGTTTTTTTCATAAAAAGAGTGACTGTGAATTTTTTTTATTTTTCAGAAGCATCAGATATCATATATGGTGTGTTTCAAGGATATTGTAAAGTTTTCACAACCAAACATAACTGGAGGGGCACTCTGTGTTCTTTCAACAATGATTTTTGACATCAATTTTGATGGATTTAAGTTTGGTTAAATAATAGAAAAATTATTAGTTTGAATAAAATATAGTTATTTGATTTTATTCATATTACCTTATATTTCTGAAACCTATGCAGTTTTTTATGAAAACTCTCAATAACTTCATATGCTTTTCATTTGTTCAAAGGCACCCCTACATGGGGCAGGTTTGAACAGAAATCTTCCAGCTTTTTAAATCCTCACAACTTTTTTAATTTACATGGAAAACTTTTAATTTCTAGTTCATATATTGAAGAAATGAATTTTTTTTATGTAATACTTAAAACGCGAAAAATATAATTCAAATAAGAAATATATTGATTATTTAAAAAAATGTTCAAACGTACACCCCTCTCCCCTACTACACTGTTAAAAGTGAAGGTGACAAACCGGTGCCATTTGGAATCTAGGGTGCCATAGGGGCTTTGATATGTGGTTGCAGTGCCGACAGGTCTCTTACTGGGTGATTGGAGCTAAATAAGGTGCCATACACTTCGTATTGGCAGGAATGTGGCACCTCATCAGGTGACTGGAACCATGCGCATGCGCTGTGACGTGTGTCTTTCTGTTTTCTGTGAGGGCAAGTAAAATCTATGGCTATGAGTGAATGAAGGTGAGCTCGATGGCCGAGCGGTTAGAACGCTGCTCTTGTAATCAGACGTTGTGAGTTCGAATCCTTCGACGGCCAAAAGTCGGTTTGTATATTTTTTAATTTTTTATTATTGGACACTCTGGATTAAGGGTGCCATCTTTTCATCCTAATTAAAGGTGTCATTCTGGCTCCTTTAGGGGTGTCACCAGTGAGACAAGCGTTTCATCCCTAAAAAGTGCAATGTGTCACCATTAGTTTAAATAGTGTATAAAATACATAAGGTAGATGTGTTTTTTAACTTGTGATAATTGTTTTTTACGCACTTTTTAACATTTAATCTGAAAGGGACCTTGATCTTTAACCCCTTTGCGACGACAGTCTTTTACAAAAATTTTTATGTTTTGTTACCGGCATTTAAAATCAGAAATTTGTGCCTTACTGAACCGAGAAAAAGCTCTGATTAAATAAGGCAAATTTTGCAGTAAAATTTTAATGGTGGGAATAAACAAGAATTTTAAGCCTTTTTGCGGCACGCATACGTGTCGCTAGCCCCCAAGGGGTTAATCATCAAGTTAAAATTTTTATGCAAATAGTAAATGTCAAAGTTGAAATATAGCTAAAATCTTATTCTATATATCAGATGTAATTTTTATTTTATTTTATTTTATTCAATAATTTATTCTTTTTTTTGGGGGGGGGAGGGGGGTATCTGTGATTCTTACAAATAAACAGCTAAAATGCCTGATGAGATGGGAGAGGAGATTCAATTTTAACTTCGAACTTTTTAACTTTAAAATTTACAATTTGCGAACAATCCTGACATGATAGTTAAAACTAAAAGTGATTATCTCATTCAACAGTCAAAATTGAATATTTCTCAGAAGCAAGTAGAATTAAATTAAAGCTTATTTACATCTAATTTATCATTGCAGAGATATTAAACAGTTTTAAATAAAAAACAAAAATTTTTAAAAACATGCCATTTTTTTAGGTAGCTTTCATTACAATAAAGAATACTGCCCAGTTAAACTGAAGGCATTGAGCTCACAGGCTACAAATACTAATTGCACATTAAAGCTTTATATTTTCAAGGGTTAATTCCGTTCGAAAAAAAAAATTAAGAAGGGGAAACAGCTCTCCCCTTTTCTCTTTTTTTATACTTAATCATTGAACCTCCTATACTATCAAAGACATGCTTTATCATATAAAAAATCTATATCCAAAATTCAGAGCAAATTAGATAATTCTTAATAAAAACCCATTTAGCATTTATATAATTTAAAAAGAGTTATCCCCCTCGTTTATACTTAACCATTAAACTTCCAAAACTATTCAGAGATTTGAACGAAATCTGAAAATTCTGCTTGAAAAACCCATTTATATAAATTAAGGGGGGGGGGGACATTAGAACCCCTGTTCCCCTTATTTATACTTATTCAATGAACACCTAATAACAGTCACGGAATCGCCTCATCAGAATGATCCTAATCTAAATTTTGAACGAAAATTAATTCTGCATAAAAATCCCATTTATATCAACTAACGGGGGGGGGGCATTAGAGCCCCTGTTCCCCCTATTTATACTTATTCAATGAACACCTAATAACAGTCACGGAATCGCCTCATCAGAATGATCCTAATCTAAATTTTGAATGAAAACTTAATTCTGCATGAAAATCCCATTTATATCAACTAACGGGGGGGGGGGGGCATTAGAACCCCTGTTCCCCCTATTTATACTTATTCAATGAACACCTAATAACAGTCACGGAATCGCCTCATCAGAATGATCCTAATCTAAATTTTGAACGAAAACTTAATTCTGCATGAAAATCCCATTTATATCAACTAACGGGGGGGGGGGCATTAGAACCCCTGTTCCCCCTATTTATACTTATTCAATGAACACCTAATAACAGTCACGGAATCGCCTCATCAGAATGATCCTAATCTAAATTTTGAACGAAAACTTAATTCTGCATGAAAATCCCATTTATATCAACTAACGGGGGGGGGGGGGGGGCATTAGAACCCCTGTTCCCCCTATTTATACTTATTCAATGAACAAATAATAACAGTCACTGAATCGCCTCATCAGAATGATCCTAATCTAAATTTTGAACGAAAACTTAATTCTGCATGAAAATCCCATTTATATCAACTAACGGGGGGGGGGGGGCATTAGAACCCCTGTTCCCCCTATTTATACTTATTCAATGAACACCTAATAACAGTCACGGAATCGCCTTGTCAGGATATACCTACATACAAAATTTCAAGTGGATCGGATATTTTTATCATGAGTTATCGCGTTACGTACATACGAACATACATACAGAACGGACGGGCACATAAGCTCTCAGGCTATGATAGCCTGTGAGCTAAAAAGTAAAACGCTACCTATTGCAGCCGTCCGGAGGAAAGCACTTCCGGAAAATTTTGGTTCACCGATCATGACCCTCAGACCCCAAAACCACCCTCCGTTCAAATGTTGACATATATATATATACATATATATATATATATATATATATATATATGATTTTTGTCATGCGATAACTAACGTATTTATGAACCGATTTGAATGAAATTTGGTATGTACGTAGTGCATAAAAATGTCTCGACCGAGTTCGTTGGCCAGCATCATCCGCCATTTTGTTTCAAAATGGCGGCCATTTTAAAATTTAAAAAAAATTTAATTTAAAATTCAATGCGAAAAAATTAAAAGTTGAAAAATATTTCTTTTTTATGTGTTAGAACGTAAAACAACGATTCCAGAACGCTTTTTATTTTGTCTATATCTTAAAAAATGATTGAGTTATAGCACTTTGAATTTTTCTTATGGCTGACATTTTGAAACGATCTGATTTTTGTCACGTGATAACACGCGTATTTATGAACGGATTTGAATGAAACTTGGTATGTACATAGAACATACAAATGTCTCAACCGAGTTCGTTGACCAGCATCATCTGCCATTTTGTTTCAAAATAGCGACCATTTTAAATTTTTAAAAAAAATTAAAATTTAAAATTAATTGCGAAAAAATTAAAAGTTGAAAAATATTTTTCTTTTACGTGTTAGAACCTAAAACAATGATTCCAGAACACTTTTTATTTTGTCTATATCTTAAAAAATAATTGAGTTATAGCATTTTGAATTTTTCTTATGAAAGACATTTTGAAACGATCTGATTTTTGTCCCGAGATAACACGCGTATTTATGAATCAATTTGGATGTAACTTGGTGTGTACATAGTATAAACTGAGGACTGAATCGAGTTCGATACTCAGTTCCATCCGCCATCTTATTTCAAAATGGCGGCCATTTAAAAAATTTAAAAAAATTTAAATTTTAAAATAAGGTACAAGAAAGTGAGAAATTGAAAAATATTTTTCTTTTATGCATTTGACCTTGATACAAAGATTCCAGGGCATTTTTTGTTTCGTCGGTATCTTAAAAAATGGCTGAGTATATATATATTAATCGATTTCAATATGAGTGTGCATGTGCACCTGAATTAAGATTTCGACCAAGCTCATAATCAGGTTCTACTAATTTGAGCTTAGTATTTTTGAATAATATAACTTAATTTAAAATAAATAAATAAATATATAAGCATATGAAAGCTACCTCTTCCTCCCGGCTCTGCCGGAAGGACTATTTTAAATTTTAACCATAAAAGTTCATTTCCACTGAAACTACATTTGTTAAATACATATTCATCATTGAATTTAAATATTGATACTTGAAACTAATTTAAATTCAATAAAGAAATGTTAAAATTCTTCAGTTAAATTCACCATGTATAAATAAATAAAATTCGTGTAAAGCACAAACACACTGGCCTATACACTGTGAAAAATTTTGCTCTAGTTTGAACCAAATTTTGGTGCTCAGTATAGCTGCCACCATAAGATGGTGACTTTTCGTAACAACATTTGGAGCTTTTTATAGCCTTCTCGTTCCAACTACTGAAACTATGTTTCAATAGGAGCTTCAAATAATGGCTCAAGACTTCACATTCTTACAATAATCTCTTTTTGTACCCCTCCAGCTATTGAGCACTAAAATTTCGATCAAACTAGGAAATGATTTTTAACTGTAGACATTCAAGGCAGGCGAGGGGGGACTGGGGTTCATACACTGGGTTTCATAATGATATGAACACCTAGTTATTTTTGGATATCGTGGCAAAAATTAATAAATAATTATCAGAAAACCCCATTTTCGAAACAAATGTAGTTTTCGATGAAAAAAAAAATTCATTTAGATGGTCCAGGCGGTTTTTCTTGTTATCGGCAAGATCTGCACATGAAAGAAGAACCATTTTCAAAACATCAGAAGGATGGAGGCACACTCGTGGTTTGGGAGGCGTTTGAATTTCATAATAAGATCATCGTGGCGTTTTCTTCTGGCAGAATGAGTGCATTAATCTACCAAAATCTGCTTGAAGAAAACTTGCTGCCATTTGCTGCGAAAATTGGTGAATCTTTCTGAATGTTCCAACAAAACAATGTATCCATCTGCACGGAAAATCGCACTTAGGAATATTTTCTGAATAATGGTGTAAATAACCATCTGTTTCTTTTGGTTTAAATTCAATGAAAACCTACTGGTTAGAGCTATTTCAAACCTTGATCTCAGAGAAAACACTGCCCTCTCACTCATCTCCCTCCAAGAACTTTATCAAACGACTCCCCGCGCCTGCATTAAAACCTCCAAAGAAGTCGAAAGGTAAGGGGAAAAGCTCCTGTTTTATACTGGTCTCCGGCTTTACAAACATAATTATTATTATTATTTTTTTTTTTTTCATAAAACTTGATTTTTTTTTTTTTTTTTTTTTTTTTTTTTTTTTTTTTTAGCAGATTTTGTTTCTACAGGTTTTACAGTAAATATACTTATGCTCTTTAGAGGTGTACTACAGAAAGAACGTTTTAACAGCCTTAGAAGATTTTTTCAAAAGAATGCTGCTTAAACTGAATTTTTTCTTAGTCAGTACCTTGAAATTATGCCTGCCAAAATGAAAACCTTCTAAAAAAGGAATTTTTCCTATGTGCTTGTTTGGCGGGGAGAGGGCATAACTTTGCCCCAAACCTCGCCTTAGACTATACCACTGCCTTCAAAGTACCCCCCCCCCTTAAAGAAAGTTCTGAAATGGCGCTTTTCATCCCTGTAAAAAATGTAATAAATGTTACATTCACCATTTTCAATAAAGTATATTCTTCAGTGAATCTGAAAATCACAAATTTATTTTGTGGCTAAATAATAATAATAATAATAATTATTATTATTATTATTATTATTATTATTATTACGAAAATAAGACTGTGGTCAGACAGATAGGTAGACATTTTATGACTATTATGAAATTTTTTTAAAACGAAGGTTTCCTAAATAGTATTTAGTTTGTTGAATTCAGAAGTGACCGATGGGAGATGGGGGGAGGGGACATTTCTCCTCGGTGGAATGAGTTGGCCGCTGTAAAAATTGAGATATTGTGTTTACGGTGATAAAAAAAAGTCCAATTGCTCCCCCCCCATACACACATACACACACACCTCCTAAACTCTATCATGTCTTCCCTGGACCACAGAAATCTCTCCCTGTGAAAAATGTCTGAATTCAACACTGATTTTACTTTTGATTTTTTTTTCTTTATTTCTAAATCTTTAAAATTTTGTTAAGGGTGTTATCAACGCTCCGCTCAACAAGCGCAAAACGTTTTGTCACATTTAAAAATTCATTTTTTAACGAAAATATACAAAATTTGAATTCCTGACTATGAAAGCGATTTCGAATCGAACTTAGTTTTCCATTTTATGATAATTAAATTACATGTCCAGTTCTATGCTATTTCAATCAAGTGATCACCCGTTTTTCTCCTGCTTTTCAACCGGTTTTTCTGCTTTCGTCGAGAAATGTGCTTAAAAAAGTCAACTTTGAAGGCTTGTTTTGAAAGATCTATTGTATTTTTAAAAAAACAGAAAAACTTGAGTGCAATTAGACAGTTTCTGAATAATAACATCTGCTAGTTTCAGGCATTTACGAGCAAAAATAAATTAAAGCTTATGTCACAAAGTTGCCTTTTTTGATTTAAGAACACCCTTAAAAGAAAATTACAGAAAACGAAGACGCTTTGAAAGCAAATAACCGCTTTACTTAAACAGGTTATTAAGCAATATTTGCCTTTCATCCCACGTAGATCTCTTCTTTTATCACGGAAAATAATCATCCCATTTGCTTCCCTTTAATTGCCCTCAGTGATATACCTTGTCAAACATCGCATTTTCATGCAATTAACCAACATAATCATGTTAACACAGACGGGAAAGAATTCTGCGGTAAAGCAATTAATCTTAATGGCACTGATCTTTGAAATTATTTGCATCTAATACATATATCGCAGCTATGAAAAATGTCTAGAAACGTGTGATTAAGTTATCATTTGAACATATTTTAAACCTAATAATAAACCTGAAATAATAATTAAGAAAATTAGCAATGTTGATGGATTATTTGTTAGAAGAAGCTAGAATTTCACCTTAAACTTATTTACATTTAATATTGTTATTGCAGCGACATCAAAAATTGCTTTTCAAAGTAAGAAAAATCATGCATTAAGTATAGATTAGGAAAGACTTTCCAACACTTCTTGAAGTTAACAAAAAAATAAAAAAAATAAAAAAAATAAAAAAAAATTTAAAAAAAAATCGCTATTTAGGGTAATAAAGTCTTGCTGCCCAGAGCCAAATATGTATTCTAATACGATCCCATGTTTGATCTTTCGATTAATATGTATACTATGCAATGGGGAAATTCAGTTTAGCAAGAAAACGCGTGACAGTCTCAAATTTCTCTACCAGAAACTGATGCTAATAGATGGAAACATGCTTGTACACTTTTGTTCAGCTCTGTAACTTACCTAGTACCTATATTATACGCCAACATTTAGCTAAAATTTAGTTCAAACTAAAACACTCTCAAGACTGCTGAAATCACATTTCCAGAAATTATCATTTATAGGCTAATTATCATCCAGATATTATCATCCCTATACAAGAGTTTGCGTGACCCTGTATATCATTTTACCCGCTTTCTACAAACATTTCTTAGTAAACTAAATGCTGTTCAGCATAAAAATACATAATTAATTTAAAAACAACCTTCAAGTAAATTACGCTCAAATTCAGTCATTTTTACTAGCTCTTTTGTGCAGCTCTGTATATAAACTATAGTATTTATACATACCACATATTATGTATAAATTTAGTGAAACTTAAAAGCGCATACCATAATTAAAAAGGCATTTCATCTATTCATCAGTCATTATAGATAATATGCAGTACTTCGGATAGAATGTACTATTTGAAATCTTTTGCATGTCCCTGTAAAAGCTGTGCACTTCGTATTATGCATGAAATAACTTATAACGCCTCAGTGACGTATGTTAATTTCATTATACATGAAATAGTTTAATATAATTAAAATATGCCTCTAAGAATTCCTAATTAATCATTATGTAGTGGAATTCTTTTGTGTGGCTCTGTAAATGAATAACAACTATTTTTTTCACCTCATATTTTAAAGAATGCAAATTTTAGTGCAATTTGTAAATGTATATAATTTTTAATATGTGTAACTGGGTATAACCTTCATTTGAAACGATTTTTTTCCATTGACCGTAACGTAACTGAAAAATTTTGATTGTCTCTCTAAAAAACTAATCATGCTATAGAAACTTCATTTACAATAGGGTCGTGTTAGGGTAAGCATCAATAATTCCCAAAATTTTCATGGCAATCTAAACATATGTACGAGAGTTACAGTGCGTACAAGACAGAACCGAAATCATAAACACTTTAAAACTTTGTTGGAAAGTCTAAAAAGTTCTAAATTATTAACGAGCTGAGGTAGTGAAACTGATAAATGATAGTCTTAATAGTATACATTTAACCCTTCGGACTCCTGCGTGTCTTACACAAATTTTATTTGGCCAGCACCACTTTTTAGGTGCGTTCGTAATTATATAAATACGTAGCACCTATTGTTGTCGTTCAGTCCGTCCGTTTGTCTGTCCGTCCGTCCGCATATAACAACGCAAAAACTACCCAACCGAATCGTTTGAAATTTAAAATATATTATTATTACATAATTTTGTCGAGTCATTTCAAATTTTAAGAAAATCGGATGCATAGATCAATTACAGGGACAATCAAAAGGATTCCGTTACATTACGGTCAATGGGGAAAAAAGTTTCAAATGCATTTCAACCGTTTAAAATTTTTAATACATAATTATTAGATAATTTTGTCGAGTTATTTCAAATTTTATCAGAATCGGATGCATAGTTCAATTACATGGCCAATCAAAAGTATTCCGTTACATTACGGTTAATGGGGTAAATGTTTCAAATGCATTTTAATGGTGTTACACTCATTCGAACGTAATAAAATTGATATTATAATATACATTCTGCATAATCTGTGGTGCAAAGAATATTTGTTATTGATTTACAAGGCCACACAAAAGTATTCCATTGCATAATGGTATAGGGAGAACATTGTTTGGTGCGCATTTTAATTGTAATTATTTACAATTTTATAAGATTGACATATGAGAATGATATTTTTAAAACTACGTTATCGCAGGGGTGCCCAGAGAGTTTTGGGGGGGAATTTGAGAAAAAATAAATTTTTGGGGAGGGGATTTCTAAATTCTTAATATTTCCTTTTTTACTGTTAAAAAAATATTGATTTTTAAAGTATCACTTTTGAATTTTTTCGACATTTAATTTTCCAGAAAAGTTCCTTCGTTTTCTTTCTTTAAATTCGAGATAAGAGCAATAAGAATTCATTCTGCTATACTCAACTCGCTATCTTTTGTAAATCTTGATTCTTTTAACATCACTTTTATTTTTTTTTAACATTGAATCAGAGTTACCCCCAGAGGGTTTTAGCGGGGCGCTACGCCCCTCCTGCCCTTTAGTTCAAAAAATAGCGCCTCTCTTGCTCCTCATCCAAAAACTAGCGTCCTTCTTTTCGCTCATTCAAAAAAAAAAATTGCGCCCTTCTGGCCCAACATTTGAAAAAACGCAGCCCTTCAGCGATGTGAACGCGCTATAGCGTGTAAATTACGCAAGATATAGCTCTTATGCGTCCCGTGGGTCACGTAATTTCATCAAAAATCGCTAAAAAACGGTAAATTTCGTTAAAAATCGCGAAATAACTACTAATTCCCGGAAAAATGGCTAATTTCGTCGCAAATTTCCGAAAAAAAAGCAGTTTTCCTCAAAAAAACCGTGAAAAAAAGACAAATTTCTTCCAAAAAACGCGATAAAACGAGAAAATTTTGTCAAATGATTCGCGAAAAACGGCAGCTTTCGTCAAAAGATTTGCAAAGAAAACTGCAAATTTCGTCCAAAAATTACAAAAAAAACGGAAAATTCTGTGAAAAATTAGCGAAAACCGACAAATTTTGCCAAAAATTCGAGGAAAAACGCAAAATTTTTCGATATATCCCGAAAAAACGACAGATTTGGTCAAAAGATTGCGAAAAAATGCAAATTTCGTCAAAGGGGCACAAAAAAAGTTAACGTCAGAAGTGGATTTTTCTATACTAAAAACTAATTTTGCTGCTTCAAAATTGTGTTTTTATTGCTCCAAAAGCGGATTTTCCTGTTTCACAATCAGGGACGTGCGAAGAGAAAATTGCACCCCGGGCATAATTAGAATTTGACGCCCCCTCCTCCCAACTTTTTCTTGTGGCAGCCCAAAAATGACTTTTTTAGTACAATTTTCGCGCCCCCTAAATTTTCCATCCGGGGCGACCGTCCCCCCTCTCCTCCTTTCACATTGTTATGTTCACAATCTGCTTTAATCTGTTTAAATCTTTAAAAGAAATGCGAACAATAGTGATACTTATTATCTTCTAAACTCAAATAAGCATTATTTCATAATTAAATTTGTATCTTGACATTTATTTTTAAAACAGTAAAGAAAATTGCTCTTAACAGTTTAAAAAAATTAATATTGGTTTTATTTATTTATTTATTTATTATTAAAACAATAATTATTGCATTTCATTTTTGCTTCGAAAAATATGAATTATTATTTGTGGGGATACGCTTTTGTAAAAAAGGGCATAGAATTTTAAATGTCCAAATCCCGGGGACCCAGGATTTTTCAAATTCAGCGGCATCACTGGCCCTTATTACTATTGCGTTTGTATTGAATGCGCGCCTGCTAGTTGCCTTCTCATTCATACACTTAGGATTGTTCGTTCTCAAACCTTAAATTGAAGTAGATAAGTCTTGATAAGTAAAGTTTGCGATAGTCAAATTTTCTGTCGATGACACGATGCCTTCTGATTAAAAAAATAAATAAATAAATAAATAAAAAATAAAAAATTGGCTAACAGAGAAAAAAATATAAGAAAAATAATTTGGTTTTTCTAACCAGGGATTATTCTGTTCTCCAATTCTCAAAAATTCAAAACATTCTGTTCTGAAAATTAAAAAAAAAAGGTCATCAATCAGAAAATTCAGTTATAAAAAGCCTAAGGAAATTCAACAAACGGTTGCCGAACATTTTTGTCAATAATTTGCGGAAAAAACGCGAATTTCGTCAAATAATCGAGGGAAAGGGCGTATTTCATTATAGAATCGCGGGAAAAAGCTTATGAATCGCAACAAAAGTGGTAATTTTGTAAAAGGATCATGGAAGCAAGCATTAATTGCACCAAAATATAGCAGACGAAAGCGTGAATTTTATCAAAGTAGGAAAAATGCGCATTTCATCAAAGAATCACAGAAACGATACTAATAAGAATCGAAAAAACTTCGAGTTTCGTACAGGAACCATCGAAAGGACGCGAATTTTGTCAAAGGGCCGTGGAAAAAACCTGAATTTTGTTATGATCGCTACAAAAAGCAAATATTGTCAAATGACCGCAGAAAAAAAATGAGTTTTTTTTCCCAAAGGGCCTTTGAAGAAACGCGAATTTTATTAAAGTACTAGCGAGCTACGCCCGCTAGCTGGGCCACTTTTTCCAAACGAACCTCGATATTAAGCAGTATATAATAAGCAAAAAAAATCATTTAATAGGAAAGTCTTGGAGTTCGAATCCTCAAGCACAAAAAAAGTAAATTAAAGAGCTATGGTTGTTATGCGCCCATTATCCCGTTAAAAATATGTGATTTCGCACAGTGGGCGCCCACCGTGCAAAGGCAGCCCACCGGCCTACCACCCACCGGCGCTACGCGCCATGGTCGCCATCGTCTCGTTAAAAATATTTGGTTTTGCACGGTTGGCGCTGCGCGCCCATAAGACATTTTCTCGTATTTTTTGGTTCATCAGAAGCAGACTTTTACGCAGATTCTAAATATGTAATCAGTTTTATCTACTTTAAAAACTGTCTGTATGATGGTTTAAGAAAAAACGTGCAAAAAAAGTTTCGGTATTAAAAACTGCAAAAGACTGCTATTAAAAAAAAATAAGTAATTTCACTAATATCACAAACAACATAACTAACAAATAATTTTGGCAGCTCGTTTTCCGTTTGTACTAACAAAAATTAGTATTAATCGCGTAAATCTTAGGTTACACAATATTCGTGTATGCTACCAAAAAGAAAAAGTATTAAAATAAACCGTGTTTAACATTTTTTACTAATTAGTTCTTTTTCAAAGAACCGAAACGAAAGAAAAAGTCGTTTTCCCGGGAGAAAAAAGAGGTTTTCGGCTGCTTCTTCTTTTAGCCAAAGGGGAAAAGTTCAGGTCGTTCACCGCAAGGTGGAGCAGTGTTCTGCCTCAGAGCTCCGTTTGGGAAATTAGACGTTTTCCGTTCCGATTCCCGACCGGTTTTTAATTCATAACTTTTTTAATTTTGGTCCCACGGTCTCGAAAATGCCCGAAATGACTTTCCCGAAATTTTTCGAATCGAAAGACACCTCTCGCGACTTCCAACTCGCCCACGTTGCGAACTGTAATCGGCTTCAAGCAGACAGACAGACAGACAGAGGCGCACGGATTTTATTAGTATAGACAATAGACAAAAAATACGAATTTCATCAAAGGGCTGCGGAAAAAACGTCATTTTTTGCGATCAAAAGATCGACGAATTTTTTTTTTTTTTTTTTCGATTTTTTGATGAAATTTCCCTTTTTTCGAGATTTTTTTTACAAATTCATGTTTTTTTTTTTTTTTTTTTTTTTTTTCCTGTGGTTCTTGAACGAAATTTGCATCTTTTCACGATCCTCTGGCAAATTCCGCGTTTTTCTCGCAATTTTATAATGAAATTGGCGATTTTTTTCACTAATTTACAAAAATGATTTTTTTTTTCTGATTATTTGTAAAAAAATGCGATATATTTTATATAAGAAGTCTTTTAGAGTTACAACCGACTTTTTTTTTTTAATTTTCAGAAATGACTGCCTTAATTTTTTTTTAAATTGGAAAAAAATCTGATAGAATCACAGAGATGATCCTAAGAAAAAAAAATTAAATTCACAGCAAATTTTCTGAAAGGTTACAGCGGAGGTGGGAGAAAAGAGAGGGCGTTTTCTCTTCCGTTACGAATTATGTGCTTTTTTGCGCTCCTTTTTAGAATTTAGCATTTTTTTTTGTTTAAACGTGACAAAATTGGCAGTTTTTCGCGATCTTTTGACGAAATTTGCCATTTTTTTTGTTAATCTTTTAACAAAATTTGCCATTTTTCGCGATTTTTTCACGAGATTTGTCTTTTTTTTTCTAGATTTTATAGCAAAATATGCCGTTTTTGCGATCTTTTAACAAAATTTTCCTTTTTTCGTGATCTTTTATCAATATTTGCCGTTTTTTTCGCGATCTTTTAAAAAAATTTAGTTTTTTTTCTTTCATTTTTTTGGCAAAATATATTTTTTTAACACATTTTTGAACTGTTAGATTTTAGATTTAACTCTATAAAAGTGCCCTGAAGAATGTAAAAAGTGCCCTTTTCAGAGCAGTAGCGCCCTGCCGCTTTTTAAACCTGGGAGAAACTCTGGTTTACATATCGATTACTATATAATTTTAATAATTTCTACAACTCAGTTTTATAGAAATAGTATTTTGTTAACTTTAGCTTAAATATCATTTGTTTAAGAGTTAGATTTACGAATAAAAGGTACATTTTTAACTGTGACTAATTTAGTAAATATATTATAAATCAATGAAACCGTTCCTTTACGCAGGGGCTCGCTCAGTGTCTACCTGAGAATACATGTAAGCCTGGACAGATGCTGTCACAGCCCCTCCGTAAAGGTTAAACATTTTCTTTCATCGAAATTCGATGGGTTCTACCTTGTATATGTAATGAAGATTAAAACTGATGTTTACAATACTAAAAATAAATGTAAAAGAATGTAAAAGTGCACTTTTCAGAACAGTATCGCCCTGCCCCTTTTTAAACCTGGGGGGAACTCTGATTGAATTTTCAGAAATGTTCCTGTGTTTTCTTTCTCTAAATTCTAGATAAGGGCAATATGAACTCATTCTGCTATGCTCAACTCGCTATCTTTTGAATGTGCAGTAGATTATAAATAGAATAGATTTTACAATTAATATTCTGTTTAGGGGGGGGGGGATAAATATTAAAGTATGAAGATTTTTTTTTTGGGGGGGGGGATTTGCGTCATTGGGTTTGGGGGGGATGGTCACCACTGTGTTATCGTACGAACGCACCTCATTTGCCATGCTTCACGTGCAATTTCCAACTTGTTTAAAAGAAGTTTCCTTCAAGTACACAATTTCAAAAATGCTCTGATTAAATAAGGCAAATTTTATTTTCCTTTATTACTGATTTCAAAAAAGAATTTTGCAATAAAAAGATGATGTCTCCGCAGAGCATACTTTTTAAAAATTAAATAAAACTTTTTTTAAAAAATCTTGTAGAACAGCCTATTTTACTAAAATTTATTTTTTTAAATAACTTTTTAAAAATCTCTACTATTTTTTAAATATGAATATTTTGCTTCGATTTTTTTCCCATTCGTTAGTATGTACTACATAAAACCGTGCACGGATTTTTTTTATGCTTGGGATTTTACATTAAATATGTATTTTTTCTCTTTCGTGTATATATATATAAAAAAAAAAAAAAAAAAAAAAAAAAAACTCTTAATTTAAATGTTTTCTTTTTTTTTTTTTTTTTTTTTTTTTTTTTTTTTTTTTTTAAATAACTATAAACTTGAATATTAAAACTATGCACAAAAATATTAAGTATACCATGGAGAAAAAGTAAAAAGAAGTTACAAGTTTCAAGCCTCTATCTAAATTAGCAAAAAAGCCTTAGTATTTTTCGAACAAACAAGTTGTAAAAATATGAACAGGGAAAAAAAATCTGTTTAAAATTTTCATTTGTATGGATCTTTTAACAAAATTTGCAATATCTCGCTATATGCATTAGTCGCATAGATAAAAATAAGGTGTCAAAATATTAACAATTAAAGAAGCTTGTAGTTAGTATTTAAAAAAGATATCGATATTTTGATCAATTGAAGGTACTGTATTCTCTTAATCGCTTCCCTGGCCCCACCAGTGGCCGTGAGGGTCTGACCTCCAAACTGGTAGACAGTAGGTGCTGGGCTGGGTTCGAACTCAATCGCGACCGACGGCCTAACCGTTCAGAGTTTTCCGTGGTTTTCTTCGAACTTTGCGTAAATACGGGTTAGGTTCCCTTAGAAAGACTCCCCACGGAGGGCATCCCGCCCCATAGGGCCTACACTGTAAAAAAAAGTTCAAGAGGTAACTAAAAATTTCTTAGTAAATTTGTATTCCACATAATTTCTTAGTAACCATTGCAAACTTTTTTTTTGCAAGTGAAACAAACATTTCTTTTGTAAACTGAACAAAAGAATTTTTTGTATAACCAACTTAAAACTTTTTAATATGAGTCACCAAGCAAATTTTAGTAATAGCTCGAAAATTAATTTTAGTAACCATTATGTGTGCCCAAAGGGCAGGAGCTTCGTTCGAGCTGCATCCAGTGTGCAAGAAGACAAATTTCTGAAGCGGAAGATTTTTGGCAAAACCGCAATAGATGGCAGCACCAAACATTGCTACCTGCTCCGACAGCATTTTCATTATCCCTTTTTTTAACGAGTACTTACACATCATACATTCGGCGCGTAGTTGGCGGTGTCCAGCATCAAACCCGAGACTTTTCAGTCTGGAGTTCGGCGCTATGACCACTAGGCTATCACGGCCACACCAAGTGAGTTTTAGTAATAGCTATTAAAAATATAAAACTATTGACTGTATTTGTTGCTAGCTTTTTTCTAGTAATTCTTGCAGATTTCCTTGTAACCGACTAAGGTTACAAAATTTTTTTTAGTAATTCAAAGGATCACTAAAATTTTTTAGTAGATCGACCCTTTTTTTTACAGTGTATATCCCATAGTGTAGATAACTGGCCAACATAAATACAAACAAACAAAATAACCGCTTCCCTGATGTGCCCGTATGTCATAAGGGCAACAGGTACTTGCCAATCATGATTTGCCCGTAACTCGTACGGACATCCATATTGTAATCATGATTTATTTTTCCCTCCAGAAATTTTTTATTGTAAAATTTCCATTTAATCCGAGCATTTTTCTGTTTCAATTAGGCAAAAGTTTCTGTTTTGAAAAGATTCAAAATTCTGTAAAAGACATGAAAAATAGGCATTATTTGAAAGTGTTTAATTTTATTTTTTTCATATTTCAGTGCGGTAACTTTAGAATAAATTCAATGTTAGGATTATTCAAATGTGTTAGGATAGCTTCAATTTTAGAACTAGTTCCAAAAATAAAAAAAAAATTACAATTGAAAAAAAAAACATCTGAAACCAAAATTGAAAAAGTTAAAATCAGTCCGGTTGCAGAGCATCCTCAGCTATCTTGTACAAAGAATATATATATATATTAAAATACAAGCGAGTAAAATAATTAAATAATTAAATTCGTAAAATCATCCTCCCTTAGACTTATTATAAAAGTTTTCATTTTTCCCAGTGAAAAGTGTTGACTATTAAAGGGGTCTCTTCACTCACTTGAAAATAATTTTGTGCTGTTTCCGAATTTCTCTTTTAAATTATAATTCTCGACGGATCTTTTATATATATATACAGGATAGTTGAGTTCAATCTCTAAGATTTGTATATTTTACTTTTTCGATTGTGTTTAATAACGGTACTTTCCCTCTGAGAATCTGTTTCGAAAGTAAATATTCTTTTATTTAAAGAAAAAAAAAACAATATTGTTTAAAATTTGTATTTAAATTTAAACGAGAAATTCGAAAAACAACCTGCCCGTAGGTTTAACATTAGCAAACGTGAATGAGGCGTCTACTTAAGAATAAGATTCGGGAAAAATGTACAAAGAAGTAAACAGTTTGAACTTTAGAGCAGCTTTAATAAAAGCTATCTCATTATATATATAAAACCCCTCCGTGTATAACGATTCCGGGGTCAACCCATTCACGAGAAAAATAAACTAATTGCAACTGCGTCCACGTTAGGCTTAACTATTCCGTGCCGTTCACAAATATTCTAATTGTTCAACTCTTGGAAATATACATGTAAAAGATTTATTCATTACTCATTTTCTTTAAAATCTACAAAAACTATTTAATTATAATGTTTAAGTTCTAAATAAAACAACCAGCAATTACGGAAAAACAAACGTTAAATTAGGAGAAAAACAAACAATGCTGCCATTCAAGAATGACAAATTCCGTGAATGAATGACTCCGTTGTAACACCACGACTCGCGAATAACTGGGCGCGTTCGGGAGCTAGCGTGCCGCGCTCAGGAGACAGGTACATGGAGTGGACCTTACAGCGGATAGTACTCGGTACTGTGCGCTCATTAACAGACGCGTGTCTCCCAAATACGCCCATTGTTTACTCTTTTTTGTTAACATTTGTTTTCAATCTTACAAAGGGTCTTCTTTTAAGTATTAGCTTAAAAATGGGCCAAAATAGGAATTTTTTAATACATTTTAGATATTTAATAAGATTTTTAATGCATTTTAGATAAAATTGTTTAAGCTTAAAGTGGCTGATTGATCACAGTTGTAATTTTTTATCATCCTTTTAAAAATGCAAACACGTCATTTTGACGGGCTGTCTTCTAGTTATTATATAAATGTCGTGTATAATGTGGCAACATGAGTTTATTTTATGCGAAGCAAAAGCAGAAAGGAAACAGACAAGTTTAGATTTATTATGTTAAAATTTATTGGCATCATCCCACACTTCAAAGGACAAAAAACAGTGGGTAGTGTAAAAAAATACTTTCCAGCTAATGAATCGGCTGGACAACCAGGTTTCTCAGCACATATCCACAGATAAATGATAACTTTTTCATTTGAATGGTAAATGGATACTGACATATTTTGAGAAAGAAAAGTAACACAAAATTATAGGAAAGGAGTAACAGTCTAGTAAAATAAATAACAATATAAATTGTCAACATTATTTTCACTGAGGCGTAAATTTTAGCAGACCTAAATTTATATTAACTTTATATGAGATGTCCGAGATGTTCCGAATATAACAATTAATAATATCATCACATAGAAAATTAATGTCATTTAAATATGTTTTGGTTATTTCTTTTACAATTCTGTTGAAGCATTTATATAGAATCAAGATTATTTTTTGAAATAAATATTCATTTGCTTTACATTTACAACAATATTTTATTCAATAATTCATTTATTAATTAGTTTTATCACCATAATATCAGTTAAAAAATGTGTACATCTTATAAAAGGTAATAAACAGGTATATGATTACTACAAAGTTGATTCTTAACAATTTAGATACAAAACTGCTAAATAAATACTAAACATTTTAACCTAGTTAATATCAATATAAAAGTTTCCTAGAGAATTTTATTTGCATAACCACTAATCCTTAATTTAACTTTTATTTTATTGAATTTTATATGTTAGCTACATGTTGTAAACAGAGTTGATAATAAAATGTGTATTTTTTTAAAGTAAGTCATATTAATTAATTTATAGGCATAAAGAATTTTAATATTGTGCAATAAACAATTATTTATAAAATAGATCAAATTCTGTGCATAGTTAATCCATTAAGAAATTTTCAAAAAAAGAGGAAGATTTCCCATCTAAATGATATATTTAATTTTCAAAATCAAAGGTGCATCAAATTGGATTTTGTTTCATTTATTCTGGCTACTATATAAAAAAAAAATTAATAGTCCAACAAATCTATCAAACATTCATATGGCTAAAAATAATAAATATACTAATAGATCAAAAATTGCCTTTCACTAAACACCCCCCCCCCCCCAAAAAAAAAAAAAAAAAAAAATCTGTAAAGAATAAGCATTTATGTTAATTGAAGAAATACATATACCTATCTCTTGCAAAATTACTTTAAATCTAAATTTTAGAAGAATATATATATATATTAGGGTGGAGCGAAAAAAAATTTTTTTTGAAAATCAAAAACGGGTAGGTGCCAAAAGTTGCCTTTATACTAGTACATCAACTGTGTGAAATTTTACCGCTGAAAAAAAATGGCTTGAGTCTGCGCTTTTGCTCCAAAAATCGAAATTTTGGGTAAAATTTGTCATTTTTTGACATTTTTTCAAAAAAATTAAAAAATTCCTACAGAGCTGGTTAGTATTTAAAAGTGTTGCTTAGACCTTTAAATTTATCTGCTTAACATATTTAAACTATAAAACAATATGTTTATTCCCTATAGCTGGAGCAAAACAGACAACTTTTAGTAAGAAAACAGCATTACCACTCTATTGGGTCATACAACGAATTATTGTTTTTAATACAGCTCTTGTTTTCATAACTACCTTGGACATGCGTCGTGGAGGTGGCTATATTTCCTATACCACCCGGCCCAACTATTCGATCATCTTAGTACAGTGTTTTATTTATACATTGATTTGTGATTTTCTTTATAAAAATTTGGCATGTTTTCGATGCTTCCACTTTGTTCATATGTTCTTTGCATCCACATGCTGCTGTAACTATCTTCATGTATATTTTTACAGTTTATACAAAAAAAATGACAAGCAGAGTAATGTACGGGGATATTATTAAAGGAATCTATTCGGCCATCTATTATAAAATCGACTATTATCTAATCGACTATAAGTACTCATTTAAAATTAGGAGAATTTTATTTGTCACTGTGAGCCATTTTGCATGGGGTAAGCTTAGAATTGTGTATAATATTGTATCATTCGCTACTTCATCTCCAGTGAATTTCCTCTGCGCAATTATTTGAGAAGTCGATATAAAACGTTCTAAGCTACATGGATTCACCGGATCAATAAGGAAAATCTTTGTCTGCGTACTATTCACTTCCTATTGCAATTTTTTTATAAAATAGAGAATAATTTTTAAAAATTATTTTCTCAAATTGAGAAAAAGATACTCAGAACAAACTAGAAATTTCTGTCGGAGATTGCAAAGCTAATTCATAAGGAAAGCTATTTCTCAGAAAGAATGGGGAATAGGAATTTAGAAAACATCTCACACAAAAGACAGCTCATAAAGTTAATAAAATTTTCCGCTTTATATAAGCACAGATTGTCAATCAGCGTTTATATGTTCACTCACAAAATGTATAATCCAAGTTTATACCGCGGGATGTTTTATACCAAATGTACTACACATTTAAATAATAGATCTAAAATCTTATTAGAAATTACTAGACTACGGAACAACACAGGAAACGACATAAAGCATACTAAAACTTCTTTAGAAATGTTGTTGTTTTACAACAAGTAGTTTTTGCAAATTTTGTTTGCAATCCTCTGTGACAATCGTTATAATATTAAACAGCTAGCTTCTCAGCATATATTCAATGTAATAGGTTCAATAAATGATGACATACTAGAAATTAAATTAATACAATCAATTTTTAGGCAAATCATTGCATATAAAATGTAATTGATTGAAAGAATGCTGTGATAACAAAACTTCCAATCATAATGTACTAATTGCATGAAATTTTAATAAAGATAATAGACTGCTGAATAGGTTCAATTAAGAACATACCCAATACATTTCTCAGCTTCTCTTCTGTTATACATGGTATAAAGATATACCATGTAAATACCATGGTAATACATATACCATGGTAAAATATACGTGCAGCAGGTCACATCAGCATGATCCAAATCATCCAAAGTCAGTGAATATAAAGAAGATATAAATTACTTTGATATATAAAAAACTTATACTCGTCTTCGGGAAAAAAATAACAATTCAATACATAAATAAAACACTGGGCCTAGATGATTGGATGGTTGAGACGGGTGGGATAATGCAACCACCTCTATGAGTTATATACACAGTAGTTTTGAAAGCAACTAGGTAAGAAATGCATTCAAAACAACATTTCGTTGTATGCTCTAATAGAGAGGTTAACGCTGATTTTTCACAAAAAGTTGTCAGATTTGCTCCAATTATACAGACTACAGATATTGTTTTATAGTTTAAATATGTTAAGCAGATAAATATAAAGATCTAAGCAACACTTTTAAATACTAACCAGCTCTGTAGGAATTTTTTAATTTTTTTGAAAAAATGTCAAAAAATGACAAATTTTACCCAAAATTTCGATTTTTGGAGCAAAAGCGCAGACTCAAGCCATTTTTTTTCAGCGGTAAAATTTCACACAGTTGATGTACTAGTATAAAGGCAACTTTTGGCACCTACCCGTTTTTGATTTTCAAAAAAAAAATTTTTTCGCTCCACCCTAATATATATATATATATATATATATATATATATATATATATATACATATATGTATATAAGTAATTTAGAATACAGAAATTTTTTTTCAAAAACATAAATTTTAGTTAGAATCCACCCTGAAAAATTAAATCAATGCTTTTAACTAAACAAGAAACAAAGAATCTGAAGTGCGAATGTAAATTTAAAAAATGCCAACACAATATCTGTGGGATAATCTCATCCATGGAAAACCTATGATCACTTATTGTCTAAAACAACAATCAAAATGTAGTTTTCACTATCAAAAAATACATGTCTAATATTGATATACTTTTTGCTTATTAATTAATTAATAATTATCTTTTAAAATTTTAAATATTTTAGAATGAACATGTCTAATAATTTTGTGCAAAGGAAAATTTAATTGCCTTTTTAAAAAACACTTAAAATTAAGAAAAATATTTTTTGGAAAAGCTCTTGTTGACACAGGGGCTCTCTTTTTGGATGATGATGATGAAACTTCAATAATTATGTTAGGTAATTGTCTATATAATTTTTCCTATGGTTTAAAAGGGAATTTTGTAATCGGCTGAAGAAAAACCTGCTTTCCTGTAGCCAGAATTTTACCATCATGTAAACTAATGGATACAAAATTTCCCTTTTAAATACATATCAGAGTTCTTTGGCAGAAAAGGATAATTATAAAAGCTGTCATAGAAAACATAAGAACTAAATAATATTGCACAATATAAAATTTTCTGACAGACACCAAAAATATCACATTATCCATCTGAGAATAATTTAAAATTTGCATGAAAAAATAAATAAATAATTTATAAAAAGTACTGAACTGATTTTCTTGAAAATAAATCTTTAAAAAATCAATCACATAGTTTTGGAATAATTGGTTACTATACATAAAAAAAATAGATATGCAACAAATTGAAAACGTCCCATATATATATATATATATATATATATATATATATATATAAATGTTAGTTAAATACATATATATGCAATGAATCTACCATGTCTTATTTTACTAGTTTATTGTAACAATTGTCTCTCCTTTATGTTTTAATAAAAAGAAGCTTGGAAAAATTCACACGATTAGATGCCTTTATGACAGATTACAAAAGAAACAAGTTTAAAACATTTCTTTTTACTTTTTCTACTCAATAAGTATAAGCTAATGGAGATAATTATTCAAAATTTTTTATTTAATAAGTTCCTTAAAATTATTATTTGGCTGAATTCATCTATGAATTACCCACTCATTTTTCTTTAAAATTTATTTATACATGTAGCATATTACGTCCAAATTTCTGAGGAAAGTTAGCTAACAATCCCTTCCCTCTTTCTTTCATGTTTTCCTTTGATAAACAGGGGGTTTCATGTGGTTTTCACCATACTTAGAGAAGAAACATATAATTTTTAGAAAAAATTATTATTTTGTAAGTTTTGTTCAACTATGCAGCAATTATAATTTAAGATAACAATTAACAATTTAATTATAATTTAAAATATTCCCCAACCAAACTATTGAAAATCTTTTCAGCCTGATTAAGCTTCAAAGAAAAAGTATTAATTAATTTAAAATATTTTCACTCAATTTTCATTTATATTGTGAGTCTGGCTTAGACATGCAGGAAGACTATTATTCACATAAAAGCTTAAAAAAGAGAATATTACATGGAATCATCATTTACATAAAATTTTGCAGATTAATAAAATACCAAAAATATAAAATATCCTTGAAGTAATAATTCTCAAAAATAAGCAAGAAAAGCTAATTTAAAGATTTTGTGAAAACTAATCTTGGACAATTCTACAAAAGAGTCTTGTTTGGGAGAGGGAAAATAAATTAATAATGTAGTACAATGTCTTTATTTTTATTTATTTATTTATTTTTTTTTCTGGAAGGGGGTTCTGTAGCTCCAGGGGGAGGGGGGGATTTGCACTTTTTGACCTTTGAAAATACAAAATATCAAATTTGCTGGGAAAGAGACATTCCAATGCTCTGGAAAATGGGGGGGGGGGGGGGGGAGATGTCCCCTTGAAATCAACCTTTTTAAAAAATGTGATTGAAAAAATGATATTTTTATGCGTTATAAAATATTCCTAGTAATTTATAAAATATATTGTAAATTGCTGTTCACAAACTAAGTTAAGTACCATTATTGTCTTTGTAAAGTTGTAATGTTACATCAGTTTTAATTAGTTAGCTTTGATAATTTTAACCTTTCAATGAAGGCAGAAAATATGTCTGTCAGACTGTCTATTTTATGTTACATTACTTATAGAATTTTGAAATGCAATTTTTAGGGCTACAATAGAAATTAAAATTATCTGCAGATATTTGAGTATTAATTCTTAGTAAGGAATACTTTAAGTTATAATAATTTGAAAACAATAATCAGCGATCAAGTGTTATGTCAGTTACGATGGAAATGTGTCTTTGTTCATTCAAAAGAAAAAGTGACACAAAATTTACATAATAGTTGCAAATGTATACTAGAGGATTAAAGTTTTGAACTTGAATACCTGATTTGGTAATTTTACAAAAGAAAAATGTATAATTGTTTTCCAAAGAAAATCATTTTAAAGAAAGAAAAATTAATAGATATTTGTTGAAATGATCGCACTAATTTATTTTTATTATGTCTTCAAATTAGTAATTATAGATTACTAATTTAGAAAGATTACTGATTTAGAAATTACTGATTCACAAAGATTACTAATTTACAGATTACTAATTTACAAAGATTATTAATTTACAGATTACTAATTTACAAAGATTATTAATTTATAGATTACTTATTTATGTATTTAAATATGAAAATATTTGACCAATTTTACTTTTAAATTTGTTTGCAAATCAAACTATAAGCTTATAAACTTGAAACTTCAAACTGTGTCTCATCAGAAAAAGGAGAGAGGGCCCCATTAAATATTTTATATTATTTATGCAGCTCAATTGTTTAGGAATCATCATCATATATACCTATTCATCATTTAAGAATATCGGAGGATGATGTCAAATGAATACAACTTTATATGGACAGTTAGTTTTATTAAAACCTCAGTGAAAGTAATATTTTACATAACTGTACAAAATAAAAGAATAGAGATGAAATATTTGGGACAAGTTGTTTGGACATGAATAATTAGCACGATCACCTTGATTCAAAAATAATTTGTAATTATTACTCTAAAAAATTTTAATTAAAAATACCATTAAGTTTAAAGACCAGTGTTTTAAAAAGCCATGTGTGTTATGGTAATAAGATAATAAATTATATTTTTTTTCTTACTGTATAAAATTTTAAATGTAATATTATTATGATTAGAATTAAAGGTATTATTTAACAGAATGAAACCATTTTTTACAGATGGCTTCTTGAATGTTATGTTGGATTGTTTTGCTAATTAACAAATGTTTGAAAATAATTTAAAATACACTTAATATAATCGAAAAACCAATCTCATAGTTTCCTTTCCCCTTTTTCCCTTAAAAAAGAAGAAAAATCTAATTTAACTGATGTTATTTTATGAAGATTCTAAAACATGCATGAAAAACAAGATAATGATTCTCTGTATGGCCACTGTAAGAGGGAAACAAAAGGTTTGTGCTTACTTAACAATGACTTTCAGATAGATAAATAAATGAACAAACTTTTTTAAAATGTAATTTTCATGAATAATGAAAAAAAAAAAAAGAATGAAAAAAAAAAACCACAATCCTTAAACCTCAAAACAGTATTCCAAACAGATTAGCATAATTGCTTAGTAGTACCTTCTGTATAAAGAATGTGCAATCTTATACAGAATTAAATAATTTTATATTAAAATTTGATAGAATGAGCAAAATAAAAAAATAAAAATAAAAATCTAAAAAAGTGGAAAAAACTTGTTTATTCCATTTAAAAAATAAATATTTTCATATTGAAGAATTCCAGAAAACCAGTGATTATTAATATTATTTCACTTGTAGTTTACTTTTGTTTCATAAGCATTAATTAATATATAATTTTAGTTTAGTTTATGTAAATGAACACTAACATAAATAGGGATCTCGTTGCTGAGTTAAAACATTGTTTTTTTTTTTTTTTTTTTTTTTTTTTTGAAATGTTGATTTTTAAAACTGGTATTCGTAAAAAGTACATTTTCTAATAATGTTAAATAAAGCATTAGCAATGAAGTATTATTGAATAAATTTAAATACCTTAATGTTTCAAGACACATCTATATTCAAACATAAATATTAAAATAAATAAATAGCACTGGTGATTTTGCTATACATGATATATTTGGCGAGAAAAATAAAATCAAAGTCCCCCACTCTTTACTTTTGTAAGCACTTTAAATACTAATTGCTCTGAATATTAACTATTTTATTTCATAACAGCATATTCTATAAATAATATGAGGTTTATTACTTGAAAATAATGACAGTAGAAATCTAACAAAAAAAAAAAGTAAGAAATCTTTATTTTATTATTTTTGAAGCTGATTCATAATGTTAATCAGTTTATTGACTGTGAATGATATAGTTTAATAGAAATAAGAAACATGAACTAGTGTATAGAATTGCATTTTCATATAACTCTGTATTTATTTGCTTACTGATAATTTCAATGCTTTTTTTTTTTTTTTTAAGCAATACATTTCAAGGTCTTAATGTTACTTACTACATACTTTCAAATCCTCCTTATTATATTTCACTAAATAAATTACATTTTAATTAAATTTCTTTTGATTAATAAATATTTTACTGAATCTTAAAATTGGTAATTATAAAGCATAAAAACATTTTAAATACATAAAGTAACTTTTTTATTATTATCTGAAAAAAGGTGATCGTGTCAACAATTGCATAATTATTTTATTTACATACAGATGAAATAATTTGATAATTTCTACAATATTTATATAATTAATCTTTAATTTTTAAATATAATTATACAATATCTTTTTTAACATCTTGTAGGTACTGAAAAAATATTATCATCTACCACCTCCTAGCATAACAGACTATAAAAAACAGCATTGCTACACCATACTAAAAACCCTGTTTAAAAAGCAGATAATCTGCTCATACTTAAATCATATAGCAGAAAAAGTAACCATTATATAATTACACAGGCCTACAAATTTATTTTTTTTTTCTCCATTGTTCTGGGTATTTCTAAAAAATATCTATGTGCTGAGTTTAAAAATATCCAATTTTTCGTCTCTCAGGTAAAGTTTTCCCACAAGGTGAGGGTGAAGAATTAGGGTAGCCACACAGAATACCTGAGAGTCAGAAAACGATTGGTCCAGGTGACAGCATCATGCTCTAGGAACCAATTTTAGCACTGACCATTTTGCTACATATGATAGATTCGAAGTGCAGATAATTAAACTGTGAATCAACTGGTACTTTGGTAAAAGGGAGAAGTTGTATGGAACACTGCACACCTTGTTATAATGTGAAAAGAATGGCAACCTCATCACTGATGTCAAGGTCATCATCAGTAATCATATTCATTTCACATTTTAACAAGCTGTGTGATGTTGTATAGGTTCTCCTCCACTTACTTTTGTGCCTGCTGACTAGCAGTTTCATTACCTTACTTTTCTTAATCTATCATATAAACCAAAAATAATTTTAACTGAAATTAGTTTTCAAAAATGTGAAGTTGCTTTCTGTACTATTTATTGAAAAAGTTTTTACAAATAATCTGGATCTTAACTTTTCTTTTTTTGCTTATGTTTACCATAGCTGTTAAATAGTTCAAAAATATTGTAATTTTTTTTTTTTTTTTTTTTTTTTTTTTTAATTCATTTCAACAAAAGAAGCCATCTTCTTCTTCCTCTTATTCTTCTTCATTCTTTAGAGTTTTTTGTTTTGAGGACAGCTTATGGCAACTTCCTATGCAAAAATCAGAAATAGCCTTGTATGATATTTAATGATTTTTAATGTTTTTAAGACAAAATTTATAATTGATTTGTTAAAAATTCTGATGTCATTGACTTATTTTTTTGTTTACCAACCAGTTGGAAAATTGCCGATTTTTATCAAAAATGCATCAAAAGGAAATTTATAAATATGTTTTCAGAAATCAGCTTGAGAAATAGATCAGAAACATCCTTTAATTTAAAGAAAAAAAATTCCATTGTAGGCCTGTGTTATTAAAGTTATAATAAACAGAGGGATGTTCACACTCCAGATTTCACAGTTCTAAAAACAGGTGCAAATATTTCACAAAATTATGTACATGGAAAAAAAAAGAGGTTTGGATGTTACAAAAGGAAGAAACAGGTATGTGTATACAGGAAAATAAGGTATGTAATATGCTATTTTTCTTTTCCTGCTAATCTAAATTTAAAATGTAAAGGAAGTTAAGAAAAATCATAGTACAGTTTCTAAAAAATAAAAAAAAATCACAATATGTCAGATTTATAGTTCTTGATGTGCAATTTTTGACACATCAAGTATAATTCGGTTAATACTGACATTAATTTCTATTTCAATAAATCAAAATCAGCCACTTTTTAATCCTTCATAAGTACATTATGAAAAATATTGAATGTACATTATGAAAAATATTTTTTGATTGATTCTAGTTTATTTTATTCGTGATGCCTAACTTTAAAATTAATTTTCTTATAAAATTATTTTTTTTTTTAGAATATGTAATTAATTACAGATAACTGACTTATGTTAGAAGAAACATTGGTGAATTTCTTCAGGATAAAATGATGCTTTATTTATAATAATATGGAGCAAAAAAATTTATTGGGACATAAAATAAATATTTAAAAAAACCTTCCAGAATTAAAAAAAATTTCAGTGCACATTTATTTTTTCACAAACTAAAACAGTAACACTATTAAATCTTTGCATTTTCACTGATATCCAACTTTCTTACCAATAACAGAAGATTCTTATAATTAGTGTTTTTTTCTTTTTTTTTTTCCTATAACTTTTGGGTATTATAAAAGTTACAAGGAGCCTCTTTTTCTTCTTTACTTAACCCTTCAATCGTCACATTCAAGGGCAAATTGCACATAAAATGAAAAATGCAACAATTAAGTGGTTAAAAAAAAGGCAATTTTTGAATGCAATCTTTACAGCATTTATTATGTTCTCAAGCTAAATTAAAAAAAATAATCACATAAAGACTCTTTATTATTCATTTAAATAATTGCTATATTTAATTTTATAAAATGTGTTTAAAATTCCAAGAAGAATTCAATTAAATATTTCACCTATTTTGATTTATGATCTTCAGTTAAAGGATGTAAAAGAAATTTTGGATTTTAAAAGAAATTAAACATGAATGATACATTGTGAAAGAAGTTTATATATTAAATATTCTTTTGTATATATATCTTATTAATTTTTGCACATTATGATATTTTTTTTAAGTAATTATAAATTCGCACTAATTTTAATGGTTAAAAAAAAAAATAACAAATGCAAAAAGTAGAATTTATTATAATAAATTAACAAGTAGAAACTAAAAAAGCTTTCATGCAATTTAGAAAAATTTATAGCAGTTGATCATATCTTTGAAAGTAGACCCAAGTGGACAGTCTCTTTCCAACTTCCATTAAAAATTTCCTTTACAAAATAAGTACAAAACTTCTATTATTATATTACCTTTGCTAATATTAAATTATTTATCACCAAAATAGTTCTTTGCTTTTTCAAATCATTGCTAACTTTTCAAAGCCTTCAAGATGCAAACATCCCTACTTAAAAGTAACACAGATTCGTATAAGCAAGGTGATGCCACTTAGATGTGTGGAATAGTTTTAGTGTTGTGGTAAGATATTGTTGAATTAGGATTTATTTATAACATGAAGTAAAATTCCAAGACAGATAACATGCAAGATACTAGCATAAAATTATTATTTTAAAATGTTCAATACATACTTAACATGTATGGGAAAAATAAACATTTACATATGTTATTTTTTTAAGTATGATTTATAATATTTATGAAATATCATGCTTGAAACTTCTTGGAGAAACAAGAATATTGATTCTGGATATGAACCATATAAAGATTTTATTTGAAGACAATTTTAACAGATGAAAGTAACACAATTTCATTCTTTTATTTTTTTAAGTAAAAAAATTTTACTTGAAAATTTAGGCAATAATAAATTTATTAACAATATGAAAACTTTTTTTTTCTAATTTTATAATTGCTTTTTTTACACAAAGACAGTTGTCAACATCAATATTTTTTTTAATGACTTCAATATTCTGGAAGTATCTTTAACTAAAGATGGAACATAAGAACAACAATAAAAAATAATTTATATATCACATATTGAGAGAAAAAATTATGATAATTTGGGCATTTTCAAGATAACTGAGGAGAAACAAATACTTTAGAAATATAATACATGAATTAAAATACATAAATGAGCACTTGAACTATTTTTACCAGTTTATTTTCTGTTTTATTATTATATTGGATAATGCTTCTTGCTTCATCAGATGAGTATGTTAACAAAAAAGTATCATTTTAGTGCACAGCTGTTATGTTATTAACTACTTCAGATAATTCCTTGTGGGCATTAATTTAATCTTAATATCTTTCAAGATAATTATAAATTAATAAATAATGAAGAACCAAGAATATGTTCACAACAATTCATTAGTCTTTATTATACATTGGTCATTGACAGTGAGTGCTATTAGACTGAAGAGAAAATAATAATTATTCTTTGATTGTGTTTTAATCTATTTGAGCTTGATTTTTTTTTCTTTCTCTGTACTCTTTTTAATCATAACTAATATACAAATAATAAAATAATTATTAAAATATACAAATCCATACATCATGTTTATAGAATATGTAAATAATCATAAAAAATCGAAAACAAAATATATCAAAAAATATATATATAATTTTCAAAAAATCTAAGTGTTCCAAATTTGTGATGTTATGCATAAATGGCTTTAAAATAGGAAGGAGGAGGACAAAAAATCAAGTAATGTTTTTCAAATTTTCTGTATGTGACATGAAATACAATAATACAAAAAGTTAAATGTGATTATCACATAATTACAGCCTCAGGGGCTGCAGATAAACATAATCTACAGCATGCACAATATACAAACAAAAATGCATTAGTTTAAGTGATTTTTTTTTTTTTTTTTTTTTTTTTTTTTTAGGAGAGGTAGATAAAAGAAATACGTATGGCATAAACTTTTCTTGAAAAAAAAAATTTTTTTTAATGTGATGATAGAGCTAAAATTAAATGATTAGACTCATACTATGAAATGATTATGAGGTAATTTGTTTAACCTGAGAAATCAAGGTTTGAAATTTTTTTCATCAAGGCCTTAAGATCAATTTGTAGTACCAAGGATAGGATCAGAGCCATTCTGAGTTTTTTAAACTAATGAAAAGCTGGATGTCATTTAAATGTAACTGTATGTTAACAAAAGTTCAACATTTGTAAAATTTTCATAAAAAAATATTTCACTTAAAAATAATAATACAGTTGAAAAATATTTTCTTATTTGAACTTAAGCCCTAAAATTAATTAAGATCACATTGAGCAATATTTTAGCTTATCTTTAATACATTTTCTGATAAAGAATATACAGATTAATGATTGATCATTGTTTACTTTTTAATGAATCATTAGATAGACAAATCAATATTTTTGAACATATTCTTAGCTAAACAGTGAGAATATAAGAAAAAAAGAATGCCCCCAAGGAAATCTGAGTGCTGTAAAAGCAGCACATGGTAGTGTTGACAAAAACATGAACATAAATTTTATTTTCTTAATTCTTGTTATGCAGGCAAAACTATCCACAAGACTAAACACACATGGAAGAGCACATCATTTCATTATTAACTCAGAAGTGTGATAATGCACTATAATGTAAAAGAGGTGAGATTGTATTTCAAAAAACTGACAAAAACATGCACATAATTTAAAATGTTTTATAACAATTTTGCTGCATTTCAATTTTTATATTTGTTTTGTAATGTAAAGATACATTACAGCCACAGTGATATCTTTAAGTACATTTTAATGCTATATAAATCTCACTTTTATACATTTTTCCAAGAGTTTCTCATCAGCAGCAGATGCTATCAAAGCACCCAAATAAAAATTAAGTATCAAATTAAAAAATTGCTATTCAAAAAGATTCTTTCCACAAAAGGGTTTCAAATGTGCATGGCATTGACAAAAGGAGGTGGCACGGAGTTAAATTTCTCAAAATGCAAAAGTTCTTGCAAATCTAAAATCCCACATTTTGAAGGCTTTTCTGCAGTGACTAAACACCAACCATGCATGTGTGACGTCTACTGTAACTGAGTTCACTTTTGAAGTTCAAAATTAAAAAACACAGTCAGAAGCAAAAAACTATAATTTATATATATAGATATTTACATAAGTTTCCATTAGCACTGGTCATTCCCAGTACTAGTAGTATAAAATGGCTTGATCACAAGGTATGAGAATGTATTCTCCAGTGACTTTAGAATATCACTTTTCAGTCCTCCATGAGGAAATCGTCAGTTTGTAAACTACTTCAGTTCAAACGTATAGTAGTACACATCTGTACAAAGAGAGATTTAGCATTTCTTCACAGAAATGCATAGGAATGGGGGAGCGCTTTGAAAGTTAAATGTTCTTCTAACATAATGATGCTTCACCACCACTTATTGTGTATGCAACAGTCTCTAATTTGTGAGCCAAGTGCTGTGATTGGCAAATGGGATCCATATCTAGTGCTTCAAATATCTGAAATGAAAATAAACGTTAATTAAACAAGTACCTTTCTCTTTTATTTAAAATAAAATCACAATAAAGGCAATAATAGTTGATAATCTAATTCAGCTAAGTTTAACTGAAAATTGATATAAATAAGACCTATTGCATACAATTTAAATATATCAAGGGATTTAATAATTATTGGATGCCAGTTATAGTACCCTTATTAATAGTTATATATCATATATTTGGTATCTTTTCTAGTTTTATTGTCTCAGATAGCCCAAGTATTGCATTTTTTAGCTTCTTATGACCGATTTGACTTTATCTACATACAGTGATCAAATCATACATGTTTTTTATGGAATTTAAGGTAATTTAGGTCTTGGTTCTACAAATATATCACTTCAATATTTTCCAATATTTCTATGATATTAAGTGTTTTACTCAAAATGAATTTAACAAAATTGGTCTCCTCTCAAAAAGAAATTTAATAAAATGGGGCCCTTCACAAAATTCCTTTTGATAAAACAAGCTCTCTCACAAGATTCCTTTTGATAAAATATGTTTCTTTTAATAATATAGGCTTCTTTACAAAACTACTTTTAAGAAAATAGACACCTTCACAAAAATCCTTTCCATAAAAACTTACTACTATTTGTTATTTTTACTTTGTTAGGTTTTAGAATATGTGACTTGTAAATAAAAACCACTTCACCAGAAATGAAAACTTTATTAACAAGAACTAATTTTTAAACACTTTTGCTAAATGCTTGGTTTGAATTTGAGTAATTAGATTTCAACTTTCATTACATTATTATCATTATTGTAAATTATATACAATAAAACTTTCAAAAATAACTTATATTTTTCACAAAAAAAAAAAAAAAAAAAATGCATTGATTTTTGTAATATTTGGATAATTTCAAAAGATGATAAACAATTATGATAAAAATTATAATTTTAATTTGAATGATAAGCATTAATACAATAAAAAAAATTTAACAACATATTCTTACTTGATTTCCATATCTTGAGACATATATATACAATTCTTTTAAGGCATTTACACTATCTACTTCCCCAGAATGTGCCTAAAATAATTTGAAAAACAAAATTAAATAAGCTTGCAGCAGTAAATGTCAAGATGTAAATGTAACCAAACAAAATTATTATACAATGATGATAATAAATAAATAAACACTATCAGTTTATGACATTCACGAATACATTCTAATTTTGTTTACAAACATTGGTTATTGCATTATGAACAATGTTCATTATGTAAATTAAAAAATCAAAGAAAATAACAATATATGGTAAGCCACAAAACAATAAAAAGATACTATATATGTTTTATTTTATCCTTAATTTGTCAGAAAAAAATAAAGATAGACTTTTCACAGAAAATTATGTATTTCTAACAATGTCTAACATATTCAAAAAGCGTTTATGAATTTTGTTTGTCTGCCTATACTCAAATTAATATAAATGTACATGGATTGTGGTGTAACTGATGTATATTATTGAGGTTTATTATGGTATGGTCAGTATTGATATTATGGTCATATTTATAATTTGTATGGACATTCAAAATATTCTGTTACATTATCGTCTAAGGGAAAAATAGTTTGTGGTGCTTTTAAATAATATTACACTATTTCAATTATTCTGAAATCAATATATATCACTAATGTGGACTACAAGAGACATAGAATAACTTATGCAAAGCATTCATTGTTCATTTACGGGGATACACAGGAAATTCGGTTACAGTACTGTCTATCATCAAACAATAATTGCTGGAAGTGAATTTTCAATTGTTGTATATGTTTTCAAATTTACTTATTCTTTGTCAGTTATTCGATGTGTATAAATTCTACAGATCATATATCAGCGCAAAAGATCTCAAGTACATTAGATTAATTTTAAATACGATTATTCAATCGGTAAATTAATTATGATAGATGCAAATTTTTCCATTATTCATTTTTGGATGAAAAAAGTCTGGGCCAGGATTCGAACCAGGGATGTATTGGATGAAGCCGCCAATGGTCTTCCAACTGAGCCATCCCAGACACTGGAGGACTATTTCACCCAATTTACCTCAATGATCACTCAAGTACATTTCTCTTTATTCACAGAAGTTGCTGAAGAGGCAATTTCAACCATGCAATGTGTTTCCTAACTGAGCAAAGTTTTAACATTATGTAGTTCATACAAATCCATAGATAATATATAAGGCTTTACAAATGAATATTTTTCTGACTATTGATGATAATTCCTGAAATAGGTTTTCAACTCTGCTAAATGTTTTTTTCTAAATCCTTTACGTTAGACATCACCTTTCACCTTGAGTAATGAAGTATTCATCTGAAACAGAAATCCTATACAATTCTGGGAAAAAAAAAAAAAAAAAAATCAAGATTTTCCTAGGTTTTCTCTTTCTGAATAAAAGTCCAATACATGTTGTTATAAAAACCTCCACAATGGGTAACTTTAGTATAGTCTACTAGGAATTCTGTGGAGGTATAGTTGAAAAATGTTGTATATTCTATGATTGATGCATTGTTTTTCTTTCATATTTAGATTTATGTTTAATAATAAGCTTAGGTGGTCATCTTCATATTAAAAGAAAACTTTGAAAATTTCAATGTGAACACTTAATTTTGGATTCATATATAGATTTTTTGGTAAATTTGCTTATGTTAATGACTGAAATAACAAAGTTGTTCAGCTCAGCAACTTAAAAATTATGAAGGCTTAATGTTTTGAACCTCCAATATTGATTATAATTTTAATAATTGTAAAACAGATTGCAATGCAATGCAGATACTTTAATAGGCATAAATCAAAAGCCATTTGACAAAATGAGCTGCAATTTTAAGTTCTATATTTCAAGCGTCAAGAAATGAATTTCTGTCAAAAATTCATGGATTTTCTATTCATATTTTTCCATTAGAAATTTAATTACAAAATACATATTATTTTCCTATTTATATAAAAACATAAGTGATATAGTTTTTAATAAATGTCTAAATTAATAGAATACAAAGAAGTGAATATAATGTGTCATTAAGATAAATTGCAAGAATGAAAGACTAAGCCAATTAAACATTAATATAGAGCAATCTTAGGCATATTTAATAACTATAAGAACAAATTAGTGAATCATGGACATATAAATTCTTGTTAAAATCATTAATAGCTAATCATTAGAAAGCTGTGCAAATTTTACTTTCATATATGATATTTTTCAATTTTAACTTCCAAAAGGGGGGAAAAAACCTTGGAAAATTTGCCTTGTATATCATTAATATAGTAAAAGATCTTTATAACACAATTCTCTCTATATAATGAGCAATGTCTCAGACATAAATAATGAATTTTGCAGTTAAGAAACACCTACATCATTGCATCAAAACGAAAAATTGCTAATCTCTAGAGAGCTAAATTTGATATATTAGTACTTCATTAGTTTTTCATTCAGAGCTTTTTAATAAAAAAATTGCAATCAATACAATTTCTGAAGGAATGCAAGTATAAAAGTACTCTATTATTACATTTCGATTATCAATAATAATATTATTATTACATACCATTGACAGCATCTGTAGAGATACACACATTTCTTGTTCTGTAACTGGTGGTAAATTTGCTACATCTTGGTAAAACCTGTTTACCATCTTCCTATATGTAGGAATATCCCGAGCAAATAAAAGTTTATTGGATGGAGAATCCTAAAAATTAATGAGAAACATTTAATGCAAAATAAATAAATACTGGTGTTATTTAAAAATAGCTTTATACTTTAATAAATAAAACTTCAAATTCCACATTCTTTTGTAGATTAAAATAAATAAATAAAATTTTCTTATATTCTAAAACAAATATTTAAAAATCAAAGAGGAGTTTTGAAAAAACTATTACAGTCATATTGTATTTACTTGAAGGAAAAAACTATAATAGTAATTTTAAATTATCTGTTCAAATTTGTAGCAACTCAGCAAAAGCACTGTTCATGAATTAGCAAGGAAGTTCTTGAATGTACTAGAATGCAGTGTCTGAAATGTATGAATATTTTTTTTTAAGTTGAATACTAAAGGGAAGGCAAAATTTTAAAATAAACTCCAAAGGAGATAATGTAGTTAAGATGAATATATTTGTACAAAAACTCTGCATTACAAATACAATCCATTTATAAAAAAAAAAAAAAAAAAAAATGTAGGGTATCTCACAACAAGCTGAACCCAGATTTTCATTCCCTTGTAACACTAAAGAATTTAGAAGATATTTCATGAGATTAACTTTGCTCTGTGTGATATGCGAAGGTATTGAAAATAACTGAGTTTTGGTCAATGATACAGTACATGTACTATCATCTGCATTTTGAGTAATAGAACCATTAACTCTATATTGTTTGGATGTCAATGATGGACATTTCCAAAATGTCTCATCATATTTCACTGAGAGTGAAATAAAGTTTTGTTGAGAAAAATTATTAGACTGTCTTTATTATTGTTGTTACAAACAAAAAATCAAATTTGTTTTGGAATGAGGTGCGTTACTTTAGACTGAATAAATAGATTTTAACTGTGATTTCCTTTGCAAAAACAGTTTCCTTTGGTACCTATTATCATTCTTGAAAGTTTGTTAATATTTGTTTAGAAACATCCTATTTATGAAAAAGCAAAAGCATTTCAGATTATTAAAAAAATGTAGGGTATCTCACAACAAGCTGAACCCAGATTTTCATTCCCTTGTAACAATAAAGAAGTTAGAAGATTTTTCATGAGATTAACTTTGCTCTGAGTGATATGTGAAGGTATTGAAAGTAACTGAGTTTTGGTCAATGATACAATACATGTACTTCATCTGCATTTTGAGTAATAGAACCATTAACTCTATATTGTTTGGATGTCAATGATGGACATTTCCAAAATGTCTCATCATATTTCACTGAGAGTGAAATAAAGTTTTGTTGAGAAAAATTATTAGACTGTCTTTATTATTGTTGTTACAAACAAAAAATCAAATTTGTTTTGGAATGAGATGCATTACTTTAGACTGAATAAAGAGATTTTAACTGTGATTTCCTTTGCAAAAACAGTGTCCTTTGGTACCTATTATCATTCTTGAAAGTTTGTTAAAATTTGTTTAGAAACACCCTATTTATGAAAAAGCAAAAGCATTCCAGATTATTAATAGGCAATATTCAAGAACTTGGATCTATACATTTTTAATTCCTATGAATATCGTGAATAATTAATTTCTTTAAGAGGTTGCTTCATTCACCTCAAAACATCTGCTTGTTAATGTAAATCCTATGGAAGAATATTTTAAATATTTTGCTTGAATTTCAACATTTTATGTCATTTGTAACATTTTCTCATTTTATATCAATGTCGAACATCAATCCAAATGCACATTTAATTAAACGGAGATGAGAATTTAAAGTTATTATAAATTCATTGTTTATGGGTATGTCATGATTTTTAAACTGCATGATATAATTTAAGAATATCATTCTAATATACATATAAAATTAAAATATATTAGATGGAAAAAATAATAACATTATTATGTATAGAGCATAAAATACTACTATATATATATATTTTTTTTAAACTTTATAAATTCCATTTGTTCATAAAGTATACTTTATGCAACAATATTTGACATGTTAAGAGATCTGTTGCAGTAGCTTGTTGTAGGTAGGCCCTGAGAGAAGCAAATGCACTGAGTGAAAATATTTGTAGGGATGCCAAAAAAATTAAAGCGTGAAAAACTACAGCAAAAAAGCAATAGTAGCCCTTAATGAAGGTTAAGGTTAGATCAAAATAATAAACCCTAAATTAAGGTTAGTTCAAAAGTTATGTTATTATTATTGTTATTATTATTATTATTTTAAATCAGAATGGCTATGTGATATGTAATATTCAGCTTTTTGCATTGTGAGAAAAAATGCAAAATATAAAACTTTTCTATAAACTACTATCATATTTCTTTCAATTTCTTGATTTATGAATATGTTATTGGACTTACTAGTGTTTCTATTTTCACTTGGAATTTTTCTTATGATTTATTGTTCTTGCTTGTTTTTGTACTTAGTAAAGTAATCATTTAAAAAAAAATATAGATCATTAAGTTTGTTGTTCCTACTATAAATGTTAGATTATGGAGAACAAAGGAACATAGCTTTCTTTGAAATTTTTTTAAAGGGTCATTATTTACCTAGAAAATATAATGGGGGTGGAGATGGGGTTGTATACCATCATCTCTTCAATTAATATTTGCAACTACATAATTGATTGCCTAATTTTAAAAAGTAACTTCTATTTCTAGTTTAGATATTTTGAACATATGCATTTGGCACTGAAAGTGTCCTAATAACTAAACTATATTCTGAATTTTCTCATATCAAATACATTAAATGAAGAACCAATTTAGAACATCAAAACTGTCTAACAATTTTCACAAACATTATACACTACAATGAATGAAGTATGAGATAAAGATCTAGGTCCCAAATTCAATAAAAGTAATTTTGGCAGATTAAAACAAATTCACTGCTTAAAATAATTTTGCTATTACTAGGGGAAAAAAAAGTTCAAAGGCTTTTAGGAAGTGTTGTTTATAGTAATTTGAGCATGATAGAACTATAGAGAAAAATAAAACCACTAAACTTTGCTTTATCTACCCAGGCACTTCATCTTATTTCTGAAAAAATAAATAAATAAATAAATAAATAAAAAGATGTGTCAATTTACCTTTCCTAGGCGATGTTCTGATGTTGAACAAGAATCCATGAAAGTTTGAGCAATCACAGATAAACAAGAATCCACTATAGGAGTTTTCTCCACATCGAATACAAAATCTGGATTCTTTACTAAATTGACCCAAAATCTCAAAGGAAGACTGCAAACAGGAATACATTATTTTAATATCATACATAAATAAAACAAAAGCATGGTACAAAATACAACATTACAATTTTTTTTTATTGAAAATTATCTATAAGTGTAACACTTTTAGAGCTTACAATTTAATGTAAAAACATTTAACTTTTGAAAAATCAAATGAAGCATGAGAAAAAGACATAGATCCCAAATTTAACAAAATTATGTGTTTATGACATGCATTCTTTATAATAATTTCAGCATGATAGACGATAGAAAAAAAAATAAAATCACTGATGTACACTTAATCTACTAATCATTCAAAATTGTTATTACTTAGTTAGTTCATTTGAAATTATTTTTGTAATTTCCTAATTTCAGAGGTAATGTAATAATTTTTGCATAAAATTCAAAATATTCTAACTTATTTATGAAATAACTGAATACATATTTTTTTTTTCAGTTTACGTTTAAAAAATATATAAATATGCATCTGACTTTAAACATTACAAAAATTGCACTTTTAAACAAAAAACAGATTATCAATTAGTATGATTTATTTTTAAAAGTCACATTAAACCTAAATCAATTTTTTTTTCTTGCTTTATGATTATGATTGAAAATTTACTGAAAATCTATATTTTGAATAAATAAGCATTTAGAAAAATTTAAGAATATTTGTAATAACTCAGAAATGATTCAAACTTTTAATCTCTAAATTAGTAAATGCATCATTTTATAAAATATCCAGTAAGTATGTCAAATTAAAAATTATTTTTAATGATTATTTGCAAAAATGGTAAAAATATATATATAAAGACAATGTATAATGAACAAATACTTTTTCGTCTTTTAAAAAATAAACTTATGACTGAAACATTTCTTACATTCATATCATTTCAACATGTACATGCAAAAATTATTCATAAGTAAATGCAATAATTTTTTTTGAGATTTGTAATATGATGCACTATCTTACTTAGGTTTATGAAATCGTATTTAAAATATTGATTTCAGATTTGTAAAATCAAAAGCACATTTTCATAAAAAGTGAACCTACATAGTACAAAAATTAATTTCAAGGGGTGAACTGCTTATGGGCAGACAATCAGAGAATATAACAACTGTAATATCATACAAACCTGTTACTCTTCCACGCATGAACAACTTCTGGGTCTGATATACCATATCGAGCAGCTGCTTCATCAAAGAGATCAAATAGCCATTTTACAGCTGGAGGTAAAGACTCTTTTGCTGATAATATTGTTGTTAAAAAGTCATCTACAAATTTTTGAATAGTACCCTAGAATAAAATGATAAAACATGTAACATTAAAAATGGTGGGAATTTCTAGTACAGTACATAGCAAAGCTTTGTAAAATAAATCATGCGAATAGAATATTAAAAATGAATGAAAATTATTGCTTTAAAAAACATTAAATTCCAGCTCAAAAGAATCTTTTTACGCCAAGTTTACTGAATAAAAATAAGCATAATATATGATGGAAATAGATAATTTAAAGCAATATATGACATTTAAATGCATAATTACATATTTATTCATTAGTAAACTGGAATAAGAAATATTATTTTGTATCAAACATTCTCTATCAGTTGACATGCAAATTCCCTAATTATTTAATGTAGTTTAAAATATTTGACTGTTATTGCATTGAGAATCAACAACTAAATCTTATAATAAAGTTTTTAAAACAAATGGTATGTCCAAGGATGAACATTTTTTAGAAAATCTTACTACCTGGATCCAGACAAAATTTATATGGTTTCAAAAGAATTATTGTTTTTGTGCCTAATTCTTAGATTTCCCCAATATTCATTAAATAATAATAACAAAGAAAGACTGTACTATACAACTAAAGAAAGTTTACCACACAATAAAACTTGATGACATGCTTACATTGTGGAAATCAAAAGAAAAGCAAAATAAAGGAAACAAAAAATATATAACAGTATTTGATATACTGTCTGCAGCCTTCAAAAATTTATTCACCCCTAATCAGAAAATACACTCACCAGTAACAGAAGATCGGTGTGTTTCTCCACACCTGAATACAGTGCGTCTTAAAAAAATTTCTTTAAATAACGTTTTTTTTTTTTTTTTTTTTTTTTTTTTAAGTGGGTTTGTAATTAATTACATATCTGAAATTTTAAAAAGCCTTTTTCAAAATGTTTAAGAAAATTCTCAGTAAATTATTATTGTTAGATATAACAAAAATAAATAAATAGATAAATAAAATAAAATCCATTATTACATTTCTACAAAATAAAAATAAACCACAAATTTATTGCTGTAGAATTTTTTTTCTCGTGTTTTAAGTTTAAATGTATTATGTTTAAATGTAAATTATTCATAGAACTATTATTTTTTAAAGATTTTAAGAGTATTAGGAGCAATGTAATTTTGATATAATAAGAATTAAAATCTAGAGACTACACTAAGCATTCACCACCTTGCCAAATGTTTAAAAATCACAAAATAGGTGGTAAAAATTCAATTTTGTCAAAATGTTTGGTGGATGATTAACTAGGTGCTAATCATGTAGGTGCATACAAATGACAATATTTTAATAAACCAAAAGAAATCAATCTAATATGCAATATGAAAAGGACTCATAAAGTTAAATCCAGTGACAATTTAAGACCTTGTTTGGGGCATAAAAATAACTTATCAAATATTTAAGTTAAGTTTTGGTTAACGCTTTTGGAAAATGACTAATTTACTGACTAATTAATAGTCTGAAATTTTTAGACTGTTTCAGAAATTTATAGCAGTCATTTAGAATTATTAAATAAAATTTGAAAAAATTAAAAAATATAATTATTTCATTTTATACTGGAGATATTTTGAGTAATATATTTATAAACAGTACAGAACAAACAAAAACTGTTCAGAGACTTTTAAATACACTAGATTCCTTCAAATCCACTAACCTTCAGACCAGAAGTTGTGCTTGTTTTAGAATTTTGTGGATTTCTGGTCATTGTTTTGTTTACATTTTTTAAACAATGATTTGAATGTAATTAATAATGCAATGTAATTAATAATGAATGATTACAATATAATAAAATAAAATAATTAAGTAAAGTAATAAACTAAAATAATAAAAATTAAGATAATTTTTAAAATGTCAAAAGCAAGGGTAAGTAAATAACCAATAATCTGTAATTTAATATTCATAATAAAGATTGGATGCATTTTTTTCTAAATTATTTAATGAAACCTGCTTCACAAAGGTACACTATTAATTCACTTCAAAATCATAAAATAAGGATGTTTTATTTCAGGTTTAACCAGATTTAATAGCCAAAAAAGTTTTATTAATATATAAGTATACTTGGTGAAAAGATTGTGAGTATCAGAGATATCAGCAATATCTTGAATTTTTTCAGAGATGAATTTATTCTTCCCCCATGAAAAAGCATGAAGGAAATATTTAAGAGGATTCAATAGAATAAGAAGGAGAATTGAATACTATTAACAAAAATTACATATTAAAAAATGTATGGAATTGATATAAAAATAAAGTCAAATTTTGTCCCAACATCTGAATTGAAAGTTTCATTGCTTACATTCGTAAATTATGTGCAGATTTTAGGAACATCTTCTACTCATTATGAAATCAATTTAAGCCAAAGTTTTTCTGCATATATAAATTGAAAAAACATTTTAATGTTTCATTTCTAGGAGTGTTTCATTTCTTTTAATAAAATTACAAGACTAACAATTATTTGTCTTTCCTTTGAAATTCTTACATCAAACAGTTATACTAAATCTGTTTACAAACTTGAAAAATAAATTTAAAATTAATATAACAGAAAAAAAATCTAACTTTATTAATTACTGTTAGGACATTTCTTTTTATCAATTTGTAAATTAAAACATTGCATTATTAATTGATAGATAAAATAATTGACAAATATGTAGAGAGTCAAAACTATTTTTCAAACCTTGACTAATGAATATATTGTGTTTTAGGCTAAAATCAAAAATATACAAATGATAAATAATTAAATAGTAAACACCACATAGTAATTCACTAAAAAATTATAACCTAGGTTTATTAACTTTTAAAAATAATTGAAAATAGACAAATCATAAATAATTAAATAGTAATCACCCAAATAGCAATTCATTAAAAATTACCTAGCTTTATTAATTTTCAAAAATATTTGAAGCTGTGTGAACAATTCTGGTTCACAATTCAGTTCACACAGACAATGAAAGGAAGCATATTATTTTCATGAAAATTACACTTTGTATGAAATTAACATATCATCAGTATTTGGCATGAACTTTTAAATAATCAGAATGCAAAATACATTACAAATGTCAGAGAAGATAGAAAAAGATGTATACTCATGTATATGAAAAGGCATATATATTTCATAGAAGATATATAAATAGTCATAATTTGTTCCTATTTTGTATTTTCTTACCTTTGTAGAAAGAAGACGGGTTAAAAATATTTCTGGTATGGCTTTGTGACTATGATCTTTATGAAAATCATGATGATCATCACTGTTTTTGACTAGATGCCAGTAACGAACTCTTGGACCATCTTCAATGCAATTACCCAATTGAGGAGAACCAGATATAAATGGGCCATTGAAGGCAGACCCTGCAGTATGAAATATACATAAATAAATGCATATACATAAACACAATTTCACATGAGATGGCAAGTACTGGTTTATTAAAATATGAAAATATACACTAAACTTAAAATGAAATGTCTCCTATTATAGGCAAATTCACAAAATATAACTGCATATAACTATTATTAAAACTATTTAAAACTTATATGTTACGTTTTTTTTGGCCTAAAATTTCTACTTACTGTTTTAAATATCTACTTTGAATTATAAAATTAAATTGAAAATGCCCAAATTATACATTTATGAAAGTACTGGATGAAAATTAAAAGTTGATGAAAATGATGATTCTTATCTTCTTAAAATATTAAAATTACAACAAAAAACACTATTAAAAAATTCTTTTTAGATTATTATTATTATTGAATGCATTAAATTAAAAGTAAAATGCAAACAAAACTTTTGATTCTTATCTAAAATTTGTGCTTATACCTTAATTTTATCATTTTATGTACTATTTAATTAATTTTTTTTTTTCCTTCTTCTCAGTTAGACATAGCAAGATCAATTGCAATAATTTGATATGTAAATTCAATAATAATTATTAAATAATTTGCAAATAATTTGATGGTACTTAACAAAGTATGCTAACTATTTGTCTACTACAGTTCTATGTAGACATCTTCTACAGATGTGAAAGCATATAAATAAACTTCAATTGGACACTATTATGTTGTGTCTGCAAAATTTTTTTTAAAAAGTTCCCCAATTTTACTAACGATCAGACTTCTTTGAATTTCATCAGTAACAATGTAACATTTAGTATTTATTAACATATATCACTTCCTGTATAACATATGTATAAGACACTTATTCAGCTTGCAAATATTTCATTTAGGAAAAAAAAAAAAACAAGAAAAAAACAAGGAAAAAAAAAATATAAAAACTGCCTAATCTCACATTTCAGCAAAATCATGCAAATTTTCTTTTGCCTCTACTGTGAAATTTACTTTTGTTGAGATGTGTCACTTTTCTGGTGAGTGAGTCGTATGATCACTTGAATGAGACCAATCAGCATTGGAAGGAATGTGACATATAAAATAGATGAATCGGTTGTTGGCAAGATGGAAATGGATATATTTTTACATACAAACAAATTTTCTTGTTTTCCAAGTATTTTTACAAAATTCCCAAACTTTTTCCTGATTTTCAGATTTTGTAGACACTTTGTATTAACAAAAAGCACTGTTTTCTGTCCTCCAAAGTTTAAACTTTTTATAATACTAATAAGTAAATTCACTTGGACAGAATTAGTGTTTATCTAGATGATAACTCTGTGTACTAAGTGCACATTCCATTGCCTCTCCCCTTTTTTCACTTTTACCTACATGAGGGATTTGCTTTAATTTGAGACTTGCAAAAGTTTCCAGACATCAAGAAAATATTAAAAAAAATTTCAAAAGTCAAATTATGTTGAATTTAAATTATTGACCATCATAGAACTAGCAGTAAAATATAAATAACATTTAGAAGAAAACAACCAAAAAATTCTTTTCATGAAAAACAAATGTGTGAATTTATATAAATATGACATTCTTAAATCTAAATATAGCATCAAAATTGCATCAACACATACTGTATTGCTAAGAAACAACTTTATAATAATAATGAGTAATGAAAGATTTTTATATTTATTTACTAGATTTAGTATTTTGCTAGATGAAATTGAAAACATGAAAAAGCTATTTTCAGTGCCTTAGGTAACAAAATCAATAAATATATGATTTAAAATTGTTTTATTGACATTTGAATCATACACTGCTTTTATGGTGTGTCTTCCTCTACCCCCCTCCTGTTTTCATGTCCAGAAATATACACTAACACAACTTCAGTGTTTCTGCCACTGCATTTCAGTTAACATTTTAAAAATAAACTTATTTATAGATTAATTAAATATCATTGCATATTTTTTAACATTTAAGCAAGTATCACTTGTGTTTCAGTAAGACATAAAATAACATTATTTTGTTGTTGTTGTATTGACCAAAATATTGGCCCGGTAACATTATTTTAAAATCATGCCCTCCCACCTGAAAAAAAGTTAGTGAATTTCATTGCCACATTTTAAATTTTATAGCACAAAATTGTGAGAATCAATCATCATTTCTATGGAGAAGGTTTTGCTGCTGGACAGTGTATTTATAAAACTGTTATAAATCACATTAGATTAACTGTCATTTAAAAAGGAATTTTATTAAGAAATGAAAATATGCTGAACAATGCAGAATCTTAACTTACGAGTACAGTTAAGCATATCTTTTCTTCTTGCAACAAGACACATAACAGCAGACTCTCGAATGCCATAGTGTGCAAGTGTATTGATACGCTTCCAGCCATTTGTACCTTTAGTAGTAAGGTCTTCATCTGCTAAAATTAAATGTCCTCCCCGACCATGTCTCCATTCTAAAATAAAGAAAGAAAATCACACATTAAACACATAGATGAAAAAGACTTTAGAGGCAAATTGATATTTTGATAAAATTGCAAAATAATTCTGTAAAAAGAGAAATCATTATATGATAGAAAATTTCATGGATACTCTTAGCATACAATGCTAATATTTTATTCTTACATTTCATGCAGCAATTCATCAAAAAGTGTAGCATCATTTACAGGGGGAAAGTGGGGGCTAAAGGGTCGCAGTGCTAATGGGACAAATATATATATATATATATTTTTTTTTACACAACAAATATTTTAGTGAATACCACTACATGGTAATAAGTTTAACACACATTTTCAGCATGGGTGGTCAGTCATGACAGTTGATAACTGTTTAGAAAAAAATCATGTTTTATTTTGAACAAGCCAAAGTAAATTTTATTTTTTGTGATTGATTCTATGTTGTAAACAATTCAGAATATTTATATCTCATTTAAATACCTTTATAGATACTACAAATATTAGTGAATGACCAAATATTACTCAAAAGATAATGAATTAAAAATGTAAATAATTATTTCTCAAGTTATAAATTTTCATATATTGGGTTCTAATGGGACAACTTAATGATAACCTACATGACTCAATATCCCTTTAAAGCAATGTTGTAAGGGTTTGTTTGTCTTCACTTTGTGTATAACTTAATAACTAATCTCAATTGATGTACAAAAATCAATAACAGATTTTGATCACTTTTAACATCCTTTTAGTTCATGTTCTTTCACTAGGAGTGCTTTTGATTATTTTTTCTTTGGCCATTTTGCTACTCGCGACTCTACTCGCGACTTTACAACTTTTTGAAACCAAGGAACACCTTTACATGACTTTTTTACTATTGCGGCTCCATTATAACATCTTTTTGGTTTGTTGTTGTTTTTTTAAATTCATTTGTTTTCAGTTACCATGTATTTATTAAATTATGCTTTTTAAACATTTAATAACAAAGATTTTAATAATCGATTGTAAAAACATCTCGATTGTAGATTCTCGAAATTAATCGATGACTTTATCAAATGTGCTTTTTTACGATTACGATTTTTATCGAATAGGAAATTTTCAAGAATCGTCCATCATTAATACACTTCCCTTCCAAATGAAAAAGAGATGGAGAAGAATTGCTCAGTTGCAGTCATGTGATTGTAATGTTCAAAAGACAAAAAATACCAATGTCAAACTATCAACAAAAACAGATTTAGGCAAATGTCTAAGGGCCTTGTAACTTTTTAAACTCATGTAACCTAAAAAAACTAAACATATCTAATATCCATTTTTTTATAAGTTTGAAAACAGGTATTTTTACAGTTAGTAAAATTGAAATATATAATATATAATATTTTTCAAGCCTGAAGGTGTTAAGCAATCTAAGAAATCTTTTCAGAATATATAAAGAGGTAGCCAGATGATGGATGCAATTTCAAACAATATATAGCTTTTTAATACAGTAAATTACATATAGATATCTATAAAAATCTGATTTTGTAAATCAAAATGGAAAAGAAGATCTCAAAAGATAGCCTAATACCACTCATGTGTTTCATATTACAAGAACTCAATTAATTGACAATTTAATATTTTAACTTATCAGGAAAAACATTTTCTTATTAAATAACTACAATTCAAGGTTTTAGATTTCTTAAAAACTTTAATAAAAGCATTATCTACAAGATGCTATAACTATGCCATTATTTGTATCCTAGCTCTTTAGGCCCCAACACTACTTTAAAGTACCATTAAAACAAATTGTTATAAAATCCATTTAATACATTGATTAGTAATAATATAGTTTAGAATGTGTTACAGATATTTTACTTTATCTTAATCCATAACCATTATAAATTACACAAAACAAAAATATTTTTTTTTCATTTGCATTTCTTCAGCTTTTTTGATGTTGAAAGATTTGGTAAAAAGTTTCAGTTCAGAAATATTTCAATTGCAAGAACATTATATTTGTTCATTTCTTAATTCTATAAAATATAAAGAGGTATTTTAAATAAAAGATTTGGGTAAAATTATAAATATTACACAAAATCCCTATCAATTTAAATAAATTAATTTTGATTGGAAAAAACCTTCAAAAAATTATTTGTATGCATAGATATACTAATGCAGTTTCGAAAATTCACAAAAAAAAAATGCTTTTGAAGATGAAATTTTCATGAACTCATTAATTTGAGTCATAAAGGGATAATAATAATAGTCATAATAATAATAATAATAGAATAAGTTTTACTTGAATGATATAACAAAGCAAAAGTAATTAATTACCAAGATCAACATCATATATAGATGGCCTTTGTGAGAAAGGTGTATTTTTGTAAAGTGCATCTAAAATCTTAGCCTTTACTTGGCTAATAGTATCACAGTCATTCACTTTACATTGCATCTTTTCATCTTGATCTTCATGGATTACTTGAATTGTCTGAAATATATCACAGTACTTCATTGAATTTGTGTAAAATGAAAACACTGGAAAATAATAACAAATTCAAACTTAATGAGTGCTTTGTGGAATTTTAATTTAATTTATAAATTGTAAATGAAACACAATAACTTAGCATTCAGATATAACCTTTGAATAAAAATCCATAACTATCCAAAGGTTCTTCTAATTATACTTTAATAAAAGTTAATCAGAGATGTAGTAGACAGTATATGAAGATATGCAATAGTATACTTCCAAGATTTTGTTTCAGAAGCTTTATATTTTCTCTGCTTCTCAAATAAAGTTATAGTGTCTCTACCGTGAATATCCTTGAATCTAGCATATATCCCCTGTTTTTTTTTTTTTTGTTTTTTTTAATACAAATACAACACACCAATTAATGATGTATTTTAGAATGTCAATAAAGCAAATATAAAGAAATGGAAATTATAATGGACAAGAAAAGACTATTATGAATATTCTTGTTTCTGTTGTCAATACGAAAATATAAAAAATTCCTAGATACATAATCTTTATTAACATCATATTGTAGTGTGGAAATTTTAAATCACATGGTTATCTCAAAATAACTTTAGCAGAATATATACACATAACTAATTGATTTCTAATAATTCAATCAGAAGTACTAAAATTTTGACATTTAATGTCACAATAAAAAACAGATTATAGTTATAATAATAAAATACTAGACATGTAATTAAAAAACAACATTTGTACCACAAAAACACATTTATTTGTTACAAACTGGATTAGGTAGCCATATACCATCAGCAAAGCAAAATGTAATTGCTCAAATACATACAGGAGAAGCAGATTTAAGGACTGGCTATTGGCCAATAAGCTTTATTTTTGAATATACTTCTACATATATTTCAGCAAATTTCTTTTCAAATCAATCATATTTTACACTGATGACAGTATACTATGGCTACCAAAACTAATTTGCAACAAATAAATGTGTTTTGGTGCTATAAATGTTGCTTTTTATCAACTTAGATTATAATTGGTTTCAGATATTGCTTACATACTAAAAGCAATAATTTTGGATTGATTGCACCACAATTTTAATTCACACTTCTGTTATTTATAAAGATTTTCAAAATCTAAATTTTTTAATCTACTTTTAAAATTTAGCCTTAAAAAACTGCCTTACCACAGGAGAATATTCTATTTGCTCTCTTAATAGTCTTTCTTCAGATAGTGAATATCTTGCATCGTGTGTAATCGCATCAACTGGACCTTTTTCAACTTGATGTTTGATTGCACTAAAGAGAAGGAATAATGAACCCCCAGCCTGATCCTGAAATTACAATAAAAATTAATGAGCAATAAATGAATGAATAATTTTTCTTGTATGATTTGATAAATTAAAATAAAGCTTTATAATAAATGGCTATTAAAATAACAACAAAATATAAAATACAAAGCTCAATTGCATCAAATTCTATAAAAAACATTTTTTTCCAATAAATAATAAGCAAGACAAAAGAATGTTATAACTCAAAATATCAATATTTTAAATTACCATTTTTTTTTTTTTTTTTTTTTTTGGTAATAAACATATTAATCAATGATAAGATTCTTTAATTTTAAAGTGGCTCAGTTGAGTGTTGAAACAGAATGATTCTTGTGACTATATTTCAAATGTATTATAAATGGAAATTAACAAATTTTAATTAAAAATAACAATGTGATACAAAATTAGCAAAAGTTTTATTGCTAGCAGTTTACTTAAAAATATATAGACAATCAGGAAACTGTTTATTTTTGTTTAAGTAATATAGATCTAGAAAACACAAAAAGTAATTTCTGAAATTTGGAACATATGCTTTTGAAATATGGTAACGTCTAAATAAGTGGAACAATAAAGGGAAGAGGAGAGAAAGGAAAAAAAGTTGCAAAAATGCTAATTGTTTTTATTACCTTTATATAATTATACATGCATAAAGCCATCCAATTCGTTAGCATCTTTTCAACGACAGATTCAGTTCTACAAGAAAAAATATCATTTTTTTATTCAACATTCTTAGATGAAAAGAAATCAGAATATACATTTATAATTAGAACATTTAATAACATACCTGCGGAGCATCAGCTGTGGATGTTTTGTACCCACATATTTATCTATCAGCCGTAACAAAAGTTCTTTTAGAATGCTATAAGAAGGAAGATATGCAAAGAAACTATTTAGATAAATTCAAATTTTGAAAGATGATATATAAACAAATAAGTAGCATAATTATGATACACATTTTTTCCTCCACTTTTTTATCCTAATTCTTCATAATTTTATCAAGCATATAAATATGTGGAATACTCTTTTATTTGATTAGGCGATTAAAATAGTATATTCATTAGATTTTCCAAGATTTTTCTTTTGAATAAAAAAATCTATTTAGTTGTATTCAAGCTGCAAAAAAACATTTGTTTTAAGAAGCCAAACTGTCAAGTGGTACATTACATAGACAAAAAAAAAAAAAAACTTTTTTGTTGCAGCTTTTTTTTTTTTTTTTTTTTTAAGTTAAAAATTAAGCCAAGGAGATTAAACAAAATAATATTAAGCTGCTTTTATTTAACTATAGATTTAATAACCTCTATTTAAAAGGAATGAACACACACACACAGAAAAATAAACATGAATAAAAGAATAGTAGAAAAAACACAGTTTTCAAGCAAAAATTGCTTAAAGATAGCAGTTAAAACTTTCACAAATACACTTACAATGGAATAGTTTCAATAGAAAAATAGATTTTTATAAGCATTTATTTTAATCCATAAACTTGATTTAAAATTAAATAAGTTCTTCTGAATGCTTTTACTTTTGATAAGCTTTGGTGAATAAAAAAAGGGAAAAAGGAAAATAATACAGATTGTTTGTTTTTGGGGGTTTTATTCATCTTACAAAACCCTTATAGTCTCATTTCTTTAACTGTCTGTCTCGTACAGCCTCATACTTAAAAATTAATTAAGTTAAAGATTTTTTTTTAAGAAAGAGCTTTTTTTCAAAGAATTCAAAGATATCATGCAATTTAAATGCAACTAATTATGTTGCCCACAGCTAATAATATAATAAAAACTTTTTTAAGTAGTTTTTATAACCAAACCAGCCACTTTCTGGCATACACATTCATGAAGTCCATTTTGTGTGCAATTTGGCATTCTGAGCAGATTTTCAGGAAGAGATAACATAGGAAAAGTTTCTTAACACAGCAATAGTTTATAATACAAAATGAAATACATTTGTTAAAAAATAAAAAATGCTATTTATTTGAAATCCCTTAAATGCTTACACATGCCAATTTCACATTTTTGTGTTAAATGTTCCCATAAATATGTCAGAAAGTTCCATAATAATGGGCGAGTCAAACTTTTTTTTTTTTCAAGAATAGCTTTAATAATACAAACAATATCAGTAAAGTGATTTATTTCCACTTAAATTGTTCTATCAGAGTAGCATGTATATAATAACTAATTATTTGGTGTTTTAAAAGAAATGGGCCAACTGTAAGTTGATCATAGTTACTAATTATAAAGATAATATAAACAGTAGTGTAATTCTTATATCTTTAATTAATGACTTAGATATACAAAAATTTAAAGACAGACCATCAAAGTGTTACAACAGTATGAACTATACAATTAATGATTAACAAGCAAGTACTAACAAAATACTTTACATTTTTCTGTAATTTTCATTTCAAAATATAATTATTTAGATAGGCATTATATAAGATTTTGAAAGTATATGTATATTATGAATTGTAAATAATGAACTTTCTTTTTATTTTTCATATCCTTCACATTTTAAGTTTATCAAATCAACGTAACATTTCTTCAATAAATAAATAAATAAATAAATAAAATTAGAAATGATCCAAGAAAAAAACTGAATACCTGGTAGCATATTCCATCTTTTCCAAAAATATGATCATAAGAAGTGATGCGACATTAACCCTTCAATGGAAAGAAAAATTTGATTCAATTGACAGTACATAAATGATTACATAGCATTAATAATTTAATGAAATAATATAACCCACTTATTGATGAAATAATTTAAAATATATATTTTGCATTATATTTAAAATAGATTATTAAAAACAAATAGTGTTTCATTTTTAAAAATTTATATTTATTAAAAAATTGTGAAAGGAAATTCAAATGAAGTTTACAAAAAATAAAAAAATATATTGAAAATAGTTATTCAATAGGTTTTTCTGATAACTAAACTTTGGATGGTAATAAAACACCGTAATAACTGGCGATAAAAATGATAAATAAACTAAAATACTTTGTTAAATTACCATAAAATGAAAAAATTAAACAGGACGCGTTTCAAGCTACAACAACAGCTCGTCATCAGCTAAAGCCCAACACGAGTCTGTAAGGCACACATCTCGACTCTGTGCCTTATGGACACGTGTTGGGTTTTAGCTTATGACGAGCTGTTATTGTTGTAGCTCGAAACGTGTCCTGTTTAATTTTTTCATTTTATGGTAATTTAACAAAGTATTTTAGTTTATTTAAACTTTGGATGCATCAATACAAAAGTTTTATTATTATTATTAATATTAATATTATTATTATTATTATTATATTCAAGAACAGAATTTTTTTGGAAAAAATATGATATGTAGAAGAGAAACAAATTTGTGAGTTTTGAAATGAAAAAAAAAAAATGATGCTTTTAACTTTAAAATATATATACCAAAATATAAGATTTTTGATTTTGATGCTTTCAACTGTTTGGCAATGGAGCCCCAGAACTTCTCTGTAGATTAACAAGAAAGTTGTATTTAAAGATGAGACTTTATTTTTGACAATGCATTCAATTTTCAATCTGTGAAGTTTAATCCTTTCTAAAAATTCTTATTTCCCAGGGATTATCTTTTTTTCTAAGCTAAAAGTAACTAACATGCTTATATATATATATATACAGGGTGATTCCAATTTTTTTTTACAATAAAAGAGGGATGATAGTACACATCAAGACAAACAATATTAAATAGGAGACCCAGGGTCCTAAAAGTTTTCTAAAGGAGACAGCCGCCATTAAAGTTTAGGGATCAAAATTTCAGATAAACATAAAAAACGGAAAAATCGGTTGATTGCTCTGCGGTTTTCACTAAAATTATTCTTTATGTCAGCATTTTCTTGAAATTAAATTATAAAGATAAATTTCAAAAAGTGCTGATAGAGGGCGCTTTAGACTTTGGAATAACAAACAACCATTTTTTGCCGGTACTTTTTGCATCTCATTAAATGGTTTCGTAAGCTTAGACTCAAACTTAAATTTTGAGCTCAAAATCTGAAAGTGGGAGTGGTTAAGTAGCACAAACTGAACTGTGTTCAGAGGGTTCAATTTTCAAATGATTATAAAAAATGGAAAAATTGGTTCATTGATTTGAGGTTTTCACTAAAACTATTCTTTATGTCGGTATTTTCTTAACAATAAATTATAAAGATAATTTTCAAAAAATGCCGATAGAGGGCGCTTTAGACTTTAGAGTAACGAACAACTCTTTTTTGGCGTTATTTTTTGCATCTTATTAAATGCTTTCGTAAGCTTAGACTTAAACTTAAATTTTGAGCTGAAAATCTGAATAGTTGGGAATGGTTAAGTAGACAAACTGAACAGTGTTCAGAGGGTTCAAATTTCAAATGATTATAAAAAACGGAAAAATTGGTCGATTCGTTTGCGGTTTTCGCTAAAACTGGTTTTTAAATGAGCATTTTCTTGAAAATAAATTTTAAAGATTAATTTCACAAAATGCCGATAGAGGGTGCCTTAGACTTTAGAGTAGCATACAACTATTTTTAACTGTTATTTTTTTAATCTCATTAAATGCTTTCAAATGCATAAACTTAAATTTTAGGCTCAAATTCTGAATCGTTGGGAGTGTTTATGTAGCGAAAAATTGAATTGTGTTCGAGGAGGGGGAGAGTTAATTTTCAACTCCTGAAGACACTTCAATTTGCGCTACTTAACTACTCCTAATTATTCAGATTTTGAGCGCAAAATTTAAGTTATAATCTAAGCTTCGGAAAATATTTAATAAGTTTTTGCAAGCATTTAATTAGAACAAAAAAATAATGGTTAAAATTAATTGTTGGTTACTGTGAAGTTTAAGGCACCCTCTAATGGAATTTTTTGAAATTTATCTTTAAAATTTATTTTCAAGAAGATATTGACTTAAAGAATAGTTTTATTTTAAACCACAAATGAATCGACACATTTTTCCATTTTCTATAACTATTTTAAATTTGAACACCCCCCCCCCCCTTAAACACAGTTTAGTTTGTTCTACTTAACTATTCCCCACTATTCAGATTTTGAGCTCAAATTTTAAGTTTAAGTCTAAGCTTCCGAAAACATTTAATGAGATACAAAAAACAATGGCAAAAAATAGTTGTTCGTTACTCCAAAGTCTAAATCGCCCTCTATCGACATTTTTTGAAATTTACCTTTATAATTTATTTTTAAGAAAATACCGACATAAAGAATAGTTTTAGTAAAAACCAGAAATCATTGAACCAATTTTTCCATTTTTTTATAAGCATTTGAAATTTGAACCCTCTGAACACAGTTCAGTTTGTGCTACTTAACCTCTCCCACTTTCAGATTTTGAGCTCAAAATTTAAGTTTGATTCTAAGCTTACGAAAACATTTAATGAGATGCAAAAAATACCGGCAAAAAATAGTTGTTCGTTACTCCAAAGTCTAAAGCGCCCTCTATGGGCATTTTTTGAAATTTATCTTTATAATTTAGTTTCAAGAAAATGCCGACATGAAGAATATTTTTAGTGAAAACCGCAAATCAATCGACCGATTTTTCCGTTTTCATGTTTATTTGAAATTTTGGTCCCTAAACTTTAATGGCGGTTATCTCCTTTGGAAAACGTATAGGACCCTTGGTCTCTTATTTAATATTGTTTGTCTTGGTGTGTACTTTCACCTCTCTTTTATTGTAAAAAAAAATTGGAATCACCCTGTATATATATATATATATATATATATATATATATATATATATATATAATTTTTTTTGAAGCATCTAGGCGGACCAGATTTACATCAACTATAAAATTTCTAAAATGTCTCAACAAGTAAAAAAAATAAATTTAACTCCCAGCAAAGAAAAAAATAAATAAATAAAAAAGAGGAGGGAATAACGAAAAACATTTCTTTAAAAACTATTTATCAATACTTTTTCATGAAATTTTTACAAAGGCTGTGAAAAAAAAACCATATTCATAACCAATAAAAATTTTAAACTATTTGGACAATAAGAACTATTTATTAAAAAAATATATGAAATGATTTTACATGAAAAAACAAGGAAAAGTCTTCCTGCAAGCAATTTTATCACTAAATATCAATATTTTTTCTCAAATTTTTGATTTAAAAATACAAATTTGTACAAAATCAAATTAAACAATCATACAAGTTTGAGATTTATTTTAAAGCTATTCTGATGGGCATAAAAAAATAAGCAATTTAGGTAATAATTATAAAAAGAGAAATTTTTACTAACTTGTCTCGGATACTGAAAGACTTCTGTTCTTCAAGTGTTTCGATGAAAACAAGCAAAAAATTGCGATTGCACAGAAGTTGTTCAAACTGAGACATAGCAATTTCATACATGTTCTGTGGTCCATTAATTTGCTAAAAAGGTAAAATAATCATAAGAAGACATTCTATTTAAAAAAAAAATAATAATAATATTAACAACATTTTTAGAGCATTAATATTTTTGTTCTTATGATAAAATGCATAATTTAATAGATACAAGATTTATCAATATTTAAGATTTGACATGGATGGACATCACAATTAAATTAAAATAGATATCCTTTATCACTGTATTAAAAAAACAAAAAAAAAAAAAAAAAAAAAAACAGCAACAACATAGTGACATTTGGCTAAATCATTTAAAAAAAAAGATAAAAAGAGTTTTTTATTTTATTTATTTATTTATTTTGATAATAATATTGCATCAAATTGCAACAAAATGCTTCATTTGTTGAGTAAATGTTCAACCGGATGCACCAAATTGCGAGGGCTCTATTTCTGCTTTTTCTTGTATGTGTTCTAATACAGTTGTACTCTTATCTAATTTGCTGAATGAATGATGTTGCATTACATGTTCTGTCATACTGTGCCATTTACATCACTCTATTTATTGATAATGACTCAAAACCAATTCGATTTAGCAACTGTCAAAGACCAGAAGGATTATACGATAGGTATAAAGGTCCACGCACTTAGCACTAATTTCTTGTGCTATCTTTCATCTTTCGTGTCAGCGCTTTGATGTATAAATTGCACTTCTAGTGCACTGAATCTGAACTTCAAGAGAAAAATCTAACGCGAAATCAGTTGATAGCTTTACGACTGAAGATAAGGTAGATAAAAGTTCCCCTTCCTTTGTCAATATGATAGGGTCAGTCCGTCAAAAATCATTTAAAGAGATTTCACCCTTGTTTCATTAAAAAACAAAGATTGATTGATTGCTCTTTTAGTGTAATAAAAACTAGTGCTGTACGCTCCCAGCCTAACTCTATTCTCTGATAATCACTATCTATGCATTGTGTTGTGCTTATAAAGACACAAATAAAATTACTCTTACAAGCCTTTAATAGAGAAACGTTTTGCTAGAATGGGGGTGTTCAAATTAGCATTTGTACTATTTATTAATTGTATGCAAAGTGTTGTCCTGTCCTGTCATTCTTTCCCTTATCAGTAAAGAGTCAAAATCTTATAGCAATTTCTAGTTTTCTAATTTTCACAACAGTAAATCAAAAATAACTGCTTTTAATTTATTTCTAGCCTGTTAAAAAATTCATCTGAAACATTTACAGATTTATAATGTACTTATTTTTACCGTTTTTGATAGCAGAAGGTCAAGTTTTAATTTTATAAGCAATATAAAAAAATTAGGTTATTTTAAAATATTTGAAAAAAAAAAAAAAAAAAGGGATACAATAAGTTGTTACAGATACACTTTTCAGCATTCTATGCAGAATATACTTTGCCAACGTTTTTCTTTCATTTGGCTAGTGTTTTTCATTTTTTATTTGCCAAATAACTAATTGTTGGTCAAAAACTAGTGAGAACTGTGATTGAAATAATTAAACACATAAAAGAACACAATCATGTAAATCTGTAATCCATCTTTTATAGAAAATCTAAACTTAATATCTAATATATAGTTTTTGTAATAAAATACTAACCTTGCATTCTTCGATAACAGGATTGTCAGTAACTCCAGGAAAGAATACCTTCATCACAAAAGTTCTATGATCTAGAGTTGGAACACCAGTTGCTTGTATGTCATTATTTAGATCTGACATATCCGTCTGAAGCTCAGCAAAAGCTGATGGAAAAATATGACTTATTATGAATATATCTCCTTTAGAATTAACTAAAAAAAGTCAAGAAAGCATATCAAAATGAACTGAATCAATAAAAACAAAGAAAATCATAAAATTTGAATAATGACAGTGTTATTGTTAATATTACTTCACTGGTTTGACAACAGTACTTCAGTTTTAAGTAGGGTTGGGGATTTCCTACTGAAGCACCAGTGCATTGGGATTGGGATATCTGTTTATGGATTTTTAGAGCACTATTTTTTTCTATTATTATATCTATAAATCAGGATATGAGTTGGAGAGAAATGCCTTAACCAAAGAACTTTTAAGGAATCTACCTGTCTAAGCAAATATATCTCTAGAATAATGATCTTTACTAAAGGAGGCTAATGTAAGAGTTTCATATAAACAAACATAGCACAAAAAAATAAATAATAATAATAAAATTAATAATAATAATAATTAAATAATTAAAAATGATAAATTAAAATATTTTAAAAACACAGCTGTATTCTCCACAAAAAAACTAGTACAACAATTTTCATTCATAATAAATTTTAATTTTATTTATTTTTTTATTTTTGGAAAACAGATAAATACAGGGTGACAAGAAATAACTTGGACGAAGTTTGAAACCAAAAATCTGTAACTACCACTAAAATTATAAAGTTATTGTCATAGGGAATTAATTCTAGAAAGCTAATAAACAGGTGTAAGGAAGTTAGTTGTGATAACCATTATGGTTAACAAACGATCGGCCATACTTGAATTACATAAGCAAGGGATGAAACAATGTGAAATTGTTCAACGATTGAAAGTGCCTAAGCAGACTGTTTCATACACAATCAAAAGGTTTAAAGAACTCGGACATGATGGTGACAGGCCAGGAAGAGGAAGAAAGTGCACGGTTAACACATCAAGAAACCGTGCAGTTATCAAAAAGCGAGTTCACCGAAATCCTAGGATTTCAATGAGAAAGGTTGCTAGAGAGATGAAGATCAACAGAGAAACCGCACGTTTGATGGCAAGAGTAGAGCTTGGTCTTCACCCTTACAAAATGAAAGAGGCTCAAAAGCTAACAGCAGAGAACAAACGCATAAGACTTCAAAGGTGTAAAGAACTGTTGAAGCGGGCCACAGGTGATCGATGGCAAACATTTGTCTTCACAGATGAGAAACTGTTTTCGATTGAACAAGCACACAATAGCCATAATGATAGAGTTTGGTCAGCAGAAGCACCTGGACCTTCTTGCACTGTTGAACGGCGTCAACAACCCAAATCTGTAATGGTTTGGGGTGGGATATGTGCTAGTGGGAAAACACCACTTGTTTTTGTTGATCAAGGGATAAAGATTAATCAACAAACATATCACAAACTCATTTTGGAAGATGTTGTCTTACCTTGGTCACAAAAGTTCTTTGGAAACAAAAGATGGACCTTCCAACAGGATTCCGCACCTGCACACAGAGCTAAAGGCACTCAAGACTGGTGCAAGACACATTTTCCTGACTTCACTGGAGCTCAAGAATGGCCACCGTATTCCCCAGATTTGAACCCAATGGATTATTCTGTTTGGTCCATCTTGGAGACAAGGGTGTGTGCTAAACCTCATAAAACTTTGGCATCCCTGAAGAAATCCTTATGCAAGGAATGGGATAAAATACCAGAAAGTGAGTTGCGGCCCATAGCCGAAAATTTTGTGACACGTTTAAAGCTCTGTATTAAGGCCAAAGGTAGCCACTTTGAAAATTTGTAAATATATTAGACGAAATAATGTATTCATATTTATTTTGAAGTTTGGTCGTAATATTTTCATTAGCATTAAAGTTATAATGTATCATGTGTGTCCAAGTTATTTCTTGTCACCCTGTACATAAAATAGAAGAGAGAGGGGGGGAGGAAATGGACAGAGCTAGTAGCTTCAATATATATACATATATATAATAAAAAAATTATATTTTCAACTTTTAGAGCTTCAAATGTGTAAATATTGGTTACTGGTGCATCATTCATGTAACATAAATGTGCTCATGAGAAACTACTTAATAATTTTCAAGTATAATTTATGCCTATCTAATTGAGATACAGAATAATATAATGAAGGTAGTTTTCCAAGCCAACTGATGAAACAATCAAATTAATCCCCTGGTCAATTTTATATATTGCAGTTAAAAGAGGCTAGGAAACTTTCTTTGGAAATAAAAAATACATTTTTAAAAAACTTAAAATGTACTGATTTTAATAGTTTAAATTATTATATAACTGAATATAATTTCAAAATTCATGCCAAAGAAACAACTTTCAAAATAAATCTTAAATAAGATATCCAACATGTAAGGAATATGCATATAATTTATAATCTAAGGGAATTCAGGATATTTGGAATCAGGATCTAATTTCAGGATATTGTTGTAATTCTGTGATACACATACAAAAAAGCTTCAAAACTAAATAACTGTTTTAACGGATCAACACAAGAAATATGCAACACATGATAAAAAAAAAATGATAAAGAAACACAGATCATGCTATGCAAACAAAGTAATTTTGTTCCTTAATGAGAAAACATAATTGAATTAATTAATTAATGGTTGCCATACTAGCAGCTTATTAAAATATAAGCAATAAAGCTTGGCACAAAATTCTCCATAAAAGTTATATTTAAATTATATATCAAATAAAAACAATAATTTTTATATGCTTTTTTTTTTTTTTTTTTTTTTTTTTTTTTGTTACTTAAAAAAATTATTGTACAACATTCTCATCACCAAAGTATCTTATGAGGTTAAATTTAAATGTTAATTCTTTTATTTTAAAAACAAATTTTATGTATAAAAGACAGTCTATATGATAATTTGAAAATAAATAAATAAGGAAATTTAAGTAATTAGTTGCTTATTAATCTCATTGCAAATTGCAAATTCCTAACAATTAAAATATCCTATGTCATCAAATTTATACTAATTAAAAAAAATTGTTCTCAAAATTTTCATTTTAATTCACTCAGAAATGTGGTTGTTTATGAATAATCTTTCTAAATTCTTACATAAATTAAATTTTATGATTTCACTAAAATAATTTTTTATTCTTTAACAAGTAAAATAAATCTGAGAGGCAAATTTCTGATTTTGGTGTTTTTTTATGAACTAAATATTTATTATAAACAGCGATTTGTTGATTGAGATTTAAATACATTCAAAACTTCCATGATGGCCCCTTAAGAAGTGTCAGGAAAAAATCTTCACAGAAATGTATGACCTGCACTATTATGTTTACACACTTTGAGTTTCAGGATAATTCCTCATGTATTTTTCTAGCTATTTTACATAACATCTAAAAACACAAGTGGCTGATCATATTTGGCCATATATTGTACTCTTTATCCTGTTATCTTTATACCTTACATTAATCTTTTATGCAAAAATTGCACATTTTTAATAATTAAATAATTTGCAAAAACATAAAAATTTGTTTATGTCTCATTATGTTTCAGTTCCATCTATTCTATGTTAAATCTAATCTTTATACACATTTATATCAAAATTATAAGTGTGCCACAAAGAAAAAATTTAGATTTAAGAACAGCCTTATATTTATATAATTATGTTACTGTTAATGATGAATTTCATGCATACAAAACATTCCTGCAAGCAATACATAAAAGGCAATGTAAAAAGAAATATTAAACATAAGTGCATAGCCAGCACAGAATGAATTCATGTTATTTGCTTATGCAGCATCTTTACCTTGCTTGCATTCCGACCGAACACTGTTCTCCAATGTATCCATCTGCAGTTGTATGCGTTTATATTCCCTTTCAGCTTGTGAACTTTTGTGCCTTAATGCAACTAAGATAATAAGACTGAGCAATATCAACACAGCACCACCAGCGGCAATTCCTCCAATAGCTTCAGGTGGAAATTCATAAGTTTTTGCAACCTCATATCTTAAATAACCAATTGCATAGCGTAAATTTGTGCCAGCTCTTACCTAGAAACAAAAAAATTATTATTATTATTATTATTTTAATACTATGAGCATAAAACTGGTATTTCTGCATTCAATATGTTAATATAAATTGCTATTTATATAAGAAAAAAAATCTAAATCAAAAAGAATTTGTAAATACCAAACCCAATTTTCTATATAATAAAAATTTATCTGAATGCAGTGCAAGCCAGAATATCACTGCCACTTATAAAATTTATGAAAATTATCAAGCACATCAGGAAAAAGAAAGCCAGGTATCACACATAAATGATATTTCACACTGCTCGATTTATTAACATTATAAGCATTACTGCTGTATTTATTAACAACTAATTATTTTAGATATTTTTCTAAAAACAATATTGTACTCTGATAGCCAAATAATGGGAAAAAATAAAATTGTCTTCAGTATTTAAAAAATATATATATCCTTTAGAATTCTATAAAGATAAATTTGAAAATCTAGTTATAACAACGCCTCTTCAATTAGTTAATTTAGCTACTAAAAAAAAAAAAGTTTTTATTACAATTTAGATAGCAAGATGTACATACAGATTTATTTAAATTATGATTTTAGTAGTAAAGACATGTCTAATTTTCACATTTTATGGAATTAAATGAATATGCAAATTTCTAAGTCTTAAAAATAATGAAACTGTAAAAAATATAGATATTTATTACTGATTATCTTCATTGACATTTTTCTCAATGAATTGTTTGGCCAAGAAGGATTAGAATAATCAAAAGTAGATGCAAAAAATTTTAAAGGCATAACATCTCAAATTCTTTTTAAGCTTATGTTAATTAGGAGCAAATAAAAAGTTTTGACCGTATAATGTATAGATAGAAAAAATGTATAAATTGAAAATCACGCACATCTAATGTTTTTCTCTAAAATTATTACTTCATTAAAACTGAAGAATTTGCGATGAATAATTACAATTTACAAAAAACAATGATAAAAGTTTACTTTTACTTACAACAACCATAAAATTTTACTTTTAGTTAAGACACTTTCACTTTTACTTACAACAACCATAGGTAGATTATTTTCAGTTCTTCGTCCCAGTTCATCAGTTCCTGTTGGTTGCACTTCTGGAGGTAAACAAACTAGTTGAGTCATGCTCAGAGAAGTCAGATTGCAAGGTCGAGTACCAATTGTCACATTGATTTCCCCTTCTGTACTAGCAAGTCTCATGTTTTCACCCTAAAATGGTAATGAAGAGTTTTAATTACAAAAAAATAATGATAAAAAGTAACATGTTTATAGTAAAAAAAGTAAAAATATCAATGTTAAAAGCATCAATTATTTTAAATTTTAAGCATACTGGTTTCAGTGGTATATAGCTTACAATTCTCAGTGCTAAGGATGGTGGACATTTGCTCACATACAAAGGAGAGATGAGGGATTCAAGTTGAAGATTTATTGAACAATAGGAAAACAGAGGATTGCAAACACAGCAAAAGAAAAATGGATGGGAAATGAAATTAAAAAAATTAAATGAGTAAAATATATACATAAATAAGGAAAAGAGTTTTTATGTAATATTTTCAACAGACTGATAATAGGAGAAGGATGAATTCACAATCATGCCAATTATTTTTATAAACATGAAATGCTTCAAGAAAGTGTAACATGCTTAACACTGAATGACTTTGACAAAATCAATGAAGTAGTTTAAAATTCAAAGATACCAAGTTAATATATTGAGGTTGAGTTAATGCTAGTTAATATATTGAAATACCACTTTACTTAGACAAATTATTAATTCTTCATGATAATTATTTAAAAACAGTCATAATTAAGACAATCTTTTCAAAAATCTAGTACTAATTCAAAGTAATATATTAGAAGCAATAAAAGTTTCCTGCTAATTAATTAGTAAAAATACTTTAATCTGTTTAAATAGTTTTATTATGACTTTAAAACTTTAAATTTGGGTTTACACTGTTATGACTTCAATATGTTTAAAAAATTATGTTATTTTGATTAATAAACAAATTTATGAGACTAATATATATGTATATATATATATATGAAAAACTGCATACTGAGGCAACAAAAGCTTCAGAATTCACCTCATTAATACTAAGTCTATGGGCATAAAATATATTTATATATTAAAATTAGTCCTCTGGAAATTAATGTTTTTAGGAGTTTTTTTCTTTGTGCTCTTCATTGAAGATATCTATTTTTTTCTTAGTTCTCAAAAATTTCTAAAATGTATTCTAAATTTAATATTTTATGCATTAAAAATGGATGAAGGGGTAGTAAGATTAAGACTTTATATAAATTTAAGTATATATTTTAGAAATATTTCGACATCTAAGAGAAAAAAAAAAAAAAATAGGACACATTTTTTTAAAAAGAGTACACAGGAAAAATAAGTTAAACTATTATTTTTCCAAGATCATATTTTAAATATATAATTGCTTCAAATGCCCAGAGACTTAACATTAGTTGAGGAAATTCAGAAGCTGAGTGACCAGCAGCTTTCAGAGATACATTCTGAAATTCAAACATCTTTTTTATTTGTTTTAATATATTTCTTCTCCTAAATTATAGACTATGGAACATGGTATGCATGAAAAATATATAAATCACAGGGACAAAATTAAAGTTTGAAACAAAGCTTGTTTTTTGAATGGCAAAAAATCTCTGTGGTATGAAAAAATGTATGTATATTAAGGTGGAGCGAAAAAAATTATTTTTTAAAAATCAAAAACGGGTAGGTGTCAAAAGTTGCCTTTATACTAGTACATCAACTGCGTGAAATTTTACCGCTGAAAAAAAATGGCTTGAGTCTGCGCTTTTGCTCCAAAAATCGAAATTTTGGGTAAAATTTGTCAATTTTTGACATTTTTTCAAAAAAATTAAACAATTCCTACAGAGCTGGTTATCATTTAAAAATGTTACTTAAACCTTTATATTTATCTGCTTAACATATTTAAACTATAAAACAATATCTGTAGTCTGTATAATTGGAGCAAATCTGACAACATTTGGTAAAAACCAGTGTTACTTCTCTATTGGAGCATACAAAGAAATGTTGTTTTGATTGCATTTCTTACCTATCTGCTTTCAAAACTATTCTGTATATAACTCGTAGATGTGGCTGCATCTCATATCTTACCCGTCTCAGCCATCCAGTAATTTAGGGCCAGTGTTTTATTTTTGTATTGAATTGTTATTTTTTTCCTGAAGAAGGGCATAAGTTTTCTATGTATCAAAGTAGTTTACCTCTTCTTTGTTTTCACTAGCATTGGATGCTACTGGTATGACCTGCTGCACGTATATTTTTATACCTTGTACAACAGAAGAGGAAGCTGAGTAATGTATTAGGTATGTTCTTAATTGAAACTATTCAGCAATCTATTATCTTCATTAAATTTTCATACAATTAATACATTATGATTGGGAGTTCTGTTACCACAACATTTTTTCAATCAATTACATTATATATATAATGATATGTCTAAAAATTGATTGTTTGAATTCAGTTTCTAGTATGCATCATTTACTGTACCTACTACATTGAATATATTTTGAGAAGCTAGCAGTTTACTATTATGACGATCGTCACAGAAATATTGCAAACAAAATTTGCGTGTAAAGCAGCAATATTTTGAAAGAAGTTTTAGTATTTGTTTTATGTCGTTTCCTGTGTTGTTTCATAGTCGAGTAATTTGTAATAAGTTTTTAGACCTATTCTTTAGATGTGTATTACATTTGGTATAAAATATCCTGCGGTATAAACTTTGATTATATATTTTGTAAGTGAATTTATGGACTCTGATTGCCAATCTGTGCTTATATAAAGTGAAAAATTTTATTCGCTTTATGGGCTGTTTTTTTTTTTTGTGCAAGATGTTTTCTAAATTCCTATTCCCCATTTCTTCTGAGAAATAGCTTTCCTTATGAATTAGCTTTGCAATCGCCGACAGAAATTTCTAGTCTGTTCTAAGTATCTTTTACTTAATTTGAGAAAAAAAATTCAAATTTATTATCTATTTTATAAAAAATTGCAATAGAAAGTGAATAGTACGTAGACAAAGATTTTCTTATTGATCCAGTAAATCCATGTAGATTATAATGTTTTACATCGACTTCTCTAATAATTGACGCAGAGGAAATTCACTGGAGTTGAAGTAACATATGATTCATTATTATATTCAATTCTAAGTTTACCCAATGCAAAATGGTTCACAGGGACAAATAGAATTTTCCTAAATTTAAATGAGTACTTATAGTCGATTAGAGTCAGTACATTCTATCAAAAAGCACTATGCATTATAAGTTTATGCCCAGGACAGTTCACCATCAAATATTGTTCACTTATAAAATGGGGATGTAAAAGTAAAAAAAAAAAAGTTATTTACAACAACAATTGCTCTGCACATGCAGGACAAATTCCCATTGCAATTCTCTCGGACGATCACCAGAAATCACATTAAACAGCTCGCTTCTCAATATATAAAAAATGCAAAAGCAGAATAAATGATGGCATACTTATAGATGAAATACCTGAAATCATCTTTGAAGCAGGTCATTACGTAAAAAAATATAATTAACTGAAAAAATGTTTTGGTAACAGAACTTCCAATCACTTTCATCAACTGGATGTAAATTTGATAAAGAAAATAGATGGCCGAATAGATCCCTAAAATAATATTCCCGTATATTACTCTGCTTGTCATTTTTTTGTATAAGCTGTAAAAATATACATTAAGATAGTCACAGCAGTATGTGATACAAGGAACAGATAAACTAGGTGGATGCATCAAAAACATGCCAAATTTTGATAAAGAAAAGCACAAGTCAATACATAAATAAAACACTGTACTAAGATGATTGAGTAGTTGGGACGGGTGGTATATGAAATATAGCCACTTCCACGATGCATGTCTAAGGTAGTTTTGAAAAGAAGAGCTGTATTAAAAACAACAATTCATTGTATGTCCCAATAGAGTGGTAATGCCATTTTCTTACCAAAAGTTGTCTGTTTTTCTCCAGCTATACGGAATAAAGATATTGTTTTATAGTTTAAATATGTTAAGCAGATAAATATAAAGGTTTAAGTAACACTTTTAAATAATAACCAGCTCTGTAGGAATTTTTTAATTTTTTTGAAGTCAAAAAATGACAAATTTTATCCAAAATTTCGATTTTTGGAGCAAAAGCGCAGACTCATGCCATTTTTTTTCAGCGGTAAAATTTCACACAGTTGATGTACTAGTATAAAGGCAACTTTTGGCATCTACCCGTTTTTGATTTTTAAAAAATAATTTTTTTCGCTCCACCCTAATGTATATGCTAAAAGTTATATAATTAAAAAAAAATCTTTATACAAATTCTGAATAAACTTTATTAACAAGAAGACAAAATTTACTATGTTGAGTAAAAAGATTGAAACCAGATTTATTTTTACTAATTTTGGGGTTTGGGGGGGGATATCGCTAAATGAGAAGAAACACATTGAAAAAATTAATCATCAAAAAATCTAAAAACTGGCTTCAGCCAAATCTTGTAATTCTGTATAGTCTATTGGGAAAATAGCATATTGGGAAAATAGCTTACAGATATTAAACAGAAACATCTATTTTTATTATTATAGATTAAACATGGAAGATAAACTAAATTAGAGATAAAATTTACTTCAATCACAAGTGATTCTCCTTTGTACAATTTAACACCTCCATCATTGCTCAAAACATAAAACTTTGGATCAGGCACATATATTATTTCGTTGGGTAGACTGGGAAAATAATTCTGCATTTCTCTAACTGGTTGAACATCATCCATTACAAAACCAATTTTCAATCTCATTTCATCATAACTCCTCCAATGCTGACTTCTTAGCTTGAGTGTATCTGGACGAACAGCAGGTGATGGGCACAACATGGTTGATGCATTGGTAACATGGCATACCTAAATAATACAAAATATGAAATTACATATAAGAAATAAATTAGATAGAATTGTGTAAATGCAATTTTCACATTTCTATTAAATCTATTAAAGATTAATTGTTGAAGAAAGTAATATAGTATCAATTATAATTTTCTTTTATGATCTGAAAGTGTTTATTTTAATGATGAAGATAGCATATTGCAAAGAGCTTTTAAGTATTCTGTAGTGAGTTGCACTTTTACGCCACACAACTAAAACAACTTCTTCATTATTTATCTTTAAAACAAAATTAATATAATGCATACATCCAAAACAACAACAAAAAACAGAAACAAAAGACACATAAAAGCTTACTAAACTTAGAAATCTCAATCATTTATGTCAATTGAATTATTTTCTTTATCTCTCCACAATGCAATTAATTCAATAACAATAAAAATTATTATTTTTACATAAGAGAAGTTTTCATACAAGGATTTACAAATTCCTGCATTTTCTGTATGCAGTATACATCAGTAATTTCTCAGATTAACTACTAGTTTTTTTTTTTTAAATCTTAGAAAATTTATACTAAAGCTTCCTCCCCCCCCCCCCCCCCAAAAAAAAAATGCCGATAGGTATATCTTGCAAAAAATCTAAAGGATTGTCACTCTGTTTGACAACATTTAAAACCAAGCTTACAATAAAGGAGGATGTGTAAAGTAAACAATCTGCTGCATGTTTAAATGATCAGTAGCTTGATGATAACATATTTAACATATTCATATTTAACTAAATAATAAAAAAATATTACTTTTAAATATTAGATATTATCTTCAGTAGCTTATGACAGCATTAAAAATCTCCTCTTATTTCCGTATTTAAGTAGAGGCTAATAACAGTTATCAAATAGTACCACATAATAAAAATGTCAAATAATATTAAATGACAGTAAACAATAAAATACAAAAGGCTTAAAATTGGACAGAGTTATTTTTTGTTTCATTTGTGACAATTTCTATAAATCAGAAATCTCATACATAACGTGTTACTGCTTGACTAGTTTTAAAAGACCGGCCTTGGCATATTGCCAAAATAATGGACCTTTCCGAAGGTAGGGAAACTGTTTATAGTATTTATTCTCCTATCTATTCCCCAGAAAAGCAGTACTAGAGTAAACTCCCTTTTCATTGTTCTCAGTCCTATTTTAAAAAATAGACTCATCTTAAGGTGCTATTATAGCATTAGATGACTTTTTACATGAGATGTCAAATTGCAGGAATCTTCATGTTATCCTATGGCACCAGTGGAGTTGCTTCTTTTGAAGCGATTCCCCAGATGCCGTAGGACAACATGGAGTCGCCTGAAATTTGAAGCGACTTTGACCCCTCGTGTAATAGCACTATTATGCTGACCTGTTACTCACCGGACTGGTCTTTAGGGTCAGTCAAATGAAAAGACACGTTCACTAAAGCTAATCCTGTGGAAAAAATTTATAAAGATATCTCAGTTGCATTTCAATATTTTTAAAATAATTTTTTTTTTTTTTTTTTTTTTTTTTGGCATTGAATATTTGAGATTGATTTGAATGCAGGCTGTTTTTTACTTTTTTGATTTTGGTTAAAGATACTTTTTATGAGGGTACTTTCACTTTCCAAACCGGTTTTGAAAATAAAAGCGTTCTTGTAAAAAATATGTGGAATTATAATCAAAAAAGTAAAAAACAGCCTGCATACAGATTGATCTCAGCTATCCAATGCAAAAAAAAAATCATTTAAAAATGCTAAAATGCAACTGAGATACCTTTATAAATTTCTTCCATAAGATTAGTATTAGTGAATGGTTCTTTTCATTTGAATAAAGAAGCTTGCTGATGCTTGACTCAACAGTACTATTTGTAGGCTTGTATTTCAAATTTCTCCATAAATTTTTGTTAATCGAAAAACACATTAAAATATTTTATGCTATAGAAAATAAAGTTATAACATCATACATATTTGGAAAAAGTTACTGGGGAAAATAAATACATACCGTTTCATTAACCAAGTTATGTTCATTGAAGACTACCATTCTTGGCTGCTGAACAGAAGTAAGGTTTGTGCCAATTACTTTCACATAGCGGCCACCACTAAAATAGTCAAATTTTAAAAATAATAATTACATGAAAATCAAACATATGCTAAATAGAAATAAAACAATTTGAAGATAATAAATTCACTGAAGATAAACAGTTGGAAGTAGATTTTTTCCTCTTTAAATAGTAAGTGAAATAATAGACAGTCTAAAAGATGAATTTTTTACTCATTGTCTAGTTATTTATAAATTTTAGAACAAAATTACCGTAATTTCTGGTGTATAAGCCGCGGATCAAATGATTCTTTTTGGACCTAGAAATCTTATTTAGTGATTGAAAACAAATATTTACGTCGATCTAAGAAGTTACATTTGTTTCTTAAAAAATTCTGAGTCGAAAAAGAATTGTTTGATCTGCGGCTTATACACCCGAAATTACGGTACTTCCAGTAGTTGACAATGTTAATAAAGTTTTAATAAAGAAATATATAAAGTAACAAGCATAATTTCTGTTAATTTTAATGATTTTCTTTTCATTATTACTATCATTATCAGTAACTGTTAAACTAAAATTTTCATTATTATGGATAGATTTCATGTTGTTGCTCAAGCATAAAATAAAAATATATACAGTACAGAACTTTTTATCCAAAATGATTGGGCTCAGATACACTCTGGCTAACTGGTTAGGCATTAAAGCAACATCTGTTTGATCAGATTTGCAGACTATATGTGGCTATGATGGTGTCCTGATTTCAAATTTAATATTCAGAAAGAATCAGGCCCAAACAAGATCAGGCATTAATCAAAGTTTAAAAGAAGGCAATTTGTAGAAATACCTTGGAAACAAAAACTTCCATGTTTCCATTAAATAAATGTAAAATTGTCCAACATATAACTAAATATACTATCATTTCAAATTTTAGTCATTAGTGGCTGGAATCAAACTACCATGCATGTTGCAATATTTAAAGCAATTTGTATACCAAAATGAATTAGGAATTTTAATAACATTTTTAAGCAATATATAAATCAAAATAGCACTGTATGGCACATTTTTCTAAAATAAATCAATTAGAAAATAACATTCTGAAAACTGGTTTCTAGATAAATAGTTCTATACTGTAAATATTCTGTAATAGGTTATCGATGCTATTATGATAACTATGGATAACATACAATTAGAAAGAACTTTAATATCAGATGATTATTCAAATTTAAGTATGGTGGTGTTATAAACACAATACATTCAACAATAAAAAATAAAAAAATACATTAAAAATTTTCTAAGCCTATCATTTTTTTTCTCTTGTACACATATGTTTACACAACCTTCAAATAAAAATCAGATAGGCAGTAAATAGGCATGTTTGTAAAAGAAAAGAAAAATTATCCTATAAAGGGACAAAATATAAATGATCCCTACCCATCTCTTCTCTTAAAATTTAAATAGGCAAATCTTAGTATTTATGAAAATTCATAAAATTTAGAAAAAAAAAATCACTGAGTATCAATAAAAATAGCTGACAGTATTAATCAGAATATATATATTTAAAAAAATCATACCTCATGAAACTCTTCAATGGATGTATGTATCTTAACGTTGGATCAGCAGTGTAAGTAAAAGGATTGGGGTAGGTTATATTAGCACCATCTATTCGTAAAATTAATTGAGATACTGCATATGAAGGCACAGGAGAACGTGTAGTTCGACAACTAATTTGACTGCTACTAGCCAGAGATCTAGAAATTAATTAACAGTATTTAGTATCAAACCTTACATAAAACCCTGAAAATTATATAATTATTTGTAAGCTAGATAAATGGCTCATTATCAAGTGAAAATCTGTTAAGATTATTTTTATAATGGCAAACATTAAGCCAACAAAATTTACTTAATATATATATATATATATAAAATATTTTAATTGACAGAGTTCTACATTTAAGACTAACAAATTCTTTAACATTTTTTTAAAAATTATTATTTAGATTTCTTCCTATACTAATTTAATAATTGTTTTCTCATGTTTTATATGAACTAAATACTTATACTTTTATCGATTTTTAAAATGTAATATTTTTTGCAAAATACTCAAAATATTTATTTTATAAAAACTTTACGCACACTAAATGTGCTAAAAGTTCAGGACAAAATCAATATTAAAAAATTGTCATAAATATAACAGGCAATAGTCAATAAAAACTAGAATTTAATGCAATATAAAATAAGGTAGATGAACTTTCCTAAATTGTGTAGAGTGCACAAATTATAGGTTAAACAAAAATTTTGCATCAAAGAACTTGGAAAGTTAAATAAGCACACTTAAAGTGAACAATTACAAAATTCAACAAATAAATTAAAAAAAAAAATCAAAAAATAAAAAGTACCTTTCAACTTTACAAGGTAAGTCATCAAGCATAATATCAATCTGACTTCCAATATTCAAATTTGATCCTTTCAAATATAACCTGGAACCACCTGACTGGGGTCCAATATTGGGATACACTCCTGTTAATTCAACAGCCTAAGGAAAAAAAAAAAAATAAAGATTACTGATTTAACTTCATTAATAAATATCAGACAAAAGAAAATAACAAATTTTAGAAAAAAATATTTAAAAAATTGTTTTGAAAAAGAAAATAACTTTAAATTAAAATCCTTTTCTATTCAAATAAAAACTCTTCTAAATGTAAAAAATTTGTTTAAAAAAAAAAAAAAAAAAAAAATGAGGACATTTGTTGCTCAAAGCAAAGTCTTTGAATGTTTCTCATTGAGCTAAAGAATCAGTAAAAATACCACTTATATGATAATCAAAATGTGGCTTGTGTAATAACAGAGTCATATATTATGTATTCCATTCCATGGGTTAAACATTAATATTTTAGGACCTATAAGATGGAACACCACAAGGATTTAGATGTGTGTCTCATACATATCTAGTCTTGACTGAAAACAACAGCTATTTTCCACATGGTTAATAAACATTTTTAATTTTGCAGTTTTAATTAAAATGCACAAACTGGTGAGTCACATCAATCATCAATGATCAGCAGAGAAAAATCTGTGCACCATTTGCATTTTGCTTGAGTTTTATTAATAATTTCACTCCATAAATAATAAAGCTAGCAATAATAAAGTATGACAATATGATGAAATTTTATAATATTTAGGAAAATTATAAGTTTGGTAATGAAAATTTAAATTGTACAAGGCATTTATAATTCAGGGGTGCATCCAGCCAAATATTGGAGCCGTTTTGCAACTCCTTCACAAAATTCAAATCCCTAAAAACGGCTCCTTCACAAAATTATAATTTAAAAAAATGGTAAAAGCCTGAATTTCGTGAAAAAGTTGCAGGAAAAAAAACGTAAAATTCAAGAACCGCAAAAAAACTGAAATTTTTGTTAAAAGATGACAAAAAATTAGTAAAAACTTGCAAATTTTGTCAAAAAATCGCTATAAAAAGGCAAATTTCGTCAAACAATCACGAAAAAACGGCAATTTTCGTCAAAAAATCGCGATAAAAAACAATTTTTGTTAAAAAAATCGCAATAAAACGACAAATTTCGTCAAAAAAATTGCAAAAAGCGGCTGCATTCGTAAAACAATCTAAAAAAAAGGGCAGATTTTATCAAAAAATTCCGAAATAACGGCAGATTTCTTCAAAAGATCGCTTACAAACGGCAACTTTTGTCAAAAAATCGTGATAAAATGGCAGCTTTTGTCCAAAAAAAAAAAAAAAAAAGGGTGATTTTTTTAAAAAGTTATAAATAATGCATATTTCATCAAAGGAGGGAAAAAAAAAAATACTGCTGGGATCGGAATTTTCTGTTCTAAAAATTGATTTTCCTGCTCCAAAACACGTTTTTGACTGCTCAAAATCTTTCTGAGTCTCCTCACGTGATGACCCTGAAACACACCCATTCATTAAACTAAAAGACCTTTTTACCCAACAAAAGTATTATAATTATTATTATCAGCAATGTCTTTTTCAACAAATGTGTCTTGCCCCTTGAAAACAAAAAAAAAAAAAAAAAAAAAAAAACAATGGTGATACAAGACTACCTCAAATCTGCACTGCTTTTGACCAGAGGTTGTGCGGATTTTAGAATTTTGCAGATTTCTGGTCATTGCATTATTTACATTTTTTAAACAATAATTTAAATCCAATTAATAATTTATTTGAAACTATAATTGCTTACAGTATAATAAAATCTTAAAATAATTAAATAAAGTAATAAACTAAAATGATAAAAAATTAGATAATTTTTAAAATGATTAAAATATTAAAGCAAAAATTCAAGTTAATAATCAATAATGTATGATTAAATATTCATTATAAAGATTAAATGTATTCTTTCTAAATTGATGCATAAAGGTTTTCTGTTGATTCACATCAAAATTATAAAATAAGGAAGTTTTATTTCAGGCTTAGCCAGACTTATTAACCAAAAGCGCTTGATTAGTACATAAATATATTTGGTGTAAAGATTATGATTACCAGTGATTTCAGCACTATCTTGAATTTTTCAGAAATAAATTTATTCTTGTTTCATGAAAAAAAACATGAATTCAGTAGTATTAATAAAAATTACAAAATAAAATACAAATGGAATTGATATAAAACTAAAAAAGTCAAATTTTATTGCCCCTATACCTGTTTGGCATAGGGGCCCCTGTTACCTGTACTCAATGTTTCATTGTTTACATCTGTAAATTATGTGCGGATTTGAGGGAGTGAACTGTACTTGTTATCAAGACTCAAGTTAAGCAATATTTTATAATTAAGTTTGTGTTTAAAAAAGTAAAGAAAACTTCTGTTAACCCTTTTCGGCACACTACTCTTTACAGTTGGAATTTAAAGAAAAAAAATAGGCAATCTATTTAGGTCTAGAGGAGTACACAGGTATTGTTTTGTAAAGATTGCACTAACCATTTTAATTATACAGCTATTGCCGAAGTGGTAACCTCCCATAAGTAAAGCATTGATAAGCGCAGTGAGAAGAGCATTGCTGTGAAGCGCGTATTACAGTAAAACATTTTACCTAATTTTTAAAAACAGTAGAGTTTGATCTCTATGGTGCTGCCATCTAGAACTCATAAGAAAAATTTAAAGTAGCCATTAGAGTAGTTTTTGAAATACTCACGGAGTTTTTGTGACTCTAAACAGGGGGAACTTTAGGTGTTGCCGACCCGGCAACACTGCACGTCAAGGGGTTAATAGTTAAAAAGTATATTGGTTTTAATTATTCATTAATTATTATTAAAACAATAATTCATGTATTTCATTTTTCTTTTGCAAATAAGCAGGCTTAATTTTTGCGTCTAACACAAGACTTTATTATTAATTGGGTTTTTGTGACTCTAAACAGGGGGAACTTTAGGTGTTGCCGACCCGGCAACACTGCACGTCAAGGGGTTAATAGTTAAAAAGTATATTGGTTTTAATTATTCATTAATTATTATTAAAACAATAATTCATGTATTTCATTTTTCTTTTGCAAATAAGCAGGCTTAATTTTTGCGTCTAACACAAGACTTTATTATTAATTGGGACATGCTTTTGTAAAAAAAGAACCCAGAATTTTAGAAGTCCTGGTTCTCTGTGACACAGAATTGTTATGATGATTAAATTCCAATAATGGTTTATAATAAATGTCACATTTACTTGGCATTAAACATGTCATGTGTTTATTATAGCATGGCGATTTTAAATTTGATGTTTTGTTTGTCATTTTATTAATCTTTTACTAATTTATTTGTTCTTTATAATAAAAAATATGCCAGTTTGTATAATTTGGTAGATAGACTGTCAATTTGCATAAATTTAACAAAATTGACTGACAGAATAATCAAGTAGTACCGAAATTTCTTAAAGGTGTTCATTACTGGTCCATCTACATTATTGCAAAATTACACTTTGCACTGATGGCTGTACACTGTGGTTACCAAAACTAAATTTGCAACAAGTAAAGATGTTTTGATCTTAATAATATTGTTTTTAAGCTAATTAATATACTGCATCAAGTAATTGCTTATTGTAACTAAATAACTATTTTAATTTTCTGAAAGAGGCATTCAATTCCATAAAAATTAGAATAGGAAATATTTTAGTGTTAAATCAAATTTATGGAGCATTTTTGTTATCGAATAAAAAATATAATGACTGTAAGAACAGAAGTTTTACATGATACTTATATATATATTTCTTTACACAAAATTGCTTTTTTTTCCCCCCCACAAAAATGGTTCTTAAAAAATAAAACCTGGATCGACCCCCGTAATTATGTTGATAATTTTTTTTTTTTTTTCATTATTTATCTTCAAATCAGGCAATTTTTAATTTTAGATTCTCCCTAAAATGTGAACATACATCTCAGGTTGGAAAACAATGACAATTTTGATTCTGTTTCAACTACATATTTGTGTGGGAAAAAAAAATAGTTTTACTGTGTCACAGCAATTAAAACTCTTTACTGGCAATTGGTTTGAAATCAAAATGATTCTCCATGTTTGAATAAGGCTGTCAATGTTGATGCCATGAATATATTAACTCATTTTAAAGAAGCATAAACAAATATCATATTAAAAATATCAGATACTTATATAAACTTAAATTATTTTGTAATATTTAAATTAACATTTAATAAAATCATGAGAGATTTTTGTTATGATTAAAAAAAATCTCTTTCTGTGATTAAACAACATGGAAATTATTATTAAAAAATAACAATATCTCACAGGCCAATTTGACATCCCTCATCTATAATTTTGCTAAAATTAGATAGATACATTTCACATAAATAAAACTGAAATTCTGTAACAATTATTGTATAACTATATTTATTCAAAATACTTATTAGTGGCTGCAAATTTTTACATTATCAGACTTGCCAAATTTTGAAAACTGAAAATCAGGAAATTTTGTCAATGTTTACAATTATAGTGTTTGTCAATGTCACTTATTAATATTTAAAAATCTTTAGTGAAAGTTTAAATTTCAAGTGGGTTTGGTTATAACTGAAGATTGAAAACAAATATGTCACTCTTACTCAAATAAGAAAAGTATGCAGTCCTTACAAGTAGAATAGGTTTAAGCATGTGATGTTTAGAATAGAATGTTTTAATATAGTTTTAGTTTGATACAGTATTATAAAAAGCGGGAGTTTTGGTATTCATAAACTTATATAAAACTATAGCAAAGATAATAAATAAGTCTTAATCGAGAAAAATTATTAATAATTCAACATATGACCATAGTAACAGTAAAAAATCTTACAGATTCATCATTTATAATAAATCTGAATATAGTTTATCGTATAAAATAATACTGATCACGCTGTCAAAAATAATACTGTCCAATCATACTAAAGAACAATTATACCTGTACTAGTTTTCATAACTGAATCACAGCACATTAGGTTTAAAAAAAAAAAAAAAAAAAAAAAAAAAAAAAAAAAAGAATATTTAAAAAATGTGAAAAATCAGGAGAAATATGTCAAAAATCAGGAGTATCCTGCTGAAACCAGGAGACTTGGCAAATCAGAATTATGAATTTAGTTGTTCATGAGGTGCAAAAAGTTGAAAACCATAAGAAAAGAACCGTAATCAAAAGATAATAAGTGCCTCTCAACTTTATAGGGCAGCAATTTTATTATTATTATTTTAATACATAGAATTTTTACTTTTCAATTATGCCCCATAAATGTATAAAAAATAATACGTAAATATGAAAATTAGCAAATTCTAAAGTTCATGATAATCCAAATAACATGCATTTCAAAAAGATGATAGTACCTTATAATGAAATTGTTCTTGAGCTCTAGTAACCCCAGCCCTGTTACCAACAACAACTGCAGCAGGCATTGGTCCACTAAGATTTACACCAGTCCGACATACAATTCTGAAACACATATAAGTATTAAAATAAATCACAAACTGTATTCTAAAAAACACTCATTAACTTTGTAATTTAGACACGTTAAATGTGAACACATATAACAGCTAATTTTCAAGGTAGATCATAGTGCAAAAGACATGTAAAATTTATTTTAATAATAAAAATAAGTAATTTATAAAATCAGCATGTACTTGAATGAACTTGTAATTTTACAACAGAAATATGCATCTATTTGTGTGCACAACTTTTTAAGCCAACATTTGAAAAATATTTTTTTTTCTCTCATTTCTTAGAAAAACAGCTCCAAGTGCCTTTTAACTAACTGACTACAGGAGACTTAAAAATATGTTGTTGTGGATTAAGGAGATAAATTATAATTGGAATAAAAAATTTTGTGAGAAAGAAAAAAGTAGTAAGCCAAGTATGTGTGCTTCTGATTGGCTGTGAGCAGGTTTTAATTTGTAGTGACATTAGTAAATGTAAAATTAGTGCTCATTACCAAAAAACGGCTCAAATGGATTACTAATAGCTTAAACATGGATCTTTTATGAATTCATGATTTAATAACTATTTTGAATTAAATTCATAAGAACATTCCAAATCTGCAAGTTTATCAGATAATTCAAAAATCATTCTCATTATAAATAATAATTTGACATATAATCTTCAAAAACTATAAATAAATTTCAATGTATGGGATATTCTTATAAAAAAGGTACAATTTAAAGGATTAAATATTAGGAATTGTAGCAATTTTCCTATGAAGTAATCTATAAATATGAGTAACATTTTTCCCATATACATATCCAAGTTTTAAGTAAGTTATTAAATATATTTTTTTCAAATTAATTTTATATTTAACCTAAATTTTTTAATGAATATAAGTTCAAATTCCTCTCTGTGGATGTCCCTACATCTGAAACACAACAATCATTTCACTGTAATTTAAACACTTTATTTATTTACTTTTAATAATAACTAATTAAAAGTCAAGTTTTAACTTAAGGAGTTTTTATGGTTTTATTTTTACTAAGGAAGTAATTCATAAATTTTGCCCCTGGCTAAAATAGTTTCCCTTTATAAACATTGAAAATAAATTTTAAAAAATTGTGATAGATTACAGCTGACACCAAACCATCACAAGATAGTTAGAGTTTAAAAAAAGTTTTTCCTTTTCTTAATGTAACTCTAAATTATTGATTTTTTTTTTCAATTTATTAGTTGCACTTGTAGTTTGTCTGTTCTGTTGTCACCGTAAATAAGGCAAGAAAAAGGTAGTTTATAATTATAATGCAAAATTTAGACAATTGTGACACTGCATTTAATTTTTTTTAAATGCATTATATTACAAACTGAAAACCAAAATAGCTAAAAACTCAAAATTTAAATTTTTTCTTTTTTATAGCACATCATTTTTACTGATATTGTCTACTTTGCTGGTTATTTATCAAATATTGTGTACAAAGAGGTCTCAAATACTAAGAGAAACTTGAAAAATAATGAAATCTTGATTGGTTTTAGGCAAGATTTCTGATTGTTTTTCTAGAATATATAGAATATAGAAAAACACTCTACTATTTATTTATTTAAGCCAATTTTGCCTTTTTTACATAAAAAAGGCAAAATTGGCTTAAATGATTTTAACAGTTTAATTACAAAAAATAAATATGTACCAACTAAGATAAATAATTAAACAATCATGGTTTTATTTCAAAAGGTAAATATCCCTTCCCATGGTTTAGTTAACAGAACCAAAATAAACATGTGATTTATCGAAAACAAAAGCATAATCTTAAATCAATAAACAATATCAGAAATAATGCATTTAGAAATATCATTAATGAAAATGATGTAATCAAAGTATTGGTTAACAATGAAAACATGTTGGTCATGCATTAATGCTTCCAATACAAAGAATGAACGTGAACCAGAGACCATGGAATAATGAAATAAATCCATTGGTCATAGACAATATTTTGTAAGGATTCAAGATATCAGTTAAATGACTAAGGTATATTATCACGAATGTTTCACTTTTAAAGAAAAAGTATTGTGTTAAAAAAATGAAAACTTTATGCTCATTTTAGCCACAATTAAAAAAAAAAAAAAAAAAAAAAAAAAAAAAAAAAAAAAAAAAACTTGGTATAAATAGTATAATTTTACTTCTTTGTTTAATGCTGCTTAGTTATAAATCATGATACAAAATCCAGAAAATTTTATAGTCCACCAATTTTATATTTTAGACTTGATACTGAATAGCCAATATGAAAATTATCAGTGAAATATAGCAGTATAATTTAAATATCAAGTAAAAGCTAATTTTACATTCTAAAGATGAAAACATCTAAATATTTTTATTACCTTACTGAAATACTATATTCGACAGGAATGCACGGAATGCCACCTATTGTTACTTTATCCTGAATTTCTTCTTCACTGGAGCCTAAATTGCTGCCTTCAATAGTTACCAAAGTACCACCTTCTAATGGTCCACTGAGAGGATGAATCTGAAAACATATGTCAAAGGTTATTGCAAATGTCATACAAATAAATAAATAATAGAACAAATATATTTGATTTTCCTAAAAAAAAATTGCAATCATCAGAATAATAACTTAATGTTTTAGTTACACTTAAAAGGTTTCAGCAATTGTGCTGTAGCAAATCTTGCATAGAGATAACACATTTTCCAGGAAAATTCTTAGAGCAAAACACATTTAAAGATAACCTGGCTCATATTCAAGTTACATAAAGCGAAAAAAATGTATATTTTCAGGGAGTAAGACAAATCCATTATTATAAAATCCAAGACAATTTTTTTAATTTTTAACACAAGGTCTTGTAACATAAATTAGGCTAAACATAAATATATATATATTTATGATATATCCCAGTGTGTTGCTGTATAATAGGCATCAAGTTTTCCAATGAAGACAAACCAGAAATATTAGCTTTTTCCTGTGTGTTTTCTTTACAATATGTGAATGCAATCGTTTTTGATCTGTTCAATTCCCATACTTTCAAATCTCTTTAATAATCCTATCTTGGTTTAAGACTGGATTAAATCTAGTTTAAGATTGGTTCTGTCAATTATGCTCTCAAACTTTCTTCCTCTTCATCTGCACAAAATTAAAACTGTAATGGTAATTTTCAAACAAAAGAAAACCAAACTTTGTTTATTATGTTTAATGAGGATTATCATGTTGGTTAGAAAGTATATATTGTAAGCTTCTTTGTTTATATTGATATATATATATGCATTTCAATATACCTCTAAAAATTTTAAATGTTGTCTTCTTATGATTTTGCATCAACCCTTTTTTATTCAGTGTAAAACACATTTACTGAAAAATGAAAAGATTTTCTATACTTAAAAGGGATATTATAAGCCAAGATATGCAGTATATTAAAATGAATTGCTTAATTTGCATTAAGCATCTCCACTGATGATTATCAATGCAGGTGATGAATGAAAGATTTTTCACATTTTATTGTACTTTAAAATTATGTAATATTAAAGGAAAAAAATTTAAAATATGTATAACTTCAAAAAACTGTTTGAAGTTATATATATATATCAATAACTTATATACTTCAATAACTTATATACAAATATAAATATATATCTATATCTATATATATATATATATATATATATATATATATATATATATATATATATATATATATATATATATATATATATATATATATACAGGGTGATTCAGCTCGTCGGTGACAAACTTTAAGGATCGATAGAGCACACCAAGATGAACATTTTTGAATAGGGAATGTAGGGTCCCTGACGCAATGGTAAGGCGCTAGGCGCTTTCGAAAATTTGGGTGCGTTCGAAACGTCATAAAAACTAGGGAAATGGTTAGATTTTCTTGCTTGTTGCGTCGAAATGATTCTGTTTGTTTAGACTTTCTTCAGTACCAATTTGATAAGCGTATCTCTTAAAACATGGATAGGGGGCGCTGCAGACTTTGGAGAGCTAGACAACAACTTTAAGCCCGTTATTTTGATAATTTAACACATGCTTGCCAAAGTTTATACTCTAACTTAAAGTTTGAACCCAAAAGTAGAGCCCTGCAAAAAGCGTAAGAGCCGGAATAAAATGTCAAAGTACAGGGTGGTCGAAACTCGAAGGCTCCTAAGAGATAAACAAACAGATTTCTTGACTTATGGCATGCATTTTCATGATTCTGTTTGCTGGGGCTCTCTGAAACTCAGTTGAACGGTACAAAAAGAAACATCGATAGGGGGCGCTTTGGGCAAAAAACATAATTCGTTGACATTTCGGACGCTAGCTGGAAACGGGGCGCTACGATCAGTTAATAATAATGAAAACACATTTTCTACCTCTGCTCAACACTTCTGAATAAATTTAGACCAAAAACATCAATGATACTGGAAATTTATTTACAAAAAATAACACTACAGAAGATGCTCGAAATTTCGACCTTGGGCCATGATGCAGGCTTCGCACCTCCGTCGCATTGAGGAGTGTGTGTTTCCAACAATGCCAGGAGTATCTCTGATCTGCCCTGCAGCTGCCACAATGCGCGCCACAAGTTCTTCAGCACTGCTGACAGGTGTATGGTATACCTCGGCCTTCAGGTAACCCCAAAGGAAGAAATCCAAGCAGGTGAGGTCTGGTGATCGGGCAGGCCAGTGAACTGAACCCCCACGCCCGATCCACCGCTGGCCATACCTTGCGTTTAGATGGAGACGCACGTCGTTCGTGTAATGGGCCGGAGCTCCATCGTGCTGGAACCACATCTGGCGACGCGAACCTTCGGGTACGTGCGCCTCCTCCAGAAGCTGCGGCAGCACTTGATCCAGGAAAATCAGGTAATTTCCACCTGTCAGCCGTTCAGGTAACAAATAAGGGCCAATGAGGCAATCCCCCAGAATGCCGGCCCACACATTTACTGAGAAACGCTCCTGGGCTGCTCGGCTTCTGGTTTCATGTGGATTTTCATCACACCACACATGACTGTTGTGGGCGTTCCACATTCCCTCCCGGCTGAAGGTGGACTCGTCCGTAAACAAAATGCTGTTTACAAAACGGGGATCCCTGGATCTCATCGTTAAGTACCATCTTGAGAATTCCACTCGAGGGCCAAAATCCTGCTCTCTGAGCAACTGCACCCGCTGGATGTGGTAGGGGTACAGATTCCGGGAACGTAAGATGCGCCACGCAGTTGCTTGCGAAATGCCAACATGTCTGGCGATATCTCTCGTGCTAAGACCTGGGTTGTCCTCAACCAGGTTAAGCACAGCCTCTTCGTTGTCGGGGGTGCTCACTGATCGCTCCCGTTCAGGCCTGCCTCCGTCGAAAAATCCCGTTGTGGACAACCTCTGGTGTACTCGAGCGAAGAAGGCATGGCAGGGGATTTGCCTGTTGGGGTAACGCTCGGCGTACAACCGTTGAGCGGCTCGTCCATTACAACCAGCAGCGCCATATGCCAAATGCATGTCAGCCAATTCAGAGTTTGTGTACCGTTCCATCCTACTACCGATCTGCAGACAAGTAACCCGAAGCTTAAGTAGGTACCGCACGTTCAAAAGACGTGTCTGCGCATACAACTACGTCATCTCGCGTTGTCGTCTACGCATTACGTATCTTTTGCATATCGATATGGTATGATATCTTTTGCATAAATCAGCAAAAAGCACCTTATGTAAATTTTATTGTGCGCATTCTGCATGATTGAAACCAGCTATGTTTGTTAAAAAAAACAAACAAACTGCAGTTTTAATAGCTTCTTATGATACGTAAATTACTCTCTTGTTTTGTTTCTAACTGATCGTAGCGCCCCGTTTCCAGTTAGCGTCCGAAATGTCAACGAATTATGTTTTTTGCCCAAAGCGCCCCCTATCGATGTTTCTTTTTGTACCGTTCAACTGAGTTTCAGAGAGCCCCAGCAAACAGAATCATGAAAATGCATGCCATAAGTCAAGAAATCTGTTTGTTTATCTCTTAGGAGCCTTCGAGTTTCAACCACCCTGTACTTTGAAATTTTATTCCGGCTCTTACGCTTTTTGCAGGGCTCTACTTTTGGGTTCAAACTTTAAGTTAGAGTATAAACTTTGGCGAGCATGTGTTAAATTATCAAAATAACGGGCTTAAAGTTGTTGTCTAGCTCTCCAAAGTCTGCAGCGCCCCCTATCCATGTTTTAAGAGATACGCTTATCAAATTGGTACTGAAGAAAGTCTAAACAAACAGAATCATTTCGACGCAACAAGCAAGAAAATCTAACCATTTCCCTAGTTTTTATGACGTTTCGAATTTCGGCACCCAAATTTTCGAAAGCGCCTAGCGCCTTACCATCGCGTCAGGGACCCTACATTCCCTATTCAAAAATGTTCGTCTAGGTGTGCTCTATGGATCCTTAAAGTTTGTCACCGACGAGCTGAATCACCCTGTATATATATATATATAAAATTTATCTACTTTTAACAAGAAATTAAATAGAATAAAGTTTCATTAGCTACAATTTCTTATAAGAAATGGATTATTAATGGCAATTCAATAAAATATACATACCCAGTCAATATGGGGAGGAGGACAGGATGTAGCAACTGGATCAACACAACTTTCACTATAACTGCAAGATGTACCGCACCATGCACACTGATATTTTCGCTCTCTTGTTGTACACAAAGAACAGTCGGCCCTACCACCATGACTTCCAAGTAAATGGCACTTATACAACGTAACTGAAATGAAAATAATGATTGTTTTTCCTTTAACATATCTGAAAAGTTATTGCACAAAAAAATGAAAAGCCTTCATATACATCAATCAATAGTTTTAAACTTTGGGGAGGTGGGGGGAACAAAAAAAGTTTCTGCAAATTTGTATGCATTTCAGCTAACTTAATCTTTTTTAAATTTGCACTAATATTATATATGAAAGTTACAGTTAAAGTTTTTCAAATATTTGAGCAAACTTATTGCAACAGAAATGTATAACTAGTTTAATTGACAGTAGCAAAGTAATATTCCATAACAGAATTACTGGATTCAAAATTTCCTTAAGCAAAACCTAATTATTAAAATTGGGATGGGTTTACAGGACATAAATGCATAACATGTTAAATTATAAATAAAAATGCTGTGAAACCACTAAATATTCGAAAATTTCTACTTTCTTTGGTTGTGATGTAATTTTTTAAACAGTAAATACAGTGAAGCTTTCATTTAACAAAGTCTCGGCATTACATTTAAACACTTTGTTATGAAGAAAATTTATTAAATAGAAATCAACTCAAATTTCTCAAATTTATAATGTAATACAATACACATGCATAAAATAAAAATTGCACCTAAAATGAAAATATTAGAAAAGTGTATTTTAATTCAGGTAGTAAACTTTTTAAAATTCAATGTAGACACATGAGAAAAATTTAATTAGAATAATATCTAAAAAAGGCATACAAAAAAGAAAGGTAAACAAAAAATGAAGGGTAGTGTACCTCGTTTGTTTTTTCTCAATACGCCAAATCCTTAACTTTAAACAAATCTGCAACATTGCTTTTTACAGGTTTTGTATAAAAGATACACAGTTTATAAAAATTTGCACACCACTTATGTAAATATCCGAAAAATTTATCTGTAACATTTTCCTAAAACTGAAATCCCCTTTTTATTATATTGAATTCTGGTAGCAGGAAGTTTGAGATGCAAGATGTAGTGTCGTAGATTTTCTTTTCTCTTTTGCAGATTCTTTTTCATTGAATCTTTATTTTGCTCCATATTATATTTAGCTCTTTATTAATTGATGCAAAAAATTAACATTATTATTAATAATAATTTATAAGATGACTAAAGCACTACAGGTAAGTGATTATTTGTTTAGTTAACTCTTCAATTGTAGAAACATTTTACATGCAAATTATGTTTTGGCCCTAAAGTTTCTGTCGCAGATACTTAAGCAGATAATTTTCTGCTACTGGATATTGAATGCTTTTAGAAAGGTCATTCAATGTTGTCTTCATTACAATCTCCATTGCTCATGGTAGTTACTTCACTATATTTTACTATACTTTGCAAAATGTCACCATCAGTAGGACATTCAGTTGTCTTAAGGGTTTAGTTGTGATAAAAAGAATAATATATAGAATATATTGTTTGTAATATGGATATTAATTTACATGTTAATGGTGTTTAAAATCAATGTTCAGCAAAAAATTGCATTTAGTAGAAAACTTCATTAAAGAGAAATTTCATAGTAACAACAAAATGATAAAACAATTTAAAAGATGAACTTCATTATGGATGGATCTTATATAAATTTGAAACTTTCTAAACTTCATGATTTATTTTAACAGATGATAAGAGATAACGGATTATTAAAATTCATTGATGCAATTATATTTTTATGTTATAGTAGTCCTATTTAGAATATGGTTTCAATATAAATACAGTGTAGTCTGAAATCTACACAGACTGGAATCAGAGGTTGTGTGGATTTCAGAATTTTGTGAATTTCTGGTCATTGCTTTGTTTTCATTTTTTTTTTTTAAACAGCAATTTGAATGTAATTAACATTGAAATTGAAACTATAATGAATGCTTACAATATAATAAAAAATAAGTAATAAACTAAATTAATAAAGATTTAGATAATTTTTGAAATGATTAAAATATTAAAAGCAAAGGTCAAGTAAATAATCAATAATGTATGATTAAATATTCTTTATAAAGATTAAATGCATTTTTCCTAAATTATTCAATTAAACTTGCCTCATAAAGGTACATTTACCAATTCACATAAAAATCATAAAATAGGCAAGTTTTATTCAGATTTAGCCAGATATAATAACCAAAAAAGATTTATTAATATATTAATATATTTGGCAAGAAGATTGTAATTATCAATGATATCAGCAGTATCTTGAATTTCTTCAGAAATAAATTTATTCTTCCTTCATTTAAAACATGAATTTAGTAATATTAACAAAGATTACTGATTAAAATGTATATGGAATTGATATAAAATTATAACAGTCCAATTTTGCCCTAATATCCGAACAGAATGTTTCATTGTTTACATCTATAAATATATTATATTCAGATTTTAGGGTAAGAAATTTGAGGTAGTCTACTATATATGTTTTAATTAACAAAATTTGATTTATGATCTACATTAATAAATTCTTATTTGAAATTCTAAACAGAAAATTTAAAAAGATGAAATCCTTAATTAAAAGGGAAAAAAACTTCATAAAATTAAATTTATCTCAGCTAATACAACTAACTTTAAAAATTCACATTTAATTTTTTTTACAAATTTTCACCAGCAATTGATGAATATTTTTAATATTGCTTAAGAAAATTCCACGTATGATAACTCAGTTAGTTTAATTACTTACTCTTTTTACTTTAAAAGAAATTCATATTTTCACAAGTTATGTCATGTATTGAGAACACTTATTAATTTTTTTTGAAATGCAAGAACTTCAATAAGATGAAATCCATTGATGTTAAACAATAAAAACTTGAGTGTTATAATTATATATTAGGTAAGGTTTTAATCTGGCACTATAAATGTCATGTAACACAATAAATACAGCTTTCACTAAAGATCAAAATTTATTCATTAATGTACTTTTAAAAGCATTCTTAAATCAAGAGCTATTTTATGGAAATAGATGTTACTGAAATTAATGCTATGTTACACATAATATCTTACCATTAGTCTTATCAATAAATGTGTCACCATTCCATAAAACAGTTAATGAAGCTTGTACTTGTCCGATTTCAGCTTCATATGAATACTGAAATAATTAAAATGTAAATCAGAAACAAGATATAATGCATAAAAAACTATAAAAAAGAACATGAAGTACTTAACATAGTATGACAATTACATAAACTAAAAATGAATCATTTGATTATTTACAATTAGAGGTATAACTGTAAATTTTCTATCAATCACACCTTCAATTGATTAAAGCCTTACAATGAATAAATTTTAATAAATAATTTTTTTTAACAAACATGAATAATAATAATAATATAATAACTAATAAATATAAAGAATTAATAAATTAGAAATGCATATAATATTTATATTAATATTAATTTACTTATTCATTATTAGAAATCTAATTTTCCAATAATATTCCTGTTACCTTTCAAAATAAAAAATAAATAAATAAATAAATAAAGACAATAATATCATTTCTAGCTTTGAATTGTATTCCATATGTAATTTACACACATAAAAAGAGGAAAATAAAAATCGTTGGGAAATTAGCACTCCTTTATTTTAATTTACTGTCAGAATATTGAAAGTTCTAAACAGGAAAAAACATACAGAATTATGCAGTGCTGAATAGCAAGAATTATTAATTAAATTACTAAAAAATAGGAAATTTTAAAGTTTGATGGTAAATTAAGTTTTATATAATTTAAACAGAACTATACAAACAATTGCTAAGTATAATAAGCTTTTATATTATTTTAAGCTAACATTAAAAAATAAATAAATAAAAGTTATAAATACATAAAATAGATACATAGTTAAATGTTGTAAAACAATAACAGTAAAATTAATCCGAATTAAAATGCATTAAGTATAAAAATAAACTAAATAAAAATATGATACTAAATATTTGCTTATATATTACATTGAAATTTTAGATGTGGAACCCTTTTCATTCATTTTTATAAACAACTTATACAATACTTTTATAAACAACTTCTTATAAAATTAAAATTACACAGGGATTGACCATACAAAAATTCATCTTTACTCAAAAATACATTTATAATTATAAGAGAGCATTTAGATAGAGACCAGATAACATTTACTCCTCCTGAGTGAGGAGTAAATGTTACCAGGAGCTCCACACAAAGCGTGTGTGCAATGGAGCCAGTGGGATTCGAACCCACAACCTCAGAATTAGAAGCATGATGTCTTAACCACTCAGGCCCTGGAGGCCCTATAAATCAATAAAACACTGGAGAATCAAAACAATAAGAAATAGTTAAAATTATAGTTTAATTAGGATCTCATACTCATTTGGGACCTGGATAACTTAATTAAGAGATGCAGGTAGAACAGTCATTGAGCCCTTTAGAAAAACACAACTATGGCATAAGCAGCAGTTAAGACACAACTACTCGTGAATTATCAAAGTCATATTCAAATGTATGTGTAATCAATCTTGAGTTCAAAGTACCGTTACATAGTAAAATAGTTTTTATGTTCTGTAAACCTTGAATTTTAGAGAGCATTGAGTTTATATAATAAAGATCAACTTGCAGTTCTTGCAAGGAATTTTATGCACAGTTAAATTTTCAATACTTTAATGTCTGTAATTACATTTTTTATTTAATAGTTAATAGCACTATGTTACATGTTCACGCATATGGAAAGTTTTCTAAACATAATTTACAGGATTCGGGGATTATATAAAAATTCAGATTTTGCAACTTTAAAAAATAATAAAACTGTTTAAAAGTATAATAATGTGGTAAACAGCAACACTCAAAACATTTTTGCACTTGGAACTATGTACTGCTAAGTCTAATAATTCAAAAATTATCTATTAGACAATGAAAAGAATGGACACTATGTATTATATATAAAATTTCTGATTGAATTTTCAAAAAAGAAACTTTTTCTAATAAGGAAAAAAAATCAATTACCATATTCTCTGCACAGATCACAGTATTATCTCTAACTCTAGCAAAAACCTTTTCTTTAGCACCTTCTATTTCTACTACGCACTGAAATCCTTCCTAAAATACAAACATTAAATTAGAAATTGACAATTTTGTAAAAATGTATGAAATATTTATAAGTGTAATATTTACAAAATACATTACCAAGGGTGTTAAGAGATTCTTGACACCTATGGATATTTCTTTGCGCACACCGTTTGGTAAAAGAATTTCATCATCTATATTGAAACTTGGACAGTGTTGTCTTCCTTTAATAAGTGAATTTTGAGGGTTCTAAGAAAAGAAAGAAAGAAAAAAAAACATTCATTGCAATTAATAAATTGATACAATTAAATCTGAATCATTATTTTATAAATATCAATAACAGCTTAAAATATGTATGTTCCAAACGTAATTTATGTACAAAGTAGACTCCCTTAAATCCTTGCAGCTTGGGACCAGAGGTTGTGCGGATTTTGAAATTTTGCAGATTTCTGATCATTGCTTTGTTTACATTTTTTAAACATTAATTTGAATGTAATTAATAAAACAATCAAATCTATAATAAATGCTTACACTATAATAAAATGTTAAAATAAGTAAGAAACTAAAATAATAAAAATTTAGATACATTTTTTAAATGATTAAAATATTGAAAGCAAAAGTTAAGTTAATAACCAATAATGTATCATTTAATATTCATTATAATAATGAAATGTATTTTTCCTAAATTATTCAATGAAACTTGTCTCATAAAGCTGCATTACTAATTCACATAAAAATCATAAAATAAGGAAGCTTTATTTCAGGTTTGGCCAGACTTAATAACCAAAAAAGCTTGATTAATACATAAATATATTGGTAAGAAGATTGTGATTACCAGTAATATCTTGATTTTTTTTCAAAAATAAATTTATTCTTCCTTCTTGAAAAAACATGAATTCAGTCATATTAATTAAAATTACAAATTAAAACATGTGAAATTATTATAAAAATAAAAAAGTCAAATTTTGTCTATATCTAAACTGAGTTTTTCATTGTTTACATCCATAAATTATGTGCAGATTTTAGAAAGTTGCAAATTTTAGGGTTGCAGATTTGAGGGAGTCTACTGTAATTCTATGTTTCGTTAAAATTTAGGATTTGCTACAGATGAGCTACTATACAAAAGCTTTAAAATTAAATATAACAATTATTTACCACTTAGCAATATCAAGGAAAATAAATTTGGTCCATCTCAATATATATTTTACTCAAATTGTTTGCTACTCAATTTATACTCAGTATGTAATTAATTTAAAAAAATTAAAGGTATAACAATTTTCAATGCATAAAAAAATGATCAAACACTAATTCATACATCAAAGAATACATCCTGATCGAAAGGAAACACATAATATGATATAATAGGCAAAAGTGACGTAAATATGGTGGGCTTTATTTGTCAAGATTTCATGCTCGAAAATCATTAGTATTTTATACTAAATCATCAAAAAGAAATACCCTTGAATTTCATATTGAAAGGTATCTGATAGACCAAAAAATTCATGAACAAAAAAAAGTGATAAAAAGGAAGAATGCGTCAAATCCTATTTTGAAATATAGATACAGTCAAACCTAATTAGCATAAAAATGCTGGACATGAATCACTTTTACCATGAATTGTTTTCACAATCCCCTATAAAAATGAATACAATGATTTGATACTGATAACATGAATTACTGTTATCATGAACAAAATTTTGATCCCCCTTGAGCATGGGCGTAACTAGATAATTTTTCTAGGGGGGGCCGCGGTACCATTTGATAATTTCGAAACAATAACATTTCAATTCTGTACAGTTCAGTTGTTTAACCCCTTGGGGACACGTATAGATGCCACAAAAAGGCTTAAAATTTCTCGTGTATCCCCACCAGTAAAAATGTATTGTAAAATTTGCCGTATTTAATCGGAGCATTTTCTCGATTCAATAAAGCACAATTTTTTGGTTTTTTTAAAAGCATTGACCAAACATTTAAAATTTCGTAAAAGGCTCCCATCGCGAAGAGATTAAGAGCGTATTTCAATTACATGTTTGTTAAATTTATGTTTATATAATTTTATGATGAAGATCCATTATGGCGTATAAGCAGGAAATGAAATGATGAACTGTTTTTATTAAACCTTTCAGGGGCATGTAATTGTATTTCTATAATGTTCAATTCCCATTGAAATATTCGAAAAAGTTTGCTTCAAAATAAGGAAAAACAATTTTTAAACTTTTTCCCACCAAAGCTATACAGGTATAAAAGTGGGAAATGAGAAAAAAGGTGGAAATTCTTTCCATCTATACAGTGGCGCCAAACTCTTATAATCGAACTGCCATTTTAACCGATACCTTTACAATAAAATTAAATCTAAATCTGCATATATAATAGCTTTAAAAAAAAAAAAAAAAAAAAAAAAAAAAAAAAAAAAAAAAACTTTGGATACATTAACAATGTATTTCCAAATGTAACTGATAAACTTATGCTAAGTACAGTCATTGATTTTCTAAAACAAATATTATCTTGAATGGTTTAGCTGTTAAATTCCACCCCTCTTTACTTTTTCAATAAAAGCAATTCCCCCCACCTTTTATTTTATTTTTCAATAAAAACAATCTCCCTGCTAAATTTATCTTTGCTTCGGAAATGCATCTTAAAAAGGTATCACAGAAATTATCCAAAAGTGTAGTATAAATGGCACAAAATATTCTATTCCAAAAAAAAAAACTTCCTATTTTTAAAGTCTAAAAAAAAAAATTTATTCTTGAAAGACACTTTGAATAACCTCATTTATACAACTTTCAAATGCTTATAACATTATATGAGCTCACATTTCATTTTATATCTATTTTGCACAATAATTCAAGTTAATATATCCCACCAGGGGCCGAGAGGTTCTGCCTCCGAAACTGATAGACGGCAGATGCTGGACTCGAACCCAATCGCGGCCGTCAGCCTAACCGTTCGGAGTATTCCTAGGTTTTCTTAGAACCTTGGATTTCCTTGCGTAAATAAGGGTTAGGTTTCCTTAGAAAGACCCCTATGGAGGGCATTGCCCACTTTAGAACCTATATCCGAAGTGTAGATAATTGGCCGTCATAAACACAAACAAACCAACATTAAAAATAATATTGCCCAGTTAAACTGATGGCATTGAGCTCAGAGGCTACGCATACTAATTGTCCATTACAGCCTTATATTTTCAAGGGTTAATTCCGTTCGAAAAACAAATTAAGGAGATGAAACAACTCCTCCCTTTTACCTTTTTATACTTAATCATTGAACTCCTAAACTGATCAGGGAAATGCTTTATCATATAAAAAATCTATATCCAAAATTCACAGTAAATCGGAAAATTTTTAGTAAAAATCCATTTATGTAATTTAAGAGTAGTTATTCCCCCTCTTTTATAATTAACCATTAAACGTCCAAAACCATTCAGAGATTCACCTTATCAGAAAGAACCTACATCCAAACTTAAAAGCAAATTGGACAATTCTGCATAAAAACCCATTTATAAAATTTAAGAGGGGTGGGGGTAATCTCAAGTACCCCTTAAACAAGAACTTAACGAAAGAACCCCACAGCTAATTAGTGAAGCATCTTATCACTATGAATCTGTATCCAAAAATTGAAGCAAATCGGTTAATTCTGCAAGAAAAAACGTTTAAATAAATTAAGAGAGTAATCCCACCAATCCCCATTTGTCTTATTCAATGAATTCTGAAAACCGATCAAGGAAGCGCCTTATCAGAATGAACCTATATCACAAATTTGAAGCAAATCGGTAAATTCTGCGGGAAAACCTCATTAGCCTTAATTAAGGGGGGGGGGGGGTACTTCCCATTTCGCCCCTTTTAGACTTATCCAATGAACTCGCAAAACAAATCATGGCGGTGCCCTCATCAGAATGATCCTATGCTAAAATCTGAATGAAATCTGATAAATTCTGCATGAAAAACTCATTCATATCAATTAAGGGGGGGGGGGGGGTATGATCCCCTCGTTCCCCCTATTATACATATTGAATGAACACTCCAAAAACTAATCAGGGAAGCGTTTTATCAGAATATACCTATATACAAAATTTCAAGTGGATTGGATATTTTTATCAAGAGTTATCCCGTTACGCACGTACCCACACATGAACGTACGTACATACATACAGAACGGGAGGGCACATAAGCTCTCAGGCTTTGATAGCCTGTGACTAAAAAAGGGGTTAATTTAAAAGTAAATGGTACTTATTTTTCCTAATTCTCTGCAGATGATAGAGATAGATTTAAAAATAAAAATCATGTTTGAAAATTATTGTTAAAACCATAAAAAAAGAATAGTCAATTGCAATGAAGTTTTTGAATAAATTACAATTATTTTACCTTTAGTAGATGTAACTAAATTCTAAATTAATTTAAAGTTGCTGTAAAATTTATATGAATTAGTCTATTTAAGCGTTTGAAAGACATTCATTACTTCTATATAGAATGCATATACTTTTATACACATACACTTATTTGATGCACATACTTGTATATAGACACACTAGTGTGACAAAGAGTGGGATTTCGTGTTTACTCCCCTACCCTTCCGCAGACACACAAACACATCAACAGCATTTAAAAGCTGAGAATATGCATAAAAATATCATGTAAAATATTAATGCATGTATAAAAGCTGGGTAAAGTAAAATATAAACAACATAAGATGTTTCCCATTTAACTGTTTCAAGGCTACACACAAGGAGTCTATTTGATAATCCAAGGAGGGGGGGGGGGAGTAGAGTCACGAAGATCATGATGTACCCCCAGTCCTCTCTTCTAATCCAGAACGAAGAAAATTTTTAAAGGATAGTTTAAAAATTAAATATATATTAAATTTTTTCGAAGTTTCTTCTTTCTCAACAACGAGATACTTTCCGATTAAATATTTACTTAAATCTAAAATACTTAATTTCTGACATATCCATAAAATCATTTTTTTTCTGAGTTGTAAAAGAAAATTTTCAAGTGCAATTAGTCAAAATAAATGTGATAGATTAGCGTTTACCATTTTTCGATAAAGACAATGTGTTTTTCAGGAAATCTCATTAAAATGTGGAATTTAAAGGAGCTCCCTTATGACGACATTTTTCTAACTGTAAAGTCCTAAAACTGGTTTAAAATGCTCATTTTTTAAAAATAATTTTATGTCTTTATAAGAAAATGAAATTATTAAATTTCTTCGTAATGCCATCGTTTCGTATTTACGAATGAAAATAATTTTTCAAAAATATCAGAAAATGAATTGTTTTGGATATGGAAGCAGCCTTTAATGTGAGCTTAAGGGTGTTCTCAACTGCTCTGCTCAACAAGCGCAAAATGTTTTGACACATTTACAAATTCATTTTTTAATGGAAAGATATAAAATTTGAATGCCTGACTATGGAAACGATTTCAAATCGAACTTATTTTCCATTTTATGATAGTTAAATTACCTATTTAGTTCTAAGCTATTTCGATCACATGATCATCCGTTTTTCTCCTGCTTTTCGACCGGTTTTTCTGCTTTCGTCGGGAAATGGGCGCAAAAGTGTCAAATTTGAAGGCTTGTTATGAAAAATCTATTGTGTTTTTTTAAAAAACAGAAACTTGAGTGCAACTAGACAGTTTCTGAATAATAACGCCTGCTATTTTCATGCATTTCCGAACAAAAATAAATTAAAGCATGTGTCACAAAGTTGCCCTTTTTGATTTAAGAACACCCTGAAGAGATATGAGCTTTTCCTCTCAAAAAGGATCTATGAACCCCACACTCCTATGAATAAAATACTGAATCCGCCCGCACTGTAAAACATTTGTGTAACTTTACTCCATAAAATTGGTGGCAGCCTTGCTGCCTCCGATTTTGTGGGGTACTTTAACCGATATAACCGGTGTAACATTGCAAAGTTACACCAGTAATATATGTTTAAATTACACCATTATATAAGTAAAAAATTACTCCTTAAAATTGAAGTTGTAGCTGCCACCAATTTTATGGAGTAACGTTACACAAATGTTTTACAGTGCGTATTTGAATGCAAAATTAACGAAAGAAAAAGTTAGGAATGATAGTAGATAAAAACAATACATCTGTCATTTCTACTGTTCCTTCTCTTTTTTTTCCCCTTGAATATTATCTGTTTTTTCATAGATTATATGGGATGGGTGATAATAGTTCCCAGTTCTACCTACAAGCAATTTACAGAGAAAGCGCAAAACCAATGCAAAATGGTGTAGTTAAATGTTAGATTAATATCTTTGAGAGAAGAGGGGATCCGATCGATTTCTATACGTAACTTCCCAGAACTTAAGTGGACGGGGTTCAGAGTTCTACAAATCGTACAGTGAGCCTTCTTTTCTTTCCTGAGTTCCAAGGACAACTCATACAAAAGAAAAACTGTTGCCTTATCGTAGGACGAACAATAAAAGATCCCTTTCCTCGCTTTAGGCATGTAAATATCAAGAACTCCCAAGTTCCAGACCAGAATCAATCTCATGTCTGACATGTTTGTCGATATTTATCGCTTATGAAACTTTAAGTTTGCACCCTCCGTCCCTTTAAATAGTGGTATAGAAAATTTGCAAACAAGCTGCGTTTTATTCGGATTTGTTAATATTGTTTATCATCTAAAGAATTACTGCTTTTGAAATCTTTTAAATAATCTTTCAAAAAAATAGTCTTCATTTCACTGTAAAATTTTAATAAGGGGTCCAGTCAGAATTCTAGGGGGGGTCCAGGACCCCCCTGGACCGCCCCTTCTTACGCCCATGCCCTTGAGATTCATGTTAGCAAGGTTCAACTGTAGTTGAAAATTTGTGAAAACTAAAAATAGTAGGAAACTACAGATCACCAAGTGTAAAAATGCTCTATATTTTTTATTAATTCAATATATAGATAAAAATTGACAAAATATTATTAGAAATGCTGGAATTAAATAATTATTACAATCATGTTTTATTCTATACTTACACTTTCACCTACAATGACCCTACGAGAGCATGTTGTAGCATTACTTGTGCAAGTGTTTTCATGAACACACCAACTACAGGCCCAAGTACTTGTTACACATGCTTTACACCTAAAGAAAAGAAAATAAAAAAATTACATTAACTGAATACAATAAAAATTATGATAAGAATAACAATTGTGATATGTTATACACAATAGCATTATTGTTACATTTGAAAATGATACTTACGTTTTATGGACTTCACAATCATAAAATACAAAAGGTCTGTGGATAAAATCTGTTTCTGTTTCACTTGATCTAACTGCAAGGTTTACTATCACATGATCTAAAAATAATAAAATAAATGCTAAAATTTTACAAATTAACACTACTATTTAATATCAATATTGCTGTCATATTCAAATTATTTCTAACATCATAGTACATTCAACTTGGACATGACAAATATCAAAACTATGGAATGTTGTGAACTTCTTTTAACCCATAATGCTTAAAATAAAAAAGACTATGTAGATAACAGAATTTTGCAGATTATAAATCAATAATTTTTACTTTTTTTTTTTTTTTTTTTTGGTAAATGTAAAGTGAGTTATCATTAATGCAGGAATGAATGTTAAAATGGAAAAACAGTGATTTTGAATAAGTTTCACAATATATTTTTTAAACATTTAAAAAAAAAAAAAAAAACTTTTTAATTTAACAAAACTAAATATATGCATGATCAAATAACACAGAGTAAAAGCTAATAAAATAAGTATACATATTTAAATATGATTGTTTAAATGAACATTCATCACTGAATAGTTTCAAATTTCAGAAACACTGATGTAATTGTTTGTTTCAGCTTTCTGGAACATTGAAATAATTGCTATTTGTTTCAAATACTTTATGTTTGCAAATTTTATCAGGCAATTAATACCACAATATAATTTCAAATTCAGAAACAAAAGTCTTTTGATAAACAGCTAATGTGTTTCAATTGTTTTCATTATTAATATAATTATTGTTCAATTTATATTGTCCCCCAGTGGCATGGTCAGTAGCAACAGCTGCTGCCACACCGAGGGGTCTTGGATCGAATCCGGGTATGGACATAGATGGTGTGTTGTCCCTTTGTAGTTTAATAAAATATGTAATCGATATGTGTAATAAAAATTGTTATGTATTGTCTCTGTTTCTGCATACAATGGATTAATCGAGGCGACAGCCATAGCAGCTATAGGCCTCAAAGCATTGTCAAAATCAAATCAAATCAGTTTATATTAGAGAGAAACAAAAAATTAAATTGGAATTGATTAAAGTGGAAATTCGGTTTTAAAAATATATAATAATAACTTTTCATAAAAATAAAAAAAGCTGCTGTTATTCATTAGTAATCACAAGGAAACATTCTACTAGTTTGTTATGAAAAATAATAATGAAATTCTTTAGTGAACTGAAAGAAACAATTGTGAAATTCATCAATCAGTTGGTTGCAGAGGAAAAGAGGCAAAATTTCTCATATAGTCATTGGAAAAGATTGATATTTTCATCAGTTGATCACTGGGGGAAAAAATCAGTTTTTTTAGTTGCTAAAATATTGCAAGATACTGTAGTTTTAAAATACTGCAAGATTGAGCAATCGGTCATAGCGATAAAATTGGAAAATTTGTCAGTTAGTTGTGGGAAAAAACACCTGTTGTTTCTTAACCAGTTGCTTGGAAAAAACAGTAAAATTTTCTAATAGGCAGAATGAAAATAAACAACAGGGCTCTAAACAAACCAGTTTTTGAAATAAGTTTTCTGAACAGGTTATACGAGTCAGAACAGAATGTAGTTTTCAAAAGAATTCTTGCTTAATAGAGTTCATAAATCAAAACAATGAAAATAAAAAAAAATAAATAAAAAAAGATTGATTTTACTCATTAACTAAGAAATCCAATAAATTATAATAAAAAAAAGTGATGAAAAAATTTATAATAAAAAGTAATAAAAAATAAGAGCAACTCATATTTTTCACTGAACAAGTGATTCATGCAATTAAATAGAGATGTTATTTCCATGGATGCTCCTAAGTCTCAAAATTAATTTTTATATGTTGATGTAATTTTTTTATATTTTTAATTTGTAGTTTAGATTTTTTTTATTTTGTGTAAATAAATTATTAAATTAAACTTGTAAGATGTATTTACATAGGGAAGAGTAGGGTATTGTGGACCTAAATACACAGTAAACCACCCCTAACCTTTTTTTTTTTTTTTTCCTCTTTTAAGCTAATTGATTACAACATTGAATTGATTATTTATAGCCTTCAAAATACACAATGTTAGGTCAGAATGATCCATTTTATCCAGATCCAGACTAGTTGTTTTTAGCTTCTGAAAGTAAAAATTTTCATCATCATACTTTTCTTTATTATTAATTAATGGTTATAGATAAATAAGATAAAATAGTTTTTTTAGAAACAGAACGTTTTAAATAAAAATTTTATGAGAATACATAAAGATTCGACATGGGGTTTAATGGACCCTAAACTCATCCACTGTTGAGGTACAGTGATCCACAATCCACTCTTTTACTACAAAGCAGAATTTTCGAAATATTTAATAATTGCTCATTCTCTACAAAGAAATGCTGTTTTACAGTAATTATTCAACATTAAAATAAATAAATAAATAAATAATGTCAATTTATTTAACATAAGAAATATTTTTATTTGTATTTACACTATTCCACTTTATGAATGTATACAAATAATAATAAAAGAAAAATTGTATTTGAAGCTGTGTTCTGAAAATATTTTGATGTATGTAGAAATGCTCAAGCAATGTTCAAGAATATTTTCAGGTAGATTGAATTTACCATTAAAGAGGGGGAAAGTGTAAACAGCAAAAGTAGACAACTGTGTACCAGTCTCCCCTATAATATTTGCATTACTGATATTTGTGAAATTAGTTATTTCATACATTTCATAGTAAAATTTTCTGAATTTCAGAAAAGCCCCTTATCCAGAATATCCCAAATTCAAATCATTCTGGTTAACTGATTCTATATTGTACCATGATTTTGTTACAACTGAATGACATAGTAAAGAGGTATAATTTAACAGCAAAGTAAAAATCATGAAAGAAGATCATCCAAACCAAGACTGAAAACTTGTTTTAGTAGCAGGAAAAACCAAATTAAAATAGTTAGAAGAATTCTATGCCTAACACTATGGCTAAAAATTGATCCTTTATAATAAAAGAAATTAATTAAAAGTTCTTGATCAATGATCATAAAATTGTTATAGTGTATAAAGCACAATTTACTATCAGTCAAAAATCTCTCCAAGACTGAAATCGGTCCTGAAACTGAAGGTCTTGCACCCATGGTAAAAAAGATATTATTTATCACTTATTTCTATACAGTAAATATTCATGAATTAAGTTGGATGTCAAAAACTTGCATTTTTATTTGTAAAAATTTCTGAATGTTTTTGAAAAATATAGTTGCCTTACACTTTGGCACATGTTTTCAGAAAAAAAAGCATGATATACCTAAGGGCAATAAAAATTAATGTTTAAAGATAAATTAATTTGCATCTAAAATATTTATTTATATGTGCATTACAATTTTTTTAAATAAAGAACATTTTTACAATCAAAATAGCTATAAAGATACAAAAATGTATAGTTAAAATAGGTCTTGAAAACACACACACAAAAAAAAGTCGATAAAACCCAGTGTGTGATGTAGAAAGAAGCATATGTAGAATAATATGTAGAAAGAAGATAATAAAAATAATAATAATAAATGTAGAAGATAAAATAAAGAAAAAAATTGGTTTCACGTGATTAGATAATCAATCAAACAATCAAATCGACATTCAAAAGAGATTACATTATAAAATAATATTAGATTTCAAATATGATTTTATAATTAAAATATGTATATAGATACAAAAAATCGATAAATCTAAATGTGTGACGAAGCGAGGGGCTACTGTAATATTTTTTACATGATTAGATAATCAAACTATCAAATTGACATTTAAAAAAGAATATACTATAAAATAATATTATAGTTTTGAATTTGATACTAAAAATGAATAAATAAAATTACCATCATTGGGAAGAATTGGAGGTCTAGCAGTGACTAGAGGTGTCATACAAGCTAAGCCACTATGTGTTACCCTTGCTTGGATTGGAGCACTTTCTCCAAAGACACATAGATAATGAGCACCATATGGTAACTGTGGTAATTGGTTTATCACTAATTCAACCTAAAAAATAAATAATAATCATGTTTAAGTAGGCATTCAAAAACAAATATTCTAATATTATATATATTTTTTTAACATTAAAATCTCAATACTTACTACAGACATACTGTTATAAGGCAGTTGATCTGGTTTCACAGCTTGAAAATCAATACATTGCTTTGTTTCTAATGATAGCCATCTAGGTGAACTACGCTCACTAAATGACCAGGTGGCATTTTGACAGGCAGCTTTAACCGTACATCTGCAATAGAACAACAATAGTAGTTATAAAAATACAGTAATTAAAAAAATGCAATAGGGTTCAGGTAAACCAAACCAAGTCAGGTGGTAGGTAGTGGTAGGTAGTGGGGGGGGGGGGGGGGGGGGCTTTGGGAACCAAGTCAGGTAACACAAATCAATAATTAAAAATATACAAACACTAAAATGTACAATACTACACATGCTAAGATGAATTAAACATGAATAAAAATAATTTCAGCAGTGGGAAATTTAATGTAGTGTCAAGAATTATATTTATTTTTTTACTAACTCTAAAACACATCTGTCAACAAAACTCCATACTATTTGTTACATTTCCCCCATTTTTTTCTCTATAATATGGGAAAACAGCACAGGTCTTATTATCCAGAATTCTTGGGACCAAAGGCTTTCTGGATTTTGAAATTTCGGGTTTCTCCAAAATTTTGTTTGTTTTTGTTAAAAATGATTTTTAAAAAACTCTACACTATTTTCAATGGTAACAATTAATAAATAAAAATAAAATAAAATGGTTAACTAATATTATTTTATCTACAAACTCTATTCTTTAGGGAGGCTCTAGTAGTCCAAGAGCTGAGAACACAAAAACCTAAAGTATTGAACATAAGAAAAAAACCCTTATTTTGTGGAAGAGTATCAATAGGCGAATCTAATGATCTATGTCTGCCGTAAGTGAAGTAGTACCTATATAAGCCAAAAATTAATACTAGTTGTTCACTCATAGGTTTTAAATTGTGCTTATCATATTAATCAAAGGTATGAAATGATTGCATGGCAAACACAACCTACGAATAAATCACTAATGGTATTAAATTTTGACTTATTCACCATTTCACTTACGGCAGACATGGATCATTAGATTCTCTTTTTACTACTCTTCCACAAAATAAAAGTTTTCTTCTTGTGCATGATATCTTAGGTGTTTGTGCTGTCGGCTCTTGGGTTATAGGGAGGATACAAGCAAATAATCTATAAAAATTTCAGAAACTGCAAAGTTTTAATAAAAATTTGCAAATCTAGAATTTTTGTAAAATAAAATTTCATTTTCTAGATTTTTTAATTCCAGATAATGGGTCCTTTACAGAAGTGCCAAGCATAGCATTTTCAGACATCATAAAATAACAAATCAGAATTAATTAAATAAAAATTCTTACTAACCATAAATTTGAACATTTGTATCAAATAGAATTTTCACAGAAATTATATTTTTTAGGAATTAATCAAATGTTGTTCAAAATTCAACAAAGATTTTTTTTATTATTATTATTATCATTACAATTATTAATTTATTTTCTCTGGTTCAGTCTGAAATACTGAAGTTTTGATGATTACAGTATTTGAGTATTTTAAAATAAAAGAATGGAAATAGAAAGATTCATGAATACTTTATTTTTATTGTTGCTGAGTGATGAATTTATGTTCATTTCATCAAGATATTTTTTGAATGCTTTATTTTTCTTGCTGCCATCATTTAAAGTATTCTTTTTGATTTAACCAAATTTAAAATCTATTTCATCCACATACATATAATATTTTTATACACTCTAGTGTACAAAATACCAACTACAATTTGTGAATTTTTCTGATAAATGTAACACATTTTTGATTACAGAGGATACAGTTACATATAATACTTTTTAATGTAATTTCACACTCGAAAATTGTGATAAAGTATTAAAACTTTGGTTATGTTTGAGAAAGACACATTACACATAAAAAAAATTTCTCAGTTTTTTTTTTTTTTTTTTTTTTTTTTTAAGTAGTTAACTGCTTATGACATAATCATAATTGAATTTATTGTGATAAGGGCTCTTTCTTAACTTGCACTGTTTATATTAACCATATTTGCAGGTGCAAATGCACTACATTTGGGTGTACAATGTAAAGATTATTTCCATTTTTATTTTTATTTTTTTTTATACAGATAGAGATAAATATATTTTGAAAAAAAAAAAAAATACCTGCTACTGCCAACTTATGAAAAAGCACAACACTTCAAAACATTATTCAATCAGAAAATTTATTTATACATGAGCATTTAAAGGAAAGAAATCTTTAAAGTTATTAAATTCAAAAAGTATTTAATAGTTACAATTATGTCATGTTTCAAACACTTTTCAATAAGAAAAATATTTAACATAAAAAGAGTAAGAAAACTTTAAAAAATCTTTACATGAGAAAAAACATTAAATGGATATTTAAAAAGGTTATATTTGAAACGATTTTTCACAGCATCTAAAAGAAAAGTTTTCTTCTAGATATTATTGTAAAAATCTCGGAGATATGGAAATTTTTAACATAATAATTTCATACAAGTATATTTTCAAAAGTTTCACAGATTTTACTAGTTTTACTATTTAAAAGTTTCATAGATCATAAAAACAGATGTCAGCTGACCTGATAGCAGAGGATGTGGTATAAAGAACCAAAAAAATCTCTCCAATCAAAAGGAAATGAATGGCAACTCAATTATAGAAGATATCCACTCATTATCATTCAAGCATTCATAATCAAATAATCTTTTTAAAACAGAGCAAATTAGCATTAAAGGCATAAAAATACAAGTAACTGTATATATATTACTTAAAAGATGCATAAAACAAATAAACACGTAAAAATACACTTAAAGTACTTTTAAATGTTACATTTAAGGTACTTTAAAAATGTATTTTTAAGTGTTTATTTGTTTTATGCGTCTTTTAAGTAATATAATATACAGTTACTTGTATTTTTATGCTTTAAATTAGTAAACTAGGTGAATTCTGTACTGTTTTTGTTCTCAACTCCAATTGCAAATTAGCATGTTTTTAGAGTCTGTGGGATCTGAATATGAGTTGGCTCATATAGAGCTGAAACTGGTCTTTTTTTTTTTTTTTTTTTTTTTTTTTTTTTTTTGCAACCGGGAAAAACATGGATTTTATTTTGCCCTCCCTCCCTCTTTCCCCTATCTCTGACACAAATTAAATTTACAAAGATAATTTTATTATGAGTATATATTTTAAATAGCTGACTTATTTAAAATATATATTTATAAAAAAAGTGTTATAATGAACTATGTAATCAGTTTTGTCAAATATAGAACATTACTATAAATATCACTAAAACATTGTAAATAGAATCGAAAAAAAAAAAGAAATTAACAAACAAAATTTTCATTTGGCACCCCTTTCACCTGGAACCCAGGCCGTATGCCTCTCCCTTCCCCTCTTATTTTTGGCTCTGGTCTCATAGCATAAAACAAAGACAGCCTCCAAGTGACAAAAAATTTTATTAAGTTCTTTTTCTTTTTTCTTTTTTTTTTTTTTTTTTTTATATTATCTTTATTTTAAATAAATAATCTGAGCTTTAAAATAAATTTCATCCCAGTCACTCACGATGTTTCTTTATATCAATTCCTTTTCTAAAACAAGAATAAAAAGAATTACTAACCACCAAAACTTTTCAAATCTTAATAAAAAATTTAAGTAATTACTTGGTTTGTTTGTGTAAAGAAAAATATAACAAAATTTATTTAACTTTACCTTCTTTCAAGAGAACACCAACCACAATATGGATTTCTGGCCTCAAGGCATTTATCACAGGTATTATATTGTTGACAGGCTTCTATGCGAATTTTACTGATCTAAAATGTAAATTTATACTTAAAATATATTTAAATAAGCAGAAAAATATAAAACAGCTCTTAAAACAATGGCACTAAGAAACTTTTATAATATATATATATATATATATATATATATACTTGTACAGCAAAAGTAAATTAAAAGCAATGCAAGGATTATAATTTCTATATTTTAATTATTTTACAGTTCATGATTCTTGCATAAATAATTTACTTCAAACTCTTTGTAGAATGATTATTTAGCACTGAAGTTAGGCATTTTTGACTAAAAATTTAAATTCATATTTGATACAAATAAACTTTTTTCATTATATGTTAATTCACTCTATCAAAACAATTTTGAATTACCATAAATTAATTATTCAAAACTTTTTTAATATCTTTGCAAGTTCAAGAAAGAATAAGGACAAAAGCTTTTTTAATGTTTTAAAAAAGAAGACGAATTAGAAAACTTTCAAACATTCAGTTTTTGTAAACAAGTAAAAAAAAATAATGAATTATGTAGTGCAAACATAATAGTTTACTTCATAATTTATCTATTTTCCTGTCCGTACAAAGATGATATAGAAAGGCACCTTAATATTTCTTACAGAAAATAAACAAGAAAACTTTTAAATATTCAATTTTGTAAACAAAATATGAAAAAAAAAAATCCTGATATATGTAGTATGAACATAACAACAATTTACATATCTTCATTTAAAAATCATCTGTTTACCAGATTATAAAAGAGTGATTAAAAGATGAATTTTTTTTAAAAAAAAATGAAGTTTGTAAATATTTTTATTTTATTTTTTTTTTTTTTTTTATAGAAAAAGAGTAAACATTAAAAAGTAAAAAAAATTGCAAGAAGTATTGAAACAAATTACATTAACATATTCGGGTAATTTTAAAAATGGTGTTATAGATTTCTTTGTTAATATCAAATATAAAAATCAAAACAGATTTAATATATTATTTTTATTATTTTTAATATGATCACACTTTTTAAAAAATATTGGGTGCAATGTTGAATTCAGTTTTCTCCAGGGGAATTTCTGTGGTTTTGGAGGTGGGGCAAGGGGAGGGTACATCTCATCGTTCCAACATTCCGAATTCAACACTGATTGAATGGCAGAGGTCAATCTGTACAAAGGCCATTTTTTTATTCACTTTTTTTTTTTTTTTTTTTTTTTTTTTCAGGGATTTTTTTTTTTTTTTTTTTTTTTTTTTTTTTTTTTTTAAATGAAGATACTTTCACATTCGAATCTTTATACAGATCGACCTCATCTATCCAATGCAAAATAAATAAATAAAAATATTGAAATGTTGTAATGTGAATTCTTTTAAAATGCTCTTTTGTATTATTATTAATTAACAAATGAATGAGAAGTTAGTAATTTTATAAATTAATATATATGTTCATTTTTAGCATTTTGCCAAGTTGTTTATACGTTTGTGATCTCGTTTGTCATATGTACAGTTAAAAAAAAAAAAAAAAAAAAAAAAAAAATTCTCCAATAGATGGTAACACTACAAGTGAAATATTGTGTTGGTAAAGTAGAAGTAATAATTTTATTTTTCAGCTAAAAATTAAAATAATATCATTAATAGTTATATTAAATAGTAAAAACTTTATGAGTAACGATTATTAATTTTAATCATAACACATAATATAATGTATGTTCTACTAAATACTTTTATTATTATTATTTTAATTTTATCATCTATTCTTGTTTTACTAATTGTAATTTATAAACCTTATACTACGTCGTACATTAACTTTTTGAAATGGTGTTTCCAATCTAGCCTGTAGGTTGCATAATGGGTCGAATTTCTTAGCTTATAGCTCGACCTATTAAAGAAACTGGCTGGATAATTTGTTTTTATACTAAACTATGTACTCTTTGACGAGTGGTTTAATATAAAAGCTTTCTTTTTGTCTATTTATCCATCTGTTTTTCATAATTTTGATAATCTACTTTCTATAACACGTCAAACGTTTCATAATAGGAATTCCATTTTCATGTTCATTATACATGTCGATATAGCGAGCCCATAGCAACAGGCTCGCTTCAGATGCATTTGGCCGACTCGACATCCGCCCCATAGCAAAGTACAACACGTGTACGACCTTTTTACAGCCACGTGTGAATTAAATGTTGCATAGTTAGCACTTTCACACGAAAGGGCCTCAGCAACAAGTACAGAGGAGTTAGAATGATGCCGGATCCAGCCTGATGAAGACGTACTCAGCCGAGCCCTGGTCAAAAAGACCGAAGATGCCCCTTAATCTTAACATTTTACTTATTTTTCCCTTGTAAATAGTTTATATTAATCAAGAGTATTAAAGTTATGTGATATTACCCCTAGACTTCTTCACTTTATATGGGGGCCGGCCTGCACCCTGAACAAAACAGCTACACCGGCCTACACCCTGAACGAAACAGCTACAACAGCGCAACGGAATTAATTAGCAGCATGTTTCGATGAGCCGACGATTATGATAGACCACCAGCTGGTTTTTCTCTCCCCAATTTGGACTAACGTGAACACGAAAATTCATCACCGAAAGACGACGGACTGAGCGGTTGCTCCAGAGACAGATTCAACGAGAATCAACAGCTATGAAGGGATGACACAAGATTTATGACATTGACCCATATTCTAACGTGAGCTGGTTTGGTTGGAGTAACTTATCGGTGTACCGTCCGTAATCACTAAACAAGGATTTACTACGTTGGTTATTCGAATGCACAGATGGAAACAAGATATCCAAAGAGGATATATGGGCCATATGTGTTAGTGTGACAGAAGGGATGTTTGGGTGAGTACAGATTTTTAACTATAGGTTTCATTTTCTCCCCCCCTCTTTTATTCATTTTGTTTTTAAAGATGTTGCTCGGAGAAATAGCCCCTGTTAACCTTGTTATTAAAACCGCAAGAGCGGATAAAATTAAATTATTACATTTATTGATTTTTGAAACCGATAATGGACGTTTAAACCGCAAGGATATTCGCTCCTTTTCGGGCTTTTCGTTTAAACTGGATGATGATACTTTTAAAGCAAAGTCGACAAAAATATTGGACGATTTTTCGCAAATCGATCTCATTAGCGTAGCCAATTTATTACATTTAGATATAAGCGGCACACAACAAGAGATTGCGCGTAAAATTTTAATTGCACTTTCGGACATAGAAGCATTTTCTAATACATTCCAGGTGACATCAGATTCTGAGTTTGATGCAGAAGCTAATTCAAACACGCAAAATGCACCGCATATTACACCCGCTAACGTTTCCAGTAATAGTACCATTATCATGTCACCTGCAGATAGAGATAACATAAATAGTAGGCCCTCCATTATTCCTTTCCCGTCCAGACCATCCATTTCTTTCGCTGACTTTGAAAATTTAATCCCCCCCTTTTCCGGATTAAAATCTGATAACATAGAAACATGGATCACACGTTTCGAATCCCTAGCTCAGTCTTTCGACTTTTCGGAAGTACAGAAATTTATTTTCGCAGAAAGGGCATTATCAGGACTTGCTTTATTATTTATTCAGTCAGAGCCTAATTTAACATCGTATACGTCGCTTAAAAAAGCATTGCTATTAGAATTCGGACATTTTTCTTCTCCAGCGCAAATTCACCAGATGTTAGCAAACCGTCATCGTCAGCCTGGCGAAGGTTTGATGGAATATTTTTTACATATGCGTGAGATAGCAAATCGTGGAAACATTGATGATATGTCCCTTATCCACTATATAATACAGGGAATAGATGATTCTCCCCAAAATAAGGTTGTATTATTTGGATGCACAGATTTGCCCCAGTTTAAACAAAAATTGTTAATATATGACGAAATTTGCCATTCCCCCCGCGTATCGAAAGCACGCATGCAGAATTGCACCCCGAATGTTTCATCAATACCACAGGCTAAAAATGAACGTAAAATTATTTGTTATAATTGTGGCTTAGGAAACCACGTTTCCAAACATTGTAATAATAAAAATAAGGGCCCAAAATGTTTTAATTGCTCTCCATGGGGCCATCGTTCTTTTGAATGTGATGAGCGAACTGCGGACAAAAAGCCTATAACCCGAGGCACCCTTCCCCATCCAAAAATCCATGTCGTAGAGCAACGCCAGCCACACAAAAACATGCTAAAAGTTGTTAAAATAGAAAATCTCGCGATAGAGGCGCTCTGTGATACGGGTAGCCAAATCACAGCAATCAGAGAGGATTTCTACAAAATACTTAGCTCCCCCCCTTAAATCACACAAATCTAATTCTTGAAGGTTTTGGTTGTGGCGATGTAAAACCAATCGGATCTTTCGACACAAATATACAGATAGATGACCAAGAATTTAATACTACTGTTTTTGTTATAAATTCCTCACAGATGTCAAATCCATGCATTATAGGCCTAGATGTTATCGCACAAGGTCAGTTAGTTTGCGACGAAAACGGCATATTCTTCACAAAGCTACCACCCTCAACATTATCTGTCAACTGCATACGCATCCGTAAGCCATCGAGCAACACTCTCTTACCAGCCCCCCCTTACGTCACATAACACTCCTTCTGCAACCACGGCAAATAAAGCATTGTCACTTTGTACTGACATGGCACACCACAACTCATTCGACGGAACACTTCCATGCATCGCAGACGACCCCGTGCCACATGAAATATGCGCTAATATAGAAGAGCCTAATGTCTTATTTCCCCCTCAAAATCAACAAGCCGAACATTTCTCCGGAAGAGACGTTTCCACTACCCTTGGTCATGGAACAGTTGGTAACAACGATGCTATGCTGAATATTCTTAAATATCTGGTCCCTATACTTTTCGCCTATGTCTTACTCTGTCACCTACTGCAAACAGATTGCAATTATGAGTCACCGATGGCAAGATGTTCATCTATGGTACTAGATACCTTCAACGTTTTGATATGCTCTGTGTTCCTAATCGTTGCCATTCGATTCACCGCGACGCTTAAAAAGACAAGAAAGAAAAAAAAAGTATGCAAAAAGGGAGAAAAAGTGTGTTATCAGCGTTGGATCCTAAGTGAGACTTTTTTTTCTCTCTTTCTCAAGCAAGATATTTTGTTACACAGATGTGATCTTTTTATTTATTTTTTTTTCTCTCCCAACCAGAAACCTTTTTAAGATGTTCGTACTTCAATATTTTTTTTTTAAACGAAACCATCAGTGCATTATTTTTCTATAATGGATTTCTCTATTTTAGTTACATATTGGTTTTTGAACTAATTCATACCCAGCTTATGGAAAGCTGTGATTTTTTTTTTCTTCATTTTATATGACTGACTTGACTCATGATAACTATCTCAAGATAACTTTTGTGGCCTGCGAGTGTTTTTTTTTTTTTCCGCAGAACCACAAGAAGACATTTTTTATTGTGTGTGTTTTTATTCTTCCACGTTACGATAAAGGGGATAATAGTGCCTTTTTTTTTAACTATTCCCTCGTTTGTGAATATGCTAAAAAGCGATTGGGCCAGGTGCTATTTTTTCCGCTGGCCAAAACATTTTTTTAAAATTATTATTTCATTCATTGTTAGTAAGCAAATCCAGTTGCCAAGTGATTTTTTTTTTCTGGCACAAACACTTTATTTTTTATTCTTGATATGACAATTGTAGAGATATATCGGACATCATGCACAGAAAAAAAAAACTGACCTTTTTTTTTTTCTCTTTTTTTTTTAGAACTCAGACTTATGATTTATTTTGTTTCATCGTATATAGGACATATTTTTTTTACATACTCAGTACCATTTTATATGCTTCGAAATATTGTATGTTTTGTTTAAAATATGATTGTTTTTGTAAATATGTTTATCTGTATAAACTATTTCTTCTACCCCCCACCCCCCACCCTAAAAAAAAAGAAAAAAAATGGAAAAACAAGATGTAGCAGGAAAACTATAAGTTTAGATTTTTTTTTTCCTCTACTCTTTCTTTCTTTTTGACAGACAAAAGATAATTATTTTGGTTTGTTTATTTTGTCTTTGTCATAAAAGTTTTTACGATTATTCCAATTTGAGCAATTTTCTTTTACATAAAAATAAAAGTTTTTCTCTATTTTTTTTTTTTTTTTTTTTTTTTTTTTTTTTGAAGACGTATTGAGAAACACTACAATAAATTTGAGACTTTTTTTTTTATTTTAGACGAGGACGAATATCTGTTTAGAAGACGTTGTGTTGGAAACCCCCTTTGGGGAACGATGATAAAACAAAAGACAGGTGTGCAAAGAGCACACTAACGACGCTAACTATTATGATGTAATTTTTTTTCTTTTCATTGTGTGGGCTATTAATGACGTCTTCAAAATTCCTTTTTTTTTCTTCTCTCTTATTAATATTAATTTTTTTTTTAAATTCATGTTTTACAGTGATCTTCTTGTTTTTTTTCTCTCTCCCTTGAAGAAATGGTTTATCTTAAGTATCCCTATCAGTGTACACGTTCAGCTGTGGTCAGCTGCATGTCGGATTGGCCGAGTGTCGATATAGCGAGCCCATAGCAACAGGCTCGCTTCAGATGCATTTGGCCGACTCGACATCCGCCCCATAGCAAAGTACAACACGTGTACGACCTTTTTACAGCCACGTGTGAATTAAATGTTGCATAGTTAGCACTTTCACACGAAAGGGCCTCAGCAACAAGTACAGAGGAGTAAGAATGATGCCGGATCCAGCCTGATGAAGACGTACTCAGCCGAGCCCTGGTCAAAAAGACCGAAGATGCCCCTTAATCTTAATATTTTACTTATTTTTCCCTAGTAAATAGTTTATATTAATCAAGAGTATTAAAGTTATGTGATATTACCCCTAGACTTCTTCACTTTATATACATACAGACAGTAAAATACTAATTTCACTGAATTTTGTTTTGGTAATATCTGAGTTACTTTGGATTTATTTGTAAAAGTATTTATATATCTATATCTATATATATATATATATGGGATGAGGCGAATTTTGAAACTCAATTCCTCATGTATATGTAGGGTAACATCCCCAGTAATTGGCAGGCACCAGTGATTGGCACATCCTACAAAAATGTCCTAAAATAAGATTTATATCCAGTCTTTTAAAAATGCAAGACCATATACCAGTTATATGCTCATTTACGTTACAGATTATAACTTTGATTTATAATACTAGATGACAATAGTGCCTAGGAAAGAGAAACAATTATGGCTTGTATCAAATTAGCCATTTTTGTTACAAATGCTTTTTCTCTGGCTTAAGAAAGGCATGCATTTCAATTTATTGCTATCTGATTTATAGTATATTTTAAATTTTAATTGACAACAGTTTTGTTTAGTTGAAAAGGGTTACTTTTATTGTGTAAAAGTCTAAGTGCCAATTACTGGTGATTACAGCAACGTTTTATAAATATATTTTTATAAAAATACTTTTTCAAATATTTTTGCTTTTAGTGGGCAAAATAGATGCACAGATATGCACTCTTTGATTTAAAAATGTTTGCAAGTAAATATTTTATTTCTTGGTAATGAAAATAGAAGTAAGTTTAAAGACAAATCTTTAATGTGCCAATTACTGGGGATGTTACCCTATGTATGTTTCATATACAGTTTAAAATGCATCTTGCATTTAATGAAATTATTGTATTTCATTCAAAACATACAATATATGATTTATGTACCTTATATGGTGAGGCAGCATATACAAATTGTTGGGTAGGATCAAGAGATATATCTGCCAATATAGGATTTCCAGCATCTACAACTACATCTTCAAATTCTTCTGCTTCCGTACTTCGCGTTAAAAGAAGCTAAAATAATTTAACATAAATAGTTATAAGTAAATAAACTAACAAAGTTAGATAAACAAAAATATTTATGTACAAAAAAAAAAAAAAAAATTGATGTATAATTTTTCATAAAATGTTACATGAGTCATATAGTTTGAAAATAATTCTTCTGTAATATCAATGCAGTGATACAGCAGAACCCCGCTAATTCGGACCCCGTTAATCCGGATCTCCGAATAATCCGGATTCATTTCGTTTTTTTTTTTTTTTTTTTTTCCAAATTTGAGAAGCATTTCCATAAGATTAACTTGTTTCATCGTCGTACTCTAAATAAAAAAAACTTTTTCTGAAATCATTTTGGATAAATTAAACAAAGTGAACATTTTTACTGTCTGTAAATATTCAGTAAGTTAAATATATAGGTGATTTTCTGTAAGTATGTTTTATTTTATTTCATTTTTTCGTAATTCTCCGGAATGGGTCCGGTCCCAATTAATCCGAATTATCGGGGTTTTACTGTACTTCAACTAATGTAATCTCTGCTAACAAATGCTTTGAATAATGAAGAGATGTGCAGGGTGCACTAATATATAGCAACTGCTCTGGATTTTAATTGGATGGGCAATTCATATTCTGTACTTCTTTTGTTATAAAAACACCATGTGAAAATGTATGCTTACTTCTAATGTATCATTTATTTCAATTTTGAACATGTAGAATATTTTTTTATTGCAAATCATGACAAACATTTTAATTTGCTTTTTTATAAATGTGACTCGTTATTTTATTAAATTATTATAATTACTTGTAACATCATAGAGCATCTAAAGATCAAACATACTTATTATTAAGGGTGTATTCGAAAAAACGCTTTTCCACCTTCAGCAGCTCTAAATTTTCCGATACAATTTCAGACACATTTTTAAAAGTAGAATCATGAAATTTGCTGAGGGGATTCTTGAAGGGACGTATGAGGTGCCGAGTAAAGTCTTTTTACGCTCAATTCATTAGAATTTGATTTATAAGCAATTAACTTCTCTGGAAGACCCTTTTTTTCGTTCCCTTATCTCCCACTCCGGAAAAATCGGTTCAAATTGCCGTTTTTGATTGTTTTTTTTGCAATATTTTGTACATTTATCAAAGAATTGACCTTTACGGCACCTTGTGTACTTTCTAAATAAGAGAATCTGCGAGCTTCATTGTTTGAGAGCAAAAGTGAATTTAAAAATAAATCGGAAAACAAGCAGTTTCAATCGAAATACACCCTTAAGCATAACTTACATATATTATTAATGCCGAGATTGATTTTACCATCAGGCAGTTATACGGCGATGAAGAAACTGCATTAAAATTGCAATGGGACTTATTTTATGCAATTAATCATATGTTTTTGCTTAAAAAAAACAAACAACATCCTTCAAAAAATGAGATCATTACTGTAATGATAAGAGATCTTTACAAATGTCTCTTATTATTTGCCTGCAGTTTAAACTGTATTTTATTTTGTTGCTTTGTTATATATTTCTTCTTTTATTCCAAATATTTTTAGTTATATTTAGGTTGTAAATGGATTACTCTTAAAACATGCTACTCGTTTAAGCAGGAAACTGTTGAAAGATTTTTTTTTTTCTTTTTAATAAAAAAATTATCAGGTGGTTGTCTAATAAAGTAATTATGTGTTACTTTAAAAAGAAAATACCTTCTTCACTGAACCTTCTCCTGTTCCGACAAAACCAACTGTATGTTGACCAGTAGTTGCCAAAGCTACCCCTGTCAGTGTTGTGTTGCTGAAAGTTATTGCTGCAATTGCTGATATTGGAACAGATCCGTTTAACTTCACCGTTTCATTGCAGAAATTGAGAATATTTCCAGCTTTCTGCAATAACAGGTTCTAAAATGAGCGTCAAAATACATATCTCATAATTTCATGCAGTATACAAACATAAATATTAAAACAAAATTGTTAATAAAATAATTCAATAATACTTATATACTAGATTTCAGCAAATATCAAGGATGATAAAAAAAAATATTCTAAAATAACTAAAATAAGCAAATTTTCTTCATGCCAGGGGGAGGGGGGTAATGTTATGGAATACATTAAGGCCCCTGTCCTCGCTCGAGGAAATGCTCGCGAAATAATGCTATTCTTATGGGGATGCATTTTACTTATAACTCTTTTGCATTTTGACACTTTTTTTTTTTTTTTTTTTCATTGGATAGCTCAGGTGCATGCAGGCAGCGCACCTTTTTTACTTTTTCGATTTTGGTTGCAGATATATATTTTTTAAAAGCACTTTCAGTTTCGAAACCGGTTTTGTAAGTGAAACTAACTTTGTAAAAAATATCTGCAACCAAAATTGAAAAGGTAAAAAAGATGCACTGTCGGCATGCACCTCAGCTATCCAATGCAAAAAAAAAAAAAAAAAAAAAAAAAAAAAAAAAAAAAAAATGTCAAAATGCTAAAGAGTTATTAGAAGAATGCTTCCCCATAGGAATAGCATTAGCTCGCGAGCGTTTCCTCGGCCAGAGACAGGGGCCTTAAGGCCCCTGTCCTCGCTCGAAGAAACGCTCGCGAGCTAATGCTTTTCCTATGGGGAAGCATTTTTCTAATAACTCTTTCGAATTTTGACATTTTTGAATAATTTTTTTTGCATTGGATAGCTGAGGTGCATGCCGATTGCGCACCTTTTTTACTTTTTCGATTTTGGTTGCAGATATATATTTTAAAAAGCACTTTCAGTTTCAAAACCGGTTTTAAAAGTGAAACTAACTTTGTAAAAAATATCTGCCACCAAAATCGAAAAAGTAAAAAAGGTGCGCAATTGGTATGCACCTCAGCTATCCAATGCAAAAAAAAATTATTCAAAAATGTCAAAATGCGAAAGAGTTATTAGAAAAATGCTTCCCCATAGGAATAGCATTAGCTCGCGAGTGTTTCTTCGAGCGAGGACAGGGGCCTTAAGGCTGCTAGTCACCCAGTTTTCAAATTCCCCTCCGCAATGATAAGTGTATGGGCATTTGATGCATAATCATGATGCATAACTTCATGCAGAATACAAACATAAATATTAAAATAAAATTATTAATAAAATAATTCGATAATACTTATATATTAGATTCAAACAGGTATTACGAGTGATAAAATAATTCAAATAAGCAATTTCTCCTCATTATACATAAACGGAGAGGTATTTGTGGAATATATTGAGGCTGTTAGTCACCCAGCTTCGGAATCTCCCTCGGTAATGTTATATCTATGGGAATTTTATGCATTTTCATAATCTTGTTAAATAAATTCACTAGGTCTAGCATTCAATCAGACGTAAACCAAAACTATGAATTTCTTGCTATCGGGGTCCGTGTCAAATTAACGTACTGTAACAAAATTTGTTATTTATTTATTTATTGTAGGAGGAGGGGAGAACTGCATGAATTGCAATCATGAAATCAGATATGAATTTTAAGTTATCACAAAATGCTTATTTTTTTTTAGAACTACTCTTACTCTCATTATTATTAAAAATGTTACTTTGTAACAAATAAATATTTATTGTTATATGTCACGCTACTATAGATTTTTAAAATGTCATGTTTGGAAACTAATTATCTAAAACTTCTAAATTTTTTTCTCTGCGTATAACAAAATTTAAATAAAATCAGTTCATTGATTTATAGTTATATCCTAAAAATATGAATATTGAAAATACAAAATTACCCTTCCCCACCTCCCTTTTTGAACAGTTAAACGGTTTCCACTCTTCAGAGTGCAATTTTAAAGATACTGACAAACCAAAAATATTTTCTTAAAGCTGAAACTTTCAAATCGATATTGCAATCAATTAAAAAATACATCAATTTTAATCCTTTCAGATACACAGGCGAATGCAGGCGACGATATTTTTCTATGCTAAAAGTAACTAAAAACTCGTATTTTAACACAGTCTTTTTAGAGCATCTCAATATATCAGATTTACATTACCTACAAAAAATTTTAAATGTTCGAGCAGGTAGAAAAGTTTTTTACAAAATAAAATGTATGAAATTTCGAAGAAATCAGTAAAACGACAAAATTGGTGGGCATAGATTCCAAAAGTCAAATTGCGCAGAAAATAAAATACTAAATAGCACTTTTAATTCAATATATATATATTTTTTTAACATAAATTCAAATAAAATGGAGTTTTAAGATATAAAGTTATACAAATTTGAGACAAATTTATGAGTCATTCATCAGAGCCCGGGCAATGCTGGACGGGTCTGCTAGTATTAAAACATGAAAATATGCAATATCCTTTCTTTAAAGATGGTTTAAATAGATGTGAAATTATTATTTTTCCTCCTCTATTTTTCTAAATTATTATTTATCAGAACTATATAATTACACAAACAATGCCTGCACCAAGTAATTAAAAACCATTGAAATTCTTAGCGGAACCATTGTATTAAACGAACTCAGAAAGCCTCAAATATTTGATTTTTTAAAAAAGCGTAAAAAATAAAGGAGATTAAGGAAAAAAAAAAAAAAAAAAGACCAAAAAACAAAGAATTCTTTCAATGCCCATTAACATCATGGACGAAACATCTCGTCTGCTTCGCCAATAAAAAATGGTAAGTTAACAAAAGCTGCGCTGTTTTAGAAAACGCATTAGTTTTTACGCTTACATCCGTTCAAGGGTCAGTTATCCTGAGAGATTTTTTTTCCTTAAATGAGACAACATATTGTCTTTGAAAATTTGTGACAGGCAATCTTTTTAAAGCATAGGTCCATGCACGGAAAAGAGCGTAACACTTAATGCAAAGAATTTATAAACGCTTAAGTATCTTATCGCTCCAACGATTAATTTTAGTTTTGAAATTCTGTAATAGATTAAGATTGCAAGTTTTGGAAGTATACTAAACAACCAATTAAAAATATGAGACTAGCATATACTATCTCATTACCTTCTTATGTAACAAAATAAGGAAGAGACAACATAAGAAAGATTATAGGAGAACATAATGTCTCCGCACCGTGAATGATGACATTACTACTTCTTTCATAGAAAAAAAAAATACGTGTGGCACTCGGGGACTGCCGCGGTAAAGCTATTGCATAGCATTTTTTATCAACTTATGCAAAAATACCGCGTCAATGTCTGCCGAAGTCTACCGAAGGATACTGTGCCGAAGTCTGCCGAACTGAAACGACGTTAGCCGGAGTGTTAGGATTTTTTCTCGTTACGGAATTTCTAGATTCGGTAGCCGCGCTCAAAGCCCGCGATAAAAGCTATGCAGTAGCTTAAAAAATTACCAAATAAAATTTGGTCGCGCTACAATAATTAGATCGCGAGTTATAAGCATTTTAAATTTTTCGACCCTCACGGTGGGGGGGGGGATCTCCTGTCACCAAAATTTAACACTGTCTCATAATAAATTGCCAAACAAAATTTGGCCGCCTTACGAAAAGTAGATCGCGAGTTATAAGCATTTTAAATTTTTTGACCCTCACCGTGAGGGGTCTCCTGTCACCAAAAATTAAAGTTGTCTCATAATAAATTACCAAACAAAATTTGGCCGCACTACGAAACTTAGATGGCGAGTTATAAGCATTTTAAATTTTTCGATCTTCATCGTGGGGGGTCTCATGTCACCAAAAATTAACACTGCCTCATAATAAAATAACAAACAAAATTTGGCCGCGCTACAAAAATTAGATCGTGAGTTATAAGCATTTTAAAATTTTCGATCCTCACCGTGGGGGGTCTCCTGTCCCCAAAAATTAACACTGCCTCATAATAAAGTACCAAACAAAATTTGGCCGCACTACGAAACTTAGATGGCGAGTTATAAGCATTTTAAATTTTTTGACCCTCACCGTGGGGGGGGGGGGTCTTCTGTCACCAAAAATTAACAATCTCATAATAAATTACCAAACAAAATTTGGCCGTGCTAGGAAAATTAGATAGCAAGTTATAAGCATTTTAGATTTTTCGACCCTCACCATGGGGGTCTCCTGTCCCCAAAAATTAACAATGCCTCATAATAAATTAACAAACAAAATTTGGCCTTGCTACAAAAATTAGATCGCGAGTTATAAGCATTTTAAATTTTTTGACCCTCATCTTGGGGGGTCTCCTGTCACCAAAAATTAACACTGTCTCATAATAAATTACAAAATTTGGCCGCGCTACGAAAATTAGATCGCGAGTTATAAGCATTTTAAAATTTTCGACCCTCACCATGGGGGTCTCCTGTCACCAAAAATTATCAATGTCTCATAATAAATTACCAAACAATATTTGGCCGCGCTACGAAATTTAGATCGCGAGTTATAAGCATTTTAAATTTTTCGACCCTCAACATGGGGGTTTCCTGTCACTAAAAATTAACAGTCTCATAATAAATTACCAAACAAAATTTGGCCGCGCTACGAAAATTAGATCGCGAGTTATAAACATTTTTAATTTTTCGACCCTCATCGTGTGTGTGTGTGTGGGGGGGGGGGGGGGGGGGGGGTCCCGTCACCAAAAAGTAACGCTGAATCATTATAAATTACCAAACAAAAATTGGCCGCGCTACGAAAATTAGATCGCAAGTTATAAGCATTTTAAATTTTTCGACCCTCACCGTGGGGGATCTCCTGTCACCAAAAATTAACACTGCCTCATACTAAATTACCAAAGAAAATTTGGCCGCGCTACAAAGTTAGATCGCGAGTTATAAGCATTTTAAATTTTTCGACCCTCACCGTGGGGGGGGGGGGGGGGGTCTCCTGTCACCAAAAATTAACAGTGTCTCATAACAAATTTCCAAACAAAATTTGGCAGAGCTTTGAAAATTAGATCATAAGAAACATTAGTTTGAGACTTGATATCCTAATATCTAAAAAATACCGCGTCAATGTCTGCCGAAGTCTACCGAAGAATACCGTGCCGAAGTTTGCCGAGCTGAAACGACGTTAGCCGAGTGTTAGGTTTTTTCGTTACGGATGTGTTAGGATTTTTCGCGTTACGGAATTTTTAGATTCGGTCGCCGCGCTCAAAGCCCGTGATAAAAGCTATGCAATAGCTTAAAAAATAATAATAATAATGATGTTATGGCATACTTTCTTTAAGAACGTGTAAAAAATTTCCTAAAAGAGAAAAAAAAAAAAAAATCGAGACGATTTTAATTTGTCACTCTAAGCTTGGGGAGCGGTGGCGCGGGTAGAATATGTGAGCATTTACATGAATTGAAAATGTGTGCAGTGCCCCTTATCGTGGTTCCTACATTTGAGATAGTACTTTTGGAAATAGAAATAGATCTACACTAAATTTAATTTTTGTGATTAGATAACGCAAAGATTTAAATTCAAAATTAGGGGTGATAAAAAGTGGGAACCATGCGAGACCTGTGCACGCTTTCCACACTTTTAGATGTGGAATATAGATGTAGAATATTTTTTTCCGTTTTCATAATTTTTATCCCATGCCCGTAACGCCGTAACTTTATGTAGAAATGTAGACTTGTGTAGAAATATAGACTAAGGAACAAGGAACAGTATCACTACCTATTGGTATATCCTCTGTAATTTTTACGACTACACCTCTTCGCCAATTCTATGTCAAAATATAGTATAAAAATGTATGTGGCTGTTACCAATCCATTAATAATAGTAGATTAACAAAAAAAAAAAAAAAAAAAAAAAAAAAAAAAAAAAAAAAAAAATATTTTTAGAAATTATAACAAGTTTATGATTAATACAAATGTCAAATTTTGACATCATTTTATATTTTTTCGGTAAATTTTTCTAGAACCATTGACTTTTTCGAGAAATTTAACTCTCAGATATTGAACGGGAAGTTGTTCAGTCAAGTTGTCGAGAAATTTAAGAAATATGAAAATTTAAAGTTTGGAATTCTAATGTTTTTTTTTTTTTTTTTTTTTTTTTTTTTTTTTTATCGTTACAAAATAGATTACAATACGGATGATAATATTTTAAGGGTGTATTTGATTCGAAGTGCTTATTTTCCGATTTAATTTTGAATTCATTTTTGCTTTTATATGCATCAAGTTGGCAAATTGTCTTTTATGGAAAGTACACAAAGTGCCGTGATTGTCGATTCTTTAATAAATGCAGAAAATATTGCAAAAAAGCAATCGAAAACGGCATTTTGAACCGATTTTTCTGAAGCGGGAGATCTATGGGATCGAAAAAAAAAAAAGAGTCATACTGAGAAAATAATTGTTTATAAATCAAATACGAATTGAGCGGAAAATGACATGACACGGCACCTTATACGTCATTTCAAAAATTCTTTCAGCAAGTTTCATGTTTCTACTATTAAAAATGTGTCTGAAATTGTATCGGGAAAATTTCGAGCGGTTGAAGGTGGAAAAGCGTTTTTTCGAATACACCCTTAAGTATAGATAAAAATTACATGGCGGATGAAGCTTTAATTTCTTTTATAATAGCTATTTCTAGCACTTTTTTTAGCCCTTTTCTTCCGTGATCAGTTGGCAACACTGGAAGTAACTCTTTCATTTAGAAGGCAATGATTATTTCATTTATTTAGTTCAATAATTTAAGTTAAAACAGAATGCATAACATTACACTTTGCCAACCATGTACTAAATTATACACGTAGTTGTCCACAGTTTCAGTTATTAAATGTAATTAATAATATTGTCGACAGATGGCAGCAGTGATCCGTAAAATGGAATGGGACTTGGTTCAATAAACCTGCACTCTAATAACAAGGTAGAAACAAAGCGTGTTCACGTTTAGCCTTGCAAGTGCCGATGAGTTCAGTATCGGAATAAACTTGTTTTATTTAATACGATTATTGTTTCGTAATATTTTTAATAGGCTTTAGTTCTAACATTATTCAAACTTAAGATTATGAGTGTGAAAAATCGATATAATAAATGCGATAATATTTATAAAATTAAAAAAGCGAGAGAGAGAAAGTGTTATGCGTATTGATTTTTACATTTTTCTAATTTTATGCATTCTATTAAATATACCTACCATGTTATGTATAAACATGTATATGTACTAAGTTACGTTATTATTCTATAATGCAATTATCAGAAACTTAAGTAAGAAATAAAAAATCTGGGATAAAACGCTTTTCGCATTAATTGTTTTTGATTAAAATTAATCAAATTGATGGAAGAAATTAATGATTAATCAGCATTGTGCTTCTGTTCTATTTAATGCAAGTAATTTAACGCAACAAGAAGAGTTTCACAGTTTAATATATGATTAGTAATCCCTAATGTTTAATTTATCTTTCATTTTTCTGGAATTAAAATACAAAATATGTAAGGTATATTAGTTGAAAATAGCTAAAAATACAGCATGGAATTCAATTCATTTAAAAATAATACCGACAGTCAACATTAAATATTTTTAGTTGGAATAAAAATGCCCTAGATTATAATTTTATTTTTTAATTTCCTTTGCTCAAAAAAAATGTCCCTCTCCTGGGAAAAAAAAAAAAAAAAAAAAAAACAGATATTTGCGCCAATTTGGCAATAAAAACTGCAATATTTAGAAACCTATACAATATACATATTAGTATAAAATTAACATTTATTAAAAACACATAAAGCAGGCTAAACATGAATTTGGGTTTTTTGCACATAGTGGCATTGTATTGAACATAAGGTCTATTAGCGGAAGTATAGTTTTAGTTATGGTACGTGTTTTTACGTTCAACTAATTTTTTTCGTCCTACGTGCGTAGTTTACTTGCGTATATGTCATCGATTACATACGGTACAATACAAAAGAATTCCTAAGCATTTCTGATAAAAAGCGTGAATTGCTTATAGAAATTTTTGATTGAGTTATAAATTTTTAAATTGAACTATATTTAGTATAATAAGAGATGCATTATTATAATATGAATAAAAATTGAATCGCTCACAAATAACTAAATAATGTATCCGCCTAGATGATAATTTTTGGAAGTGTGATTTCAGTAATTTTAAACTGCAAAATTTTAACTTTATGTGGCATGTATAAAAATCGACAATGAGTATAAAAGAAAAGAATTTGTATAAGTTTCTGTCTATTGATAGAATTGTTGGAGATAAATTTTAAATATATTTAAGACGTTTTCGTAATAAACTAATTTTCAGCATATTATGTAGAGTACATACAAATCAATAGATCAAATAAAAGTCTATAAAAAGAATTGGAGCATATTTTCAGGCACGAAAGTGGCAAATGAGAAAAAAGGTGGAAATTTTTCTCCATCTATACAGTGACACCAAACTTCTATAATTTAAGTGTCAGTTTAACTGTTACTTAAATTAAACGTAACTGCATGTATGATTGCTATTATAATTATTTTATTTTACTTAGAAAATATTAACACTGTTAAAGGTGTAAATCCAAATATATCTGATCAGCTTATGTGAAGTACAGTCGTTAATTTTCCAAAACAAATATTACTCTGATTGGTTTAGATGTGAAATTCCCCCCCCCCCCCCCCCTTTATTTCAAAAGAAAACAATTGCTGTGCTAAATTGGTCTTAGCTTCAGGAATACATCTCAAAAAAGGTATAATAGAAATTACACACAAAAAAAAAAAGAAACTCACTTCCACTTTGAATATTTAAAGTCATTTTTTTTCTTCCTTGAATGACCTTTTTTAACAATTTTATTTACATGACAGATGTTAGTATGACATAAGCTCATCTTTCATTTTATGATTCTTTTGCACAAAAATTCAGGAACAAACTCCAAGGGTTTAAGTAGACAAAATGTTTGATAATTAAATTTTCCAGTCACTCCCCCCCCCCCCCCTCTTATTATTCTTCCAAAATTTTCTTTGCATTTTTGTATCAATCCAGAGGATGTCCAAAAATGCTTTAAAAAAGGGTGGAATTCCTCCTTTAGGAGGAACTCTTTCATGCCTGTATTTTACAACTATGGGCAGTAATAGCTGAAATGCATTATGCGCTTTCTAAAATATTTCCTTTGGTACCTTATTTAGGGACTGTGTATACGTAATGTGTTGTCATTTGAGGAGGGGAGGGGGGTGAAGAAATCTTGCACAATCCTTATCATTTATGATTCAACCAAAAATTTCTTTTTTTTTTTATCAGCAATTTGTTTTTTTTACATCAAAAATTTCAGATTTTATTAGTAGCTTGTTCTTTAAATCAAAATAGTCTGTAATCTTTCTTTTTCTTTTCTTTTTTTTTAGTTTTTTTATCTATTTTTATGAAATTACAAAGCTATTATTAAAATAATTCAGTGAGAGTAAAATTCAGGGGTGATTCTGGATGAAAATTTTTTTTCGGAAATTCGCATCGCATTTTCGGAAATCGGCGGGGGGGGGGGGGGGGTGAGATTCCCCCCCTCCAGCGATCTTCGAACAAAATCGGCATTTTCCCGCTATCTTTAGGCGAAATCAGCAATATTTAAGCAAAAATCGGCGATTTATTGCGATCTTTTGCCAAAATCGGCGGTTTTTCCGCGATCTTTTGGCGAAAACGGTATTTTTCCATGTTTTTTAAGTGAAATCGGCGTGTTTTCGACGATCTTTAGACAAAATTTCCTTTTATAAGCGATTTTTTCTCGAAAACGGCGTTTTATTCCCGCGATCTTTTGACGAAATCGGCGTTTTCCCATGTTTTTTCAAATATTCTTTTGACAAAATATTTTTAAGCGATCTTTTATCGAAAACAGCATTTTTCCCCGCGATCTTTTAACGAAATCGGCGTTATATCCTCATTCTTTAGACGAAATCGGCGTTTTCCCGCCGTCTTCAGAAGAAATCAGCGTTTTATCTGCGATATTTGGTGAAATTGCCGTTTTTTCCGCGATCCGCACAGGAAATTCGCGTTTTTCATCGATCTTTTGACAAAGTTCGTTTACAATAACATTGAAGAAATCGTCGTTTTTCCACGAAATATTGACGAAATGCATGCTATTTCGGCGATCTTATCACGAAATTTGCATTTCTACGCATTGTTTTTTCCGCGCGCAAAACCGTGCAAACTGGCAACTATGCGGAACTGATAACCCAATTTCAAATTTTCGGAAGAGGATGCCTTAAATTTTCGGAAATTTCGGAATTTTCGGACGAGAATCACCCCTGGTAAAATTATTTAAGGGTGTTCTTAAAACAAAAAAGGCAACTTTTTAATTAATTGTTGATCGGAAATGCATGAAAATAGCAGGTGTTATTCAAAAACTGTCTAATTGCATTTTTTTTTTTTTTTTTTTTTTTTACACAATAGTTTTTTTTTATATAACAAGCCTTGTTGACGTTTTTGAGCACATTTCCCGACGAAAGCAGAAAAACTGATCGGAAAGCAGGAGAAAAACGGGTGATCACGTGATCGAAATAGCTTAGTCAGGACAGGTAATTTAATTATCATGAAATGAAAAACAAAGTTCGATTCAAAATCGCTTCCATGGCCAGGCATTTTAATTTTATAACTTTCTGTTAAAAAATGAATTTGTAAATGTGTCAAAACGTTTTGCGCTTGTTGAGCGGAGCAGTTAAAGAACATCCTTAAGGCCCCTGTCCTCGCTCGAGGAAACGCTAGAAAAACGCTCGAGGAAGCTAATGCTATTCCTATGGGGAAGGCAGGTTTTATATTAGTTTTTTAACTTTTGTGTTTAAAAAGTTACACTATCCTATCAAAATAGATTGTGAGTGCACTGCTAAATATGACAAAGCCAAAATTGTTAAAATAAAATATTGTGCTTTATTCTTTAAAAACTTTTTAATAGTATGAAAAAAACGGCCAAAATCAATGTATGTAACTAATTATAACATTTTGGCATAGATAAAAAATGACAAGATCTTTAAAGATTTAACAATGTAAAATTTCATAATGTCCCAACCAGATACAAATTTGACTAATTCCCTTTTGGCCAGTATTGGTTAAAAGAAAAAAAAAAAAAAAAAAAAAAAAAAAAGGAAAGGAGGGGACTTTTTTCAAAACACTCGAATATGTATATCAATATTGTTTATTTAAATCAGGATTTTTACCCTATTTTTTATTTCCTAATACATTTTGTACCATCCATACTTGTTTATAAAAATAAACATCATTGTTTATAATATAAGTATTATAAATTCATTTCAAAATATTCAAATTAAATAATTATAATCAGTTATGTAGATAATTGAAATTCATTTGTAAAATATTCTTAGTAATAGCTCTCTATTATGTTCAGAGAATAAACTGCTCTATACAATGAGCCATAGATGTCTTGAAAATATTATCAAGCATCCTTTGATTGATAAAGAATAAAACATTTGTTTAAAAAAATATGTTCTTAGTGGGGAATATTGATAAAAAGTAATTTATTAAAATAGCTTTCAAATATTTGCTATGTGGTTATTATATTATATGATATCAGAAGTAAAAACATTTTTTACAACTTTTTACATTGATTTATTTGTGTCATTTTGATGAAAATTTATTGTATATTTAATTAATTAAAAAAATACCAAAAGATTTTTAAATATGATACATACTTTCTAGAAATAAGAAACTTCCCCTCCCATCACCTCTTAAAAAAACAAAAAACCCAATAAAACCCCCAAAAACCCAATAAAGCCCAAAAAAAACCCACCTGGGTTGGATTTTTTGCAACCCTGATTTTGGTTGCAGATATATTTTTTAAAAAGCACTTTCAGTTTTGAAACCGGTATTGAAAGTAAAACTAACTTTGTAAAAAATATCTGTAACCAAAATCGAAAAAGTAAAAAAGGTGCGCTATCGGCATGCACCTCAGCTATCGAATGCAAAAAAAATTGTTCGAAAATGTCAAAATGCGAAAGAGTAAATAGAAAAATGCTTCCCCATAGGAATAGCATTAGCTCGCGAGCGTTTCCCCGAGCAAGGACAGGGGCCTTAATTTCAAAATACGGGATACCTTAATGATTGGCATTCCTATTCTTCTCTCGTATGTGCATGCATACATATAATGCGTTGTTCGAGAAACCAAGTGTGAAGTTTGAAATGATACTTATTTTTACCAGTAAAGGAAAGACAAAAAATCTCGCCTACCTATATTGTTGATTGAAAAAAATAAAATAAATAAATAAATAAATAAATAAATAAAAATTCCTGCCCTCCCCTTGTCGGGGCAAGTGTATGAAGGTATTATTGGTGTGTAAGGCACTGTGTTACAAAAATCTGTCATTAAATTCTTTTATATAATAATTAAAATAATTTTAATAATTTGGATAATTTCTTAGTAGCTAACTATTACTTTTTAAAGTTTACTTTGATATAAAATGTTTTCATGTATAAAATGATAATACTATCGGTAAAGTAATTATTAAGGAAATAGCATGCAAATAATAAAAGTATAACCATATTTTATATTACTAAACTCAAAAGAAAAAAAAGTTGTAAAAAAAGAAAGAAAGAACAGAAAAGAAAAATAAGGCGGGGCAGGGGGGGGGGGTAGAGAAGGGCTCGAGCAGTGTTCTCGTTGACATTCGATCAACGTTAGTAATTTGGCTGATTAAAAATAAAAAAAGACATTCGCCAAATGAAAAAAAAAATATTAGCAAAATAAATTCGCCGTGTAAGCACAAAAAAAATTACCTTTAATCCTTTTAATGTAGTCCCTTTTTTTTCAATTTGTTGTAAAGTAACCTGTTTTTATAACTGCGACAACGATTGTTATTAATCTAATTTCAACTATCCGCTACAAATATATTAAAAATATATATTTATTGAAAATATGCATATATGCATGTTTGAAAAACGAAGAAGGAAAGAAAGAAAAAGCAAAAACTGAGCACTAGCAACTTGGCGAATCTAATCGCTTGTTTACTCGCCAAATGAAGAATTTAGTCGCAATTTGGCGCAATGGCGAACGACAGCGAGAACCCTGGGCTCGAGGAATTATTAAGTATGAGATCGAAGTGGGGGGGGGGGGGGGATGCAAAATTACAAAATGTTGATAATGCTACATATGTAACGGATTCTGTATGTTTGGAAAAATATTTCATAATCCATACTTGAAGCTTGAGGTTTTTCTTTCTTATTTATATTTTGATTTATCAAAAATTTCTAATTTATTTCGTCTAAATTAAATTTTGAAGAATCATTTAATCTAATAAAAGTGTCCTTTTAATGTTTTGCTTTAGAATGCAATTTAAAATATAATCCACAAATTTCAATGTACAAGTTACAATTAAAATATTTATTAAAAATGCAGTAACATTTAATATTTATTTTGTGATGAAAAGGTACTAACTATATTTATTTTAAAAAAATTATTTTGAGGAAAAAATAAAATTTCATAATAGACTAAAACGAACCGCATTAAACAAAAAAGTGTAAACTAGGAAATAATAACAATTCAATGTGAAATAATTTAAAACGATGCTTATAAATTTAAATGAACAGAACATTATTACATTTAATCTGCATAATAGCATGAAAAATCAAACAAACAATAAAAAAAAAAAAAAATCAGGTCTTGACATATTTTATTTACTAAAGTCAAAAATTAAATAGAAAACTATTTTAATATATTTAATGAATTAAACTAATAAAAAGAATTCTGTCTAACAATACTCATTTATATGTATGTTTTAAAACGACGCAAAATTTGTTCGGAGACAGCGAGCGAAAATTTCGAATGAAAAAAGCCTGTCTCCATTCTTGAATGATAAATTAACATAGGTTGATTTTAAATGAAAAGCAATTAAAATGAGACAAACCTATTCGTTAATGCTCTCTTTATTTTATTAGTAAATGTTTTAGAATATGTACGTAGTTTTAAATTATCTCTTATCGCTGTAGTATTTTAAAACAAAACTTAGTACTATTATAAAAGCGTAACTCTGGAATTGCTTTTATTTCAGTATTTATTTAGCGGAACAATATTTCTAAAGATTAATATTCGACGATAAAACATTGCATTTGTTTATCGGATAGTCCTCATATTTTAAACAAAGATTAATACATTAAAAAAAAAAAAAAAAAGTTTGCAATTTAATGCGCCTTGATAACTTTATAATAATGGTAATAAATGGTAAAAATACACCTATCAACGCGTAAGATTTTTTTTTCATTGCAGACAAGAAAAGGTCAATGTTCAGATTCAGACTAGTATACATTTATAACAATATTAAGAGTGTTCTTAAATCAAAAAAGGCTACTTTGTGACACATGCTTTAATTTGTTTTTGTTCGGAAATGCATGAAAATAGCAGGTGTTATTATTCAGAAACTGTCTAATTGCATTCAATTTTATGGGGTTTTTTTAACACAATAGATTTTTTATAACAAGCTTTCAAAGTTGACACTTTTGAGCACATTTCCCGACGAAAGCAGGAAAACCGGTCGAAAAGCAGGAGAAAAACGGATGATCACGTGATCGAAATAGCTTAGAACTGGATATGTAATTTAATGATCATAAAATGGAAAACTAAGTTCGGTTCGAAATCGCTTCCATAGTCATGTCTTCCAATTTTATATCTTTCTGTTAAAAAATGAATTTGTAAATGTGTCAAAACGTTTCGCGCTATTTTCTGACAAATTATTGCTTTATATTTTGATACATTTGATTAGATGTGTGGTGATGAATCTAAAAATATGTGAGCTATTTTAATTCGATGAAATGAAAGCTATGGGAAAGGCATAGGTATATACTTATTTGATGTTACACATTAAATAAATGTAACTTTTTAAAAACTGTAGAAATAATTAAAATTAAATAATAAAGAAAATATATCCTTCTTCTTCTCCCCCCCCCCCCTTCTATTGTAAGAAGGTGTTTTGATTTTGCCCTTATACTATAAGCTAATTTAAGGAATAAAAAGTTAATTTTTTTTAAACAGAAAAATGGCCTTTGACTTTTGTTTTTTGCAATACAGTTGAACTCTAAACTCATGTACGTAATACTAATCCTCATTAATTTGCCCATTCTACTTCTAAGGATAAGAGAGAATTTTCCTACTACTAAAAAAATACTTATCTTCACCTGCCAAAAATGTTTATAGTGAACGTTTGTTTTCAGAAGCTAAACAGATTTATAAACAAAAAAGAAACAGATAACAACCAGATAATGTCGAAAAACTTACACCGTGATTTGATCATGTTAGATTTGGATTACAAATAGTAATGTATCAGCTTTTATGAATGATCATTTACGAATGAAGCATATTAAAATAGTCAAATGAGAAGGGGTTATCATGTATTTTTACAACTAGTAATTATTTCACTTGCTGTTATCTTTTTTTTTAATTCATTATTTCTAAAATTCGTCAAATACCTAAAAGTATTCTTCCGAAACGGAATATTCGGTTTACATGCCTAATTATTGAATACTGAATGGACTTGGCATTATCGGTATTCGGAGAATTTCTAATTATAACAATATTATTGAAATGTAATTTATACATAATACGATTTGAGAATTCGGGGAATGTGACCAATCTTGACACCGAAAGCCAGTGCCTAAAGTAAAACCGTTTGAAATGTATTCTCTTAATCTTTCCCTAACTTACTCATGTTTGTTTAGCCCATGTCATGTGACCGAACTGCACGCGCAGCTGATATCTTCAAAAGTTCGTTACTTTTGCCCTGCGATATAAGAAAGATGGCTCTTCATGAGCATTGTTGCCAGTGGCGCCGACTTTTGAAAAATATTGGGTGAGCTCAAAAAAATTTTGAACAAATGCATAAATATTGGGTGGGCTCAATTAATAATGAGTAGATGGAGATATCAAATTATTGGGTGGGCTCGCGCCCCATGGGCCCATATAAGTTGGCGCCACTGATTGTTGCAGCATTAAATTCTGTCAATATTTAGGTAAAACACCAATGAAGACTTTGAAAATGCTAAGATTAATCTACCATCATGATAAAACTCAAGGTTTATGAATGGCATCGACGTTTTAAAGAGGGCCGGGAATCCATCGAAGACGATAAATGTGTTGAACAACCTTCCCGTGATGACACATTGGTACCTTCTGCTTGACAACGCACTATTACATCGATACCAACTGGTAAAAAAGTTCCTTGTCAAAACTCGCTCGAATGTGCTTTCCCACCCCACCCCCTATCAACAGTGGTGACCATCCCCCACAAACCCAATGACGCAAAGCCCATCCCCCCCCCAAACAAAACTTCATACTTTAACATTGACCCCCCCCCCCCCCCCCTCTTTAAACAGAATATCAATTGGAAATTACTGGAACTTAAATGTTGAAAAAAATTTTAAGTTATACTAAAAAAATAAATATTTTTTAACAGTGAAAAAAGGAAATATTAAGAATTTAAAAATCCCCCTCCCCTAAAAATGTACTTTTTCTCAAATTCTTCCCAAAATTAAATTGTGTGAAGCATATTGCGTCACCAAACCCGTCTCTGGGCACCCCTCATCAACTGGACATAGCCCCATGTGACTTTTACCTGTTCTCATCAATGAAAAACATTTACAAGGATGCTGTTTTTAGTCATCAGATGAGGTAAAAACAACATCGAAAGAGGCCTTATAAGAGGTTGCGAAAAATGACTTCTAGCGGTGCTTCCAGAAGTTATAGGAACTGTTGCAGAAGTGTATCGTCGCCTAAGGTCACTATTATGAAGGTAGAAATGCTTCGACACTGTGAATTATTCAGAGTAATATTTTTTACAAAATTTTCCCGAACTTTTGAATCGTACTTACGTACTTCACTCCAATGTAATTCGTTCAGATAAAAAAAAAGTTAGTAGAACATTATTTGTTTATGAACTAGTCTTCATATTTAAAAATACAGATAAATATAAATGATATAACGAAATAATTTGCAATTAAGTGTGATTAAATAATATTAATAGTGAATACCAATGCACAAGGGTGTTTTGAATGCAGACAGGAAAAGATAAGGCTAGTATATATTTATACCAATGACATTATTTAAATGTAATTAAAAATTTAACTTTACTGACATATGTAATTAAATGTTAAACCCTCAATTCTCTGCTGTCTCACTAATTTGATAATCATATTTCTCTGATATTCAGTATGCTAAATTGTCTATCTAAAATATTCAAGATATTGATTTCGCGATAATTGCATTATTAGTTACAACGATTAAATGTATCGCAGATAATTTATTAATTATTGATAATCCTAATTGTTTAATTTATTTGAAAATGGAGGCATAAGAGCCTCCATAATTTTGAAATAGGCTACGTTATTGATATGATAGAGCACCTTCTATGAGTTTCATATTATACCCCTTCCCCTTTAATTTAGATATATTTTAAATGTACGAATGTAGTCTAAGAGCACAGACTTAACATTAGTAAGGGAAATCCGGAAAATGATTGCTTAATAATTTTAAATACGTTTTGTTCGGTTAAATGTTTTTAGAAATGGCCGTTTGAAAAATGTACAAATAATGATCCTACTGAGAAGAAAACAATAAACTACAAGTTTTATCAAATAAGTAAATTTATTAACATTTGTTATATTAAATGAAACGTATGTTTAAAACAATATCACTGAACAACTCATTTTGTACTTGTTTTATTCATTATTCTTTCTTTCTTTTTTTTTTTTTTCTTTAATGTAGCTGAGAATAAACGTTAGCACTACTGATCCTTTACCCAGCCAGTATACCCAGTCTGTAAACTAGTTCTGTTGCCCAGACCATAGACTTAACATTAGTGAGGAGAATTCGTAAAATGACTAATTAGTGGTTTTAAATACGTTTTGTTCGGTTAATTTTTTTTTTTTTTTTTTTTTTTTTTTTTGAAACTGTTGTTTGAAAAAAGTATAAATAATGATCAATTACCTATGATATGAAATTAACTACAATTAACATATTTGTAAAATAATTAAATTTAATAAGATACGTTATTAAATGAAATATGTGTTTAAAAAATATCATCGAATCACTCATTTTGTATTTGTTTTATTCACTATTCTTTGTTTTCTTTATCTTTTTTTTTTCTTTAAGTTGGTTCAGAATAAATGTTTTCGCATTTAAAATGCGACGCGTAACAATTTTTTGAAATCCAATTTGAACTTTCTGCGAGAAGAATATCAACGAACAATTAAGAAAACAGATTGAGCGAACAACATCGACTTAGATTCTCAAAAAAAAAAAAAAAAAAAAAAAAAAAAGAGAGAAATATTCCAAAGAGAAATCAAATACGTTCTTGTTTCAAATTGCTCCAACTAGACAGATAAAAGCTCCCTTTCACCGACTTTTACTTTTAACGGCGTTAACATTTTGTGCTTTTGGGAGAAAATACCCGCATCAAATTAAAATAAAAACAGAAAATGAAATATAAAATTTCAGCGGACTCTTTTTCTGTTTATAAAACATAAGCAGGCGGAAGATAATGCACGAGATATTGTAGGAAATATCACTTATTAAAGTGAAATAGCTTTCTCGTTTTCAAGAATATCACGTTCCATTTTTACTTTTCTTTCTTTCTTTGTTTTGTTTCGTTCCTCTTTTTTTTTTTTTTTTTTTTTTTTTTTTTTACATTTTTCTTTTATGGGTAGCAGGTAAAGGTAGGTACAAAAGATAAAAACTAATTTTTATATTGTAATTTTGACAAACACGAAAGGATTACAAAATGTGAATAATGCAAATTAAGAATACAAAAATTAGGACTACGGATAATACAGTCGACTCTCGTTAATTCGAACTCATCGGGACCACAAGAAATGTTCGAATTATGGAAAATATGAAATAAAAACATGCTTAATATGGTACTATTACAAAGGAATTAATGCTATAGTGTTTTTTTTTAAATATATTTCGTCTGTTATCATTAGAATATGACTTAATACTAAATTAGAATGTATAAATACATAAACTAATTAAATGATTAGAAACAAGCACAATGGAAGAAAAATTTGAGGTGTCACTGGTGAACAGACGGGGCACTAAGAAAAGAGATATCAAATGCATTGAATTATATGTACACTCGTTCGGAACAATTTTCACAAAAATCAAAGAAAGAAAGTTACTTAAATTATCTGAAATCCGTGAGAAAGTAAAGAAAAATGAAAAATCGGAATTCTCGTTTGTTCGAATTAAACGAAGTCAAGAGAAAATGAGTTCGAATTAATGAATGCTTTTAACGTTATTCTCCCATTGAAAATTTCGGGATTTCATGTTTAGTTCGAATTAAGCGAAGATTCGAATTTCCGATTTCGAATTAACGAGAGTCGACTGTAGTTTCAAATATGATATTATTTGTATTGATTTTCCAATGAAACATTTCATTTATATCTTTTATTATTATTCTACGTTAATAAAAATTGAGAATTAAATTAAATAATCCCTTATATATTTTTATTTTATCTTTTTCATTTATTCCCAAAAAGCATCGCTAGATATTCATAAAATAAATATTACAAACGAAAAAAAAAAAAAGAACTATAAATATTTAAGGTTTTAAATATGTAATTATTTTTCATGTCGGAAGAAATATCTAGACGCCTCTGACGAAAATTAAGTCGCCCGGGACTGTTAAGGTCCCTCTCTTTGCTCGCGAAGACACTCGCGAGCTAATGCTATTTCTATGGGGAGGCATTTTCCTAATAATTCTTTCGCATTCTGACATTTTTAAATACTATTTTTTTTTTTTTTTTTTTTTTTTTTTTTTTTTGCATTGGATAGCTGAGGTGCATGCCGACAGCGCACCTTTTTTACTTTTCCGATTTTGGTTGCAGATATTTTTTACAAAGTTAGTTTCACTTTCAAAACCGGTTTTGAAACTGAAAGTGGTATTAAAAAAATATCTGCAACCAAAATCGAAAAAGTAAAAAAGGTACGCTTGCACAGAGGCCTTAACCAGTACTAGTTTTTTTTTTTTTTTTCTCCTTATGTTATTATTGTTACTGCGTGTAATTTTGAATTTCGATCCTAAATTTCTTCTGTGCTAACTGATCATGAAAATTCTGCCTTATGTGACGTAAGTAAATTCTTGATTTCTTTTACATAATTGCTTCATTCATTCTAGAGTCGTTATCTCCTGAGGTCTCTCTCGAGATTGCTCCTTGATTACTTTTTCGATTTTGGTCGCAGATATTTTTTATAAAGTTACTTTCACTTTCGGAACCGGTTTTGGAAGTGAAAGTAACTTAGCCGCTTGATATAAGTGAAAGTAATATACCGCTTGATTCTAAATTCATGGTACAAACTTTAAAGATTGGTACAGAACACTGTAACAATAATTTCTTGTATAGGAATGTATGAACGCAAGTGACCTGTTGAGGTACACACACTAGGAGTCAAATTTGGTCTCTTTTCTTATTTTAAAATTTCTCATTTATACCAAAAAATTAATGTACTATTATTTTCTTTATTTGAGACAGGCATTTCATGATTACATAAAGAAAAACTCTTCTTTTGAAAATTTCCGGTATGAAATCAAAATTTTTCAAATGACAATTTTTTTTTTTTTTTTTTCACGTATTTTATGTGTTTAATAGATTTGCCAGTTATGTATTTTTTAACTCCAATAATTTCAACTTCATAGCAGAATTTTTTTTTTTTTTTTAAATTTCTATATGTAATCATGAAATGATTTTATTTTATATTTATAGTTTATATTTTCTGTAGTTTTTAAACTACAGTTAGATTTTTCCTCTTACCTCTTACCTCTTACCGTTTCTAGGGAGTTCTTAAATCAAAAAGGGCCACTTTGTGAAATATGCTTTAATTTATTTTTGTTCGGAAATGCATGAAAATAGCAGGTGTTGTTATTCAGAAACTGTCTAATTGCATTCAATTTTCTGTTTTTTTTTCTGTTTTTTTTTTTTTTTTTTTTTTTTTTTTTTTTTTTTTTTTTTTTAAACACAGAAGATTTTTTATAACAAGCCATGAAAGTTGACTCTTTGGGCACATTTCCCGACGAAAGCAGAAAAACCGGCCGAAAAGCAGGGAAAAAACGGGAGATCACGTGATAGAAATAGCTTAGAATTGGATGGGTAATTTAACTGTCATAAAATAGGAAATTTAGTTCGATTCGAAATAGCTTCCATAATCAGTCATTCCAATTTTATATCTTTCCGTTAAAAAACGAATTTGTAAATGTGTCAAAACGTTTTGCGCTTGTTGAGCGGAGAAGTTGAGAACACCCTTAAGGGTGTATTCGAAAAAACGCTTTTCCACCTTCAACAACTCGAAATTTTCCGATACAATTTCAGACACATTTTTAAAAGTAGAAACATGAAATTTGCTGAGGGGATTTTTGAAGAAACGTAGAAGGTGCCGTGTGATGTCTTTTTACGCCCAATTCATTAGAATTTAATTTATAAACAATTACCTTCTCAGTATGATCGTTTTTTTTTTTTCCGTTCCCAGATCTCCCACTTCGGAAAAATCGGTTCAAAATACCGTTTTCGATTGCTTTCTTTTGGCAATGTTTTCTACATTTATCAAAGAATCGACAATCACGGCACCTTGTGTATTTTCTAAATAAAACAATTTGCCAGTTTAATGCATTTGGGAGCAAAAATGAATTTAAAAATAAATCGGAAAATAAGCAGTTTGAATCGAAATACACCCTTAACGGCTCTTTAATTGAAAGACATTCATCATTAGACTGGGAGTAAAGGTGATGTCAACTCGGAAGCCCTTAAAATGACTATACTGTTAAGCAAAAGGAATAGTATAGGAATTTTCTGGTATGAATGAGAAATTTTAAAATATAAAAAGGGGCCAAATTGGCTCCCTGACGTGTATTACACTTTTTTTTTTTTAGCCATACGGAACATCAAGAGATCGAGAAACATCCGCGTTTTAAACAACGTTGACTTGTACATAGAAATCGAGACTTAATTTGATATTTATATTGAGTTAAAGTAAAATCAAGCTTCAAATTTATTAACAAGATAATTTTGTAATATAAAAAGTTTAAAAAATAAACAAAACTTATATTTAAAAAAGAAGATTTGGCCTGTAATTTTCAATTTGTGCTTGGTAGTTATAATTATACATTATTTTTTTCCACTCACTAACTGTTATTCAGGTCACTGGTGACGAATTTTGATGGTAATGATGAAGAACCTTTTTTGCGAGTAAAAATTATTTTTAAGCGAAAAAAATCGAAAAGGAAAAAAAAAAATAGTCATAAAATATGGAACACTAAAAATTTTGATTTTTTAAATTCTTTTAAAGCATTTTAACAAATTTCATCTTTAATTAGAGTCAGTTAATTTTTTTTTCAGTGTAAGCAATTATGTTTAATTAAGAAAACTTAGCTCTTCGAAGTTATTGAAAAAAAACTTGTAAGATGATGATAATTAATGAAATTCGAGAATTTTAAAATGCCCCCAAAATTAGAAAAAGATTGTTCACTTTTCAGAGAGAGAAATGAAAAAAAAAAAAAAAATGATCGCAGCGATCTTTTTTCTTTGAACATTCTTTTGCAGTCGTAGATTTGTCAGAGAACAATTAATTCACAAAAAGAATGAAATTTAATTTTAACTTCGTTTTTCTTGTAATTTATTTAGTAAAGATGGAATTATTACTTTGAAGAGTTTATCTTGTCCTTAGATTTAGACTCTCTCCCCTCCCCTGACGCAATCTTATTTCATTTGTTACGGATTGTCTCGCTGTCTACCCCCCCCCCCCCCCAAAAAAGTGTATTGCATAAATTATGAAATACTTTTCAGCACATTCAAAACACTATTAACTTTAACTTTTAATTGATGTTATCGGTCTTACAAACCACTGTTTTTTTTTTTTTTTTTTCCCCTTCAAATTTGTGTAGTTTAACCTGTTACTATCAGTTTAACTACAAAAATATTAAAGAAATTTAGTTTCATTTGGAACTTTAGTTCTATCATCAGAGAATTTTGATTAGGTGAATTTTAATTAAAACAGCCTTGTACAAAAAATATCATCCTATGAGTGAATCGTCCCTTTTATTCATCATTCGATGGAGTGACCTCACAGTAGCTGTGTGACAATTTCTGTCACATCCATTAAAGGTTTAAAAAAAAAGAAAGAAAGAAAAAAGAAAAAGAAACAAGATGAAAGTTGGTGTCTAAATGGACGATTTGAAAAAAGCAAACGTATTTGAAAGTCAAATTTCTGTTATTACCATCAATAATCTCAAAATATCCTATTTTTTGTTCAACACTGTATATTATCGATAGATATGTATGTGTAAGCAGCTTAATTTTATATGAAGTGTTAAAATTTTACTCCCAGTTTCTCAGTTTTTAAAAGATAAAATTTTTAACCTAGCAAAGATTTTAGAAACACTATTAAGAAAAAAAGGAGCATCCTTTAAGGGTGTTCTTAAATCAAAAAGGGCTACTTAGTGATAAATGTTTTAATTTATTTTTGTTCAGAAATGCTGGAAAATAGCAGGTGTTGTTATTCAGAAACTGTCTAATTGCATTCATCTTTCTGTTTTTTTAAAAACACAATAGATTTTTCATCATAACATGCCTTCAAAGTTGACGTTTTTGGGCACATTTCCCGGCGAAAGCAGAGAAATCGGTCGAAAAGCAGGAGAAAAACGGGTGATCACGTAATCGAAATAGCTTAGAATCGGATAGGTAATTTAACTATCATAAAATAGGAAATTTAGTTCGATTCGAAATCGCTTCCATAGTCAGGCATTCCAATTGTATATCTTTCCATTAAAAAATGAATTTGTAAATGTGTCAAAACATTTTGCGCTTGTTGAGTGGAGCAGTTAAAGAACAGCCCTAACTCTGCTGGTCACTGACTTTCCAAATTGCCCTCCGTAATGTTAAGTCTATGTGCGTTTGATGCAATTTCATATTCAAAATATCTTCTCGGGAAATTATTATTTTTAACTTCATTTTTCTGTGTTCACTACTTAAAGGATGTATTTTTTTTTTCTTAGTTCTTAAAATATTTCTAAAATCTTTACTTAACAATTTATCTACCGACGGTACTTATAAGTTCCATAAAAATTTCTTATTATAAATTTCTTTTGATAAATTAATTAGCTGTAATACTGTTTAGAATGAGTTACAGATACATTTCTTTTATTTTGTTCCAAAAGCATTATTGGTTGCTCAAAATAAAAATATTTTTAAAAGGATGTTTTCTTTTGTCTTTTTATTTTTTCGGCTTTCTTGGCAATGAGGGAGAAGGGGGGAGGGATTTTTCAATTCGGAAATATTTCGATATTTATATTGTAAGAACACCATATTTGTGCATTTTATAATTCTACAAAATACTAAGAAAACAATTTAAAATAAAATATTTGAGTGGGGTTATAAATATTGCACAAAATCCCTGAAAATTAAAATTTAATTAATCCTTCCAAATCCTTCAATCCTTCTAAAATTCTTCAAAAATTTATTAAATGATTATCCAAATCTTTTAGTTTAGTTTAAATAATCTACGTAAAATGCTTTAGAATGCAAAATTTTCATGAATTCATAATGCTGTAGATAAGGGTTAATTTAATATTTTATGTTTTAACCCTTTGCGGCGCAGAACAAATTCATTGCTTAAGTGTTCAAATTAATGATTCGCACCGGAATTTGAAAACAACTTTATCTGTAAATAAGAAAACGCTATATTTCGCGCATTCAATAAACCTTAATTATTTTAAACAAAATTCCGGTGCCAATGTCGAGTTTGGGAATTAAAATTAAGTGGTGGTATATCTATGAAACCACCGCGCCGCAAAGGGTTAAGAAGTGACAAAGTGGGAGTAAAATTTTAACACGTCATATAAAATTAATCGTAGCTTTTGTAGATATTTTGAAAACTAAGAAAAACTAGTTGGATGTGTCAATCCCGAAACTTTCTTCTATCTCATAAGTACATTTTAATATATATATATATATATATATAAAAAAAAAAAAAAAAAAAAAAAAAAACGTGGTGACATCAAAGTTACCCACTATCGAATTTCCTCGAACATTTGACCTAGCCTAATGAGATTCTGGTATCCGAAAAGCCTAAAACGCAAAATTTAATTAATATTCTGAGAAAAGGAGCTTAGTTGTGCCTCATCTTGGGTAATTTGTACTAAAACCTAATAAGCATCTATTGATGTCAAGACCTAACAGAATCTGAAATTTGATGGAATTTCGTCCATTAGTTCTTGAGATATAATTATAAGAAAAAATTTGCAAAACGTAGCACAGCAACACCATATCTTGGACAATTTATGCCAAAATGTAAAAAAAAAAAGTCTAATTATGTTATGATGTAAAAGAATCTGAAGTTTGATGAAATTCTGTGCATTAGTTCTTGAGATATAGCTAGTTTTTTTTTTTAAAAAACGTGTAAATTATAGCACAGCAGCACGATCAGTTGAAGGATTTATAACAAAACATAATCATCGTGTAATTATGTTATACATCATTTTGTAACAAAATCTGAAGTTTTATGAAATTCTGTGCTTTGGTTGTTGAGATTTGGTTGTTGTTTGCTATCGGAAAAATCGTGCAAAATGCAGCATAGCTGCACCACCTGTTGCAAGGTTAATACCAAAATGTAATCAGCGTCTAATTATGTTATATATTCTAGTGTAACAGAATCTAAAATTTGATGAAGTTCTCTGCATTACTTCTTGAGATATAGCAATCGCAAAAATCGTGCAAAATGTAGCATAGCAGCGCCACCTATAGGGCAGTTCACACCAAAACCTTATCAGCGGCTATGTATCTCAAGGTATCGAGGAATCTGAAGTTTGGTGAAATTCTGTGCATTAGTTTTTGAGATATAGCTATCATGAAAAACATGAAAAACGTGGCATAGCAGCGCCACCTGCTGGCCAATTTACACCAAAACTTAATCAGCGTCTATGTACATCAAGGGGTCACAGAATCTGAAGTTTGGTGAAATTCTGTGCATTAGTTCTTGAGATATAGCAATCTTGAAAATCATGAAAAACGTAGTATAGCAGCGCCACCTGCAGGCCAATTTTCACCAAAAACCAATAGGCACTAATTCATGTCAAGGTCTAACTGAATATAAAATTTTATTAAATTTCGAGCATTAGTTCTTGAGATAGAGCGCCCACAAATTTTTTGTCACATACAGACAGACAGACTCACAGACAGACACACAGACTCACAGACAGACGGACAGACTCACAGACAGACATTTTCTAAAAATAGTCAAAACGTGTTCAGGACCTTCTAAAACGTATAAATCCGTCGAAAACCGGAAGTCGAAAATTTTCATGAATCCAATACTTTCTTCTTGTAAAGATAGAAGAAAGTAAAAATAGAGATACTTGAAGAAGAGAACATTGAAAAAAGAAGTTAAAAATATTAATTTTTCTAAGGAGATATTTTGAATATTAAAATGCATCAAATGCAAATAGACTTAACATTACAAAGGAGAATTCGGAAAATGAGTGACCAACAGCCTTAAGGGTGTATGCGAAAAAACGCTTTTCCACCTTCAACAGCTCGAAATTTTCCGATACAATTTCAGACACATTTTTAAAAGTAGAAACATGAAACTTGCTGAGGGGATGTTTGAAGAGACGTAGAAGGTGCCGTATGATGTCATTTTACGCTCCATTCATTAGAATTTAATTTATGAACAATTATCGTCTCAGTGAGACTTTTTTTCGTTTCCAAATCTCCCGCTTCGGAAAAATCGGTTCAAAATGCAGTTTTTGATTGCTTTTTTTTTTTTTTTTTTTTTTTTTTTTTTTCGATATTTTCTGCATTTATCAAAGAATCAACAGTTACGGTACTTTGTGTAGTTTCTAAATAAGAGAATCTGCGAGTTTGATGAGTTTGAGAGCAAAAGTGAATTAAAAAATAAATCGGAAAATAAGCAGTTTGAATCGAAATACACCCTTAAGCAGAAAAAGATACATTCAGACATTATTCTTACCTATTTTCCTTCCTGTTTTCCCTAACTATTTACGTACACAAAAGAATTTTTTAAGAGTTAGTCGCACAAAAAGGTATTCATCAAGTATCGGCAAGTTAAAGATATAATTGGATAATAGCTAAAACTTAAAAAACAAAATTCTCAATTTCTTTTACTTTTCTTAAATCAGCAAACCACAAACCATAACGTCGCCGGAATTGTGTTTACAATAGTGTGACGAATCATTTCCGTAACGGTAGAGTTAAAACTTTCCCACAGTGAAGTCCAATACGAATTATCGTTTTTTTTTTCCTACAATAGGAAAATGCCATCTAATGAATATTTTGTTAAAGCTTTCTATTCCGATCGGAATCGAGAAAGATAATAAACTTCGACCACTTAAAACACACAGACAGATTAAAACGCAGCCGTCTCTGAAGAATGCAATTAGGGCAGAAAAATAATCGCTTTGGGTGAAAATGGTAATGCAAAACAAAAGCCAATTTTTACTAAACTTGGACACAAAATTTAAGAGAAAGTATGTAAGAATTATTTATAATAAAAGCTATTTTCATTGTGGCTAATGGTCGCATAGCTTTAAGGCGGCTTATTTACCAGTATACAAGTCGAAATTGCAACGAGCGCCACCTGCATCTCAAATTGGCTAACTATTTGTGGGCGGATATAATTTACGACTTTGGGAAATCTCCCCACTTTTTAGCGGGAAGATCAAATAGTCAGCTGACCGGTACAAAGATGACAGATTTGGCACGTTATCTCCCATTTGACCAGTTCTCAGAAAACCGAAATATTGAATCCTGTAAGCATTTTAAATGGATAGGAAAAGAAAGAAAGAAAAAAAAAAAAACAGAAAGACCAAACAAATAGCGATAACAAAATTGAAGTTTCTGAAGAGTTAAAAATAGACAGATCATCTAATTAATTATCTAGCAACTGTATGAATTGTTCACTGATTTTTGCACTTTTTTGGTTTCAAAATTTGTTTCCTAGTAGCAAAACTCCAGTATATTGTACTTGTGTAGTTTTAAAATCTTTATTGTTAAAATCGTAAACTATTATAATATAATAAATCATTTTGTTTTTACTGTTTTTACACAATTAATTATTAATAGCGTTTAAAAATTTTACCTATTCAGAAAATTGTAAAACGAAATGTAAATTGCATTAGGAATTCAAACTGGCATCAGAAAATAACTGAAATTGGAAAGAAAAATACATCAAGAAATCCATACACTAGTATTAGTATAATCATTAACATTTATCATTTACCTTCTCAGGGTGGTTACGAAAAAACTATATTTGTAATATTCTTCTTTTAACATTTTTTACATATTTATCATTAGATTTCGAAATGCATTCAAAACCAACAAACTGAAAAATTCGTTGTATTGTATATACACTATATTGCCATTGATTATGGGACACTTGCGATTTTAGACATTTTACTAAATATCTAGAAAAATACATAAGGAATCATCTCGAAACTCTTAGTGTATAAATATAATAGTATACGTCATACATCTCCGTGAATATTTTTTACCGAAACTCCATAGGGGACCGTCAACAAATTAAAAAATAATGAATATCTTTTGAATAACCCTGTCAAAACTAATGTAGCAAAAGCGCTCAAACTCCAGATTATGATTGAATGCCTTATTGTAATACACTGTATTCATTTTTATGCAAATAGCATGCATACTCGCAGAGTAATTAAGGTTTTTATAAAAATGGCCCCAAATTTTTCTAAGTTTTTCCCTTATAATTTTCAGAGTTCTTAATATAAAATAATATTTTTTTCAGAAAATATGACAAACAACATTGCACACAGTACCCTGTAATCAGAATTAAAAAATAATAAAAATTGTATGAAAAATGAGTAGGTTTACTAAATAATTTTTTACTGCGCATGCGTCAAAGATATCAAAATTTTATTTGCATATTATGTTGGCTAAATGTATAGAGCAACTTTTGTAAAAGTCTCAAAATTATAGCTTGAAAATTCTGAAAGTAATCGTCTATAGAAAAAGGACAAAATCCGTTGTTTCCAAAATGAAGCAAAAAAATGAGGGATTTTATCCAAAAGTAGTCGTAACATCCCGTATTGTGTATTCTATATTGACACTAATCAATGAATATATGGATACAACCCCTCTTGTTTTTGCTTCATTTTGAGAATAACGGATTTTCAACTTATTCAATTGACGATTATTTTCAGAATTTTCAAGTTATGATTTTGTGACTTTTACAGAAGTTGCTCTATACATTTAGCTAACATAATATGCAAATGAAATTTTGATATCGTTGACGCATGCGCAGTAAAAAATTATTTAGTAAACCAACTTATTTTGTATACAATTTTCATTATTTTTTAATTCTGATTACAGGGTACTGTGTGCAATGTTGTTTGTCATATTTTCCGAAAAAAATATTATTTTATATTAAGAACTCTGAAAATTATAAGGAAAAAACTTGGAAAAATTTTGGACCATTTTTATAAAAACCTTAATTACTCTGCGAGTATGCATGCTATTTGCATAAAAATGAACACAGTGTATTACAATAAGGCATTCAATCATAATATAGAGTTTGAGCGATTTTGCTACATTAGTTTTGACAGGGTTATTCAAAAGATATTCATTCTTTTTTAATTTGTTGACGGTCCCCTATGGAGTTTCGGTAAAAAATCTTCACGGAGATGTATGACGTATACTATTATATTTATACACTAAGAGTTTCGAGATGATTCCTCATGTATTTTTCTAGATATTTAGTAAAATGTCTAAAATCGCAAGTGTCCCATAATCAATGGCAATATAGTGTATATAGCTTAAAAATAGCACTTCTTTAAATTAGTAGAAAATTATAATGCACGACATTTTATTACTTATACCATTTTTACAGAATTATTAATAATGCTTGTTCTTATTCAGAAACTACATAATCGAAAAGTTTTTTTTCCATTTTTTAGCAAAAGCATAAAATCGTTCAGTAAATTATGCCAAACTTGGCGATATGAACCAAATTAAAGGAAGCGACAGCGCGGGAAAGGGAAAAAACAACCTGGGACACATGAACTAGAAAACATGTACTTAATTTCTTTTGGCTACTTACGCTTTTCACAATGTCCATTTTTACACCTTGTAGTTACTAGAAAATGAAAATTATTTCTGAAACGAAATTATTCAAGAGTAACAAGGAATTCAAAAATCAGCTAAGCACAGAATCTATATCACAACTATTGAAATTTAATACCATCTTTCTTTCCATGTGTATTTTTATCAAAGCTAATAAAATACGCGTTCGAAAATGCTGGCAGTAAATTTTATTGATAAAATTGGAAAAAAAAATCACAACCTTCCATGATTAATTCTATGCTTATAATATGCAGCAACAGGAATCGAACCTGATCAAAATTCCATCCTCTTTGCGATCCTCTCACAAAATTTCACTTAATAAAAAGAGACTCTATCATAAAATTTCTTAAAAAAAAAAAAAAAAAAAAAAAAGTTTATTTACAAAATTACAGTCCATAAAAGCCAATTATTATTATTTGTAGCAGTAGTATTATCAGTATTTTATAATAATGATTATTATTTTATAAATTTGAAAAAATTTATCATTCTTTCACAAAAATGTAATAGATTTTGCAAAAATAATCTTTTTTTCTTTTTAAAGTCTTTTATTTTTCCTTGTTACCGCAATCAGCTGTATCACTGTTTTTTCTATCAAAACTCTACATTATATATGAATATGAACAGAATTAGTGAAGAACATTTTTATCACACGTAATTAAAATTATTAGTTATTGATATCTATAGAAAGATTTTTGATATGCCCACTTTCAATTAAATAGTTTTAATGTTTAAATATTCTCCCCTTTTTAGCACTTTCCAACAAAGTTGAAAAGTGCTTATGCATTCGGTCTGTCTGGCCGTTTGTCCACGCTCAAACTCCCATAAATAGACTCAGGTTTTCATGCAATTGATAAATGTTATTTAGGGTAACCAAAGCATGTTTGGTATTGCATAGGAAGTATGCACGATTAATGATTCATTTAAAGGGATAATCAAAAGAATTCGGTTGCATTATGGTATATGGGAGGAAATAATTTGGAGAGTATTATAAGGATATCACGCTATTTCAAATGCATTGAAAATGGTATACATCAATGAATTTCACTATGATCACTTAAAAAAAAATTATAGCTTTTTTATTAATTTACAAGAATACACAAGAGAAATCGGTTAAATCTTTGCGTAAAAATTGCTGGAGAATGCGTTTTAGAATTCGGTATGTTCTTTTAAATGTAATTATTTTTTTACATATTACTCTTTATGTATAAATTCTATAACTCCTATACAGGGCTATACAAAAGCATTCCCATACCATTCTCTTTATTAGAGGAAATTGCAGAAGGGGAATTTTCAACTGAAATATGTGTATCTCAAAAATGAACTAAATTTTAGAATGCGTGTTGTTAATGAATACAAATCTCTACATTATATACATGGTTGCTAAAAATTCCAGATTATTTTCCGATTGCAGATGAGAGCAGCTGAAATTCGGTTTTTACATGCATCATACATTTCCATATTGTGAAATGAGACGTAACATTTTATTATTTTTTTTTTAAGGTACGTTCTTCTGAATGTGTTGAAAGTGCTTCGTAATCTATGCTTGGCGCATGCAGGGCCGTAGCTAAGGGGGTGCTGTGAGCGACTCAGCTCCTCCCCCCTTCTGGAAAAGATTTTAAGGTTACTAAATGAATTTCTCTTTCAAAATTCAAATTAAATTCTGTTCAAAAATCTAATTTAGTTTTGAGACCCTTTCACAATTTTGTAAAGTTACTAAATTGTATGTAAAATAAGTAATTCAACGCTCCTTCATCCTATTTGTATATATGAAGCTAACATAATGTTTAATTTTGCACCAGTTATACACTCAAAATTTTTATCATCCTATACTTTTCTTAGTACAAAGAGAAGTTATTAGAACAGTTTTTAAGAAACATAGTACCTACAATGTAAATATGCACTAATTTATCTTTCTGCGTAAAAAGATAGAGAAAAAAAAATATGAGCCCTCCCCCCACTATTGATCACTTCTAGCTATGGCCCTGGACGCATTATTTTCTTCTTTCTTGTATTTTTATAGCAGGATGAGTGGTAGTTTTCTCGTAAAGTAAAAAGAAAATAAATGCTATATAGACATTGGTATACCATAAAAAGGAAATGAATTATTAAATATATAAATCTGCGGGAATTTTTTCAAACTATATATTTAATTTTTAAAACTAACTTAACAAAACTAATTTTTTTCAAACTATGTGCAAACTATGTGTTTTTTATTAGCATAACTAAGAAATTGGTTCAATATTTTTAATATATATATTAATTATTACTTATTTTAATGATATCTTGAATTACAATTACTTTGTATGAATAGCTGCAACAAGAATTCAAATTTTTCAAAATTTGGTTGCATGCAAAAAAAAATTTTTCCTGTGATATCATGAACTTTTCATGAAGTTTCTGACGTTTTAGTAGTCGTAAATAAATTATAAGGCCCTTTTTATGTTTCTAAATTTTGAACCTTCCAGTGATTATAGTTCAATTTTTTCCGACAAACAACCAACAAATTGTAATTTGAATACAATTTTGCATTGTATCTCTTTATAGTGCAGCACCTTGTATAAACACTTTGAAATCCCGGATAACATCCCGGAAAATTGAAATCCCGGATGAAAACCAATTTTTACCTTTTTAGTTGCATATTCTTTTCTATTAAACGTTGCATAAAAGAAAAAAGAATCTGTAAAGTTTCTAAACTTTTTCTAGGAAACTTGGATTCCTGGAATTTTTTATGTAACGATAACATAAAAACTTCTAAAAATCCCAGTTACTTAGAAAAAGTTTAATAACTTTATTGATTTTTTTTTTAACTGTGCATTTTCTCAATCAATGCATTTATTTTATTTTTTTATTTACTTTTATTTATTTATTTTTGAATAAGTAAAAATAAAGAATTTGTTTAGAAATTGTAAAAACTTCCCCAGCTTATGTTTTTCTAGTTCGCCTCTGTGAAAATGCATTCTGTTTTGTACTCAGTTTCCCTTATCTCATGGTCAGTTCACCCAAGGTTATCTTGATACAACTGAGATATCCCTAGCTGAATGTTCTCTGTGAAGTAGTGAGGGACAAAGAGAGTTGAAGATTTCTTTTGAAAAGGAGTGGGTGAAACACGAACGTATCAAGTTCAGGGAAGTGGGGGCATTATCGGGGCTTCGTAATTGATTTAATTGACATTTGCATTTAGAATATGAATAAATAAATAAGTAAATAAAATAAAATAATTGCCCATAATATTTTTTTCTTGGGGGGGGGGGAGGGGAGGGGAGGAGTAGGGCTACAAATTGTGGGTCATTGCATGCTTAGTTAATCCGAGAAGTATGACGTTTTCTTGTGAAAAAGGATTTCTTGTGTATCAAAATCTCATAATTTGCCAAGTTTCTTTTTTCACTTATTAATGTCAAAACATTAAGTAAAACATTTTTGCTAATATTAAAACAATAAATAGCATTAACTAAAATTTTTAAATTTGTTAATAAAGAATAATTCTCTACGCTTTTGTCGCATCTTCTCATTTTTTTAAATAACTTTATAACAAAATTCGTTTGTACCTAAAACTCCACAATCTTAATTCTTTAATTTTAAAATGTAGAGTGGCGATTACATTATATTTCATATTTTGATAGATATATTTAAAAGAATGGCGTGATTTTACTTCTTTATTCTATATAGAAGAAATATTTAGTCAGTTTTAAAGCCATTGACATAAAAATTCAAAAATTAATTAATGTTTAGCCCTGTGGAGGTATGCAGGCGAATTGTTCCGGACCTCCCTTTTAGCGGCGTCCCCACCCCATGAGGTTACTCAGGATTTTCGTTAAAAGCTGGCAAATGATTAAAATTAGCCCAAAATGATCAAAATACATATATTCTCAAACATTTAGCTAGGAAGTGCGGCTCCTCTTCTATTCAAATGTTCCTATAGCAATTTATATCATTAGAAAACTAATGATTAAAATTGTATTATAACAGCTCAGTATTCTATTGTTTTAAAAGAAAATTCTTTATTAATGTTTTTGTCGTAACATGACAGTTAAAACCATTTATTATGATCAATTTAAAGCATTCTCTTTTATACATATTGTAACATGTGTAAATAATCAATGTAAAAGCTTTCGAAGAAATACTCATATCAACCAATCCCATATTTTTTTTTTCTGCTATTATCCAACTATTATCCTGCATACAGATTTGAGCAGTGCCGGGTATAAAATTTATGCATACTTACAATATGTATGAGAGTATGTACTGACCAGTTCCACATTATTCACAAAAAAATTCCATAGATACATAGAACTTGCCCCTGGACCCACCAAAGCCTAAGTAGAGCCCTGCCTATAAGTCCAGGAAAGTATATATAGAAACATTATTTCCACGCTATGACAAGTAAAACTGAAAAATTCTTGTCTACGATCAAAACGTACAGGGTTATGATACTTGAAAGTTCATTAAAATTCGATGGCTTTCATCACTAAAAGCATCAAGACTATTTCCTAATGCGGAAACTTTATGAATTCTCTAAACTTTAAAGCATCACAACTCCATGCGTTTTCGTCTTAGAATGGAATTTTTAATGTTTTACATGTGCCATAAAAGGGGAATTTTTTTATAAATATAACTTATAGTACTAGGAGACCTTTAAGTAAATAAATTTGTATTTTTAGTATGTATATATCACCATGCAAAATAAATGCTACATCTAAAAAATGTATGTAAAATGTATGTAAAAAATATATAATAGAAATAGATTATATTTTTGTGCTGAGAGATGTAAATTAAAATTTTTCAATGGTTAGACGAACACAAGTTAAATGTGCAAAAAGAGGCAATTTTTTCATATTACTATACTTTACATACAAGGGAAAATTAATTGCTAAATTTTGTTAAAATTCATTCAATTTTCCATTATTTGCTCATGTAATTTGAATGGATATGTTTCATAAGGAATATTATGAATAAATTCATAAATAAATAATAATAAATTTATTTTCTTTTTAACAGAAAGTAAAAAACAAGAATTCTGAATTCAAAATATTCATAAATGCTTTTTAATTATTATTTAAAGAATTTTATCAAATGCAGAAAATAACAATATATTTCAAGAAAATACATATTCAAAATAAATATTTCATGTAAATAAAATACCTCCTATGCTAATATATGGGATTGCAGATGTATAAAAGTAAATCAGTAAAAAATAAATAAATAAATAAATAAAAATAAAAGAGAGTGAGAGAAGTTTGAGGATAGGATTATTCAGCAACACATTAATTAAAATCTCAAGAGTCTTGTTCTTTTTTATCTGTCTGTAGCGTGGTATTGGGAGGGGAAATTGCTAGCTAAAATATATATATATATATATATATATCTAGTCGGATGTGGCAACTTCAAAACTTACTTCTGTCTCAGACATCACTTCAAAATTTGCAATCACAGTGCCAAAATTGAGTGGCAGTCTATGCCTACCATGATGATTCCAAAGATGTGAAATTCCGTGCATTTGTTCTTGAGATATGACGATTTCTAAAATCGCGTAAATCCAAAAAAATGCAATTTAGCATCGCCACTTATAAGTCGATTAACACGAAAACCTAATCAACAACAATTTGTGCCTACGTCTTACTGAATCCTAAGTTAAAAAAAACTTCTTGTAATATTAGAATATTTGATACGTGAATTTTCACATTGCTAACTAACCGTAGAACCAACTTAGTGAAAAATATCCAAGCCGGGGATCGAAACTTTTTTTATTAGTTCTTGAGATAGAGCTATTGCGGAAATCTTGAAAAATGCAGTATAGTTGTTCCACCTATTGGGCGATTAACAACAAAACATAATCACCATCAATATCTATCAAGGTATATATGAATCTGAAGTTTGATGAAAATACGTGTATTATTTGTTGAGATAGAGCTATTGCGGAAATCGTAAAAATTGCTTCATAGCAGCATCACCTGTTGAGCGGTTTATACAAAACATAAAAATCGTCAATTCATGTCATGGACTAACGGAATCTGAAGTTTGATGAAATCCACACATTATATCAAGAGATTGAGCGATTGCGGAAATAGTGATAAAATGCTACATAGCAGCGCCACCTGCAAAGTGATTTACCAAAAGCTAATCAGCATCCATTAATATGAAGGACTAACTGAATATAAAATTTTATTAAATTCCGTGCATTAGTTGTTGATATAGAGCGTCCACAAAATTTGTGTCAAATACGGACATACAGACTCATTTTTTACATGATTTCTAAACCCTAAAATGTGTAAATCTGACGAAAACCGGAAATCGAAAACTTTCGCAAAACCAATACTTTCTTATAAAGATCCAAGAAAGTAAAAAGAGTAAGGTGGAAGGGAGATTTTTTAGAGCAGTCTACATTGCAGGAAGGATACTTGATTATTTATTCGCTGTGTTCTAACATTCTTGATTAGATGAAAGATTTGTGTGAAGAAAGATGGAAATATTTGTGAAAAATGGATATATAGCAAAGTTTTGTAAATAAACTCATTTTCCTTAACCTATTCATATTAATACAGCAATAAATGAAATACTATTAATAAACATATTTAATCATTTATTAAATTATATTATCTAAAATTATTTAAAATGTTCAATTTAATAAAATTTGATGGCAACTAACTCTGCACTACCTTACATTTTCAAAGGATGATATAAATATATATATGATGAATGATGATCAATGAAAATATTTCTTGATGAAAGAAATTTGATATTATGTTTAAAAAAAAATTTAATACACATGGTGAAAATATAGAAATTGTTAAAAAAAATAAAAATATATATTATTATAAACATAGTTAAAGTAATACTTCAGTACAGACAAGGCAGTCTTACAAATTCATCGCTCGAAAAACAATTAGAACACATTTAAAAACTGCTAAACAATTATATACTATTGAGACATAGTTTACAGCAACATTTATTTGCACTGAAACACATCTCACATTTTTTACAAATGAAGCCTGTTACACATATATATTTAAAGTAAATAACAACAAGAAGAATTTGAAAATGTACTGCTGCTTTAAATAAAAAAAAGAATAAAAACTATTTTTTTTCTTTTTATCTATGTATTTTAAATTTTTAAGCTCGTTTATAATAATATAAGAGGGAAGGAGTGGAAAAGTCGTACATATTGTACATTGTATGTACTTTTACATATTGTATAAAAAAATCAAATTTCGTTACACAAGATTCTAAATAGATTCTAACGCCCTTATCAAATAAAATTATACTTTTTATAATGTTTTACTATTTTACAACTTTATTTTTTATATAACATATATACAATATAATTAACCACAAATTTTGCTTATTTTTAATGCATTTCTATAACTAGTAACGAATAAGAAAAAAAAAAGTTGAATACATAAAATACTTTCATAATCCCGCTCAAAAGTCAAAGGATAAATTTTTAACATTATATTGAGATCCCTTGATCTATTTCTTCAAATGTCTGTAATTATTTTTTCAATTCTAATTTGAACTCTTGAAGTAACCTGCCATAAGAGTAATAATAATAAAAATAAAACTCTGAACCTCACAGATTACAGTAAAAAAAGGAAGGACTTGAGAAATCATGCATATAAATTCATATATAGTACTGAGGAATGGTATTCAATTACACAAGACTCCAAACAGATAATTTTTTTCAATCATTCTTAATTATTCTGCAAAATCAGCACATCAAAAAAATTATGCATATTATAATGTTTTCTTAATTTATAATTTGATTTTTATATGGCATATAAGCAATATGACGAAATTGCTAGGAACTTTGCTGACTGAGAACGCATTTCGAAATCAAGGTACAAATGAGTAAAAAGAAACTTGATGCATAAGGTATTTATAAGTAGGAAATGATAAATGGTTATTCTTATATTCGTATTTCAGGATACATTTCTTCAAAGTCCCGCGAATATTCTTTTATGCTAATTTGAACTTCTGAACTAATTTAAGGTACAAATGAGTAAAAAGAAACTTGATGCATAAGGTATTTTCATAATCACTCTGAGAAGGAAATGATAAATGGTTATTCTTATATTCGTATTTCAGGATACATTTCTTCAAAGTCCCGCGAATATTCTTTTATGCTAATTTGAACTTCTGAACTAATTTAAGCCATAAAAGTAATAAGAATGAAAATAAAACTCTAAACCTCACCAATTACAATAAGGGAGAAATCATGCATATAAATTCATATATTGTACAAAAGAATGGCATTCAATTACACAAGATTCCAAATAGATATTTTTTCAATCATTCTTAAAATTTCTGCAAAATCAGCATTTCAAATAAAATTATGCATATTATATTATTTTACTAATTTATAATTTGATTTTTATATGACATATCTACAATATAATGGAATTGCCAGGAACTTTGCTGACTGAGAACGCATTTCGAAATCAAGGCACAAATGAGTAAAGAGAAGTTGAATACATAAAGTATTTTTATAATCACTGAGAAATGAAATTATAAATTGTTATATTCGTATTTCAGGATACATTTCTTCAAAGTTCCGTGATTTTTTTAAATGCCAATTTGAACTTCTGAACTAATTTAAGCCATAAAAGTAATAATAATAAAAATATAACATTGAACCTCACCGATTACAATACAAAGAGGAAGGACTTGAGAAATCATGCACATAAATTCATATATAGTACAAAGGGATGTGGCACAAATAGGTAATTTTTTCAATCATTCTTAAAATTGTTTCATCCTCGTCTATACTCAATTTCCCAAACTGCAAATTTGATTTTAAGAGGGGTTATTATTTTTGCACCCTCCCCTCTCCCCCAACATCCATCCTTGAAGGAATACATGAAACAGAGTTTAATTAAGAATCATTTTATCTCAGAGTAAGTACGAGAATTTATCATCTCACAAATAATTTTTAAAAAGGCCTGATATATCTCGAAGGAATTTTTTATAACTATCCTCATACCAAGGAGGGGGGGGGGGGCGACGACGGGGAGAAGATCAAGATAAACAAAAGTTTAAGAATAACTTTATTTGGTTCCATTCTCGAGAATTAACCATCATGCAAAATTTAACTTTAAAGCGCCTTTTAGAATCCAAGGTAGTATGGTTTTATCGCCATCCTTAGATTGGTAGCACAGGGAGGATAAATTTATTTAAAAATCATGTTATCAGTGTACAAACTCTGTGTACAAAAAAATATAGGTTACTTAAATCCTCTATGAAAGTAAGAAGCAGAAAATATTTCTGATAATATTTGCAAGATGAAACATATATATATATAATACGTCATCCTATATTCGATGCCTTCTTAGCATTACTATTTTTGAAACCATTAGTTTTAAAGCATACATTTACAAATACTCTTCATCATATGAAAATCCACTTGCTGAAAAGTAGTTATTTTCTAGCGTTACAAAAATGAAAATTCTAGATCAGTAAGTATTATAAATTATTCTTAGAAAAACTTTTTACCTACTTTAACAAATAAATCTATAAAAATTCAATTCTTCTACGACCAGATACGATTAGTTAGATCGTGTATCGAGCTACAATACTTTAGAGTTCCTTACAGTACCCGAGATACATATTTATTGCCACCCTAACCCCTAGAGAGGGGACATATGCATTAAATTTCAATTAAGAATAACTTTATATGTGTATGTACTCAAAAATTTATCATCACACAAAATTTAATTTCAAAGTGTCCGATAGAACACGATAAGCGTTTTTTGCCCCTACCCATCCCCACCCTCATTCCTGGGGAGTGACAATGGTCAAAATTTTGATTAAAAAACACTATCAGTGTCTATAATTAGAAACTTTCAACTCGCAAAATATAATTTTAAAACGCCTAGATTTCAAACATTTTCTCATTTCCCCAATCTCTAATTTTGAGGGGAGGGGAGAGGCAGTTATAAAAACTTTAATTAAAAATGACTTTTTATGCACCTATTGTTTAAAAAAATACAATTCCGAAAATTTAATTTTAAAAGATCCGACAGATATCAAGATATAATTACATTTCGATACATCATCCTATAAAATAAAATAAAATTTTAAACCGCAGATAGAACTCTTCGATTTCTGTCTCTCCCTCTCCCGTAAGTGAAACATGGATATAATGTATAATTATTTCATTCCTTTTAACCATGACTATCCATCTATCCAATAATACTATGCCAAGAATGAATTCTTTTGCAAAAGTCTGGCGTCATTCTATTTATAGTAACCCTGCAACCCCCCGCGCGGATCCCTTTACAACGGGAACTGAAGCAATTTATTACATGAGGCTGACAATTTGACAGTTTTGTAAAGGATTTTTGATGTAACTAATTTTAATTTAAGAATTACAACGTTTTAATTAGAATAAAATTGAAAAGTTGCTTAATTACGTAAAAGAAAACAAATCAAATTTTGCATGCATAAGCTCTAAATTTTTATATCTTTCTTCAATCCAAAGTTATAAACGAATAAAGACAACACATCTCACTTTTTGGGGTTTTTTGAAACTTTAACATGAATTTAAAAATACTTAAAACTGTTTTAAAAATATTTTAAGCTTATAATGACGTGAAGAGCTTTCGAATTTATATGCTGAAAAAAAGAAAATTCTGAAATTTTGATATTTGAATGAAAGAACAGCGATTTATTTTCTCCCATAGACTAACATGGGAATCGACAACGTAGCTTCTCTTCGAGTAAGTCCCCTTAAATCGTCCAACCGGTAAATAACGAGACGAACTTGGAAAAATAAAGGGACGGAAATATGGGCCACTAACAGCATTCCACGGATAAATGATTATGAAGAAGTAAAGAGCAAAAGAAAACTTAATTATCTGGAGATGTGCTGAATAAATTATTCCGTCATCATAAAAATTTCGATTCAGTATAAAATCGATTGCGGATCAAAGGAAGGGGCGATGGGGCGATTCAGGCACGTGCGAAGAGAAAACTGCGCCCGGAACGAAGTTTCAATTTGGCAACTCTACACCCCCCTCTCCCCAACTTTTTCTTCGGACAGGCCAAAAATGACGTTTTTAGTATAAATTTGCCACCCTCTAAATTTATGCGCCCTGTGCGACCGCCCCCTTAGCTCTCCTTTTCGCACTCCGCTGTGGGGGGATTGTCTCCCTCTTGAGCGAAGAATTCGAAATACTTAAAACAATTTTAAGACCATTTTAAATTTTTAAGCTCTTAAAACATTTTCCTTTCTTATTCTTATTTTCTTTCTCTTTTTTGTAACTTTTAACTGGTGTGACAAAAATTGTAATGTAATTAAGAGTGAAGCGGTCTGTGAAACAGCAAGATCAAAAGACATGATCAACTCATAGGATGATATTTTTGTACTAAATTTTTTGTACAAAACTATTATAATTAACATTCACCTATTTAAAAGTCTCTGATGATAGTACTAAAGTTTCAAATGAAACAAAATTTCGGTAATGTTTGTACTTAAACTGAAAACTACAAGTTAAACGATAAAAAATATATAAAGCAGTGGTCTATGAGACCGATAACATTACTTAGAAGTTAAACTACTTTATAAATAAAGAAAAAAAGCAGTTTATATGCAGAAGTGTTTTTTTAAAAATAACTGATTCAATAATTCTGGACAACTCTGCTCGAAGCGTGTAAAGAGGATAAGTCTTAGCAATGCCTTTCAGTCAGGAATATAAAAATAATCGATAAATTAAAGAAGGAAAAGAATTTTTTCTTTTAATGAAAAACTTTACAATTTAAAATATCTTCAAGCTTTTCTAGTACATAAAAAATATTAAACAACTATTCTTGGAAAAGCTAGAAGGTTTTATTATAATAGAATGTTTGGTTTAATTTAATTGATTGGTCTATTGGAAGTAAAATAATTCTACATAAATGGTTACACAATGTTTTTTTCGATTGGCAGTTATACGAAAGTTGCTACAATTTGATGAATAGGTGAATAATGAATGATCGTTCTACCGAGTATCTGCTATATATGCACTACAATGCTGTTATTTCTTCGGGATTCATACGTACATGAAAATCTTAAGGGCCAGACACATAGCACTAACTTTTTGCGGTCAGGCGTCGCTATCGTTTATCTTTCGTGTCGGCGCTTTGATGTATAAATTGCTTTTTCAGTGAACTTTTTTGAACTTCAAGAGAGAAATCGAACTCGAAATCAGTTGACTGCTTTACGACTGAAGATGGGGTAGATAAAACTTTCCCTTCCTTTGTCAATTTGGTAGGGTCAGTCCCTCAAAAATCATTTAGAGGTTTCACCTTTGTTCCGTACGGAAACAAAGATAGATTTATTGCTCTTTTAGTGCTATAAAAAGTAGTGCTGTTCGCTCGCAGCCTTAACTTTGTAGCATCGCCCCCTCCTCGGAGGCTTTCTAGATCCGATTTTCGTAAAATTTGTGAAAACGAAATTTATCTGTAATGAAATCCTATTGAGCTACTTCATGATCGCGTTAAAAAACTAGTCGTTGGGGGTCACAGTAATACATACCCATCATGGATATGCGTGCTTTAAAATATGAAAATAAAACCAAGTAACAGGAAATTGCGTAAAAGAAGCATCCTTTTAACGCCAAAAATGATAATTATATTAACTAATAATTTACTGCGTTAGATTAAGCGTTCCATTTCTAATTGAAATATATCTTTGAATTGAAATTTGAATGAAATACAGGATCATGAAAAATCGAAGGATGTGGAAAATAGGATTACAAATATCTCAAAGACTAATTATCCGATCGACTTCATTCTTTATGCAAAATTTATGGTTTTTTTTTTTTAATTATTTTTCTATTCACTTAAAAGAAAAGAAAAAAAAATCGAAAATTTTTATGTATCTTTTATCTGAACGAATGTTTCGAGTATCCTTAAAAAATAGCCCCAGATAATCGAGGTTACTGATATTAAATAGGCTTCGTCTCATTCCTACATACTATGTACGTATTAAATTCCAAGTCTTTATCTCAATTTATTCGGGAGATAAAGAGTTTACAGACACACAGACAGACGGACGGCAATTTTTTTTTCTAAAAATATGATAATAATAAAATTATTATTATCATCATTATTATTATTACACATAATTATTAATTCTAAGTCAAGCCATACCTCTAACTAAAATGAAGGAACCGCGTGAATTAACTTTTATTATAAAAACAACCCCATGAAATTACAAAAAAATTAAATTTACCAAAGGCGTTAGTTATTGATATTTGTAGCGCAAAATTAAGCATGCTGATTTTAATAATAAAAACTAAATAAATAATAAAAAATAAATTGTATATTAATTTACTAGCTGAAAAAAAAAAATCGTATCACTTGCACTCAAGAGTAACCATTAATTATTAGAGCATTTTTGAAAAATACATTATCACTTAATTGATTTGACCGCAAATGTTGTATGAGCAAGAAAGAGTTTGCTTGATCTATTACTGAAAGCTTTTTGAAACCACTAAATTTCTTAAATACAACTTCACACTCTTTAATATCCCATATTTCCAATTTATTGTATGTAAAAGAAATAAAAAATTTAAGTGGTTAATAAGAATAAAATTAAATAGAAGGTGTATTTAAAAGAGAAATGGAAGCGAAATTAATGTTAAAAAAATGTTCAGAAAACAGTAGCTAACAAAATTAGATTTTATTTATTTAAAATAGAACTAGTTAGGAGTGGAATAATATCGTGATGATCAATGTATATATATTCATATACTATTTTTCTTTATCATGTCTTATATATAAATAATGTTTATTACTGTTGTTGTTATTATTATTATTATTATTATTTTAAATTGATAGTCCCAGTCTTCCCTTCCACCCCCCTTATTTTAAATAAACAAAATTTGGAAAATATTTTATTTTACTTTATTTATAAACTTTTTCGAAATTGGCTAGCCGAAACAATAAAGTTGCTGAAAATATGTTAACATATGTGTGGCGAACTATTTTCGTAACGGTAGAGTTAAAAGAAAAAGCCTTTGAAAGTTCAACGCGATTTACTCTTTATTTTCTCTGAAAAAGCAAAATGCCATTTAATAGCTGCTTCGGTAAACTTTAATACCATTCCTATTGAAATCTAGAAAAACAATTTAACACTTTCTCTTGATGGGGAAAAAAAAGGGGGGGGGTGGCTGGAAAAGATAAACTGGCTTCTAAAGAATGCAGAGATAAAAAATAATGATTTTGAATGAATATGATATGCAAACCTAAAGACAACTGTAATTTATAGTAAATTTAAAGATAAAAATAAGAAAATGTGCATAACAATTCCTTACATCGAAAGTTTTTGAGCGTAACTAATGGTAATTTTGCTTTAAATCATCAAACCGGTAAATGATGGGATGGTTAAAAAAAAAAAAAAAAAAAAAAAAGGAAAGGAAAGGAAAAAAGAAAAAAATAATAGAGAAGAATAAGAAAAAAGAAAAGAAAAAGAAACAAATGTCTAAACGTAAAAGTATTCATCAAATAGTTAAATAGAAAATGAGAGAGAAGGACTTTTGGAATATTTATAAATTCTTTTTAGAATTTGAACATTTTTTTTCTGTAATAATTTCCCATACAATTACATAGCTACTACTTCTCATTTTTTCTTTATTATTCTTTCATATGATATATCGTTTAATATATTTTACAAACTAGGCCTAATGTCCTGTCTTAGGGGTGAGAAAAATGTTAGCAGCCAATGGCTCCTTTCGCCCATACATATTACATCAACCATACTCAACCATACTCGCGGGCGGCAAAAAAATGTTTGCAACGTGAGCCGGCCGTAACACACCAATATAACAATCTAACAAGAAAAAAAAATTCATGCGTCAAACATAGATTATGAAGCACATTCCAACACATTCAGAATAATGTAACAAAACTGCACCGTTTAATAAGTTAGAATATTATATCTAATTCAACAATATGGAAACGCAATTTCTAGTATACAAGAAATAACTTTGGCAAACCTAAGCAACATACATTAATTTTATTATGTGTTAAATAGTTTAGCATACTTAAAATATGCCGCAAACAAAGACACCCCCCCCCCTCCACAACATATCATTATGTAACGAAGTCGTTTGTGGTGCCCCGTAAATGAATAATAAATATTCTTTGAGCGGTATAATCTACAAAATGTATATTTTAGTGACCTTCATATGTGCACATCAATTTCATTATGTTTCGACGGGTGTAACATCTTAAAAAGGTACTTGAAACAATTTTATCCCATCGACGTAATGTAACGAAATACTTTTGATTGTCCCTATATTTGAACTATGTAGTATCCGATTTTACTAAAATTTGAAATGACAACAAAATTCTACAATAAATATATACATATACATATTTAAAATTTCAAATAATTCGTTTGGGTAGTTTTTGCGCAGCTGTATGCGGATAGACAGGCGGACAACGGACACGGATCAAACGACGACTATAGATGCTACATATTTATACTAAGAACGCACCTAAAAAAAGTTAAATTCAAAAGCACATTCCGAAATTAAAATTGCATTCCGAGCAATAAATGCGCAAAGATTTGACTACGTGCATGCCAAAATTAAATTCATTTAAAATATATATATATACCTCAATTAAAAAATCTTCTTCAGCAATTTCTTCTAATAAGGGAAATGGTACGCAAATACTTTTGTGCAGCCTTGAATATGAGGTAAAAATTTATATATAGCTAGTAACTTGTGAAGAATTAGTTAAACTTAAAATCATATACCGAATTTTAAAACTCTAGCAATTATTATTCAAAGACAGTGCTGTAAACGAATTATTTTGTGTGTTCCTGTAAATGAATAAAAAAGGCTATAAATGCTTTTTCTAACATAATTGTAGTGAAATTCAGTGGTTTATATCAGCTTCAATACATTTGCAATAGCGTAATGTCATTTAAATACACTGCAAACGATTTTTGTACCAAACAACTTTAAGTGTAGTAAGAATTGTGAATATAATGTGCCTATAGTTACATAACTAAACTGGTGATAATCATTATTTTAAAAAGTCGATTGCTATATATATATATATATATATATATATATATATATATATATATATTTATATATATATATATATATATATATATATATCAAAAAAATTTTTTTTTTACGTAAATTCCAGATTTATAAATAGTTCTAGATCTATACTGTTTTTCTATATTGATATACATTAAAATTTCCACGAATGTCGCATTAGCCCCATGTTGTGATAAATAAATAAATATCCATATATATTACGATTTCAACGAAAATTAACTCAATAATAATTTCTAATACTTTCAACCTTTAAAACTCATTGAAAATGGTGATAATTAATCTTTTTAAAACAATCTTGCGCTCTAAAAACAAGAAATCTTCATTAAATTTCTGATCACATAGAGTGCACCTGTTTGGTAAATTAGGGATAAAATAGAAAAAACAAGGAGATGCATAGTTGAGGGTGAACTCCTTGAGGGTCAAGAACATGAATTTTAATACGGGGCATTAGATGTAGAATGCGTAAAAGGGAGACTCGGGAGAGAAAAAAATATATATATATAAAAGGAATAAAAGTAAGAAAGAAAAACGAGTTTAAAGAAAGCTAAAGTATAAAAACTGCACGAAAGCGCTATTAGCACTATGATATCCTGCAGCGTGTTTCCTCTTCATAATCATGAAAAGACAAGAAACACCGGAAGATGGATAAAGATCAGATAAAAACAGAAATAAAACGAGAAAGTTATATATTATATTATTTGTAGCTACACAAGATGCGAAGTAGTCTTGTGTAAAAAGTGGCTCGAACTGAGTAATAATAAAAAAGAACTATCGGACTCAAATGCATTTAGTTATGTACAATATTGAGCCAGTGTCGGAAGGTTTTGACTTTAAAAAATAGATCTAAAACTGTCTTCCAATATTTACATATTAGTAGTGAAATGCAAGCATACTGTTGAATGTTTTACCAGAGAAAACTCTGCCCATCATCTTAGCTTAGCAGTCTGGGAGCTAGCCTCTAAAGTTCAACTAGACTATTGTTTCTTTTTGTCACAAGAAATTTAGAAAAATAATTTCATTATTATTATTATTTTTTTTTTTTTTTTCGTTAAAGCCGAACATAGTTGCGATCAAATATGGCAAAGATTATTTTGAAAATACATTGGTAAGATAAAAGTATTTTGAAAAAGTAATTTCATATAAATTGCGATGATCAAAGTGTTAATGGGGAAAAGGAAAGGAAATGCTGAATTCGAAGGATATTTCATTTCCGAAACATTCTTTTACATTAAAGTGATTGCATTAGGCTGTCTTGGATACTGGAATTGAAAATTGGAATTACAAAAATTGAGCTGCATTTAATCCGTAACTGAGGAGGTGATTTTCCAGATGGTACTGTGTCAACTGTACTAAAATACTTTCATAAAAAATACTTAATTATAAAAATATCTACTGACTTAAAATTTTTTTGAGAATTACGGGATTTTTTTCAATAAGTTAAATGTATAAAACAGTACATATAAAATTACACGTTTTCATTTTCATATTAATATGTAAACAAAGGAATTTCCAGTGGGTAGGTAAATGCAAGCGCTCTCTGTAATGCATGTATCCCGTTATGTTTTACATTTTGCTTAAACAAATTAAGGTTAACTTAATTATAGGTTAACAGCATTTTGTGGGCAAACAAAGTTACGAAAACTCAAAAAAATTTAAACAAGAAAAATAAAATGCAACTTACCCCAGGTTCAGGACATTGGTTGATGCTTCCAGCTATATAATCCATATCTCTCGTTAACACACTTCCATTATAACACATGTGTATATTTTCTGTGAAGCGCTGCTCTATCTCGGCCAGCGAGTAAACGCAAACAGCTGAATGTGCAGAAGATTTAGTCGTGTGATCACGACTAGCAACAAAGACACCAACAAATATATCTGAACCCGGATCAACATGCAAGTCAGCAGCCAAATCACCTGCTGCTCGCACGATACTTGCGTCTTGCAAAAGGTTGAAATCTGTGCCGTCTTCTCCTAGACATTGAAGTGTAACTTCGGTGTAAGTATCATAGCCGACGTCTGAAACACATACCCGAGATAGTCGTGTGATATAACCCCATTCTTCAAGAGCTCTTAAGTGTGACTTCCGTTGAACCGTAGCGTAATACACGTAATCACCAGAATGGAATCCAAAAATGTAATTGACCAGATAGTAATCGCGCAAGTGAAAGCTAACATCAACACGCGCAATGGACGAGAAGGATTGCTCAATAATAGAGAAAAGTTTGCTAGATTCAAGGCTTCTGCTGCAAATTGCCGGAACTACGTCCCTATAAGGGCCAAGTCGGCTATTTGTGGTTGCTACGTACAGAACTCGCGATGGCAGTTGACCGGCATACCGCGCCGGCCCGATGAAGGCGTATGTAGATGAGTTCTCGTCATTGGCGGCCACCGGAACTGGCACTAAATCTTCGTGGTTAGCAATATCTTGGAGAGAGTGCCGCCTGCAAGAACCCTGATGAACACTGCCGCATGCAATCAGCATGCTGACTTCATTGTCTATGACTAGCACTTTGTTCACATTGTTCGCCGTTGAAAGCTGTTGGTCAGAACAGCCAGTCGGAAAGCAGAAAATGCTGTCCTCGACAGGTCCTGTCCGTACATTGGACTCAACGTCCAGACTGGAATTAAACTGGTACAGCCAATTTGTTGCGCCGACGTACACGCGGCCTGTTTGATAGTCCACAACAACATGTGTAAAATTAATAGAGTCATTGTAAGTTCTATATGAAGCTACCACTGAGCCTTCGTGCTGTGCATGACATATGCTTGTTGCCCATGCTGCCAGAAGCACAGAGTGAAAGACATTGACAAAGAAGGAGCGGTCGCTACTTTGGCTGACCACCCGTTTCTTTCTTCTCTTGACTGTAGTGCCATCGCAGAGGGAGTTCCTCGATGTTTCATCGGCCTCGACCTCTGGATGTAGTGTAGTAAAAGGTGACATGGCAAACTGGACCCGTTAGGATCGCAGCGTTCTTTCCCGTTCAACGAGCAATTCCATTTCCATCACAGAAGTCACATCATATTCCAATTAGCTCATACCTGAAATTTAAAAAAAAAAGGACGTTAATAAACTGATTAACTTAACTAACAGGAATTACATAACAAGAATTTTTTTTATTTCTCATATAGAAAGATACTGATAAAAAGATACACAGCAGATACTGATTAGCAACATTCCTCCACCCAAAAATAGGACAATATTTCTCACTCTTTCAAGCACATTATAAATTTTAGGAAAAATTTTTAAACCATTTTAGTCCTTTTTAAATTTTACCTATATTAAAAAATAGTTAACTGCAATCAAAGATTTATTTGCAAAGACATTTATGTATAAGTACATTTATAATATCATTATTTTCATATTGCAACTCTTTTAATTTTACTAACACTAAAATTCATATTACAAAATAAAAAATATACAAAAACAAAAATGTCCACCACAAGTATGCGTCCACTGGGTGACAGGGATGACCACCCCAGGAACTCAGTTTTTGCTTTAGAATATAATGCAATATTATAGGAAAAAAAGGAAATTCTTCCTGGGAAAAACATGTCGGTAGTCAGCATTGTTCTCTTATGATTCTGTACGAGGAGGTAAGAGGTAAAAGTAAAAATATATATACGTCCACATTTTCATCATCAATATGTGCTTTTTAACCATTTGAGTCCTACAGGGTTTTGTAAAAATATTGTCGAAAAATCCCAAGCAATGTGATTGCGCTTTTTTTATTTTATGCCGAAAAAACCGAATTAGCCGCCTTTTATTTTATGTCGGAAAGACCGAAGCAGTAAGCAGTGTGACAGCTTTCTTTTATTTTATGTTGATAAATCTCGAGCGTTACGATGACGCTTCTTCTATTTTCGTCCTAATCGGCGGTCGCACCATCAGTTGTCCAAACCTCGAAATGTGCTGGGTTTTCTCAACATAAAAACTGAACAGAGCGATCGTGCTACTTGACACTCAAACAGTTAATTCATTATTTTTTTAGAGTTGAAAACTGTTTCACATAGGTGATGAATTCCCAATGTGAGGATTTTCTCCAAGAAATTTTAAAATTATGTCATTGTTGGTCTAGCTTCCCTACCCCTCCTTTTACTCCAGCTTCCTTTGCTGCAGAATTCCCCCCCCCCCCCCCCGGAAAAAAAGATGTCGGAATTCAGCACTGTTGTTCTCTTATGATTCCGTATAAGGAGAAAGGGGGTAAATGCAAAAAAAAAAAAAAAAGAGGTAAAAGTAAAATAGATGTTGCTTGCCCCATTGATGTAACTAAAAATTATCATATCGTAAAAACCGCTTTTAAAATGGCTGGTCTAAATCACTTCAGCTATTAAGATGTAAGCTTAGATAAAAAGTTTAGAAGCTTCTCATTATTCAGCTTTGTTAAGTGGCAACCGGTTTTTGATGAGGCAATTTTCTACTTTTTTTTTTCTTTTTCCGTAACTGATTTGTAAAACCTACTACTGAATGATATTAAAACCTAAGTTCGTTCTCGAAACATTTTGGAATAAGTTTCTTCCAAAATCATTGGGTTTTTCGTCATCTCTACTACGCAAGTAAGCTTGCAAATTTCGATCCAGACTGCAAAACCTTGTTTTACTGCAATTACATATTTTAAATAAAAGTGAAAATAAGCAAAAATAGGCTATTGTTTACTTTGTTTTATTTTTATACCTCGAAAATAAATTGTATTTTGCGGCAGATGTTTAAAAAAGATAAATTTTATTTTTTTCTTTAAACTATGATGTCTAGCTTTGAAATGGTAGTATTTGGAACGTTTAATACTCATAAAGGAGATAACGACTCTAGAATGAATGAAGCAATTATGTAAAAGAAATCAAGAATTTACTTACGTCACATAAGGCAGAATTTTCATGATCAGTTAGCACAGAAGAAATTTAGGATCGAAATTCAAAATTACACGCAGTAACAATAATAATAACATTAGGGGGAATATTAGTACTGGTTAAGGCCCCTGTGCAAGAGCACCTTTTTTACTTTTCGATTTTGATTGCAGATATTTTTTTAAAAAACACTTTCAGTTTCGAAACCGGTTTTGAAAGTGAAACTAACTTTGTAAAAAATATCTGAAACCAAAATCGGAAAAGTAAAAAAGGTTGGCTGTCGGCATGCACCTCAGCTATCCAATGAAAGAAAAAAAAAAAAAAAAAAAAAAAAAAAAAATTCAAAAATGTTAAAATGCGAAAGAGTTATTAGAAAAATGCCTCCCCATAGAAATAGCATTAGCTCGCGAGCGTTTCCTCGAGCGAGGACAGGGGCCTTAACCAAAAAAAGATTCTTAAACTCGGATTGAGGAATTCAAATTGAATAAAAAACAAGCTTTTAAATATAATTAAATTAGCTTATAAATATAATTTTTAAGCCTAAAAGTTTGTACATCTGAGTATATTAATAATTACTATATAAAACAGAGAAAAAAAATATTAAACATGCTTAATCTTCCGTACTAGAAATAAATGGAAAAGGAAATTATTAAGGAAATTTCATTTATTAACAAATACTAAAAGATATCACAAAATTTAGGAGAGAATCAATTTTCATTTCAAAGTGAGAACTAATAGGTTTTTTTTTTTTTGCATTCAATGTGTTTTGGATTGTTCATTAACAATACCAAATAACATTTTTATAATATACGGGGTGTTTCATAGGAGATGGACAATATTTTAAAAAATGGTTGTATACATTAAAAAAAAAAAAAAAAAAAAAAAAAAAACTTTCATCAAAGAATATATGGCCGGAAATAAAACGTGAAAGGGAACTTGGCAGTATGTCATGTAAATATGCTACGGGGAAGAAGAAAAATGTGTATGTAAAATTTTGCCTCGATTAATATTAATACACAAAAGCCATTGATCCAAGTATCGGCAGGTCGGAACGTATAGGCAGATGCTGGGTTTCACTAATAAAGAAGAGGTTGATATGCATTTTATCTAAAAAGGCTATAACTGTGGATGGAAATGACTCACAAGCCCAACGACAGTACGGAAAACGGTTTGCCACCTTTTTTTTTTTTTTTTTTTTTTGCCAATTAATCAGTCCTTTTGTGTTTTTGCCTAGTATAACAACATCAACTTTGCTGCTCTCCCGCATGTTAGCGTTCTAATTTCGACCATGCATTCTTAGACGAAAGTTTTTTGTTTGAATATGGACTTATCACTTCTTAAAGATTTGCACATTTTTTTTATGAAACACCCTATATATATATATTTTTTCCCTCCATGTTCAATGTGGTATAGGTTATTAAATTCAATGGTTCATATATTGTAACACAATTAATGGTTATATATAAATTTTTATAAATAAATACAAAGTAAGATTTTACCCAAACAAAAATTAGTGAAACTAGTATTATAGTACCCAGAGTTCTCGCTGTCGCTCGCCATTGCACCAATTGCGACTAAATTCTTTATTTGGGAGTAAACAAGCGATTAGATTCGCCAAATTGCGAGCACTCAGTTTTTGTTTCTTCTTTTTTTTTCTTTTTCATTTTTCAAACATATCCATATGTACATTTTTTAATATATATATATATATATATATATATATATATATATATATATATATATTTGTAGCGGATAGTTGAAAGCAGATTAAATACAATCGTTGTCGCAGTTATAAAAATTTTAGTTATTTTAGAACATATCGAAAAAAAAGGGGTACATTAAAGGAATAAAAATAATTTTTTTAGTGCTACACGGCGAATCTATTTTGCTAATATATTTTTCATTTGTGCGAATATTTTTTATTTTTAATTAGCCAAATTACTAATGTTGATCAAATGTCAGCGAGAACACTGATAGTATCTGTAGTATAATAAACATGAAAGAAAAATCGTATTAAAAAAAAAAAAAAAATTGACGTTTGAAGTGTTATAGAAAGTAGATTACAAGCGCAATCATTAAAGGATAGTTTTATTGTTAATTATTATTATCGTAAGATAACATGATATATTGCAGTTATTTTTGGATATACACACAAACACATTTGAAATTTATCAAAAAGAATATTTTTGTATTACCTCAGAAGTAAATATACGAAGAAATCACCAAAGACTTCGCTACCTAAAGCATCAATTTTTTAAAGTGTGATCACTAGTTTAAGGGTGTATTCGAAAAAACGCTTTTCCATCTTGAACAGCTCGAAATTTTCCGATACAATTTCAGACACATTTTTAAACGTAGAAACATGAAATTTGCTGAGAGGATTCTTGAAGGGACGTATGAGGTGCCGAGTGATGTTTTTTTACGCTCAATTCATTAGAATTTGAGTTATAAACAATTATCTTCTCAGTATGACCTCTTTTTTCGTTCTCAAATCTCCCGCTTGGGAAAAATTGGTTCGAAATGCCGTTTTTGATTGCTTTTTTTGCAATGTTTTGTGCTCTTATCAAAGAAATGACCTTTACGGCACCTTGTGCACTTTCCAAATAAGAGATTTTGAAAGTTTGGTGTATTTGAGAGCAATAATGAATTCAAAAATAAATCGGAAAATAGGCAGTTTGAATCGAAATACACCCTTAAGTTTTAAGCATTCCTGCAGAAGACGATGGTGGTACTGATTTGCAGAGAAAAATCTTAGAGAGTTAAACTGTTCTGAAAATGTGAACAATGAAGCAGTGCAACAATGCATTTACAAAGATTCGAAACTGAAATGTTAGTAAGTTAAGTGACGATGATATTGTGCCATATGTCGCCCGTATGGTCAGAAAGAGCAAGGAATTTCGAGGAATCATACGGAAAATCAAATCCCGGTGATGGATTAATACACACTGAAGCGTTATTTAGTTACTTAGAAGAAGATAAAAGCACACCTTCTGAAAAAATTATGTGAAAAAAAAAAAAAAAAAAAAAAACTGCGTAGTAAAATTCGTCAAGTGTGAATGCAAAATACACGCCTATCATTTCATTCTTCGTAAAACAATTAGGTAAAGTAATTAAAGAAACATATATATTGTACTAATTGTAAATTTAAATAATTAATATCTATCTTTATTTTGTATTAATCAAGTTATTGTAATAATTTGAAATTTTCTACTCTTTTCCAATATTTGCCACCAAAATTTGCCCAAATTCGATTACCTGGAACGAGGCATTTCCCAACCATTCGGGTAATCGAGAGACTACTGTAGTTAAAAAAAAAAAAAAAAAATATGTACTAAAAATAAAAATAGAGTATAATCTTGCAATATATAAAAATCTTGCAAACAGAATAAAATTTCCTCTTTCTTCGAGACAATTTTGGAAGCTAGTAAAATATATTTTTTCTTATTTTATTCCTATTTTCAATGCTTTCATTCAAAATGGCTAATGACTTCCAAGTAAAGAAAAAAAAATGTCAGGTAACAACCAAAAAACTAAAACTGTACACACACAGACATCAACATGTACATAACACTGTACGTTCATGGGTAACTATTTCTCATCCTATAAAAAAGGAAGACTTTAGTAGTGATCATTTGGAATCCATCCAAAAAAAGAATAACCCATAAAAAGACGGAGTTATCTTCGACATTTTGTGCTGTGTGACAAAATTATTTTCTGCTGGATATCATAACTTGATTTTTAAATTTTTATGGCATTCGTGCTGAAGAAAACAAAGTAATATGGATGACTGTATTTTTCTTCAACTGGTTTCTTTTATGCTTGGAATGACTTTTATGTAATATATAAAATTCCGTAACTTTTCTGTACACTGAAATAGTATATTTCTGAATAATGCGAGTTGTTTTTCATCAATTTGTTTTACGGAATTTCTGTAGAAACTTAATGTCCATAATCTTAGTTTTTTCTGTATTTATTTTTCGAAAGAATTACATTGTGTGTCATCTTGTTTTATATTACATATGAATCAATTTAATTAAGAACATAAAATTATGGAAAATGGAGAGTTGTACTACTATAAACCTTTTCAGAGGCAAAACACTTGTATTCGTAAAATATTGAAATAAATGAATGGCACTGGCATTTACAAGAAACTTTATCAGGGTTGCCACTCTAATCTTGAAAAAAAAATTCCCTGTGTTTTCCCTGTACTGCAACGCGTTTATTCTATGTTGAGTTTGCAAAAATAGGCGCGACGCCGCCAAGAAGTGGGTTAAAACTCAGTTTACCCAAATGGGCGAATTTATTTGGATATAGTAGGGGAAAAAAATCCCTGTGTTTTCCAGACTTTTTAGGATTTTTTAAAAATTCCCTGGATTTTCCCTGTTTTGGGAAAGGATCTTAAAATTCCCTGTGTTTTCCCGGTTTTCCAGGTTCTCCAGGTGGCGTGGCAACCCTGTTTATTTGTAAATAAATAAAAGAATATTTTAAATTACTTAATAAAAGTGAAATTTTTATGCAAAAATTCGGGGGCCAATGTGAAAATTAGGGATTAAAATTAGATGATGTTATAGCAGCATCAGCGTCCTTCAAAGGATTAATAGGCTTAAAAATTCAAATCATCATGAGGGGTCGGAAGGAGAGATATAAATTATGAATATGTTGCTCATATCTTAGTGTAATAATATAAAAGATAAAATTCATTTAAATTCATTTCTGAAACAAAACTGCAGGTTGTTTAACTGAATTCATCAACTATTTTAGAATGAAGAGTTTTAAGTAATGAAAGGAATAAAAATGCGAAGCTTTACCATGCGACCTTATTCGATTGTCCACCTGATTTTTATTGGCGCGTCTGAAATTATCAGCCATCTTCAAAACAAGGAAAGCATTCCAAAATTGTTTCGTATCAAACGAAATTTCAAATATTTTGTACTTACACATTAATACTCATACTGAATCTGGTCTGTAAAGATTTTCTAGCTAATTATGACTTAATTTATTATTTGTTTTAATTTAAATTTTTAACGTAAAATGTACGACCCTATTTTTTTCTGGTATATGTATAATTTTTAACCAGAACCGGAGCCAGACCCAGTTGATTTATACCGGTTCTACCCTCTACAGTACGGATTTGGTTATATTAAAATAATAAGGTGATAAATCTCCTGCTCAACAATGCGAAACTTTCTGACTTCTTAAAAGTAAAGATATTAATTTGGCAGACCTGATTATTGAATAAGGTCTACACTAGATCCCAAATATAGAGATCTTGCAAATCAGACCTTAGTATAGAGGTCTGCACGGGCCAGAATTTCCAGGCCCGAGCCCGGCCCGTAGGAAAAATTTTTTGGCCCGACCCGGCCCGTTGTAAAACTCAAAAGTTTGGCCCGGGCCCGGCCCGTTTTGGCCCGTTACAATTTCTACGATTTCTAAAAAAATCAGATTTTTTTTCATATAATTAAGATTTTTTTTTTTTTTTTAAGAATACTGCATACATATCTATGGAATGATTTTACAGTATATTTTACAGGAAATACACATTAGCAACATTAGTGATTACTAAGATTCTTAGGCTTTCAACAATCAAATAATGATTCATCAAAAAAATAATATGGCTTGGAATAAAAGAAACAAGTTGGAAATTTAACGTGAACGTAGCAAATGAGGTGCGTTCGTACGATAACGAAGTTTTAAAAATATTCAGATCTTGCTGATATAGTAGAGCGTACATTATAGTAGTCGAAATCTTTACGTTTCTGTAAATATGCAGGAAGTAATCTTTATTACAACTCAGCAACGTATATCTTAATCATAAAATGTGAAATAGTTGAATATAATTAAAACACGCCCCAAACAATGTTTCCCCATATAGCATTATGTAGTGGAATACTTTTGTGTGGCCCTGTAATTTAATAATAAAAATTCTTTGCATCACAGATTGTACAGAATGCATATTTTAGTATATATTTCATAGATTCATGCCAATTCTATTATGTTCGAATGAGTGTAACATCATTAAAATGCATTTGAAACTTTTTCCCCATTGACCGTAATGTAACGGAATCCTTTTGATTGTCCCTGTAATTGATCTATGCATCCGATTTCCATAACATTTGAAATGACTCGACAAAATTATGCAATAATTATATGTTTTAAATTTCAAACGATTAAAATGCATTTAAAACTTTTTTCCATATTGACCGTAATGTAACGGAATCCTTTTGAATGTCCCTGTAATTGATTTATCCATCCGATTTTCATAAAATTTGAAATGACTCGACAAAATTATATTATAATTATGTATTTTAAATTTCAAACGATTCGGTTGGGTAGTTTTTGCGTTGTTATATGCGGACAGACGGACGGACAGACAGACAGACGAACAGACAGACGGACGGACTGAGCGACAACAATAGGTGCTACGTATTTACATAATTACGAACGCACCTAAAAAGAAAGAAAGTTAAAAACATCGTAACTTTTGTGGCTGTTAAATAAAAGATTTATAAAAATATTTCTATATCATTTATCTTTATTTTATTATTATTTTTTAATAAATAAATTACTTATCGAATTATAATAAATGTGGTCAGATGAAGACTGGTTTTCGGTTTAAAACGCCAACTGTGATAGTATTTTCAGAAAAATCTTTTGCATTTTCCAAAATATTGAAAATGTTTTTAGATTATATTTTTTGAATGAAGCACTTGCCGATGTTATCCGTTTCCAAACAAAAAAGTAAGTAAAAAATGTAAAGAAAGCAGTTCCTTTGGATTTGAGAAAAATCAATTTTCTTTTATTCGGGATTTTGGGTCAAACAAAATTTTTTGTCGAATTCAGATCAGATTAATCTCAAATAGAATTTTCAGTTTTGAGTTGTGCATAGCTATAATTTGAGCTTGTTACTACGTCGGTATCATCCACTAGATTATTTTTATTAGTAAATGAATAAAGCTCGCTAGGCATTTTTATCCAAATTCCAAAATATTCAACAACGTTTTCCGATTTTTTTTTTTTTTTTGATTTTTTTTATTTAATTTTTTTTTTTTTTTTTTTTTTTCCCTAAGGCGATGTATATTAAGTTAGAGCGGATAAATATTCATAAATGTTTCGCATTATTTTTTAGGAGAGGGGAAAGTGTCATTGGCTAATGATAATAATAATAATAACAATAGTTAGAATAAAAGCACCTGAAAATTTTTAACTTTTAGGGATAAGAGTGAGTTTGACATATAATGTGTTGGGGTTTATATACGCAATGTTTATATATATATGTGTGTGTGTGTGTGTGTGTGTCCGTGTGTGTGTGTGTGTGTCCTTAACATCTGCAATAGAAATCGACAGGGGTGACTTTCGTTTCGAAATAACGGTACCTAAAATAATTATCTCAAAGATCTTTTTAAATGTCACATTAAAGACTTCGTGTTGCAGAGTGATGATTATTTTTTTAAGAACAATTTTAATGACATTCAGAAGAGATCAAGTTAAATACTGTAAAATTATTTCTTTTAGAAAGCATTATTAAAAAGGAGAAAAATAAAAGAAAGTAATCATTTAACAGAAAAATGAAGTATTTTCGCTTTCAAAAAGTAAACACGCAGCAACGAGTATGTAATATACGGAACTTAGACAGTGACAAAGAGGAAGGCAGCAGATTTCTTACATCTGTAGCAGTGGAGCGAGACATTTTGATTACAGGTATGCCCCCTGAATGCCATTCGCTGAAAACAGTTTTCTCCAGCGCGGTGATAAAAATAATGATTTAGTTAATATTAGTTTTTGTTTCGACGGTCTCGCAAACCGCGCCGATGCGTTAAGAAGCACGCTGAATCACCGAAATTAGAGGCCTTCGTTTGCTGTTGATCAGTTATAAGGGGTTTTACAGCAAATGTAAGTGAGTATGAAATGTAATAATGTAGGCATCTTCATGTTGAAGCAACACAAAACTTGTGTCGCAAAATTATCTATATGAACAGGATGAACTAGTGATGGGCGATTCTGGAAATTTTGAGAATCGATTAAAATCGATATCGTATAAAACAACATCGATCATAATAAGAATCGATTTCTCATTTCTAGAATCGATACTAGAATCGATATTTCGATATTCAGGTTCACACAGAGAAGATCCAAATTACTAATTCCAAAACTTAGACAATCAGCAGGACCGTAATTACCGCCCCCCATCCCCATTTAGGGAGTCATAGAATTAAGCTATTGCAGATTTTAGAGTCGGATAATAAGAATTTTGAATTTTAAAATGATTGTCACTTATGGTTGTCACTTACACAAAAACTTTGAAAAATTCGAGAGACATAACTCAACTAATAACAACACTGAGTAACTTGGAATTAAACCGAGTATAAAGAGTGCCAAAAGCGTGTAGCTAGGATGGGGAACAAGGAGTATAGACAAAGAAAACTTTTTGTTTTCTAATGCCAACCAAATGTTACACGAGATCAGGGCCGTAACTACCGCCGGGGCAGCCGGGGCACTGCCCCGGGGCCCCCAAGCCTGAGGGGCCCCAAACTGATGGTTAAAAAAACTATTGAGTTTAGTTTCTAGTCTAAGTTCCTATAAAATGCCTAGCACATACCTAAAAGTTAGTAATAAAAAAAAATCAAAGTGTTAGAATAGATGTTTTTGCTTGTCTGTCAATACACTCCTTACGCTTCGCATGCAAAAGGAGTTCTACAGCAGACAGCAAAATGTCGAGTCGAATGTGTCATCATGTCGCGCCAGCAAGTTTGCTGATCTCACCGAAGCTAGTATAAGGAAGAAAATATGGTCTTCTAATCGACAGAATAATATAAAAAGCATCTAAAAAATTCTAGAAAATCTTTCTTTTTATCTATACTAATAAGTTAACAAAACGCTCTGTTTGTGTATGTCTGCGTATGTGTGTGTGAGAGAAATATACACACATATTTCTCTCATACACACATACTGCACATAGAAGTCTGAAATTTTAGGTGAAGATAGTCCAAGACAGGTCCTGATGCACCTGAGGCTCAGACTTTTAATATTTTAAGGGCCAGGGCCCTGGGCCCCTTACAATTTTTATGCGCCAAATTGTTAATAGCTTGACTCCTTTTTATCTAATCTTTTCCGTTTTGAGGTACCTTTCTCTTTTTAGATATTTTCGCCTTTTTACTCTTCAGTTATGACCTTGGACTCTTGGGGCCCGTTTTATGACCCCTTTTAGTCTTTGTGATAGTAAATTGTTAATAAATTGCTTCCATTAATTTCGATCTTCATTTTTGGGATACCTGTTCCATTTAGATATTTTCAAATTTTTACATTCCATATAAGACACTGGGGCCTTCTAGATAATCATAGGGCCGACCCAGGGACCCTTGATCTTTTTGTGCGCTAAACGTTTTTCACTCCCTAAATTTCTCACCTTCTTAGTGCAAAATTTTAAAGCTGAATCTTGGACTCTTATGTCAGGACCAACACCCTGATATTTTTATTCGGGGCCTTGGGGCCCTTTTTTTAACGCTTACCCAAGCAATTGGTGCATTTTAAAAAAATATTATTCTTGCAAATAATTCATACTCTATGCTTAATTTTGACTGATTAAAGGTCTAAAGCGTTATGTACTAAAACATTTTAACATGTTTTCATGTTAGGGCCCTGATTGTATTTGTCAGTTGGCCCCTATGGGGCCCTCTATCATAGCTCCCTTAAAAATGGTCGGATTCACTAGCTTTTTTTAACAACTTTTTAGGTCCTCCAACTACGACATGAACAACAAAAAAAATTTTTTAGACTTCAGCTACCACTATTTATGAATATTAATCACTTTCTTGGAGCCCTTGGTGCAGCTTCTTTAAAAATGATCCAAATTGCTTTCAATTTTATTCAACAAAGTTTTAGCGTCTTCCCATTATTTTAATAACTACACAAATATTTTTATATCCAACTACATGCGAAATAATTTCCTGGCTCTTTGGGTCCCGGTACAGGCCCCCTTGAAGTTTTTGTAATAATAAATTGTCAATAAATTGCTTCCTTTTAATCTGATCTTCATTTTTAGGATTCTTTATTCATTTAAATATTTTAATGTTTTGACATTCAATACAAGACACTGTGTTCCCCTGTGGAATCATAGGGTCCAGCCCAGGGCCCCTCAACATTTTGTGAAATAAACATATTTCACTTCCTATATTTCTGATCTTCTTAGTGCAAAATTTTAAAGTTGCCTGGGACTCTTCTTTCAGGACCAATCCAGAAAACCTGATGTTTTTATTCGGACCCTAGGGCCCCTTTTTAAACATTTGCCCAATCAATTGGTGCATTTAAAAAACTATATCATACCAAAGAATAGTTCCTACTATATGCTTAATTTTGACTAATTAAAGATCTAAAGCGCTATGTACTAAAATATTTTAACATGGTTTCATATTAGGGCCCTGGTTTTAACTGTCAGTTGCTCTCTACAGGGCCCCATATTATAGCTCCCATAAAAATGGTCCAATTCACTAGCTTTTTTTTCTATCAATTTTTTATGTCCTCTCTCTTACCTATTACATGAACTACAAAAGAATTTCTCAGACTTCAGCTACCATTAATTTTGTTTGTCAATTGCTTTCTTGAGGTCCTTGATGGAGCTTCTTTAAACATGAACCAAATTGCTTTCAATTTTATTAAACATAGTTATAGCGTCTTTCCATCATTTTAATAACTATAAAAAATATCTTTATACCCAACTACATGCAAAATAAATTCCTGGTTCCCTTGGGGCCAGTTGAAGTTTTTGTAATAATAAATTGTTAATAAATTGTTTCCTTTTAATCCGATCTTCATTTTTAGGATTCTTTATTCATTTAGATATTTTAATGTTTTGACATTCCATATAAGACACTTTAGCCTCCTGTGGAACCATAGGGCTCAGTCTAGGGCCCCTGAACATTTTGTGAGGCAAACATAGTTCGCTCTTTAAATTTATCCCCTTCTCAGTGCAAAATTTTTAAATTTGACTTGGACTCTTCTTTCAGGGACAAGATTCTCATATTTTCATCCGCGGCTAGGACCCTTTTTTAAAACATTTTCCGAATCAATTTGTGCATTTCGATAAAATATTATTAAAATGAATAATTCATACCCTATGATTAATTTTGACTAATTGTAGATCTAAAGAGCTAAGTACTAAGATATTTAACATGTTTTCCTGTTAGGGCCCTCTTTTTAACTGTCAGTTGTCCTTTTTGGACCCTTATTATAAATCCCTTTTAAAATGATTCAATTAACTCGTTTTTTTAAACAACTTCTTAAATCCATCAGCTACTAAGAAACCGCCATAGTCTAGCTACTACCAATTTTGAATATTAATCGCGTTCTTGGGGCTGTTGGTGCAATTTCTTTAAAAATGATCCGGATTGCTTGCAATTTTCTTTCACATTGCTTTAGCGTCCTCCCATTACTTTAATAACTACAAAAAATACTTTATAACCAACTACATGCGAAATAAGTTCCTGGCCTCTTGAAGATTTTGTACCATAATTTGTTATTAAACTGCCCTCTTTTAATCCAATCTTCATTTTTGGAACTATTTTTTCACTTAGTTATTCCCATGTTCTTACATTCCATTTAAAAGCCTGAGACTCCCTATGGTCTCGGCTCAGGCACCTTAAAATTTTTGTTCTCCATGCATATTTCACCTACTTATTATCAAACCTTCTCAATGCATAAAGTTGAATTTTGGACTCTTATTTCATGACCTACACCCTGATGTTTTTATTGAGGTCCAAAGGCCTTTTTTCAAAGCATTTACTCATTTTTTATGCACTTCTTTAAAATATTATTTAATGAATCATTCATATCCTATGCTTAATTTTGACTAATTGAAGATCTAAAGTGTTAATTGTTTGCTTAAAGTTATCATAACGTGTCCCGGGCAATGCCGGATGAGTCAACTAGGCTATTAATAAATACATAAAATCGAAAAAAAAATTATCACAATCCATCTTTCAAAAGTTTTTTAAACAAAAACGCATGATTAAGTTACATATACTCAAAAATGAACCTAAATAAAATGCTCTTTAAAGTATTCAACCAATCAGAAGTCCATATTTTTTTCCCTATGCTAACTTCAGTGGGGTTGGCAAAAATGGCGTCGCCGCCAAGAGCCTGCCGAGTAGTTGTCCATTTCTTCATTTTTTAGTCATTTTTGGGCTTATCATACTATGTACATTTAAACAACGGTGTGCGAGAAAAAAATTATGCCCGGGGCAAAATTTAAATTTGCCCCCCCTGGGGGGCCCCCACCGGAGGTTTTGCCCCGGGGCCCCCAAGTTTATAGTTACGGCCCTGCACGAGATAGTTTGGAAGAACAAAAAATATGCCCCATTCCCAAGGGGGTAGGTAAACCCCACTCTTGACGGAAAGGCGACCATAGCCCAAATGTATCTTTTGTCGAAGTTTCAAAATGAGGATTTACAATAAAATAGAACGAGAATTGGACATTTAAAAAATTGCATGCATACTTTGAACGGCCCATTTAGTAAAGATTGGCGAAGAAGGGGGGGGGGGAGGGATTAGAACGGACGAACTTGAAAAAAAATTAACTAATGACCCAAATAACTGAGCTTCTAAACAAAAATATAGTGTTTAACTTAGTGTTGAATTCATGGTGTGGCCCGCGGGGAACATGCACTCTTTGAAACTATAAAAAGTGCCAAGGGCATGTAACTAGCTGGAGAGAGGGGTAGTAACAGAAAAAAACGAGGAGATAAAAGCTTTATAACGATATGTTACATGAGATGGTGTGGAAGAAACAAAAAATATCCCCCCCCCACCCAGGGGGGGCAAGGTAAATCCCAAACGGACAGAAGGGCGACTCCGGCCCAAATGTATCTTTTGTTGAGGTTTCAAAATATGGATTTATAACAAAATAGAACGATGATTAGACTTTTTTAAAATCGCAGTCATAATTTGAACGAACCTGTAGTTAAGATTGGTGAGGAAGGGAGGGGGGGGGGGGGGCGGTAGGATGGGCGAACATGAAAAACAAAATAGTGGCACTCTGAGAGTGCCGATAGAAGTGAAACCTTGAACAATTACGTGTGTATTTTTTTAATCGTTAGGATATATAATTTTGAATTGTCAGGAAATACTTTTAAATGAATAAAAAAAAGGTTCTAAAATATTAAAGAATATATTAATATCTATAAAAAAAACCGCGCGAAACCATATGTCCAGCTATTGTAGGTAACTCACTATAACTACTTTTTTACATTTTAAAACGCGAGAAATACACCAACCAAAATTAGACCATACTATCGATATCTTAATCTTTATCCAAATAAATCATTTTGTATTAATGCCTGTTGCAATATCTGTAGATTACTTTTTGAATTATTCAAATCGGGCATTCCATTCAAAAGATATTACGAATTTAAAGATGACAATCTAAAGAAATAATAGCGCTGCTGAGTACTCGGTGGCCAATAAGCTTAGGGATTACGTGTGCAATCAAACGATTGCGGGTTCGAACCCCAGTTTCGCTGATATGTATCAATGTTTTTGTTTGTTTGTTTGTTTGTTTGTTTGTTTGTTTGTTTGTTTTCGAAGAAGTTTGAAAAATTAAAATTTTAACACATTATGGGTCCGTAACGTGACCAGAAATGATGGGAGAAAATTTCTTATGCTAGATTTGTAATGTATGAAGCATAAGCTTTCAATAGACATATTGTATCAAGAAATGAGAAAAAACCCCTCTGCCCCCCCCCCCCCAAAAAAAAAGGTTTTATAGGGAAAACCGGGAAAATGGAATAGCAAAAAGAACGGCGAGAAATCGTTAGCTATACTAGAATTTTTCTCATCACTGTATCTCCTATAGAAGCAAAGTTATAGCCTTTTAAAGATTGAAATGAAGTGAAGAAATAAGCAAAATTAGGTGAGTGATCGACAGGGGTGGGTCCACAGCTCTGGGGGTGCCATGTAGCTTAAACTTTTAAGTTAAAAATGGTAGAGAATTAAATGAGAGAAATTTTAAGGTGTATATTGGGGGAGGGTGCAAACCCCGCCCCCCTTCAAAATTTTTTTTGTTTCTTTTGAAGAAACAAAAAAATATGCCCCCCCCCCCCCGGCGGGTCGCAGATAAATCCCAAACGGGCGGAAGGGCGACCCTTTATTTATCTTTTGTCAAGGATTTAAAATGTGGATCTAAAATAAAATAGACCGAGAATTGGACATTTTTAAAACTGTATGCATATTTCGAACGGCCCTGTAAGTTAAAACTGATGCGGAAAGGGGGGGGGGGGATTAGAAGAGACGAGCGTGAAAAATAAAACATAATAAACTAATACTTCAAATAACTGGACTTCTAAACAAAAATATAACGATTTAACCTAGTGTCGAATTAATGGGCTGACCCGCAGGGGATTACCCCCCCCCCCCAGAAGTTATGAGATGCTTTTTAATGCCCAAATTGCGATTCCCCCTCTCTTACAAAGCTGTAAAACATGATGCCTTGCTCCGGAGTCGCCGAAAAATACCTGCATTCAACACTGATTTAGCCTAGGAAAAAAAAAAAAGAAAAAAAAATCGAAATCGAATCTAAAGATCGACATCGAATCTAAAGATCGACATCGAATCTAAAGATCGACATCGAATCTAAAGATCGAAATCGAATCTAAAGATCGACATCGAATCTAAAGATCGAAATCGAATCTAAAGATCGAAATTGAATCTAAAGACCGATCTTACGGGTAGAATCGATTTTACATTTTTACTTTCTTTTGTAACTTTACAAGAAGAGAGTATTAGATTCGTGAAAAATTTTGACATCCCGTTTTTGATGGATTTATATATTTTAGAAGGTCTTTAACACGATTTCATGGTTTTTAAGAAATATCTGTGTGTGTGTGTCTGTCACTCTGTGTGTCTGTATACGACAAAAATTTCTGACCGTTCTATCTCAAGAACAAATACACGGAATTCCACAAAACTTTAGATTTAGTTTGACCTTGATATAAACTGAATCTAATTAATTTTTGGTGCATATAGCCTAACAGGTGGCGCTGCTATGCTGCATTTTTTGCGATTTGCGCAACAGCTATATCTGAATAACGAATGAACGGATTTTCATCACATTTTAGATCTAGTTAGTCCTTGACATGAATTGATGTTTTTTGCATTTTGATGTATATAGCTTCTCAGATGGCGCTGCTATACTGAATTTTTCACAATTTCCACTCAGCGCCATGTGAAAGGGGGGGGGGGGGGAGCGAAAGGAAGCGGTTGTTCCGAGCACGGAAATTTAGGGGGCGCCAAATTTTTACTACTAACATCACTTCTAGCCTATCACAAGAAAAAGTTAATGGGGAGGGGGCTAAATTGTAACTTTGAACCGGGCACAGTTCTCTTTTCGCACGCCCCTGTTTCCATTTTAGCTTTATCTCAAGAACTAATGCAGGGACTTTCATAAAAATTTAGATTCAATTAGTCCTTGATATTATTTGATGCTAATTACATTTTGGTGGAAATCGCTTAAGAGATGGCGCTGCTATACTGTATTATTCATGATTAACGCAATAGCGGTAACTCAAGAACGAGTTTCATCAAAATTCAGATTCAGTAAATCTCTGACATAAATTAGTGTTATTTAGTTCTTGGTGTAAATTGCCCTACAGGTGGCGCTGATATGCTGCATTTTTTATGATTTCGCAATAGCTGTATCTCGCGCTTTCATAGATTTTCATCAAAATTCAGATTCAGCTGGTACTTAATAAAAATTGATCCTGATCAATTTTTGGTGTACATCACTCAACAAAAAACGCTATTTTGCAGGGAGGCGGGGGGGGGGGTTCTGAAGTTTCTTTAATTCTTCTGTCTTAGAAACTAATACACTGAAATTTTGGAATTGCACATCCGTCTATTTTATCTTCGACTTTTAAAGGAAAATGAAAATTATATTACCTTCAGAGAAATCGATTAAAAATTTAAAAGTATCGATTAAATCGAGTTGGCCGTAGTATCGATTAAATCGATTTAAAAAATCGAAATCGCCCATCACTAGGATGAACTTCTTTTTATGAGGAAGTTAACGTGAGTGAATGAATGAATATAAGGCTAGATTAAGGGTGTATTTCGATTCAAACTGCTTGTTTTCCTATTTATTTTTGAATTCACTTTTGCTCTCAAACACATGAAACTCGCAGATTCTCTTATTTAAAAAGTGCACAAGGTGCCGTAAAGGTCAATTCTTTGATAAGTGTACAAAATATTGCAAAAAAAGCAATCAAAAACGGCAATTTGAACCGATTTTTCCGAAGTGGGAGATAAGGGAACGAAAAAAAGGGTCTTCCAGAGAAGTTAATTGTTTATAAATCAAATTCTAATGAATTGAGCGTAAAAAGACTTTACTCGGCACCTCATACGTCCCTTCAAGAATCCCCTCAGCAAGTTTCATGATTCTACTTTTAAAAATGTGTCTGAAATTGTATCGGAAAATTTCGAGCTGCTGAAGGTGGAAAAGCGTTTTTTCGAATACACCCTTAATGCTATTAAGAGTCGAGTAGTTTTCGCAACGTTGTTATGAGAAAAAAGCCCTATGGGTAGACAATTGAAAGGGAAGATATTCAAATCTTCACATTCATGCAAGAAAAAGTTCATGTTAAAAAGATTAGGCCGTCCAAAATACAGACATAAGACACATGACTCTAGTCATGAATAAAGCTGTAATGGGAAGTATATGGGATATTGTCTGGATTATTTTAAGAAGCTCCGTATAACACTTGTATCTTAAAAAAAAGCTATATAATATATATTCGCAGGCGTATACTTTTTTTTTAATAATTTATTTATTTTATTTTATTTTACGATTCAATTCATCGGTCAAGAGTTCCAAAGTATATATTTGAAACTCGGATGAGATAAGGTTTTATGCCTCGGGCATCTGTGCAATGTATGAAGCCACCTCAGTCGATTTAATGCTTTAAAATAGCAAACGCAAGGATTATGGATTAATTTCATATAAAAAAAGGTACTAGCTAACGGAAATAGGCCTATATATATGATTTGTACTCCTGATTTCAAATCAAGCAATATGCATTGTATCAAGAAATGGAATGCTATACAATTTCATGTTTTCCATTCAAAGAAAATGTAATTAAAACAATTTTGCATTTTACTTATTAGGAGATAAACAAAATGTCAAAGTTTGCAATCGTAACGGCAGATGGCGTTACGTGTCTCATACGAAGATAAATATCATTAAGTATGGAAGTAAGTCAAAATTGGCTACGCTACAGGAAAACGAAAAGATATAATTTTCCAGAAGAACGGGAGTCCTCCGCTTAGGGCTTCGGATTTTAGATCGCAATTTTGAAGGACATGAGATTGGATGGGGGAGATCCAATGCCATCGCCACCCCATTCTCCTGATATCACTCCTTGCGATTTTTTTTTCTTTGAAGGTTCATTAAGAATTCTGTTTGTAAGGTGTAAGGTAAAGATAACACTTGCGTAAAAGCTCAAACAACACATTAACGAAGCCTACCTTTTCGTTACATTGATATTTTGAATATTGCGCATAGACTGAATTGGACTAGAGTCTTGAAAACCTCCAAGCAATTAACTGAGCACATATCAAAATTTACTGTTCAATATCAAAAGTTCTTATTTTTTGTATTTTGGGTTTGATATAAAGCTGAAAAAATATACTTTATTTGTGGACACCCAACAAGTGTGATAAAATGAATTAAGATGATTGGCAGGGGTGTAGTCGTAAAAATAACAGAAGATATACGCTCTAAACAGAATTATTTTGTCTTTAACTCAAGGCAGAGAGTGTACCCTAGAATGTGTATACTATAAGCTTTCTTGAAAAACAGAGGGTATACAGTGCTCCTTTAAAAAATCCAGAAAGTATCTGGTCCAGGGCGTATTCCCCCGGATACCCTCCACTGCATCCCTGATGATTGGTTGTGGTAACATCCAGAGGTAAAATCAGTTATTGTTTAAGATTTTACATTAGAATTCATACTAATATAATTGATAAAAAGCTATATAAAATATCAGATACTTTGCTTAATTGTAGTTTGTGAATTATGGTAAACTGAAAGCTAAAGTATAAATTAGAAAGCGAGGTTCTCAAGCACCCTTAAAAGATGTTCGCAAGAAAATATGTCTTTATATAAAAGAAAACAAATAATAGATTTCATATCATACCATCGTGCGAAAAGTTATCTTTTTATAAAATGTTTTATTATTCAAATCATCACAACAAGAATATTTGTCTTGTATTCTAATCAGCTAAATTTATGAAACAAATATTTGAGAACAAAATTATTTTTGTCTTTATTGTATTCTACGAAATGAATTCAATGAAATGCTTAAAAGCAATTCATTTAAACACAATTACTACAATGTATAGACCTGAGAAAAATGATTTTATTTTGCGAAGAACATGAACAGGGTAATTGATCATAAAAACGCGTATCAGGCGGAACAATGAAGCACACATCTCTTGATCCTCCCCCCCCCCCTCCCAGTCGGTCATTTCTGATTCGTTCTTTAATCGTGTTCATTTCGTTGACTTAAGCCCAATTATCCTTTTCTCGCTTTTAAACGCGAGCTGAAACATCCTGTTCGACAACAGTGTGTTCAATCGCATTTTCAAACCAACAGCTGTCAAGATGATCACTTTTGTTTTTCCCATCGTCCTGTGTTAGCCTTTTGTTCATGGGCACCTATTAAATGACAAGCAAGGCAATAATAATTCTAACCTCAACTCAGTTGAATTTATTGAAAGAAAGAAAAGGAGGCGAAAAGAAGAAGGGGGAGAAGAAATTCCAAAACAAGGACCATCCAATTCTCCTCAGTTCGTTAACTCTGGGATGCTTTTTTTTTTTTTTTTTTTTTTGCAGTGCATCTCTCGATGGCCTAGCATAATACCAGACATTCGTACTGACAGTGAAAAGAACTGGTATTTGTTTCATTATTCTTCTGGTTTCTTCTTTTTATCGCTCTTTCTTGTGTTTCATGCCCCCAACACAAGCTGAAGAGGCAGAGTTGGAAACAAAAACACGGACATCACAAAGCGATTATTATACGGCGGAGTATGCGGTCTGCCATTTTGGCTTGTCTTTTAATGGCCTGTAGGATTCTGATCTTTTAGGTCATCGTAGACAACAGCTGCTTCAAGGCTTCTTTTCTTTCGCGCCACTTTATTTATTTATTACAATCATTATTATCATTTGCAAGCCCACGACCGTGACTGGGTGCCCATCTGTCAAGATTCGATTTCAGAAATTGCTTGTTTCTTGCACCCTTCCCCGTCCACGAGTTAATGCAATAGTCGTGATGATGATGTTTCAGTTTTAATCAGTTAATCAGACTGCAAGTTTATAAATCATACTTTTTCTTATAAAAATGGCAATAGAAACACATATTTTATCACAAAATGTGTTAAAAAATTCTCAGTAACTACACAATAAATGGAGCTATAATTTTAAAGATTTATCTTGGTTATGCATTGTATTGACGATTATTGGCAATAAAAATATCTTCGACATTGACTTGTTTATACTCCATGTCAATATTCCAAAAATATTACAAAAAATATTCTATTTTTTTATTGAAAATATTTTCAATGTAAAGCCAATATTGCTGCAGTATTGTTGCTTCATTGCCAAGATTCTTAGTGAAGAACTAGTATTAATGTAATAGTGCCATTTCATTGAAATATTTAATATGTAAAGTAAGTATTTAACCAATATTCACAATGCATTATAAATACTTCTGATGAATACCCAGTATTAGTACAATATTAACGCTGAATAGGAACCGATTATCAAATATAAATAATACAAAAATGAATGTGGAGTTAGTGGCGACGAAGTTACATTCGACATTATTGATGTTTTTCTTAAATCAGGGTTCCCACTGGCGAATTCCTTGACTTATCATTACCAAATCCCCAAAAATTCCCTGATTTTCCCTGGCAAATCTCAAAACATTCTCTAACTAAACGGGGATACAGTGTAATTCGCTACTTATTTTTGGAATCCTTTCTCAAAATTTGCGATTTTTTCTGCAATTGTTTTTCAAATTTCTCGATTTTTTTTTCCTTAGATTTTTTCATATTTTTTTAGAAAATATTTGCAAAATTCCTGATTATTCCTATACATTTTTTTAATCTCCCTGACTTTCCAGGTTTTCTGTGATGTTGGGAATCCTGTAAAATATGTATAATAATTAGATAGCAGCCGAAGTCACGGTTTCATTTTTGGTTCAAAATTTGAAATTTTGACATTCTTAGTTTGAAACCGCAGAAATGTTTCGAATGTCTTTAAGGGTGTTCTTAATTGCTCCGCCCAATAAGCGCAAAATGTTTTGACACATTTACAAATTCATTTTTTAACGGAAAGATATAAAATTGGAATACCTGACTATGGAAGGGATTTCGAATAGAACTAAATTTTCCATTTTCTGATAGTTAAATTACCTTTCCAGTTCTAAGCTATTTCGATCACGTGATCACTCGTTTTTCTCCTGCTTTTCGATCGGTTTTTCTGCTTTCGTCCGGAAATGTGGTCAAAAACGTCAACTTTGAAGGCTTGTTAGAAAGATCTATTGCGTTTTTTAAAAAACAGAAAATTGAATGCAATAAGACAATTTTTGAATAACAACGCCTGCTACTTTCATGCATTTCCGAACAAAAATAAATTAAAGGATATGTCACAAAGTGGCCCTTTTTGATTTAAGAACACCCTTAAGAAAGTTCTCGTATAACAGATTATCATTTACAAAAATCATTATAAAAAGGTAAATGGAGGTGTGATTACCTAAAACTGAAATATTTTTAATTAAATGAAATTCATATAATAAGAAAATCTTTCTGCGTCGTTGATGAAGTAATTACGTTATACTTTATATGAAAACATAAAGTTTTGGTTTTAAGGAACTGACGGAGAACAGACGGCATACTTGGGATGTGCATATATTAATTAATAATTTTGTATATTTAATTATTATTTCTAATTAATTAACAATTGTGCATTTTTCGTTTAATACTTGTATTTAATTAATAATTATGCATATGTATACATGCATTAATTACTTTTAAAAAATTGGACTTTTTCGTTTTCGATCGAAAATAAATTTATCAAAATTAGGCTTCGGCCTTAAAAACAGGTTTCGATCAACTCTTAATAATAACACTGATATTTTATAGCGTTTCTTTAAAATAAATTTTACTTATTTATACAACTATTTTCTAATTTACAGATTCGCAAGCATGATTGGGAAGCATCTGTTAAGTATTAAGTTTCGATTACAGAAACTCATTTACTTGTACGTTACATCTTTAATAGTCCAATAGCTAAAAAAAATAATCCTGATGAAGAAGTTTCGGTTTTAATCAGTTAACCAGTCTCTAAGCATACATATGTCTATTTATTTTTTTCATAAAAACTGTAAAGAAGCAACATTAATTTAAAAAAAAAGGCACTGATTATAGTATACAAGTATACAACGAAAATTAATGTGAAGATAGTGATGACTAATAACAATGGTATATTAAAAAAAAAAAAAAAAAAAAAAAAAAAAATGTGATGCCATCGATATTTTATTAGGTTTTTCAATTTCGTTCTGCCAGCTTGTGAGGAGAGGGGTACATAAAAACAAAATGTACAACTGTGGGAAAGAAAATATTAATTAATAAATAAACACTCCCTACTAACTCTGCAAAAAATTATCGTATAAGAACGTTATTGGTAACAAACGATTGGATATAAAGTCTAATTTTAAATATGTATAAAAATTACTTAAGTGGTCATCTACATATTAAAATGAACCCTAACTTTTTTTTTTTTTTTCCAATAGCAATATTCAATTTTGACAACATAAATGTAAAATTAGCCTAAAACCAATTTTCATGCAAATCAATCATTTTCAACGAGCATATTTAAGGGGCTGTATCCAAATTTAAGTTTGGTACTCTAATGTAGACCAGGAGAGACCTTTTCTTGATCAAGGTATCTTAGGCACCACTCAAGCAGTTGCTATTAGATGGCATGAGAGCATAAGAAGTTTCATAGTATCTAGTCACTTCTCTCGTAGACGGCTCCTTAAACCATCATTTTGTCGTTTTTTAAGCATAATTTGAAAACTACTTGATTTTGGATTTTCATAATGCAGATCTTAATAAATCTAAATTTATCAAAGAAATTGCAGGTTGCAATTGATAATTTTTCGAACATATATTTCATAATTCGTATCATAAAATTATAAAATTTAACGTATTTATGTTTGGGTATTTTAGTATTACTGCTACAAAAAAAAAAAAAAAAAAAAAAAAAAAGTAGCACTTTACGAATACAATTTCAGGGGATATTAATAAAAATATGAAAATGTAATTTATCATTAGAATCATTAAATTAAAAATTTTTATAATACAGAACTTATCACTCAAATGACTTGCAATTTAGCATCTAAGCATAATTTAAACTGAAGATTTGGAATATCTCCTTAAAATTGGCATTTGCTAATGAAAAAAAAAAATAATAATAATAATAATAAAGTTTGGGTTCGTTTTAATATGGGGATGCCATCCCAAGCAAATTTTATATACATCTTTTAAAAGTGGACATTATTTCCAATCGTTCGGTACCAATAACTTTCTTCTATGACAATTTGTTGAGGAGTAATTTGTTTGGGTTCTAACTTATATATTTTGCTGGTTTTTTCAGAATATCTGTGTACACCCCCTAATATCGGTGAAAATGATGGTGAGAAAAAAATGAATTATGGATGAGACTATTGTTTAGACAGCAAATTGTCATTATTTTTATTATAAGTTTCATGGGAATTGTAGATTATTATTTATAAAAATGGCTTGCAATGATTAAAATAATCTATATATTTAAAACACCTGGCTGTTTTTTTGGTCATCAGCCCTGAGCCTTCTACTGGCCCGATTTTGATAATTATTTTTTTAAATGAAAACTGTTTATGTATAGATGTGCCCATTCTGGCTAATTTTTAAGTTATTTCAATTTATATATTTTATTTTTAATTTTAAAAGCTTTTTCATGTCATTTCTTCAAAACAGTGGCAACAGGTTAATCTGTTCTCAAAATTTATTTTGTTTCATTATTTTCGACCAATCAGCAGCTTGATCTCAACGGTGAATGTATAATCGCATTTCAAACAAACAAACAAAAAAATAATAAATAAATAAAGGTTTTCGTTAAATTTAATCATAATAAAATGATTGCACATAGTTATCCCCTGCAATACACAGATTACTTACTGAGTAATATTATTAAGTATTATGTAAGTAAAATAACAGAAGATAAACTTTAATAGTGAAATTTTGTCGATGGAGAAAATGTCGTCATACAGAAACCAGATAAATTTATTCCGTGAATATAATACACGTTGTTATAGCTGTGTCAGTGATGATGTCATATTCACTGACTTTAATTCCTGCATCTAAATAAAGTGAACTTCTATTAATTTAAAGGTCCGTGGTGTGCACAAATGAAAATATTTCTATAAACTGTGCCATTTCTATTTAATTATATTGAATATTTTATGAAACTAAAGAATTCTTAAATAACTGCATAAATCAAGCTTTTATTTAAGAAAAGATGAGTATTTCTGAAGGTGTAAATGATGATATTAGAGAAAAAAAAAAGAATAAAACTTGTGATATGGCGGTATTACTATGTTTCTATCTTACATAATATCAAAAAATAATTAAAATCATTTCATTGTATCACGCAACAAATATAAAAATTTTATTCTTTTTAATAACAGAGATATCTTTTTTTTCCGTTGCCATAGCAATAAAATTAATTTTTACAAGTTCATGGAGGATACAAACCGATAAATAAATTAAATTTATTGCAAGTGCTGTAAATGTGGTGCACTGGGTTGGTTAGGCAGTTTAGTAAGTCCCTGTTTCTATTATAATTAAAATGTTTCATTGATATTATAATTATTGTACAGTTATCAAGCGATCTTTAAATGGAGAGAAAATAAACTATGCAGATATTTTTGAATTCATCTTCCGGGGTATAATATTAACTTCCTAAATAGTTTGGCATTTAAATAATATTTAAGGTTCAGAAACCGCATTAAAAAAAGATTTGTAGCTGAAGTCCAACATAATAATTTATGAGTTGTGCATTTGTTTATTTCGCTCAGTATTTTACTGTCTATATAAGATTGATATATATCATACCTAATATGTATTCTTTTCCGTCGAGTTTCGACGGGTGCAGCTAGTAATAATAATAATATTAGAATTCGACTTTTCGTACTGTAAAAAGATAACAAAAATCTTCATCATTATTTTCTAGAACGGCGGGAGAATAGTTATTCTAAAAAGCTAATGACAGGGCACAGGTTCCGAAATAGCCCAGAATCGGTGTAGTGATAGCACAAAATAATATCAGAAATGCGTGGGAACGCATTCGTAGTCTTGAAATCCCCCTTAAAAAAAATTTAATATTAAACTTTAATGAGCTCTGCAATTTTCAACAAACAACCATATGGGGCGAATCTGCGACCATACTACACCGAACTTGTTTTTACAGTTGCTACGCATCATTAAAGACACGGATAAAATTCAAAAGAATCCGTTAAATAAAAGAAAAAGAAAGAAAAAATTTTGAATGCTCAGAGTGACTTTAAGAATACTGGAGAACAAAAATAAATTATTAAGTGGCAGACTATTATTATGATGTAGGACGGTATATTATTATTTACAGAAATGCCTTGCTGCGATTGAAAATCAAACAAACATCTAAAATAATTTAGGGTTTTGATTTTCATCAAAATGTCAAATCCTGAAATTATTGAAACCCTTATTATTTTCTAGATTTGGTAAACAATGGCCATTCTATTCTCGAAAGGTAATGACAGAGTATGAGTTATGGTATCTCTCAAAAATCAAACCCTGTGGTTAAATGTAAAATAATACCACATAAAAAGAGGTGTAGTGGCCTCTTGGAACTATCCATAGGGTGAGATGTGAGGGGCAAGGGAAAATTAAACATAAAAGAACCCTACAATTTTCATGAAAAAAAGTACGTATGGAGAATCCACAATCATAATTTTGAAACTTCGACTTTTAATTTTTACTGTCTTTTTTTTAATGACATTTGACTGTTTCCAACGAATTTGCAAAATTAAAAAGTAAAATAAAATCTTTTATCCACTGTGTCTTTAATATATAAACAATATTAGTCAACAAAAATTGTAATATGCAATGCACGAGGCATACCTTTAGGTTACAAACTATTCCCGCTATGGTGAGATAACAGTTTATTACCTATAAAAAAATGCCGGCTATGACTGAAAAAAAAAAAAAAAAAAAAAAAAAAAAAAAGAGTTTACTTTTGATAGACAAAACCTCATTATCTTTTAGATCTGTAGAACAATAGGCTATCTCGAAAACTAATGACAGAGTTCAGTTTCTGGTATTTCCCAAAAATCAAATCCTGTGGTTAAACGCAAAATAATACCACAGAAAAGAAGAACTGCGTGGATACATGTCTTAAAAAAATCTTAAAAAAAAAAAAAAAAATCTGCGAAGGCAAAACATCCCAGGGACTCTACAATTTTCATCAAACAGCCATATGGTGCGAATCTGAAATCATAATTTCAGGAACATTTCGTTGGAAGAGAATGCTTATTGTTTTCAGGATGATTCGATCTTCCGTTATTTAATCATTGTGGAAAGACAGAAGCATTTTTGCAGAAAGATCGGTTTTTAATGACTGCTCTAGAGCAAAGGCTGGGCTCAAAAAGTGCTGCTTAATGATGTGAAAAGGGAAGGGATTTTATGAAAGAAGATCATTAGGTTCCAGTACATTTGAAAGAAACCTGTGGTTTGTGTCTAAAAGGTGAAGAGAACGAATCGTTGCGGTTAAACCTGAATCATGAAAAAAAGAAAAAAAAGTAAAGTCTATAAATTTTTCAGGAACAAAGCAATATTAATGAGCAAAATTAGGTAAGTCATAGCGCAATATTACTTCAATTTTGTAACAGTACAGCAAACAAATGAGGTTACTTATATTACAGAACTATATCACCTATATTGTCTATAGTACGAAAATATCCAGTACTCTTTCGCATTTTGAATAATTTTTTTTTTTTTTTTTTTTTTTTTTTTTTCTTGCATTGGATAGCTGAGGTGCATGCCGACAGCGCACCTTTTTTACTTTTTCGATTTTGGTTACAGATATTTTTTACAAAGTTAGTTTTACTTTCAAAACCGGTTTCGAAACTGAAAGTGCTTTTTTAAAAAATATATCTGCAACCAAAATCGAAAAAGTAAAAAAGGTGCGCTGTCGGCATGCACCTCAGCTATCCAATGCAAAAAAAAAAAAAAAAAAAAAATCAAAAATGTCAAAATGCGAAAGAGTTATTAGAAAAATGCTTCCCCATAGGAATAGCATTATCTCGCGAGCGTTTCCTCGAGCGAGGACAGGAGCCTTAAGCGTTAGCAAAGTAATACGTTTACATTAAAACACTATATATCTAGTACAAAAATTTTGCACTGAAATTGCTGTATAATTGTTTTTATAAAGTTTATAACAGTTCGAAAATATGTATTTTCCAGATTAATACAAACAATATGAGCTTTATAATGGTTCAATATGCAGGTCTGTGCATATTTGTACATTTATTCATGTACAATTTATGTATAATGTTAAGTATGTATGTATGAATAAAGCGATGAATTAGTAAGTAAAGTCGCAGATTTTAATGTACAGAGAGGTTAAAGCAAAGAAAAAGAGAAAGAAACATGATACAGACACGTATACGTGCCGCAAAAAGGCTTAAGAATCCCCACCAGTAAAATTCTACTGTAAAGTTTGCCTAATTTAATAGGAGCATTTTCTCGATTTAATAAAGGCAAATTTGTCTGTTTTTAAAAACCGGTGACAAAACATTAAAAATTTCGTAAAAGATTCCTGTCACGAAGGGGTTAAGGAAAGTAAAAATAACAGAGTAAAGATTGCAATTTTTGTAACAACATTTTTTTTTATATATATATTTTAATGGCACCTGTTTACAACACAATTATGATCAACTTATTTCCTCATATGATTCATGACATTAAAAGTTCTAATAATTTTCATAAATAATATTCTTATCTACACTAATTTTAAGAATTTCAATTTTATATATGAAAAAAAAAAATGATACACCAGCGTTATCTATTATGTTTTTTTCTGAACGAAATCCAGAAAACAACGTGAAAACCTTACTTTATTATTATCAGCTATATCTACAAGCAGCTATTTAACATAAGAACCTTCGCCACTGTCGCTTCCGTAACATTACTCAAATTGAATATCGGGATAGCCTAAAGAATTACATACCTTGAAGAAGTAAACATGTTCTGATGATCGATCATTTATCAAACTCATCGATCGTCAACAGATAACTTCAACAGCAGTAGGTGGCTAAGAGGTCCCATTTTTGCATGAGTGAAGAACGGACAGGAGTAAAAAACATTGAAATTAATGATTTAGATGAAAATGGCAAGAGAATAAATTGTTAACTTGTTGCGCTATGACATGAAAGTACAGAAATATTTTCTAAGGAATTTCAGATAGCAAAAGCTGAATTCTGAGCACCATCAGTGTTGTTTTTACGCCAAAGAATGTTTGAAATAACTTTGAGTGTGCACTATCAAGGATAAACAATGGAATCCAGTAACAGTAAAATTCGATATAATTTTCATTATAATGAAATGTTCAAAATTCCCTGCAAAACCTTTATAAATGAAAGGTAATTCCATTATAAGGAAAGGTTTAGGAATTCTCTGACAAAATCTTTATAGGAAAATTTTATTCAATATTACGAAATTTTATTATACAAACAGATTTTTGCTGTCCAATGAAGTTTATTTATTATTATTATTAAATAAGTATGAAAAATTAAGATTTGTTTCTTTTCACAGAGAAATCAGATATTTATGTAATGTATCAATATAAATCGATCTGTGGGAGCAAAATTCGAATTTAATCTCATTTATTATAACATGGACTTCTATGCTTAAAGCAGATCCCCTTCCCTCCTCCACTGAAAAAAAATACCCTTAAAAAACCTTTAAACGAAGTTTAAAACTACAAAATCTTCTCATACCAGGGCCTCTTTATACAAAAAACCGTTGATTGCAAATGATACCAACGTTGTTTCTTCACATCTAACGCCGTACGTGCAGCAAAAATAATTTAGAATAAAATCTATATTTAAAAAAATCTGGCTTTTAAAATAACTACCACCGAGATAAATTTCGATTTGGTGACGAAAATAGCACACTAATTTGGAAAAAATTAAACCAAACTGCAATTTTTTGGAGGTTTAAACCACAGTCGTCGGTGGATGGCTCCGCACATTGTACAATGAGGCATTCCATACTTCAGTTACCACTTCAAAGGAAACCGAATACGTCGGCTGAAATATCTAAAAGTTTGCTGTATCTGTTTGAATGATTACATAAATAAATGTTGATCGATCACCGTGCGAGGCAATATGTCTTCAAGATGAGAAATTTCAAGAGCCTATGTAATCAAGTTTTCCCCTAGATTATGTAGTCTCACTTTTGATTGAATTTTTCTGTGCTGTAATTGGCTAATTTTTGAGTGAAACTTTATACTGTCGACAATAGATGATCCAATAAGATACTGAGCTTTCAAGATCTCCGCAAGCATGTTCTCAAAAGTTTCACAAGGAAAAAAAAAAAAAAAAAAAATCTTATATCGCACTTAAGCGAAAATGCGAAAAACTGTTTCGGGCTGTAATAAGCTCAATGGACATGTTGCAAACATAATTACTACCTGGTTGCTGGATTTTAAGTGCACTGAAGATTAGTAGAGGAATGAAAACCACATAGAATAGCAGCCATAACTCATTAGGGATAATTTTTGAGTTGTGTCCCTTTTGTAGGAAGAGTGCAATATGATCATAACTGTCTATATACATGTGCGTGTGTATTCGGAATCAAATCAATTTATTTCGAAAAAATTTGTTTTCTGATGGTTTATAGCTAATTGCCCCCCCCCCCCAAAAAAAAAAAAAAAAACTGTTTTGTGTTTGTGTGATTATTTTCATCTCCCGGTTTGGGTAAAACGTATGCAAAAATTACCTAAACAGCCATTTAAAAAAAATATTTATTATTATTTTTAATTCCACATAACAATTTAATTTTTAAATCAGAAAGTACAATTTTGAAGTATTGACTACATACTGCACATTAAAACAAGTATTTTCAGCTAGTAATATAGAATATACTGAAAGTTTTTTCACTGATGAAATTAAATAACAAAAATCCTCTGTACAAATTACATTCATAGTATAATCTTATATATAAGAAAAGTAATAAATTATGTTAATAGCATAATTATGTTAGCTTTAACTACATAGTTGTAAATACAGGCAAGATAAACATTATCTCTATTGATCTTCAAGTAATAGTTAAGTATTCGAAAAATGAATTCAGTAATGAAAGGTATGTAAATACTTCAGTAAGTTTAAAAAATAAAATCGCTGAAAACATTTTATTAAATGAATCAAGCCTTTTATGTTATTATCAGAAATAATATGATGCTTCTTTCTTATAGTGCTTCGAATTAAGGTCTAACATGATAACTGCACTGATGTTAATCACAGGGCCCTTTCCAGAAGCAAGAGACTGAGACTGTCGAAAAAGGATGAAAGGAATGTATAACTTTTTAATGTAAAATGCTTTACAGAAAAAAAGAAAAAAAATGTATAAATTATGATATTCTTTGGATGTTATTAGAAATCTTCATTGGAGGTAACAACTTTTCAGCCCATTTTAATAAAGCCATTAAAAAATAATTGTCTGCATTGAATTGAACCTCAATTCCATTTTTAATACATGCTCGTTTAGTTTACATGGATGTTAGATAGTTTTTCTATTATTTTTACAAGGCTGCTATTTCAGTGATGTGCATTTCTGGAAAAAGAAAACAGAGTGCGAAGAGTAAAGTACGATCTAAGTAATAATAAAACCTGAAACGAAAAGAAAGAGAAAAAAAATACTTTAATTTCAGAAAAGCTCTTTATAAATTGCAGATGGTTTCATTTTGTTATGAAATTTTGACATCTGTACATTAAAACTGGACAAAAACTTTTAAAAATGTAATAGCAACATTATTATTATTTTTTCATTACATAAGATTCAGCTAAATCCTAGTTAAATAAAAAGCGTCCTGTTTAAATAATGGCATTGACCTCAGATGCTATTCTAACAAATTGTGTATAATACGTAATGCTCTTATTTCAAAGAATAATGTCTCTCGAAAAAAATAAATTAAGGAGAGGCTAACTCGCTGTTTCTACCCTTTATGTTTAACCAATAAATCGCCAAATCTAATCAGGCAAGCGCTTTATCAAAATAAACCTGTATATCAAATTGAAGCAAATCTGATAAATTTGCATAAAAAATCCATGTCTAAATTCAGAGAGGAGAGATTACTTTATATTTAAAACTTCCAAAATTAATCAAGCAAGAGCCTTATCAGAAACAACCTTAAGGGTGTATTCGAAAAAACGCTTTTCCATCTTCAACAGCTCGAAATTTTCCGATACAATTTCAGACACATTTTTAAACGTAAAAACATGAAATTTGCTGAGAGGATTCTTGAAGGGACGTATGAGGTGCCGAGTGATGTTTTTTTACGCTCAATTCATTAGAATTTGAGTTATAAACAATTATCTTCTCAGTATGACCCCTTTTTTCGTTCTCAAATCTCCCGCTTGGGAAAAATTGGTTCGAAATGCCGTTTTTGATTGCTTTTTTTGCAATGTTTTGTGCACTTATCAAAGAATTGACCTTTACGGCACCTTGTGCACTTTCCAAATAAGAGATTTTGAAAGTTTGGTGTATTTGAGAGCAATAATGAATTCAAAAATAAATCGGAAAATAGGCAGTTTGCATCGAAATACACCCTTAAAAAAAGAACAAAAAAAAAAAAAAAAAAAAAAAAAAAAAAAAAAAAAAGAAATTGGAAATTTTTTCCAAGAGTTATTCTGTTACACACATACAGAACCTAAGGGCACATTAGTTTTTTGGCTTTGATAGCCTATGAGCTAAAAAACTAAAGAAATGTAAATTTGATACAAATTTGGATTTAAAAGAAATAATAATAATAATATCATGCAATTTCAATTGCTAATGCTTTTTTTTAAAATCAAATCACAATGTAAAGCACCAATCAGTAAATGGCATCATTATTAACAGAACCCCTACCAGCTGAAAATATGTGAGGAGGTCACAACAAATTTTTCTATTCACAAATCACAAGAGATATTCGAAACCATTTCTTGGCGCAAATCATGTGCTACTGACAACAATGCCGGCAAAATTTACCATTCAGACTTAAATTCACAAAGCAACGCCCCTCACTTTAAGATGTTTTTGTCAGGCATCTTTCCACGAGAAAAAAATATCTAACACCCCTCCATCTTTTTTTTATTTCCCACCCCCCTCACTATTTTTTGATAGAGGGGTTTAGGGAAACGAAAATCTTTTATCCTTTTTATAAAGGTGGGGGTAAATTTTTTATTACTATTCGCAAGTCCAAACAAAGGAAAGTGCCCAGGAGTAACGTGAATTTTTTTTTTAGATCTGCTTTCATAAAGTATTTTCTTAGGACAATATAAGTTGGCAAGTTAAGGGGCTTTTAAAGTTCTGTCACAAGTAAGGCGATTTGAGATTCTGTAGGGAATGGCTAATATTTTAGCGGCTCGTGAAAAAAAAATATATGTATATAGACTGGGGAGCAGGGGACACATGACAGGAACAATATTTGTCGATTTCAAGGCGCACTAGAGTGCAGTTATCAGGATGCCAATAAATATTTTGGACATATTTAGATTTATTTTATTACTTTGTCAATTTATATGTCAAGGTTGGGGATTTATCATGTATTGGAATGGCTGACATAAACTCAAACTTCGACTTTTTTTCAATTTATGGCAAAGCTTTGGGTTCAATAATGTGAGTTTATATTAAAAGTTTAAAAATATGTACAGTGCAACCTTGATTATCCGAATTAATTGGGACCACTAGTGCCTCGGATATCGAAAATCTCGGTTAATAGAAATTGTACATAAAAACTCGCCATTCTCACATTATAAAAATTGTTTAATAACTCAAAAAAATTATTTAAAAAAAATTCTGTACAGTTATCAATAATTAGGTTGGGAATGTAATTGTCCGCTAACATATATTGTCCTGGAGATAAAGGGCAAAATTAGCACTAGCCACCGGCCGCAGGGCCAGTAAATGAGAAAAAGTGGCCAGTGAAAAATTGTCTATCAGCGGCCACTTTGTGGCCACTTTTTTACAAGAAGAGAATACAATTTACTTACATTTCATCAAAAATTCTACTTTTTTAGATTTCAATATATTTATATTAACATATTTATTTGGGCTATTCAGTTTTAGATTAATACTTATAGAAATTTTACTGCTTAATACTTTTTAATAAAAAAGTGGCCACTGGTTTAAACAAAGTGGCCACTTGAAAAACTAGTCTTACTGGCCAGTGGCCGCTAATGAAATTTCTCAATTTTGCCCTATACCTGGAGATCAATAGGGCTCCATGGTCAATGGAAACAAAATCAGGTTTCGTCATCGGTTCCGTTAACAGAAGCCTCGATTAATCGAAACTTGATTAATCAATGTTCTACTTATGACTAAACGATTATGTTTGTCCACTTTAGGACGTCAGTCGGAACTCATTTTGCTAACAATTTTACGAAAAATCATTTAAGATTATGTATAGTTTTTAGTTTCATTATTAATAATTTGAATGAATATTTTTTTATTAATAAAATGGATGATTGATGATCGCCATATTCGTTTGTCTATTTTTAAACAGCAGTGGTATTTCTTTTTTTCTATATCACATACGTATATGGAGGGAAATATTTTTACAGGTGAAGCAGTGACACCTATAATGAGAGATGATAGGTCTGAATTTAATATTTATTTTTCATTCATTTATTTATTTAAGTTTTTTTTTCTTTCTTTTATTTCCAAAAATATTTCTAATAAGCCTCATATAAAACTTATTGAAAATAATTACATAAAATAATCAATAACTATCAACTTCTTTATTACTACTGTATTGATAAGTATTATTAATATAACTAAACGATTATGCTAATTTGTCTACTTTAGGAAGGTAATGGAAAACTAATTTTTCTCATAATTAAATACCTATACGAATACATATTTTTAAAGCAAAATAACAGTAACACTAAAAAAGCATTAATTATTATACCGATGTATATTTTAGCTCATTTATTTTTTAACTATTTATATTTCAACAGTGTCCTCTTTGTTAGGCCTCAGAAAGATGATGTGGGAAAAGAATTGATAAAATTATAACTAGTAATTTCACTATTACAAATACCAATGCATTGATAATCATTGTTAATTAAATTATTAATAAATAAATGATTGTATGTTTGTCCATTTTAAGACCTCAGTGGGATTTTTTTTCTACCAAGGCTGTATACGGTAAAAGCTTTTGCATATTTACACATCTCATTTTATTACTACTAACAATATAGTTCTATCTATATAACCATTAATTGTAAAACCATATATATCAACAAAAAATGAATTAGAAAGAATATTTAGAATTTGCTGAACTATAGTAGACTCGTCAGACCCCAAATACCATAGAACTACAAAAAATAAAATTGAAATCAAAAATATAAATATAAATAAGAAAAAAAAAATAGAGAAATAGAGAAACTGCAAAAAATGTAGAAGCTTTAAAACTTAGAATAGCATACAAATTCATCAGAGGTGCTATATATATATACATATAGCACAAAAAAAACCTATATATATATATATATATATATACAGTCGAACCTCGATTTAATGAATTGATTGGGACCCACAAATGCGTTCGTTAAATCGAAGCAATTCATTAAATCAAATATCAATTTTTGTAAAGAGTATGGTATAAAAATATCAATACAAAATACCCTTAGATATACAGATTTAAAAAAAGAATGATAATTGTTTATTATGAGCTTAAAAATTATAAGTTAGGAGATCAAGTTTTAAATTATCTATATTCCTTAATGTTATTTGCTTTTGAAATTTAATACATCATACATATTTATTGACACTTTGGAAAGAAATCCTTGATAGTGCTTTGTTTTGACTTTATAAAGTTCTTTGTCGATATTTTCTAACTCCGTAAGAACAACACCATTAACCTCGTGTGGCAAAAAATAATTTTATAAAGTGTTCAAGCTGCAAATTGATTCTTGGAATGTCACCATTTTTAATTGAATTTCCGTTTCTTCATCATCTTGACTACTTTTAGAATTTTCATTCTCTTTCTGTTCAATATCCAGACATGCTACAGGCTCAGCAAGAAAAAAGCTGAACTTTCACGGCTTCATGGACTTTTGACGAAATTTGAGTTTTTCTGAAAATTTTTAATGATATTAGCATATTTTCTCGATCATTTGAAGAAAATCGTAGTTTCCCACGGTCTTTTCAATGAAATTTCCATTTATAAATGATCTTTTAGCAAAATCCGCAATTTTTCTCACTTTTTTCGACAAAATTCGTGTATTTTTCGCGATCTTTCGTTAAAATTTGCATATTTTCCACGATCTTTAATCAAAAGTTGCGTTTTTCCTGCTATTTTTCGTCAAAATTTGCGTATTTTCCCCGATTTTTCGTCAAAATTCGCGTATTTTCCGCGATTTTTCGTCAAAATTCGCGTATTTTCCGCGATTTTTCGTCAAAATTCGCGTATTTTCCGCGATCTTTTCTCGAAATTCGCGTATTTTCGAGATATTTCCTCAAGATTTACCTATTTTCCGCGATCTTACGTCAAAATTTACATATTTTCCGCGATTTTTCGTTAAAATTTGCGTATTTTTCTCGATCTTTCGTCAGAATTCGCATATTTTTTCCGATCTTTCGACAAAATTCGCATTTCTTCCGCGATTTTTCTACAAAATAGATTTATTTTCCGCGTTCTTCCTGCAAAATAGACTTATTTTCGGCGATCTTTCCACAAAATAGATATATTTTCCGCGATCTTTTGAGAAAATTCGCATATTTTCCTCGTTCTTTCGTCAAAATTCTCGTATTTCTCCCATATTTCGATAAGATTCGTCTCTTTTCCGCGATTTTTCAACAAAATGCGCGTATTTTGCATGATCATTTGATAAATTCGAGCATTTTTCACGATTCTTTGGAGAAATTTGAGTATTTTTCTGCAACCTGTTCACGAAAATTGCGTAATCTCCCGCGATCCTCAGAAGAAAATGGAATTTTTTCCGCGACCGTTTGATAAGTTTTTTTTTTTTTTTCCCTTGAGATACTTTGGAGCAATTTGCGCTTTTCCTGCATTGCTTTGAAGAAATTTGCTTAATTTGGTGCGGTTTGTACTCGCTTTTTGTTGCATTTCTTCCGTTACTCCCCCCCCCCCCCCGATAAAAATGTCAAAAAATTTTAATGCATATTTGCGTCGATCCCAAGGATAATAAAATTCATCGCCAAAAAAGCGGAATTCCGCGTTTCCGCGGAAAAGTAGCATGTCTGAATATCACAGGTGCTTAGCTCTACATATTTGTCTGCATCATTGTCATGTTTCTAGTTGAAAAAGGGAAAAGACTGTTTTTTGAATCCACCCAGAAATGAGAAAAAAATGTAATATTTGGATTTAGATGTGACAGATTCAAAGTTTTAATTTTATCTGCGATTGCGAATTTTTTTTCAGCGATTGTTGTTCGTTAGATCAAAGCTAAAAATTTGTTAAATCAGAGCATTTTAGCATCCTTTTTGTCGGGACAGAAAAAATATTCGTTAAATTGGAGAATTCGCTAAATCAAAGTACGTTAAATCGAGGCTCGACTGTATGTATTTCACAATTAATTTTTTTTTGTGCATATGTATGGCAGACATTTATACAACAAGCGTATCCGGGTATTTTAAAACCTTATTTCGAGGAAAATAGCTACAATTTTAATCGACAACAACAAACAGACTTATGGTTTTATTTCATTCAAAGTATACAGTTAAAATCACAAATGCACAGATTCACAATACACCGTATCACGGTTTCATTAGATTTATGTGCAAGATTGCTGATTTTATGCAGAAACTATTATTCATATATACAAAAGCCAGTCAAATTACAAACACTCATGTATCATGTGCACTCAATTTTTAAAATAAATTTTGAAAGAAAAACTGTGCGGTATACATGAAGAAATATGATAGCAATTTAGTTATCGCACTAATGTATTTAAATGTCTCTCTCTGTATGTATTTTAATATAAATGCAATTTATTTATTCCCTAACCTCTTTATTGACTAGGTGAACAAATTCTGAAGAGATATCAGTAACTGCAAACGTTTTGTTTATTTTTGATATTTTCAGTTCCCTCCTCATTTTTTGTACCATTGATTCAGTAACAATGCGTGTCAATGATTCCATATTGATTATCATGCGTAAAGTGTAATCATTTTACGCGAATAGCGCCGAAAATCTATTCTCAAAAAAGCTTTATCGAGTAAAAATGTCGATATCCAATACACTGTATACAATCACATTTCCAATGAATATGAACCTCTGAAACTAAGAAACAAAAAAGATAGCAGCCTAGACCCTTCACAAAAATCGGAAGTTTATTTTTCTCTAGCCAAACAATCGGAAAGCTCAAAAAGCAGCAGATCGGAGTAAACCTTTGCTATCAGTTTTGTTTACTTTTACCTCGAAAAAAAATAAAAGTCAAACGAACCCCCAGTTATTTCACGCCGTTCAATTCTTCAATGAAGAGGTTGAATTTCTCTTTTAAATTTTTGCGATCGTATATAATTTACGGGAAAAAAATAAAAGAGGAAAATTCGATTCGCCTCTTATTCCCAGTCTTTTTATTTATTTATTTATTATTTTTTTATTTGAAACTTTTTCCTGCGGGACAGTGCGGGTGTGCATGTGCAGCTGTAGTGTGCGTGTGTGTGTGAACATTTGAATCCATCACTTGGCTAAACTTTTTTTTTTTTTTTTTTTTTTTTTTTTTAATAGCATCGCCAAGAGAGACTATGGGAGGTGAAAAAAAAAAAAAAAGAAGAAAATTCTTGACTTTTATTTACTTTTTTTGGCGAACTTTGAGAGCAAGATAACAAAATTACCATCTGCTTCGAAATGCATGAAAAAAAGGATAAAAGTTAAAAGTTTTCCAGTAAAAAGGAGTAGGTATTTTTTTTTTTTTTTTTTTTTTTTTTTTTTTTTTTTCGGGATTAAAATATAAAACCCAGGACGTCTTGATTGATTGATAGCACTGGACTCTTCCTTTACTCTTCTCTCTGCTCCAAAATTCGATTTTATTTTATTTGTTTTCATTTAACTTGAGATCTTGATAAAGGGATTTGGTTAAGTGAATATGTAAAGAAGGGCTCGCGATAGCACTTTCTTTAGAATGAATACATTAACACGTTAAGCACGAGATTTTTGCATTAACGGTAAATGATATTCATAGATAGCACAAGCTGTTTGACGGAGAGATGCCATTAAAATATGCAGCTAAAATTCTTTAAAAGACATTTTTTTTCCCCCTCTCAGTTTATTTTTCAAAATCCAGGAGTTTTCATTCTATAAGCAATTTTCTTTATATTTTAGAGAAACCTAAAAATTGTATAGATACATAGTCAACGGAACTAAAAATTTTAAAACTCGTTGTTGATTTTTTCCTCAATATTTGAGATTTTGCATACTTTCATTTGAAAATACATATTTTAATAAAAGTTGAGTCGATATCAAGAATAGGGTAAGGGTAATATCCCCAGTCTGCCATAAAAGTAAAATAGGCGAGAGACCATCCATGCATTTTAATCATCAAATTATCCCAGAAATAAATAAAGTAAACAAACAGAAATGTTCTTTTAATTTAGGATTTAAAAAAAAACTTAGGAGGGCATCCTCTTAATGAAAATGTACCAAACTCAATACGAATACATGATTTTGACATCGCATCCCCCCCCCCCCCCACACACACACTGGTAAATTTTACCTCAGGATACCAAGAGGGAAGACATTCGATCAAGGAGTTTAAGGACCGGGCACACAGCACTAACTTCTTGTGGTCAGGCTTCGCTATTTTTTATCTTTCGTGTCGGCGCTTTGATGTATAAATTGCTTTTTCAGTGCACTGAACTTCAAGAGAGAAATCGAACTCGAAATCAGTTGACAACTTTACGACTGAAGATGGGGGAGATAAACTTTCCCTTCTTTGTCAATTCGATACGATTCTTACCCCAAAAATCATTCAAAGAGGTTCCAAAACTAGCAACCTTTGTTCCATTCGGAAACAAAGATAGATTTATTGCTCTTTTAGTGTAACTGAAAGTAGTGCTGTTTGCCCGCAGCCTTAGAAACTATAGTGGTTTAAAGTTTGGAAGACCTAAGGCACACTCGCTTGCAATCGTTGCAAAACAGAATGCAATGATGGTAGTTTAAGCATAACTTAAAAGCTATTTAGCGGAATGAACTATGTAAATTCAGTTCTGTATATTTGCATCTTCTAGGAATTTTTCAACAACAACAGCAACAATAATAATAATAATAAAACCACCACCCTCTTAGGTCACAATAAAAGATAAAATTAGCACTAACCTTCGCCACAGGGCCACTAAATGAAAAAAAGTTGCTATTGAAAAAGTTTTTGTCAGTGATCACTTTCCTATAAGGATAGAGTATAATTTTCTTACATTCCATCAAGGATTTTACTTTTTCTGGTTGTAATATGTTAATATTAACATTTTTATTTGGGCTATTCAATTTTAGATTAATAGTAATAAAAAAAAAAATAATAACGTCTACTGTTTAGGACATTTAAAGGGGGAAAAAGGTGACCACTAGTTTAAGGGTGTATTTCGATTCAAACTGCCTATTTTCCGATTTATTTTTGAATTTTTTGAATTCATTATTGCTCTCAAATACACCAAACTTTCAAGATCTCTTATTTGGAAAGTGCACAAGGTGCCGTAAAGGTCAATTCTTTGATAAGTGCACAAAACATTGCAAAAAAAGCAATCAAAAACGGCATTTCGAACCAATTTTTCCCAAGCGGGAGATTTGAGAACGAAAAAAGGGGTCATACTGAGAAGATAATTGTTTATAACTCAAATTCTAATGAATTGAGCGTAAAAAAAACATCACTCGGCACCTCATACGTCCCTTCAAAAATCCTCTCAGCAAATTTCATGTTTCTACGTTTAAAAATGTGTCTGAAATTGTATCGGAAAATTTCGAGCTGTTGAAGATGGAAAAGCGTTTTTTCGAATACACCCTTAAAGAAAGTGGTCACTTACAGAGCTTTTAATTGTGGCTACTGGCCACTAGTGACATTTTCCAGTTTCGCTCTTTAGAATAAAACTATAATTTTAACGGGAAAATTATTTTAAAAAGAGGGGGGGGGGACTAAACGAATAACTTCCTGTTTGGCCTCGTAAAATTTAATGTAATTACAATGTCAGATCATAACAATGGCAGCTTCCCAAGTCAGGTATGGTATAACTTTTAATTGTTACCCATAATTCTGATACATTTATGGATGGTTATTTATTACCTTTTAGATATTTTAGTTCTGTCCTAAAATTTAATTAACGCTTTAAATTTCGTTAAATAAAAATAGTATAAAGGAAACAAAAATAATTTATTTTTGTTTTATAAGTAAATACATAAATGCCCTCATAAAATGTTTGTGCCTGTGTTTTAAATGTCTGGAAGTTTTATGCACGTGTGTCTAAAGTTTTTCGTCATTATGACTAAAAATAATATGTTCAGAAAGAAAGAGTAAGGAATTGTATCCTCTAAAAAAGGGACATTCAGGAATTAAATTCCATTGTATAATGACATTACTATTCTTACGAATTAGTCATGTATTAGAAAATTGCATATTCAAGGAAAATTAACAAGCCTGTGATTAATAGCTTTACATATGTGTATGCACAAAAAACAAAAGAAAGGAAAAACGGAAAGATGAGTTAATTCATCATTAAAATGCATTAGATGAATAATAATCAGTGGAACATTTGCAGTTTTTGTAAGATACTCAAAATTCAAGTAAGTTACATTTAGGTGGTACGACATCAGGGTAGAAAAAAGTATCTCGGGATCGACTAAGATTTATTTCGGGAGTATGGTGGAGCATTCGTTTATTTTATTCTATTTATTTATTCTTAGAGTAGTCAGCCGTAGAAAAAAAACTACTAATAATACAAAGTAGAATATGATATCTGCATTCTAAATAAATTATTTTTAATTTATGTAGCAAATCTGTCACAATTTTTCGTTAAGAGGGCATCCATTATTTATGTAATAACAAATTTCGTAATTAATTGAACTTTTTTTTTTTTTTTTTTTTTTTTTTTTTTTTTTTTTTTTTAACAGAGAACGATTGTCAGACATTCAAATGATGTCCACTTTCGTTTAGTAACGTCATAGTTTTCACACACACAAAGCTAATATGGGGTGACCTTGCCATTAATTGGTACCCTTCCAGTATAGTTGATCAAATTTTTGTGATACTACAGCTTTTCAGGCGGGTTCTATTTTCGACCGAAAACAACAACCAATTTTCAAATGCTAAAAAAATTCTCCAAGTTAAAGATAATGCACGAAAAAATGAGCCTTGTTATAGAAATACATCACTAAAATTATTCAAGGGTACTGACAAAATATTCAATTCAAAAAATAATGTTATAACCTAAGCCTAGTAGCATAAATGGTCTACAGGCCTGTCTGCCTCACTACAGGTCGCGAGTTCGACTCCCAATTAGGACAAAAAAAAAAAAAAAAAAAAAAATTAAACCTTTCACCTTTTCGGAGCCGATAAAAGAAAAATGTTCCGGCATGAAATTTTTCAGACACTCCCCCCCCCCCCTTTCTCCTTCCATTATACACTTCTGAAATTTTCCTTGAATTTTGGCATCAATTCAGAAAATATCCAAAATTGTTTTCAAAAATATAGAATTTACATTTTTTGCGGAAAATTTTCACGCTTGATCTAAACAGATTTTTAAGGTTGCCAGAAAAATTAAATAATACAGAATTCAATATTACAAGTTTCACCGGTGAATGATATCCTAAGAAGTTTTATACTGAACATCATAGTCAATATTTATATACTATGATATCAGACTGTCATTATACCTTATAACACCTCTTAACAAACATAGGCGCTCCGACAAAAAAGTATTATCCAGACAAAAGATCTGTAAAATAATAATAATAATAATAGCGCTTTTGAACTTCCTTCAGCATCATTACCTTTTTCTGTGATCAGATAAATTATTTCAACATTACGAGCATTTAAATATTTACATGCCACTCTCAATTTCGAAATTACACCTAATTCAATTAAAACGACAACAAAAGCAATTTAAAAACTCCCTGCATCTTACCCTTCCCCACCCCATGCGCCCCTTACGTAATAAACAACGGCCACTTATGCAAGCGTCAGCCCTTTCAAAATGCACTCACAAAATTAGGCCATTATTGGGGCTATCCTGAAAGGGAAACTGTCAAGCCAATGCAAAGCAGAGAGTAGCAGTATTTCCTCGACACGTCTTCACCTCTCATCATTTATTCAAGGCGACCCCCTTTAACCTTCCCGTTCCTCCCCCCCCCCCCCTTTAAATGGATTCTAAAGGCTGCACTTCCATTCACAGGAAGACAGCGTTTCTACATTCAGGGGTTGAAGTTTAGTCCCTTTAAATCGCCCTCTTCATTGTGTTGTATGTAGAATGCCATGGGTTCGCTTTGTGGGTTCCTACAATGGGAAGAAGCCCGTAGATTTTATGCGGGAGCTTCATTGATTAGGCTTCTTTGCAGCTGCGATCCGTATTGTTTCAACTCAGCAGCGAGGGGCAAAATTATTCATATGAATATACAAAAACCGGAAAACGAGAAATATGGGTATGAAGTCTCAAAATGCGCAGTCTGTCCCAGGCGGGGAGCATAAGTAAAATGCGAGAGACAGTTTCGAGATTGATTTTTTTTTTTTTTTAAATATTGAATTAATTTAATTTGAACGAAAAAAAAATCACGGAAAGAGGAGAGCGCTTGCATATATTAACTTATTTTTATAAATTAACTTGGATCTAACCAAGAAGAGGGGGGAAATTAATTTAATTGCTTTGGATTGTTATCCTTATAAACCAATATGTTAAAAAAAAAAACATCCGAGTGTTTCATTTTCGTATTTTGATAATATTTTGTGATTTGTTAAGGCCCCTGTCCTCACTCCAGGAAACGCTAACGAGCTAATGCTATTCCTATGGGGAAGCATTTTTCTAGTAATTATTTTGCATTTTGACATTTTTGAATAATTTTTTTTTTTTGCACTGGATAGCTGAGATGCATGCCGAAAGCGCACCTTTTTTACTTTTTCGATTTTGGTCATAGATATTTTTTATAAAGTTAGTTTCACTTTCAAAACCGGTTTCAAAACTGAAAGTGCTTTAAAAAAAAATATCTTCAACCGAAATCGAAAAAGTAAAAAAGGTGCGCTTTCGGCATGTATCTCAGCTATCCAATGCAAAAAAAAAAAAAATCCCTGTCGGCTGGGCCTATAGGCGGAGGTAGATTTCGAAGAGTGCTCATTTCAACAAAAAAATAAATAAATAAATAAATAAATAAATAAATAAAATAAAATAAAATAATATATATATATGTATATGATTAGAGATAAACCCAGTTTAATAACTTCATTTGGCCGTTTATGAAAAAGTTTTAATTTCATTTTTCTGCAAAAACTGGTTTTATCAGAATCGTCTTAAGAAAAATTCAGCTCAAATACCCATTTTGACAACATATTTTGAAATAGATTCTAAATTTATTAAAAAACCGACCAAAACTGTACATTATACAGTTCCTGAATAACAAAAAACTGTCAGTTGAAAGCATTTGAGAAAAAAATTGAATTTAAAAATGAGTCATAAAATAACCGATTTGTTGTTTGAATACATCCTTAAATCTTCAATCATGATTGCTTCGGAAAATTTTGTGCGAAATACTCACTTTGACAGCATTTTTAAAAATATATTCTATCTTTATCAAAAAACTGGCCAGTGCGTCACAGTATATAGTTCCTAAATAAGAGGATCTGTAAATTGGATGCATTTGAGAGCGAAAATGGATTTTAAAACGAGTCATAAAAAACGCAATTTGCTATGTGAAAACTTTAAATTTTCAAATCGCGAAGACTTCGGGAAATTCTGTTCAAGATACCCTTTTGGGTAGCGTTTTTCAAAATATATTCTGTCTTTATCAAAAAACCGATCAATGCATCACATTATATAGTTCCTAAATAAGAGGATCTGTAAATTGGATGCATTTGAGAGCAAAGACGGATTTAAAAACGAGTCAGAAAAAAACGCAATTTCTTATTTGAACACTTCCTTAAATTTTCAGTCAAGATGATTTCTGAAAATTCTGTTCAAAATACCCTTTTTGGTAGCCTTTTTTGAAATATATTCCGTCTTTATCAAAAAACTGACCAGTGCATCACGTTATATAGTTCCTAAATAAGAGGATCTGTAAACTGGATGCGTTTGAGAACAAAAATGGATTTAAAAACGAGTCAGAAAAAAACGCAATTTCTTATTTGAATACTTCCTTTAATTTTCAGTCCCGATGACTTTCGGAAATTCTGTTCAAAATACCCTTTTTGGTAGCCTTTTTTGAAATATATTCTGTCTTTATCAGAAAACTGACCAATGCGTCACTTTATACAGTTTCTAAATAAGAAGATCTACCATTTGGATGCGTTTAAAATCAAAAATGAATTTAAAAATGAGTCAGAATATAAGCCGTTTGGATTTGAGGTTTTTTTCTCCAACTCCTATTTTTGTTTAATTTTTTTTTGCTATACGAATTGGTCCTATGAAAAACTTGTCAATATAAAAGTTGTAGATATTTTTGAGAAGATGTAAAATAAATTTAATCAGATTTGATATCTTAAAAATTGACGAAGTTATGGATTTTTCTCTTTTTTCAGCGCCCTTTTTCTTTTCGTTTTTAATTTTTTTCATCGGTAAAAGTTGGTCCTATCAAAAACTTGTAAATACAAAAGTTTTAGATAATTTTAAGAACATTTATAAAAAATTTAGTTGGACTTGACATCTTGAAAATTGACGAAGTTATGAATTTTTTTCTCTCAAAATCCCTGTTTTTTTCGCCCCTTGAGCCCACTTCTAAATTTATCAAAAATCTGTCATGTATATACTTTTGGCCCATTTTTAAGAAGTATTATAAACTTTAAACTGATTCGATATCTACTTTAATTAAGAAGTTATGGCGTTTTTTCGGTTTTCACAAAAACGCCCCCTATTCCGACCCCTTGGTCCGATTTTGCCCATTAACGAACTCAGCCAAGATTTTATCCCCATTGATTTTATGTACAAGTTTGGTGGAGATTGGTGAAGAATTATAGAAGTTATCGTGTCAATAAAAAAGTGAGATATATATATGGTAATATATGAACTACTCTGGTTATATAATGTCCATTTATCCACATATTTCTTAGTAATTTGGTAATCTGCCTTCTATTTCTCTTCAAACTTCAACTGTTTTTAATAATATGAATGTAAAAATACTGGTTTCATTGGTTCTTTTATTGGTATTGTCTGAATAACTTTGGATGTATTTATAAAAGTATTTATATATATATAGATAGATAGATAGATAGATAGATAGATATATAAACTGGTGCGATTGCAATAGGTAGTATTTCTTACGAAATCTACCTAAAAAATTCAAAAATGTCAAAATGCTTCCCCATAGGAATAGCATTAGCTCGCGAGCGTTTCCTCGAGCGAGGACAGGGGCCTTAATACTTCGAAATCACTTTGATTTGGTTGGCACTTTTTTAAAGTAACAGACTGTCTCAAATGCTTAAAAGGAAGCAAATTTGCTGTAAAAGATTGTGCAAAACCATCATGCTAATCAAAAGCACTAACGTCCATTAAGGATTTTTTTTTTTTTTTTTTTTTTTTTTTGGTTATTCGATTTTTTGTAAAACTGTAATTTTGCACTTGTGTCTATTAACTGTTAACACTAATAAAAAATAAACAACAGAATGAAATAAATGAAAAATAGAATGGAAGTCAGATTATAAATAAAAACACTTTTTCTCACATTTCACTTTAAGTCAAATCACTTTATCATGCCACAAACAATTACTTACGTGGGATCAACAACAGATCACTTAAAAATCCAGGCAAATACGCGAAAAAAAAAAAAAAAAAAAAAAAAAAAAAAAACATAGGGAAAACATATCAGATTTCAGAAAAACATTTTATCGTAATTAAGAGTTTTAGAAAACAGCGTAACTGCTAAAATTCCTTTTGAAAAACATGCAAAAACTAAACATAAATAAGTGAATAATAAAACACTTTAGAAGAGGAACAACAGTTCTTTTCACATCGATTACAGAAAGGAAAGTGAATGTTCCGGATATTATGGTAACAATGGACAAACAGACTTCTTGCATCATCTACTCACCATTTTTTTTCGAAAACAATGAATATCTCTATTTAAATCGAAGCACTAATTCTCCGAGAAACTATATAATTTCAAAATAAATAAATAACAAATGCAACAGCAACTTGAAGGCAGAAATATGAGTTTCTGTTACCGGAATCGGTTACATCGCATTAGCAAAGGGTAAATGACTTCAAAATCAGAAACATATCAGTAGTATCTCATAGAGAGTAACAATAAATAATCAGTGTGTTTCAATAATTACAATTGTAAAAACAATACAAATAAATAAAAATAAAAATCGATCTCGATAAGATTGTAAAACTAGAAACATTTGTGATCATAAAACAAAACAGTAGAAACGGAATGAAAATCTTAAAATCTCTCAGAATATCTCAATAATTTTTATTTATATTAATAATTTAATGTGATTAAAAAATAAAACAATAACAATAAAATCTTAAGGGTATTCTTAAGGGTGTTCTTAAATCAAAAAGGGCAACTTTGTGACACATGCATTAATTTATTTTTGTTCGGAAATGCATGAAAATAGCAGGTGTTGTTATTCAGAAACTGGCTAATTGCACTCATTCTTTTGTTTTTTTTAAAACACAATAGATTTTTCATAACAAGCCTTCAAAGTTGACACTTTTGAGCATATTTCCCGACGAAAGCAGAAAAACCGGTCGAAAAAAAGGAGAAAAACGGGTGATTACGTCATCGAAATAGCTTATAACTCGATAAGTAATTTAACTATCATAAATTGGAAAAATAAGTTCAATTCGAAATCGCTTTCCTAATCAGGCATTAAAATTTGATAACTTTCTGTTAAAAAATGAATTTGTAAATGTGTCAAAATATTTTCCGCTTGTTGAGCGGATCAGTTAAGAACACCCTTAAATCAAAAAGGGCAACTTTGTAACATAAGTTTTATTTATTTATTTGCTCGAAAATGCATGAAACTAGCAGGTTTTATTGTTCAGAAACTATCGAATCGCACTCATTTTTCTGTTTTCAAGGAAACGCAAGAGATCTTTCAGAACAAGCCGTCAAAGTTAGCATTTTGAACTGCATTTCCTGACAACAGCAGAAAAACCAGCCTTACAATGAGAGAAAAAACCATGATCAGGCGATCAAAATCGTTCATAACTCGATAGGTAATATAATTATCCAAAAATGGAAAAATTTGATTCGAAATCGCTTCCATAGTCAGGTATTCCAATTTTATATCTTTCCATTAAAAAATGAAATTCTAAATGTGTCAAAATCTTTTGCGATTGTTGAGCAGAGCAGTTGAGAACAGTCTTAAGCAAGTCTTTGAAAATATCGCAAGCCCTCCTTTTCATATTAATTCCACATATATATACCTTAATAAGGTAAGTTCAAATTGAATATTTAGTATCCAATTAATCATTTCAATAGATAAATAAAATTAATGATTTACATTTAATTTTTATTGTTTATTGCAGATGCAGTTACTTTAAAAAATCAGAAAAGTTGAGCATTTTTAATTTATTTATTTATTTTATTATATGTAAAAAGAGATATAGCAATATAATAAGGGATATAATTATGTTAGCTTTAAGAGGGAGGGGGGGGGGGGAATTATGCTTTCCAAACAATAAAAAAATTTCTTTCCGTAAACTTTTTTTTTCTTTTTTTCTTTCTTTCTTTCTTTCTTTTTTTTTTTTTTTAATCGTAACAAACTTTTTGTGGTCTAGTGGCCCAGTAAAATCATTTGTTGAAAATATAACATAAATACGGGAATATTATACAACTCAAGATCACAGTACCGTTATAAGCGTAGGCGCAGTGATTTAAATGGATTACCATTATCTTTTTACAGTTTAAGGTAACAACAATACAGACCGACCCGAAAAAGATAGGAGATAAAGCGCCCATATCGGAAAAGAAAATCTGAAAAACACAGGTAAATATGGGTTGCGTTTCAGTGTGCAGCTAAAGGTGGAAATTGTAAGGTCAAAAGCTGTCATTTGAAATGCACGCTATAAATATAGTTATTAACGGGAAAAAAAGATAACGGAAATAGAACGATTTTTATCGACGCATTTGTGTAATGCTTAGGTTAAATTTAATATTTTTTTCCTTTATGATCTGCGAACTTGCTAGGGAGAGACCCAGCATCTACACCTTGAACAACCAAAAAAAAAAAAAAAATAATAATAATAATAATAATAATAAATAAATAAATTGAATGAACTATATCGCATGTGAAAATTTTCAAACCGTTCCCTAATTTCAATAGATTCGATTTCCTACCATTGTACTTGGAAATTACTATGCGAACTACACTATAAAAAATGTAAATTAAGATTAAAATGTTCCGATCAGTTTAGTAAATGCATCACATATTAATGGGAAAACTAAAGGGTCAAATCTAGTTTAGGTCAAAAATACATTCTACTAATGTAGTTGGAGCGCATTTTAAAGTGCATAGGCCTAATGTCATTCCACTGAAGTTGGAAAAAGTGTAGAAATCAGGCTAATACATGAAGCATATACACAAATTAATAATAATTAAAATAAATAAATAAATAAATAAATCGGTGCATGTTAGAGTTTTAAGTAATCACGCATGGGTTTAGTTTGGCGAGAACAATAAAAGCGGACAACATTCATTTTCCTGTAATTGAAAAAAATAAAATAATAATAATGTTTTTGTAATTGTTCTGCAGCCATTTTCTCTTGAAAAAGAATTCCTTTCAATTACGCAGGAACATTTCTCAATACTTTAATTTTCTTTTCAAAAAGAGTTCAATTGAAGAATGCTTCTAGCATAGCTGCCACCAATTCTTACGCTTTGTACCACAGAATATTTATAGAAAATTTTGCCTTAATCGGCAGATTACAATTTTTTAAAGGTAAAATTTACTATACAATTTTTAAGGTACAAAAAAGCAGAAGATGTTGGCAACTATGTTCTAGATTTTTCTCCTAAAAGTCATGCAATACAAGAAAGTGCTATATTTCAGCAGTCTAAGAAACTGTTTGTAAATAAGGTTTGGACAGTTTTTTCCTTTTTGATTAACATTAAACTAATCTGAATAGGTTTCAAAAAAGTTTAAGCTTCTTCAGTTTAACATAGTTACATAATTTTAAAATGTTAAAATAAATTAAAACTAATTTAGTGAAAATTTATAAATTTTCTAAATCCTTGATTAGAAATCATTTTTCAACATACTAACAGGAACGTGTTTTTTCTTTTCTTTTCTTTTCTTCAAAATTTTGCCTAAGAATATGGGGAGTCGAGTGAATAAATAGAAAAAATTTTGAAGAAAAATTGTACGTAGCCAAATTCTACATAATCGTGTTGGTGTCAAGCTCGTGCATGGTTAAATTACACACAAAAAAGTTTCCAAAATTATCAAATTGCATTATAAAATATTATTATTTCCTTCAGTACACATAACTTTGAAATTTTATAAAGGAAGTGATAAATAAATAAGTGACATTACTTAGAAAAAGTTATAACTAGTATTTATAATACTGTATTGCAGAGAACAATTTTTAGAGAAGTAATGTTATTCTTATAACTGAGCTATTTCAAAATATCTAGAATAATATTTGTCCTGCTAAGATCAAACGTATCCAATTCATATAATATTTTATAAATTTAAATAAAAAAAAATTGACCAAGGAAAAATATCAAAAATTTGCTAATTCAAATGAGACAATCAAACGAAAAAAGAAATGTTTTACACTAATTGAAATATGAAACATATTTCCTTGTTTATCAAAAGAGACTTAAAATTAATGGGACGAGAAAGCAATCACTAAAATAATAATAAAAAAAATCCCTAAAATACATGGTATTTAAAGTCTCCAATTTTTAAAGACACTGTGAGGAGGAAATTATGCTACTATTTTACGAGTATGCGATATATTTTTTATGTGTAAAATATCTACCATATCTTGTAACGCTTTTCAAATCACTAGACTCTGATGTGAAACAGTAGAAGATACAATCAGCTTTTTTTTTTCCTCTGTATATACTTTTCAAGCTGTAGAAAATCAAAGGAAATAACGAAAGGTTTCTTTTTCTGCTATGCTTTTAACTAAGAGATGCCAGATAAGAAGATATTAAATTTCCTCCCTTTTTTTCAGTTCTCACAATTCTTAGCAACCATAAGCCACACAATAGAAAGGAACGGGACTGGCCTTGTTTCGCCAATAAGACTTCTTTCTTTCTTTTTTTTTATCAATCACTGCATTATTTTCGGTTTCGACAGCTCCGAGTGCTTCCAACCTTCATTCGGCCATAGTTACCCAAAACGTCAGGTTTGGGTAGGTCCTAAAATAAATGACTCCCGCTTCCTAAACTCGTTAACGGCACAGAAAACATGAGCTGAAAATGCTGATTCCCCGGGGTAACTTATCACAACAGTCACTTAAAACTGCATAATACACTGTATCGCACGTTGCCAGGGGTCCTGGGAACAGATAAGCGGCGACTACTGGTGATTAGGGATCCGAAATGTGACACACCGATTATAAATGGGACCCCTGCTTGGTGTGTGGGCCCTCACCCCCAAGACCCTGATGAGGAGGTGTGGCCCGCAGTTTCAGCTGCATTCCAGATGCAGGCAGGCGACTAAACGCCGTGACCTCTTGGTTAATTAGCTGAAAAAAGAGCAAGTTAAAGAGATCACTGCTGCCAAATGTGGTCAGCAGCGTTTCTACCAGCTATAATGGCAAATGATGGCCCACCATAGATTTTGTGGGCGGTAGTGATAATTGACTATTCAGTAACTATCACGCAAGAAAAAACTTCACAGCAGGGAAGAGAAACGAATGATAGGGGAGAGTACTATAACAAGAAGATGGATTCAGGCATTCCGTTTGGACATGGATAACGAGGGTATTCAGCTTCATTATCTTATGATAATCCACTGATACATGGATGCATTTTCAAATATTCTAGCAAATAGATCACGAACTTCTGCATAGAATGAACTTCTGGGATGGTATATCCTCGGGGACTAGAGATCAGCAGATGGTTAACTAGTAAAGTATAAATATATACTACTATACTATATATACTACTATACATAGTACACTAGTAGAAAGAACAAAAACAGAATACAATCGAGTCTCTATATAACGAAATCCATTGTTCCAGTAAAAAATTCGTTATATAAAGAAATTCGGTGAATAGAGAAAGCCGTTAAAATTTCTGTTTAATGTGCAAATTTTGAACAAGTATTATTTTTCATACATTTAATTAAAAATTTGAAGTATTTAACTATAAATATTAACGTAATATCCTATTTATTAATTATTTGAACAGTTTCATAAAAGAGAAAAGACATTTATTTAAAAGCTTAATAAAAATCACTGAAGAAAAACATACGTTATTTTTTTTGCCATTGAAAACACAACATTTCAAATTTTCGGGGGCGATCTCATAACTCCGGGAGTGAATGTTCCCCCAAGCCACCCTCTGAAATCAACACGGACTGCAATTACAACATTGATCCAGGTTTTATATCTGTAACAACTAAATTGACACTGTTTCTCGAAGGATGTTAAAAGATGTGTGGGAAGGGGGCTGGTAGAATTCAAGGTAGGGAAGCAATACAAAAAACTCAGCCTTGAACGATAAATCAAAAATAAGTGATGGAAATTTGATTCCATGCGATTTTGAAGCTTTTTTAAAATTGAATAGATAAAAAATATTTTATGAAAAAATTCGTTATATGGAGATAGATATTTCGCTATATAGAGACTGTTTTTAATGTAATCATGAAAAAAGGGGACCGTTCCTGCTAAAAATTCGTTATATAGAGAAATTCGATGCATGGAGTTCCGTTATAGAGAGACTCGACTGTGATCTGCAAATACAATTGTGAAAAATCAAAACCTATTTAAGACATTTTTGGACTCTATGCACAATACTCTTTTGAAACCTCGAAGTTCAGCCCTTCTTGTCTATTATTAAAAAAGCTTGTAATAAAATTTGTACAAGTTAGAATTATTTTTTTATGGTGTTTGAATCTGACTTCAAATTTTAAAATACAATGTAGTAAAAACTTTACAGAAATCGAAAACAGCATGCATTTGCTGCACCCCGAATTCAAAAGACACATGCTAGTCACAAAAATTTCAAATAAATAGTGTACACTTTGCATGACATACGTTAAGAAAACATTGGACACACCGTCTCAAACATTTATTAACGCCTACAAAACACATTAATTATTATTTTTAAACAGAATACTCCCTTTCTTTCTTTCTTTTTTTTTCTATTTTCGTAACTTTAAATGCCCCTAGACGCGAGAGAAAATAGTAGACAAAAAAAAAAAAAAAAGAATGATACTAAAAATATACTTTTTTTGGAAGCCTCGTTGACCATAAAAAAGTAATAGATTGCAAGGAGGTACCCTGAACCAGGTGTTCAAAGAAAAGAGATCAAAGGATTGCATTCGAAAACCAATAACAAAGCACACGTGATTTCTGTAAATGATCCATCACGAGTAAAAGACGGAATCTCTTTCTAAAGAACCAAGGAAAGTTATGTACAATGCCTCGAACAACTTCGATGTACGACTTGTTAAACATCTTTTCATCATTAATTTAATCTGTTGATCCTGAACACATGTTAAGGTTAATTATTCTAATTATTCTAAAAAAGTAACCTTAAAAAAATTCAAAAAAAAAAAAAAAAAAAAATCTCGTTTTTATTTAACAGCTGCGTCTCATTTCGCAGTTTGAGAGGGAAAAAATAATGGATTGGGTATCCAAACATGAAATTGATTTAAATAAAAATGCACTTTTTTTAGTAACAGCCAGGGAATAAATAATGTTTGTATACTTTTTGCTATAATTAAGTTTACGTATTCTTATATTTATATAGTTATTGCGCATAAATATATTTTTTTTCAAAACAATTATGAAAATTGATTTAAAATAATTGAAGGTACTCAGCTACAAAAAAGGGGGTGAGAAAGAGGAAATAAACCATAAAATATTATATACATATTAACATACAAATAAATGAGATTTAGTTGTTTGGAAATGTTTGTAAACTGTATGGTGCGATAAAGTCAAGAGCCTGGTATTCATTAACCCCCCATACACACATACATCGTCTCCGCATCCCTTTTTTACTGTGAAAAAAGTGAAATTTCTGATGCTTTAGAAACAATATGAATGTATAAATATGTATTGCATTTATATAAATATATATACATATATATACATTGTTTTTAACCTTATCCCAGTCTAATAGTACAAAATATTAATTATAATAAGTTCAAGTTCAAAGTATAAAATTTCATCCTTACAAAATTGTACACAAAATTGGTAGAACATAGCCACGGCTCATACATTAATCAGACTTTCTTTGCATATTTTTTTTTTCAATAGAGAAAATTATTTAACAGGGAAGATATAAAATTTATTAATAAACGCACTTTTACGTGTAAAAGAGCTCAGTGATCGGGTCTCGAATAACTTCTAAAAAATCTAAATCAAATTCTAATTAATTGAGCGAAAAATGGGGTCACACGACCTCTTACACATCTCTTTAAAAATCACCTCAGCAACTTTCATGTTTTTACTTTTAAAAATGAGTCTGAAAATGTCTCAGAAAATTTCGCGTTGTTGAAGGCGGAAAATATTTTTTTCGAATACGCCAGCACATTGATTTGATTTGATTTCTCCAGGTTAGATAAGTTTCTTGAAGCAGTTAAAATTTTCTTTCGCACAAGGGAAATTCCCTTCTCCAAAACAAGTAAATAAAAGTGAATAAAATAGAATGTAATAAATAAAAATTGCAATTCCAGTGTCCATTTTAAAATCTATTTGGCGTTCCTCTAACATTTTTGAGGAGAAGTTCCATATGCCTTTTGGATAACTAGGCCTTGTAAGTGATGTTAGAAGCCCAGCAAATAAGTCTTTAGAGATAAGAAGGGTATGTATCCTATTTATATGCTTAACACCAGCGTCGTGCGAAAGGGGGGGGGGGAAATCGCCCCGGGGCGGAAATTTAGAGGGCTCTAAATTTATACTACCATGTCATTTTTGGCTTGTTACAAGAAAAAGTTGGGTTGTCCCGGGCGCAGTTTTCTCTTCGCACGCCCCTGCCTAAAACCTATCTTTATGCCAATGAATAAAACGAAAATGAAACTTACTTCAATAATAAAAAATTAACTTTTATTTAATACTTAAATAGCGAACATTTTTGTTAGAATGAAAAGGCATTAACCTATTTTTTTTACAAAATGGCTATAGGCAGAACTTATTCTCTCAATAATTTATACGCAGATCCATTTCTTATTTAAGTTACGGAAAATTCTGTAATTTGCAAGAATAATAAATACCCGAGTAAAATAAATAAAAAAAAAATAAAAAGCCAGTCATTTAAGTTAGCTTAACCTCTTCGCTACTGGCGATTATTACAGTATTTTTAATTATTTCTTCTCTCGTTTGACTTCAGAGCGAGATTTTTGTTTTATTTTCATTAGCTCGAATCTTAGAATTCGAAACATATTATTCTTATATCGAAATTTCATTTATATTTGAGTATCATTAATAAAATGGGACAAAACTGATGTATCCATTTGGGTACTCAGGGACTGAGGTTAAACATAAGTGCCGTTAGAATTTAAATTGCTATACTTTTTTGCAACAATAGCTTGTATCAAAAGCAGAAAGGTAAATTTTGCCAAACCAATCATCATCTTTTATTGTCAATATACAGAAAGCAATAATAAAAATATTTAACATTATCATTTTATTTATAATGCGTGAAAATTTTTATACATAATATTACAGGATTATATGAGGTTATTCCAGCTTTATCATTATTTTTGTGCTTTAAAAAAAACATATATATTTTTTAAAAAATCATAATTGTCGGGAATTCAGATATTTCATTGGGGTGTAGTGGTGGTGGTGGTGTATTTTTGTCGGCCGATTATCTACGCTATGGGATATAGGCCCTATGGGGTGGGTTGCCCTCCGTGGGGGTCTTTCTAAGGGAACCTAACCCGTATTTACGCAAGGTTCGAAGAAAACCACGGAAAACTTCGAACGGTTAGGCCGACGGTCGCGATTGGGTTCGAACCCAGCACCTACCGTCTACCAGTTTGGAGGTCAGAACCTCGCGGCCACTGGTGGGGCGATATTTCATTGAGACACTCATCATATTTTATTGTTAACGACCCGAAAATAATTTTAAATTAGTGTTTATTTTTATTTTCATCGTTTGTATAAGACGAATAATATTTTATATTTAACTCATATCACTACAGAATGGAGGATTATAGGTGGTTATTCCAGTGGTGTTTTATTTTTGTGCTTTCAGTGCAGTCTGGACACCACATATCTTATTAAAGAGATTTAATTTAACTTACTTAACATCTTTGATTGTCAAGGGCCAGAAAACAATAATTTTTAAAAGGGATAGCGGATTTTTGTTGATAAGACGAGAAATATTTCGAATTTAATTCATACCATAGCATAAAAGAGGATCACAGGTGGTTATTCCATCCTTATCATTTGCAGGCGATCAAACAATAGGAAGGAGAAGAAAAAAAGTGAAATCTAATGATCAGTTTAGTTCATTGTTCTACGGAAAGCCACTTTCTGAAAAAGGAAAAACAAAACAAGGATAGAGCATGAATAATAAACATTCGATTCGAATATAAATGGCACTTATGACAGCTGGAAACATGTATTAACCTCTTCCGTCTGTCATTGGATAAGGAGGTAGAAAAGGATTTCTTCCATGTTAGAAGTTAATAGGACTGCTCGTTATGCTAAAATCTAGCCCTACCTTTTCGGAGCAATTAAAGTGGAATTTTTCTGAGGGGAAAGCCATAAAAAAAGACGCGTCGAGTGCCCGGTGAAAACAAAGAAAACAGATCTTATATTATTGAAAACGTAGCCAAATATCCATTTAATAAATACAAGCATAATGAGATTACGGGCAGATGAAACAAAGGTTTTCGCGATATCACTGGATTCGCAAAATGTAGTATAAATGAATTAAATTGAATATTTTCTACGTGAAGCATGTATAAATTACTCAGAACGGAAAATAAAACAGAACGAGACAAAAAAGAAAATTGTGAGATACACATAAACACCATATAGTTTCACCCCTTCGCGACGGGAGCCTTTTACGAAAATTTTAATGTTTTGTCACCAGTTTTTAAAAACAGAAATTTGTGCCTTATTAAATCGAGAAAATGCTCCCAATAAAGAAGGTAAATTTTACACTATAATTTTACTGGTGAGGATAAACAAGGATGCTTAGGTCTTTTTGCGATACGTATACGTGTCGCTCGTCCCCCCCCCCCCAAAAAAAACAGTGTTCGAAAATTCATTAAAAAATATTGATTGTAATTATAGTCATGAATATACGTACATAACAATTTCGGATATTCATAATGTCTAATTATGTACGTTTAATAATGTAATAAGTATTAAAATCTGTAATTTGAATTATTTTATAATTTATTTAAAAATCAGGAGGAGAAAGATCATTAGTTTTGATCGGAAATTAAAATTTAATGATATTAAAATACTCTATTTGCAATGGCTTTGCTATGATGGGGGTTTAAACGTTCGAGACACTATTAATTTTGTAAAGTTCTGTTTGCGATATCGAATCGGAGAATTTTCTTCTATTAATCAAGGTGAAAAAATTACCATTTTACTAGAATCCAAAGCATTTGGACCCCCCTCCCCTTTCCTCCTTGGCTACGCCACTGTCTGCTTGGCGATATTAAACAACATAATCCGCTTCATTCGGTTTTAAAAATATTTGAATGGTTAAAAAAAAAAAAAAAAAAAAAAAACTACGAATATTTTAAAAAGCATGCTGCTGAGAAAAACTCCTGACATTCGAACTTTTAAATTTTAAAATAAATTCCTAATACTAGAAAAACTTTACGTCAAAACCACGGGAAAATATTCGTGTTAACTATATGCAAGAACTTAGCTTTATTCAGCTCATATTCGTAACAGGATTAGGGCAGATGCTGAAATCTATGAATGAATGGTATTGCATGTTTACTAATGCAACAACTCATCGAAAGGGCAGAAAGAGAAATTGTGGCAATAATTTTGATATAAAGTAAGCAGACATCTTTTAAATCCTTCTTTTATCTGGGCTTAAAATAATTTCTTTATCTTTATTATTATTATTATTATTACTATTATTATTATTATTATTATTATTATGTTTAGTTGGTGAGAAAAAAAAGCCTGAATATTTCACAATAGATTTTTTTTATTATTTATTTATTTATTTGTAAATATAAGAGAAACATTGGGAAAACAATTATTTAAAAAAATATATACAATATATGAACGATTTAAGAAATATCCAGGAATATTTCACTTTTATTGGTGTCTTATTAAAAAAGTCTGCATTATATTCGGATAGAAGCAAATTAAAACTAGTCAACCACGCTGCTTAGAATAACAGGTGAAATATCAAATTTCCCAAATTTTAAGCAAATTCATAAAGCTGCAAATGCAATATGGTAAAAGCATAGGACAAAATTCGTATTTAATAAATTCAAACGAACTTAGCTTTATTTTGAACCTGCACCATCATTAATAGAATTAGGGCAAAACGAAAACTGTATCACCACAAATGAACGATGCTGTGAAAGCGAAGGAAGACAAAGCCGACTGCTGTGGATGACATCGGATTTTACCGATAGATGGCGAAACGTCTTTGGTTTACGGTAAATAAGACCCAATCGATTCCGCTATAAGTTTTATGATGAATGAAATAATTTTAATACGCTAAGAATGATTGATTTTGAAGTTCAGAGTTAGCTACATAACGAAATATTTAATCAAAAATTACCTAGATGTATTGATAAATAAATATATTTTTAAACATATATTTTCCGTCTTATTTAGGCAATACGATGAAAATAACTTAACCAAAAGAGGAATTTAAATAATGTGAACTTGTTGAATATAAATTTAAAAAAAGTAAAAAAGAGAAAGAAAAAGATTTTTTGGATTATAAAAATGAAGGAAAAATAATTTATTCTTTTTAAAATGCTTATTTTTAATTTATTTATCTCTATTGCAAAATAGAACGAAAAAATGAATGTATTTTCATACAAGCTTTGAATAACAACACCCTATACTCAGAGTGTACGCAACTCATACCTATAAAAAGTGTATAAAACTAATGTATATTAAACTTACTTGTTTTTAACAATGTTAAATAAACAATATCTATTTATATAGATATGAGTTCAGTTTTCAAAATCATATAGCCAAAAAGCAATTAAAATTTTTATAAAAAAATTGTTTTGTTTATTTTTATAAGATTACTTTTTCTTTTTTAATTTTACATTTAAGATGATTCGATTTCTTCCAATTTCAAAATATTTTCGCATAGCTTTTTTTTTTTTTTTTTTTTTTTTGAAAAATAAAATAAAATAGTGCTTTCGGAAAAAGCTATCTCACTTTTTCCCCGCATAGTAAACAAAATTACAAAAGCTTTCCTAAAAGCTCCACTTAGGAATGCGAAATATCTATTATCATTTCCTCTCTTCTTTATGAAATGCTTTTTAGCTATGCCTTCCTACTGTTGCTTGTTATTATTCTCTTTTGCAATTGGAATTCCATCTTTTTTTGTGTATGATCTTCAAGAGTCTCATTTTTTCCCGCTACACTTCACCAGGCATAACAGTTGTTAAGTGCTTAGCTCAGTCTTTTGTGCATTTCTGTTCCTACAATTGCCGGAGACTGTGTGTTTTATAGAAGGTAGATTTTTTTCTTTCTTTTTTTCCTTCGAAATTTTTTATTTTGGATCTTAATGATCTGGCTGGTGAAACCTTCTGTCAATGTGTATGTGTCAGTGCATGTTCTTCAGTTAAAACGTTAAGTCGTGCAAGATATGTCGGTAAAAGTGCCTGAAATATTTTAAAGAACAGTCGTTTTGAATGAAGTCGAACAAGACAAATCCCTTTTTTTCGTTCTTTGAATCATAAAAAGTTTCAAAAATCCTCGATTTTGACATGTTTTGAATTTTTTATTGGAATATGTATGTAATATAAAAGATAAATAAATAAAAATACGTAAAATAATAACAAATTAATTTAAGAAGTAAAAATTAAGGCTGTTGATTTTATTTATTTTCTCCGAATAATAAGTTTTTTTTCTATGCATAAAGTGAAATTTGTAGAGATACTCTATTTAATCACAAATGTTTAAAAACAAAAAAGAAAATTTCCCATTTTTCTGTAAATTCTATTCACATAGAATCAATCGAATTATAATCGATTCCCTTCTTATACTCACCCGAAGACCCCTAGAAAAGAAACAAAACAAAATATCATCAACATAGTAATTACCATTAGAAGAATTTGCATTCTATCTTAAAAAAAAAAAAAAAAAAAAAAAAAAAAAAATGGTGAAATCTATGTGTAGCAAGCTGTACGCATTCTAGCCAACCACTGCATTGAAAACGTAAATAATAGACAATGCAAAAACATGAATTCAAAAATCATGGACACTAGAGTAGAAATGCGACGCCGAAAGCATATATTCCTATGATTATTGTTAAAATGTTTAAATATGTGCCTAAATAAGTTAGAACTTGTTGTATTTCTTAAATTTTTTTTTTCGTTTAAAAGATATAAATAATAATGTTTTAAAAGTTATTTTGTATTCTATGAATTGTTTAATGCAATAAGTAACAAAATATTAAGCCGATTTATTTTCTTCGATACCAAAACAAACCCCTATTATATTTATTTATGTAAATTCGCTGGATTATTAATATAAATTTATCGCTTACTGTAATTTTTTGTGGCAAGCAATTTTGAGTAAGCAAAGGAGGGGATGGGGGAGGGTGTCTATCATCTGCTTATTTTTCTTTACAAGGGAGAGGGAGAGATGCAAAATGACTAAAAATATGCTTACATAATACTTAGACGGTCTTAAGCTCAGTTATTCCAATATAATATTAATCGAAACTGAAAACTAAAATTTGTAAAGTCTTTTTTTTTTTTCTTAGTAATAAAATACGTCCAATTCATTAAATCTTATGTAATTTTCTATCATTCTGGAGAAAAATAAAAAAGGGAGGAATAATGCTGTTTGGTAACAGAAAGAGAAAAATATTAGAATTATGCGCAACTTTGTTTTATGGTGCAACAATGGCTTAATTTCTCAAAAATAAAAAGTCAACCAGCTTTCCCTTTTTCTTTAGTAACTAATGTTCTGCAGTTTCTTTTTCAGTCATTTAATACCCAAACTTTTTATTTCTCGGTTGGAATTCCAAGCTCAGAAAATAAAAAATCATTAAACATTTTGCAGTTTCATTGGGGAAACCAAAAAAAAAAAAACTGGTGACAAGTGACAGCTGACTCTGCTTCATCTGTCATACAGTTATAAGAGGTCAGAAAACTTAGTCCAATACTGTGACGTAATGAGGAATGATCGCGCCTCAATGACTAATGCCCAAATAAATTGGATCAAGAAAAAGCTAACTTTCAAACCTCGCTCATAATTTATAAGAACATTCTTACAATTCGGAGCCTTTAGATTTGTTTAACGCGTTGACTACAACTTTTCAGCTATTTAGGTAATTAATTGTAGATAAATCCATATGATGCATACATGTAATCATGAAATGTACAATGTTGTAAAAGAAATTGGAAATGTTAAACATTTGAGAAGATTTTAGTACATGCAAGCGTATAAAATAAAGATGAACAGTTTAAAAATATTCGACAAATAACATTTCATGAGTTAAAATTTTGAAAGACTTGTTGTTATTTAAAAGAATGAATATTCATGTTATTCATAATACTACACATTAATAATGATAAATGACATTTTGATTAAATGGTTTTATTCTATGATTTTTAAATGTTTATGAGAAATGCAATAAGATTTGTATATTAATAGCTTTTAAAATTAGTTAAATAACACAACATGTAATTCAGCAATAAATGTTCTCTTTAATTACATAGCTTTAGATCAGGGTTGCAAAAAACCCGGGTTTTTTTTATAAAAAACCCAACCCAGGTGGGTTTTTTCGGGTTTTATTGGGTTTTTTCGGGCTTTATTGGGTTTTTAAGGGTTTTATTGGATTTTTTTTTCTGTAATAGGTGGGGGCAGGAGAAGTCCATTATTTCTAGAAAGTATGTATTAAATTTAAAAATCTTCTTATATTTTTATTAGTTAACTTAATATACAAGTAATTTTCATTGAAATAACCCAAATAAATCAGTGTAAAAGGCTGTAAAAAAGTTTTTCCTTCTTCCATCATGCATTATTATATAATAACCACATATTTAAAAGTTACTTTAATAAATTAAACTTTTAATCTGCATTCCCCACTAAGAACACATTTTTTTTCAACAAATCTTTAATCTTTTTATTATTTATCAAGCAAAGAATGCTTGATAATATTTTCAAGATGCCTATAGTTCACTGTATGGAGCAGTTTATTCTTTGAACACAATACAGAACTGTTACTTAAATTATTTTACAAAAATATTATATACTGAATACAAAATTATACATAACTTACTGTAATTAAATTATTTAATTTGAATATTTTAAAATGAAGTTATAATACTTATATCCAGCATTTTTTTTTTTTTTTTTTTTTTTTTTTTTTTTTTTTTTTTTTTATCAACAAACATGGATGGTACAATACATAATAGAAAATGATATTTAAGGGGGGTAGAAGGAATTTAAAACCTGATTTAAAGAATAAAAAAGTTTAAACAAACAAAGAAACAAAAAAGTTTATTTGGATTTTTTGAAAAAGTCCTTCATCCCCCCCCCCACTTTTTTTTACCAACCCTGGCCTAAAATGAATAAGTCAAATTTGTATCCAGTTGGGAACCTACAGTACATTATGAAATTTTACATTGTTTAATCTTAATATCAAAGATCTTGTCATTTTTGATCTATGCAAAAATGTTATGATTAGCTATGTATATTGATTTTTTTTTAAATATTATTAAACTTTTAGAAGAATTAAGCACCTTATTTTGACAATTTTGGTTTTGTCATATTTGACAGTACACCTACAATCTGTTTTATAGGATAGGGTACATCTCTTTAACACAAAGGTTAAAAAATTAATATAAAAGCTAATGAATATTAAATAATAATATCATAGATTGTAAAAAACCCAATAAAACCCACCTTGATGTGGGTTTTATTGGGTTTTTCAGAGTGGGTTTTACCCAATAAAACCCACCCGGGATTTTTTTTTGGGGGGTAGGTGGGTTTTTTTGCAACCCTGCTTTAGATGGGGAGTGGGGTTAAAGGTTTAAATAACGGTAATAATAACATATATAATATACAACATACATTATATAATAACGTATACATAACGGTTAAACGAGATACAGCAACTGGTATGGCCCTTTTAAAATTTAACTGACATATACTTGTAATTTTGACTACAAATCACTAGCAGTTCCATCTGTGTTATTCCAAAATTATTATTTCTTAAATTTTAACTCAATTAGGTATCTTTACAACTAATTTATAAACACTTAAAATTGTAGTTTATGTTTAAGAAACTCCACTGTATAAAAATCAATTTTGGCTGGGAAAATAATAATAATAATAATAATAATAATAATAAAAATAAATAAATAAATAAAAGCTACCAGTGGTTTTTTTTTTTTTTTTTTTTTTTTTCAATATTAGATGGCTTTTTTGCAATCCTGCAATAAACGGATCTCTGGCACGTCACTAGGAATTATTATATTTACTTCAATTAAAAATCATTATTTCTATAACTTCTAATTGCAATTAATAATGTATTCATGATTTTAATGATTTTTAAAACTTTCTCCGCAAGTGTGATAACTGTAAAATTTTTCTATTGAAGGTTGATACAATGATAACATAATAATTAACTTAAAATTTCCAAGAAATTCTCATATTTAATGTTGTTATTACTTATAACCCATCAATCTATTTTGAGAATCCCATTATAGGAACTCCGTTTAGAAGTTTCAATAATTTTTTCATGGCGGCTTCAATATGGATGTCCGTCCAATTAAGTGAAGTGTTTATCTAACAAGAGTTCCCGAGAAGTGACTAATTCAGCCTTTTTTTCCACCAGCATAGGATATTTTATATAAACAAGAGTTAATTGGAGAAATCTAGCCCCAATGAATGTTTATTAATTTTAATAGACAGCTTTACACACGTGCAAGATATCAATTCCACTAGAGTTTTCGGCAAACTATAAAAAATACAAAAAAATGTACTTGTGCTATAATGTGAAAGCATGAACATGAAATTAGCAATTAAATTTTAAGTTTATATTATTCTATTTGTTGAATTCATTTTTTAATTTATCTAATGCAATCATATCTGTTTCAACTCATTGCTTAACAAGCTCTGGTATTTGATTATTCCAGCTGTCTAGTTTCATCTGTGGGACTGTGCATATAATCACTTCAGTGTAGCATGTGCTATCACTTCAGAAGGGGGAGGGGGGGGGGGTCTAGCTCTTGACATTAGTAGACAACGTTAGCAGCATGTTTATCCAACAAAACTTTACTTTTTCCTCAGATCACAAAAATCTGTATGTTTTTAATAAAATAAAGGCTGCTATTTAAACCATTAAATGTCTATAATATCATTTTATTCCAAAATATGGAATACCTCAACGTTTGATATTCCAGTTTTTCTGTTATATGCGCATATAATTTGCTTTGGAAAACCTATTAGCAAAATAATGTTTGAAATGATAATTTTTCGAACCCGGTTTCTAAAATAAAAGCAAAATAAATAAATAATAAATAAATAAATAAATAAATAAATAAATAAAAATCATTTAAAAATATTAAAATGCAACCGCGATATCGTTATAAATTTCTTCAATGAACTTAGCATTAGCGAGACGTTCTTTTCACATGACTGAAGCAGTCTCGAATCTGGTTAGGGTAAAACAATCCATATTTTTGATTAAAATAAAAAGGATCGAGATTTTGCTTTAACGTAAAAAATATATTGATCAGTTGTTTAGAATCCCCCTGTATATTTATTAGTTACAAACATCCACATTGATAACTGAAGAATATTGAAGCAGATCTTTTGGTAGTGAGTCTCATCAGATTATCCGCGAGTGTTTGCATTATTACTAAACTCTAAAAATAAAATGAATCGAGCACCATATGCATCACATTTCAACAAAGTGTTAATGAAAACCACATAATGGTTGCATTTATTTCGCAAATTCATCATTCGTTTACTTTATGATTTCAGGGAAGTGTTAAGTACGATGATGAATAGTCGAGTTGAAACATAGCGAATTCTGACAATTGAATAAATGCTTGACAATTCCAGATTTCTTTTTTTCTTGCAGCGGAAATCCGTGAAGGATTTTTTTTTTTTTTCGTTCTTCATTTCGTACCATTCAATCCGTTCTTCATTTTATAATGAACGAAATTACACAAATAAATTCTAACTCGCAAATGATTCTAATTTGTTTCTAAAATCTCGATTTCTTTCTTTCTTTTCTTTCTTTCTTTTTTTTTTTTTTTTTTATATATATTTCGCATCCGGCACTGGATCATCATATAGCTAAAAAAACTAATTCGTTTGTAGGTTATAACATTTTTTTAAGGGTGTATTTCGATTCAAACTGCCTGTTTTCCAATTTATTTTTGAATTCACTTTTGCTCTCAAACACATGAAACTCGCAGATTCTCTTATTTAGAAAGTGCACAAGGTGCCGTAAAGGTCAATTCTTTGATAAATGTACAAAATATTGCAAAAAAAAAAAAAAAAAAAAAAAAAAAAAAAAAAAGCAATCAAAAACGGCAATTTGAACCGATTTTTCCGAAGTGGGAGATAAGGAAACGTAAAAAAAGGGTCATACTGAGAAGTTAATTGCTTACAAATCAAATTCTAATGAATTGAGCGTAAAAAGACTTTACTCGGCACCTCATACGTCCCTTCAAGAATCCCCTCAGCAAGTTTCATGATTCTACTTTTAAAAATGTGTCTGAAATTGTATCGGAAAATTTCGAGCTGCTGAAGGTGGAAAAGCGTTTTTTCGAATACACCCTTAAGTATATTTCTTTTAAATACAATGCAATTCGACTTGATATATAATTACACAGACACCATACTTATTGAATGTGATTTCAAATATATACACATGAGATTATTATTTATTTTATCATTGCAACTTGTTTTTATTTAATTATACTTGTCTAATATTCAATTATAGTTTTCATTAAGAATGCTTCCAATTCTTTTGATAAGTTTTATATAGTTTTAAAGAAAATTGAGTTTTCCTTAGCCTTAATTTAATATCTATGCAATTTAATTTAATGTAGTTATACTCATAACAAGTATAATATACCTGCAATTATTTCCACTCAGTTCGAGAAGTTTAAAAGCAATTTGAGAATTCTGAATTTTTAAATTAATCTATTCAAATTTATTTTAATTTAAATATTTTCATAATAACATTCGATAATAGGTACCACTAAACGATACCTCCAATTTTTTCGATAAATTTCGTGTGATTTAATATAAATATATATTGATTTAATCAAAGTAATATTTAATGGTAATTATACTCGTTTTATATTTAGTCATATATAGTTATCATTAAAAATATTTCAATTCTAACGACAGATTTCGTATGCTCTAAAAACAAATTGAGTTTTCTTTTTATGTAATTATATTCTTTTAGTATTCAGTTGTACGTAATGTTTTAGAATATTTCAAATTCTTTCGACAATTTTTGTAATTTAAAGTGAAATTGAGCCTTCTTTATTTTAATTTATCTAAGCAATTTATTTTCAATTATACTCGTTTAACATCCAGTTATATAGTTATCTTTAAAAAAGTTAAATTTTTACCACATACTTCGTGTAGTTTAAAGGCAAATTGAGTAGTCTTTATTTAAACTAGTATGTTATTTCTTTTAATGCAATTATATTCGTATAATATATAGTTAAGGTTATCATTAGGGCTTCAATTGAATTTCATTCAAACTCTTTCTACAGATTATCTATTATAGATAAGTATATACATTCGACTCTCGTTAATTCGAAATCGGAAAATTCGAATCTTCGCTTAATCCGAACTAAACATGAAGTGCCGAAATTTTCAATGGTAGAATAACGTTAAAAATTTTCATTAATTCTAATTCATTTTCTCTTAACTTCGTTTAATTCGAACTAACTAGAATTCCGATTTTTCATTTTTCTTTTCTTTCTCACGGATTTCAGATCATTTGAATAACTTTCTTTCTTTGATTTTTGTAAAAATTGTTCCGAACGATTATACGTATAATCCAATGCATTTGATATCCATTTTCTTAGTGTCCCGGCTGTCCATCAGAGACTCTTTAAATTTTTCTTCCATTGTGCTTGTTTCTAATATTTTAATTAGTTTATGTATTTATATATTCTAATTTAATATTAAGTCATACTCTAATGATAACAGACGAAAAAATTAAAAAACACTATAACATTAAATCCTTTGTAATAATAGCACCATATTAAGCATGTTTTCATTTCATATTTTCCATAATTCGAACATTTCTTGTGGTCCCGACATGTTCGAATTAACGAGAACCGACTGTAGTATAATTGATTTTTTTTTTTTTTTTTTTTTTTTTTTTCAAATTTTGGATTGTACAAACTTCTTATCTTGAATAATTATACAATTTTAAGGGGTCCGGTACACATTTTCAAGTGTTGTTTTTTTATTGGGTTAAAATTTTGAAATATTTTTTATTGGTTAAGTACATCACGGGATAAAAACTCTCAGAATTTTTAAATAAAAGTCTAAATTTTATGAAAAATGTGGTGTAAATTAAAATCTTTATAACTAGAAATATCATTTGCAGAATTTCACTTTTTATCATTGAAATAAAAGAAAATATATATATCTCTTAATTTAGCATTTTTATAAATGTTAATTTAAATAAAAATTAAAAATTATTTAAATTAAAAAAAAAATAAAATAAATGATGGTACTTCAAATTATATTTTTAAAAGGTTTTTTTTTTTTTTTTTTTTTTTCATTTTTACTGAATTAAAATCAAAGTAAATTATTTTAGTAAAACGTGTTCAAAGTTCTTGATTTATAACATTTTAAGTATGGGGAATGATGAAAACAATTATCATGAAGCAAAACACATTTTCCACATTTTTTTTAAGAAGTCGTTTTCGTGACAATCATTGCTTTAAAACTAGATTTTGAAATCCAATCAAATCGGGAAAAAAAAATTTCTTGTTCCAGTTAAGATAGAAACATGATCATGATGTAAACGCTATTTTAAGCGATTTTAAGCGATTTTAAGCGATTTTTTTTTTTTTTTAAAGGCATTTTTTTTTTTTTTTTTTTTTTAAGGCATTTTTTTTTTGTTGTTTTTTTTTGAAGATTTTTGTGCTCCAGATCCCCTTAACTTAATATAAGTTTATCATTTCCCTTAAGGGTGTATTCGAAAAAACGCTTTTCCACCTTCAACAGCTCGAAATTTTCCGATACAATTTCAGACATATTTTTAAAAGTATAAACATGAAACTTGCTGAGGGGATTTTTGAAGTGACGTACAAGGTGCCGTGTGATGTCTTTTTACGCTCTATGTATTAGAATTTGATTTATAAACAATTATCCTCTCAGTATGACCCTTTTTTTCGTTCCCATATCTCCCGCTTCTGAAAAATCCGTTCAACTTGGCAACTTTGGCAGCCTTTTTTTCAATATTTTCTACATTTACCAAAGAATTGACCATTACGGCACCTTGAGTACTTTCTGAATAATACAATTTGCCAGTTTCATGCATTTGAGGGCAAAAATAAATCGGAAAATAAGCAGTTTGAATCGAAATACACTCTTAAAAACTATTTTGAAAATGCTGTTAAAAATTCATATTCAAATACTGCTGATAGAAAATTAAAACTTATTCACCAAAAGACGGAGTCTTGCAGATTATTTTCAGGTGTGGAGCTAAGAGATTCATGTTAAAGCATATATTTAAAAAAAAAAAAAAAAAAAAAAAAAAAAGGTTACGTTAGTGTGCATAATTAAGTAACTGATTCACGTATTTAGCACCAAACCACCCCATCATAATATGGTCTCAAAGCTCATTGAGGATCAAATTTAAATGACGCTACTCGTTTTTCACGTATCGAATTACTAAGTTATAATGACAGAGGAGCTCGTCATTGTAACTGAATGTAAAGAGAAAAGACAATGATCGAATGTTTATTAACTTTCATGTGATTGAGTACGCATCAAATGATATACACGATGTGATGATTGCTTTAGAACTTATCTTTTGTCTTTCAGTGTAATCTAAATGCGAGTATTTATGGATTTGTTATACATTAAGGGTGTATTTCCGTTCAAACTGCTTATTTTCTGTTTTTTTTTTAAATTCATTTTTGCTCCCAAATGCATTATTCGAAAAAACGCTTTTTTACCTTCAGCAGCTCGAAATTTTCCGATACAATTTCAGACACATTTTTAAAAGTAGAATCATGAAACTTGCTGAGGGGATTCTTGAAGAGGCGTATGAGGTGCCGAGTAAAGTCTTTTTACGCTCAATTCATTAGAATTTGATTTATAAGCAGTTAACTTCTCTGGAAGACCTTTTTTTTCGTTTCCTTATCTCCCACTTCGGAAAAATCGGTTCAAATTGCCGTTTTTGATTGCTTTTTTTGCTATATTTTGTACACTTATCAAAGAATTGACCTTTACGGCACCTTGTGCACTTTCTAAATAAGAGAATCTGCGAGTTTCATGTGTTTGAGAGCAAAAGTGAATTCAAAAATAAATCGGAAAACAAGCAGTTTGAATCGAAATACACCCTTAAAGTGGCAAATTGTTTTATTTAGAAAGTACACAAGGTGCCTTGATTGTCAATTCTTTGATAAATGTAGAAAATATTGCAAAAAAAAGCAATCGAAAACGGCATTTTTAACTGATTTTTCCGAAGTGGGAGATCTGGGAACGAAAAAAAGGGGTCATACTGAGAAGGTAATTGTTTATAAATCAAATTCTAATGAATTGGGCGTAAAAGGACATCACACGGCACCTTCTACCTCTCTTCAAAAATCCCCTCAACAAATTTCATGTTTCTACTTTTAAAAATGTGTCTGAAATTGTATCGGAAAATTTCGAGCTGTTGAAGGTTAGAGTTTTTTCGAATACACCCTTAAGCGGAAAAAAATCTAAGCAGATTGTACTTTACTATAATCAAGGCCTGATTAAGAGTCTGAGTCCCAGCACATTTTCAAGGTGTTGTTCATCGTTAATTGTATTTGTCATTTCTATCATTAGACATTATGACAGGGTTGCCACAATTGACGAAAGTCTTATTATTATTTCGGGGAAAATCATTGCAGAAACTTGGGATTTTAAGATGCTGTTTCAGAACTGTTTAATTTATTTAGGGTTTGTCCATGGACGGTTCAAGTCAATGGTCTAGGAAATTTTCGAGGTAGTAATAGGTCCTGATTTTTAACAACTATTTTATTGGATTTTAGCATAATTTCTCAGTTATCTTTATATCCTATACTCTAACTCGAAAATTCGATTTGATCAACGCTCCCTAATACGCTGTGAATTGAAATCCGAAATGAAAGAAAATCAATTGATATTTTAATGCAATTGTGAAAAAATGGTCTCTTTAATAACTTAAAGTTATTTTTTGCTGAAAAATGAATAAATATATGCATGTCTTATTTTATTTCTTGTCATTCAAAGAAGCGCACAGATAATAAAGGTGGTATCGATATGTGACCCCCCCCCCCCAAAAAAAAAAAAAAAAAAAAAAAGTGTTAATCATACGATTGAAGATAATAAAGGATCTTCTAACGTCAGTTAAATTATTATTTGAAAAAAAAAAACTAATTGTCACAGAAATCTTAATTGATAAAAGAAACATTTCACAATAAATGTTAAAGATTTGGAATCTTACAGATGTATTTCACAAAATGATGATTGTGTCACTCACCAGCTTTATCACCTGAGATTTTCAAACATATAATTTTTGCACCTGAAGAAATATTCTGGACTTTTTCTGAAAAATTGAGGTAACCTGAACCTGAACCACATCGAAACCGATCCAAATCCGAAGCATGGACTTGATGTGCAACATATTTAATAAGATTGGGTTGGGGTAATATCGGGAATCCAGTTACTTGATTTGATGATGCATGCCGAAATTTTGTTTTGTTCGGAACTTTAGTACTATCACCAGAGGCTTTTGAATGTGTGAATTTTAATTGTAGCAGCCTGTACAATTTTTTAGTATAAAAATACCCTTACGAGTTAATCGCACTTCACAGTATTTGTGTGATATTTTAATTTCTGTCACATCATTTAAAGATTAACTAGTAAAAAGAATAATAATAGCGGGTAAATTTAGTATTTAACATGTGCTTAACTGATCATCATTCTCAAATTACAATGTTGAATTCAATAATGAACAAAAATGTGAGATAGTTTAAAACAGTGTTGAATCCAGGGGGTGGCCCGGGGGGATATCCCCCCGGAGCAATGAAATCCCCCCCCCCGGAAAATTTTAAATTTTGTGTTTGCAATGGTCAAAAAGTGCAATCCCCCCCCCCCCCCCCCGGAGAAAAGTGTCTTAATTCATCACTGGCTTAAAATACAACTATTTTTCAACTATTATTTACTTTCCGAAATTTCCGTGTTTTTACTATAGGGGAAAAAAAAATCTTTCTTTCTCCTCTCTTTTTACTTTCACACGAAAGCAAAAATGTATGGCTTCAGTTCATTAGTCTGTCTGTGGGGATTTTGACCCATTTATAGTTCTAGAACAATATTTTAATGTACATATCTGAAAATAATGGTACCACTCTTATCTATTAACATTGACCCCAAATCATCGTATAAAAATATCTAACTGGTACGAATCGATTCATAATGAAGTCTAATAATTAATGTTATGCTTAAATTTTGCTGAAGTCTTCTATAAATTAAAAAAATTGTACTAAATTATTTTTCTTTCGATATCTCTCTTATTATTTTTTCCCCTTTTGATGTTGTTTTTCAAGTATTAGTAATGAGCATTAAAAGCAAAAGAAATTGGGAAAAATTAATAATAGTTACATCAATCAAATTAGTTAAAGTAGTTTATATATAATAATAATAATAATATTAAACTGGTCTAAGAAATGTGATGAAATTTTTGAATTAAACCATTAAAATCTTGCGACCAGATTGGTAGATTTTATACCTAATAAAAATAATAAAAGAACAGAAAAATGAAGAACTCTTCTTTTCCCGTACGTTCGTGTGAAATTATGTTCTTTGTCAAAATAAATATATATATATATACGTATATATTTAACGATATCGTATTACAAATGTTATTAAAAAATGAAGTTAATTGTAAACTGACATTTATTACATATGTTTGATAATATCTATAAAACTACATGCTTTGTTTTTTTTTGTACGAATTCTTTTTTCGACCATTTGTTACAGCACGGATCAATAAAGTCTCATATAAATCACATGATGACAAGGAAGTAAATGTATAATTGAACAAATATTTCAATTTTATATTATGTTCCAAGTTTCCGCAGTAGAGCGAAACATTGAAAAACTAAAACTGTTCGTTTTTTTTTTATTTCATGCGAAAAATCATTACCGTTTTTGAATTAACTTTGATAATAATAGCTTTCAATGAAGTAGTGTATGGAAAAATTCTCAGGATGGCTTCGATTTCAATTGTAATTAATAAATAATAATAACGATAGGCAATCATTACCAAGCGTTTTTAAATTACATATAATATAAAACATATCTTTAAAATATTAAAAAATATATATATAATTTATAATATATATATATATATGTAAATATATACAATATATATATATAAAATGTTCCATAAAATATTTTTTGTTTTTGAAAAAGTTGCCGTCAGAGCACACGAAACGTGTAAAATTAAAAGGTATTTTTCTGCTATTTTATTTTATTTAATGGATCACTTATAGCATATATAAATAATTTGTTTTTAAATTGTATGTGACTTATTTTGCCATGTAGAGTCACGCCTATCCTCATGTATGAAATGGAACCTAAACTTCAAAGGTTTTAGCAACAAAACTACAACTTCATTGCATATTTAACCTCTTCAGTTTCGAAGCTAAAATAACAAGGTGGAACCCGTCGAATTTCGACGAAAGTAAATGTTTAAGAAGGAACAGTTTCATTGATCTATAATAAACTTACAAAATCAGCTACAGTAAAAAATGCATCTTACAACGGTCAGTCTAACTCTTAAACAAATATTATTTAGAACTAAATTTAAGGAGGGAAAATATGTTTTCTATAAAACTGAGTTGTCCATCTTTTTAAAATTAAACTTTAATTACATATGTAAAAATATAATAATAAGGCAAAATATAATAAAGATTAGATATTAAGATGAAGTTATCGATTGAGGCTCTTATGTTTGGTATAAATGCGTATGCCAAAAATAAATAAATATATAAAAAATAAATAAATAAATTGACACGATTTTATAATTTCATGTGAAATTTAAACCCGTCATAATTTTAATCTTCTCAAAATTTCCATGCGCACATTTCAATTTTTATCAATTTTAAGAGAAAATGGCGTATTTATGTTGCCACAATTACGATAATCGTACTAAAAACTATAAAAAAAATTAATATGCCAAGAATAAATTAAGATATAGCTTTCAAACAAATTGCATTTAAAAGTACATATTTTTCTCTATACATGGTGTAAAAATTTTAAATGTGCGATGTTTAAAAGTATAAAATTAGCAGTACCGAAAATTACAAAACCGAATTGCATGTGAAAGTGTTGCCATTCGCAAAATGACGTATGCGTTACACACAGATACGTTTGGCCTTTATAATATCGATAATACAGATAATATAAATAATATTCATTGGCTTTTCCCAAACAAAATAACAATGTAGATGACCAAAAAAAAAAAAAAAAAAAAAAATTGAAATTAATTTTTTAGGTGCTCAGTAAATTAGGTTAAAAAATATAGATCTAAAATTACAAACATCCTTAAAACATCAATTTAATAACCATTGACCTAAATTAGCGCAATTACAAATTTCACAGTTTTAAACAAGTAAATAATCCACAAATCCGAAATTATATACATATATATAAATTGAAAAAGATTTAAGGGTGTTCTTAAATCAAAAAGGGAAACTTTGTGACATTATGCTTTAATTTATTTTTGTTCGGAAATGCATGAAAATAACAGGTGTTGTTATTCAGAAACTGTCTAATTGCACTCAATCTTCTGTTTTTTTTTTTTTTTTTTTTTTTTTTTTTTTTTTTTTTTTTAACACAATAGATTTTTCATAACAAGCCTTCAAAGTTGATGTTTTCGGGCACATTTCCCGACGAAAGCAGAAAATCCGGTCGAAAAACAGGGGAAAAACGGGTGATCACGTGATAGAAATAGCTTAGAATTGGAGAAGTAATTTAACTATCATAAAATGGAAAATTTAGTTCTATTCGAAATCGCTTCCAAAGTCAGGCATTCCAATTTTATATCTTTCCGTTAAAAAAATGAATTTGTAAATGTGTCAAAACGTTTTGCGCTTGTTGTGCGGAGCAGTTGAGAACATCCTTAAGTTAATAGTACTTATGAAAATTCATCCCTTTCTTAGTCACACTGTCATTTTTAAGCATTTTACAAACTCAGATGAAAGTATTATTTATATTATGAGGGATTCAGCTTAGATGCAGGCATTTATTCGTTTGCTTTTAATGAAAAAAAAAAAAAAAAAACATTCAGCATTAAGCACGGATGTAGTGGAGGATGTACGCGGGTATACGCCGTATACCCTCTGGATTTTTTTTAAAAAACACCGTATACACTCTGTTTTTCAAGAAAATTATTTTATATATACTTCAGGGTATACCTTCTGCCCTTGAGCGTATACTCTCTGTTTAAAGCGTATACTCTGTTGTTTTTACGACTACACTGTAAAAAAAAATCTGTAAAGGTACTAAACTTTTTCTTGGAAACTGGGATTCCAAGAACTTTTCCTGTAACGGTAACAGCAAAAATTCAAGTTTCAGAATCGATTACATGAATTTTTCCTGTTATCATTACATGAAAAGTTCTTGGAATCCCAGTTTCCTAGAAAATGTTTTGTACCTTCACAGATTTTTTTTTACAGTGTACACCACTGGCATTAAGTAGTGATATAAAAATGTAATCAGATATTTTAGTTTTTACAAGTAAAAGGACAGAGGTCTCGAATGGTGACCCAGGGTCCGAAGAGGTTAAAAGTTTCACACATTAAAAACGAACAGTACACTGTAAAAAAAAAAAAATCTGTAAAGGTACTATACTTTATCTTTATCTAGGAAACTGGGATTCCAAGAACTTTTCCTGTAACGGTAGCAACAAAAACTCCAAGTTTTGGAATCGGTTACATGGATTTTTCCTGTTAGCGTTACATGAAAAGTTCTTGGAATCCCAGTTTCCTAGAAAATGTTTAGTACCTTTACAGATTTTTTTTTACAGTGTATGTGAAAAAAAAATCCGATTTTTTGAAAGAACTCTAAATACAATTTGTTTACGTCACTATTTTTTAATACTTTCCAACGTAAATTGAAAAGTGTTAAATTACAACGTTTTGTGTCGCCGTCTGTTTACCTGTCCTTGCTTTAATTAACGTAAATGCTACATAGTTTGCCGTGTAATTGATATATTTAAATGTTCTTAAGGTTTAATATGGCATGTTCGCTATTAAAAAAGCTTTTTTTTTTTTCATTTATAGTTTGTATAGACGATTACTCATTAGAATTTTGTTACATTAATGCCTATAGGCAAAAATCGCTTGCAACGCGTTTTAATTATGTTGTATTCTTTAACACACATTGAAATCTATATACATCACTAAGATGAAACACAAGATGGTTTCTGTTGAATATGGCATACATAGAATATTTACCATTCATTTACACGCAAAATAATTCAGTTACAATACTGCTTTTTGTGATAATTGCTGGATGTACGGTCGTGGAAAATAAAATAATAAATATCCCCTACTAATTCCTCAACAAATTATCTTAAAAGAAAGTTACTAGTATCGAACAATTGGAAATAAAGTGTACTTTAGAATTATGTATACTATAAAATTTTTTTAGGGAGTCATCTACATATTAAAACGAACCCAAACTTCTTTTTCTAATGGCAATAGCTAATTTTAACAAGATATCCAAATTTTCGGTTCAAAGTATGCTTAGACAACAAATTTCAAGTTATCTGAGTGATAAGTTTTTAAATTATAATCACTCCAAATTTAGTGCTTCTAATGTTAAATTACACTTTCATAATTTTATTAATATCTACTGAAATTATGCTCCAAATGTGCTAACTTTTTATGTAGCAATAGTACTAAAATATCTAAACATAAATACTCCATAGATAATATAAATGCAATTGTTATAATTTTATGATATGAAGATGCAATTAATATTTGGAAAAATTATAAATAGCAACCTAGATTTTTTCTTTTCTTTTCTTTCTTTTTAATCTTTTTTTATTGATTTAGATTTGTTAAGTCCTGCTTTACGGAAATCAAAAATTCCAAAATTTTCTTTCAAGTAGTTAAATTATGCTTTAAAGAGGCAAAATGATGGTTTAAGGAGCCGCCTACGATAGAAATTAGTAGATATTTTGAAACCTCTTAGTGCTATCCGGCAATCTAGCAGTCTTCAATGATGCTTTGATCAAGAAGAGGGCTCTGGTCAACAAAGCCCCGAACTTCAATTTGCAATAATCCCTAAAATATGCTCGTTTTAAAATAATTAATTTCTCGGAAACGTATCGTACGATTTGTTTGAAAAAATGTTGTTAGGCGAATTGAAGAGTGTAAAAATTATTTATGCTGTCAGAATTTAGGAATGCTATTGGATAAAACAAAGTTAGGGTTCATTTTAATAAAATGTAGGGGGGAGCTCATATTTTCTTTTCCTACAACACAGAAAGATAAATTGGTGCATATTCACACTGTAGGTACTATGTCTCTTAGCTCCAAACTGATGTAATAACTTTATTTAATGCTGATAGCATAATGCAAAACTCGAGTATATAACTGGTGCAATATTAAACATCATGTTGGCTTCATATGTGCAAAAAGGATGAGAGAGTGTTAAAACACTTGTTTTAGTTACAATTTAGAATTTCTGAAAAGTGTGAAAGGACCTCAAAACTAAATTAGATTTTTTGGAACAGAAACTCATTTAGTGACCTTAGAATCTATTCCAGAGGGAAAAATAAAACTTAATTCTACAGATGTAAAGTTATGAAAATCTGTATAATATTTATCTGTACACTGTACAAAGAAAGGTTTAAATCGACTTACTAGTTTTTGTAAAGCTACAGAAATATGTAGCTTTACAAAAGAATCGAATAAAATTAAAGTAATTTATTAAATTTTTATCTGTAAACCGGATTGTAGTTACATAAAAAATCCTTAGTAATCTTAACAGATCTTTTGATTTACAATGCAATCGTTTATCGGTTACTTTAATTTCTGTTGCCGTTTCATAAAAAATTCTAGGAATTCCAGTTTCCTAGAAAAACTTTAGTAATTTTACCCTTTTTTTTAACAGTGTAAGATTGAGAAATGCATCAAATGTTCTATTATAGAGGGAATTCTACAATTCTTTAAAAGCCTCTATTATATAAAATATATTTTTACGTCTGTATACATTACATTTTATTACACAAAGCTTTGTGTATGTAACAAATATTACTTGTGCTCAAATTCGATGCAATCAAAAGTAGAGCGTTTTGTACTCTGTCAATCATAATAAATTTGATTTGAAAGTCAAGGGATTTAGAAGCTGAGAAAACGAGGAAATGCCTGTAGGATACCTAAAAGGATGATGAAAATGAAATGATGATGAAAGGAATGATGATGATGATGGAACGATACAATTAGCAAATAAAAATCATTAGAAACCAATAGCAATCGTAGAAAAAACTAGTAGAAAATATTCTTAATTCGCCATGTTAAATTTATCAATTCATAAACTTTTTATCTCTGAAACACTTTAGAAAATAATGAGAAAGAATAAAAAAAAAAAATTAAAATACCTTGTAAGGTTAAAATTAAAAATATGAAACATGACATATGAAAGCATACATAAAACAAATTTGAAATAATGCTAGAAGGAAGACTCGGTTTTCAGTATTCGCTGAGCATTATGCATATTCTACAGAAACATCCTTTATTAATCATGTATATTTTATTTATTATATTCCTTGTTTACTGTAATGTTCGCGTTAAGTGAAAATGAAGTTAGGAATTTTATCCATGTACCTTGTTATTTGAAGTTAAAACGTTTCTTGATCCCAATGAAGTTAATGCTACCAAGCTGTTTTCCAAAGTATGAAACAAAAATATAGTCAAAAGTTCGCATGCGAAGAAAAAATTCCAGAGAAAGATATTGGCAATACATATTTAGCGAAAGAGATTGCCATGAGTAAATATGCTTGTCATTTTCATTCAATAAATTTAGAGAAGAGCATTTTGTCCTTCTCTAAGCTACTATAACAGGAAGGGGAAACAATGCCTGTGGAAAGATTAACCACGATACCAATGAAGCTAAATGTTACCAAAATAATTAAATATATGAAACGAAATGAAATAAATTTACTCAAAACTACACATGCGAAGAAAAAAATTCCAGAAAAAGACATTGCCAATACATATTTAGCGAAAAAGATCGCCATGAGTAAATATGCTTGTCATTTTCATTCATAAATTTAGAGAAGAACATTTTGTCCTTCTCTAAGCTACTATAACAGGAAGGGGAAACAATGCCTGTGGAAAGATTAACCACGATACCAATGAAGCTAAATGTTACCAAAATAATTAAATATATGAAACGAAATGAAATAAATTTACTCAAAACTACACATGCGAAGAAAAAAATTCCAGAAAAAGACATTGCCAATACATATTTAGCGAAAAAGATCGCCATGAGTAAATATGCTTGTCATTTTCATTCATAAATTTAGAGAAGAACATTTTGTCCTTTTCTAAGTTACTGTAACAGGAAGGGGGAAAATGCTTGTGGAAAGATTAACCATGATACCAATGAAACTAAATGTTACCAAAATAATTAAATATATGAAACGAAATGAAATAAATTTACTCAAAACTACACATGCGAAGAAAAAAATTCCAGAAAAAGACATTGCCAATACATATTTAGCGAAAGAGATTGCCATGAGTAAATATGCTTGTCATTTTCATTCAATAAATTTAGAGAAGAATTTTGTCCTTTTCTAAGTTTCTATAACAGGAAGGGGGAAAATGCTTGTGGAAAGATTAACCATGATACCAATGAAGCTAAATGTTACCAAAATAATTAAATATATGAAACGAAATGAAATAAATTTACTCAAAACTACACATGCGAAGAAAAAAATTCCAGAAAAAGACATTGCCAATACATATTTAGCGAAAGAGATTGCCATGAGTAAATATGCTTGTCATTTTCATTCAATAAATTTAGAGAAGAATTTTGTCCTTTTCTAAGTTACTATAACAGGAAGGGGGAAAATGCTTGTGGAAAGATTAACCATGATACCAATGAAGCTAAATGTTACCAAAATAATTAAATATATGAATCGAAATGAAATAAATTTACTCAAAACTACACATGCGAAGAAAAAAATTCCAGAAAAAGACATTGCCAATACATATTTAGCGAAAGAGATTGCCATGAGTAAATATGCTTGTCATTTTCATTCAATAAATTTAGAGAAGAATTTTGTCCTTTTCTAAGTTACTATAACAGGAAGGGGGAAAATGCTTGTGGAAAGATTAACCATGATACCAATGAAGCTAAATGTTACCAAAATAATTAAATATATGAAACGAAATGAAATAAATTTATTCAAAACTACACATGCGAAGAAAAAAATTCCAGAAAAAGACATTGCCAATACATATTTAGCGAAAGAGATTGCCATGAGTAAATATGCTTGTCATTTTCATTCAATAAATTTAGAGAAGAACATTTTGTCCTTTTCTAAGTTACTATAACAGGAAGGGAAAAAATGCTAGTGGAAAGATTAACCATGATACCAATGAAGCTAAATGTTACCAAAATAATTAAATATATGAAACGAAATGAAATAAATTTACTCAAAACTACACATGCGAAGAAAAAAATTCCAGAAAAAGACATTGCCAATACACATTTAATGAAAGAGATTTTCATGTGTAAATACGTTGTCATTCTGATTCAATAAATTTAGAGACCATTTTGTGCTATAAATTACTGTAACACAAGGGGGGGAGGCTGCTTGTGGAAAGATTAACCATGATACCAATGAAGCATGAAGTTCAATGTTGCCAAAATAATTCAAAATATGGAACAAAATGAAATAAATTTATTGAAAAGTGCACATGTGACAAAAATTTCTCAAAGAAAGACATTGTCAATGCATATTTAGCAAAAGAGATCCTATAAGTAAATATATTTGTCATTATGATTCAATAAATAAAGAAGTAAATTTCGATTTACTTTAAGTCACTATAACACAAAAGCAAAAAATGATTGCGGAAGGATTAACCATATAATATTTGTTTACAAAGACGGCAGTGCCATATGATACAATTTGGCAGTTATCTATATATAATACGAAATTCATCATGACGCGTGAAATAAGTGAAACTGTAAAACCTTTTAAAAATAAAAATAACATAACCTTTAAAGAAACAACTAAATTTTAGCGATAAGAAAGCGGAAGAGCAAACACAAGATTTTAACATTTATTTCTCCTATCTAAGGGATAGTATATCTTTAAAATCTCTCAGTTTCCATTTAACAAAAATACTTTATAACTTTTTTTTATTAAAATCTGTTACTTTTAATGAAAGGTTTATACGCACAGTTATTAACACACATCAGGATAATTTTAAATTTAATTTTCAATATATTTATGAATATTAATATTTTTTTTCAAATCTTCGGAATGTTAATGGGAATGCGTCAATAAATTGATAAATAAACTTTTTATGAAATGATTATCTTTGGTGTATCGTGTGTTTTATTAAATATTTTCAACATATTAATTTGCTATACACTTAAATCCAATGCCATAAAAAAAACACTTTTGAAAAGTTCATTAACATTGGACAATAAAATAAACAACAACATTAGTAAATCATGCCTACGTATTAAGCTTTGACGATCGAATAGAATACCTAAATAATGATCAAAGAACTCAAATAGAAAGAAGAGCCCTATTATTAAGGTTAACTTAAAACTGTAAAAATTGCAACCTCACCAAAATAAACAATCACACAAAAGTCTAACGATAATCCAAGAGATCGTGAGAAGCAATAACAATTACAGACTGCATTCTGGAACATCTTATAAAAATATTATCAATGATTACAAAATCGTGTTCATCGCTCTCTAAAGCTGACGCGACCAAAACAAGCAAAAAAAAAAAAAAAAAAAGATGTGCACTCACCTTTTCAAGTGTATGGACGGAGGAACAGGAGAAAGAAAAACTGCAGATAAATGGTCACCCACGAAAAAAATAATCACCCTATAAATCCGCAATGAAAACGCGCAAGAGCAAGTCATAAAAATTAAATTATTCACAAATCGTGAGGCGCTCGTAAAGAGAGAAAAAAAAAAAAAAAGCACAAACATATACACAAACACGGAGTAAAAATCCGCAAACGAAATTCCAAGGCACCAAGTTCACGCAACCAAGCGCTCCGAAAGCTGAGCAACAACTGAACACATTCTGAATCTGAACCGGCTTCTTTCAGAACCGGCTGAAAGATAGGGGGAGTTAAATTCATTCCCCACCACGCACATTCGGATTCATCTCTCCTCCCCCCCCTCTCTCCTCCGAAACCATCAAAGAAGTTCCTCTCACTCTTCTCTCTCTTCTTCTTCTTTCTCTTTATTTCTTTCTACTTTTGATCTCCCCCCCCCTCCTCCAGCCACCCGAGTACTTGTTTCTGAATGGTGGAAAAAGGCTTCTATCATGTGACGTGTTCGAACAATGGGACGGGCCCAATGATAAAAGGCCGTAGCGATCAACTAGCTGAAATGATAATAATAAGTAAATAAATAAATGTATAAAATAAAATTTTTACGCCAGGGTGAGAAATGAAATAAACAACTACAAGTGCTCTGCAAGAAATATTTTTACGTCTGTTGTCAGTCAGGTCTTGCTTGCTCAAAGACTTTTTCTGGAAGGTAATTATTGAAGAATTGGGAATAAAAGAAACTGCCAACCCCCTCCATTTTTTAAAAGAACCTTTTATATTTTCGTCTGCTACTACAGGTCTAACAGCTAATGGATTTTATTTATTATTATTTTTTTTTCCTTCAGCAATGATTTTTCTCCGACTTTTTATGCGATTTAGCGAAAGCCACATTTTGAATAGCTTTAAACTTTAACAAAATATTCAAAATATTCTTACAAGACTAACTGTATAGTTTCCTTAGTGTTCAATTTTTTATTATATTTTTTCAGTACATACAATCAGGTGTGGAAGGCAATGTAAAATACCCTCATCTTTAATTTAAAGCTGGGTGTAATATTAATGGTGCGTATCAAAATGCACATGCATAAAGTTTCATTTTTTCCCTCCTTATGGCAATAGAGCTTAAAGTAAAACAATTTCTGAGTGATGATCTTTATCATGTGCCATCATTTATTTATTTACTTATTTATTGTTTTCTTTTCCTTATTATTATTTATATTTTATTTGAACTTTTGTATAATTATTTACTTATTTTGAAATTCTCCCGTCATTTTTTAAGGTGCAAGACTAGAATATTAAAAATGCATTGTATTCTTAATACTCTTGTTCTTATTCTTAATTCAGAGCCTTCAGAATTAGCCCCATCAAAAATTTTCAGAGCCCCTCACCCAGATTTCGCTGATTGCTTTCCCCTTCCACCACCCAGGCTTCGTTGTGTATCATTTCAATAGAAAAAAAATGTATGTCCAGGAACAACACATCTCGACCATTTTTAATAAAATGTAAAAAAAAAAAAAAAAAAAAAAAAAAAAAAAAAAAAAAAAATCGGACCGAGCTTGTCTGACATTCCGGACTAGAATAGGAAAATATAGACCTCTAAATTATGTTAGCCCCCTCCAAAGCTTAATCCTGGGCGCGCCACTGTAATCCAAGCTAGAGGTCTGCACGGGCCGAAATTTCCAGGCCCGGGCCCGGCCTGAACGAAAGAAATATTGGCCCGGACCGGCTCGAAAGTTAAAATTTCGGCCCGAACGAAAAAAATAATGGCCCGACCCGGCCCGGCCCGAAAGTTAAAATTTCGGCCCGAGCTCGGCCCGGTCCGGAAAAAAGTTTACAATTCGGCCCGAAACGGCCCGGCTCGAGTGAATTTCTACAGAACATTGATCTTTAATCTTATGGAAGAGTTCTGACAAAAAAAAAATATATATATATATATTAGTCTTTTTCCATGTTTATAATCTCCATTTATGCAGAAGTGCCGTAGGCTGCGATATTTATGCTTTTAAATGAATCTTTGTTTGTTGCATGTAAATGTTTCAGTTATCACTAGTATTATTAATCCATATTCCCTGTAATGGAGACAAAAAATCGAAAAAGCGGTATATGGTAAAATTTCCAAAGACGAAATCGCTTTGGAACGAAAAAAATGCATTCCCTTACAGATGTAAATGTTTAATATGCTTTTTTCTCCCGTATTGTTGTATTCATTTTGCATGGATGAACATTTTAAATGAAACTTTCAGTTTTCAGTTTAAAAAAAAATTCCGTCATATATATATATATATATATATATATTTTTTTTTTTTGTGTGTGTGTGTGTATGTGTGTATTTAATTCTATTTTAAAACGCCAAGTAATCTACGATTCTTTAAAAGGAATAAATTCTAATGTTTAATTGTAGAATAATGACGGCTTAAAAGTATATGCATTTTGCAGAAATTTTTGGACAAAGCCAAATATTACTGATTTATAAAAAGTCGAGAAAAGGATTTTCATATAGGAAGATTCAATAGGAGCTGATTATTTTGGTCCATGAAAACTAGGAAGAATGGAATCAGTCTCGGCTTCTTTCGAAAGAAAAAAAGTTAGGCCCGGCCCGATACTCCAGCAAAAAAATTAAGGCCCGAGCCCAGCCCGGCCCGAAAAGATTAGTGACTAGGCCTGGCCCGGCCCGGCCCGAGTCTTCAGAAGTAAGGCCCAAGCCCGGCCCGGCTCGAATGCCATTATTGGAAATCGGCCCGAGCCCGGCCCGTGCAGACCTATAATCCAAGCAATCCTTATTCACAGTAACCTAATTTTGCGTCTCTTTCTCTCTCATTTTTCTCTGCTATTCTTCTCTAATATATACGCATACGGTTAAGCATACGTATATAGTACCTGCATTAGCAGTTAAATTGAAGGATAATTTTTTTCATCGGCTTCATCATTCGGCCTAGCCCTTGTTTCATCGCAAGTAGTCCAATTTGACATTTTTGATTAATGACCGTTTACAAATCGAATACAAAGAAACATTCCACCGAGTTTAAGCTAAATGATGAAATAGCTGGCAGCAGGAGTGAAAATCTTTCATAGTTTTGCTTATTATCTTGTTTTTCCCTTACCAATTATGTTCGAAAATGACGGGTTCGGTGTCACCTGTTGCAAAGGAAGGTCATATCAAACGCAGTGACAGCAAGCGGGCTCTACAAAAAAGAAAAAGCAGACGCTGCAGTCCTGCGGCACGTTTTTCATTTAGCGCACCCGCGAAACTGGTACGAAGATGAGTGGCAGATATTAGAAAAGCTCTCAGCGGGCGGGGAGCATTAATTTTGAACAACTGCTTTAGTAGTGACTCAAATCACGTTGGCTGCATAATGTTGTACAATCATGCATTAATCGCAGGTAATGATTTTTCTGGGAAGTTTGCGGATTAGATTGGAATGCCTTGAAGAAGAATTTCTTGCGGAAAATGAACATCGTATTTTTTTTGTTAAAGGGTAAGGAAATAAAAGCAAAGACAAATATTTATAAAACTTGTAAGGAATGCGCGAAACTTCATGCGTTGAATGTTCAATGAGTTGGCTTTATTTTAAGGCTACATATAGCAGAAATATTATTACAAGATGCATGAATTAATCCCCCGTCCCCACCAACTAAAGACTCTGGTCTCTTGCCAGTTATGTATTTGAGAGATAATCAACTTCATTACTGAATGATGATGCTCTTGCTTGTTAGACTGGTATCTTGGGACGAAGTTCCTGACCAGATCGTGCGATCTCTGAACCAATCTGCCGAGAAAAACGTCCTAGGGAATGAAAAACACAGCTTTTCGACCAATAGAGTTGACCGAAGGTCACTCTTAGTCGCAGATGGGCGAGAATCATATCTGACACCATCAAACGTTACAATAGATCTTTTATTATGTAGCTAACGAGCGCTGCGTTTTTCATCCACCCACCTTCACAAGCGTCACAAGCGTAAAACTAGTGCTGTTCGTCTAGACCAGGGCTGTCCAACGTGGTGCCCGCGGGCGCCATGGCGCCCTTTGAGAGTTTTCTTGGCGCCCTTCTGACAGTTTCCTATCATTAGACTTTTTAGAAGTAAAATTCCATTATAAAGAATACTTTCTTTGAAATCATTAATATTTGCATCATTTATTTTCCATTCTCGTAAAAATGCTTTAAAAACCAGAAACATGCATTGAACAATTAAACATGCATATTTTCACGATTTATAATTATTTATAAATTGTAATTATATTGATTAAATTTGGCAATAATTTGAAATAGTTCTTTTTTAATGCTTAATAAATAACAGAAAAATAAAAGTTTTTCATGTTCCTCGTCTCTTTGAAGACACATGAGCATGAAAGTTCTTTTCTGTTCTCTCTTCTGTTGTCATACCAGCCCAGAAGCTGTTTTATACGAGGGGCTTGTATTTTCCTTCCCGAGTTTGATATATTTTTTTCATTTACTTAGAAAAATCATAAAACAGTGCAAAATGTTTCCATCTATGAAAGCACTTTTAGACTATCACACTACAACCAATCACATGTATTGGTCACTATTCTGCTTGTCGTTGTTTTTGTACTTTTTATAAAACGACGTTTACGCCTTCAAAATTAGTAACAGCATATTTTTATATCTTAAAAGAAACCTACAATATCTCTGATATACATGTTTTTGTTGTTATTATAGGTGCAATTACAGTTTTTAGCACCTTATCCTAAAAACATTCTTGTTAAGAACCTAGAAAGATAGATCTGTCATAGAGAAATGTGTAATTTGTAATTTAATACATGCAATTACAGGTATACATTACGACAATATAAGCATAATTTTGCATTATGTAGAGGCCTGCTTGTATACTAATACTGTGCGATGCATGCCTCATATTTTAAGTCATGTCAATAATGGCGCCCTTCATTGAATGTCAAGAGCTAAGATGCGCCCCTGCTTACTGAAAGGTTGGACAGGCCTGGTCTAGACCTTAGCCAAAAGCCAACGGAATACGGATAATTCCCCACAAGAACTGGAAGCTCTGTCCAATGCATGTCGATCATTCCAACCTAAGGCGGGAGATAGGAGCTTTCTCGGCCGGTATTGAAGTCGACCGTACTTGTAACCTTCTTTATTGGTGTTCAAATGTTTCGAAGCGAATGTCAAAATTAACGAAAGAGATTCTTCTCAGGAATGGACATTCTCTTGATGAGTGACGAAAGAATAACCACATCGCGCAAAAGGTGCCCACTTTGTTGGGTTCATGTGTTTCAATCTATGAGGTACCGTGAATAATACATATTTTACATTTGTCATCACTGTTTTATCAAAAATAATCTTCGCCTTTTTTCTCCTTAGAATATAAGAATAGAGAAATGCAATATTAGTGAAATAGGAACCTATAATTATCCAAATACATGTTTTAAAAATTCTGATTAAATAGAAACTTTTGCGATGATTTAATTTTTACGGACGATTGCGTGCTGTCCACATTTCAGTGGATATAATATATATATTTATTATTTCTATATACAGTCGAGGACATTTAGTCACCTGGACGACTGGAGTTTGGAGAATTGAAATTTCATTACAGCGAAAACTTTCAGCTGAAGAGAAAATCTTGCATACATCACGAAGCGGAATATTTCTAATTTCTTATGAAGTTGAAATCAACACAAAATCCAACTCGAAATATGATTTCTGCTGAACTAGACACGCTTCAACATGAAACCAACAATATCCTCTATAACAGACCAGTTGTCTGATAACTTTTATTACTATTATTATTATTGTTATTATTAATATTTAAAGTAACTGTTTTTGTCCATAATAGAAGAATATGGTTCCAAGACCTCAACACAATAATTCTACAATAGTGTTTTTTTTTTTCTTTTGGATGATCGAGATATTTTTTTTAACATAAATGACATGTCATCTATTATAAATGACTTGTCATTTTCCCAGCAATTTAAAGCAATAAATAAAAAGAATGAGCTTACGTTTTGTTCAAATATTATTTCAATCATATTTTACAGTTTCTTTACGAATTTTAAAGTATTCTTTTCATTAGCTTATATTTCGTTTTCATTTGCTTCCTGTCTTAAATGCCATCAATTAAATAAAAAGGAAAAAAAAATCCATACAAAATAAAAACTTACAAATAACATAATAAGATGAATTCAAAAGGAGAAATAAATCTTTCTCTCAGGAAAAACATCGCTAGCATTTTTTCGACTAATCTCTAACGATGCCATTTTCAAGAAATATTTTCTTCCGGGAAAAGCAAAATACAAGTCAGTCTCACAGTAAGTATTGATTTCATACTATGGATTAAAAAAGCAGTAATGATAGATATTTTATGATATTGGTGAATGCATCGGGCGTACCGTTTTTTAAAGTTTATTTCTTCAAGTTTCAGTGAAAGTTTTATTTTTGAAAATAAATGCTTCACTTTGATTTTCCCTATCCCACAATGGACTTCCTATGTCATCATTGAGAACTTTAATAAATTTGCAGAATTAATACAAAAGTTTTGTTGCTTACCCATCGCCATCATACATATTATAGGATAAGTCTTGCAATCCTTTTGAAAAAAAAAAAAAAAAAAAAAAAAACAGGATGGATTTACACATTTTAGACACTGGGGATTCCGAAAAACATAAAAAAAAAAAAAGGATGGATTTACACATTTTAGACACTGGAAGTTCCAAGAAACATATTTAAAAAAAAAAAAAAAAAAAAAAAATGCCGCCCATCGGTCTGTGTGTCTGTAAATGCTTTATTTCCCGAAAAAATTCAGATATAGACTTAAAATTTGGTATGTCCTTAGTATAAGAATGGGAAGAAACCTGTTGAATATCAGTATCCTCCTCGATGATCCGGAACTATTTTTTTCGGACTTTCGCAATATTCGTTCTGATAAAAAATGCATAAAAAAATTTCGATTTTTTTTAGTTTAAGGAGTGGATGTAAAATACAATAGAAAAACATAAATTTTGCATAAAGAACGAAGTCGATCGGATAATTATTTACTGAGATACTTGTAATCATACTTTTCATGATCCCATATTTCATTGAAACTTCAATTCAAAGACATATTTTAATTGAAAATTAGACATTTCATTCAATTTAGTAAAGTGTTAGTTAATATAATTACCATTTTCGGAGTAATAAGGATGCTTCTTTTACACAATTTGGTATTACTTGATTTCCCCGTCGATCAAAAAACTATCGCCAAACTACAAGATTAAATGCCAAGAATGGCTTATCGTAAATGTCACATTCTCTTGACATAAACACAATACACGTCATCTGGTGATTTTTAATTCGATGTTTATTTGAAGCATTATTAAACTTTTACTAATTTGTTTGTTATTTCGTTATTTAAAATGAAAATTATGCGAATTTGTATAATTTATTAATAATTTGGCGATTTATATTATATGTCGAAATGAGCCGACAAAACAATCATGTTAGTACCCGCAATTTCGTATTAGAACATTACTACGTATTAAAAATATTTAAATATACGTTTAAACATAAAATGAATAATGCTTACTTAAAAGGCGATTAAATAAACAATTATAGATGTTAAAGTTTTATTTTATTTAAAAATTTTAGTACTTTCGAACCTTTTCCAAACAGGTTCTTCCTCAGAGAATATTTTCATTAATAAATACAAATATGAGGTTTTGTTTTGAAAAATGAACGAGACTCGTGGCTTGAAAATAAATATAATAATTTTATTTATATTTTATTATTGTTTTATTAATTTATTTTAAATAAAATAAAACTTTAACATCTATAATTGTTTATTTAATCGCCTTTTAAGTAAACATTATTCATTTTATGTTAAAAGCAAGGCGAAATTTTATTCCGTCATATATTTTATATGTATATTTATATACGTTTAAATCTTATTTTTGAATTACGATGCCTTTTATAAATAGCTTACATATGTTTTATTTTCATATTTTATAGTATGCATATCCATGATGGGTGAGTATTACAGTGGCCGTTAACGACTAGTTATTTACATTGCTACATGAGGTATAGATGAAGATTCCCAAAATTTTTAAGGAGTCAGTGGTTTCTAAATTCAAAATATCCAGTCGCTACTTAGTGAAAGAAATACATAAAAGAGATATGATGGAAAAAAAAGAAAATTCCTCAGGAATTTAAAGTGAAAAATAATTTATTTAATATAAATACATGAGATACAATATAACACAAATTATATCAAATGTGCTCATTTAATTTAATCATAAAATTCTTTTAATTTGGATATTAATAAAGTATACTATAAAAATTAACCTACGTTACACGTACAGTCAGATGATAAATTTGAACAAAATACTGGTTTCAAAACTAAGAAATCTCGGTAATGGCGAATTAAAAAAAAAAAAAAAAAAAATTACTTGTCTTATTTTCATTGTGTCGCACAAAAGTACATTAAAGAAGAAAAAAAAATAATAAAAAAGGTATGCATGAGTGAGATTATTTTGCACTTTGAGAAAATTCAAAATACAATCCAAACATTTGTTTTTTCAAGAACAAATTAAAAAATAGTATATTTTTAAAAAAGATCTTATCATACACTTTTGCAAGGGTGAATCAGTTTCGAATTTTCCGAAAATTTCAGGTATTCGTTTCCGAAAATTCGGATATAAAAAATGGCGACTTATACGAAGAAAGTTAGTCAGAAAACTAAAAAATGTAGTCATCCACGAGGCGAGTGGTGGCCGTAAATCTGGATTGTCATGTACAAAATTTACACTAGGAAGATCCATTTATCTGTTATGATTAGTGTCAATATAGAATGCACGATGTGGCATGTACTACTATATTTATATACAACCCCTCTTTTTTCTTTTTTTTTTCTTTACTTTTGGAACAACGGATTTTAAGCTTATTCTATTTACGATCACTTTCATAATTTTCAAGCTATGTTTTTGAGGCTTTCGAAAAAGTTCGGAAAATTTTTGTTATGCTACACAACCCTATTATAAAGAGAAGAAAAGGAGAGAAATATTGGGGGGAAAGAAGTAATTTAGGTGACAGATTAACAAAATTATTGTTGCTACAAAGTAACCAATAAGGCAGGAAAGTTTTTAAATATTTAAGAGTTTTGAAATTTTTAACTTTGTGAGTTCGAACATTCGGAGGGCAAAGGGTGAAAGGAGAATTTTTTTTTGTTTGTTTTGTTCTTTTGTTGTTCGAGGAGGGGGGGCGGTGGAAGGTTAGATGATTGAATTTTTAATATTTATTATATATATATATATATATACATGTAACATTTTTTTTATCATAGAAATTTAAGATTTTAAGGATTTTTAAATGTTGTGGCAAAAGATAAAAAGCCCAGTCTCAATTTTAGATTGAAAAGGAAAAGGGAGGATTGAATTTTGGGTTCAGAAAGGGGAAGGATTGAATTTTGGGTTAAATGAAAGTGCATAAATTTTTAAAAATACCAATGGGTTTCATCCTTGTATAAATAAAAAATAATTATGGATCAAAATACATGCGAACTTCTTCACTGCTTAAAAAAAAAAAAAAAAAAAAAAAAAAAAAAAAAGAACAGTATTTTTACAGCAATTTCTCTGAAGTATGCATCTTATCTCATAAAAATAAGTTCATCTCGTTTGAAACTTGTATTTTGACTAACAGTACATTATATCCAATACTTCATAGCCAATTAGCTGCTCAGTTTCTGAGATATTCCAGCTGTGATCAATTAAGTGGTGTTAAATGCAATACTTCTGAAACCGAAAAATGATCACTTTTTTTGGAACACCTCCATATCCCAATCACCTGTTGATGTCTTCCAGGTGTCAAACATCTTTTTTTTTCTTTCTTATCAGTTAATGTCTTCCAAAATAAACTACTTTCTGTCCCTACTTTATATAGTGTCGTTAAAAGATCTACAAATGGACTGAACATCTGCAGCATTTGGTGGTCATGTGTGCAAACACTTCAGACAGTTTATTAAAGCAATCAACTTAATAAAATGTTTAAAAGCAATAGCATGCTTTTTATCAGCATCCTTCAAGAAAAAAAGCTACTTCAGATTTTGAAGAATAGAGCATACGGACAAATGTGATTTAGGAGTTTCTCTTTCTTTTTCTTTTTGCAAAAGACTTCTTTGTCTGTTATGGGGAGACTATATTTAATGATTATTTGGAGAATTAGAGAAGAACTTTTCGATATGCCTCCTAGTTATATCATTAATGTAATTACAACTTTCCGAAATGTGTAAGAATGTAATAATTTTACTTCTTCGTCGCTCAATTTTTGTTAATTACTGGGTGTGAAAAGAAAAATAAATCAGAAGTTTTATTTTCAATATATTAGAAACATGTCATGATTACCGTATTTACTCGGGTAATAGTCGCATTTTTTTTTTTAAGAAAATATATATATATCATACCGAAGTTAGTAACTTACTGTATCCAGATTATGTGCTGTTTTTTTAAAATACCATTTTTGTTTTATGGTTATAAAATTTACAAACAATCTTTGTGAAAATTTCGACAAAAAAATTCTCATAATAAATCACTTTCACTGAAAGTATCAATAGCACTATTTATTAATTGCAATGTGAAACGGTGTCTGAAGAATGAAGTTATCATTAGTTAAGTTAGGTCAATGGAAATGACAAAACAGATTAATCCATTATGAGCATTAACTCTGGGACGTTAGTACAGCTGATAATTTTCTATTTTCCAAATGAAGATGAAGCATGCGGCTGCGGCTTTTGCACGAAGAAAATATTTTGACGATTTTTTTTTTTCTGTAAAATGTGAAGTGCGACTATTGCGCGAGTAAATATGGTAATAATGAAAGGATTAAAAATAAGTAATATAATAAAATTGTCCGTCTCTTTCTTTCCCCCCCCCCTTTAAATGTATAACCGTTACAATATACACTCAAGAGCCAAAATATTATAACCATTTCCTCATTTCGCAGTGAACTTTCCTGGATGACATAGAGGGCACTTAATCAAATGGGAAAGGTTTTGAAATGGTGCTAAGGTATCTCAGGAATAATATTTGTTCTTACTTCTGCCTGTAATAGGAAAAGCTGCCGATCTAAGTGACTTAGACAGGGGACAAGATTTTATAGTCTAACGACTCAAAACGAGCATCTCCAAATCTACACGACTCATAGGTTGTTCGTGACATATCCTTGTTAATACTCGTATAAAATGTATCAATGACAGTGAAACCACCATTAGACGCCATGAAGTTGGAGGTCCACGTGTTATCATAGGAAAAGAACGTCAGAAACTTTTCGGCTTGGTAAAGCAAAATCGGCTTTAGCGACTGGCTGAACTGACATCCCAATACAATACAAGACCTAGTAGAATTGTTTCGGAGTATACAATTAGGGTGACACTACTGAATATGGGACTTTGCAGCAAACATCCTTCATTTGTACCTCTATTGACCAAGCATCATCGCCAGTTATTCCCATACTAGGACTGGGAACATCATGACTGAGTTATGAAGCATTGGAGAGAATTGCATGGTCAGATGAATCACAATTTGTCCTTCAACATATCAATGGGCATGGACATGTCAGAGTACGCTGTCTTCCAGGCGAGCTGTTGTTCTCCCTCATACAGCAGGTCATATACACAGGCTTGTGATGGCGATATTATGTTTCAGGGAACGCTGTCATGTGCATCTCTGGGATCAACAGTTATGGGAGAACAAAGCAGGAAGGTCGTGGACTATCTGAATATCACTCCAGACAAGTGGCACGCTTACATGGTATCTATCTTCCGAAACATGGAAATGGAGTCTTCAAAGAAGATACGTTCCATGTCAAGGGTTCGAATTGTGTTGGAATGAATTCCAGGAACATAAAGCTAAATTTTAGTTAATGTCCTGGCCTCCTCACTGAATCTCAATCCGATAGTAAACAATTGGGATATCATGGAACGACAGCTCAGCGTTAAAATACTGCCATGAGTAATATCTCAGATTTGCATGACCGCTGCTAAAACATCTCGTACATTCTTTCTCCGGCCGTCTACCAAGCATTTGGGGCATCAATGCCAAGGCAAGTTGCAGCTGTACTGCGGTTCAAAGGTGGGCCAACTCGCTATTGACAGGTGGTCATAATGTTTTGACTCTTGAGTGTATATTGTTGCACTGTCTAAAAAAGAAATGATTTTACACAACGAATGTACTTTTATTCTGTAAAATTTAATATGTCAATTCGGAACACATAAAGGGTAAACAGCCTAAAAGCTGTTCCCAATCTATGGGTTGCGGAAAAATCGAGGTTTATTACAAAAATATACCTTTTATTTCACCTGTTTAAAAAATGGAACATTTACAATATTTTATCGTCGCAATAATCATGAAGGCTATAGCTTAAACTAAAACTTCATGAGAAGACAGTGTGTTTTATTTTATTATACATTCATTCGGATCTTTATGGTATAATGTCTTATAGTCGCGCAACCGCTTTGGTAATTCTATAAAAATCTCTTCTTTCTGATGAACATAGGGGCAGAATATCCATAAATATCTAAATCAGCTTTGAAGTCCTCTGTGGTGTTCAACACGATGCATTTGTAGGAACGTGCTATTACTACTTTGCTGTTTTTGAAAAACAAGTACAGAAGCAAACTACGTCTAGAAAATGACCTACTGTTAAAATTAATTATAAATGCTCACATGCATAAACACCAGTGTCAGAATTCTTACTGATTGTAAAATTATGTTTCGATAATTATTTAACCGATTTTTCATTATATTTTTTCTTTTAAGTATTCAACTTAAACATATTGATAAGTCTTGCTTTTGTTGATAGTGTATTTTTCATACGAAAATTTATCTTTTTCGTTGGATAAGCTTCTATACGTCACAAGTTTCCTATTTTTTGCCAATTTAAGGGTTTATGTTAATTTTTTTTTTTTTTTTTTTTTTTTTTTTTATCACTGACATTTTTAATGCTTTTTGGAATTAAAGTTTCTTTCCATTTTAAAAACTATTGCGATTTATTAATGATTCAGCATTTTAAATTTCAGTTATGTAAAAACAGTTTTCTTTTTTAGTAATTTAAAATTTATTTATATCTCAGATAAATTTTTTAAATTTTGGATTTTCAAAAATTTTGGAATTTTGGATTTTATTTAGGTAATTTAATTTGAGCATTTTAAATTTGGTTCAAATAAATAACTTCCTTTTATAGTTAAATTAAAGTTAAATTTATTGGTGCTACCATCTGTATAAGAATTTAATAATTATAAATTAACAATTTGGATTTATTTTTGAAAGAAATAGCAAAGGAAACCCTCTGTGTGATCGGCGATCACACTTAACCACTTGTTTTTAATTAAGATACTTTCACTTTTGGAATCAGTTACGAAAATGTATGTATCTTTAAAATATCCCACTTTCTTATGTTTTGAAAAAATACATTTTATCCTTTTTAATGACAGATTTCCATTATTTTCTTAACGTTTTTCATTTTTTTTAAAGATTTTTCCAATGTTTTCCTTTGATTAAAATTTCATAATATTTATTTTACGAATGAAAACTACATAATTATTTTATAATAATATAGGGTTTAGGTTATTATTATTATTATTATTTAATAAATACATTTAATGTATGAGCATCATTTGAGGTTCTTTTCAAAATCAACAGAATAAGTTCCCCCATTTTTTTTTTCTTTATCGAAATATAGAAAGAAAAATATATGAAAAATATCCAAGTAAACATGGTAAACATATAGTGAGACATAAACGTTCATGAAATAATCCAAGAGATACCTGTGAGTGATTTTTCACTTATATTGCAACTTAAACACACGGAAGCGCAGAGAAAGAAAATCAGATTGTGGGGATTGAACGGTCACGATAGCTCTTAAATGTATACCCGCAAACATTCCGAAATTCCAAAGGTAGGTACTCAGAGTAAAAGAAAAAAATTATATTCCAGTTGAAGAGGGCAAAGGAAAATTGCAGCTAAGTGCGGTCTTGAAGAACGGTGGAAGTCCCTGCGATACATTAGCGGGTCGTGACCCGCAGGTCGCACCAGACCGAGGGCTTCACGAACAGGCTTTACAGTCGAGAAAGGCGAATGTTAAGTGAAAAGCAGAGTCGTATTTCCTATGTGAACTTTTTTTCAAAGAAAGGAACTATAAAGAAAAAAAAATGTCATGATGTGATCAGTAGCGTAGCCAGGATTATTGTCGCTCAGAGCAGAAGTCTGACTTAAACGAATAAAATGCAATATTATTTTATATTAACATCCTTTTAAGACATTAGCATCCTTTTAGCACCCATGTCTCCAGTCTCTAGAAATGATTCACAGAATAGACAGAATATTTAGAATATGCATTCTTCATGCGTGCCGTGGTCATATCCAGTGCTCCGCACTATCATCCAACTGCTCAATTCAGATTTTTGTAAGTGCCGTTCTGTTTTCTAAAGCACATAGTAAATGTATTTTCTTCTTCTAAGAATAAACGTATTATTAGAAAAAAAAAATCACAATATGTTATCCTTCACTGAGAAAAAAATATAGTTCTTGCATCCAGAATCTAAATTGTAGCTCTAGAAATAATAGTTCCACGTCATCCTTATAAATTCTAATTTCCTTTGTTAGAGAGTTCTAAAGTCTCCTACTAGAATTCTATAATTTCGTTGTCAAACCTATGTAAAAATCGCTGCAAATAGATACGAAAACTAGAGGTTTGATTTAGTGACTATAATTTTAGTTAATACAACCAGTCCCGGAATCAAGCGATAATTTCTCGCTACTGAAAGGATTCAATATCCTTTTGCCACATAGAAAACAATAGATTAGGAATTATGGAATTTCATCTATTTAGCTTAGTTGAACCCTATTTGTCATCTATATATTGGTCTTGGTCATCTATATTCCTGATTTAGGGATTGAAAAAGTAATTAACTATTTATTTTAGATGAAGCCTGTATATCCCCCCCCTCCCTGTGTTAGCAAAAATAAATTAATAGGCATTTATTTAGGAAGGTATTGGGTGCTTATAAGGACCTTTGACAAAAATTTTCATCTCAAAACAGTGCCTTTTACAAAACTTGTTATCTTAAAAAAAGGACCTTTCACAAAATTCTTTGTCTTAGAGGTAGGCTTTTTTACATTTTTCTTTTTAAATTCTAAACTAAACCTTTCATAAATTTTATTTAAAAGTAAGATTTGACCTGTCAATTCTAAAAATAAAAATAAAAAAATATATATTTTACACATATATTTTTAAAAGTATATCTAAAAAAACTTGGATATAATAATCATTTTAAATTTACAAATTCAGGACTAGATTTTTCATAAATGTAAAAAAGCTTTTCACAATTTCAAAAAAATAGGGTCCTGAGAGAAAAATTTGCACAGACCCAGTTAATCACGGATTTCTGAGGGTAAATAAAGCAAATATTTTATTAAGAATTACTAGCACCATAAGAGTTGGGAGTTAATTGTAAGAAGTTATAGAAATTAGTTGTATCAAAAGACTTGACAATTACGGTTGAGATAAACGATTACGTAAATTGTACTACTCTGCTTTCTGTAGCCCGACTTTGAACAATATTACTCTCGTATGAATTTCTAAGTATCGTTATTTAACGTCTCAAGTTTAAATATGTTTACACAAAATGTATCAAAAAAAAAAAAAAAAAAAAAAATCTTGCCCGTAAGTAACTTTGACGTCATATTGACGATGGTAATACTTGAGCAATAAATTTAGCTTTTACTGCGAATTTTTAACTCCTAAACATCGCACAATTTCAATTTCTACCATCGAATATGGGTATATGCATACATGCAATATGTTTGAAAGCTGTATCTTAACTTACGGTAAAATAGATAAATAAAATAATAATAATAATAATAAATAAGTATGCATTTTTATTTGACCTGCCTCTATCGCATGTAGTCTGACTACAAAACAGCATTAACACGTTTATATTTAAAACAATATAAGTATAGTTCACCATATGTTTCACCAATAAATAAAATAATCAAATGAAAATACAAATTTAACAGCTATGTAATTAAACCAGTAAATTGATTACAATAAAAAAGACTGGTGTAAGTAGCAAAATCGAATGCAATTTCTTTGAATATTAATTATTATCGTGCACATGAAAGCATCGAATGAACATGAAAAGCATGAAAGCAACGAATGAACATGAAAGCATCGAATTTAATAAATCTCAAAATCTTGTTTCAATACACAATTGATATTTTTCATATTAAACGTCTTGAACGAATGAACATGAAAGCATCGAATTTAATAAATCTCAAAATCTTGTTTCAATACACAATTGATATTTTTCATATTAAACGTCTTGAACGAATGAACATGAAAGCATCGAATTTAATAAATCTCAAAATCTTGTTTCAATACATAATTGATATTTTTCATTTTAAACGTCTTAAACGAATGAACATGAAAGCATCGAATTTAATAAATCTCAAAATCTTGTTTCAATACATAATTGATATTTTTCATATTAAACCTCTTGTTCTGTTGTTTACAGGCAATCTAAAAAATGCAATTAATGTAGATATGTTATAGTTTTCCAAAACGTTCTCACATGTATTCTATAACCCAGGCAGTTCGAGTTCAATTCTTCAGTATTTTTAATTATATAAGTAGTTAAAATCATAGAATGTACCATATTTACTCTTTTTTTTTTTTTTTTTTTTTTTTTTAACCAAATAAAAAAATAACTAAATTATTTAAAAAATAAACACACTTACAGAAAAAAGTACAGTTTTTGTATGAGAAATTTAAATATTACGAATGTAAACCCTATGTTTCACTCGAAGTTTTACTGAAATGCATTCTTGAGATCACAGAAAATATAAATTGATTCATTTTTAAAGTTTTCTTGTTCATATAATAAAACAGACTCGAACAATTCCAGAATTATAAAATTGATTTAGATTCACAGTACATATATGTATGAACACTTTGTTATGTAATTGCTAAGTCTGTAACGTTTGAAGTATCAAGATATCAATTGAGTACCTAAAACATAAAACAAAGTTTTAACAATTCTGTTTCAAAACAGTATGTCTAGTTCACTTCCTAATTTGCTACCAGACTCAAAATGTCTGGCTAATTCAGGAATTGTTAGAATAAGAGAGAAATACAGAACAAAAACATTACAGTTGAATCGTTCTGCTTCGAACTCGTTTGTAACGCACGCTTCTACAATTTGTAGAATTGTCTAAAACAGTGATGCACAACCTTTTTGCCTGAAAATTGTTTCCCACCAGAATATTTGAAAAGAGTCGTTTGTTTTATTTAATAGCAAAGATTCCGTCTTAACTATAAGGAATAATATTCTGCATAAAAATACTGGTATCTTTGTGGCCCGCGGGCCAAAGGTTGTGCACCGCTGGTCTAAAATAACATTGCAACAGTTTGAGGACTTTTTTTTTTAAATATCTAAAATTTGAAAAAAAAAAATTAATGGAAATGATGAAGAAAATTCACACGTTTCTTTGCACACTTGACGCAGTACAGATTTCAGGATTTATAGTTTAGGGAAATTGGGGATGAGAAGCTGAACAGAGATGATTTTACGTGAAATTTTGGAAATATCATATTGAGCCATTCTATATATATGTGTGTGTGTGTGCGTAGATTATATATACACGTTATACAATTATTATATATATACATATATATATATATATATATATATATATATATATCAGGGATGAAATGGGCTCAGCCCGAGTGAGGTGCTCGACATGGGATCGAGTTGGATTTCTATTACAGTTTTCGGGCTCAGACAGTTTCGGGCTTTAATACTCGACTCTGTCTTTTTGAAATTTAGAATTTTACTTATTCTTGTATAGAAAAAATAAAAATAACAATGCTATTTTGCAAAATGAAGAAAAAACAGAAATAGTGATTTCTTTCTTTTTTTTTTACTTTCTTTTTTTTTGTAAGTGTTACATTAAATAAAAGGGATGTTTTCAGATTTATAGCTGGCTTTGAAGGCGAAGAACTGTTTATTTCCCACGGAATACGTCGTCATTGGGATATTTTTATATAAGCATTTATTTATTATTTATTTTTTAGAGATCTAACGTGAAATTAATATACATATACATGTATATATTTAGTTAACCAGCACTAGCTTAAGTAGGTACATTTTTAGTCTTCTACACTGGTGGAAATTGATTTATGAAAACACGGTTTTTTGCCAAAAACTTCTATAATATTCAATTAAAATGAATGAAATTTCATGGTATATACATAGTACGTATGACAAATCCGTTACAATAATAAATTTTCACACATAATATTAAACATAAACAAAAAGTAAAAAATAAAATTTTTGTAATATGCAAGCATGGAAATTGATTTATGAAATATCACATTTAATTGGTTATTTTGAAGCAATGTGACAAAAATTTGCATAAAACAAGGTAACGTGACCTGCAAAGTAGGCATAAAAAGCGTTGTACAGTGAAAGCAATACATTTTAATTACAGTTTTTGCGATGGGTAAACGAAAGATATTGTCTGAAAAAGAAGGAGGTAAAATCAACGCATATTTAGAATGTGGAAAGTTTGTGCCAGAAATTAGTAAATAAATTAAAAAATCTGTTAGTGTGATACATAACTATAGAAAAGATCCAGCAAATTATAGCAAAAAATTCAACAATGAAGGTAATCCATGTTTAAGCAAAAGATAGAAAAGGGGGATTCTTCAACGTGCATCGAAAGTTGGTTGCAGTTCAAAGCAGACTTGCGAGGACCTATCCCTGCCTGTAACTTCTAGAAGAGTTAGGCAAATTTTACATCCTTCACGGAGCTTGAGATGGTCGAAAATGAAGCCATGTTCAAAGTTACTTCTGCGTCTCAAGCAGATGCGGTTGCAGAAGTACATGGAGTTGCTGAAGTACATGGAGTACTTGAGTACTTTCTTGCAATAAGTACATGGAATGGGTAAAAATTGGAAGAAAATCATTTCTCTGACGAAAAAAGATTTAATTTGGATGGCCCAATAGTTTGAGGTATTATTGAAGAGATCTCCGAAATCTAAATTCAGCAGAAATCTTGGTAGCGGAAATTTGATGATTTGGGCAGCGATTGCTTATGTTGGCAAAAGTGAAATTGTTTTTTTAAACTGTCGCCAGAATTCATTTGGTTATAATTTAGTTTTAGAAAATTCACTTTTTCTATTTGCATGACAATATTATGGTTTAGATTGTATTTTCATCCAAGACAATGCAAGTATTCACATATCAAATACAATGAAAGATTTGTTTGACGAACAGATTATTGTTCTTTTAGATCATCTACCTATTAGTCCTGATTTGAACCCAATCGAAAACGTTTTCAGACAGCTTGTTCGAATGCTTTATACAAATGAGATGCAGTACACATCACTTGTAGATTTGAAAGCTTCATTCTGACAAAACTGGAAACTAATTGTTTAGAAATACATCCAAAATCTTGTTTTATCAATGCCATCTAGAATAAAAGAAATTCTAATGAATAAAGGCGGCTTTACTAATTATTAATTTCAATTAAAAGTGATATTTCATAAATCAATTTCCATGTTTTATGTTACTAAAATCTAATTTTTGATGCTATGTTTTAATTTATTAATATGTATGAAATTTTATTTTTCTAAATTATTTGTTGTACATAACATGTATATTGTATAAAATTTCATTCATTTTTAGGTAATATTATAAATGTTTTGATTAAAAAACTGTGTTTTCATAATCCAATTTTCACCAGTGTAGCTCTTTATTTAAAAATAATGTTGGTTATTAGATCCATTTTTTATCATGAATTCTGCTCATGTCATGGCTCTTCAAATTCACGAAGTCACTTTTTTCACAAGTAGATATAATTAGAATATATTATTTTTCCGATAGAAAACAATCGAGCGGTGTTTTCCTCTTTTCCTATAAAAGCACCGGATAATTTCAAAAAACGATATCAAATTTTTTAATTTAAGCTTATTTATATTTAATACTAAACTTTTAATAAGAATAAATGTAAGTTTCACAAAATTCATTATGTTCTAGGAATTCATAGATGTTTCCATGTTAGAACTTGTTAAAAAATGAGATATCACATTTAGGACAACTTTTAAATATTATGTAATTTCTTTTTTTCATATTTTTGGTATCGGACTTGGGAGGGCTTGGATTTAAAGTCTTCGGGCTCGGGCTTCAAAAAATGAACTGGAAATCATGTCTAATATCTATATAAAATTAATTTTCACTATTATTATTTTTTTTTCGCTGTTTTGAATCTTCGAGAAAATAGAAAGATTTAAATTACAACGACACTTTACGAAAATACTGAAATAAGTCAAGTTTTAAAAATATTGTTTTTTAAATTGATGTAAAATAAAAAGAAAAACAAGTATCTTAACATGCCCAATACAATTTAGAATTCACAATGTTAGTTTCGGGTGAAGAGAGAGGCGATGCTGAGATGGGATGAGTTTGCGTCGAATTGTGTAAATTATACAAAGTATTTATCTAAAACATTCTTAAAAATAGGAATTTTAGCTCGGTTTTAGCTCGTGTATAAAACTAAAAAATACCTCATAAAAGAGTAGGGATAGGTTTTTCTTGTTGTTTTTCATTTATTTCATAGAAAGAATTAATAGAAACTAAAATTTTATTTTTACAAATTTCCCTTTGATACATGTCTTAATAATAATATTAATAATAATAATAATATTATTATTATTAATAACAATAATAATAATAATAATAATAAACTATTTACTGAAATAATAATTTATCCATTTATTTATGAAATTTCTACTTTTTTCGTATTTAGAAGATTAAATAATGAAAATTACAATTGAATTATACAATATTTTAATCGCAGTTTAGAAAAAGAAGAAGAAGATGAAAAAAAAAATCTCTTCAAGTAAAAAAGGAACTAACAATAAATGACTATACACATAATTATGAGCATTATTATAACGCTATTCTTTAGAGTTTTTGTTGTACTTACTAATTATAATCAACATTAATATTAATAGTAATAGCATTTAAATAATTTTTTTAACCTTTTCACACACACACACACACACACAAAAGAGTTGGAACAAATTGCATTACAAGTAATTATGGTCCTTTTTTTCTATTACTAATCCTTTCAATTTAATTTTAAAAGATTTGCGCATTATATTTTTTCTTTTTATACATTTATTTAAGCATCAAGATTTAAAAATAAATAAATAGATATTTTAATTTCATTTTTTTTTTTTTTTTTTTTTTTTTTTTTTTTTTATGATACACTAAAAATACATATTTTATTTTCATTTTTTAAATGACACACTAAAAATAAATATTTAAATACACAACATCAAATAATATTTTAATTAGATTGTTTTTTAAAACATCCTGTTCCATTTATTCGTATTCGAAAGTGATACGTGCAATAAACTTTTAACTTTTTTTTCTTTCATTTTCATTGTTTTTTTTTCTTGCACACATAAAAAAAACAATGTATAAAGTAATTGAATCATAAATGGTTAAAAAAAATGTGCAATCTTTCTTTGTATTATATTTTTTTCTAACTTATATTCTAATTTCCACAGCAAAAAGATGTTTCTTGAATTAAAGCAGACAAAAAAACCCTCATAGTTTTTATATCGTAAAAATTTCTCTTAATTTATTAACCCATTAACCGATAAATCTTCCAACTTTTTCATTTCTTATTTCTTTTATTTCTTTTTTTCCCCGGTAATTTTTGATTCAATTTTTAGATGGTGACAATGTATGTTTTTTGTCATTGTTATAAATATCTTTTTGAAGCTTCCGCATCAATTAATTGTTAGTTTTTGCTAAGCGTGTGCAATGTTCATTCACTGTAAAAAAAAAAAAAAAAAAAAAAATATATATATATATATATATATATATATATATATATATATATATATATATATATATATATATATATATATATATATATATATATATATATATATATATATATATATATATAGTACTTTGACCAGAAGGCTTTTTGCAATTATTGTGTTAAACCATGTTTACTCTCCTTAGTTTTTCTATTTTATAAGCAATTGTATAATATTTTGGAGAGGATGAGAAAACATCCGAGTATTATGGTCAATAAAAAATTGATTTTTTAAAAACTTTTTTTGAAAACTTAATGAAGATTAATGGTTTAATTTTATTTATTATGCTTTTTTTATTTTAATAGGATCATAACACTATTCAATTACACTTTATGAAAACAATCTTATTAATAAACACTATCATCACGGTAATTGCTTACTTTCTGGCATATTAAGAGATTGAAAGGAATAAATCAGTATTTTTTTTTTAAAATGTCACTACAGTATAAACTCATTTATTATTATCATCATTACCCGTAAAGCATGGTGACGTCACTGCAACGTCGTTGTGAAGTCACATTGTGACTTTGTGACCATCGATTGTCGATGTGACGTCACGCGACGTCGATGTGAAGTCACGGTGACTAAAATGTGAAGTCGTTATGGCCGTTTTAGAGCTCTTTTGTGACGTTTCACAAAGTGGTCACAATGTGACAGATTTGTGAAAAATGTGTCATTTGTGACTAATTTGACATTCACGTTGTGACGAAACTGTGACAAAAGCGACGATATTTAAATTGCCAGAAACATGTTTTTTAAAGTATATAACATATTTTGAAGGATATTTAAAAATTTCTAAAGATTTTTAAGAAACTCACATCTCAGTCACAATGTGACGTCACTGAGTGGTGGCATTTTGGTCACAGATGTGATGTGACCAAAGTGACTCAGAGTCACGTCACTGTGACCATGCATGCTATTAGGGTATTGTGGGCTCTTAAACAAAAGAGAGGGAAATAAAATGAGGACGAGAAGGAAAATTGATATTGCTTTGTAAATTGTAAATGTAGTTTAAAATGACAGTTTCGTACATTAGTGAGTAATGTTTTTCTGCATTTGAATTTCTGTTAAATATTTTTTATATTACCCACTCATTTGTATATCCGTATTACATTTATTTATTGTTTGGTTTGGTTTATTTTATGACGGCCGATTATCAACACTTGCATTGTTTATTGTTTACTCATCCATTTTGTATGACTTTTTGAAATTTTCGCACCAATTATTGTTCAATTTTTGTTGACAAAAGTTTATTATTAAAAAGCATCATCATCATAACTACTTCTGGTCTGAATATTAAGGTATAAAATAATAATAATAAGTTTGCGCATTTTAAAATTGTTTGTATCACAATTTGAAATCACATGGACCCTTGCCTTGATCCCCCCCGCCTCAAAATATATATATTGGCCAGTCCTCAGTTGGGTTTAAGTGATCCCAATTTATGGTACTTCAGAAGTTGATTTATCTTTTCTCTCTCTCTCTCTTGTGAGAGGGAGGTAGAAGAGATTACGAGTAATTATTTTTGTTTTGTAAGCTCAGTTTAAATTGCTCCTATTCTTATATTAAAAGTTATTCAATAATTTAAATTTATACAAAATAATTCTTTTTTCTCATACTAATATAACAAGTATAACAGCTTCTTTTACATCAACTTTATTGAAAAAGTCGTTTATGACTCACTCATTTTCTGTGCTAAAAATAAAAAAAAGTTCTCGTAAATTTACTCACATAAAGCATGTAAAGATCCTGAAGCAGTTAAGATATGCTAAAAACATCTTATTTAAGAAAAAAAGAAAAAAAAAATCTACTGCATTTATTGGACTTCACAAACCTTGTTCACTTCCACTATAATTTTACAAAAAAGTGAAAATAATAAGAAAAAAGTTTTTTGTTCAAATATACTCATGACAGCATTTGCCTTCTTTTCTTTCAGACAATAAGAAAAATGCATTTAATGGTATAGTAGCTGATAATGTCTGTGCACGTTTTTCATAAAATGTTGAATGTTTTTGAGTTAAAATACCAAAAAGAAAAAAAAAGTAGTAGTAATTTTTTTTTTCTTTCAAACTTGAATGAAATGAGTTAAATTGAGATCCTTTGGACAATTACGTTGTCATGCAACTAGTTTATTACGTGAGAGTATAGCTGAAAAGATTCAATTTAAGAAGAATCGGTTTTTGTAGATGAACCAATTTTTCAAAATTGAGTCATTAACTGTTCATCTTGAGTGAAAAATATCTTCTAAATGGAGTCTTTAAATATTATATATATATATATATATATCACGTGCAGAAAACTGGTTTTATTGCAGCGTCACTAGTTGAAAAGGTCTTGTTTATTTTATTTTTTAACTCTATTTTAATTATTTTCTAACACTGGAATATTTCAGGTTGCATACTGTTTTCTCGTTCGTGTTTTAATTCATAATGGATAAAAAAAATGCAGAAAATACTTTTAAAATGTTCACATTGCTTTTATTATTGTTCTAGTTGTGTAATAATACCGTGATGTTGCTTTTGTATTTTACAAGATCTCTAGAGTGCTTGCAGATTATCTCTTATACCAATCAAATTTTTAAATTGAAATACACTATTCACAAACCAGAAATGTAATTATCATCATTTATAAACCTTAATTAGATATTTCAATCAATATAATATTTCTTATAATTCACCAATTAATTTCCGAAGTTTTGATTATAGGCAAATTGGCTCATTGCTTGATTCCACCGATTATTCCCTGACGCCCCCCCCCCCCCAAAAAAAAATACATAATATATTTTATGTATCGGAATACGACAAACTTTATATTGAAGTCACAGAAATACTCTGCCTGCCCCTAATAATTAAAGTGTTTGTTATCTGTTATGCAATTATTTCGGAATCTATTTCAGACTAATACGCTAACAAAAAGATTGAAAAGATTTCTAAATGTTGTTTTTGACTGTACTTCGTTTAAATAGTTGGGTAAAATTAAAAGTAGGCGTTTTTTTTTTTTTTTTCTTTTTCTGTAGAAACGCTTATTTGCAATTGTATAGATGAATTGCATAGATGAAATAATTTCCTAAGTGCAAAGAAAGTGAATGCTGAAAACAATGTTAATGAGATTTGTAGTTCAAAATATAAAATCGGGTGTCGATTTAAAATGTGTTAGTAAGGGATTTTTTTTTTTTTTTTCTTATGAGAAAAATATTTTCCGGGAATGACATCAAGGTAAATTATTTTACATCTAAATGTATATGCAGCATTTACATTTGATCAATATTTCCGCAACCTTATGTCAGTTTGCACTTTAGGCATTCACCGTGGCAGTATTAGCATCTAAACAGAATTATAAGCGTTAGGGGAAAATAACTTCTTAACAATATCATAAAAAATAGTTATCTCCAGCAATAGCATAAACATAAATCCTATACACAGTTAGTAAAAATAAAATAAATCCGGACTGCAGTAAAAAAAGAACGTACATCCGGACCTGATGCGGGACTCTGATCTAGTGCGTAGATCCTACTTCTTGTGGCTTGTGTTTAGGTGTGCGATAATCATCTCTATCGTTTACCGGACGACTTCTGGAGAAACCACATTCGCCAAAGACAAGAAAATAAACAGTTATTAGGTAATTTACAGATAAAAATTTAACCAGAACCAGTTCTTCCTTCAGTCTAAGCACTGGGTCGTACAATTTTGTAGTTGATCAGGGTAAGCATTAGGGGAGCGGGAATGTGAGATGAGTAGTAACATATACGATCTGCTTTTTTTTTTTACTTTCTTTTTTTTCGCTTGGAGGATGGGGAAATGGAAGAGATAGGGGCCTACCTTTACACAGGTAATCAGACAGTGTAATGATTGCCTTGCAGTGTGTTTAAATTTGCCGCTGGGACAGATTCGTGATAAGAGAAATTTGAGAGGGAGGAAGAGAATTATCCACAGGGTATAAAATGTAAAGAAAATGTGTAAAAAAAACGCGCAAATATTTAAATATTTTGCAAACAGTATCATAAAGTACGTAAAGAAGGGAAGGAAAATTTTTATTCAAATAGATAAACTCAGGGTACATGTGTAAATGATGTTAAAGGGTACATGTTAAATTAAATAGATAACATCAAGGGTGCTTATGCCTCTTAAAAATTCATAATGCATGCAAAAAGTGTGTATAATTTGCTGTCCGTAAGTTTTAAAAAAATATTTATTGAAATCATATAAAATTTCCTAAACATTCAAACCCTCATCTCGAAGATGATTTAAAGTAAGAACAATTAATACATTAAATAAATAAATAGATAAATGAAACATAATTAATATAGGAGAATTTTTAAAATAAAATTTATACATATCATCATTTATAATATAGTTTTTCGCCCGTAAAGCAATTATATTCAACTAGCATTAAAGGGATGTCTCAAAATTGTATTCAATAGAACGTATTATATAAGAAATTATCACTACTACTAATAATAAAAGTATATTCCATTGAATGTAAGGTGGTCTGGTGTAATAACGCCAGGCGGGGTAATAACGCCAAGTGCTAATATTATGCATAATTATGAAATAATCTGGTAAATGACACCCATGTGCTCTGCGCAGAAGGATTTTGAGTTATATAAATCGCAAAAAACAGCTTCAAGTGAATTTGTTTCATTTTTAGGTATTATTGTTTTTACAAGCAACTAAAATTAACGCTTGATCTAAAATTTGAGAGATCCGTTTTGTGATGTGAAGACTATTTTTTTTATCCGGAAATACTTTGTTAATTACATAAATTTGAACTACATTTCATGGACTTTCAAAATGTTGTTGAAGATTTTGGATATCTTCTCGAGATAGTTTGTAATTTAAAATGCACAGCGCAATAACTATAACGGGGTAATAACGCCAATCCTTGGCATTAACACCTCGGTTGATTCCCTACAGTGGCCGAGCTACATCCTAAATACTGATTCGAATAAACACTGTTAAAAGTGTGCAATGTTTCTAATAATTCTACTTAAGCGGTCCTTTTTAAGCAAAAGGAAGCTCACGGTCTGATATTCTTTTGCCTCATCCTCCCCCCCACACCACACATTTATTTTTCTTACACTTTCAAAAAAAATTGAACATTTTCAATAGCTTAGAATGCAATTTGTCAATTTCTAAGTTTGTAGAGTTTGTATTTTTAGAATTGGGCAATCTACATGCAATTATTCCATCTTATTTCATAGTTTTGTTTGCATGGCGTTATTACCCATATAGGTGGGTAATAACGCCAAATAGCATTGGTCAAGAAATCACGTCATTACATTTTATGAAGACATATCTATTAAATTATTTTTTTTTATATAGATAGTCAATGAGTTGCTGTATCAAATCATATATTTCTTTGAAAAACACAATCTAAAACTGAGCCGTGAAAATTGGTAGAACCTTAATGTGGCGTTATTACCTCAGGGTACCTTATAATATAAAAAATTACTACTAGTAATGATGACGATGATAATAGCAACAACAATTAAAAAAAAAATCTGACAGATCATCGAGCAGATTATAATTTTCAGAAAATAAAGCGTAATTTCAAATTATTTTCTTATTATATCTAAGAACCTATGGTGATTACGTGAAAAACATGCACGCAAGCTAATGTTACATTTTATGGGAGTGTTCTTTTTCAAATTTCGACAACCTGTTCTAAAAAAGAAATGGTTGAAAACAAAAATCAAAATAAAAAATATATGTACCAATAATGTTAGAGATCGATTTTCAGAATTCTATGCAAAACTCACTTTAAAATATTAAAATGCAAGCGAGAAATCTTAAAAGAATTTTCCCATAGCTTTTGTATTAACTTCGATTTCTTCTTTTGACTATGTAAATGTACTATGTACCTTTAAAGTTTTTTTTATTTTTTTTTAAGTATTTTGTAAAATCTTATTGTCATATTATTAAAATAGTTTTATGAAGAAAAATAATTAATTCAAGAAAAAAGAAATCTTTTAATAAACTGTGTTTCTACAATTTTTAAAAATTTTAAACATATTTTGTTGCATGCTTTTCTTGAAAATGTGCTCTGTAAACCATTAGAATCATACTTCCAAACAGTTAAAAATAAATAAAAGGCTGTGACACATATAAAAAATACATAAAAATAATTACAAATTGCTTAACATTTTTATTGTGTAAAAATAAACTATTTATATTACTGAAAATTCTACCATTAGTTCTATTAGATGCGCTGGATAACAGTCACCCCTCCCCCCCCCCCCCCACCACCAAAAAAAAAGTGGAGGGGAGTGAATCGAAAAATATGACTAGAAAGATATTCGTATACAGAGAAAACGAAAACTGAGAAAAATGACTTTAAAGAGTGTAGCTCTTAATCTTGAAAAGTGAGTAAAATAAAAATAAGAAAAACTTTCCACTGTTTTTTATTATCGGCAATTTAATGCAAATCAGGAGAATATATTAACTTAAATTCATTTTAAGCAAAAAAAAAAAAAAAAAAAAAAAAGGAAAAATCTAATATTTAAAATCTAAAGAAGCACCAAGATCTAAGTACCTATTCTTTTGAAAAATTAACTGCTATGTTTGATATTTTTGTTTTTGTTTTTTTTCTTTGGGGGGGAGGGGGCAATTTTTAGGAATCAAATGATTTAGATTATCAAATTTTCAGTGTGGTTTTATACTAACCGGACAGAATTCTCTACAAAATATAAATCAATAATAGTTAAAAAAAAAAAAAAAAAAAAAAAAAAGGAGATTTTAACCTCTTATAAAAAAGAAAAAAAAAAGAAAGAAAAGAAAAAAAAATCAGGTAAATAAAAATCTTTATGCTGCGATGAAGGCTTGATATCTAAACTGCAATGGAAAGAAAAGCACAAACAGACAAGAATAAAATAAGAATATAACTGCTATCTGAGGTTTTCATAAAAGGAATTTATTTTTTTTTAAAGCAAGATTATGAGAGAGAGGAAGAAAGGCATCAGGGCACGTGTTTGCGTTTTTTATACAAAAACATATTCTCTAACAAAGTAATTTTACTCATTCAATAGAACAACAGATATATTTTCACATGTTGTACATTTCATGTATAATGATGATTTGATGGTTCCTGTCGGCAAGGCTTTATCTAGCCAAAGTGAGGTCTCGGTTCTAAAGTAGTTTGGTGTCTTTGAAAGTCTCTGCCTATGAACTCACAGTAAAAATTAACAAAATTAGAAATTGGTTGATTTTTTTAAGGGCGTATTCGAAAAAACGCTTTTCCAGCTTCAGCAGCTCGAAATTTTCCGATACAATTTTAGACACATTTTAAAAAGTAGAATCATGAAACTTGCTGAGGGGGTTCTTGAAAGGACGTATGAGCTGCCGAGTAAAGTCTTTTTACGCTCAATTCATTAGAATTTGATTTATAAGCAATTAACTTTTCTGAAAGACCCTTTTTTTCGTTCCCTTATCTCCCACTTCGGAAAAATCGGTTCAAATTGCCGTTTTTGATTGCTTTTTTTTGCAATATTTTGTAAACTTATAAAAAAATTGACCTTTGCGGCACTTTGTGCACTTTCTAAATAAGAGAATCTGCGATTTGATGTGTTTGAGAGCAAAAGTGAATTAAAAAATAAATCGGTAAACAAGCAGTTTGAATCGAAATACACCCTTAATTTGAAAAACGCATTTAATTTTGAAAATTTAATAAATTTAGAGAATTTTTAGAGAACGAAACTTAAAAAATTACATTTTAGTGTTTCAAAATTTTGAAGTTGTAATATTTTTGAAATATATTTACCTTAATAAGGGATATTAATTAGTCTAAATTTGTTTTGATCTAATGATTTATGAAAATTATTATTTGAAGTTTTGAAACCTATTGTTGCCTGTCGAGGTTAACTGACCTGTCGGACCATGCAAATATTTAGGACTTTTATTTCAGACAAAAATTTTGGCAGTTTACAAAGTTGAGATACTTGAAAACGTTAGCCTTATTTAGATTTTTCTTTCTTTCTTTTCCCTTTCTGCGTTTGTGCTAATGATCAGTGGGGCCAACTTTTGAAAAATATTGGGTGGGTTCAATTAATAACGGGTGGATGGAGATATCAAATTATTGGGTGGGTCGCGCCCCATGGGCCCATATAAGTTGGCGCCACTGCTAAGGATCCATATTTAATACGGTGAAATTAAAGTAACAGCTAATTTTTTAAAAAGAATGGATACTTAGATCTAAGTGCCTCTTTAGAAATTAGATATCAGATTGTTCCTTTCTTTATATATGCATGCGTGAAAGAGCGCATTTCAGAAACCCACTCGAACAGAAAAAGTAAAACCAACCTTAAATTTTTATTCTATTTCATTTTAAATATTCTATCTTGCTATCATAGGCGTAACTAGCGGGGGGGCCGGGTGGGCCGGGCCCACCCCAGACAACCCACGGCCCCCCCTAGAACTTTAAACTCTTGTGGTAATGTTAGAAGGTAAAAATTTTATTTTTTCGAGAAATAACGCATGTCTCAGAGTGGGACGCTGAACTGGCTATTTTTTGCATTTGTCTTAGGTCTATATTTTTCAGATTTAGTCTCTTTTCTCGCTTTTTTACAATTATTTCTTACTTATCGATCACCACCAACACATGGTAACAGCATCAGCTTTCAACGAAAACCGGTCACTCCTTTTGAAAGAGGACTGCATTCATTTGTACGATTGGAAATCAGCCGAAGGCTAAAAGAAATGGTCATTTCCTGTCACTGTCTCGGGTTTTTCAATACTGCACCATTAGGGGGGGGGGGGTCTTAATTAGTTACATCTGTTTCTTCCTCTTTTTTTGGAAACGGGGCTGAATTCTCAAATTCCAGGAAAAACACAAAAACACATGCTCGCATGCTTCTGTTGTTAGTTTAGTTGCTGTAGTGCTAAGGTGTTTTTTTTTTTCTTTTATTGTGCGTTTCGATATGACTGATATTAATCCTCTTCAGAGAAGAAAATTATGAAAAAGATGGATATTCGAGATCATTTTTTAAATCTTCGAATTCCTTCAAACGTTCATTTAATCCAGGTATGTTTGAAAAGTATATAATTCATTTATATTTAGGTTTCTGAAAGATATTAACTTAAACGTTACAGTTTTCATATATTATCCTTTTGTTAAGTTTGTTCTCAAATCCAAAAGAACTACTTTCAAACAATTTTTAGATGCGTTCGTAATTATGTAAATACGTAGCCCCTATTGTTGTCGTTCAGTCTGTTTGTACATCCATCCGCATATAACAACGCAAAAACTACCCAACCAAATCGTTTGAAATTTAAAATATATAATTATTAAAATCCGATGCATAGATCGATTACAGGGACAATCAAAAGTTTTCCGTTACATTACGGCCATTGGGGAAAGAAGTTTCAAATGCATTTCAATCGTTTGAAATTTAAAATATATAATTATTACATAATTTTGTCGAGTCATTTCAAATTTTATGAAAATCGGATGGATAGATTAATTACAGGTACAATCAAAAGTATTCCGTTACATATTACGGTCAACGGGGAAAATTTTCGAATGCATTTTAATGATGTTATAAAATTGATATGCATCTGTGAAGTGCATATTATAATGTACATTTTGCATAATCTTCGGCGCGGAGAACATTTGATATTGATTTACAAGGCCAGACAAAAGTATTATATTACATAATGGTATTGGGAGAACATTGTTTGGTGCGCATTTTAATTGTAATTAACTATTTAAAATTTTATGAGATTGATATTGTTACTGTTGAGTGTTACAAGTTATTTTCTGTATAAAAGAAAGCAGATAGTATTTACAGGGACACACAAAAGATTTTGGCTGCTATACTGTATCCGAAATACTGTGTACTATTACATCAAGATCTGAATAATTTTAAGTTCGTCCGTAATTATATAAATAACTAGCACTTATGTTCGTCGTTCAGTCTGTCAGTTCAGACGTCTTTACAACCTATGCCACAAAAAATATTTATTATTAATTTACACGGCCACTCAAAATATTCCCCTACATAATGATGATATACGAGGAATTATTGTTTGGGGCGTGTTTTAATTATATTCAACTATTTCACTTTTATGAATATGGTATACGTTGCTTAGGTGTAATAAAAGTTGTATGTCCATGTATATTCACAAAAAGAAAAAAAAAAAAAAAAAAAAAAAAAGGTTTTGACCATTATATTATATCCGAATTACCATCTACTATAACAGCAAGATCTGAATATTTTTAAAACTTCATTATCGTACGAACGCACCTCATTGCTAGGCTTCATGTGCAATTTCCAACTTGTTTTATTAATTCTTTTTTAAAACTAGTCGTTGGGGGCCACCGTAATACTTACCCATCATGGATATATATATGAAAATAAAACATGTGAAACTATTTATACAATGCATTGCAATTCATAAACAAAATTTAAATATTGTTAATATACATAGTAATGCTATATTAAAGAACTGCTGATGTACCAATTTCGACAAATTATATAAAACGCCGAACTACTCAAGTAGTACCGAACTGCGTAAAAGAAACATCCTTATAACTCCAAAAATAATAATTCTATTAACTAACAATTAACTGCATCGGATTAAGCGTCTCATTTCCAATTAAAATATACTTCTGAATTGAAATTTGAATGAAATACAGGGTCATGAAAAATAGAAGAATGTGAAAAACAAGATTACAAATATCACGGTAACTAATAATCCGATCGACTTCGTTCTATATGCAAAATGTGTGTTATTTTATTGCCTTTTACGTCCATTCCTTAGAACAAAAAAATTCGAAAATTTTCATATACCTTTCATCAGAACGAATTTTTCGAGAGTCCGAAAAAAATAGTTCCGGATAATCGAGGTTTCTGATATTAAATAGGGTTCGTCCCATTCTTACATACTAACTACATACAAAATTTCAAGTCTCTATCTCAATTTGTTTGGGAGATAGAGCGTTTACAGACAGACAGACTGACAGACAGACAGACGGACGGCAAAATTTTTTTACTAAAAATATGTTTTTCGGAATCTCCACTATCTAAAACGTAAATCCGTCAAAAATTTTTCTTCGATTTTCAAAACGATTGCAAGACTTACCCTATACTACGTATGATGGGTAAGTAAAACGCACGAAATAGGCAAGTGGGTAAACGGGAAAGAAAAGTTATCGGAAAAAAGTGACATAAACTACAAAAGCGGGAAAAAATGACTCGGAGAAAAAGTTTCCGGAAAAAGAGGGACAAGGAAAGAAATTACCAGAAAAAAAGTGACAAAGAATTAATGGATTTTGGGAATTCATTGGTTAAGTATATAAGAGGGGATCGGGGGGAGGGTCTTAATTTAGGTAAATGTGTTTTTCATGCTGAATTAACTGCTTTAATTCAATTTTTGGACATATGATTACCACCCCCCCACCCCATCCGACCTAAATTAGTTATGGGGTTCTTTTGCTTATTATAAAGGGGGACAGGTAATTATGTCTCTCTCAAATTGGATAAATCGGTTTTTATCCAGAACTATCCGATGTATTTCTAATTTTAAATATAGATTCTTTGTGATAAGGTAAATCCCTGAATAGTTTTAAGGGTTTGATGGCTAAGTATAAAGAGGGGGGGGGGACGGGGAGTAATCCCTCTTAGTTAAATAAATGCCTTTTTACGCAGAATTATCCGATTTATCTCGAATTTTAGTCATAGGTTTATTATAAGACGTATTTCTCATTAGTTATGGGGGTTCTTATGCTATTAAAAAGAGGAGCGGGCAAGCAATTATTTCCCCCTCAAATTAGATAAGTCGGTTTTTATTCAGAATTATCCGATGTATTTCAAATTTTAAATATAGGTTCTTTCTAATAAGGTGGATCTCCGAATAGTTTCAAGGATTTAATAGCTAAGTATAGAGGGAGAAACAGAGGATAACCATCCTTAAATTAAAAAAAATGGCTTTTTATGCAGAATTATCAGATTTGCTTCAAATTTTGGATGTCCGGTACATATCACAGGCGGCTAGTTTCTTAGAAAATTTGACGATCAGGGGATTTCTCGGTAAAGGTTTGCCACAAAAAGCCCAAGTAAAATAAAAAAGCGAGTTGAATGCAACTGAACGCAAATAGCAAATAAAAAGAAATTTTCTTTATTTTTTAATTTAATGATTGAAAACAATTATGCCAGAAAACATAACACGTTTTATCGTTTTCCTTATAATTATTACATTTCATTTTGCATTTAAAACTGGTTTATTTATTTATTTATTTTTTACTTGTGAAAAAAGTAATATTCTAAATCATTTGTTGTAATTGTCATTTTAATTTACGCCGAATATTTATCATTTAAAACTGGATTTTTACTAATTAATGTCCCATATTACGCATCACAAAATATAATATAAAACATTTAAAAAATATATGTTAGAAAATTTTAATGTACAAACTATGTTATGTGTCACGAACGAATGAACTAGTGAATTCATTAACTTGTAGTAATAATAATAATAATAATAGTTTTTTATTACTAGCTTATGTTGGTAATTAGAAAGTTAATTGTTTAAAAACCTGTAGTTCTTGATAGATCTTCAGTATTTGAACACTTAAAAAATTAAAAAACAAATTTAAATTAAAAAAATGATTTTAATAAAAACAGGATATTTTTTCTTTGTTAGGATATTTATAGAATACTGAAAAATGCTATGCAGAAACATAAACCATAGTTTTAAATGCAAACAGCTATTGAGGATATGTAAACAAATTCTTAAAACTGTTCAGGGATTTTATTTTATGAGAAAGAACCTATATCCAAAATTTGAAATACATCGGATAATTGTGCATAAAAACAATTTATCTAATTTAAGGGGGGAATAATCGCCCGTCCTCCCACTTTTTAATTAGCAAAAGAATCCCATAACTATTCAGGGATACCCCTTATCATAATGAATCTACATTCAAATTTTTAAGCAAATGGAATAATTCTGCGTATAAAGCCATTTTTTTTTATTTAAGAGAGGTTATCCCTCGTTCCCCCTCTATACTTTACCATTAAATTTCGAAAATTCTTCAGGCATTATATACTGCGACGACGTACTGACAACTTTAATCTGGGCAGAAGATAGATAGCGAAATCCCATTGTGAAAATGTATGCAGGAGTGAAAGTGTCTTCATTCTAAAGCTGAGAAGAACAGCTGTAATTGACCTCAAGGAACTAGAAAATGATTTCACTGGTCTAGTGGCAATGAGCTGAGGGGTGGGATTGTTGAGCGTAGAGAGGGAAGGAAGGTAGTTGGAAGAGAGACATTTGCTGGTAATGTATTAGAGAGTACATAGATGTAAGGTAGCTTAGACGTGCTAAGCGAAATGTAATATTGGAGTGTGGCTCCTATGTAGTTGTAATGTCGTTTCATTTATTTTTTTTTTTTATTAATTGATCTATAGTTCTAATAAAGAACTTGAGGAACTAAAATGTGTTATTGATAAACTTAACAAATAAACCAACTGAATAAAGAGAAACTGAGGACACGACACCACAATACTAGATATAAGCCTTGTCAGAAAGAACCTATATCCAAAATTTGACACACGTTGAATAATTCTGCTTAAAAACCCATTCATCTTATTTAGAACGGAGGGGGGTGGGGTAATTGTCCATTCCCAAAACTAATCAAACAAGCGTCTTTTCAGTATGAACATATATCCAAAAATTGAACCAAAACATTTAATTTAGCAAGAAAAACCCATTTACCTAAATTAAGAGCCACTCCCCACCCCCCTTTCATACTTAACCAGTAAATCCCCAAAATCAATTCCTTGTCACTCTTTTTTTTTCCGGTAACTTTTTTTCCTTGTCCCTTTTTTCCGGTAACAATTTTCCCGTGTCACTTTTTTTTCCGCTTTTTTAGTTTTGCATTTTTTCCGCTAACTTTTTTTCCTAGATTCAGGATTAAAAAACTATGTAAGTGAGAAATGTTCTTCATTCTTTGATAAGATCTTTCAGAAGACGATTCTCACTGTGGATGATTTGAAACGAATTTGCGACATGGTAGCGACAAAAAGGAGGAAAAATAGTTGTCATGCGATCAAAATTCCTTATAACTCATTAACTAATTTATGTATTTATTTTTAAAAAATGGCGACTGTGTTGTTTATAAGTAACTCTATCTCCCCCAGCCACTGTTTTGAATCGAAAACTTGATGTATAAAGCCACTATTAGATTCAACAACATTTCGAAAAATTTTTGAACCAACACTTGATTTCCTCCAACTGCTCGCGAAATATCCTCACAACACCCAGTGTGATAGCAAACAGCAATATCCCCCGACTTTTTTTCTGCAGTTCCAAAAAAAAAAAAAAAAAAAACTCCGCTAGCCGAGACTTTTCATCGTGCATCGAGCATTTTAACGAATCAGAGGTAAGCGATTGATAGGAATGGGCGATAAATATTAACGGCTGGTAGTAGTAGTATTGGTTTTCCTGCTATTCCTCCAACTTTTTGCAAATAATTGTAACCTTTTTCTCTCTTTGAACGGGAAAAAGTTGGGGTTAAAATCGGCTGAAAAGTTTGTTGCTCGTAAAGTTTGTGAATCTGATAGCAGCTAAAGACAGAAGAAAGTTTCATCCAATTAGTTTCTTTGATAGATTGTACGTTTTCAGGAATGTATTAACAAGTGAACTTTCCTTTGTGTATTATCAGTTCTAACAAAACTATTTTTACTTTTTTCTATCTTTACGGAAGAAAATATTGGATTCGTGAAAATTTTCGAATTCCGGTTTTTGGCGGATTTACCCGTTTTAGGGATCAGAGATTCTTAGTTTTTAGTAAGAACAAATTTTCACAAAATGTCTGTATGTGTATATGTGAATCAGACTCTGTCTCTATGTGACATAAATTTTGGGGACGCTCTATCTCAAGAACTAATGCACGGAATGTAATAAAAATTTATATTCAGGTAGTCCCTAATACAACTTGATACTGATTATTTTTTGTTGCAAATCACTCAACAGATGGCGCTTCTACGCTGCTTTTTTTACGATTAACGCAACAGCTATATCTGAAGAACTAAGGCACGGATATCAACCAAACTTCAGATTCAGTCAGTACTTAACATGAATTGATATTGTATTCGTTTCTGTGTAAATCGCTCAACACAAGGCGCTGGTATGCTAATTTTTTCACGATTTTTGCAATAGTTCTATCTCAAGAACTATCGCACGGAATTTAATTAAAAATTATAATCAGGTAGTTCTTGATATAGATTGATACTGATTAGTTTTTGGTGCAAATCGCTCGACAGGTGCGCTGCTATGGTGCATTTTTTACGATTTACGCAACAGATATATATGTATAACTAATACACGGATTTCCTTTAATCTTCAGATTCAGTTAGTTCTCAACATGAATCGATGTTGTTTGCATTTTGGTGCAAATTGCTCAACAGGTGGCACTGCTTTGTTGCATTTTTCACGATTTGCGCAATACCTCTATCTCAGGTTCTCAGGTGCACGAATTTTTATCAAATTTTAGATTCAGTAAATCCATGAAATTAACTAGTTTTGTTCATGTTTTGTTGTCAATCTCCCAATATGTGGCGCTGCAATGCTGAATTTTTCTCAATTCCTGCAATATCTCTATTTTAAGAACTAATCAGTGAGCTTCACCTAACTTCACATTCAGGTATAGCTTGATAAATATTGTTGCTGTTTATGTTTTGGTATGAATCGCCCAACAGGTGGCACTTTTATGTTGCATTTTTTCACATTTCCGCAATAGTCTTATTTTAAGAACTAATGCAAGGAATTTCATGTCTTTAAAATCTTCACAATGATCATAAATTACCATTTAATTTTGGCACTGAGGTAGCAAACTTTGACACATTAAGGGTGTATTCGAAAAAATGTTTTTTCTCTCTCAGCAGCTCAAAATTTTTCTATACATTTTCAGATTCGTTTGTAAAAGTAAAAACATGAAACTTGATGAGATATTTTTTGAAGATATGTTATAAGATGCCGTATGACTTCATTTTTCTCTGAATTTATTAGAATTTGGTTTATCGACAATTATTTTCTCAGCATGACCCTTTTCTTCGTTCCCAGATCTCTCGCTTTGAAAAACTCGGTTCAAAAGACGAACTTTGACTGCATTTTTTGTAATATTTTCTGCATTTATCAAAAAATTGCAGCCATGGGACCTAATATAGTTTCTAAATAAGAGAATTTCACAGTTTAGTGCGTTTGAGAGCAAAAGTGAATCTTAAAATAAATCAGAAAAAGAAAGTTTTGGGATTGCCACATTCGACTAGTTATTAATACTATTATTGTTTGGAAATTATCAAACAGTTTACTATAAAACAATATTGTCACACTATTATTGTTTTCCAAACAATAATAGTTTTTACAATTACTGTTTGAAAATTATCAAATATAGATGGGGTCGTGGCCCCCCCTAGAAAAATTCTCTAGTTACGCCTATGCTTGCTATGGCTTTAGTCAAAAGAAAATGTTTCTAAACCATCATTAAATTAGGCAGATGGTACGAAGCCCGCATTTAAAATAGAATCTATTTAAAAGGCATTTCGCCATTCACCCCAGAAGCTCCTTTTATGCAGCTAATACCTCTGCTAAAAAGCTATAATTCGAGGAGGATGTTCATTCATTCTCCTCCCCCCCCCCCCCTATTTTGAGCGGGCGGTTCAAAGGTGAGATGTGTATGGCACCCCCTTTCTTCATACCTGCTTCTTTCTCTGCTGGTAAATGCAAGGAGAGGTAACACAAGAGGAAGAAGACATAGAATAGATTTTAAAAGAACCAAAAGCGTCGGCCAGCATAAGAAGATAAAAGTGAGAGATACTGATTTCGAAAACATCTGTCGTAGATATAGATAAGATTTGGAGGATATGTCTATTTTTTTATTTTATTTTTTATTATTTTTAATGGCTTCACCCTAGGTCCAACCGCGCCTTTTTTTTTATTTGGTTTTTCCCCATCCCTTTCTTACTGCGTGAAAGAGGGTGCACAAGAATAGGTGAAGACGTTTAGCACCGGGTTGTAGACGCACCCACCTGTTGGGTTCTGAAGCTAGGTATAGCACCAGTTCAATATATTATAGCTTACAAATGAACATCAGTGTGGATGCTTGGGTCGTTGCTAGCCTTTTCACAGTCCTCAAGAATGCCACACAATTTTCTATGGGCTACTGAACAGAATTTATGCAATAGGAGAGGGTGGGAAGCAATTATTATAAATCACAATGACTAGACGCCTGGAAATCTGTCAACACTGTATGTCTATGATAGGAGGATGTTTACTTGCTGACAGGATAAAAAATATCTTCGCGTGTAAGCAGTCTATAGATGTGAGTTACGATGTTGGGAGAATAGTAAATAAATGGTACTAAGTAGTAGGCAGTAGGCAATGATTACAGAAAGTCGAAGAGGCGCAATTAATCTAAAAATGCAGCAAAACTATCTTCTTCAGCAAGGTCAAACAACATTTTCTGACGATAATGGTATGTTGAGAGATATGTTGAGTTAATATCTTTCATGTGTTACGTCAGTATATTACCTGAGAAGCAGCAAGCAGACATTACTTATCGACGTCGAAAGCGACTGCATTTACTTGGGGTACCCTGTTCGCACTGGGATAGTTGAGTCACTTAACTTTAAGTCACTTAAATTTTTTGAAGCGGGATACCCGGAATTAGACTTCACCTGTTTGCATTTACTAAACATTGTGACTTAACTTGGCCAAACTGACATCTGAGCATGCGCATAAGTTCTGAAATTTGTAACTGCAACTTTTAACTTTTTTGCTTACACAGTAATTATCCTGCCTTATTTCAATTAAAAAAATAATTTCTTTTGTGGGAGGAAATAACAGGTTCAACGTTTTCCATTTTCGGCCTTTGATTACAAAAACACCCCACAAACACACGTGTTAAGCAACTGGAGTAAACAAATAATAACTTGAAATCGTTTATAATTATTTGTAGAACTCAATTTCCTTAATTTAATAATCAGAATTAAATATTCTAAAATTCAGAAATAATAATTAAATATTCAGAAGGCAGATTTCCACTCCACTCATAGTTAAGAGAGCAAGCTCACTTGAGCAAGTTTTAGAAACTTGCTTAAGTGAGAATCTTGATTCCGGGTACGACCGCTTCAAAAAACTTCAAGTTATGTGATTTAACTTTCTCAGTGCGAACAATTATAAAAAGCCGAACCATCAAGACTTGTTGGAAAATAGCCTGATCATGAAAGATGCTATAAGCAAAACTCTCTGCATTTCTGTGAAAATTGCATCGTGCTACTTTCCATAATTTCTAGTTTTCCTTTTTGTGATTTTTGGATTATCAGGTATCACATATTTCCCAAAAATTAAAATCGCTTAACTTAATTTGTAAAATTATTGAAAAGAAAAAAAAAGTCAATTATTTACTTATTTATTTATTTATTTATTTTTGTAAGTTTGTAATGAAACATTAATGTGGATGCAGAGATCACTTGTTAATTTTTTTTTTTTTTTCAAAAGCCTACTGGAACGAATTTATGGGTTGAAAGAGGGTTTTGAAGCAATTAGAGTAGATAGGGTAAATTAAGGGAGGATGTCATACTTTTTTATTTAATTCTATTAAAAACCGCCTGGTGATTTAATTTGTTATTCATAGATTTCTTGTTAAACTTTACCTGATGTGTATTATTTAAACCATATTTAATTTACAAATATTACAGAAAGTTTCGAAAATTGTGTTCGATATCTTACCTCAAGGTATGGGTAAGGTGATCAACGGGAAGACCCCGGTCCCCCCACTGAAGTGAAAAACGAAATCCTGCGGCTATTTATGCTTTGCAGAAAGAGCAAGTACCAGTGCTCTCTGAAAACATCAAATTTATTTCTCTGGCATTTAAACAAAAACTCATACAGGCAAATAGAGAAGTCACGTAAAAGATTTTATATATTAACCAGAAGTGTTGAGACGAAAATAAAACACCACTAAAAAATTCGTAAAAAAGAACGCAAACGGAAATTAAAATATCAGAAGAAAACCATCTTGCTTACAAATGAGCGGCGCGGTGTTTACCTAAAGCGCTTGCACGTATGAAAATTACGTAATCTTGTACAACATGGCATCTCACCTCAAGTTACCCTACATAAAATTTGCTCTGGTGTTTGAATGCTGAAATAAAATTTATGGAACACTATAGGATAAATCCGTAATGCAGCAGTAGCTAAAGATTGCTTATTTGTTGAGAAAAGAAGCAATTTTACACTTGCGTGGCTAAGGTATAATACTAATTTTTTAAAAATCGCTTTATCATGATCATTTTATGTTTACAGCTTGTGCGATTTCAGTAATTAAACAGGATATTTATATTAGAGGTCTGCACGAGTTCAGGACCCGTACCCCACCTGGCTCGGTGGTACGATTCCAAATTTTCTAATGGGCTGGGCCGGCAGAATTAGAATAATTTTTTCAACGGGCCGAGCGACAAGCAAAATAAACGCAACAATATAAATAAATTATATAGAAAAAAAAAAAAAATAAGAAGGCGTAATGACCCATTAAACATTTCAGCAAAGCCGATAAAAATATAAGCTGATTTCCATGAATATGGCTTTAACGAGAAACAAGAGTAAATGTGCGTAACAAGCCTATATTAGTTTAACAACATCAATAAGAAATATAAATTGTGAAGTGTAGAGATCGGCATCGGACAGTTACTTGTGTCTAACCCGGGCTTAATATTTTTTTTAGCAGACTTGTGCCGGGCTGAGGAGATCAGGCTTGCATTATTTTTCTACATATAGTCGAGCCGGGTTGAACAAGATTTAATCGTTCTCAAGATGTGTACGGCAAACATAATTTGTAAGAATATTAATAACCAGGGGTGGGGAATTTTTCAAAAATCTTATCAGCCAAGGATTTATTTCACCAGCCTGCAAGATGGAATACACATGCAATTGAAAATAGTTATGACCAAATTGCATGCTATTACAGACGAAATTACAATTACTACAATGCATTTTCGTAATTTTTTCTTTCTATAATATTAAGAAATATATACAACAGAGGTAAGCTTAATATAAGATAGAACTTAGTACCATATTAACACTGTAATAATTTGGAAAGTTAAAAAATCTAGATTATAAAAATGTCTCTGATAATGTCTCTATCGGCTTATAGTTTTTCAAAAAATAAAAATGCACTCGCCTTACCAGAAAATCCACTCGCCACTGGCGAGCAAAATGATGTATTTCCCCACCTCTGTTAATAACGATAAAGAATGTAAAGAATGTTAAAGTATAATCTTATGAAATATATTATTTTGGGGTTCTTAAAATCGCTTCTCAATAGCGCGAAATGTTTGACACACTTTTTGACTAATTTTTAATTGTAAAGGAATGAAATAGCCTGCCTATTGAAGGGATTTAGAATCGAATAGTGTTTTCCGTTTTTGGTAAATAAAATATTTATACATACTTGTTGAGATATTAGAGATTCTTGTCATGTGGTTGTTGATTTTTCTACCTTCCCATGCTGTCGCTTCCGGAGATTCGGTTGAAACTGCTAACTTTGACAGTATTTTCTTAAACTGATTGCATCAAAAAATGGTAAACGTTATGAAATTACATAGTTTGTGAGTAAAAACACTGCCAATCTTATGCGTTTCCGGATAGAAATGAGTTAAGAAATGTATTAGAAAGTAGGATCACTGGATTTGAGTAAATCTTTAATAGAAAAATATAGGGATATTTTCATAAATGTATTTTTTATTATGCACTCTCAAAAGTTATAATGTTTTTAACTTTCTTTTTTCTTTTATTGTAAACTATATTAATTTTTTAATAACTCTTTCTTTGAATATTGAAAATTTAAGAATCTAACCAACCATTAATGTTGCTATTGTATATTTTCTATAAAATATACTGCAAACTCATCTCATAAATATGTATGCAGTATTTTTTTAAATGAATCTTATGATAAAAATCAGAATTTTTTCGAAATAGTAGAAATTGTGTAGGGCCAGACCGGGCCAGGCAAGACCTGTTTTCAATGATTTCTGTGCGGGCCGGGCTCGAGTCGAACAATTGAATTTTATACCGGCCTGACTGGGCCAAAATAACTTTCTTTTCAATATTGCAACTTTTTGAACTTGCAAGCACCGCACATTTTCAATTTTTACACTGTCGCATTTGAAAAAAAAAAAAAAAAATGTACTTTTAAGGGTGTATTTGATTCAAAGTGCTTATTTTCCGATTTATTTTTGAATTCATTTTTGCTCTCATATGCATCAAACTGGCAAATTGTCTTATTTGGAAAGTACACAAGGTGCCGTGATTGTCGATTCTTTAATAAATGCAGAAAATATTGGAAAAAAAAAACAAAAACAATCAAACACGGCATTTTGGACCGATTTTTCCGAAGCGGGAGATCTGGGAACGAAAAAAAAGGAGTCATACTGAAAAGGTAATTGTTTATAAATCAAATACTAATGAATTGAGCTTAAAATGACATCACGCGGCACCTTATACGTCACTTCAAAAATTCCCTCAGCAAGTTTCATGTTTCTACTATTAAAAATATGTCTGAAATTGTATCGGAAAATTTCGAGCTGTTGGAGGTGGAAAAGCGTTTTTTCGAATACACCCTTAAATGGAATTTGTTTTAAAGCTGTTTTTCAATTTATTTCCGAGTAATTATTATTAGTATTTTTTAAGTCATTGTAGCAACAGAGGTATTTCACTTATGAAGATTAAACATGGGCCAATCAAAAATAAATAAATAAATAAAAATAAATAAAATAACATAAAATTCAGACATCACAAAGATTCAGATATGTCTCAAATATCTCTAGACCGAATGCAGCAACCATTTTACAAATGGTTAATGATATCTATAGTATAAAGTATAATAATAGCGAAAGAAGAAAGAGTTTCTAAAATTAATTTCATAAATATGGGATAAATGAATTTTTTCATAATTTTAATGGAGATTTATATATTTCCTTACATCATCAATAAATGATTTAAAAGCAAAAATTATTACTTATCAGCATAAAAAACAATTTTTTAACAATTTTTTAATCTTTAATAAATTGTTTTTTACGCTGATAAGTAATAATTTTTGCTTTTAACTTATAATGTTTACAGCGTAAGTCCAAGATAGGAATTTTTAATCTTTAATAAATTGTTTTTTACGCTGATAAGTAATAGTTTTTGCTTTTAACTTATAATGTTTACAGCGTAAGTTCAAGATTTCATTTTCATCAATAAATGTTTAAAAAAAAGGTCACCGGCTGCGGTAAGTGGAAAGTGGGAAAGAATGGAGTGAAAAGAATGAAAGAAAGTACCAGATTTTAAAAGACATAGGTTAAATAAAACGATACAAAGAAAAAAAAATCCAACAAAGAAAATTAGACAAAATATTTAAATTAAAACAGCCCCTTAGAAAAGTAATTGTTTGTTCATACAATCTTCAAAACAAGCACCATTAAAACGACATCTAAGTTTATGAAATTGATTAAACATTGCTAAATTTATCTCATGTTGCAGCGTAAGTAAAAAATGCGTAGGAAAGAGAAAATAAAAAATGGAAAAAAAAAAAAAAAATACGAAGACTTGATTAAAAACTTGTACAAAGCCTAAAAAATTATTCTCCTTTTTCCTTAAACAAAAATTGTGTGTAAATATTTAAAAATAAACAGGGGGAAATATCCTAAAGGATTTTGGAATAGACTATGTTCAACATCACTCCTCAGTTTCTATAGTAAATAGTTTGCCGATTTCCCCCTCTATATTGACGAAGAGAAACGTAGCAAACTAAGTAAATGTTATCATCTAACACAAAATTTTTTTTGCTTTGTTTTGTTTGTTTAAGAACAGAGTTTTCATGGCTGCAAAAATTAAACTTTACAACGGATAAATCTGTCTGTGCAGTAATTTATCTATGCACGTCTCTTATAAATTGCCTGACAAAGTTAGTATAAGCATTTTTTGAGTAAAGTAACTGCTGAACACTGATATTAAAACAGAGTAACTTTTTATATATCGCTAAAGTTTCTTTCGCAGAAAGACTCACGGAAACATTTCGGAATATATCTGGGTATCATTTTACTATACATAAACACACGTCAAATTTGAAAAAACCGTGCGAAATGTTTGATGTACTCTGATGAAATACAAATCGCAGAACATAAAAAGTAGCGTGTGGGGGATTTATTTATCACATGTTTTCTAAGACGCATGAATGTTTGGTTGAAGTTTTCGCTCTTAGAATATATCTCGAAATTAATTTTTCGTAGAAAATTATTTTAAGCAAAAAAGACTACTTGAATGTGGAATAAGGAAGTTCATTTTTCGTCACTCTGTAACTTTTTTTTTTTTTTTTTTTTTTTTTTTACGTAATTTTTCACTTATACAGACATTTATTGAAATATAATACTTTTAGAACTACAGAAAAATGCTGCTTTCAGCCTAACTGTGAAAAATAAAATGCAAGCAATAATGAAGTTGTAATATAGATGTTAATAACTTTATTCTGGCAGTAGGTGTTATTTATTTATTTATTTATTTATTTATTTATTATTTTTTATTTATTTATTTTTTTTTATCCAGAAAGAGAATTTAAAACTTAAATGCAAGTGCTGTAATATTAGAATAACGGTTACTTGTAACATATTTCGAAGAAAACTATTTAAAGCAAAAAATTATTACTTACATTTGGAATAGTAAAATTCGTTTTAAGCCATACTCTTTCATTAAAAAGGGGGGGGGGATGATACTTACACCGAAAGTTATCGAAATACAATACTATCAGGTTATAGAAACACTCTGCTTGTAGCCTAATAGTGCAATATAAATGCAAAAATTATTTAAAACTCAAATACCAATTTTCAACTATATTGTTTTGATGTGTGAAGCATTCAAAACATAAAAGCAAGTGTTGCATCGTTAGAATAAAGATAACAGAAATTTTCTTTTTTTAACGAAAACAATTTTAAACAAAAAAGACCATTACACGTGGAATAGGAAAACTCACTTTTCGTCATTCTCTCATTTTTTTTTAAAAAAATATTTGTCACTCATACCAGCAGTACTTAAAATATAATACTTTTACAGAGCAACCCTGTTTCTGTAACATAATAGTGAAACGTATCCAATAATCAACAAAAGTTTCAATGTCCAAATCAATAATCTCAATTTTATTCGGATTGGATTTTATTTGTCTCTTTCGGAAGATGCATTTAAATCTTAAATGCAAGCTAGCGTTACATCATTAACCTTAGAGCTACCGGAAATTTTACTCAAATTTCATAATAATATTCTGCACCAGAATTTTTATTTAAAACAATTTAACGTATTATTGTCTTGTTTAGCCTTATATTGTTCAACTTATATTTTAACGGCATGCCTAAAACATCTTGCCCTGTAAGCGAGTGGCATGGCAATGTACATCTCTGCAAATCATCCATTACCTTTATACAAAATTTTATAAAAGAACGTCGATGACTTACTTTCTTAGCTGGTATACTGAATGGAGTGTTAAATTTGGTGAACAAAAAGCAGCTGCTATATGCTTTTTCAGAAAATTAACTTATTTCAATCTATCAGTATTACTATCAACAACACAGCTATTCCCTGGACTAACCACACTAAATATCCGGGAATTATCCTTGATAAAAGATTTAACTGAAATTAACACTTTATCAATATTCGTAGAAAAGTCTCTAAATCTTTTTCGTCTCTTCTTTAAGGGTGTATTTCGATTCAAACTGCTTGTTTTCCGATTTATTTTTGAATTCACTTTTGCTCTCAAACACATGAAACTCGCAGATTCTCTTATTTAGAAAGTGCACAAGGTGCCGTAAAGGTCAATTCTTTGATAAGTGTACAAAATATAGCAAAAAAAGCAATCAAAAATGGCAATTTGAACCGATTTTTCCGAAGTGGGAGATAAGGGAACGAAAAAAAGGGTCTTCCAGAGAAGTTAATTGCTTATAAATCAAATTCTAATGAATTGAGCGTAAAAAGACTTTACTCGGCACCTCATACGTCCCTTCAAGAATCCCCTCAGCAAATTTCATGATTCTACTTTTAAAAATGTGTCTGAAATTGTATCGGAAAATTTCGAGCTGCTGAAGGTGGAAAAGCGTTTTTTCGAATACACCCTTAAAATAACATACTTTCTATTAAAAACTAGTTGGTGGTGGTGGGAGGGGGGGGGGGGGGAAGAGGCACCGTAATACTTACCCATCATTAATATGCATAATGTATAATATGAATATAAAATATGTGTAAACTATTTATAAAATGCATTGCAATACCAAAATAAATTTTAAACCTATATTTAAACATTGTTAATACATAGTAATGCTCTATTACGGAATTGCGGGTGTTACTTGATTATCCCGTTGGTCCATTTCAGCAAATTATATAAATCGCCAAACTACTCGTAAATTACATAAATTGGAATAATTTTTATTTTAAGTATTGAAAAACAAAATAGTACAAGATTAATAAAAATACGAATTATACTTGTGATTAAATGTTACTTGTTGACATAAGAAACACGTGTAATGCGTTTAATGTAAAATGAATGCGACAGTTTTTTTTTTTTTTTTTTTTTTGTACGACGGGATAATGAAGTAGTGCCGAATTGCGTGATGAAAGAAATATCCTTTTACCTCCAAAAACAAACAAATAAACATAGTGACTAATAATTTAAGTTGGATTAACGTTGGATTAAGTGTCTCATTTCCAATTAAAATGTATATTTGAATTGAAATTTGATTGAAATACAGGTTTATTAAAAAACCAAAGATTGAGCAAAACAGGATTACAAATATCTCACAACTTATAATCGGATCAACTTCATTCCTTATGCAGAATTTTTTTTTTTTTTTTTTTTTTTTTTTCATTCACTCATTAAAATAACAAAATTTGAAAATTTTTATATACCTTTAATCAGAACGAATATTTCGAGAATGCGAAAAAAAAAAAAAAAAAAAAAAATAGTTCCGGATAATCGAGGTTACTGATATTCAATAGGCTTCTTTTCATTATTACATAGTAAGTACACAATTTCAAATTTCTATCTCAATTTGTTCGGGAGATAGAGCGTTTTGCATGCAGAAAGACAGAACACACATGCAGAAAGACAGACGGACGATTTTTTTTCTAAAAGTATGTTTTTCTTCGCTGTAAGGGGTACACTTTTGCACTGTAAATAAAAAAAAAATGTTAGGTTACTATTTTTTTTTCTTTCTTTCTTTCTTTTTTTTTTTTTTTAGAAAACTTGGATTTAAGAAACTAGAAATTTTATGCAACTACAAATCGAGTTAGAGATAACATTTCAGTAAGATTATTCTGATTTTAGTAGATTGTTTTGAAAAGTTACAGATGTATGTAGCTTTACAAGACCAATTTTGTTAATTTGCATCCGTTTTTTTTTTTTTTTTTTTTTTTTTTTTTTTTTTTTTTTTTTGGGGGGGGGGGGAGAGGGGGTTGGTCAGAGTACAGATAAAATTTTAGTAAGCATATATAGATTTTTGTAGCTTATTATTATATTTTTTTACAGTGCATAAAAAACAAATAAAATTAATATTAAATTTGCCAGACTTTTCTTCTTTTACTTACAAAGAGTTCAAGCTATCTATTTTAATGTAATGCGCTATTTTCTAAGAGGAAACACTTAAAATCTTAATTTATTTGAATAGTGATACTTAAAACTTAATTTTACGGTGAAAGTTATTTTAAGTAAAAAGACAGCTTACATGCAGAATGTGTGTGTGTGTGTGTGGAGGGGGGGGGGGGGGACGTTCATATTCCGTTACTAATTTCTCCCTTTTCATTATTTGTCACACATACCGACAGTTAATGAAATATAATACTTTCAGACCTACAGAGAAACTCTGTTTGTAGCCTAATAGTGAAACATAAAACGCAAATAACAATAAAAAAAAAAAAAAAAAAAAAAAAAAAAAAAAAAAAAAATACAGTGATGATTTTTTTTTTACACGATGTTCCAAGCGAAAACTTTCCTCTGACGCGCGCTGTACTTTGGGAAGACGCATTTAAAACTTAATTTGTCAAGGCACTATTTTAAGCAGCATAAATTATTTGCAAATGGAGGCTTCAAATTTAATAAAAAATGCACTTTTTCGACATTTGGTGCTGACGCAGCCATTATGTTGAGGAAATATCGTATTTTTGGTGCAACAGAGCCCTGACTATGAAGTCTAATGAAAACTGTGCAGCGAAATCTAAAACGCAGAACATAAAAATGTATGATGGTTTCATCTTTCATCCTCTCTTCAAGCTTTGTAAGTTTCTTAAGAGTTTGGTGTCCATAGATACATATATTAAAAACTTAATTTGATGAGGCACCATTTCAAGAGACATACATGACTTATTTTAGGAAAGAATAGTTTAGAATACTGAAGTATACTGAAGATAATTCCATTATGCTGACGGGATCGTATGATGTAGCTTAAGGCATAAAGGTTTCAGAAAAGCTTATGATTTTAGTGCATACTGCTTAAAAATAACAACAATATTTTGTAGACACGCTTATTTGTTGTACTCTTATTCCTAAAGTGACATAACTTGAAAAAGGAGAAAGGCGTTCTGAGAAAAGGAGGAAGGCGTTTTCAAACAAACGAAAGGCTTTTAAAGATTTTTTAAAAAATAAACAATACGAAAATTGTATATATTTACAGTTAGAAAACTACTTATTTACCCTATGCGCCTCGTTATACTCAATTATTAACTTACGATTTGTAAATAGTACACTATTTAAAAAAAAAAAAAAAAAAAAAAAAAAAAAAAAAATCTCTAATTTTAAAAGATGCGAAATTTATGAAATTCTTGCTAAAATTTTATCTATACACTGTACAAAAAAAAAAAAAAAAAAAAAGTAAATTTATAAAACTAGATTTTATAAAGCTACAGAAATCTTCATAACATTACAAAAGAATCGACTAAAATTAGAATAATCTTACTAACATTGTACTGTAGCTCGCATTACAGTTACATGAAATGTTCTAAGTATCCTAATTCCCTAAAATATTTTTAGTCAACTTACAGATTTTTTTTATTTACAATGCAAACATGTATCTGTAACATGAATTTTTGTTGTTGCCGTTACATAAAAAGCTCGTAATCCCAGTTTCCTACAACAATTCATTTTGGAACGATAGAACTCTTTGAATTTGGTCATCATTTTAAATTTCGTTTAAGCAATTTTTTTCATTTTTACAAATTAAAAATTTTATTTAAATCTCCGCTACTTCTTTTAATTTCGGGTTTTCTAAAAAAAATTGATTTTTGGATTTGTTTTGAACATTTTAAATTTAATTAAAATAAATAACTTTCTTTTATAATTATTTTAAAATTAAATTTATTGGTGCTACCATTTATGTAAGAATTTAATAATGATAAATTAACAATTTGAATTTATTAATTAAAAGATAAGTTGTTTTGAACGAAATATTAAACGAAACTCTATGTACGATCTGCATTCACACTTATACACTTGTTTAATTGAAAATCCTAATAGATTTTATAATATGTATTTTTTTTTCTTTTACATTATATACCGACGACCAAAAAATCATTTTTATAATGAAAAGTAATAATTATTTAGGGAAATAAAATTTTTGAAATTCATTAAAAGCTATATTTTCGTATTAGCCATTGTACCAGAGGACACTAAGTGAAGAAAAGGAAGATTTTGATACTTCTGCAATTTTTTGTTTCTGATAGTTTCAGTGAAGGATAGTGAGTGGCAGTGAATCGAAATGATTTTTTCATTTTTGGATCAATAAATTACCCAACGAGTTATAAGCAGGGTTGTAGGGGAGGGTATAGAGGGGTATACGCCATATACTCTCTGGACTTTTTAAAGGAATACCGCATACCCTCTGTTTCCCAAGAAAACCATAGTATAAAACACTCCTCGGTATCTCCTCTGCCTTGAGCGTATCCCCTCTGTTTTTTTTTAAGACTATACCACTGGTTATAAGCGTTTTTGACATGACAAGGCGTTTTTCCTCTTCGTTGACTGTTATTTCTGCCTTCGTCGAAAAATCTAGTTCAAAATGCCAACTTTGACAGTATTTTTTTGAAAGATCTATGTATACACACGTACACAAAATAAAATAAAAAGTTTTTTAATTACATAGTTTATGAATAACAACATCTGTCAATTTCACTTGTTTTCAAACAAAAAGGAATTAAAACTTATGTCATAAAGTTGCCCCTTTAGATTTGAGAACAGCCTTAATAATTAAAACGATTTTTTATTCAGCGATATTAAAAAGTTATGATATAATTTATTATTTCTAAAAGGCATCCACAAGTGTGTGGGCAAAGAGTAACAGATGGCATGATACTATACTCTCTCCATAACACCCGCTGGACAACAAAAGGCGTCGGGCAGGGATATTTGAAGTTATAGGAGAACTGAATCACAATATTTGATGGGAGTGATTGATTGGCCAGTAGCACTTCCGTTAAGTTCCCTCCACCCTGCCAAAAATATATAAATAAAGCAATTTCTTTTCATAAACGAATAGTCCTTTTAATAAATGGTCAGAAAATTTTTTGACATAAAAATGAATCTTTTATAGATAAACGGCCAAAAGGCAATAAAATATTCTTTTGTAAAGTGATCAAAACAAACGGCAATTTTTAGTACTTTAAAACTCTGAAATGTCCTTGAATCCAAAGTATTATAACTCGGTGATTTTGGATCTTAGAAGAATGGAATTTTTAATGTTTTACTTATTAGGGCATGGGAAAAGTGTTCTCTAAATATAGCTTAAAGATCAAGGAAGAACATTAAAATTTAATACGTGCAACTTTTTAGAAATAGGCAGCGGACCATAATCTTACTTCTTACCTCATATTAAGGGTGTACTTAAAAAACTCCATTTTTTTCATCCCCAACAACTCGAAATTTTTTTATCCATTTTCACACTTGTTTTAAAAAGTAAACCCGTGAAACTTGCTGACTTGATTTTTGAAGAAATGTATAAGAGGTCATGTATTTTTATTTTTCGTTCAATTAATAAAAGTTGATTCATAAACAATTTTTTTCTTAGGATGTTCATTACTTTCGTTTCCAGTTCTCTTGCTTTGGGAAATTCAGTTTAAAACGCCGACTTTGACAGCGTTTTTTGCAATATATTCTATCAAAGCATTGACAAGCACGGCATCTAATATAGTTTCCGAATAAGAGAGTCTGCTATTTTAATGTGTGTCAGAATAAATATTAATCTAAAAATGTATCAGAAAATAAATATTTTGGAATTTAATACACCCTTAAACACTTTTGATATTTTCATTACTTTTACCTCCATCGTGTAAAAAATTAAAGCGCGTTTTAAACTTTTTCGGCCACCCTAACACTCTTTAGATTTGGCTTCTGAGGAAAGAGCTGTAATTTATTCAATCATGAATGAGTTGGTTTTTTTAAACGTTTCACTCATCTTGATTTAAATTGCTTATTTAAATTACTCATCTTGAATTAAATTGCTTAAAAACAGCTTGAGCTATTTCAACTCTTTCCGAGAAGCTAATTTTCAAATCGTGACATGAGTGGATTACAACTCAACTTGAATTAATTTATACCTCAGGTTTTTAGAGAGTATATATCCATTTCATGCATTACAATATAAAAATATCAAAAAATACAATAAAAATATCTAATTTTTATGTTTCCAACTGATGCCTCAAATTATTATTAAGATAATTACAGAGCAGTTGATTATCAATAGGACTCGAGTAATTCAAATTAAAAACATGAATTAAACATGATATAAAATATACAATTCTCCAATGTTTGCATGTTATGTTATTCATTTTTAATTAATGTACAGAAAAAATTCAAAGATCCATGCTATAAATTTGTAAAACTTACGTTTTACAGTTATTATTGAACACAAGTAATTCTTTAGAAAGATTTGCTCTTTGTATTTTTGTTTTTACCTTATTTCTACATTCAACCACAGAAAATATATGTATGTATATATATATATATATATATATATATATATATATATATATATATATATATATATATATATATATATATATATATATATTTGTAAAAATACTGGTTTCATTGGTTTATTGTATGGTAATATATGAATTACTCTGGTTATATAATGTCCATTTATCCATATATTTCTTAGTAATTTGGTAATCTGCCTTCTGTTTCTCTTCAAACTTCAACTGTTTTTAATAATATGATTGTAAAAATACTGGTTTCATTGGTTCTTTTATTGGTATTGTCTGAATAACTTTGGATGTATTTATAAAAGTATTTATATATATATATATATATATATATATATATATATATATATAAATACTTTTATAAATACATCCAAAGTTATTCAGACAATACCAATAAAAGAACTAATGAAACCAGTATTTTTACATTCATATTATTAAAAACAGTTGAAGTTTGAAGAGAAATGGAAGGCAGATTACCAAATTACTAAGAAATATGTGGATAAATGGACATTATATAACCAGAGTAATTCATATATTACCATACAATAAACCAATGGAACCAGTATTTTTACAATCATCTTATTGAAAACAGTTGAAGTTTGAAGTGAAACAGAAGGCAGATTACCAAAATAATGAAAGATAAATGGATAAAAAGGCAGTAGAAGGCTTTTCCATTAAACTACTTCATCAGGGGTGTATAGTTTAACAAAAAAGCAAAAACATCCAGCCAGTTTCTGTTATGAGTCGTGCTAAAAGCTAAGAATTCGACTCACAATACACCCGACTGGCTGGAAGCTATTCAGATGACAAATTAGTAGAAAGATACACATAGAAGAAAATAAAATCAATATGACAAAATAACAATAATACATTATTCCATTAAAAAAAAAAAAAGATATATATACTAAGATAATTTACCATTACCCATATCCTAGCAAGATTTGTAGTGCAATCAGATACAAACTACATGTGACTTACTAACAATCACGGTTATGGTCATAGTATAAATCACATAGATAATAAAATAAAGTTGTAACAATAATTATAAAAATTAGTAAAACATATATTATACTATGTAATTCATAATATATTTAGAAAAAAAAAATAGATGCTACTATTAGAAATATTATATTTTTATTTTAAATCAATTATCAAAATTACTATATTAATTAATTAACTCGAATATATTACTACAACTTCTAGCAGAAAATTATTTTAGTTCTGCCATCTAAAGGATTAATATATTAATTAAATTATATGCTTATGGTGCTGCCCTCCATTATAGGAAAAAAATAAATTATTTATTAGCTAAGAGTTTCCAAGAAGAATTTCTATTCTAATATTTTACAAATAATTTCTTTAAGGCAAATACAATAGACAACCATAGCTTATCTCAATAACTTGATCATTTTTAAGTTATGCATATTAGTTTTTAGGTAAACATAAACTTTAATACTATGTGTAAAGTTTTTTTTTTTTTTTTTTTTTAGATAATAATTAACCATTGCGTATTATCCAGACAACACCGCCCTCCACCGTAATCTAACATCTAACCCACCCAACCATCCTATTATTCATATTTTTTTTTTTTTTTTTGTATTTTTTTATTTTTTTGTATTATTTTTATTTTTTATAATTTGTTTAAATATTTTTTTACGCAATGTGTTAATTATTTTTAAGATCATGTAATAACTTATTATATATTAAAGACTATAGGAGTTTTTATCAATAACATCATATGGTAATATTGGTTGAAGAGAAAATAGACAGTTAATACTTAATAAATGTTTATACAGATAATATTTTTTTAACCAAATGTAAAGGATAACCATATCTTATAGCAGTTTCTTGTACAGTTTTTAAATTATGCATTTTAAAATTATGTGAACAAATATTTTTAATTCTATGGGCAAAATTAAGTAATATATTGACATAGACAGATTTATGTAGGCAAGAATTATAATGAGTAAAGAGGTTTACTTTAAAAGGAAAGTCATTACGTTTGTCATAAATATCAAATAGAATTTTATTATCAGAAAGCGTAATATTAAGATCAAGAAAGTTAATTGTATTATTATGCATATCATTATAACTGTATTTTAAATTTTTGTGGTATTTAATTGGTAGCGAATAGTTAGATGACTTTTTAGAATATAAAATTATTATATCATCAAGATACCTGTATAGAAAACAATTAACAATAGAAGTATTACGTTCATAATAATGTAAGTAGAGATCAGCACAGATGGATGATACAATCCCACCTTGTGGAAGACCGACTATTTGTTTGAATATTGTATTATTAAATAATATATAATTATGATAAAGAATAAATTTGGTTAAAGATTTGAAGTAAGATAAAGATACATGTATGTTTAGAGAATTCCTATATTCCTTGAATAATAAATTTATGATCCTGAACATATCTGCAATATCAATTGTATTAAATAAATCATTAAAGTCATATGTTTTGATGTACTTAATGTTTTGTAAATTTTTGATATTATTTACAAGATGTAAACTATTTTTTATACTGTAGAATTTATTATTAGTTTTTGCAATATCTAGCATTTTTGTAAGTATTGTTAATAATTCTTATATATATATATATATATATATATATATACATACATATATATTTCTGAAAAAAGTACGGGAAAATTAGATATTTATACATGCTTTTAAATGTTTTCAAACTGATCAAGACACAAAATGTGCAATTTGTAATTTGCATAATTTGTGCATATATTATAATTATATATGCCATACAATGTACTCAAATGAATTTAATTGAAATTCTTATGATACAAAATACGGATAAATCTTGTGTTATGCAGTTATTATAAAAAAATATGTAATTCTTTATATTTCCACTGTTTGTTTGTTTAATTAAAACATTTAACATGAGAAAAAAAATATTACGGGAAATCTATATATTTATAAATGCATTCCAATGTATTCGGCTAAAATAAATCATTTTCGTACATTGTAATTTAAAAATATCGATAGATACAATAAAAATGCCTAATGCTGGTTTCTAAATGCTATCTCAAACAATAAAGACGACTTGTAAAGCATTTTAATTATTACAGAACTCCCCTAATTCGAAATTAAATTCAAGAATTGAGCCATACGAAATATGCAAAACTGGAATTTTCAAATATCATTTTATTCATTTTTAACTACCTCATGTAATATTACAAAACAATTTTTTCTATAAATTTCAATTTACAGTTATTATCGAACATACTATCATAATCTACATCTTTGTAAGGATACGTATGGAGTTTTATTTTAATTTCACACTGTTAAAAATGTCTATAAAAACACAGAAAAAAAATTGCGACTCTCTATAAATATACACTAGTTCTCGTTTAACCTCTTCGCTACTGGCGATTATTAAAGTATTTTTAATTATTACTAAATTATTTCTTCTCTCGTTTGACTTCAGAGCGAGATTTTTATTTTATTTTTATTAGCTCGAATCTTAGAATTCGAAACATATTATTCTTATATCGAAATTTCATTTATATTTGAGTATCATTATTAAAATGGGACAAAACTTATGTACCCATTTGGGTACTCAGGGATTGAAGAGGTTAAATGCAATCTATCGAGTTTCTCGGTCATCTTATTACCGACAATTTCTTTACATTATATTTAATTCCCTGTAAGGTTTTCGTTTCTATTTAAAAACATTTTTGTTTTCATTAAAACTTATAATTCAAAATACACAGTTATAATTTTTTTTTTTTTTTTTTTTTTTTTTTAGGAAATTAAAAAAGAAAATTTATTTTGTTTTATTTTATTATTATTAAGTTAGATTAATTTTGAAGGGGAAAAATCATCTCCTCAGTGTAAGCGGAGATTTTTATCGATTTCCTTCGATAATCACAAAAGACATATTTTGAACAACATATCATTAGCTCGTATAGCCCAAGCAGTAGGGTGTTCTGTTCATCCACTGTTAAGATTCTCGGGTTCAAAACCAAGGGCGACTAGCAACAAATTGTGTGTATAAAAAAAAAAAAAAAAAGATGCAGCAATTTAAAATTACTCGAAAAAATCAAATTCTTTCTGTCTCATTTAAGATTGAGGGATTTTCTGACTTTGAAAACTCTGTTATCATTAAAAATTGATTTGTAGAGTCTTGTGTGTTTTTAACAATGTTAATTTACAGAGCGTGTCGTAAATTTACTGAATGACTTCTCTGTTGTTCAACAGAATGTCTATTTTTCTAATTTCTGTAATTTTACATAACATTTATGATAATGGATTACCCGCAGATTCTCTGTAATTTCACAGGAAAAAATTTTTAACAGCGCATCCCAACACTTGAGTCACTACTGGAGTCTCTCAAAAAGAATCGAATGATAATATTAAGTCTATGGAGGCTTTATTTTCAAATATCTCCTTCAAATTTTAATGTATATATATATATATATATATATATATATATATATATATATATATATATATATATATATATATATACAAATTCCATTTGTATTCATATTGTTCTTTTTTCCTTCCATATTCAATGTGCTATAAGTAATTAAATTCAAAGGTTAATTTCAAATGGTTAATATTGTTTACTATTAATGGTCTTATATATATACAGGGTGTATCTAAACTACTGGGCAAAACTTTAAGGGGTGATAGTACACATCAAGACAAATAATATTATATGGGAAACTAAGGGTCCCAAACGTCTTCCGAAAGAGATAGGCGCCATCAAAGTTTAGGGTCCAAAATTTGAAATGATTATAAAAAACGGGAAAATTGGTCGATTCTTTTGCGGTTTTCACGAAAACTATTCTTTATGTCAGTATTGTCTTGAAAATAAATTATGAAGATAAATTGCAAAAACTGACGATAGAGGGCGCTTTAGACTTTGGAGTAACGAACAACTATTTTTTACCGTTTTTTTGGATCTCATTGATTTTTTTTAGAAATTTAGACAAAGTTAAATTTTGAGCTTAAAATCTGTGGTTAAGAAGCACAAACTGAACTGTGTTCAATGGGAGTGGGTAGGTTCAAATTTCAAATGATTATAAAAACGGAAAAATTGGTCAATTTATTTGCAGTTTTCACTAAAATTATTCTTTATGTCAGTATTGTCTTGAAAATAAATTATACAGATAAATTTTTTAAAATGTCGATAGAGGGCGCTTTAGACTTTGGAGTAACGTACAACTATTTTTACCGTTATTTTTTGAATCTCATTAAATTTTTTTAGAAGCTTAGACATAATCTTAAATTTTGAGCTGAAAATCTGAATCGTTGACAGTGGTTAAGTAGCGCAAACTGAACTATGTTCAATGGGGGTGGGGAGGTTCAAATTTCAAATGATTATAAAAAACGGAAAAATTGGTCGATTTGCTTGCGGTTTTTTCTAAAACCATTCTTTATATCAGTATTTCTTTAAAAATAAGTAACCAATAACAATTTTTAACTGTTATTTTTTTTGTATCTAATTAAATGCTTGCAAAAGCTTAGACTTAAATTTTGGGCTCAAATTCTAAATCTTTGGAAGGGCAAACTGAACTGTCTTCAGGAGTTGAAATGTTACCCTGCCCACTCTACGAACGCAGTTCAATTTTTCGCTACTTAATTATTCACAACGATTCAGATTATGAGCTCAAAATTTAAGTCTAAGTTTTTAAAACATTTATTTAGATTTAAAAAAACTGTTAAAAGTAGTTGTTGGTTACTCTAAAGTTTAAGGTGCCCTCTAACGGAATTTTTTGAAATTAATCTTAAAATTTATTTTCAAGGAAATACTGATATAAAGAATGGTTTTAGAGAAAACCGCAAACAAATCGACCAATTTTTCTGTTTTTTATAATCGTTTGAAATTTGAACCTCCCCACCCCCATTGAACACAGTTCAGTTTGCGCTACTTAACCACTGTCCAGGGCCGTAAATCCCGGGGGGGGTTTGGGGGGGTGCAACACCCCCCCCTAGGAGAAATCAGTCGGAAAATTCCCAGATCTATCGGAAAAAGTATGTTTAGTCGGAAAAAATGGTATTAACCAATAAAATCTTATAAACTGGAAAATCATTCGGAAATTTTCCCGTTCCATCGGAAAAGGCATGTTTATTTGGAAAAAATAGCATTATGTATTATCCTATAAAAACTTATAAATTGGAAAAACAGAAAAATCAGTCGGAAAAATTCTTGTTTGATCGGAAAAAATGTTCTTAACCTATAAAAACTTATATACTGGAAAATCATTCGGAAATTTTCCCGTTCCATCGGAAAAGGCATGTTTATTTGGAAAAAATAGCATTATGTATTATCCTATAAAAACTTATAAATTGGAAAAACAGAAAAATCAGTCGGAAAAATTCTTGTTTGATCGGAAAAAATGTTCTTAACCTATAAAAACTTATATACTGGAAAATCATTCGGAAATTTTCCTGTTCTATCCGAAAAAGCGTGTTTAGTCGGAAAAAATAGTATTACGTATTATCCTATAAAAACTTACAAATTGGGAAAAGGAAAAATCAGTCGGAAAACTTCTTGTTTGATCGGAAAAAAATGTTCTTAACTTATAAAAACTTATAAACTGGAAAATCATTCGGAAATTTTCACGTTCCATCCGAAAAAACGCGTTTAGTCGGAAAAAATAGTAAGGTACCCTGGGGTAATAACGCCACGTTAAGGTTCTACCAATTTTCACGGCTTAGTTTTAGATTGTATTTTTCAAACAAACATAGGATCTGATACAGCAACTCATTGACTATCTATATAAAATAAAATAAATTTAACAGATATGTATTCATAAAATGTAATGGCGTTTTTTCTTGACCAATGCTATTTGGCGTTATTACCCACCTATATGGGTAATAACGCCATGCAAACAAAACTATGAAATAAGATGGAATAATTGCATGTAGGTAGCCCAATTCTAAAAATACAAACTCTACAAACTTAGAAATTGACAAATTGCATTCTAAGCTATTGAAAATATTCAATTTTTTGTGAAAGTGTAAGAAAAATAAAGGTGTGGTGAGGGAGGGAGGGATGAGGCAAAAGAATATCAGACCGTGAGCTTCTTTTTGCTTAAAAAGGACTGCTTAAATAGAAATATGAGAAACATTGCACAGTTTTAACTGTGTTTATTTGAATCAGTATTTAGGATGTAGCTCGGCCACTGTAGGAAGTCAACCGGGGTTTTAATGTCAAGGATTGGCGTTATTACCCCGTTATAGTTATTGCGCAGTAAATTTTAAATTACAAATTATCTCGAGAAGATATCCAAAATCTTCAACAACATTTTAAAAGTACATGAAATGCACTACAAATTTATGTAATTAACAAAGTATTTCCGGATAAAAAGATAGTCTTCACATCTCAAAACGTATCTCGCAAATTTTAGATCAAGCATTAATTTTAGTTGCTTGTGAAAACAATAAGACCTAAAAATGAAACAAATTAACTTGAAGCTGTTTTTTGCGATTTATATGACTCAAAACCCTTCTGCGCAGAGCACATGGATGTCATTTACCTGATTATTTCATAATTATGCAAAATATAAGCACTTGGCGTTATTACCCCGTCTGGCGTTATTACCCCAGGGTACCTTATTATGTATCATCCTATAAAAACTTACAAATTGGAAAAAGGAAAAATCAGTCGGAAAAATTCTTGTTTGATCGGAAAAAATGTTCTTAACTTATAAAAACTTATAAACTGGAAAATCATTCGGAAATTTTCCCGTTCCATCCGAAAAAGCGTGTTTAGTCGGAAAAAATAGTATTACGTATCATCCTATAAAAACTTACAAATTGGAAAAAGGAAAAATCAGTCGGAAAAATTCTTGTTTGATCGGAAAAAATGTTCTTAACTTATAAAAATTTATAAACGGGAAAATCATTCGGAAATTTCCTCTTTCCATCCGAAAAAGCATGTTTAGTCGGAAAAAATAGTATTACGTATTATCCTATAAAAACTTACAAATTAGAAAAAGAAAAAATCAGTCGGAATTCTTTTTTAATCGGAAAAAATGGGTATTAACCTATAAAAAATTATAAATTGGAAAAACGAAAGTATCATTCGGAAAATTTCCCGTTCCATCGGAAAAGGCATGTTTAGTCGGAAAAAATAGTATTATCCTATAAAAAGTTATAAATTGGAAAAACGAATAAGTCAATTGGAAAAAATATTGTTCGATCGGAAAAAATGGCATTAGCCTAATAAAAACTTATAAATTAGAAAAACGAAAATATCATTCGGAAAATTTCCCATTTCAATCCGGAAAGGCATGTTTAGTCGGAAAAAATAGTATTACGTATTAACCTATAAAAACTTGTAAAGTTTTAAATCGGAAAAATTCTTATTCGATCGGAAAAAAAATGGCATTTACCTATAAAAAAAATTATAAATTGGAAAAACGAAAATATCAATCGGAAGTTTTCTGTTCCACCGGTAAAGGCATCTTTAGTCGGAAAAAATAGTATTACGTATTAACCTATGAAGATTTATAAATTGGAAAAACGGAAAAGTCAGTCCGAAAAATTCTTGTTCGATCGGAAAAAAGTAAATTTAGCCGAAAGAAAAAGGGTATTAATCTATAAATATTTATGAATTGGAGAAATATTTTTGTAGTTTTTAATTAAATAAGAAAAACAAGTTAGATCGAAGAAAACCTATAAAATTTTATTCTCAGTCGGATTTATTTCCGCTTGCAGTTTCTGATAAGAAAAATAAGAAAAAAAAAATTAGGATGAAGAAAACAAATTTATTCTTAGCCGGAACTATTATTAATTAATTTAACTAATTGCTAATTTACTATTTACTTTAATTTACTAATTAATTAATATAACTTATTAATACTAGCAGGGGAGACCGAGCTTAGCTCGGTCAAAATTAACTTTGTGTTCAACTCGATATAGTATTTTCACTGTATCATTAACTCTGTATTATTACTGTAAAACATGTTTATAATAGTATTATTTAGAAAAACAATCAATAAGAAAACTATGTTTTTATGCGCATATTTATAAATTTTATTTTATTTTAAATTTTACAACGAAAGGACATCGATCTAAATCACTTTTTTAGCTCGACTCTGATTGGTTTAACCATGGATCTCGAATCCTCTTAAGAATGTATAAAAAAATTCTTTACATTCTGAAAGACAATATTTTTTGCTAGATATAGCCAAATTTGGAGGCATTCTTTTCATTTGGCTCCAAATACGTGTTTTGGTTTTCGTAATTTTTATAGTCGATTTTTTGGCCATATGTCGCCAATATTTTGTCAAATATCACCAAGTTATTGGCTTTTGCCATATTCTCGTGACCCTGACCCGTATTACCCAAAATGAGCCACTAATCAAATTTGATCAAGCATGTGACATAGCTCAATCGTCTTCAGGTAATCAAAAACAGTAGAATATAAAATTGAATCAAAATCGTTTAAGCCATTTTTTAGGTAAAATTAGCTTGGCAGCATTCAGCAATGAAGCGAAATGACCCACTAATATAAATTTGTTTAACATGCGACTCAGCCCAATAGTCTTCTCGTGACAAAAAACGTTTTGTTTAAAAATTTAGGGTAAAATTGATTGAGTCGTTGTTATATATAATTAGAATGACCCTAGCTCATTAAGACCCAAAATGACCCACTAATAGAATTTTCGCGAGCATGTGTCCAAGCCAAATGGTTTTCGCTTGCTCAAAAACGATATAATACAAAGCATAGTCAAAATGGTGAGTACCATTTTCTATATAAAATTAGCATGACCCATTATGACCAACAAATAACCCTTATAATCGAAATCTCTCGAACGTGTGGCCTAGCTCTTTAGTTTTAGCATGCCGAGAAACATTAGATACAAAATTTAGATAAAATCGATTGAGCCGTTTTTTAGATATAGTTAGTTTGACCCTGACCCCTAATAATCCAAAATGACCCATTGATCAAATTTTCTCAAAAATCTGTCCTAACCCAATGATTTTCTTGTGACCGAAAACGATAAAATGCAAAATTTAATCAAAATTGCGCGAAACATTGTCTAGATAAAATTAGAATGACCCAAAAGTGGCCCACTAATTGAAATTTCTCGAACATGTGACCTACTCCAATGATTTTCTCATGCCAAAAATATGTTGTATATAAAATTTCGTTAAAATCGACCCACCCATTCTTTAGATATAGCTTGACCTTGACCCATTAAGACCCACAAATGACCCTTATAATCGAAAGCTCTCGAATATGTGACTTAGTCCATTAGTTTTCTCGTTTCTAGAAATTGTTACATACAGAATTTCGTTAAAATTGATCCTGCCGTTCTTTAATTATACATAGCTTGACCCAGACCCTTTATGATGCAAAATGACCCATTAATCGAAATTTTTCGAACATGTAACTTAGTCCAATGATTTTATCGTGTCAAAAAAATGTTGCATACAAAATTTCATTAAAATCGATCCACCTGTTCTTTAGATATAGTTTGACCATGACCCATTATGACCCATCTTGATCCACAAATGACCCTCATAATCGAAATCTCTCAAACATGTGATTTAGCCCATTAGTTTTCTCATGTCGAATAACTGTCACATACAAAATTTCGTTATAATCCATCACGCCGTTCTTTAAATATAAATAGCTTGACCCAGACCTTTTATGACCCTAAATGACCCAGTAATCGAAATTTCTCGAACTGAGACCCAGCCCAATAGTTTTCTCGTGCCAAAAAAATGTTGTAAACAAAATTTCGTTAAAATCGATCCACCTGTTCTTTAGCTATAGTTTGACCATGACCCATTATGACCCATCATGACCCACAAATGACTCTTATAATCGAAATCTCTCGATCGTGTGACTTAGCCCATTAGCTTTCTCGTGTCAAAAAACTATTACAGGCAAAATTTCGATGAAATTGATTCTGCGGTTCTTTAAATATAAATAGCTTGACCCAGACACTTAATGACCCAATATGACCCATTAAAATTTTTTTTCGAACATGTAACCTAGCCCAATGTTTTTCTCGTGCCCGAAAACCATAGAATGCAATTTTTAGTCAAAATTGCGTGAGAAAATCGCTAGATAAAAATAGCATGACCCACAATGACCCCAAAAATGACCCACTTACCGAATTTTCTCGAACATGTTAGCTAACCCAATGGTCTTCTTGTAATCCAAAACGATAAAATATAAAATTTGGTCAAAATCGTTAGAGCCGTTTTTTAGATAAAAATGGCTTGACCCATAATGACCCAAAATTGACCCACTAATCGAAATTTTTCGAACATGTGACCCAGCCTAATAGTTTTGTTGTGCCAAAAAACGATTGGATAGAAAATTTCCTTAAAATCGATCCAGCCGTTCTCTAGATATAAATAGCTTGATCTTGACCAATTATGACCCAAAACGACCCAATAATCGAATTTTCTCGAACATGTGACCTAGCCCAATGGTCTTCTCGTGCCCGAAAATGGTAAAATCCAAATTTTTGCGAAAATCGTTAGAGCCGTTTTTCAGATAAAATTTACCCACACACACACACAATTTTTGCTCGCATTATAGTATAAGATATAGGACTTTATTTTTCTGATAAAACTATTCAGAAAAATTTAGATTTGTCAAATATTGTGTTCTCGGAAACTTCGATATGTCGGGAAAAAAATATTCTTGTGTATTTTCTAGTAATGTTAAAGTCACACCGTTAATTATAACAGTGATATTTGATGATATTTGAGTAAAACCTTGATATTCCGATTTTTTTTTTTTTTTTTTCCTGTGTCTTTTGATTTGGGTATATCGAAATCAGGGTTGGCAAGTTTTTGACAGTGTGCGGTTTTATCCGGTTAAAACCATGGTTTAAACCGTCATGGCTAAAACCTCTTGTCAAAAACCCCGTCAGAAACCTCAAATACTACACTGATCTGTAAAATTTCACATTAAACTTCTGTCACAAATATACAATATTAGATGTAATATTAAAAATTCACTGTTACTGTATTGTATATTAACATTTCTGGAAAAAAAAAAAAAAAAAAAAAAGTCATAAATTTGAAAATTCGGCCTGCCTCCAAACTTGCTCAACTAGCAATGCTTCTGCTATCAAGCCCTGCTAGCTCAGCACCAATTGAGAGAGTATTTTTTGTAACTTTGGCTTCATACACTCTAAACTCATAAACCATTTGGGTGTAAATAAATGTGCTAAATTGGTTAAGTGCTATAGGATGCTGTGGGGTAAAATTGATCCAGATTATTAACTGTACAAAATAATTTTCTTCTGTTTGAATATTCTCAAAACAATGTTTTGTTACAATTGAAAAGTAATTTAATTTTTTTGTAATTATTAAATTACAGTATAATTAATTTTAAATAAAAAATTATTCAATGTTTCTCTCCTGTTCTTAAAATGTTTAAAGCGCATTACACGTTTTTGACGGTTTAAGCCAGTTTTTGACGGTTTAAACCAGTTTTTGACGGTTTAAACCAGTTTTTGACACTTGTCATGTCAAAAACCAGTTTCTGACGTCAGAAACCCAACCCTGATCGAAATCTACTTGTATTTTTTTACTGTTGGAAAGTTTTTAGTTTAATCTCAAAATTTTAAGATATACTGATCGAAGTGAAGAAACTTCTATTTTTTTAATCTAAACTTTAAATTTAATTAGAAATATGTATCACGAAATTTAGGTGGTATACAATGAAAATTCATTTATAGAAATACAAATATTTATTATTTTTTCATATCAAAATCTGGATATTTTCCATTCTATTCAAATTTCACCTTTAATTGAAAATAATTATAGTCTCATTTTTTCCTACTATCTAAATTTGCATTTTCTTTTTATTTTATTAAAATAATAATAATAATAAATGCGAAATTGTTTATATTTACTTTTTTACGTAATTTTTGATTGATTTAAAAGATTGTTTAAGAAATTTATATGATACAGAAGGAAAATTGAAAATACCCAAATACTTTGAATTTTCATCTCGAAATAATCTGGATATTTTACAGCCTATACGAGTTTACTTCTCTCAGAAGAAATACTTTCGTTAGCTTTTTCAAGCACAAGCAAACAGATTTCAATTTTACTTAACCCATTAACGCCCAGCGTCCTCGTTTGAGGACGGTTACAAAAACAGCAAGAAAACAGTTTTCCCACCAGTAAAGAGGAAGATAAATATATACCTTCTTTCACGAGACAGAATCCACGAAAAATTTAGATAAAAGTTAATTTGATTTTAAAAGTGGTGGGAAATACAAAATTTAAATTTTAGCGAAGAAAATAATTCGGGCGTTAATGGGTTAAAAAAAAAAAAAAAAAAACGCTAAAGAGATTTTAACTGAATGCTAAAAAATAGAAAGATAAAACATTGTTTTCTCTTCAACGTGAAGCTTGGGCACCTTAATGACTGGACGTTGCACCTCCCGCCCTATGTATCAGTTACAAAACAAACTGCGCCTGCGTTAACTCTTTGTTTAAACCGTTAGTATTCTGATTCATAGTACGAAATCATTCAATTAAAAAGTGTTGATGGGAGAATATTTTGGTATATAGTTACTACTTCAATATTTTTTTTTATCAGTTATGCCCCCACCTAATGTGAGAGACAAAAAGTTCAATGTGGATTATGTAATTATATTTTCGATAGTGATTACAGGAACACACTTAATAAACAAAAGCATGCTGATAAAATTTCAGCCCATATATATATACCGTTTTGCATTGTTGGAGCTCTAAAAAATCCTTTTGAAGTAAGTTAGCTATTTTATTATAGAAAATTTTAGATATGTAAAATGTGTAAAGAACTGAATTGTTTTCATATTCAAAAATGAATTATTTTATTTTATTTTATTTATTATTATTATTATTATTATTATTATTATTATTATTATTATTATTATTATTATTATTTATTTATTTATTTATTTATTTATTTATTATTTTTTGAGGGGGCAGATAAATTATTTAATAACTTGTAAAAATGTACTGTTATTCGATATATATAAAAAATTTTAACAGTTAGTATTGCAATTCCCTAACTATTTGCTAGTTTTGTTATAAACTGGAGATGACAAGCTAGTTGTTATTTAAATTTCATGAAATTATTATCATTCTTAACTACATTTTTTTTCTTTCAATATATTTGCCTTCTTTTTTGCCAACTATTTTACAATTTGCAATTGCAAGTCAGTGTATTTCGTATTATACTCGAAGTTAAAATTGTATTTATAGATCTTTTTATATTTTATAAATTTTATTTCATCATTATTTAAGAGTAATGTAATATTTTAATAAATTTTTGCCTACATGGCTTTTCATTTTTATTATCTCAAGGTTCAACAACTAAGAAAGTTCATTTATTTTTTGAAGTTCAAATGTCAATGTATGTAAAATATTCTATATTTTTAAAACTTTGTCATAGTACAAGTACAATAATTTTGTCTCCCTGCATAATAATATTTTGATTATTATTTTATGGATAGATGTTTTTGTGTGTGTGTGTGTGTGTATAGATAAGAATCAAAATTTAATCATTTGAAACTTGAAAATAATTTTAGCCTTGGGGGAGGATAAAACAGCGCAACTTTTGACTGTTTAAAGCTAATTGATGATTAAATGGATATTTAAACCTCTTTTGCAATTTGAAATTTTAAAAAGGCATTTCAACTTTACTGGTACATTTTTTGTGCCTGATGTGCCTGTGTGTCTGGGGGGGGGGGGGGGGGTGATGAAAAAAGAACCAGAATTTTACTTTTGGCTTATGCATTTCGTTTATTCGTTTGGTATTTTGCGCATGTTTTCTCAAGGAGTCAGAAAAACTATGTACAATTGCCTTATTTATTAAAAAATTTGAGTATAATTTGAAAACCCTTTGAATTCGCTCCTGAAAATTTACATACTCTGCTTTAATAATTTATTTGTTATTTACCTATATATTGCATCTAATATATTTATATGATGTATCTAATTATATATTTTATCTAATGCCGGGCAACAACGGGAGGGTCAGCTAGTAGAGATAGCTATAAATATATAAAATGGTTTGTCCTGACAGACTGATAATCAGCGCACACCCCAAACTACTGAATCTAGAACCATGAAAATTGGAGAGAAAGTACTTCTTATGATGTAAGCATGCACTAAGATGGAAATTTTGAAATCCCCCCCCCCCCCTTAAGAGGGACAAGCGGGGGGAGGTCAAAAATTCTGGAACGAATTGCCATATCTCAGCAAACATTTAAGGTAGGAGCGTAAAATTCCAAAAAATAAATCTACTAAAAAAATTATTAAACACATAATCCAGTGATTTTAGAAATCTCGCCATAAGGGGGTTAAAAGGGGGGAGTCGAAAAATTTAGAACATTTGGCGCATCTCAACAGTCTTTTCAAATTAGAACGTGAAACAGCAGAAAATATAATTTTAAAAATTAATTAACTACGGGTTTCAGCGATATTTTAAAATTTCCACCCCCGAGGAGTTTAAATGTGGGTGGAAAACTTCCATACTTTTTTGGACATATCATAGGAAAGCCCTCAAATCACTTTTTCATGTAATAAATCTTTCTCCTTCTCCCCCCTGCCCCCTCTTATCCTCTATTGGGGACAATTTTCGATTTTTTTTTGAAATTGTAACGTTTTATTATTTAAGACCGGATTTTTTTTTTTTCGGGGTCCTCCGATAAATATTACTTATAATATATGAAAATTTTATAATTAGGGGAAGGGTCTATTCTGGGAGGGAGGACAATTTCCTAAATTTGGAATACATCTCTCTTGTGATATATCGTTGGATTCCTATTTTGCCCTCACGGGCAACCACTTTTCTAATTTTAGCCGATACCTTTCATGTGATATATTGCTGGAAAGCCCTTTGACTGCTTATTCGTATTATGCACGACCACCCTCTCGGGTGGAACGGTTATTGTATTCCATAAGGAGATCGCCTAATAATGGGGAAAATATATTATATAAGACTAATAATAACCTAAGATTATTTGACTATCTCGATACACTAAGTCATAATTATCTTGCGAATTATGATATATATATATATATATATAATATATATGTATATTAGTCTTCATGTTGGCCATAGTACTCGGAAATTTTCCTTCTTGGAGTCGGAAATTTTTGAGCCGACACCCCCCTACGCAATTAGGGTGGTTTACGCCCCTGCCACTGTCAACGATTCAGATTTTCAGCTCAAAATTTAAGATTATGTCTAAGCTTCTAAAAAAATTTAATGAGATGCAAAAAATAACGGTAAAAATAGTTGTACGTTACTCCAAAGTCTAAAGCGCCCTCTATCGACATTTTTAAAAATTTATCTGTATAATTTATTTTCAAGACAATACTGACATAAAGAATAATTTTAGTGAAAACCGCAAATAAATTGACCAATTTTTCCGTTTTTTATAATCATTTGAAATTTGAACCTACCCACTTCAATTGAAAACAGTTCAGTTTGCGCTTCTTAACCACATATTTTAAGCTCAAAATTTAAGTTTATGTCTAAACTTCTAAAAAAAATTAATGAGGTGCAAAATATAACGGTAAAAAATAGTTGTTCGTTACTACAAAGTCTAAAGCGCCCTCTATCGTCATTTTTTGAAATTTATCTTTATAATTTATTTTCAAGACAATACTGACATAAAGAATAGTTTTAGTGAAAACCGCAAACGAATCGACCAATTTTCCCATTTTTTATAATCATTTCAAATTTTGAACCCTAAACTTTGATGGCGCCTATCTCCTTCGGAAGACGTTTGGGACCCTTAGTTTCCCATATAATATTATTTGTCTTGATGTGTACTCTCACCCTTTAAAGTTTTGCCCAGTAGTTTAGATACACCCTGTATATATATATATATATATATATATATATTTATATACAGTTGAATCTCTATATAACGAAACTCCATACATCGAATTTCTCCATATAACGAATTTTTAGTAAGAACGGCCCCCTTTTCGCATGATTACATTAAAAACAGACTCTATATAGCGAAATATCTATCTCCATATAACGAATTTTTTCATAAATTGATCTTAATTTATTCAGTTTTAAAAAAGCTTCGAAATCATATGGAATCAATTTTCCATCACTTATTTTTGATTTATCGTTCAGTGGAGAGGTTTTTTTTTTTTTTTTTTTTTTTTTTTTTTAATATAAATAATATTTCTCTCCTTATTCTTTAAATCTAACAAGTTCATCCCACCTCCCACACACCTTTCAACATCCTTCTCAAAACACAGTCAATTGAATTGTTACACATATAAGAGAGGAATCAATGAGAGCACATAAGAGAGACCTTCAAATGGAGAAAAATATCAACTACAATTTTCCATTCCTTGCTAAAATTTGAGAATTTTTTTTGAGAGCATAATAATTGCAATTTTAAAATCAAAACAACAAAAAATTACAGATTTTTTCCCCTGAAATTTATGTAAGTCTTCCTTATTTGATTTTCATTAAGCTTTCAAATAAATGTCTTTTCTCTTTTTTGAAACTGCTTAAATAAGTAAGAAATAAAATGTTAGGTTAGTATATACTTTTAAACATTTCAAATTCTTAATTAAAAAGATCAAAAGTAATATTTGTTCAAAATTTACACATTAAATACTATTTTTAACATCATACTCTATACATTGAATTTCTCTATATAACGAATTTTTTACTGGAACGATGGATTTCGTTATATAGAGGCTCGACTGTATATATATATATATATATATATATATATATATATATATATATATATATATATATATATATGTATATATATATATATATATATGTATATATATATATATATATATATATATATATATATATATATATATATATATATATATATATATATATATATTTTTTTTTTTTTTTTTTTTTTTTTTTTTTTTTTTTTTGTATAGGACAGCTGAGGACGATCTACAACCGAGCTAGTTTTTACCTTTTCGGTTTTGGTTGTAATTTTTTAGTATTATGATAGTTTCAGTTTCTGAACCGGTTCCAGCCAGTTTCAAAACTTAAAGTAATTAAAAAAAAATCTGAAAACAAAATCGAAATAATAAAAACTAACCCGGTTCTAGATCGTCTTCATCTATGCTATGCAGAATAAAAAATCACGTAAAAATATTAAAATTTGAGCGAGATATTTGAAAATAATGCCCACGTAAACTTAACCTTATCATCCGGGAATTTTTTGAGTTGCTCCAGTGGCATCTTAATAAGAGAAACGAGATATATTTATTTATATCTCTCTCTCTAAAAATCTCGTGAAATTAAGATTTTTATGCATCCGACATATTTGCCTGGTATAATTGCAATTCATCTACATTCATGTTATCTAAATATTTCAATTAATGCAGTAAATATACCTTTTTTTTTTTTTTCTTTCCCAACTGCCCGCCGTCTCAAACTACTAAGATAAAGTTGCAGAACAGCTTAATGGCGACAGGACTAACGTAATACCAAATCTAACACACGAATTGCTCATGACACAAAATCTGCAAGTCACGACTGGCCATAAAATCGGAAAATTATTGTCTTGAAATTACGGCAATAATGGAATGCGTGAGGGTGTAGGGAGGTAGTTTAAAATACATTCTGGCAGTGTTATCATAGTCTCCTAATTGATTCGCTAATGCAAATCAAAGGAGGAATGTGTGCAGTAAATGCTTGCACTTAATCTCACAGACACACAGAGCAAATCTTTCACAGCTGGGGAATTCGGGAATTAGATCTCGTGGTCTAAATTAAAGAAGTCGTGAGATTTCACTAAAAAGCAGTAAAAAAAAAAAAAAAAAAAAAAAAAAACCAGTTGAACATTTATTTTTAAAGGTATTTTCCGATTATTATTATTTTTTTTTACTCATGCTCAAAAATACGAAACTTTTCATTATTTCAACGTTCAAGGAATTTTTTTTTAACCCTTTTGGGTCCAATTTTTTTTTTCAGAATTTTTTTTTTTTACGTGAATAACATTAACACTAGCTATCTAAGTAGATTAATTAGTGTTAAAGAATATTTCATTGTCTAAAAGATAACGAATGTTGTTTTTTTATGCACTATTCAATCAATACTCATGTGACAATAGGCTAAGGAAGAATATTTGGAAATGCTTAGAAAATATTGTATTACAATAAGATTTAACTTATATTTCAACTTTATAATACTTTTTCCATTTTATTAAATATGATTCTTTTAAGAAAGTAAATTTTATTTTAAATTTAAAGAGTGAAATGTACGTTTAAAATAAAAGAATCTCAAACGGCACAAAGAGAATTAAGCAAATAATAATAATAATAATAATAATTAATACTGAATGTCTAAACATAAATGAAATCATATAGTAAATGCATAGACATATGCTAACATTAACTATTTGTAAATAATAGCAAAAGTGTTTTTTAAAATAAAATAATATTCCATTAAACGACATATACTATTAATAGTACATCACATACGAAATGGTTAAACGTAAGAACGTGAAATTGACAGTCATGACTATCTAAATAATTCAGAATCGAATTTTTGATAAATGTACTACAGTCGAGTCTCTATATAACGAAATCCATTGTTCCAGTAAAAAAAATCGTTATATAGAGAAATTCGTTGAATAAAGAAAGCCGTTAAAATTTTTGTTTAATGTGCAAATTTTGAACAAGTATTATTTTTTATACGTTTAATTAAACTAATTGTTTAACTATAAATATTAACGTAATATCCTATTTCTTAATTATTTGAACAGTTTCAAAAAAGAGAATAGACATTTATTTAAAAGCTTAATAAAAATCACACAAGGAGATACGTTAATTTTTCTTTTGCCATTGAAAACACAACATCTCAAATTTTCGGGGGTGATTTCATTGCTCAGGGAGTGAATGTCCCCCAAGCCACCCTCTGAGATCAACACCGACTTCAATTACCACATTGATCCAGGTTTTATGTGTGTAACAATTAAATTGACACTGTTTCTCGAAGAATGTTAAAAGATGTGTGGGGGGAGGGGGGGGGGGGCTGGTGGAATGAATTCGTTGAACTTAAAGATCAAGGAGATTCAAGGTAGAGAAGCAGTATAAAAAACTCAGCCTTGAACGATAAATCAAAAATATGTGATGGAAATTTCATTCCATGTGATTTTGAAGCTTTTTTAAAACTGAATAAATAAAGAACATTTTATGAAAAAATTCGTTATATGGAGATAGATATTTCGCTATATAGAGACTGTTTTTAATGTAATCATGAAAAAAGGGGACCGTTCCTGCTAAAAATTCGTTATATAGAGAAATTCGATGTATGGAGTTTCGTTATAGAGAGACTCGACTGTATATGTTAAGCAACAAGCGATTGCTGCTTGTGCTATGCGTTCACAGATTTAGATCAAAACGCACATTTTGTTCGCATTTTCTGAAACATCTATTTTTGTCAAAAATAGAAAATGGTATTCGATTTATTATTATTATTATTATTATTATTTTTTTTTTGTGTATCAAATTATATCAGTTAAAATATGTATGTCTATATTATTTAAACGATTGTTTTAAATAACAGAGAAATAAATCTAATGTTTTCAGAGGGTACTGGTACCTGGCCTTTTCTGAAAAGCATAAATGGCCGCAGGATTCCGCTTCTCCGCATCAGTGGGGAGAGGGGGTGGGGGGGGGGAGACTGGATCTTCACATTGGCCATCATACCCACACCTTGGGGTAAGATGCTGAAATTCAAGTGTTTACGAGACCAAAATTTTCTATAATATCTCTAAAATGAAATATGTTCTTTAATCAACATAAGAGTGTATTTAACAAGAAATCAATGAATAACAAATAAAATCCTCAGGTGATTAAAAGAAAAAAAATTAAATCAAAAACTACAGCATCTTTACCCAATTTACCCTAAAAATAATAGAAATACAGTAAAACATGCTAATTTGTAAATGCAAGGGATCGATGCAAAATTCCGTTTTAGACAGATTTTTGTTTTAGCAGGCACATTTGTATTGTTATTCCTTTCGCCGGGACAGTGAAAATGTTCCCTTTAAGGCGGCTTATTTACCAGTATACAAGTCGAAATTGCAACGAGCGCCACCTGCATCTCAAATTGGCTAACTATTTGTGGGCGGATATAATTTACGACTTTGGGAAATCTCCCCACTTTTTAGCGGGAAGATCAAATAGTCAGCTGACCGGTACAAAGATGACAGATTTGGCACGTTATCTCCCATTTGACCAGTTCTCAGAAAACCGAAATATTGAATCCTGTAAGCATTTTAAATGGATAGGAAAAGAAAGAAAGAAAAAAAAAAAAACAGAAAGACCAAACAAATAGCGATAACAAAATTGAAGTTTCTGAAGAGTTAAAAATAGACAGATCATCTAATTAATTATCTAGCAACTGTATGAATTGTTCACTGATTTTTGCACTTTTTTGGTTTCAAAATTTGTTTCCTAGTAGCAAAACTCCAGTATATTGTACTTGTGTAGTTTTAAAATCTTTATTGTTAAAATCGTAAACTATTATAATATAATAAATCATTTTGTTTTTACTGTTTTTACACAATTAATTATTAATAGCGTTTAAAAATTTTACCTATTCAGAAAATTGTAAAACGAAATGTAAATTGCATTAGGAATTCAAACTGGCATCAGAAAATAACTGAAATTGGAAAGAAAAATACATCAAGAAATCCATACACTAGTATTAGTATAATCATTAACATTTATCATTTACCTTCTCAGGGTGGTTACGAAAAAACTATATTTGTAATATTCTTCTTTTAACATTTTTTACATATTTATCATTAGATTTCGAAATGCATTCAAAACCAACAAACTGAAAAATTCGTTGTATTGTATATACACTATATTGCCATTGATTATGGGACACTTGCGATTTTAGACATTTTACTAAATATCTAGAAAAATACATAAGGAATCATCTCGAAACTCTTAGTGTATAAATATAATAGTATACGTCATACATCTCCGTGAATATTTTTTACCGAAACTCCATAGGGGACCGTCAACAAATTAAAAAATAATGAATATCTTTTGAATAACCCTGTCAAAACTAATGTAGCAAAAGCGCTCAAACTCCAGATTATGATTGAATGCCTTATTGTAATACACTGTATTCATTTTTATGCAAATAGCATGCATACTCGCAGAGTAATTAAGGTTTTTATAAAAATGGCCCCAAATTTTTCTAAGTTTTTCCCTTATAATTTTCAGAGTTCTTAATATAAAATAATATTTTTTTCAGAAAATATGACAAACAACATTGCACACAGTACCCTGTAATCAGAATTAAAAAATAATAAAAATTGTATGAAAAATGAGTAGGTTTACTAAATAATTTTTTACTGCGCATGCGTCAAAGATATCAAAATTTTATTTGCATATTATGTTGGCTAAATGTATAGAGCAACTTTTGTAAAAGTCTCAAAATTATAGCTTGAAAATTCTGAAAGTAATCGTCTATAGAAAAAGGACAAAATCCGTTGTTTCCAAAATGAAGCAAAAAAATGAGGGATTTTATCCAAAAGTAGTCGTAACATCCCGTATTGTGTATTCTATATTGACACTAATCAATGAATATATGGATACAACCCCTCTTGTTTTTGCTTCATTTTGAGAATAACGGATTTTCAACTTATTCAATTGACGATTATTTTCAGAATTTTCAAGTTATGATTTTGTGACTTTTACAGAAGTTGCTCTATACATTTAGCTAACATAATATGCAAATGAAATTTTGATATCGTTGACGCATGCGCAGTAAAAAATTATTTAGTAAACCAACTTATTTTGTATACAATTTTCATTATTTTTTAATTCTGATTACAGGGTACTGTGTGCAATGTTGTTTGTCATATTTTCCGAAAAAAATATTATTTTATATTAAGAACTCTGAAAATTATAAGGAAAAAACTTGGAAAAATTTTGGACCATTTTTATAAAAACCTTAATTACTCTGCGAGTATGCATGCTATTTGCATAAAAATGAACACAGTGTATTACAATAAGGCATTCAATCATAATATAGAGTTTGAGCGATTTTGCTACATTAGTTTTGACAGGGTTATTCAAAAGATATTCATTCTTTTTTAATTTGTTGACGGTCCCCTATGGAGTTTCGGTAAAAAATCTTCACGGAGATGTATGACGTATACTATTATATTTATACACTAAGAGTTTCGAGATGATTCCTCATGTATTTTTCTAGATATTTAGTAAAATGTCTAAAATCGCAAGTGTCCCATAATCAATGGCAATATAGTGTATATAGCTTAAAAATAGCACTTCTTTAAATTAGTAGAAAATTATAATGCACGACATTTTATTACTTATACCATTTTTACAGAATTATTAATAATGCTTGTTCTTATTCAGAAACTACATAATCGAAAAGTTTTTTTTCCATTTTTTAGCAAAAGCATAAAATCGTTCAGTAAATTATGCCAAACTTGGCGATATGAACCAAATTAAAGGAAGCGACAGCGCGGGAAAGGGAAAAAACAACCTGGGACACATGAACTAGAAAACATGTACTTAATTTCTTTTGGCTACTTACGCTTTTCACAATGTCCATTTTTACACCTTGTAGTTACTAGAAAATGAAAATTATTTCTGAAACGAAATTATTCAAGAGTAACAAGGAATTCAAAAATCAGCTAAGCACAGAATCTATATCACAACTATTGAAATTTAATACCATCTTTCTTTCCATGTGTATTTTTATCAAAGCTAATAAAATACGCGTTCGAAAATGCTGGCAGTAAATTTTATTGATAAAATTGGAAAAAAAAATCACAACCTTCCATGATTAATTCTATGCTTATAATATGCAGCAACAGGAATCGAACCTGATCAAAATTCCATCCTCTTTGCGATCCTCTCACAAAATTTCACTTAATAAAAAGAGACTCTATCATAAAATTTCTTAAAAAAAAAAAAAAAAAAAAAAAAGTTTATTTACAAAATTACAGTCCATAAAAGCCAATTATTATTATTTGTAGCAGTAGTATTATCAGTATTTTATAATAATGATTATTATTTTATAAATTTGAAAAAATTTATCATTCTTTCACAAAAATGTAATAGATTTTGCAAAAATAATCTTTTTTTCTTTTTAAAGTCTTTTATTTTTCCTTGTTACCGCAATCAGCTGTATCACTGTTTTTTCTATCAAAACTCTACATTATATATGAATATGAACAGAATTAGTGAAGAACATTTTTATCACACGTAATTAAAATTATTAGTTATTGATATCTATAGAAAGATTTTTGATATGCCCACTTTCAATTAAATAGTTTTAATGTTTAAATATTCTCCCCTTTTTAGCACTTTCCAACAAAGTTGAAAAGTGCTTATGCATTCGGTCTGTCTGGCCGTTTGTCCACGCTCAAACTCCCATAAATAGACTCAGGTTTTCATGCAATTGATAAATGTTATTTAGGGTAACCAAAGCATGTTTGGTATTGCATAGGAAGTATGCACGATTAATGATTCATTTAAAGGGATAATCAAAAGAATTCGGTTGCATTATGGTATATGGGAGGAAATAATTTGGAGAGTATTATAAGGATATCACGCTATTTCAAATGCATTGAAAATGGTATACATCAATGAATTTCACTATGATCACTTAAAAAAAAATTATAGCTTTTTTATTAATTTACAAGAATACACAAGAGAAATCGGTTAAATCTTTGCGTAAAAATTGCTGGAGAATGCGTTTTAGAATTCGGTATGTTCTTTTAAATGTAATTATTTTTTTACATATTACTCTTTATGTATAAATTCTATAACTCCTATACAGGGCTATACAAAAGCATTCCCATACCATTCTCTTTATTAGAGGAAATTGCAGAAGGGGAATTTTCAACTGAAATATGTGTATCTCAAAAATGAACTAAATTTTAGAATGCGTGTTGTTAATGAATACAAATCTCTACATTATATACATGGTTGCTAAAAATTCCAGATTATTTTCCGATTGCAGATGAGAGCAGCTGAAATTCGGTTTTTACATGCATCATACATTTCCATATTGTGAAATGAGACGTAACATTTTATTATTTTTTTTTTAAGGTACGTTCTTCTGAATGTGTTGAAAGTGCTTCGTAATCTATGCTTGGCGCATGCAGGGCCGTAGCTAAGGGGGTGCTGTGAGCGACTCAGCTCCTCCCCCCTTCTGGAAAAGATTTTAAGGTTACTAAATGAATTTCTCTTTCAAAATTCAAATTAAATTCTGTTCAAAAATCTAATTTAGTTTTGAGACCCTTTCACAATTTTGTAAAGTTACTAAATTGTATGTAAAATAAGTAATTCAACGCTCCTTCATCCTATTTGTATATATGAAGCTAACATAATGTTTAATTTTGCACCAGTTATACACTCAAAATTTTTATCATCCTATACTTTTCTTAGTACAAAGAGAAGTTATTAGAACAGTTTTTAAGAAACATAGTACCTACAATGTAAATATGCACTAATTTATCTTTCTGCGTAAAAAGATAGAGAAAAAAAAATATGAGCCCTCCCCCCACTATTGATCACTTCTAGCTATGGCCCTGGACGCATTATTTTCTTCTTTCTTGTATTTTTATAGCAGGATGAGTGGTAGTTTTCTCGTAAAGTAAAAAGAAAATAAATGCTATATAGACATTGGTATACCATAAAAAGGAAATGAATTATTAAATATATAAATCTGCGGGAATTTTTTCAAACTATATATTTAATTTTTAAAACTAACTTAACAAAACTAATTTTTTTCAAACTATGTGCAAACTATGTGTTTTTTATTAGCATAACTAAGAAATTGGTTCAATATTTTTAATATATATATTAATTATTACTTATTTTAATGATATCTTGAATTACAATTACTTTGTATGAATAGCTGCAACAAGAATTCAAATTTTTCAAAATTTGGTTGCATGCAAAAAAAAATTTTTCCTGTGATATCATGAACTTTTCATGAAGTTTCTGACGTTTTAGTAGTCGTAAATAAATTATAAGGCCCTTTTTATGTTTCTAAATTTTGAACCTTCCAGTGATTATAGTTCAATTTTTTCCGACAAACAACCAACAAATTGTAATTTGAATACAATTTTGCATTGTATCTCTTTATAGTGCAGCACCTTGTATAAACACTTTGAAATCCCGGATAACATCCCGGAAAATTGAAATCCCGGATGAAAACCAATTTTTACCTTTTTAGTTGCATATTCTTTTCTATTAAACGTTGCATAAAAGAAAAAAGAATCTGTAAAGTTTCTAAACTTTTTCTAGGAAACTTGGATTCCTGGAATTTTTTATGTAACGATAACATAAAAACTTCTAAAAATCCCAGTTACTTAGAAAAAGTTTAATAACTTTATTGATTTTTTTTTTAACTGTGCATTTTCTCAATCAATGCATTTATTTTATTTTTTTATTTACTTTTATTTATTTATTTTTGAATAAGTAAAAATAAAGAATTTGTTTAGAAATTGTAAAAACTTCCCCAGCTTATGTTTTTCTAGTTCGCCTCTGTGAAAATGCATTCTGTTTTGTACTCAGTTTCCCTTATCTCATGGTCAGTTCACCCAAGGTTATCTTGATACAACTGAGATATCCCTAGCTGAATGTTCTCTGTGAAGTAGTGAGGGACAAAGAGAGTTGAAGATTTCTTTTGAAAAGGAGTGGGTGAAACACGAACGTATCAAGTTCAGGGAAGTGGGGGCATTATCGGGGCTTCGTAATTGATTTAATTGACATTTGCATTTAGAATATGAATAAATAAATAAGTAAATAAAATAAAATAATTGCCCATAATATTTTTTTCTTGGGGGGGGGGGAGGGGAGGGGAGGAGTAGGGCTACAAATTGTGGGTCATTGCATGCTTAGTTAATCCGAGAAGTATGACGTTTTCTTGTGAAAAAGGATTTCTTGTGTATCAAAATCTCATAATTTGCCAAGTTTCTTTTTTCACTTATTAATGTCAAAACATTAAGTAAAACATTTTTGCTAATATTAAAACAATAAATAGCATTAACTAAAATTTTTAAATTTGTTAATAAAGAATAATTCTCTACGCTTTTGTCGCATCTTCTCATTTTTTTAAATAACTTTATAACAAAATTCGTTTGTACCTAAAACTCCACAATCTTAATTCTTTAATTTTAAAATGTAGAGTGGCGATTACATTATATTTCATATTTTGATAGATATATTTAAAAGAATGGCGTGATTTTACTTCTTTATTCTATATAGAAGAAATATTTAGTCAGTTTTAAAGCCATTGACATAAAAATTCAAAAATTAATTAATGTTTAGCCCTGTGGAGGTATGCAGGCGAATTGTTCCGGACCTCCCTTTTAGCGGCGTCCCCACCCCATGAGGTTACTCAGGATTTTCGTTAAAAGCTGGCAAATGATTAAAATTAGCCCAAAATGATCAAAATACATATATTCTCAAACATTTAGCTAGGAAGTGCGGCTCCTCTTCTATTCAAATGTTCCTATAGCAATTTATATCATTAGAAAACTAATGATTAAAATTGTATTATAACAGCTCAGTATTCTATTGTTTTAAAAGAAAATTCTTTATTAATGTTTTTGTCGTAACATGACAGTTAAAACCATTTATTATGATCAATTTAAAGCATTCTCTTTTATACATATTGTAACATGTGTAAATAATCAATGTAAAAGCTTTCGAAGAAATACTCATATCAACCAATCCCATATTTTTTTTTTCTGCTATTATCCAACTATTATCCTGCATACAGATTTGAGCAGTGCCGGGTATAAAATTTATGCATACTTACAATATGTATGAGAGTATGTACTGACCAGTTCCACATTATTCACAAAAAAATTCCATAGATACATAGAACTTGCCCCTGGACCCACCAAAGCCTAAGTAGAGCCCTGCCTATAAGTCCAGGAAAGTATATATAGAAACATTATTTCCACGCTATGACAAGTAAAACTGAAAAATTCTTGTCTACGATCAAAACGTACAGGGTTATGATACTTGAAAGTTCATTAAAATTCGATGGCTTTCATCACTAAAAGCATCAAGACTATTTCCTAATGCGGAAACTTTATGAATTCTCTAAACTTTAAAGCATCACAACTCCATGCGTTTTCGTCTTAGAATGGAATTTTTAATGTTTTACATGTGCCATAAAAGGGGAATTTTTTTATAAATATAACTTATAGTACTAGGAGACCTTTAAGTAAATAAATTTGTATTTTTAGTATGTATATATCACCATGCAAAATAAATGCTACATCTAAAAAATGTATGTAAAATGTATGTAAAAAATATATAATAGAAATAGATTATATTTTTGTGCTGAGAGATGTAAATTAAAATTTTTCAATGGTTAGACGAACACAAGTTAAATGTGCAAAAAGAGGCAATTTTTTCATATTACTATACTTTACATACAAGGGAAAATTAATTGCTAAATTTTGTTAAAATTCATTCAATTTTCCATTATTTGCTCATGTAATTTGAATGGATATGTTTCATAAGGAATATTATGAATAAATTCATAAATAAATAATAATAAATTTATTTTCTTTTTAACAGAAAGTAAAAAACAAGAATTCTGAATTCAAAATATTCATAAATGCTTTTTAATTATTATTTAAAGAATTTTATCAAATGCAGAAAATAACAATATATTTCAAGAAAATACATATTCAAAATAAATATTTCATGTAAATAAAATACCTCCTATGCTAATATATGGGATTGCAGATGTATAAAAGTAAATCAGTAAAAAATAAATAAATAAATAAATAAAAATAAAAGAGAGTGAGAGAAGTTTGAGGATAGGATTATTCAGCAACACATTAATTAAAATCTCAAGAGTCTTGTTCTTTTTTATCTGTCTGTAGCGTGGTATTGGGAGGGGAAATTGCTAGCTAAAATATATATATATATATATATATATCTAGTCGGATGTGGCAACTTCAAAACTTACTTCTGTCTCAGACATCACTTCAAAATTTGCAATCACAGTGCCAAAATTGAGTGGCAGTCTATGCCTACCATGATGATTCCAAAGATGTGAAATTCCGTGCATTTGTTCTTGAGATATGACGATTTCTAAAATCGCGTAAATCCAAAAAAATGCAATTTAGCATCGCCACTTATAAGTCGATTAACACGAAAACCTAATCAACAACAATTTGTGCCTACGTCTTACTGAATCCTAAGTTAAAAAAAACTTCTTGTAATATTAGAATATTTGATACGTGAATTTTCACATTGCTAACTAACCGTAGAACCAACTTAGTGAAAAATATCCAAGCCGGGGATCGAAACTTTTTTTATTAGTTCTTGAGATAGAGCTATTGCGGAAATCTTGAAAAATGCAGTATAGTTGTTCCACCTATTGGGCGATTAACAACAAAACATAATCACCATCAATATCTATCAAGGTATATATGAATCTGAAGTTTGATGAAAATACGTGTATTATTTGTTGAGATAGAGCTATTGCGGAAATCGTAAAAATTGCTTCATAGCAGCATCACCTGTTGAGCGGTTTATACAAAACATAAAAATCGTCAATTCATGTCATGGACTAACGGAATCTGAAGTTTGATGAAATCCACACATTATATCAAGAGATTGAGCGATTGCGGAAATAGTGATAAAATGCTACATAGCAGCGCCACCTGCAAAGTGATTTACCAAAAGCTAATCAGCATCCATTAATATGAAGGACTAACTGAATATAAAATTTTATTAAATTCCGTGCATTAGTTGTTGATATAGAGCGTCCACAAAATTTGTGTCAAATACGGACATACAGACTCATTTTTTACATGATTTCTAAACCCTAAAATGTGTAAATCTGACGAAAACCGGAAATCGAAAACTTTCGCAAAACCAATACTTTCTTATAAAGATCCAAGAAAGTAAAAAGAGTAAGGTGGAAGGGAGATTTTTTAGAGCAGTCTACATTGCAGGAAGGATACTTGATTATTTATTCGCTGTGTTCTAACATTCTTGATTAGATGAAAGATTTGTGTGAAGAAAGATGGAAATATTTGTGAAAAATGGATATATAGCAAAGTTTTGTAAATAAACTCATTTTCCTTAACCTATTCATATTAATACAGCAATAAATGAAATACTATTAATAAACATATTTAATCATTTATTAAATTATATTATCTAAAATTATTTAAAATGTTCAATTTAATAAAATTTGATGGCAACTAACTCTGCACTACCTTACATTTTCAAAGGATGATATAAATATATATATGATGAATGATGATCAATGAAAATATTTCTTGATGAAAGAAATTTGATATTATGTTTAAAAAAAAATTTAATACACATGGTGAAAATATAGAAATTGTTAAAAAAAATAAAAATATATATTATTATAAACATAGTTAAAGTAATACTTCAGTACAGACAAGGCAGTCTTACAAATTCATCGCTCGAAAAACAATTAGAACACATTTAAAAACTGCTAAACAATTATATACTATTGAGACATAGTTTACAGCAACATTTATTTGCACTGAAACACATCTCACATTTTTTACAAATGAAGCCTGTTACACATATATATTTAAAGTAAATAACAACAAGAAGAATTTGAAAATGTACTGCTGCTTTAAATAAAAAAAAGAATAAAAACTATTTTTTTTCTTTTTATCTATGTATTTTAAATTTTTAAGCTCGTTTATAATAATATAAGAGGGAAGGAGTGGAAAAGTCGTACATATTGTACATTGTATGTACTTTTACATATTGTATAAAAAAATCAAATTTCGTTACACAAGATTCTAAATAGATTCTAACGCCCTTATCAAATAAAATTATACTTTTTATAATGTTTTACTATTTTACAACTTTATTTTTTATATAACATATATACAATATAATTAACCACAAATTTTGCTTATTTTTAATGCATTTCTATAACTAGTAACGAATAAGAAAAAAAAAAGTTGAATACATAAAATACTTTCATAATCCCGCTCAAAAGTCAAAGGATAAATTTTTAACATTATATTGAGATCCCTTGATCTATTTCTTCAAATGTCTGTAATTATTTTTTCAATTCTAATTTGAACTCTTGAAGTAACCTGCCATAAGAGTAATAATAATAAAAATAAAACTCTGAACCTCACAGATTACAGTAAAAAAAGGAAGGACTTGAGAAATCATGCATATAAATTCATATATAGTACTGAGGAATGGTATTCAATTACACAAGACTCCAAACAGATAATTTTTTTCAATCATTCTTAATTATTCTGCAAAATCAGCACATCAAAAAAATTATGCATATTATAATGTTTTCTTAATTTATAATTTGATTTTTATATGGCATATAAGCAATATGACGAAATTGCTAGGAACTTTGCTGACTGAGAACGCATTTCGAAATCAAGGTACAAATGAGTAAAAAGAAACTTGATGCATAAGGTATTTATAAGTAGGAAATGATAAATGGTTATTCTTATATTCGTATTTCAGGATACATTTCTTCAAAGTCCCGCGAATATTCTTTTATGCTAATTTGAACTTCTGAACTAATTTAAGGTACAAATGAGTAAAAAGAAACTTGATGCATAAGGTATTTTCATAATCACTCTGAGAAGGAAATGATAAATGGTTATTCTTATATTCGTATTTCAGGATACATTTCTTCAAAGTCCCGCGAATATTCTTTTATGCTAATTTGAACTTCTGAACTAATTTAAGCCATAAAAGTAATAAGAATGAAAATAAAACTCTAAACCTCACCAATTACAATAAGGGAGAAATCATGCATATAAATTCATATATTGTACAAAAGAATGGCATTCAATTACACAAGATTCCAAATAGATATTTTTTCAATCATTCTTAAAATTTCTGCAAAATCAGCATTTCAAATAAAATTATGCATATTATATTATTTTACTAATTTATAATTTGATTTTTATATGACATATCTACAATATAATGGAATTGCCAGGAACTTTGCTGACTGAGAACGCATTTCGAAATCAAGGCACAAATGAGTAAAGAGAAGTTGAATACATAAAGTATTTTTATAATCACTGAGAAATGAAATTATAAATTGTTATATTCGTATTTCAGGATACATTTCTTCAAAGTTCCGTGATTTTTTTAAATGCCAATTTGAACTTCTGAACTAATTTAAGCCATAAAAGTAATAATAATAAAAATATAACATTGAACCTCACCGATTACAATACAAAGAGGAAGGACTTGAGAAATCATGCACATAAATTCATATATAGTACAAAGGGATGTGGCACAAATAGGTAATTTTTTCAATCATTCTTAAAATTGTTTCATCCTCGTCTATACTCAATTTCCCAAACTGCAAATTTGATTTTAAGAGGGGTTATTATTTTTGCACCCTCCCCTCTCCCCCAACATCCATCCTTGAAGGAATACATGAAACAGAGTTTAATTAAGAATCATTTTATCTCAGAGTAAGTACGAGAATTTATCATCTCACAAATAATTTTTAAAAAGGCCTGATATATCTCGAAGGAATTTTTTATAACTATCCTCATACCAAGGAGGGGGGGGGGGGCGACGACGGGGAGAAGATCAAGATAAACAAAAGTTTAAGAATAACTTTATTTGGTTCCATTCTCGAGAATTAACCATCATGCAAAATTTAACTTTAAAGCGCCTTTTAGAATCCAAGGTAGTATGGTTTTATCGCCATCCTTAGATTGGTAGCACAGGGAGGATAAATTTATTTAAAAATCATGTTATCAGTGTACAAACTCTGTGTACAAAAAAATATAGGTTACTTAAATCCTCTATGAAAGTAAGAAGCAGAAAATATTTCTGATAATATTTGCAAGATGAAACATATATATATATAATACGTCATCCTATATTCGATGCCTTCTTAGCATTACTATTTTTGAAACCATTAGTTTTAAAGCATACATTTACAAATACTCTTCATCATATGAAAATCCACTTGCTGAAAAGTAGTTATTTTCTAGCGTTACAAAAATGAAAATTCTAGATCAGTAAGTATTATAAATTATTCTTAGAAAAACTTTTTACCTACTTTAACAAATAAATCTATAAAAATTCAATTCTTCTACGACCAGATACGATTAGTTAGATCGTGTATCGAGCTACAATACTTTAGAGTTCCTTACAGTACCCGAGATACATATTTATTGCCACCCTAACCCCTAGAGAGGGGACATATGCATTAAATTTCAATTAAGAATAACTTTATATGTGTATGTACTCAAAAATTTATCATCACACAAAATTTAATTTCAAAGTGTCCGATAGAACACGATAAGCGTTTTTTGCCCCTACCCATCCCCACCCTCATTCCTGGGGAGTGACAATGGTCAAAATTTTGATTAAAAAACACTATCAGTGTCTATAATTAGAAACTTTCAACTCGCAAAATATAATTTTAAAACGCCTAGATTTCAAACATTTTCTCATTTCCCCAATCTCTAATTTTGAGGGGAGGGGAGAGGCAGTTATAAAAACTTTAATTAAAAATGACTTTTTATGCACCTATTGTTTAAAAAAATACAATTCCGAAAATTTAATTTTAAAAGATCCGACAGATATCAAGATATAATTACATTTCGATACATCATCCTATAAAATAAAATAAAATTTTAAACCGCAGATAGAACTCTTCGATTTCTGTCTCTCCCTCTCCCGTAAGTGAAACATGGATATAATGTATAATTATTTCATTCCTTTTAACCATGACTATCCATCTATCCAATAATACTATGCCAAGAATGAATTCTTTTGCAAAAGTCTGGCGTCATTCTATTTATAGTAACCCTGCAACCCCCCGCGCGGATCCCTTTACAACGGGAACTGAAGCAATTTATTACATGAGGCTGACAATTTGACAGTTTTGTAAAGGATTTTTGATGTAACTAATTTTAATTTAAGAATTACAACGTTTTAATTAGAATAAAATTGAAAAGTTGCTTAATTACGTAAAAGAAAACAAATCAAATTTTGCATGCATAAGCTCTAAATTTTTATATCTTTCTTCAATCCAAAGTTATAAACGAATAAAGACAACACATCTCACTTTTTGGGGTTTTTTGAAACTTTAACATGAATTTAAAAATACTTAAAACTGTTTTAAAAATATTTTAAGCTTATAATGACGTGAAGAGCTTTCGAATTTATATGCTGAAAAAAAGAAAATTCTGAAATTTTGATATTTGAATGAAAGAACAGCGATTTATTTTCTCCCATAGACTAACATGGGAATCGACAACGTAGCTTCTCTTCGAGTAAGTCCCCTTAAGTCAGGATTACAGTGTACATAGGTGCCATTTTCTAAGATTTTAATGAATTTTAGAAAACACGCGGTGATCTCCTTTTGCATTTTAATTTTAAATAATATTCTTTATCTATTACACACATCTATACTATAAAACAAGACCATGAGCCACCCACTAATATTTATAGCACAAATTATTAAAAATTGTATTATAAGAATTCTTGATATTAAAAATTCAGTGCATTATTTCTATGCGTGTAATTTATTTTGGGATATTCAAATAAGTTTGAATTTTCATGGAACATCAGCGAAAAAATTTTAATTTAACTTAATGAATAAGTATAATTTAAAAATTAGATATATCGATAATTTAATAATAATAATGTACAAGGTAAAAAAAAATGTTAAAACATGGGAGTTAATCATGAATTGCTTAAGTAATTTTATGGAAAATGCTAAACAGCCATATTCCGTAAAATTTAAACTTTACAAAGTGCTAAAAATTTTGCCTTAGTTTAAACTAAATTTTGGTGCTCAGTAGCTGTCATCATAAAATGGTGAAACCTTGTGCCATCATTTGGAGCTACTGTTAAGGGGTATTTGATTCAAAGTGCTTATTTTCCGATTCATTCTTGAATCCATTTTTGCTCTCATATGCATCAAACTGGCAAATTGTCTTATTTGGAAAGTACACAAAGTGCCGTGATTGTCGATTCTTTAATAAATGCAGAAAACATTGCAAAAAAAGCAATCAAAAACGGCATTTTGAACCAATTTTTCCGAAGCGGGAGATCTGGGAACAACAAAAAAAAAAAAAAAAAAAAAAAAAAAAGAGTCATACTGAGAAGATAATTGTTTATAAATCAAATACCAATGAATTAAGCGTAAACTGATATCACATGGCACCTTATACGTCTTTTCAAAAATTCCCTCAGCAAGTTTCATGTTTCTACTATTAAAAATGTGTCTGAAAATCTGAAATTGTATCGGAAAATTTCGAGCTGTTGAGGGTGGAAAAGCGTTTTTTCGAATACACCCTTAAAGCATAGTTCCAATTGTAGGAATGAAATTACAATAGGAAGTTAAAAATGTTCGTTTGAAATTTCATCATTTTATGATAGTAGATACCGAGCACTAAAATTTGGTTCAAACTAGGACAAAATTTTTAATAGTGTATGAAGAGAAAAAAATCTTTTATCGTAGGATAAAAGAAACTTTTCTAAATAGTATTTGCTTTGAAGCTCTGTTACAGTTATTTTATTGCAGCATTTTTTGCAGTGGGTATAACAAATAGAGATACATAACAAAATAACACCTTGTATTAATACATTCTTTCTAATTGCCAAAAAGGTATATGGAAGATTTTAAAGAAAGAAAAATAGTTTCATTTAACTGTTGACATGTTTCAACTTATTATCGAGTCATTTTCAAAACAATTAAAAATGTTATGCCGAAGTTGCATTTTCTATAGTGTTACTGAATTGAAATGCCATCATTCAGTTTTTCATGTGACGCATGTTATTTTATTTATTTATTTTTTTTTTCAAGAATTTTTTATTTATTTATTATTATTATTATTTTTTTTTTTTGAACAATTATATTTTTATATGATTGTTGAAAAAATAGAAATAAGAATCCAAGAAAATAGAAAAAATAAGGTGCTTCACATGAAAAACGGAATGATTGCGCTTAAGTTGAATGCACTTAGATCGTGCAACTTTGGAATCTCATTTCAATTTTAATTGTTTTGAAAATGACTCGAAACATATCAACAGTTAAATAATTTTTTTTTTAAATTTCCATGCATCATTTTAGCAATTAGAAAGAAGTAGTTAACATATTATTAATAAATACATTTATTTGCATTTTTTTTATGGCTGTGGGAACCAGAGAGGAAGGGTAGAATACTCTGAATCTATTCATTTCAAATACCTTTTAGTTAAATTTTGTTTTAAAGAAACATTTAAAGAAAACAATCATTATTTTTTGCACCGTCAGACTGGTTATGCGCTTATAATCTTTCCACACGTACAATTGAAAACATTTATATCCCGGCAGGGTCCAAATCTTTCATCTAAATTAGACTCTGAATCACTTCCTGGCAATCATAAATTCGAACTCCCCAACCCATGTGACCGCATTTCGAGTGACATGTGCATGTGCATATTAGCTGAAAATGTGCAATTCAGCTTCAATCAGACGTGAGAGCCGTTATAGCTCCCAGAAAATTACATTCGTCATCATTCGATGGACTTGATCGATGGCAATTTCTAGAATAAAAAATGTTCTAAAAGGTGGAAGGTTCTTAATTGTGTTACGTTACATGTTCTGTTCTGGAACGGATATGGTTATTCGTTCAGAACATCGGTCTACAGTTTTTTCTTTCACTTTTTGTGCAGTTTATTGGCTATTAAGTGTACTTCTCGGTTACACTTGTCGAACACTTTCCGTGCTTTTCAAAATCCCTGAGTAGTTGTCTGATTTTTCATGAATAGTGCGTATTCTCACCAAAAAAGTTAGTCCCTTAGAAAAATAACTTTTATTGATGGAGTGAGGGAATGATTTAATTATCTGTAAAAATACATTATACAGTCGAGTCTCTTTATAACGAAATCCATTGTTCCAGTAAAAAATTCGCTATATAGAGAAATTCGTTGAATAGAGAAAGCCGTTAAAAATTCTGTTTAATGAGCAAATTTTGAACAAATATTATTTTTTATACGTTTAATTAAAAATGTGAAATGTTTAACTATAAATATTAACGTAATATCCTATTTCTTAGTTATTTGAACAGTTTCAAAAAAGAGAATAGACATTTATTTAAAAGCTTAATAAATATCACACAAGAAAAACGTACGTTAATTTTTTTGCCATTGAATACACAATTTTCTCAAATTTTCGGGGGTGATCTCATTGCTCCGAGAGTGAATGTTCACCCCAAGCCATCCTCTGAAATCAACACTGATTTCAATTACCACGTTAATCCAGGTTTTATATGTGCAAATATTAAATTGACACTGTTTCTCGAAGGATGTTTAAAAGATGTGTGGGAGGGGGGCTGGTGGAATGAATTCGTTGGACTTAAAGATCAAGGAGATTCAAGGTAGAGAAGCAATATGAAAAACTCAGCCTTGAACAATAAATCAAAAATAAATGGTGGAAGTATGATTCCATGTGATTTTGAAGCTTTTTTAAAACTGAATAAATAAAGAACATTTTATGAAAAAATTCGTTATATGGAGATAGATATTTCTCTATATAGAGACTGTTTTTAATGTAATCATGAAAAAGGCGACCGTTCCTGCTAAAAATTCGTTATATAGAGAAATTCGATGTATGGAGTTTCGTTATAGAGAGACTCGACTGTGTGTATATATATATATATATATATTAGCTTGTGATTTTTTTTTTCTGAATTAGGATTAGGAAAGCATAAAAAGAAATGAAATTAATCGCAAATTGTGAGCTTATTATTATCATTATATTATAATACAATACTAGTAATGCTAATCACAAGTGTTTATTACTAAATTGTAGTGTGTCGCAGTTTGAAGGAGATAGGAGAAAGAAGATTTGGGGGAAAAATATTTCTATGGTCAATTTACCATACATGAGTAACCTTGCGGTAGAGGTCTGCACGGGCCCGGGCTTGGCCCGTGGCCCGTACCCGGCCCGGCGGAATCATTTAAAATTTTTTAACGGGCCGGGCCGGCAGAATCAGAATGGTTTTCTCAACGGGCCGGGCCGATAAAAAAATTTTCGGGCCTGCCGGCCCGTTTTGAAGATTTAGGCAGGAACGGTAAAATATGATCTATTTTCAACGCAAATGATTTTAACGAGAATAAATATAAATGTGCGTCATGAGCCATACTAGTTTGACAGCATCAACATAAAAGTGTAACTAGTACAGTGTGAGATCGGCATCGGACAGTTAAATGTGTGTAACCCGTTTTAATATTTTTTTAGCTGACTCATACCGGGCCGAGATCAAGCTTGCATTATTTTTCTACATATAGACTTGCCGGAACGGAACAAGACTTAATTGTTCTCAAGATCTGTAGGGCAGACAACATGATTTGTAAAATTATTAACAGCGATAAAGAACTTAGATTAGATTAATCTTTGGATATATACTTCTTGATGGTTTTTTAATTAATTTCTCAATAACGCGAAAGTTTGATGGTTTTTAAATTAATTTCTCAATAACGCGAAAGTTTGACAGATTTTCAGATTAATTTTTAATTGTAAAAATATAAAAGTGATAAGTCTGACTATTGAAGGCATTTGGAATCGAATAGCATTTTTCATTTTCGATGAATAAAATACTTGCATAAATTTGTTCAGATACAATAGTTTCTCAAATGGTTGCAGGTTTTTCTCCCTTCCCATGCTATTGCTTCCGGAAATTCTATTGAAAATGTTAACTATAACAATAATTTATTTAATTTCAGTATTCTTAAATTGCTTGTATTAAAAAACGGATAATACCACTTGATTATATAGTTCCTGAATAAAGATACCTGCTGTGCGTTTCTGAGAAAAAAAAATGAATTTAGAAATGTATGAGAAAGGCGCATATTTGACTTAACGAATGAATTTGGATTTAAAATCTTTAATAAAATGATATAGAAATATTTTTATAAATCTTCTTTTATTAAACAGCTTCAAAAGTTACGATGTTTTTAACTTTCTTTCTTTTTTCTTTTATTCTAAGCCTTATTAATTTTTTGATGAATCTTTATTTGATTGTTGAAAGTTTAAGAATCTTAGTAATCACTAATGTTGCTAATGTGTATTTCCTGTAAAATATATTGTAAAATCATTCCATAGATATGTATGCAGTATTCTTTAAAAAAATCTTAATTATACCAAAAAAAAAAAAAAAAAATTCTGAATTTTTTAGAAATCGTAGAAATTGTAACGGGCCAAAACGGGCCGGGCCGGGCCTAAAATATAAATATTTAAACGGGCCGGGCCGGTCCCGGGCCGAGCATTCGGGCCGAGCTTTTGAGTTTTACAACGGGCCGGGTCGGGCCGAAAAATTTTTCCTATGGGCCGGGCCGGGCCGGGCCTGGAAATTCCGGCCCGTGCAGACCTCTACCTTGCGGTAAGACTTTAAAAAGATAAAAAAAGAATCTACGTCACCAGAATTCTTGTTTTTACGATTGAAGAATCTTTATACAATAAATCCGTTATAATGTGTCAAATTAAACTTTCCAACTTTCTCAACTTAAAATGAAGATTTAAAAAGAATAAAATATTTTTCGCTTTCAAATACCATTTATGTTTATTTATTTATTTTAAAACTTGCTTTTTTGTTTTTGTTTTTTAAGAAATACCATGTATATTTAATTAGTCCAATAAAAGCTTTTTTTAATGCGAAAATGCTGCAAAATTTTTCTAATTTGAATATTAAAAAAAAAAAAAAAAAAAAAAAGTTGAAACTTTTACTTATTTCTTAAATTATTATTGTCAGAATTTTTTCAATAGTTTAATAATAATAATAATAAAATAACTATTCAAGTAAAATTGCGTAATAAATGAAATAGGTTATAAGTAATATGAATTTTCTTTATGTAAAAATCCAATATTTGAGGAAGAAAAGTAAATAGTAAATTTAGTACTTATGTCAGGAAAATGACAATCTAAAATCTAAAATCTTTTACTTGCTTTATTTATGTCGTGAGAAATATAATATGTATTGAAAACACTTCTAAAATTACCTTTTTTAGAATGTAAAAAAAATTATTATATTATGTATTAGGGATGGGACGAATATTTGGCCACTATTCGGTATTCGGCCTATTCGGTTCTTTTGCCAAATATTCGGTTGGCCGAATATTGAAGGCTTGTTGACCGAATACTTCGGCCGAATACCTGTAGCCGAATATTTAGAGATATCTTGCCGAATATTGCTAAAATCTCGCCGAATAGTGAAAGATATCTTGCCAAATAAATTTAGGATTTAAAGAATTTCATTTCTTACAATTTTTTTTTCTCTAATCCAAGTTTGCTACTTCATTCATGAAGTCCTTCTCATTCTTACTTACAAAATATACAGTTATTTATATACTAAAAAAATATACAGCCTTTCTGTATTTCCTTTAAAAGTTAGTGATATTTTAGAAATTGCTGCCAAGTTTGAGATTTAATTGTATGGGAAATGTCTTCTTTAGAGAATGATATATTACAATTCAAGATATAAAAATACTTATAGAAAAAAAAAAGAAAGAAAAACACTGGCTTATTTTAAAACACTTGAATATTTATTAATATCTGCAAATTCCATGTACATATAAAAAAGGTTCTTATGAAATTCATAACTTATTTTCTATAAAGTAAAAATGAAAAAATTCATTCATTAGGTGTATTAAAGAAAATTAGTTTTCAAAATTAAATATCAAATATCCCTTATTCCAAATACAACGGTACATCTGAAAACAGAACTGGTGTCAAACTAGATACACATTAGATGACACAAGTTGCTTTATGAAGAAAGTTTTATAAATATTTAAACATAAATTCTAAATACTGAACAAAATAATTTTTTTATTCAATAGTTTTCACTTTTAAATAATTATTTGCATAGTTACTGACTTAAATATGTAACATTATTATGTAATATATTTTTAATTTACATCTTCATTCATTCATGTTGTTATCAATTTCTGTTTATTTTTTTAATGCTTGTTAAATAAGTGGAATATTAAAGTTGAATATTGTATGCGCCAATTCAAATGTCAAAGATTTTGTTAACATATGCATTCTACTTTAAGCATAACCTTTCGCTTTAACGTACTTTGTAATTTAAAGCTTGGCAACTGATTTCAGAACAGTCTCGTTCTTACGAATTTGCTTATCATTAGGGACACAAACTCTAAATGATCAAATTTATTTTATTAAAGGTTATTTTAGAAAATATCTTCTCGTGTGTTCTGAGAGAGAGAGATTAAGAATATTATTGATTGTGAATGCAAGAAAGGCTAAAAGTATCATTTGATAGTAAAAGTAAAGGACATTCTTCATATTTTAATGTAAACATCTTCCCATCCTGACTTACTGAAAATTAATTTGATGTACATTAGGATAAAAGAATATAATGCAATTTCATAATTTTTTTGTGTTAAAATAAGTTTTTCAAATTAAAAAAAAACATTTAAAAGCACAATTAAGAGTAATATTTATTAATGTGTTCCTATTTTTAAAATTATATATAATCAAAATTTATTTTCTTTATTGGAAAAAAAGTAGATATTCGGCCGCCGAATATTCGGTATTTGGCCTAAAATTTGGCGGAATATTCGGTATTCGGCTATTCGGCCAAATCACTATTCGTCCCATCCCTATTATGTATAACATTCAATAACAATTTTATTCTGCGGACTGCATTTTTCGTATTTCGTGATATAATACGACTCTTCTTTGACCCGTTCTACTCTTGATTTCGAAGTTTATATTACATTTTATTGTCGCTAGTGAAGAGCTTGGCGACGGAAAAATAATTTTTTTCTGCGGACTATAAACTTAAATTTGCATTACTTTGTGTCTTAAAAGTGTAGAAAAAATATATGGGGGACTGGGGCACATGCCCTGTGTGCTCCTTGTGATAATCGGGCACTGATATGATTCATGAAAACTTTATTTACATATAGTTTTAAAATTAACTTATATTCAAGTGGATTTTGAGATTGCCTGTATCTTTTTGGTTAAGCTACAAGGCTTTTTTGACTACTCTTGTCTTTACATCATCTAACAAATAACTAGAACTATGATGATGTGTGGTATTTACTCAAATGACATTATGTCAGACTTATGCCACACATAGCCAAAATATGCCGCACTTAATTGATTCTTTGAAAATCTTGATTATTGCTTCTATTTACAATTCTTACAGAAAAATGAATTGCAATGAAATACGTACATTTAAGTAACAGGTATCCATTAAGAAGCTTTTACCACATATACATTTTAAGTACATGTTTTCTGCCAATTCTTTCTTTAAAAATCATCCCTCCTTACCCAATCTGTGCTTTTACTTGGAATTCAATGATACAATATACAAATGGAGAATTATATTTGCTTCATAAAATTTTCATATTTTCCTGTAAACACCTTTACTTGATACTCTCCTATGAGCTTTCTGCTTTTGTTAAGTGAAGAAGTAGGAACTTGGGAGAAGGCAACGGCAAAGCTCTTATTATGCTTGCATTATGATTGCTTTTAAGCTTGTGCTTGAGAGGGGAAATTATGAACACTCTTTGATTTCCTCAGATTAATTTAAATGAAGAAGTTAGGTTGCTATATTTTTCGAAAGAAAGAGGTAATGAAACACGTTTTTGTTACATAAAAGGTTTAGTTGCATTAAGAGCGTTCTAAATTACGACTGTTTTGATAGAGGTTAAATAAAATAATATACTTTGAATAAAAAAGAAAAAAATATCTATAAAGGAAAATGATGTCATAGAATGGTCCGGTGATGTTCCTCGTCATTTCCTTGAAGGCTCATATATTGAAGAAATTTTGATAGTTTCTTGCGCTGATAAAATAATTAAAAGGAAAGATGTTTAATAGCTGTTTCGTTATGAAATAATCCAATTTAATCTATGAATAGTTAGATTTGGGGATTTTTTTTATTCTCGATTTCTGTATGTTATTATTCATTCATGTTGAAACAAGTACTGTATTTGGCATTTGAAAAATGTTGAGCAAGAGAAAAGAAAAGAAAAAGAGAAAAGAGATGAAGTTTACTTTTGTATTCGGTCTGCATATTTACTGTTATTCCGACCGATGTTCATAAGAAATATGTCTCTTGTCTCCTCAATTTTTGAACTAAGTCACAAACTTTTCGAGTAATCTCAATAATTAGGGGGCTGTATAAAATTAAACTTTTCAAGTCCTGAAGTGTTATTTATGATGACCGATTCTTCTGCACAAGGGATATAGACCCAAGATTGAGCACTCCCCGTGGGATTTCCTGTAAAGGAACCTAACTCTGATTTACCCTAAGTTAAAAAAAAAAAAAAAAGGGATATTTAAAAGATTATTCCAACAGGCTCGAATGGGTTCACATTAACCTTCCGTCTTCTAGATTTGAGATTAGAACCGTTCAGTCGAATATATGACACTTGTTTTGTCTCTTTCCTGCTCATTTTCTGAAAACTTCATAATTTGGCGTTCAAATTTTTGCCGATTTTTTCTTTTTTAGGTTTGCTACTGTACAAGCTCTGCCATGAAATTCAAGATTATCGGAATTGTGTAAAGGGATAACTGATAATCAGAGTCACAGAAAGAGTAAAATGAGTATAGTGATAGTCACCAAGCGCCAAATCGCCCTTATTTATGAGAGTGGCAGTCTACCAATAAAACGATGATAGGCAGAGAAAGAAAAAAAAATATACGAAGTACCAAATAGACTTGCTGCTTGCTGCTAATAATTTCAACTTCAATGAGATCTGAGATCACGTTATTCATATGTCTTCCGCCATTTTTGAAGTGCCTACAATATCATCATTTGGCATATATTGGTTCTCTCGTAAGCTCTGTTCATGGAGTCAATAATGTCAGCTCACGTTTCTTAAAAATGCTCTAATGCACCTTTTAGCAACTTTCAATAGATGCATATCGGACCTGGATTTTTGATCGCCCTATATGCTTTTAAAACATTTTTTATGTTAAATTGACACCCGAGGATATCATGACAGACTTGAATAACATACATTTAAAAGATTATTAATTTTCGTCTTATTTAATTTAATTTATTTATTGTTTCTACGCATTGGTTCTTCGTGGAAGATAATCTGTGGTGAAAAGCATTCATTTAAGTAATAAGTAGCCATTAAGACACCTTCATAACATATGTATTTTAAAATGTAAGTAGTTGTTTTCCATCAATACATTCCTAAAAGATTATTGTTCCACATTCAATCAGTGTTTTAACCAGAATTTTAATGTGTGAGATATGAATAAGGAATTATTCGCTTTTTAAAATTTTCACAATTCCTTCTGAACACCTTTCTAGATATCCTCCTATAATCTTTTGACTTTTATGTGGGGAAGAAATTGGGAACTTCTAAGAAAACTACATGAAACAGAGAACTTATTACGAGCATTAGGAAGACTTGTTTTTAAGAGCTTCAAATTAGAGATGTGAAGTCGCACGAATACTCGCTGATTTCCTCAAATTATTTTAAAAAATTGGACAACTTATAAGTTGTTTAACTTCAATCAATAATCAGGTGATTAAATACTTGTTTACGGCATGAATTCTTAAAAGCATTCAAAATTCCAATGATTTTAATTATATTTAAGCCGTAAACTGTACTGTTAAGGGAAAGGAGTATTAAGAAAAAAAAAATACCCCAAAAATGAATTTCCAGTATTCTATCCTATGCTTTAAAATATTTATTGAAGAAAAGTAGCACGGCGCTTCTAGTTTTCTACTGTGCTCAAGTATCAAAATACGTCAATGATTTTTCTATTTATTTTTCATCATGAATACTGCTCATAGCAATGTTCTTCACATTTATTAAGCCACTTTCATTTGTAAGTAGATATAATTGCAATGCATTGTTTGTTATTTTGACAGAAAACAAGCGAGTAATTTCGCCTTTTCCTATAAAAGCATCGAATCTTTCTTTTTTTCCCCTTTTAATTTTAACACTATATTCGAATCATAATCCTTACATTATTTAATTGCAGAGCTCTGTGATTAATTAACATTAAAACTAGGCAAAAATTTCTATTTGGAAGGAGTGGTTAAATAAAAAGTGGAACAGTTGACAGTTATGTATAAGAAGGTAGATATATTTAAAATTTTTATTTTTACTAAAGAAAGAAAAAAGATACTTTAAATTTTGCAAATAATTATGAAACATAAATAGCGGATTGGAGTGACGGTGGTAGGGGGTGGGGAATGCTACAGTTTTAGTACGGCAAAATATCGGGTACTTTTTTTTTTTTTAGAAGTTAAATCATGATCCACATAAGGTACAGTGTCTTCTAATGATGAGAAATGTAACACATTCATCAGTATGATTCAAAAAGCAAATAGAAACGCTTCAGTTCATACATCTGAGATGATTCAGAAACATTAAATATGAGCAAAAAGTTGAACAAAATGTTTAAAAAGTTATGGGAAAAAATGGGGGCCAGATAAAACAATCAAAACTTGCTTTTGAATTTTCTTTAAAAATTGAACAGGAGATTTCCGAACAAATCAATGAATTCAGAATATACTTTGACGATAAATGATTTTCTTTTTATAATTATTATTTCAAACTCCTGAAAGGCAGAGTTTATACATTTATGTTCTTTCAAACATAAAGATTTGAATTGTGGAAAAAACATTCTTCGATAAGTAAATTTAAAGAGAACAGAGAGGCTACATAGAAGAGGCTACATAACAATGGGAAAAGAGAAAGGTGGAAGGAAGCCGAAAGAGAACAATAAGATAATCGGCCAGACATGAATTTTCAACTTCGCAGATAAGTTAGACCAAGTAAAAACAAAACCTTCATTTACCATTTGCTCTTACAGATTGAGTTATAGAAGCAGTGAAACCGTCAAGTTTAAACAATAACCACATCTCCTCCCTTCTTCAGCAAATGAATTTTACAGTCCAACGATCTGTAAAAGTCAACAAGCGAAGTATTCGACATCCCTCAATTTTATTCCATCTTTCTATGCACCCTTCGGGCAACCCCCTTGAAATCTATCCTATCCCCAGTCCTGCTGAGTGGGAAGAGGAAGCAATTGCCATCTCATTATTCCAGCACCCCCTTTGCCGAATATATTTTTTTCCTTCTTTTTCCATTCCATCCTATTCGTAAAGATATAAATGGCAGTTCCAGAATAGGATCTCCGGACCAAATATTCTGATTTTTTTTTTCGGACACCCCATATCCCCCAGGATAGGAATATAGCGTTGAGTGTCTGCTGTGACTTTTGGGGGTGAGAAAGTTGATGGATGATATGAGATAGCCGCATAGATAGGCGACGAAAATACGTATCCAGGCTTATGTAACTGGTCACGGTTGTTTTCAAGGGGGCTTATTTAATAAAGGTAATATTTAGTACTACTGTGTGTGAATCTGAAAATGATGCTCTGATGAAGTAACCCCCAAAACAGTATATTCAAATTCATTTAAGGGAAGATTACATTTACAATAAGCTTATACATTTACTATAAGCTTATACATTTACTATAAGCTTGTTATATATTTACCACAAGCTTGGGGATACTTGAAAATTATTCTCTGTGAAAATATTCATAAAATGTTCATGATATTGTCTTGGACTATAAGGTCCTGAGATAAGTTATCCATATAATTCAACATAAGTAAGCTTCAAATTTTCCATCATTTGGTTACTTAAATTTTTTGCTTGAACATCAGCTGTTGATTTACTAAAAGCTACACATTTGTTCAGCATTCCAGAGTATAAAAATGACAATATTATCGCTCGCCAAAAGTGTGCCTTACCACCTTGAAGCTTTCCAAGAAGAAGGCAAACGGATTCAATATTCAGTATAATTTAAGATGATAATGTGCAGACGCTAAATCTTGTATCCTCTATATGCAGCAATAATTCCAAGTCTTGACTGTTCTCCTAATGCGAAGACACTAATCGTTAAATGTAAAAATTATATATATTTTCTGTATGGTCGGCACTTTTACATCAACTATTGTTTACTAAGAAAGATTTACAATACATTCTATTGTCAAGAATATATTTTATTCATGAAAGGGCATGAGAGCAACAAAGATCCACATGGGGTTCAACAGCTGGGAACAAATGCGAGACAATAAAACAAGGTTAATTTAGAATGAAGAAATTGCAAACAAACGGGTCCTTAAGGAAATCAATAAAAATTTTCCTTAAATTTACTTAATGAGATTTTTTAATTCTCAAAGTATTAAATAATATCACCACTTGTGGGATTATAAATACTAAAATATCATTAACAACAATTTCTAACCGACTATGTAATTTCACGGAACACAGCACATTTTGTTCTTGAGTTAAACGCCCACAAAGCTAATATAACACACACAAGCAGAGAAGAACAAAATGATTAAAAAATAGTAAACTCGATTTCAAGACATTATATCAAAACGTGGAAACCAACAAAAGTCAAAAGACAAAAACTTTTATGAATTGTATACTTTCATCTTATAAATATATAGTAGAAAGTAAAAACTAATTTTTCACCCCGAAAAGCTTATTTAAAAACAAGAAAGTCTTTTATACTTTTACTCTCAAGTCTTATCAATTACCTAATCATTGATAATGTAGAGTAAACTACAGTTTTTTTCCCCCAATGAAAACTCACGCGAGCAACAAAGATCCAGATTGGGTTTAACAACTCAGAACAAATGCGAGTCAATGAAACAATGTTAAATTAGGGCGAAGCAATTTCAAAACTAATGGATCCCAGGGAAATCAATAAAAATCTTCCTTAAAAGCACTAAACGAGGCTTTTCAATTAAATGAATAGATTAACACGCTTGGGAAGGTCTTTGAATTCGAAATCTCAAGACACATACACACACATATACTTTTAAAAGATTCTTCAACCGTCAGCGTTCATCTATTAAGCAATTACGCAAACGAATTCGGTTAAAATTTTATTCAATGTTCATACTGCATTAGAAAATTTTTTCATTCGTATTCCGCTTTCATTTCTAGAAAAGGTAATTTATTTTTAAATGAAAAGATATTGAGAAGTAATTGTATTTTGGAAACCGATTTTCTATACTTTTTCTAGGGACAATATGGAAGTTATATCATTCGAAATATCAATTAAAATTGCAATTAGATTTTATAAAAGTAATTTTAAATTTAGTTGCATTTTTTCAAAGTGAAGAAAAAAAATCAAGTCAGTGTTAGGCAGAAGGAAAAAAAAAAATCTAAAAATGTTGTTTAGTAAGCCGACAAACCATTTTTAGATTCTTTTTTTTTTTTTTCAAATAAATTTTCTGGCAATCTTAAATCAATTTTGGCTCAATATTGCGCAATTTTGTACTAATTACGCAACTAACAATGATCTAAGTTATATGTCGGTAAAATCAAAATAAATATATAAATAAATAAATAAATAAATAATATAAAAATATAAAAATAAAAATAAATAAATAAATAAATAAAAGGAAAATAAATAAAATAAAACAAATAAAATAAATAAATAAATAAATAAATAAAAGGAAAATAAATAAAATAAAACAAATAAAATAAATAAATAAATAAATAAATAAATTAAAAAAGTCTTTATATATTTTATGAAATGGCATCGGCTGCATTCTGCTATCTTGGGGCCTCTGATGCGTTTTAAATCTCAGTTTTTAATTAATATATATAGAGGTTAATTACCAAGAAATTAAAAATATGAGCCTCAAGTGCTTTCTCTGACTATCCCCACCCAATTTTTTAGACCTTTATGCGCAGTAGATTTTTCTCTCCATCGCATGCAGACTATAATAAGCCAACATTATAAAACCGATGTACATATTTGCTATACATTGTATCAAGATTGTTTCTCAGACATATTGAGTATTTTTATAAAAAATTAAAAAGCATGGACCATTTTAAATACGTATAAAACTGTTAAAAATTCGACTTGAGAAAATTGCATTTCAAATAAGTTGTGATATGTTTTTTTTATATAATATTATAATAATAATATTATAAAAAAAATAATAATATTAATAATAATATATAATAATAATAATAATAATAATAATAGCAATAGCAATAAATACGACTAGTTTCAATGCAGCATTTTTTCATTTCTTTAAAAAAAATTCTTTTTAAAAATAGAAGAATTTTAAATGTAGTACCAAAATTCCTATTTGCAAACAAACTACGATAGATACAAATTTTAGACTCTACGAAAACGTTAAATAATCAATTTTTTTTAATGCAAAAGACACATACATTTTTAATTTAATGACAATATTATTTATTTTTTATTTTAAAATATAGTTTTGGATAGTATATGTCCATAATTTTAATACAGTGATTTTTCTTAAGCATTGATTTAAGCACAGGCATTTATAATAAGAAATTAAAGAAAAGATATTCTTTCGTCACATTATCTTTCATTAAGTAATTTAGTCAAATAACTTCGTTTAAATTCAATTCGGACCCATGTTCGATTTTTTTTTCCCCTGGCACATTTCATTTTCTCCTTGTTAAATTAAAGAAAATGGATTCTGTGTTATTACGCAATTTATAATTACAACGAGGGAAGTGCAATCGAAATTTTTATTTCAGATATAAAAATACTTAAAACGAAATTGTCTCCTTTTCTCCAATATAATTTTTATTAAAGTGGAAATTTGTATGCAAAGTGTCTTTAGTATTAAAGATTTTCGCTCTCTCAGAAGAATATATTTGTGAAATTGATTTTCTTTACATTCGTCCTAAAGAGTTTGGAGAAGGCACGATGTTAAGAACAAGCATGAAGCAAGGAATTTGCTTTTTTAGGTGCGTTCGTAATTATGTTAATACGTAGCACCTATAGTCATTTTTCCGTCCGTCCGTCCGTCTGTAAGTTCATCCGCATATAATAACGCAAAAACTATCTAACCGAATCTTTTGAAATTTAACTTATAGAATTATTGCATAATATTGCCATTTAAATTTTTAGGAAAATCGGATGAATAATTCAATTACCGGGACAATCAAAATTATTCCGCCAAGTTCATTTTAATAATGTTACACTCTTCCGAACATGATAAAATTGACATGCATCTATGAACTATATACTAAAATATACATTTTGTACAATCTGTGATGCAAATATATTTTTTTTTATTAATTTACAGGTTTACACAAAAGTATTCCATTATAATGTTAAAGGAGGAAACATTGTTTGGGCCGTGTTTTAATTACATTAAACTATTTCCCATTTTATGAAATTGATATACGTTGCTGAAGTTTACTACAAGTTAATTCCGATAGATACTAGCAGATATTATTTACAGGGACACACAAAATATTTTGAATATTTATACAGTATTTGAAGTGTTGTATACTATTACACAGAGATTTGAATATTTTTGAAACTTCATTATAGTACGAACGCACTTCATTTGCTACGTTTGACGAGCAATTTCTAATTTGTTCAGAATTTGGTGTCACCCCCGATACGAAATATATACATACATACATTAGTATTCTTACGAGGTGGAACCCGTGAAATTTCGATGAATGGATTTGCAACCTACAAAATTACTTGCGATAAAAAATAATCTTTTTTTATTAATTAATGATTATATATATATATATATAACCACTATAAACCAATACAAATGATCATCTTTAAAAATGAGTGCATATATTATGAATGAAGTTTTTGAAAATTGAAACTGTAGTGTTATCTTTTGACATTAAAAAAGAAAAGAAAACATTAGTTTAAGCAAACAAGGAAATAAAATTCATTGAACATTGAAAAAAAAAAAAGCCAAACTAAAGCAGATCCTCCAAGCCCAAATTATTTTAAATTCCTCAAATAACATGCACGACGTCATACTTGCATAAACCATATAAAGTTTAAAAATTCAAAATTTGGGCTATCGTACACAACAAATTCAGAAAAAAAAGCTAAAAATAACAATAAATTAATAAAAATAATTATATAATAAAATAAACAAAATGATTAAAGAAAGCATTTATCAATTGAAATAACAAAGAATTCATCTGTAACACAGCAAATTAAAAAAAAAAAAATGCTTAGAAATGATTTCCAAATTTTTATCGTTTAGATAAAACGTTATTTAGTGTGTGTGTGTAGGGGGGGGTAGTCTTTTAGATCACAGACAGAAAATGAATAAGAATGAATCACTGTGCAGGAAGATATATATGAGAAATCTGAGAACTTATCAAGCTACGCCTTTCAATTTAGAGCGAAGGAAATGGAAAAATGTATGAAAAGAGAAAAAAAAATGTTGTCTGAGTCTGTCAGAATTTAGCAGGTCACCTCCTTGCTATTGACTAGCTATTTCTGATGTGCAAAACATTCGGAACTTTCTCTCCCCATGTAAGAAAATTCCATACATTACCAGGAGCACCCATGTTGTTGAGTTCTTTCCCGACTGTTTGACTGACTTCTCCCCCGCCCTATATAACCCGAATTCGATGATCGAATTGCCCCCAAACTGCCCTTATTCCTCCCTACCCCCACCTCTCGTGGGTGATTGCCAGGGGGCGAGGAAAACATCAAGATGATCGAACCATCTTCCCCTGCTGACCGATCAGTACAGTGTGCGAATGAAACCAACTTCTCGCCCTGTCGAACGGTCAAAATGTATATGTGTCGATAGAAAAGCAAAAATGGTGCAAGTCCATAGAAAAAAGCCATCCATGTTTTATTGTGTGATAAAGCATAAAACAAAACATACTGATGCATAGATGTATACATCCATAGATGTATAAGAAGCCGTGTGACTTCATTTTTCGCTCAATTAATCAAAATTTGAATTTTGAACAATTTTCTCAGTACAACCTTTTTTTTTTTTTTTTTTTTTTTAATTTTCAGATTTTCCGCTTTAGAAAATTCGGTTCAAAACGCCAATTTTTAGAGCATCTTTTGCAATATTTTCTGCATTTATTCAAAAAAAATTACGCACGGCACATTATGTAGTTTCTAAGAATGAGAATTCGCCAACTGGATGCGTTTGAGAGCAAAAATGAATTTAAAAATAAATAAGAAAATAAGCATTTTGGATTGGAATACACCTTTAATGTGAGAAATCCCTGGAAGTTAGAATTTGCGGCATTTCTAAACTGTACTATTGCTGTATTTAATACTCACATATATTTTTGCATTTTTTTTTCGGTATGTCATCGTTTTTAAAAGTCATAAGCTCAAAAAATAAACAATTTATTATTATTATTATTTTATTATTTATGACGAAATTAGAAAAGTGGCTGGTGTAAATTGGATGACGAAAGCACAAGACAGAAAACATTGGAAAAATCTGGGGTAGACCTGCATCCAGCAGTGGATCGAAAACGGTTGTTGATGATGATGATATAACTTAGAGTGAAGCGAGAATGACAATCTGTTAGACGAACATTTTACATTTTAATAAATGAATAATTGAGATTAAGCTTAACAATTTTAAAAGTTGTAAGATAATTTTTGAGCACGTACTTTTGAACCACATATATTTGAACTTTCTTTGTTGATGTTGTTGTTTTATAAAGCATTCGGGATTAAAATATGATAAAAACCTTTCAAGTAAGAAAACAGAAAGCAATTTATATTGACCGTGCAGAAATAGTCAGTTAAATTTATTGTTTTAAAGCATGAAAATACTTTAGCACCTTGTCTAAAACATATTTCGCAGATTCGCAGCCACAAAATTCCGATTCCTTTCCAAATATTTTTCTTTGCTAATGTTATTGTTTAAGTTTATATGAAATGTGTGTTTCATTTCATAGAATTAAAAAAAAAAAAAAAAAAAAAAAAAAAAAAATAGAAATAAGGTATAGTGGCTGGGGATGACGCTAAAAATGTAATCCTAACAACCGCTACATTAAGTCCAAACACAACCGCGTGATTTTGCAAAGAAGAAAACTTTTAATACTACAGTTTTTAATTAATAATACAATGAAATGCTACTTCAAAATGCTTAAATTATTTTGATTTCGAGAAAAAATGCACGGCTGATGTCAAAGAATTCGGTTTCTGTACCACGTGATTGTTTTATTCGGTCCGAATGAAGGCATTTAAACTTAAGCGATAATGAGCTTCAAATTGCAAACCATTTTTACGGCATATGACACCTCCATCTACCCTTCTCCTTCATGGTTTCTTTCACATCACCTTCTTGTCCATTGCCTAGAGCATACCTTACAGATACTAAACGATGGAAAAAACAACAACAACAAAAAAAAAAGACTCACTTTGCTACAACTTGATCATTTAAACTTTGCTATTCTTATACAGGGTGATTCCAAATTTTTTTTACAATAAAAGAGGGGTGATAGTACACATCATGACAGACAATATTAAATAGGAGACCAAGGGTCCTAAACGTTTTCCAAAGGAAATAGTCGCCATTAAAGTTTAGGGATCAAAAGTTCAAATAAACATAAAAAATGGAAAAATCGGTCGATTGATCTGCGGTTTTCACTAAAATTATTCTTTATGTCAGCGTTTTCTTAAAATTAAATTATAAAGATAAATTTCAAAAAATGCCGATAGAGGGCGCTTTAGACTTTGGAATAACGAAAAACTATTTTTTGCTGGTATTTTTTGCATCTCATTAAATGTTTGCGTAAGCTTAGACTCAAACTTAAATTTTGAGCTCAAAATCTGAAACTGGGAGTGGTTAAGTAGCACAAACTGAACTGTGTTCAGAGGGTTCACATTTCAAATGATTATAAAAAACGGAAAAATTGGTTCATTGATTTGCGGTTTTCACTAAAACTATTCTTTATGTCGGTATTTTTTTTAAATAAATTATAAAGATAATTTTCAAAAAAATGCTGATAGAGGGCGCTTTAGACTTTGGAGTAACGAACAACTCTTTTTTTTTGCGTTATTTTTTGCATCTTATTAAATGCTTTCGTAAGCTTAGACTTAAACTTAAATTTTGAGCTGAAAATCTGAATAGCTGGGAGTGGTTAAGTAGAAAAACTGAACTGTGTTCAGAGGGTTCAAATTTCAAATTATTATAAAAAACGGAAAAATTAGTCGATTCGTTTGCGATTTTCGCTAAAACTAATTTTTAAATGAGCATTTTCTTAAAAATAAATTTTAAAGATAAATTTCACAAAATGCTGATAGAGGGCGCCTTAGACTTTAGAGTAGGATACAACTATTTTTAACTGTTATTTTTTTAATCCTATTAAATGCTTTCAAATGCATAAACTTAAATTTTAAGCTTAAATTCTGAATCGTTGGGAGTGTTTATGTAGCGAAAAATTGAATTGTGTTCGAAGAGGGGGGAGAGTTAAATTTCAACTCCTGAAGACACTTCAATTTGCGCTACTTAAGTACTCCTAATTATTCAGATTTTGAGCTCAAAATTTAAGTTTAAATCTAAGATTCCGAAAAAATTTAATAAATTTTTGCAAGCATTTAATTAGAACAAAAAAATAATGGTTAAAATTAATTGTTTGTTACTGTGAAGTTTTAGGCGCCCTCTAATGGAATTTTTTGAAATTCATCTTTAAAATTTATTTTCAAGAAGATACTGAGTTAAAGAATTGTTTTATTTTTAAAACTGCAAACGAATCCACAAAATTTTCCATTTTCTATAATTATTTTAAATTTGAACACCCCCCCCCCCCTTAAACACAGTTCAGTTTGTGCTACTTAACCACTCCCTACTATTCAGATTTTGAGCTCAAAATTTAAGTTTAAGCCTAAGCTTCCGAAAACATTTAATGAGATGCAAAAAATAACGGCAAAAAATAGTTGTTCGTTACTCCAAAGTCTAAAGCGCCCTCTATCGACATTTTTTGAAATTTATCTTTATAATTTATTTTTAAGGAAATACCGACAGAAAGAATAGTTTTAGTGAAAACCGCAAATCAATCGACCAATTTTTCCATTTTTTATAATCATTTGAAATTTGAACCCTCTGAACACAGTTCAGTTTGTGCTACTTAACCTCTCCCACTTTCAGATTTTGAGCTCAAAATTTAAGTTTGAGTCTAAGGTTACGAAAACATTTAATGAGATGCAAAAAATACCGGCAAAAAATAGTTGTTCGTTACTCCAAAATCTAAAGCGCCCTCTATCGGCATTTTTTGAAAGTTATCTTTATAATTCAATTTCAAGAAAATGCCGACATAAAGAATAATTTTAGTGAAAACCGCAAATCAATCGACCGATTTTTCCGTTTTTTATGTTTATTTGAAATTTTGGTCTTTAAACTTTAATGGCAGTTATCTCCTTTGGAAAACGTTTAGGACCCTTGGTCTCCTATTTAATATCGTTTGTCTTGATGTGTATTATCACCCCTCTTTTATTGTAAAAAAAAATTTGGAATCACCCTGTAATACGCTCTTGAAAAATATTCGATTTTAATTTATTACATTGAAAAGTTGCATCAATAACGTTTAGCAATTAGCATTAATGCTTTTTTAAACAATCATCGGACCAAGCTAAAATCATTATCATTCAAGATCATTCTTGATATTCCTATGCAACTGACATAGACCACTTTACTCTTACGTCACAAATGCAGTGAACAGTGATTTCTCATTTTTTTTTTGGCCTCGCTTTTCCCGCGGGTGCCCTAGAACAGAACGTGAGTTCCTTTCATGCCACCCCTGCTGGGATGAGGGGGCTCCTATCTGTCTAGGGCATGAGTGTACGGGTCATTGGTCAAGCCACCCTCCACGGCTGGTCGAATGAGTGTAATTTTCTAATAACAAATGATATCATAAATTCATTCTAAAATAAAATTAGTGATACATTTCGATAAAACCGTTCATTTAGAAGGTCAGTAAAGCAATATACTGAATGGCCAGTGAAAATATAAACAGAACAAAAATCGATCTTATATGGTAAAAAAAAATTACATTTCTGAATTTATCAATTTTTTTTATTTATATTATTTTATTTGTTTATCAAAATAACAAATCAAAGACATCTATCAAAGACAAAAACAAATTAAAAAATCAATAAATAAACTGATTTTAGAAATTGATCAAACACAAATTGGCCTAAGTTTAGTTGAATACTGGGAGAATATTGCACTAATACTTATGTGCTTGGTTTTAGAAATATATATTCAACATCGAACATTATTATTACATGCATTGTGTATTTTTATATAAAGTTCATGAAATAGGATTGTGAAACAATATTCATTAAAGGATGAAATGAAATTAGATACCTACATAAAATTAATTTATTCTAAGTAAAGTAAGCAAATATTATTTCAATTTTGCATTCACAGACACGAAATATTAGCCCAACGTACGAGTGTTTATATTTTTCCAGTACTGCTTCAATACTGGCAGAAAATAACTATGAAACAAACATTTTGTCAATACTGTCTTTGTATAGAAAATATTTTCAATAAAAGGATAATTGCATGCAAATGATTAGCTAACAATCAAATAAATCAATATTGTATAAATATTATTTTTACATTGGAAATATTTCCATTGAAATGCCAATATTGTTCATTTCATAGCTTTTCTTATAAGGAGAGAGTTCCGAACGCTAATATTTCCTCGCTGCTTGCTTTGTTAGCTTTGCTTTGACGAATTATTTCTTGTCAATACTGATAAAATATAAACATCTATAATCCTGCTCTGTTTCATGAAAATATTTAGCCTTGATATGATCAATCATGTTTCAATATTGTTTACTACAGGATATGTATGGAAGTAAATATAAGTAGCAAAATGTTATATAAAAAAATAGTATCATGATCAAAATTGTCATAAATAATCATTAATTGTAGTAAAATGTTGAATGTAAGAGAATTTTGTAAAAGTAATTAATTTAAACAAAAGTAATTTGAAACCTTTAATATTTATGAAATAAAAATTTATGTATTCGAATAATCAAGAATTTGACATTTATAATGTTTTGTTAAATAGAAAAAATTCTGCCTTTAAATAGTAATGTTTAGTGGAATTTCTTAAATAATAAATAACTTAGATTATTTTTAAAAGAGAAATCGATCCAAGTGACAATCCCATTAATCGGAATCGTTCAAGGAAAATTTTTAGGAATGTCTTATTAAAACTGGCAGAAATAACTTCATTAGAAAGTTTAAGAAACAAAACAAACATTCCTTACCGAAACAAAGCCTTCTCTAAACCAGCAGTAGATAATAAATCCAATTTAATGGTTGCTTCGGAAACCTGAAGAGAAAGAAAAAAATAGACAATAATAATTAGTTACATCGCATTTATTCTTCCAACTTTTTAAAGAATACAACATTTAAATCTATTAAGACTAGTCTGTATACTGTCTGGAAATTACTGAACAACTTTATCAGCTTGTCAAATCGAGGAATATTTTAAAAGTGTAAGAGAAAAATATATGTCTAGTTCACAATAACGAATAATAATAATAAAAAAAAATACAATGAAATTTATCATAATTAGTACCAGAAACATCCTTGTAAACATGATAAAAGAAAGCAGTGCTTCTGCAGTTAATTTTTATAGTATTTGAAAATCTAAGCGCAAATATACTTTTGCCGTTTTCAAAACAAATAACAGACAAACAAATTAATGCGACTTATTCTTGGCGTAAATTCATCTGTCATTTTTTACTGTTGCCATAAAATTCTTGCTGATTTGTAAAACTTTTCATTTTAGTTAAAGGAATGCATTTATCGTCTGCAGTTTATTCTTATTTTTGTCAAAAAAATTTGATATTTACATTTAAAATTAAGATAAAAAATAATAAGTAAACTCAAACTAATATCACTAACATTAAATAAAAATCTTAGCGCATCACTGGAATCTAAATTAGATTACAAATGTTTGAAATAAAAGTGCGCAATTTAAAGAAAAGAACTTTATCCAGGAAGTAAATTGTTTAAAGCTTAACCATGTGAAATAATGGAAAATATTTATTAAGTTTATTTCAAAAATACTTCAACTATCATTTTACTTTCTATAAACAGAAAAGAAAAGATCCGACTCTGAATTTTAGAGAGACTCCCAGAAGTAGAAGAGGTAAATGGGATTTTTTATGTTTCAGGAAAGAATAGTTTACTTTTAATAAAAATTCGTACACCTAAGTAAAAGTTTGATAGAATAAAGCTATTTTGTTTTGAATTGCTTATAAAATTACTAACAAACTGTATTTTTCAAAGTTATTGACAAAATGCAGCCTTTTTTTTAATATAAATTATATTTTTAATGTTTATATAATAACGATAATTTTTTTATGTTTCAGATAAATGACTAATTTTTTAATTTATGAAAGTCATTTCTTAAAGCTATATCGAAATGTTTTTCAGTTAAATATTGTTGTTTTCAGTCAAAACTATGAAATTTTTATCTGCGTGAAATCTTATATTTTCTAAATTAAACTTAAAAAGACTTAAAGTGCTATAATAATAATAATAATAATAATAATAATAATAATAATAATAATAATACATTTTTCAATTTTTTATTAAAATAATAGAGATTTTTAATCCGTTCTTGATTCGCTTTCATTTATTTCCGATCACACATAATAGTAACAACAATAATCAGACGTTATCAAACATTTGAAGTTTATAATTACAAGCTGGTGGCTCTATTTACCAGTTTACGCGCTATATAGTTGTACCACTTTTGATTATTACATTAGTAAAGAAAAATCTTCATTTTAATTGCTTCGTTTAGAGGAGAAAGGCGTCCTTAAAGCGCATGCTCAAAGCTAAATGACACTACTTATATACGTAAATAAAAGATCAAATTTATCTGTGGAATCCGAATAGAAAATCTATAACAAAATAAAATACTTTCGAATATTTAGCCGGAAAAGAACACCTCACGCGATTTGGCAAGCAGCATGAGATGTTTCTTCGCCAAACGCCGCCACGCCGCAGCAAATGATTTGAATGCATTTGGCAGCTGACTGTTAAATGAATCTTTAATGCGCAAATAATTGAATTTAAATTTGAGTTTATCCAAACTCACCCAGTTTCACTAGTCGCAGGCCCTTATTACAGCATGGGCAAATCGGGACTTTGCCCATGGGCCCCACACCTTAAGGGGCCCCCAAATCCATACATTAAATTATAAAATATTTACTTTTTTTTCAAATTCCAATTTTTCCATAATAGTTGAAGTTATTAAATTCATCTTAAAGTAATATAACATATTGCTAAATTTATATAAAAGAGTTTTATTCTGTACAAAGGAAAAAGAAGTGTACTTTTATTAATTAATGTACTTAATTAGAATTGACGGAGCTAAGAATTTTTTTCTGTTTATACCCAAGGTGCGAAATCAGTTCTATTTAAATAACGTTGAAATGATTCGAAAAGGGCACCCTAATTTATCTTTGCCCGTGGCCCCAATTGGTCATAATCGGGTCCTGACTAGTCGGATAAAAGTAAAGAGATGATTAAGAATATTGTCGCTATTCTTTTTGATATCAATGAAGTTATTGGATCTATGACAGACAACCATATAGTTTTCCTTTATTAGCAACAGTGACATTCTCAAAATGGGAGTCGAATTGACGGTGCGCAGAATCGGACCTTAATTTTAAGGGTGTATTCGAAAAAATGCTTTTCTACCTTCAACAGCTCGAAATTTTTTGATACAATTTCAGACGCATTTTTGAAAGTAGAAACATGAGACTTGCTGGGGTGATTTTTGAAAAGATGTATGAAAGGCCGTGTGATGTTATTTTGTGCTCAATTCATTAGAATTTGATTTATAAGCAATTACCTTCTCCGTATGACCCTTTTTTCGTTCCCACATCTCCCGCATCGGAAAATTCGGATCAAAAGGCTAACTTTGACTGCATTTTTTGCAATATTTTCTGTATTAATCAAAAAGTTGACAGATACGGCACCTTGAGTAGTTTCTAAATAAGAGAATCTGCGAGTTTGATGCGTTTGAGAGCAAAAGTGAATTCAAAATAAATCGGAAAATAAGCAGTTTGAATCGAAATACACCCTTAAGTTTAAAGCATCTTTAATCAATTTATTTATTTATTTTAACAGTCTATTTCGATTGTTAACATTAATTAAATATAAGATAGTATAATAATATCATGGATGAAATCAATAGAAGAATAAGAAATGGATGGAGTGCTTTTAGGAAGAACAGTATTATTATTCTGAAAAGTAATATGCCTCTTTGTTTGAAGAGAAAAGTGTTTAATCAGTGTGTTCTGCCTGCACTAACTTACGGAGCAGAAAGACGGACACAAATAAAACGGATGGTACAAAGACTATAAACAACACAGAGAAGCATGGAAAGATGTATGCTAGGCATAACTAGAAGAGATAGAAAGAAGATAACCCCGATAAGAAGTCAGATAAAGTTTTTGACATCATTGAAAGAATCAAACAGCTAAAATGAAATGGGCTGGGCATATTTAAGAAGTCGAGACAATATGTGGAGCACAAACACCCAATAGTGGTATAGAGATGTAAAACGACATAGAAGACTACCCCAAGTAAGGTGGAGTGACGAAATCAGAAAAGTGACCGGACGAAACTTGGATGACGAAAGCACTAAACAGGAAACACTGAAAAATTCTGGGAAAGACCTACATTCTAAAAGTGCATTGAAAATGCTTGATTGTGATATCATGATGATGATAACATGTAAATGCATTTGGCAAATCTGTAGTTATATAGATACATTTTATGAAGTTAAACTTGCATAAATTGGTTTAGTACGAAGATTAAAAAACATTTTGCCATAAAGAATATCCAGCATAAAAGTGTACATTATTTTGAAATTAAATTGCGCCGTAACCAGCAAGAAATCGATTTTTTTAAGCTATTGCATAGCTTTTATCGCGGGCTTAGAGCGCGGTGACCGAATCCAAAAATTCCGTAACGCGAAAAATCCTAACACATCCGTAACGAAAAAACCTCACACTCGGCTAACGTCGTTTCCGTTCGGAAAACTTCGGGACGGTATCCTTCGGTAGACTTCGGCAGACATTGACGTGGTATTTTTCAGATATCAGGATATCAAGTCTCACACTTATGTTTGTTATGATCTAATTTTCATAGCGCGGCCAAATTTTGTTTGGTAATTTATTATGAGACAGTGTTTATTTTTGTGGTCTTATTTATTTTGGTGACAGGAGACCCCCCACCGTGAGGGTCGAAAAATTTAAAATGCTTATAACTCGCGATCTAACTTTCGTAGCGCGGCCAAACTTTGTTTGGTAATTTATTATGAGACATTGTTAATTTTTGGTGACAGGAGACCCCCACGGTGAGGGTCGAAAAATTTAAAATGCTTATAACTCACGATCTAATTTTCGTAGCGCGGGCAAGTTTTGTTTGGTAATTTAATATGAGACTGTTAGTTTTTGGTGACAGGAGACCCCCCCCCCCCACGGTGAGGGTCGAAAAATTTAAAATGCTGATAACTCGTGATCTAATTTTCGTAGCGCGGCCAAATTTTGTTTGGTAATTTATTATGAGACAGTGTTAATTTTTGGGGACATTAGACCCCCCACGGTGAGGGTCGAAAAATTTAAAATGCTTATAACTCACGATCTAATTTTCGTAGCGCGGCCAAATTTTGTTTGGTAATTTAATATGAGACTGTTTATTTTTGGTGACAGGAGACCCCCCAGGGTGAGGGTCGAAAAATTTAAAAGGCTTATAACTCGCGATCTAATTTTCGTAGCTCGGCCAAATTTTGTTTGGTAATTTATTATGAGACAGTGTTAATTTTTGGTGACAGGAGAACCCCACGGTGAGGGTAGAAAAACTTAAAATGCTTATAACTCGCGATCTAATTTTCGTAGCGCGGCCAAATTTTGTTTGGTAATTTATTATGAGTCAGTGTTAATTTCTGGTGACAGGAGACCCCCCACGGTAATGATCGAAAAATTTAAAATGCTTATAACTCGCGATCTAATTTTCGTAGCGTGGCCAAAGTTTGTTTGGTAATTTATTATGAGATATTGTTAATTTTTGGTGACAGGAGACCCCCACGGTGAGGGTCGAAAAATTTAAAATGCTTATAACTCGCGATCTAATTTTCGTAGCGTGGCCAAATTTTGTTTGGTAATTTTTTATGAGACAGTGTTAATTTTTGGTGACAGGAGACCCCCCCACCGTGAGGGTCGAAAAATTTAAAATGCTTATAACTCGCGATCTAATTTTCGTAGCGCGACCAAATTTTGTTTGGTAATTTATTAAGCTATTGCATAGCTATTATCGCGGGCTTTGAGCGCGGCGACCGAATCTAGGAATTCCGTGACGAGAAAAAATCCTAACACTCCGGCTAACGACGTTTGAGTTTGGCAGACTTCGGCGCGGTATCCTTCGATAGACTTCAGCAGACATTGACGCGGTATTTTTACATAAGTTGATAAAAAATGCTATGCAATAGCTTTACCGCGGCAGTCCCCGAGTGCCACACATATTTTTTTTTTTTTTTTTTTTTTTTTTTGGGGGGGGGGGGAAATTTAAATATGAAGAAACCTCATTTTTTTTTCTTTTCAAATAAAGATGTATATTCCTATGAGAATAATATTTTGAGATTTTGTATTTTAAATGGTCAAAATGGACAATTTCCCTCATGGGTCTCTATAATCCCCCCCCCCCCCCACGAATCAAGAAATATCCCTCCCGGAGAAAAGTGTCTGAATTCAGCACTGTGTGGACGTCAAGGTTTTGATGGCTTTGACATCCTCAAATCTTGTTCAAATGGACCATAAAATGGATTCAAAAAATGCATCTGTATAAGTACAGATTTGTCAAATGCATTTACATGTTATCATCATCATGATATCACAATCAAGCATTTTCACTGCACTTTTAGAATGTTGCTTTCGTCAGCCAAGTTTCGTCCGGACACTTTTCTGATTTCGTCAATCCACCTTACTTGGGGTCGTCATCTAGGTCGTTTTACATCTCTATACCACTATTGGGGGTTAGTGCTCCACATATTGTCTCGACTTCTTGCAATGTGCCCAGTCCATTTCTATTTTAGCTGTTTGATTCTTTCAATGATGTCAAAAACTTTATCTGATATCTTATCGTTGTGTTGCGTTGCGAAATTTGGGTAACTACCTCCTTGGTTACCTACCTACCTTCGCTTCATTCGCGAGTACTCGAATTGGCAATCTGAGATCTGAAGCTGGATTTATTCATTTGTTCCATGCGTGCATGTGGAATGCCGCCAGCATGCGCTTCATCTTTCACACATTTGGCGGTCGACCCGAAGCCAATTAAACCATTCAAAAATGCGTGATCGTATTAATGTTTCCTTTCCATACGTTTGTTTCAACATTTCATGTGGTTTTGTTAGAGGTCTGCACGGGTCGGAATTTCCAGGCCCGGTCGCGGCCCGTAGGACAGTTATTTCGGCCCGGCTTGTTGTAAAACTCAAAAGTTCGGCCCGGCCCGTAGAAAAATCAGCGAAAACCGGCCCGGCCCGGCCCGTTTTGGCCCGTTACAATTTCTACGATTTCTAAAAAATTCAGATTTTTATCATATAACTAAGATTCCTTTAAAGAATACTGTATACACTATGGAATGATTTTACAGTATATTTTGCAGCAAATACGCATTAACAACATTAATGATTACTTAGGCTTTCAACATTCGAATAAAGATTCATTAAAAAATTAATATGTTTAGAATAAAAGAAAAAAGAAAGAAAGCTAAAAACATCGTTAATTTTGAAGCTGTTTAATAAAAGAAGATTTATAAATATATTTCTATATCATTTTATTATAGATTTCAAATCCAAATTCATTTTTAAATTCAAAGAAGCTCCTGTCTGATACATTTCTAAATTAATTTTTTTTTTACCTCAGAAACGCATAAGATTAGCAGATATCATTATTCAGAAACTATATAATCGAATGGCGTTATCCATTTTTTGATACAAGCAATTTAAGAATACTGCAAACAAATAAAATACTGTCATAATTAGCATTTTGAATAGAATTTCCGGAAGTAATAGCAAGGGAGGGGAGAAAAACCTGCAATCATTTGAGAAACTATTATATCTCAACAAGGTTATACAAGCATTTTATTTACCAAAAATGAAAAACGCTATTGGATTCCAAATCCATTCAATAGTTAGGCTTATCACTTTACACTTTTACAATTTAAAATTAATCAGAAAATGTGTCAAAGTTTTGCATTATTGAGAAATTAATTTGAAAATCATCAAGAAGTATATATCCGAAGACTAAGCTAACACAATAATTTTATACAAATCATGTTTTCTGCCAATAATTAAGTCTAGTAACGGTCCGGCCAGTTTATATGTAGAAAAATAATGCAAACGTGATCTCGAACCGGCATGAGTCAGCTAAAAAAATATTAAAACGGGTTACACATAATGTAATTCTCCGATGCCGATACACTGTGCTGATACATTTTTATATTGATGCTGTCAAACTAGTATGGCCACATTTATACTTATTCTCGTTAAAACCATTTTCGTGGAAAATAGCTCATATTTTATCGTTTCTGCTTAAATCTTCAGAACGAAAATTTTTTTATCGGCCCGGCCCGTCTGGCCCGTTCAATTTTTTTGCCGGCCCGTTAGAAAATTTGAAACGATTCCGCCGGCCCCTGCGGGCCGGGCCGGGTACGGGCCACAGGCCAAGCCCGGGCCCGTGCAGACCTCTAGGTTTTGTCCAATTTGAAGCAGAATATATTGTTTATTCTCTGCTCCATACCGACTCCGAAGACAAAAATTTAATAGCTATGTTTTAATATGTGTTTCAAGCTCAACCACTTGCTTTTGAAGGACACTGACGTCATCAAACATGTAAAGATGAACGACTTTCCAAATACAAACCGTGTTCTGATTATTTCCGGTTCTCGTTCAGCTACGCCAGTCCTGCATAGTAATAACCGCACTTTGTAATATGCACAGCTTATATGATTCGTATTTTGACTTGTATTTAATAATTATATTACTTTGAAAATTTTATGTAAATATACAGCTCATATTCAAAATATTAGAATAATTGAGAAAAAGTAATAAGAAAAAATTATTTGTCATTTATTTATTTTTTATACTAAGTAAATGCAATTAAATTTCTTATAAATTAAATCTGGAATGTTTAGATAAGATTTTAACATTTATAAAATATAAAATACAGCACAATAAATTAGGTATACAGCTTCCTTAAACACACCAGAATATTAGAATAAAATTTAGATTGGTTCAAAATATTAGAATATTTTATTTTACGCAACAATATTACCTTATGAATATGAAGTAAATGGCAGTTAATATTTTGTAGCATCCCCTTTAGCTTTCATAACAGCGTACAATCGATCTTGCATACTATATACAAGGTGTTTACAAACATTTCTATCAATATTAGCCCAAATAGACTTTATACATGCCACTAACTCAGTTTTACTTGAAGGAGGATTTTCTTGAAGTTTTTTCTTCATTATACACCATAAGTTTTCGATGGGATTAAGATCTGGTGAATTTGGTGGCCAAGGAAGTACCTTAATGTTGCGTTGGCGGAACCAATTCTTAGTTGACACCGAGGTATGCGGGGACGCTAAATCTTGTTGAAAGATGAAATCATCTTCAAATAAATCTTCTGATGATGGAATCATGTAATATTCTAAAATTTCTTGATATATCAGAGAGTTAACCTTTTCGTAGACGATGCATAACTTTCCAGGTCCTTCTGCACTCATACAACCCCAAACCATGACACTAGCAGCAAATTTTACGGAACGTTTAAGGCATTCTTTATCAAATGCTTCTTGCTTCATTCTCCAAACACGAATACCTTGATTACCATATGAAACACAAAACATACTTTCATCACTAAATAATATATTTTTCCAATCTTCATTGCTCCATAAACGTCTTGATTTACACCAATTCAATCTTATACGCCTTTGTCTTGCAGTCATGAGAGGTTTTGTTTTCGGTACACGAGATTCAAATTTAAATTTATGGAGACGTCTTAATGTTGTCGATGTAGAAACTTCAACTCCTTCTTCTTTCCATTTTCGGTGCAAGAATCGCACACTTTTAAAACGGTTTTTCTTAACTATACGCTTCAGTTTCCTGTCATCTCTAGCAGATGTTTTTGGTTTTCGGCCACCATTTCGGCGATTATTTTGAAATTTTCCAATTTTTGAATATTGTGTTAGTATTTTACTAACGTTCGATTGCGAACAATGTAAATAATTCGCTATAAAACATTGATTTTTACCGTGCCGATACAAATCAACCATACGAAGTTTAGTAGATTCAGGAATATCACTCACACGGCCCATTTTAAGACGAAAAAGAAACAAACTGCAAAAAAGAATACTGATTTTAAATAAAATAGTCTGAATTTAATCAATGATGCCACCAGTTAAGAATTGGTAATAATTAAAGGAGAATTAATGTGAAATATTCTAATATTTTGAACCACTTGAATAAATATTCTAATATTTTGACTTTTCAAAATAATTTTTTTTGCAATTAATCTTTTCAAAAATGATATTAAATTTAAGATAACAAGTAAGTTTAATCAACAATAAGTTCTTAATAAAAATATCGTTTGCATATTTTCATTAAAAGACTTTAAATTACCAAACGATATTTTCAATTTCTAAAAAAAAGGTAATTATTCTAATATTTTGAATATGAGCTGTATATATATACATATATATATATATATATATATTCAACTAATTTTGCTAATGCGTTTTAAAATCAGAACGGAATCATGATAGGATCTTTAAATGGAACGAAAATAATAATAATAATAATAATAATAATAATAATAATAATAATAATAATAATAATAATAATAATAATGTTATTATTATTATTAATTCTATTTTTAAAACATTTTGAGCTTCAGCAATTTTGTAAAATATTCTTTTTCAAAAATTTGCTGCCTTGGTAAATCCACCGCTGGCAGAGCTAACGTTTCATCTGAAACAAACCGTATTTTCTTTCACCTGGCATATTAAAGAAAACTCTATTACTGTTTTCTGATGAATCTAAGCCATTCATAAAATGCCGAACACTTAATTATTAATCGTTAAATCTAAGTTCCAACCTTTCTGCAGCTTTCAACAGATTGATGTTACCGCGATGACAGGTGACATTCCAGCTGTCACTTTAACACCTGAGTTAGACAGGCAAAAAAAGAGACAGAAAAAGAAATTCTCTCTAACGTCTCATGAAGTTTTATCTTTCGCAATCTAGTGGTAGACTTCATTCTGAACATATATATGATACTCCAGAAAAGATCTTAATCAGATGTATGTGGGAATAAATCGTAGGCAGAAGTATTTTTGGAGTTAATTTGAAAGTAATGTCGAGAGTTTCTTTACCCAATAAAGTATTCCAGCCATGTTTCCAAATATCGTAAGTTTTCTCTAAAGTTTAATTAAAGTTTTCTGTTCACTAGTTTGCAGTTGTACATTATGTCGGAAAAATAACATATTCCAGATTCTAATCCACATGGAAAATAGAGTGGTCATTTAAAAATCGTTGTATCAGAAAATTTTGCAACGTTCTATCATTCGTGATTAGAAAATAGATCTGTCTCTGTATTCAAAACTCATTGTAATGTGTTTTGACATGCATAAAGTCTTTTTTAAAAATATTTCGACTTAAATCTTACAAAATAACTTTGAAAAGATATATTTGTCCGTAAGCTGCAATGTAAAATTATTAACTAATAAGATGGTTTGTATTGGTATTGTAAAGATGTGAGATTGTAAATTGAGCAATAAATTATTATGCACATATAACAGCTCAAAAGTTTTGAAGTTTTTTGCCTTTAAAAAATCACCAAAATAAAATTTTTCGAAGGAAAATATCTAAATTAAAGTAAATTTTAAGAGTAGACATAAATACATAAAAATAAAAGATTTTTTTAAAAAAAACTATGTTATACATTATTTTTTTACTTTATTTGTCCTTTCTACCATCATGAAAAGATAGTGAATTCAGTTGATAAATTTCTAGAGGTAAAACTGATAAATTTTTAGATTTTTCAACAGAAAGCTCAACTTATAGCATTTTTACTTTTGTCTTACCTATAGAGAAAATAATGATAATAATAATAATAGTAATAGAGAAATAAATTCAATTCTTAAATTTCTAGTGGTAAATTTGATGAATTAATAAAAAATATGGTTCTAGATTTTTTTTTTTTTCGTTTGAAAAACAATATAATCCATTTTTAACTTTATTTGCCTAATTTGGAGAGTGACAACTGAAAGAATTCCGAATAACAAAATTGATAAACTTTTATTAATTTTTTCTTTAGTAAAAACTTTTTTTGGAAGGAGGGGGGGGGGGGGCTTTATATTTACTGTCCTCGCACCTCAACCTCGCGGCTCACTAAAATGTTTCACCCCACATTTTTATCACCAAAATATCGATAGGTAAAGTAAATCTATTCATAATAATAAAATAAATTAAAAAGGTCACTTACGATAAAAGGTCACTTATTCAAATATTTTAATTAAAAAACATTTACTTTTGTGAAAAAATGAATGTTAATATTAAAAATGATACTGTTTCTTATTAACGATCTTCATGTTCCCGCTGTTCTTCTCCAAGTTTGTAAAATAAAAGTTAATTTAATTCCAAAGTATAACTCGACATACCAGTCGGTTCCTATATTTATTTTTTCAAAATATTAACGTTAAAACTTTTCTTCATAGTTAGAGACTGTGAAAAAAGCATTACAAATTTCATTGCTTTTCAGATAAAGTTAAAAATTATTATCAACAACATTGAGAAAAATCTATAGGGGATATTTCCTTCATTGTGCTTTCGACGTTTCGAAAATGAGGTGATAGTTCATTTACAGGGCACTAAAGAGAATGATGTTACATTAAACATAATAATTAAACATAAAAATATTTTGTAAAGCATTTTCAAGATGTTTGAATATTTCAAACACATTGAAATTGATATACGTCAATGAAAAGCATTAAAAAATGCTTGCTATAAAATACGATTTGTGTAGCACTTATCGTTCAGAGATACTCAAATAAAGTCTGTTTTATTTATTATCTATGGAAAAGTAGTTTGCATTTAAAATCTGTGTTTTTCTGCTTAAAATTTCAAAAGTGTATATATATATGCCTATATATATCTGTAACAACTTACACTAACTACGTGTCTCCAAAAAGTGGTTAAAAAAATGCAGTGCGTTAGAATAATTTTGGCCAAACCTGTATAATATGAAATAAATATAACAAACAATGATTATTTTTTAAAATTTTATATTCACCATCAAACTGGGCCTGCTTTCACAGTCTTTCAGAAAATTAAAGGAAAAGAATAGGAAGCTCACACACTTCCAAACTCAAATATTGTATAAGTGATTGTTGATACAGTGGCGCAGCCAGAATTCGGCTCTGGGGGGGGGGGATAGAGTTGTTTCAGGGGTGATTCTGGTAGAAATTTTTTTCGGAAATTGGCGGGGGGGGAGGGATTCCGCGAGTTCCCCCCCCTATTTAAGAGGGTTTATCCGCGATCTTCAGACAAAATCGGCGATTTATTGCGATCTTTCTTCAAAATCGGCGGTTTTCCGCGATTTTTTGACGAAATCGGCGTTTTCCGCGACCTCTAGACGAAATCGGCGATTTATCTGCGATATTTAAGCAAAATCGGCGATTTATTGCAATCTTTTGACGAAATCGGTGTTTTTCAGAGTTTTTTTTTATGAAATCGGCGTTTTTTTCGACGATCTTTAGACAAAATTTGCAATTTTACGCGATCTTTTCTTGAAAACGGCGTTTTATTCCCGCGGTCTTTCGACGAAATCGGCATTTTTTCCGTGATCTTTTGATGAAAGCGGCCTTTTTTTTCAATGATCTTTTGACAAAATATTTTTAAGCAATCTTTTATCGAAAACGGCGGTTTTACCCCTATTTTTTAACGAAATCGTCATTATATCACAAATTTTTAGACGAAATCGACGTTTTCCCCGCGGTCTTCAGACGAAATCAGCGTTTTATCTGCGATATTTGGTGAAATTGCCGTTTTCTCCACGATCCGCACAGGAAATTCGCGTTTTTCGGCAATCTTTTGACAAAGTTCGTTGACAAAAACATTGACGAAATTGTCGTTTTTTTCACAAAATATTAACGAAATGTGTGCTTTTTCGGCGATCCTTTCAAATTTGCATTTTTCCGCAACTGTTTTATCCGCGCGTAAAACCATACAAGTTGGCAACTGTGAGAATCGTCTTCTGAAAGATCTTATCAAAGAATGAAGAACATTTCTCAGTTACATAGCTTTTTAATCATGATATCTACTTGCCTGAATCTAGGAAAAAGAGTTATCGGGAAAAAGGGACAAGCTAAAAATGTTACCGGAAAAAAAGTGACAAGAAATTGATTTTGGGGATTTATTGACTAAGTATGAAAGGGGGGGGGGGGAGGTCAGAGGTCGGCTTTTAATTTAAGTGAGTGTTTTTTTCATGCTGAATTAACTGCTTTGATTCAATTTTTGAATATACGTTCATAATGAAAATATGCTTGCCTGATTAGTTTTGGGAATGGACGATTACCCCCTCCCCTCCGCCCTAAATAAGATAAATGGTTTTTAAGCAGAATTATTCAACGTGTTATTTCAAACAATTTTGGATATAGGTTCTTTCTGACGAGGCTTATATATAGTATTGTGGTGTCGCGCCCTGAGTTTCTCTTTACTAAATTGGTTTATTTGTTAAGTTCATCAATAACACATTTTTAATTCCTCAAGTTCTTTATTAGATCCATAAACCAATTATTAAAAAATTAAATAAAGCGACATTACAACTACATAGGAGCCTCACTCCAATATTACATTTCGCTTAGCACGTCTAAGCCATCTTACATCAATGTACTTTCTTGTACATTACCAGCACATGTCTCTCTTTTAACTACTTTCCTTCCCTCTCGATGCGCAATAATCCCAGTGTCCCCCTCAGCTCATTGCCACTAGACCAGTGCAATTATTTTCTAGGCATATCCCTTGAGGTCAATAGAACCTGTTCTTAAGAGCTTTTGAATGAAGATACTTTCAACTATGCATACTTTAAGAATAAGACTTCGCTATCTATCTTCTGCCACGATTAAAGTTGTCAGTACGTCGTCACAGCATGTAATGCCTGAAGAATTTTGGGAGTTTAATGGTTAAGTATAGAGGGTGCATGGGGGATAACCTCTCTTAAATTAAATAAATAGCTTTTTACACAGAATTATCCAATTTGCTTCAAATTTTGAATGTTGGTTCATTAAGATAAAGGGTATCCCTGAGTAGTTATGGGGTTCTTTTGCTAATTAAAAAGGGGGGAGGCACGATTATTCCCCCCCTTAAATTAGATAAATTATTTTTTATGCACAATTATCCAATGTTTTTCAAATTTTAGCTATAGGTTCTTTCGCATAAAGTGAATCCTTGAATAGTTTTAAGTGTTTGTTTATATATCCTCAATAGCTGTTTGCATTTAAAATTGTGATTTATGTTGCTGCATAGCATTTTTCAGTATTCTATAAATATAGTAACAAAGAAAAAAATATCCTGTTTTTCTTAAAATCGTTTTTTCCCTTTAATTTAAATCTGTTTTTATTTTTTAAGCGCTCAAACCTGAAGATCTATCAAGAACTACAGGTTTTTAAACAATTAACTTTCTAATTACTAACATAAACTAGTAATAAAAAAAAAACTATTTTTATTACTACAAATTAATTAATTCACTTGTTCATTCGTTCGTGAAATAAGTAGTAGGAAAATAACAGTACGGGGACAGCAGGCGGCACTGCGGCACCGTGCCGCCTGCTGTGCCGCCTGCGGTGCCTCCGGCTGTCCCTGCTCAGTCGCTGGGATGAAGGGGCCGTCCCTGCTCCCACCATCTCACCGCCGCCCTCCTGCGCCCCCTAGTGGAAAAAAGGAACATTCTATTCTAACAGGATAGGTGAACAACCTTCCCTAATTAAAAATATTATCAATCACATCTCAACTCGGAATCATACTATATGATAAAGATTAAATTTATATTTGAATTTTGAACAACCATAATTTTAATGAGTATTATTAATTAAGCGAAACACCGGAAAAATATCAGTTTTTAACCATTTTATTTAGATTTCTTCAACTACAAGATGAGATTATCAATTTAACTCAAGAAAGTTAAACATATATTTGAATTTTGCTTGATAGACATCTTAATGAGTAGTATTAATTAGGTAAAAACAATAGAAAATATCCAGTTTTATAGAAAAAGACTGATTTCTTACGATTTTTATCAACTATATGATCAATGTAACGAAAAAAGTTAAACATGTATCCTAGTTTTTCAACAGCTATAGCCTTAATGAGTATCGTTAATTAAGTAAAAAAACAATGGAAAATATCCAGTTTTATAGAAAAAGACTGATTTCTTACGATTTTTATCAACTATATGATCAATGTAACGAAAAAAGTTAAACATGTATCCTAGTTTTTCAACAGCTATAGCCTTAATGAGTATCGTTAATTAAGTAAAAAAACAATGGAAAATATCAAGTTTTATAGAAAAAGACTGATTTTGTACGATTTTTTCAACTCAAACTTCGGGCTATCAATTTGATAGAAAGAAATTTAAGCATGCATTCCAGTTTTGGACAACCATTTCCTTCATGAACATTATTAATTAAGCAAAACAGAAAATATTAAATTTTTAACTGATTTCTTCATATTTTTTATTTATTTATTTATTTTTTAATATAAAATCAGAATACACAACTTAAAATAGAAATTTAAACATATTTTTTAGTTTTTGAACAGTCGTTACCTCAAAGAATTTCGATAATTGAACAATTAACAAAGGAAACTAATGATTTTTTAACGAAAAAAGACGAATTAAACGAATTTGGTTAACTTTTACTCTAATTGGAAATTTCATCGTACTTTATGTATACCAACTAAGTAGAATTTTAATGCATAAACGAATAATTTAAAGAAATCCCCAACACACAAATGTGAACCTGCAGAGCATTTCTTATTACGTCATATCTAAACTAAAACTTTTTTCTGCAACCCCACCATGCATGCATTCCAGGTAGGGGAACATAACAAAGAATCTTGACGTCACAACTTACAAAGGTATACAAATGTTTACGTTCAAGAAAAAGTATCACATAGAGTGAAAAAAAAGAAGAGATTTAAGTTATTTATCCATTCTAGTTTTATAACAGTTACTACAACATCTCCAAATTAAAATTTGGAAGTCATAATGAGTATAATTAATTAAGCAAAATAATAGAAATATTAGTTTTTCAGAGGGGAAAAGACGAATTTAAACAAATTTTATTAGTTTTACACTAGTTTAATAATAATTTTAAGGAGGAAAAAGACGAATTTAAACTTTTTTTTTTTTTAGTTTTACACTATTTTTTCTCATCTCCAACATGGATATATCAATTTTAACAGAAGAATTAAACGTATATTATAGTTTTTAACAACAAAATCTTAACAAGTATCATTAATTAAACAAAAATAAATATCAGTTTTAAAGAAAAGACGAATTTGAATAATTTTACACTAGTATTTTCAAAAGCAACATGGAAATATCAATACTTATTCACATATTTCACTTATTCACTGTATTCAATACTATATTTAATAAATTTGGATACACTTTAAGAATTTCCTAATCTATAATTAAATATTAGCTGTATATTTAATGTTACCCATGTTTTCAACATTAGTTCATAATCGTGAATTTTGTATTTTAAATACCATGTATTCAGGTTCAGATTATTTTCACTTGAAATCATACAGAATTTTTTAACAGAGTTTGTTTTTGAAATCATTGAAGCAACTGTATTTAATATTTTTAACACCAATTTTCTAAGATTTTCTAACATTTTCCGATTATACATTCTTCAGAAGTACATTTCTAAATGCTACAATCACTTTACATATCGAAAAGATATCATTGAAGCAACTGTATTTAATATTTTTAATACCAATTTTCTAAGATTTTTTAACATTTTCCGGTTATACATTCCTCAAAAGTTATTATTACGTATTCTAAACAATAGCAAATATTAATTTTAAGAATAAAAAGACGAATTTAAACAAATTTTATTAGTTTTACACTATTTTTTCTCACCTCCAACACGGATATATCAATTTTAACAGAAGAATTAAACGTATATTTTAGTTTTTAACAACAAAAATGTAATAAGTATCATTAATTAAACAAAAATAAATACCAATTTTCAAGAAAAGACAATTTTTTACACAAATTTTCAACTTTGAAACACATCGCTTACATATATTGTTACAGTATATTACTAAACTTAAACTTTTTAAAAAGTTTGAATGTCTTTACAAAGGGTTCATACTTATATTTTTCACGTCTTGACTGCATTCGAAATCTTACAACAAAAGTATACTTTTATTATTATTATTATTATTATTATTATTCTAGAAAACCTAAAAAATCGTTTCTTGCTGCTTTAGACACTTGACATATTAAAACTACTCTACCCATATAATTAATCAAATTAGAACATGATTCATCTTACACTTCAAAATTTCTGAATTTTTACAATACTTATTTTCATCAAACTTTATTCTTGATCCTATATATTTTAATAGCACAGAATTTTCACATCTGTTTTTATCTACTTATCAGAAAATTATTAAAACACCCAACAACATTTTTCAAATATGAATATTATCTTTACAATTTAATGATGCAAAACATACACGAATACAAAGTTTAATTTTTACAAACATTTCATATTTCAAACCAAACTATTCGAAATTTTCACAACGTAAGAGCAAACATTAGACGAACTTTTTAACATTAATATTGCTTAGATCTTTTCATCATAACTTTTAACTATGATAATTATCCATTTTTAGGTTGATTGTCGAAAAACTGTAACTGAAATTACATAAACTTAATGTAAAAAACCATGTTCTCACACAATTTCTTGAAATTCAACAAAGAATTGACTATTACTCCAATACTTATCTACTTCAATCTCGACTCTCGATAGTATATAGATATTACATCATTACATACTTACAACTCTTTTCAAACGTTTATCAGAAAATCAAGCCAATCAAAGTCTAGTAGTTATCACACCTGTTCCTCAGAAATATTACTATCATATGAAACAGTAAAGAAAATTAATAGATATTTAATATTTAATAACTTCATACGTGAAATTACTGTCGAATGAGAATACTAATAATCAATAAAATCAACTGTTGGACAAAAAAATAGTACAGATTACCGAAAATTCAAATCATTTTTTCTACAAAAATTACAAAAATTAACAAATGAATGACCAGTTAGAGAAATAATTAAAAAAAATAATGAACATATTTACAAATTTATTAAAATCACACCTTTTCTGGATTACAAACCACAATTTCTTGAAAAATTTAACACTGAATTTGTAAGATTTTAATCCTAGTATTACATACACTCAATAAATATTCAAAATTAACAAAAAAATAATTTTTTTAGTCTCATCAATAAGCAGAAATTCTATATTAAAAGAATATTTTCATAGTAGTACTTATAAAAATGAGAGTTTACAAACTGATTTTCATAATTTTATCACATTTAAACTTAATTTTTATACATAAAACATTATTTAATCAAATTTTATACTTTCTAATTCAGTAAAATTCAATACTTTTTTAGTTTTTAAACCAATACCACAATATTTATTTACATCAAACTTGATTCTTTACCTTTTATATTTCCACATTACACAAGTGAGTTAAATACTAACTTGGAACGGGAGTTGAAGTCAATTGATTCAATTCGATTTTCATCGTATACGCATTTCCCCTACACGAAATTTCTTACTTCTATAATCATCTAATGTATTAAAACTAATCTACTCATATTTTTAATCAATTCATCAGATGTTTCATCTCGCACTTCTGAATTATCATCCACCAAGTTGCTTAAAATATAAATACTATCTTTAAAGTTTTAATGTAGTATACATGACTAATCTTAAGTTTCCATCTATACTATTAATCAAATTATCATATGTTTCATCTTACAGTTCAACGATTTCTGAATTATCGTCCATCTAGTTGTTTAAAATATTAATAAAATGTTTATAGTTTTTGATTATACATAGTATGTATGAATACAATCTTTAATTTTTAACAGTTCATATTTCAAATAACCTATTTTCGAAACCAAACTATGTGAATTTTACCACAATACTTATCATCATACAGAGATTTGTGTTTCATACTTTTTCTAAAAATTATCAGATATGTACTCCTCAGAGGAATTTCTATCATATGAATAAATGAAAAAAAAAATTAATTTATATTAAACGTACAGCGAAATTTGATTGCAATATATATGTATTTAATAAAAATAAATAAATGAGCGATTATTTATACATTAAACCTTTACTAAATATATATTTCTTGCGTTATAAAGATGTTTCAACAAGATGAACCAAAACAGCAGCAAACTTCAGAAATTAATGATCTGAATGATTCATCCCTAGCACATGTAGCGTTAATGAATAATACATATGTAAGTACTTATATGAAAAATACTAGAATTCGTATATGAATCGTAATTAGAGTAAATATAAAATGATTTGTCTTACTGCCTACACTTTAACAAATGCCTTTTTACCTATATTGTTGAAAAGAATCCTAATTGTTTGCATTTTATTTCTATTACAGATGTGTTCTATTTGCTACAAACATTTCTTAAGTAAATCGAATTTAACAGAACATACAAAAATCCATACAGGTGAAAAACCTTACACTTGGGAAGATTACCAAATGCTGTTTTCAAGAAGGCGTGAATCAAAAGTGCACACATCATCATATAAAGCATCGTCAGTTATATGTAAACTTAGTGAGGATATTCAAAAATTATTCAGACGTTTGAAGAATTTAGACATAAAGGAAGATATTTAGACTATATATCCATCATATTTTCATAACACTTACCACAATATCTCAAACTTAAAATTTGGAAGACATACACACTGCTGAAAAGTAATTTTGTTACCCGTGATTCTTCTAACCAGCATGAATGTATAGATATTATTTTGCAATGTATCCTTTAAATGCTCACATTAAATATTCCTTTATATACATATATCGTTGTGTTTATTTTTTAAAAACCTATTACATTAATAAAATAGGTTACACACACGTACATACACATAACATTTTAAGTGAAACAACACTCTCACAACTTAAAAAATGCATAAGAACATACAAAAATAAGCAGATGTATGAAAAAATATGCAAATTTACAAAATAATTTCACTGTTTTCTAGAAATACCAACAAAAAAATATTTAAAGTATAAAAAAATTACAAAAGTGAAAAGAAAAAACACAAATGTAAAACAAAAATCACAAAGTGAAAAACTCACAACAAAGTTTTTGAAAAAAAAAAATTTTACAACAAAAATTTTTCTACAAAAACCAAAACTTCAAAAATATTTTTCCAAAAAATTTTTTTTTCAAAAACATTTTTTACAAAAAAATTTTTTTTTCAAAATAAGTTTTTACAAAAGTAAAAAATAAAAAATCACAACGTTAAAAATATGAAAAATTTTAGTTAAAAAAAGTGTAAAAAAAATTGCAAAAAAATTGCAAAAATTTCAAAAAAGTTATCAAAAAAGTTATCAAAATTTTTGTTCTTTTTAATACAGTATGCAATGGTGAAACCATTGTATTTACTATTAAAAAGAACAAAAATTTTGATACTTTTTTCGTAACTTTTTTTGAAATTTTTGCAATTTTTTTTTGCAATTTTTTTTACACTTTTTTTAACTAAAATTTTTCATATTTTTAACGTTGTGATTTTTTATTTTTTACTTTTGTAAAAACTTATTTTGAAAAAAAAATTTTTTTGTAAAAAATGTTTTTGAAAAAAAAATTTTTTGGAAAAATATTTTTGAAGTTTTGGTTTTTGTAGAAAAATTTTTGTTGTAAATTTTTTTTTTTTTCAAAAACTTTGTTGTGAGTTTTTCACTTTGTGATTTTTGTTTTACATTTGTGTTTTTTCTTTTCACTTTTGTAATTTTTTTATACTTTAAATATTTTTTTGTTGGTATTTCTAGAAAACAGTGAAATTATTTTGTAAATTTGCATATTTTTTCATACATCTGCTTATTTTTGTATGTTCTTATGCATTTTTTAAGTTGTGAGAGTGTTGTTTCACTTAAAATGTTATGTGTATGTACGTGTGTGTAACCTATTTTATTAATGTAATAGGTTTTTAAAAAATAAACACAACGATATATGTATATAAAGGAATATTTAATGTGAGCATTTAAAGGATACATTGCAAAATAATATCTATACATTCATGTTGGTTAGAAGAATCACGGGTAACAAAATTACTTTTCAGCAGTGTGTATGTCTTCCAAATTTTAAGTTTGAGATATTGTGGTAAGTGTTATGAAAATATGATGGATATATAGTCTAAATATCTTCCTTTATGTCTAAATTCTTCAAACGTCTGAATAATTTTTGAATATCCTCACTAAGTTTACATATAACTGACGATGCTTTATATGATGATGTGTGCACTTTTGATTCACGCCTTCTTGAAAACAGCATTTGGTAATCTTCCCAAGTGTAAGGTTTTTCACCTGTATGGATTTTTGTATGTTCTGTTAAATTCGATTTACTTAAGAAATGTTTGTAGCAAATAGAACACATCTGTAATAGAAATAAAATGCAAACAATTAGGATTCTTTTCAACAATATAGGTAAAAAGGCATTTGTTAAAGTGTAGGCAGTAAGACAAATCATTTTATATTTACTCTAATTACGATTCATATACGAATTCTAGTATTTTTCATATAAGTACTTACATATGTATTATTCATTAACGCTACATGTGCTAGGGATGAATCATTCAGATCATTAATTTCTGAAGTTTGCTGCTGTTTTGGTTCATCTTGTTGAAACATCTTTATAACGCAAGAAATATATATTTAGTAAAGGTTTAATGTATAAATAATCGCTCATTTATTTATTTTTATTAAATACATATATATTGCAATCAAATTTCGCTGTACGTTTAATATAAATTAATTTTTTTTTTCATTTATTCATATGATAGAAATTCCTCTGAGGAGTACATATCTGATAATTTTTAGAAAAAGTATGAAACACAAATCTCTGTATGATGATAAGTATTGTGGTAAAATTCACATAGTTTGGTTTCGAAAATAGGTTATTTGAAATATGAACTGTTAAAAATTAAAGATTGTATTCATACATACTATGTATAATCAAAAACTATAAACATTTTATTAATATTTTAAACAACTAGATGGACGATAATTCAGAAATCGTTGAACTGTAAGATGAAACATATGATAATTTGATTAATAGTATAGATGGAAACTTAAGATTAGTCATGTATACTACATTAAAACTTTAAAGATAGTATTTATATTTTAAGCAACTTGGTGGATGATAATTCAGAAGTGCGAGATGAAACATCTGATGAATTGATTAAAAATATGAGTAGATTAGTTTTAATACATTAGATGATTATAGAAGTAAGAAATTTCGTGTAGGGGAAATGCGTATACGATGAAAATCGAATTGAATCAATTGACTTCAACTCCCGTTCCAAGTTAGTATTTAACTCACTTGTGTAATGTGGAAATATAAAAGGTAAAGAATCAAGTTTGATGTAAATAAATATTGTGGTATTGGTTTAAAAACTAAAAAAGTATTGAATTTTACTGAATTAGAAAGTATAAAATTTGATTAAATAATGTTTTATGTATAAAAATTAAGTTTAAATGTGATAAAATTATGAAAATCAGTTTGTAAACTCTCATTTTTATAAGTACTACTATGAAAATATTCTTTTAATATAGAATTTCTGCTTATTGATGAGACTAAAAAAATTATTTTTTTGTTAATTTTGAATATTTATTGAGTGTATGTAATACTAGGATTAAAATCTTACAAATTCGGTGTTAAATTTTTCAAGAAATTGTGGTTTGTAATCCAGAAAAAGGTGTGATTTTAATAAATTTGTAAATATGTTCATTATTTTTTTTAATTATTTCTCTAACTGGTCATTCATTTGTTAATTTTTGTAATTTTTGTAGAAAAAATGATTTGAATTTTCGGTAATCTGTACTATTTTTTTGTCCAACAGTTGATTTTATTGATTATTAGTACAGTAGAACCCCGATAATTCGGATTAATTGGGACCAGGCCCAATCCGGATTGTCGAAAATCCGGATTATCCGGAGAATGTGAATAAATGAAATAAAATAAAACATACTCACAGAAAATCACCTTTATACTGAACATATTTAACAGTTACGGTTAGTAAAAATGTTTTTACTTTGTAATTATAAAATTTGTCATATTTTGCTGTGTCAGTTTTGCTGGTCAGTTTTGCCATGGTTTCGCATGGTCACAGATTCTCATGAGCATAAGTACTTCATTGGATGTAATCTCCATATGACGTTCAAAATAAATCATTAATTGTTCAAAATGGGAAGTTGCTCCATTATAGTTTATAACTTCTGGTTGATCATCATTGATAATGTTTTTCGTCTGCATCGTCATCATTTTTTCCAGTTGTGCACAAAGCGATTATTAAGTCATCTGTAAGTGAGGCATACTCTTCATTATTTTCTGCTTCCAACAAATTGCTAATGTCATTGATATCAACATCTGAGCAATCATCAATATTTTTAAACAAGTTGACAAAATCTTCAGGTGTAATTTCTCTTTCATTCTCGTTTATTCCTCCTTCTATTTCAATTTTCCGCAAGTGATTTGTAGAAGGGTTTTGGCACAAAGACAAGGAAACAGTCCCAAGAGACCTATGGACTGGCTGACAAAGATCTGAAAGCGATCTTTATCAGTCAGTGTGTCTATAAGGACTATTTTACTTTGCTTTCTTGCAATGCTCTGAGTAAAACTTTATTAAGCAGTAAGCTTTAATGACATTTCTAAATGGATTAAATAGAAAACTGTGAAAATTGGAAATGCCAAAGCTTAAATGATGCATAGTTGTTCTTTTCATAGACAACATTAAAGAGTTTAAATAAAAAAGCTTGAGGTATTCTTCCGAAAAATTTCAAAAAATACTCTTTTTTTCAGAATACGAGGCTGAAATAAATTTATGTTATAGAAATTTGCCGATCACTTCTCAAACTTGAAAAAAGAAAAATCGACCAAACCAATCCGGATTATCCTGAGATCCGGATTAACGGGGTCCGGATTTGCGGGGTTCTACTGTATTCTCATTCGACAGTAATTTCACGTATGAAGTTATTAAATATTAAATATCTATTAATTTTCTTTACTGTTTCATATGATAGTAATATTTCTGAGGAACAGGTGTGATAACTACTAGACTTTGATTGGCTTGATTTTCTGATAAACGTTTGAAAAGAGTTGTAAGTATGTAATGATGTAATATCTATATACTATCGAGAGTCGAGATTGAAGTAGATAAGTATTGGAGTAATAGTCAATTCTTTGTTGAATTTCAAGAAATTGTGTGAGAACATGGTTTTTTACATTAAGTTTATGTAATTTCAGTTACAGTTTTTCGACAATCAACCTAAAAATGGATAATTATCATAGTTAAAAGTTATGATGAAAAGATCTAAGCAATATTAATGTTAAAAAGTTCGTCTAATGTTTGCTCTTACGTTGTGAAAATTTCGAATAGTTTGGTTTGAAATATGAAATGTTTGTAAAAATTAAACTTTGTATTCGTGTATGTTTTGCATCATTAAATTGTAAAGATAATATTCATATTTGAAAAATGTTGTTGGGTGTTTTAATAATTTTCTGATAAGTAGATAAAAACAGATGTGAAAATTCTGTGCTATTAAAATATATAGGATCAAGAATAAAGTTTGATGAAAATAAGTATTGTAAAAATTCAGAAATTTTGAAGTGTAAGATGAATCATGTTCTAATTTGATTAATTATATGGGTAGAGTAGTTTTAATATGTCAAGTGTCTAAAGCAGCAAGAAACGATTTTTTAGGTTTTCTAGAATAATAATAATAATAATAATAATAATAAAAGTATACTTTTGTTGTAAGATTTCGAATGCAGTCAAGACGTGAAAAATATAAGTATGAACCCTTTGTAAAGACATTCAAACTTTTTAAAAAGTTTAAGTTTAGTAATATACTGTAACAATATATGTAAGCGATGTGTTTCAAAGTTGAAAATTTGTGTAAAAAATTGTCTTTTCTTGAAAATTGGTATTTATTTTTGTTTAATTAATGATACTTATTACATTTTTGTTGTTAAAAACTAAAATATACGTTTAATTCTTCTGTTAAAATTGATATATCCGTGTTGGAGGTGAGAAAAAATAGTGTAAAACTAATAAAATTTGTTTAAATTCGTCTTTTTATTCTTAAAATTAATATTTGCTATTGTTTAGAATACGTAATAATAACTTTTGAGGAATGTATAACCGGAAAATGTTAAAAAATCTTAGAAAATTGGTATTAAAAATATTAAATACAGTTGCTTCAATGATATCTTTTCGATATGTAAAGTGATTGTAGCATTTAGAAATGTACTTCTGAAGAATGTATAATCGGAAAATGTTAGAAAATCTTAGAAAATTGGTGTTAAAAATATTAAATACAGTTGCTTCAATGATTTCAAAAACAAACTCTGTTAAAAAATTCTGTATGATTTCAAGTGAAAATAATCTGAACCTGAATACATGGTATTTAAAATACAAAATTCACGATTATGAACTAATGTTGAAAACATGGGTAACATTAAATATACAGCTAATATTTAATTATAGATTAGGAAATTCTTAAAGTGTATCCAAATTTATTAAATATAGTATTGAATACAGTGAATAAGTGAAATATGTGAATAAGTATTGATATTTCCATGTTGCTTTTGAAAATACTAGTGTAAAATTATTCAAATTCGTCTTTTCTTTAAAACTGATATTTATTTTTGTTTAATTAATGATACTTGTTAAGATTTTGTTGTTAAAAACTATAATATACGTTTAATTCTTCTGTTAAAATTGATATATCCATGTTGGAGATGAGAAAAAATAGTGTAAAACTAAAAAAAAAAAAAAAGTTTAAATTCGTCTTTTTCCTCCTTAAAATTATTATTAAACTAGTGTAAAACTAATAAAATTTGTTTAAATTCGTCTTTTCCCCTCTGAAAAACTAATATTTCTATTATTTTGCTTAATTAATTATACTCATTATGACTTCCAAATTTTAATTTGGAGATGTTGTAGTAACTGTTATAAAACTAGAATGGATAAATAACTTAAATCTCTTCTTTTTTTTCACTCTATGTGATACTTTTTCTTGAACGTAAACATTTGTATACCTTTGTAAGTTGTGACGTCAAGATTCTTTGTTATGTTCCCCTACCTGGAATGCATGCATGGTGGGGTTGCAGAAAAAAGTTTTAGTTTAGATATGATGTAATAAGAAATGCTCTGCAGGTTCACATTTGTGTGTTGGGGATTTCTTTAAATTATTCGTTTATGCATTAAAATTCTACTTAGTTGGTATACATAAAGTACGATGAAATTTCCAATTAGAGTAAAAGTTAACCAAATTCGTTTAATTCGTCTTTTTTCGTTAAAAAATCATTAGTTTCCTTTGTTAATTGTTCAATTATCGAAATTCTTTGAGGTAACGACTGTTCAAAAACTAAAAAATATGTTTAAATTTCTATTTTAAGTTGTGTATTCTGATTTTATATTAAAAAATAAATAAATAAATAAAAAATATGAAGAAATCAGTTAAAAATTTAATATTTTCTGTTTTGCTTAATTAATAATGTTCATGAAGGAAATGGTTGTCCAAAACTGGAATGCATGCTTAAATTTCTTTCTATCAAATTGATAGCCCGAAGTTTGAGTTGAAAAAATCGTACAAAATCAGTCTTTTTCTATAAAACTTGATATTTTCCATTGTTTTTTTACTTAATTAACGATACTCATTAAGGCTATAGCTGTTGAAAAACTAGGATACATGTTTAACTTTTTTCGTTACATTGATCATATAGTTGATAAAAATCGTAAGAAATCAGTCTTTTTCTATAAAACTGGATATTTTCCATTGTTTTTTTACTTAATTAACGATACTCATTAAGGCTATAGCTGTTGAAAAACTAGGATACATGTTTAACTTTTTTCGTTACATTGATCATATAGTTGATAAAAATCGTAAGAAATCAGTCTTTTTCTATAAAACTGGATATTTTCTATTGTTTTTACTTAAATAATACTACTCATTAAGATGTCTATCAAGCAAAATTCAAATATATGTTTAACTTTCTTGAGTTAAATTGATAATCTCATCTTGTAGTTGAAGAAATCTAAATAAAATGGTTAAAAACTGATATTTTTCCGGTGTTTCGCTTAATTAATAATACTCATTAAAATTATGGTTGTTCAAAATTCAAATATAAATTTAATCTTTATCATATAGTATGATTCCGAGTTGAGATGTGATTGATAATATTTTTAATTAGGGAAGGTTGTTCACCTATCCTGTTAGAATAGAATGTTCCTTTTTTCCACTAGGGGGCGCAGGAGGGCGGCGGTGAGATGGTGGGAGCAGGGACGGCCCCTTCATCCCAGCGACTGAGCAGGGACAGCCGGAGGCACCGCAGGCGGCACAGCAGGCGGCACGGTGCCGCAGTGCCGCCTGCTGTCCCCGTACTGTTATTTTCCTACTACTGACATACAATATAGTTTGTACATTAAAGTTTTCTAACATATATTTTTTTATGTTTTATATTATATTTTGTGATGTGTAATATGGGACATTAATTAATAAAAATCCAGTTTTAAATGATAAATATTTGGCGTAAATTAAAATGAAAATTACAACAAATGATTTAGTATATTACTTTTTTCACAAATAAAAAAAAAAAAAATAAATAAACCAGTTTTAAATGCAAAATGAATGGAAATTAATCATTATAAGAAAAAAAGGTAAAATGTGTTATAATGTTTTCTGACATAATAGTTTTCAATCATTAAATAAAAAAAGAAAGAAAAATTGTTTTTATTTGTTATTTGCGTTCAATTGCATTCAACTCGCTTTTTTATGTTACTTGAATATTTTTGCGTCAAACCTTTACCGGGAAATCCCCTGATCGACAAATTTCCTAAGAGACTAGCCGCCCGCGATATCTACCGGACATCCCCCTCCGTCGAATGGGGAAAGCAAGCTTGTTTCCCCGAAAGAGTTTCCTGAAGGAACTGGTGCATCCCTCCCCATTTTAACTACATTCAATAGCTTATACGCCTTACCATAAGGAAACTACATCCAAAATTGAAGCAAATCGGATAATTCTGCGTAAAAAGCCATTTATGTAATTTAAATGGGGTTATCCCCAGTTCCCCCATCTATAAATAGCCATTAAGCCCTTAAAACTATTTAGGGATCCACTTTATGAGAAAAAATCTATATCAAAAATTTGAAATACATCGGATAATTATGCATAAAAAACAATTTATCTAATTTAAGGGGTTGTATAATCGTCCTTTTTCCTATTTTAATAAACAAAAGAACCTCATAACTAATCCGAAATACGCTTGATCATAAAGAAGCTACATCCAAAATTTGAAGCAAATCGGATAATTCTGCATAAAAGCTATTTATTTAATTTAAGGGAAGTTATCCTCGTTTTTGCCTTTATACTTAGCCATTAAACCTTTAAAACTATTCAGGGATTCACCTTATCAGAAAGAACCTATATTTAAAATTTGAAATACATCGGTTAAAACAACGATTTGCATAAAACCGATTTACCTAATTTGAGGGGGAAATAATTGCTTGCCCCCCCCCTTATAATAAGAAAAATAACCCAGTAACTAATCAGAGATACGTTTTATCATAATGAACCTATGTCCAAAATTGGAAGCAAATCGGATATTTCTGCGTGAAAAGACATTTATTTAATTTAAGAGGGATTACCCCCCCCCCCGTCCACTCTCCCCTTTACTCATTAAACTCTTAAAATTATTCAGGGATTCACCTTATCAGAAAGAATCTCTATCTAAAATTTGAAATACATCAGATAATTTTTCATAAAACCGATCTATCTAATTTGTGGGGGGAGGGGGTTAATTGACCATCCTCCCTTTATAATAAGCAAAAGAACCCTATAACTAATCAGAGATACGTCTTATCATAATGAACCTATGTCCGAAATTCCAAGTGAATCGGATAAATCTGCGTAAAAAACTATTGATTTAATTTGAGAGGTTACGGATGGGGGGGGGGGGGGTATCATATGTCCAAAAACTGAACCAAAACAGTTAATTCAGCACAAAAAAACCATTTACCTAAATTAAGAGCCTCTCCCTGATCCCTTCTAAATACTTAACCAATGAATCCTCAAAATCAATAATGAATTCCCAAAATCAATAATAATTTCCCAAAATCAATTCTATGTTTCTTTTTTTTCCGGTAACATTTTTTTCGCTTTTGTAGTCATGTCACCTTTTTTTGAATAACTGTTTTTCAGGTAACTTTTTTCCCGTTTACCCACTTGCCTTTTTCGGGCGTTTTTTAAATAAGAATTAATATTAATTAAAAAAATTGTCTGAAAGTAGCCCCTTTAAAGTAGTAGTAAGTAGAAAGGAGTTAGAAATTTGGCGCTCCCTAAATCTCTGCGCCCTGGGCGACCGCCCTCCCCTCCCCCTTTCTCATGGCGCTGTTAATATCTTTCCAGAAACATAAATATAAACGAATTATATACTTTCCAAACATACCTGGATTTCAAGAATGCTTGAAAGATTTAAAAAAATGATCTCTTATATCCATCTTTTTCATAATTTTCTTCTCTGAAGAGGATTTAATATCCTCCATAGCGAAACGCACAATAAAAAAAACCCTAGCACTACAGCAACTAACAACACAATGTTTGTGGAATTAAGTCTATCCTTCAAAGCATGCGAGCATGTGTTTTAGTGTTTTTCCTGGAATTCGAGAGTTCTCGTTTCCAAAAAAAGAGCAAGAAACAGATGCAACTAATTAAGACCCCCCTCCCTCCAGTGGTGCAGTATTGAAAAACCTGAGACGGCATTGGCAGCGACAGGAAATGACCATTCCCTTTAGCCTTCGGCTGATTTCCTATAGCATAAATGAATGCCGGCCCTTTCCGAAATTGAGTGACCAGTTTTCGATACTGATACTGTTGCTATGTGCTTTCCCTATTTTTCAAAGAAAATACATTACTGCCGCTTAAACGAGTCAAATTTTTAAATAAAATTTGATTCAATAAAGCGGCAGATTTCGAAATCAAAACAAAAAAAATTCTAACTTTAGTTTTTTTTTTTATGATTCGGTTCATAAAAGTGGAAATTTTTGTATTTTTGTCATGGCTCTGGGGGGGGGTTTTAACCCCCAAAACCCCCCCCTCGCTGCGCCACTGGTTGATACTCTAAAAAATGCAATAATGCCAAGTAAAAGGAAATACTCCTCAAAAACTCATTTTGGCAAAGCTATGCTGATGTATAATTAGCAGGTTGTCTGTTGTCAAACTTTCACACACCTGTCGTTTAGGAAGTTATTCACATTTTAGAAGCAGCAAGATACAATGCTATTACTGGTAGTCACGTAAACATATATAAATGTCTGTAATGACACGCTTTCGGAAGACCGGTAGATAGCAATTTACTGGTCGCAAACTGTGTAATTACGACACAACATTAGCAACTCTTGTAGAGGATGTGAAAGTTGTGAATAAATGATAATTTGACCACCACAAATTATTTTATTACATATGTTTAGGAATCGCTATTGCAGGTTGTGTCACCATGCCTAGAGGCGACAGCTACTGTTCACCTGAAGACTGAACAGAATTGTACTGAAGATTGTGGTTTTATGAATGTTTATCGGAAATAATTTGCAACGTGGGCGGTTCTGGTTCCAGGTGAGTGGAGTTAGAATTTCTAGGGATATAATGATATTTATTAATTTATTTAACAATAGAAACGTGGTAAGAAAAAACATAAAAAATATCTGTTATATGGAAGGGAAAAAATCATTCAAATTTGTCTCGACATGACCAGAGGTGACAGCTACTGTTCAACTCGAAATAAAAATTATTATTAAAGATTGAGTTTTTATGAATGTGGTTGTTCTGGTTAGAACTTCAAAGGGTATAATAATATTTATTAAATTATTTAACAATAGAAGTGTGGCGGTAAGAAGAATTAATTTGATGTACGAGGAGAAAAAAATAATTCAATGTGTGTTACTTATCAATGAAAAATTTTTTCAATAAAAAAAAAAAAAAAAAAAAAAATTAAAATACCATAATTTTTGAATTATGACATATTTTGAATTATTAAAATACCATAATTTTTGAATAAAGTATCCCAGCATTTACAAATTTTAAAAGAAAACCATTGCTTTTACATGTAGCATTGCATGTCTAATCACATGATAGCAGAAACAACTGTTGTAGAAGATATAAAACATGTGAATAATTTGATAACATCCAGCATTGCCCGGTGCTGGTCTCGCGGTCTGAGCCTGGAGAGAAAAATTAAACCGAGTCAGTCGTTGCCAGGTCCAGTGTCAAGAAAATTGGGGCAAGAATATATATATTTATAAAAAAAAAAAAAGCGGGATAGAGGTTTTTAAATTGGGACAAAACTACAGTAAACCATACTTAAACAGAGCCTGTCTATAACGAAATCCTATCTTAAACGTAAAGATCCTTACTATACTATCCTACTATATATTTATATTTGAAACATGAAAGTTTGTTTAAAACGAATTTTTTCTGCTGTTTCTTGTAGTTCCGTTTTAGCAGGTTCTATTGTACTAAATAAAAGCATCAATATTATATAGATAAAACCTGAGAAGGCGGAATCAATAGGGACTGAAACAAAATTTCATTTTAGCAGACATAAATGTGCATAGTATTCCTATCGCACAGGAATAATGATGTAGGTACTTTTAAGGAGCTTATTCGGTGAAATGAAAAGACCCGCTTACGAATGCTAATCATATGGAAGAAATTTATAAGTATATCTCAGTTGCATTTCAGTATTTTTAAATGATTGTTTTTTTTTTTTTTTTTTTTTTTTTTTTTTTTGCATTAAGGGTGTATTTTGATTCAAACTGCTTGTTTTCCGATTTATTTTTGAATTCACTTTTGCTCTCAAACACATAAAACTCGCAGATTCTCTTATTTAGAAAGTGCACAAGGTGCCGTAAAGATCAATTCTTTGATAAGTGTACAAAATATTGCAAAAAAAAGCAATCAAAAACGGCAATTTGAACCGATTTTTCAGAAGTGGGAGATAAGGGAACTTAAAAAAGGGTCTTTTAGAGAAGTTAATTGCTTATAAATCAAGTTCTAATGAATTGAGCGTAAAAAGACTTTACTCGGCACCTCTTACGTCCCTTCAAGAATCCCCTCAGCAAGTTTCATGATTCTACTTTTAAAAATGTGTCTGAAATTGTATCGGAAAATTTCGAGCTGCTGAAGGTGGAAAAGAGTTTTTTCGAATACACCCTTAAATAGTTGAGATTGATCTAAATACAGCTCGTTTTTACTTTTTCAATTTTGGTTGCAGATATTTTTTATGAGGCTTTTGAAAAGCAAAACCTCATAAAAAATTTATGCTTTATGGTTTTCAAACCAGTTCTGAAAATGAAAGCGTCCTTATAAATATATCTGTAAACAAAATAAAAAAAAGTAAAAAAAACGGCATGCATACAGATCGATTACAGTTATTCAACGAGAAGAAAAAATATTAAAAATATTAAAATGCAACCGAGATATATTTATAAATTTCTTCCATAGGATTAGTATTAGCGAACGGGTCTTTTCATTTAACTGAAGTAGTCTCTTAAGACAGAATTATGTAACAGGTTCCGTCTACACTGGGTCTACTGAACAATGTTCAGTAAAGCGTGTGAAAATAGAATAGTTAAAAACGAAGAAGATCCGTTTTAGAAAGGTTTTCTCCTAGACAGATAGATTTGTAAGGAATTCTTAGAAGGAATTATAAATATTTTTCATTGTAGACCGGTTTTGTCTTTACAGGTTTTACTGTACATTAGCTTCCCTTAATACAGACTAGTGCATCCTGAAAAATCCGGACTTAATGCGTCTCGCTTTATGTGTACTTGAGGTACTTGGGTTGTCCCTTAAAAATCGGGGCATTGTGCGTAAATCGAGCATCTGACTACACTAGATCAGCTGCAGTCTAATGAGACTAAAAATAAAAGGAATAAATCTATACTACTAATAATAAAAAAGTTTTGCTTTGTATGTTTGCCTGCCTATCTGCGAAGGCTAATGAAAGCCTTAACAACATATAAAGCAAACATATAAAACAGAAATTTTTTGTGAGAGTAGCTTAATGTCTCTCCTGATGCATCTGAGACTCAGAATTTTAAAGTACTAATAATTGTTGAGTTATTAATCAAAAATTGCGATTCATTCTCATCAAAAAAGCGTTATATTTTCCCACCCCTGTACTTGCTTTCATTCGGCTAACTGTATAAAGCTTTAACAGAAATAATAAAATAAACCGCGATAGAATTCAATGAACCGATTTAAGTATTTGATGTTCAAGAATGGCTGTTTTTTCAACTAGATATTAAATTTTGACACAGAGGTTAAACGCATGTTTTATAAACATATTTTATACGCCACACTCTAGCAATCAACTTTACAATTGGCAAGCATTTTGTTTGCCCTCTGTTTTATGTTTTTTTTCTTTTCTTTTACTTTGATTGTTTGAGCTATAATATTTGCTAAAAAAAAATCGAAAATTTTGGTTGTTAGTAGAAAACTGATTGATACGTGAAACTGATCTATTTACATAGCAATAAATACATTTTTAAACATTAAATAAAAGATTAGAATAGTCCCTACTGGCGTTTTTAATTAGAAATTAGAAATCGCCAACATTAAATCCTTGCATTGCAATGCTTTCAGTTGTGTAGCGAGTGGCAGCGTCTTAAAGAGAAATTAAATTCGAATTTTAGATAGTATTATTATTTTTTTAAATTTAGAAATGTTTTTTTTATTTATAAAGACAATTTTTTCATTCATGTTTTTTATTTTTTAAATATACAGAATAATGTTTGGCTATAACTGCTATACGGTGCCGTAGACAGCAAGGACCCTTGTTAGATGTTTGTACACAACACATTACGCGCTTATTTTATAAATAGTGGTTAATATTATTTCCGAATCGTAATTTCAGCATTTTTTTAAAATTCTTATTTCAGTTCCTCACCTCCTCGAATAGTATATCTAATATGGATAGGTTAAAAAACAGAGTTTCGTTCGGATGTGGGTTTTTTCCAATGCCAGAATGCGCTTCTGGCATTAAAAACCAAGACTAACGTATTTTACAGAGTGTACGCAGCATGCTTGGTATACAATACCACAGGCAGCAGCTACCCGCGTCGTGGGTTTTTATAGATCATATTGGGCTCTTAATTGGGTGGTAGTTACCATATTTTCCGAATTGTAATCTCAGAAAAATTCTTTAATTCTTATTTGGATACCCAATGGGTCAAGTAATATATTTACGGATAGGTTTAAAATCGGAGTTTCGTTCGAATGTAGGTTTGTTTAGAAAAGAGTGCGCATTTTATGCGTAAAGCTCAGGCTATTGCCTAAAAAAACAGCCTTGTTTTTAAATACATAGATATGTGACGAAATTTTTGTTGTTCAGTCGATACTATTGATTTGATAAGTGAACAAGATAATAATATAACTGTGGGCTTTTGAAGTAACAAAATACAAGGTTATTCATAATTCTCATCGGGGTTTGGAAGTTTGGTGATAAAAAAAAGTAAGATGCATATAACAAAAAAGAATATTTGAAAGAATATAGGGGAAAAAATCAAGCTTCATTGTTAGAAGTTGCCGGTAGATGGCAGTACACGAACCACTGAAGGCAATAAAAGAACGTTTACACGTCACAGGTGTTACAGGTGGTTTACAGGAGAACAGAAAGCGTAGTTTTTCATAGCTTTTAGCTCAGTAGGGTTGATTCAGCGGGAATTTTGCACGAAATATTGATATTCAGCACAAGAGCCAGTTGACAGGACAATTCATGTATGGTTCAATACATTCAAAGAACGTTCATAGTATCATAATACCATGTTGAGTAGAGGGTGGCAGAAACTGGACTATCGGATTTCTGTATGCCCTGTGACCAAGGTTTCACGCATAGATCACCTGTAAATTATAAACTATGTAAATAAAACTTGATTTGTTTCTGTATTCTTTCAATTTTTTTTAAAAATTACAGCCTTTTAAACTTCCGGAGGAAATTATGAATAATCCCGTATAGGCACTTGTCGTGACAGGCGGATCGAAACTGCAAAGCCTCCCTATGGAGATTTACTGCGAATGCTCATTTAGTGTCGATTTATATAACATTTTTAGCTCCGGATTTTTCGATTTATATAACATTTTCAGCTGCGGACGTTTCGATATATTCAAAATTTTTAGCTCCGGATTTTTCGATTTATGCAAAATTTTTTAGCTCCCGATTTTCCGATTTGTGAAAAATTTTTGTAACCCTGGATTTTTCGATTTATAGCTCCTTCGCCAAAAGTTAGCCATCCGTAGTTCTAAACGAAATTTGGATAGAGCATGCGCGGTGATAGTCTTCGTAGGGAGGCATTGCTGTTTTGATCCATCAGTCTTGGCGTGTGCAAGATGGTTGTGCAATGACTCAGAAAAGAATACAGTTTCCACAAAGAAAATAATCAACTGCAACAACAATCTTTGTTCAACAAATGAAAGGCAGCAATAGTTGTATGAGTGAGCTCTTTTCAAGACCCTGTAAGTCTTAAGTAACAAAAAATATTGTACGTGATCACACAGCATGTTACCTAATATTATGCCAGGAAACAAACTAGAGAAAAATCAAAAAATGCATTAACCCTTTCCGGCACGGGCAAAATCTGTAGTAAACTGAGAAATTATCGACTGACACCGGTATTCGCAAACGACTTTTTTAGATATTTTGAATTCCTTAATTTAAGCTTTTGTTGTAGAAGCAAAATTTTACTAAAATATTATTGGTGTCGATAGCAAGTTTGGAATTAAAATTAGGTATCCCAGACCGGGCACAGTGTGCCGGAAAGGGTTAAGCTGTTACACTACGGCATAGATATTCTACTTACTACAAATGAAACCTCGAGTTTTGACCGAAGAAAAACAGTGAAAAAGTTCCACTCAGACACAATGCAAGGTAATTTATTGGTTACATCGTAAGAATACAAATAAAAAGAATACTGCCCAGTTAAACTGATGGCATTGAGCTCACAGGCTACAAATACTAATTGCACATTAAAGCCTTATATTTTCAAGGGTTAATTCCGTTCGAAAAAAAATTAAGAAGGGGAAACAGCTCTCCCCTTTCCTCTTTTTTTTATACTTAATCATTGAACCTCCTATACTATCAAAGACATGCTTTATCATATAAAAAATCTATATCCAAAATTCAGAGCAAATTAGATAATTCTTAATAAAAACCCATTTAGCATTTATATAATTTAAAAGGAGTTATCCCCCTCTTTTATACTTAACCATTAAACTTCCAAAACTATTCAGAGATTTGAACGAAATCTGACAATTCTGCTTGAAAAACCCATTTATATAAATTAAGGGGGGGGGGCATTAGAACCCCTGTTCCCCTTATTTATACTTATTCAATGAACACCTAATAACAGTCACGGAATCGCCTCATCAGAATGATCCTAATCTAAATTTTGAACGAAAATTAATTCTGCATGAAAATCCCATTTATATCAACTAACGGGGGGGGGCATTAGAGCCCCTGTTCCCCCTATTTATACTTATTCAATGAACACCTAATAACAGTCACGGAATCGCCTCATCAGAATGATCCTAATCTAAATTTTGAACGAAAACTTAATTCTGCATGAAAATCCCATTTATATCAACTAACGGGGGGGGGGGCATTAGAACCCCTGTTCCCCCTATTTATACTTATTCAATGAACAACTAATAACAGTCACTGAATCGCCTCATCAGAATGATCCTAATCTAAATTTTGAACGAAAACTTAATTCTGCATGAAAATCCCATTTATATCAACTAACGGGGGGGGGGGGCATTAGAACCCCTGTTCCCCCTATTTATACTTATTCAATGAACACCTAATAACAGCCACGGAATCGCCTCATCAGAATGATCCTAATCTAAATTTTGAACGAAAACTTAATTCTGCATGAAAATCCCATTTATATCAACTAACGGGGGGGGGGGATTAGAACCCCTGTTCCCCCTATTTATACTTATTCAATGAACACCTAATAACAGTCACGGAATCGCCTCATCAGAATGATCCTAATCTAAATTTTGAAAACTTAATTCTGCATGAAAATCCCATTTATATCAACTAACGGGGGGCATGAGCCCCCCGTTCCCCCTCTTATACATATCGAATGAACTCCAAAAACTAATCAGGGAAGCGCCTTATCAGGATATACCTATATACAAAATTTCAAGTGGATCCGATATTTTTATCATGAGTTATCGCGTTACGCACATACGCACATACATACAGAACGGACGGGCACATAAGCTCTCAGGCTATGATAGCCTGTGAGCTAAAAACTGCAATGCATAGATTCGTAGTCAATAGCAAAGCCCAGTTCGCCGGCTATTTGTCGGATAGAAAAAAAAAGTAAACAGTTCCCAAAAGAGCGTGAGAGTACATTCGAAATTTGAAGCATCCTTTCCAAAAGGTTTATATGACGAAGAAAAAGAATATTCTGAAATTGGATGATTTCAGACTGGAAAAACTATTGGCATGCGTCCAAGACGAATTTTGAATGCAAATGTAAAAATGAATAAAAGTATGACGTAGTGATGGGCGATTCTGGAAATTTTGAGAATCGATTAAAATCGATATCGTATAAAACAACATCGATCATAATAAGAATCGATTTCTCAGTTCTAGAATCGATACTAGAATCGATATTTCGATATTTAGGTTCACACAGAGAAGATCCAAATTACTAATTCCAAAACTTAGACAATCAGCAGGACCGTAATTACCGCCTCCCACCCCCCCATCCCCATTTAGGGAGGCATAGAATTAAGCTATTGCAGATTTTAGAGTCGGATAATAAGAATTTTAAAAGAATTTTAGCCCAAAATTTAAAATGATTGTCACTTATGGTTTTCAGTTACGCAAAAACTTTGACAAATTTAAGAGACATAACTCAACTAATAACAACACTGAGTAACTTGGCATTAAACCGAGCATAAAGAGTGCCAAGAGCGTGTAACTAGGATGGGGAACAAAGAGAATAGACAAAAAAAAAAAAAAAAAAAAAAAAAAAAAAAAAAAAAAAACCTTTTTTTTTTTAATGCCAACCAAATGTTACACGAGATAGTTTGGAAGAACATAAAATATGCCCCATTCCCAAGGGGTCAGGTAACCCCCACTCTTGACGGAAAGGCGACCATAGCCCAAATGTATCTTTTGTCGAATTTTCAAAATTAGGATTTACAATAAAACAGAACGAGAATTGTACATTTTAAAAATTGCATGCATACTTTGAACGGCCCATTTAGTAAAGATTAGCGAGGAAGGGGAGGGGGGCGAGGGATTAGAACGAACGAACTTGAAAAAAAAAATAATTAACTAATAACCCAAATAACTGAGCTTCTAAACAAAAATATAGTGTTTAACTTAGTGTTGAATTCTTGGGGTGGCCCGCGGGGAACATGCACTCTTTGAAACTATAAAAAGTGCCAAGAGCATGTAACTAGGTGGAGAGAGGGGTAGTAACAGAAAAAAACGAGGAGATAAAAGCTTTATAAAGATATGTTACATGAGATGGTGTGGAAGAAACAAAAAATATGCCCCCCACCCAGGGGGGCAAGGTGAATCCCAAACGGACAGAAGGGCGACCCCGGCCCAAATGTATCTTTTGTTGAGGTTTCAAAATATGGATTTATAACAAAATAGAACGAGGATTAGACTTTTTTTAAATCGCAGTCATAATTTGAACGAACCTGTAAGTTAACATTGGTGAGGAAGGGGGGGGGAGTAGAACGGACGAACATGAAAAAAAAAAATAGTGGCACTCTGACAGTGCCGATAGAAGTGAAACCTTGAACAATTACGTGTGCATTTTTGAATCGTTAGGATGTATAATTTTGAATCGCCAGGAAATACTTTTAAATGAATAAAAAAAAGTTCTATAATATTAAAAAAAATATTAGTGTCTAAAAAAAAAAAAAAAAAAAAAAAAAAAAAAAAAAAAAACGCGATACCATATGTCCAGCTATTGTAGTTAACTCACTATAACTACTTTCCTACATTTTAAAACGCGATAAATACACCAACCAAATTTAGACCATACTATCGATACCTCAATCCTTATCCAAATAAATCATTTTGTTTTAATGCCTGTTACAATATCTGCAGATTACTTTTTGAATTATTCAAATCGGACATTCCATTCAAAAGATATTACGAATTTAAAGATGACAATCTAAAGAAATAATAGCGCTGCTGAGTACTCGGTGGCCAAAAAGCTTAGGGATTATGTGTGCAATCAAACGATTGCGGGTTCGTACCCCAGTTTCGCTGATATGTATCAATGTTTTTTTTTTTTTTGAAGAAGAAGAAGTTTGAAAAATTAAAATTTTAATACATTATGGGTCCGTAATGTGACCTGAAATGATGGGAGAAAATTTATTTTGCTAGATTTGTAATGTATGAAGCATAAGCTTTCAATGGACATATTGTATCAACAAAAAACCCCTCTGCCCCCCCCCCCAAAAAAAAAGGTCCTATAGGGAAAACCGGGAAAATGGAAAAGCAAAAAGAACGGCGAGAAATGGTTAGCTATACAAGAATTTTTCTCATCACTGTAATTCCTATAGAAGCAAAGTTATAGCCTTTTAAAGATTGAAATGAAGTGAAGAAATAAGCAAAATTAGGTGAGTGATCGACAGGGGGGGGAGAGAATCCACAGCTCTGGGGGTGCCATGTAGCTTAAACTTTTAAGTTAAAAATGGTAGAAAATTAAATGAGCGAAATTTTAAGGTGTATATTGGGGGAGGGTGCAAGCCCACCCCCCTCAAAATTTTTTTTGTTTCTTTTGAAGAAACAACAAAATATGCCCTCCGGCGGGGCGCAGATAAACCCCAAACGGGCGGAAGGGCGACTTTTTATTTATCTTTTGTCAAGGATTTAAAATGTGGATCTAAAATAAAATAGACCGAGAATTGGACATTTTTAAAACTATGCATATTTCGAACGGCCCTGTAAGTTAAAACTGACGTGAAAGGGGGGATTCGAAGAGACAAACGTAAAAAATAAAACATAATAAACTAATACTTCAAATAACTGGACATCTAAAAATAAATATAACGATTTAACCTAGTGTCGAATTAATGGGGTGGCCCGCAGGGGATTATCCCCCCCCCCCAGAAGTTATGAGATTTTATGCTTTTTAATGCACAAATTGCGATTCCCCAGTGGTGACCATCCCCCTCCAAACCTAATGACGCAAATCCCCCCCCGCCGCAAAAAAAACCTTCATACTTTAGCATTTCCCCCCCCCCCAAACATAATACAAATTGTAAATTATATTCTACCTATAATCTACTGCACATTCAAGAGATAGCGAAATGAGAATAGCAGAATGAGCTAATATTGCCCTTATCTAGAATTTAAAGAAAGAAAACATAGGAACATTTCTGGAATTAAATTTTGAAATATTAAAAAATTAAAAATCTCCCCCCCCCCCAAAAAAAGTACTTTTTCTCAAATTCACCCCCCCCCAAAAAAAAAAAACTAAATTGTAAGACGCATCTTGCGTCACCAAACCCCTCTCTGGGCACCCGTGCACAAATTGCGATTCCCCCTCTCTTACAGAGCTCTAAAACATGATGCCTTTCTCCGGAGTCGCAGAAAAATACTTGCATTCAACACTGATTTAGCCTAGAAAGAAAAAAAAAATCGAAATCGAATCTAAAGATCGACATCGAATCTAAAGATCGACATCGAATCTAAAGATCGACATCGAATCTAAAGATCGAAATCGAATCTAAAGATCGAAATCGAATCTAAAGATCGACATCGAATCTAAGATCGACATCGAATCTAAAGATCGACATCGAATCTAAAGACCGATCTTACGGGCAGAATCGATTTTACAGTTTTACTTTCTTTTGTAACTTTACAAGAAGAGAGTATTAGATTCGTGAAAAATTTTGACTTCCCGTTTTTGATGGATTTATATATTTTAGAAGGTTTTTAACACGATTTCATGTTTTTTAAGAAATATCTGTCTGTGTGTGTCTGTCACTCTGTGCGTCTGTATACGACAAAAATTTCTGACCGTTCTGTCTGAAGAACAAATGCACGGAATTCCACAAAACTTTAGATTTAGTTTGACCTTGATATAAACTGAATCTAATTAATTTTTGGTGCATATAGCCTAACAGGTGGCGCTGCTATACTGCATTTTTTGCGATTTGCGCAACAGCTATATCTGATAAACGAATGAACGGATTTTCATCACATTTTAGATCCAGTTAGTCCTTGACATGAATTGATGTTTTCTGCATTTTGATGTATATAGCTTCTCAGATGGCGCTGCTATACTGAATTTTTCACAATTTCCACTCAGCGCCATATGAAAGGGGGGGGGGAGGCGAAAGGAAGCGGTCGTTCCGAGCACGGAAATTTAGGGGGCGCCAAATTTTTACTACTAACATCACTTCTAGCCTATCACAAGAAAAAGTTAATGGGGGGGGGGGGCTAAATTGGAACTTTGAACCGGGCGCAGTTCTCTTTTCGCACGCCCCTGTTTCCATTTTAGCTTTATCTCAAGAACTAATGCACGGACTTTCATAAAAATTTAGATTCAATTAGTCCTTGATATTATTTGATGCTAATTACATTTTGGTGGAAATCGCTTAAGAGATGGCGCTGCTATACTGCATTATTCATGATTAACGCAATAGCGCTATCTCAAGAACGAATTTTCATCAAAATTCAGATTCAGTAAATCTCTGACATAGATTAGTGTTATTTAGTTCTTGGTGTAAATTGCCCAGCAGGTGACGCTGATATGCTGCATTTTTTAGCTCACAGGCTATCATAGCCTGAGAACTTATGTGCCCGTCCGTTCTGTATGTTCGTGCGTAACGCGATAACTCATGATAAAAATATCGGATCCACTTGAAATTTTGTATATAGGTATATCCTGATAAGGCGCTTCCCTGATTAGTTTTTGGAGTTCATTCGATATGTATAAGGGGGAACGGGGGGCTCACGCCCCTCCCCTTAATGGATATAAATGGGTTTTTCATGCAGAATTAACAGATTTTGTCCAAAATTTAGATATAGGATCATTCTGATGAGGCGATTCCGTGATTATTATTATGTTTTCATTGAATAAGTATAAACAGGGGGAACGGGGGGCTCATGCCCCCTTCTTTAATTGATATAAACGGGATTTTCATGCAGAATTAACAGTTTTCGTTCAAAATTTAGATATAAGATCATTCGGATGAGGCGATACCGTGGCTGTTATTAGGTGTTCATTGAATAAGTATAAACAGGGGGAACGGGGGGCTCACGCCCCTCCCCTTAATTGATATAAACGGGTGTTTCATGCAGAATTAACAGTTTTTGTCCAAAATTTAGATATATTATCATTCTGATGAGGCGATTCCGTGACTGTTATTATGTGTTCATTGAATAAGTATAAATAGGGGGAACGGGGGGCTCATGCCCCCCCCCCCTTAATTGATATAAACGGGATTTTCATGCAGAATTAACAGTTTTCGTTCAAAATTTAGATATAGGATCATTCGGATGAGGCGATACCGTGGCTGTTATTAGGTGTTCATTGAATAAGTATAAACAGGGGGAACGGGGGGCTCATGCCCCTCCCCTTAATTGATATAAAAGGGATTTTCATGCAGAATTAACAGTTTTCGTTCAAAATTTAGATATAGGATCATTCTGATGAGGCGAGTGCGTGGCTGTTATTAGGTGTTCATTGAATAAGTATAAACAGGGGGAACGGGGGTTCTAATGCCCCTCCCCTTAACTTGCATAAATGGATTTTTCAATCAGAATTGTCAGATTTCGTTCAAATCTCTGAATAGTTTTGGAAGTTTAATGGTTAAGTATAAAAGAGAGGAATAACTCCTCTTAAATTATATAAATGCTAAATGGGTTTTTATTAAGAATTATCCGATTTGCTCTGAATTTTGGATATAGATTTTTTAATATGATAAAGCATGTACTTGATAGTTTAGAAGTTCAATGATTAAGTATAAAAAAGGAGAAAGGGGAGAGCTGTTTCCCCTTCTTAATTTTTTTTTTCGAACGGAATTAACGAAAATACAAGGCTGTAATGTACAATTAGTATGCGTAGCCTGTGAGCTCAATGCCATCAGTTTAACTGGGCAATATTCTTTTTATCATGATTTCGCAATAGCTGTATCTCGCGCTTTCATGGATTTTCATCAAAATTCAGATTCACCTGGTACTTAATAAAAATTGATCCCGATCAATTTTTGGTGTACATCACTAAAAAAAAAAAACGCTATTTTGCAAGGGGGGGGGGCGGGTTCTGAGGTTTCTTTAATTCTTCTATCTTAGAAACTAATACATTGAAATTTTGGAATTGGCACATCCGTCTATTTTATCTTCGACTTTTGAAGGAAAATGAAAATTATATTACCTTCAGAGAAATCGATTAAAAATTTTAAAGTATCGATTAAATCGAGTTGGCCGTAGTATCGATTAAATCGATTTAAAAAATCGAAATCGCCCATCACTAGTATGACGTCATTGTAAATGGAAAACGATAATTAAAATGAAATAAAATTAATTAATTGATATAATGAATTTAGAATAGATTTAAGATAAGTTAAACCTTCAAGACTAATTACATATTTATACAGTTAAAGATGTGCAGTTGATTATGGAATATTTATAAATCTCATTACTGGTAAATTTCTTCCTACTGACATTCAGTTGTTTATCCAGTTTCAAGGGTAATATTCCATTTTCAAAATATCATGCATAATGCCTAAAAGAGATGGATATGAATGTAATATAGTAGTGAATCATCAGCGGTCTGTGGTCATGCGGGATAGATCTTTCAGTAGCATAATACTATAGCATCCTCTTTTCCAAGCAAAAATGACCATTCCAATTCAGAGAGACTCACCAACAAAAAGAAAGAATTCCCCGCTAAATATCGTTCAGGAGGGAATTCAAGAATGCTCTCTAATCAAAGAGGCTGAATTTTGGAAAAAAGGGGGTTGGGCAGCTGTTGACGAAAGGACTTAGCTAAGTTGCAGTGTGTTTGCGTTTGCTCTTTTGTGGGATCTCAGCACCCTCCTATTCCTCTTCCCTCTTTAGGCCCGGATCATTGCACACTGTGGACAGCTGGGGGATCAATCACTTCCTCTCCCCTATGATGAACAGCATCTCGCCCCAACTGCATCCCAGAATGTTTTGATTCCTTCATAAGGGATTATAAAACAGAATAATAGAGACCAATATTCTGATCTCCAGGGGAGTAAACAGCCAACAAAACATGGGAAGGAGGTGTGAGGATAATCCAAAAAATTTTTGTTGGCACAACAGTTAGTAAAGCATCTTTTAGATTTTCCACGGTTGTTTATTAAAGAGACTGTTAGGTCTTTATACTTTAAACCATGTTATATTATATGCACCTCTATTTGTTTTAATGTTGTTCTGCTATAGACCTATTAAAAAATAAACAAACAAAAAATAATTAGGAATATACATCCGAAGTTTATTTACTTCAAGGAGAATCACCAGTATAATAATACTGAAATTTTTACCTATTTTTGGTATTTTCTTCATATTTGTCAGGTTTCTGACGTTAATGGGCAGGTAGTTTAGCTATTTAAGATAACTGTTATCTGATGTTATCTTTATACTTCTGTATTGTATTTAACATGTATAGATTTCTTCTTACTTAATGTGTAAAATAATATTTTTTCTTATCTTGCAGTTGATCTGAGATATTTTTTGAATAGCATTGTATGAACAAATGTGTTGAATTAATAAATAAATCTATAAATTGGAATTAGTCTTGCCATTCAAAATGAATACGTGAAAAACAAAAGAATTTCACCGGCTATCTTGCGAGATAACACACGTTACAGGAAAGTGATATTTTTAGGTAAGACGGATCCTGGTAGGCTGATTTTTTGGAGTATTGGGGTGGTATAATCAGTTCTACTGTGGACGCCAAGGTGTATGGTCAATTTTTCTTGAGAAGAGTTTTTGAGCGGGGAGTGTATTGGTGTGCGGATAAAGAGTTTCAGGCTCATAGCCAGCGTAGTGAGAAGATCAAGAATGATATCCCATAAATCTATTTTAACTATAACGTAGTGCGAGAGGGATATTAAGTATTTTAATAAGTAGACCAAGTGCGCAGAAAGTATTGGCTGTATATAAGTGACTAATATCGGACCTGATTATCTATAACCAAGTTCTTAATAATAAATATTGTTTTGTTACATGTAAATAATGTATAAATAAATTATTCGCCAAATTTAATTGAATGAGTTTAATCCTTTTTTTAATAATTCTTTTCACAACGCGTATGATATCCTGTAGTTATATTATATCAGTGGTGGCAGCATACCAAACTAAAGGAACATTCTTCGAAGTTGTGTGGACTAAGAAAGAGTGTAGCAAGATCTATACAATTAATACCAATTATTCAGAATTATTTTTTTACAAACTGATATTTATGAATAATGAACATTATTAAAACACAGGAAATATTCAACATCCATTTAATTAAAAAAAAAAAAATCCAATTTTAAAGTAACTGCTATCATAGTAACTTTAGAGAGAAAAAAAACTAATTTTAATTTCAGTTTTTGTTTTATTATTATTATTAAGCAAATTGTTACATTAAACTTACAGTGACTATTATAAGCGTAATAAAAGTATTTTAGTGCCAGAAGGTTATATGTTTAAAACATAGTAAATATCACATTCAAAAACGTATTCTAATCACGACAAGTAAGACAAATAGGCAGAAATTACAAGTATAAATTTTTTATCACTTACTTGTACAAAACAATTGACACGTTTGTAAATGTGCGTTTGTTAAACAGTGTGCACAAATCATAAAAACAAAGGCTAAAGAAAAATGTTTGCTAAGTTAAAAATATTTAAAGTCGACAAAGAAGTACACATTTTTAATTAAAAATTGGTCCTGTTTTAATTTTAAAGTTTTCATGCGGTTTATTTTGTTTGATTCAAAATTGTACGATTTTAAGCAAATGTGAAAAGAAAAAAAAAAGTTTTTTAGGATGTTTTAAAATGTACGACTCCGTTCATAAGAAAATTAAGATATAAATTATGTGACCTTAGGGGAAAACACTCTTTATATCTCTCTACGTAACAATATGGACGGAAATGACAGTTGCTTGTTGTTTATTTTAAATAGTGTTATTAAATATAATGATTATAATAATAATTATAAAATCTGTAATCTCAAATGAACAATCTTTCCGTTTAATTATTTTTAAGCATTAAAAAAAAAAAAAAAAAAAGAAAAAGAAAAAGAAAAAGAAAAAAAAAAGAATATAGACATACTGATATGCGCAAACAAAACAACGGAAGAAAATAAAATAATGAAACTTAAAAGAAAAAAAAAGGAAATTGTAAGTAAAAAAAAAAAAAAAAAAATATTAAGTAAAATAAAAGAAAGAAAAAAAAAGAAGAAATAGTCGTAAAATAAACGCAAAAAAGGAAAGACTAAAGTAAAATTAAATTAAAAATAAAAAGACCAGAAAACGCACACTTGGTTAAACAACTATATTCAAATTGTTCTTTCTTTCTTTTTCTGAACAGAAATAAAAAGTAAAATCTTCCATGATGCTCGCCGATAACATGAGAGTGTCTGAAGCGTTTTTAATGCAAAGCGTAAGAAAATATACAAAAGAAAACTAAGCTCAAAACTCGCAGTAGCAACTAACTATCGGGTGTTACAAAAAACAGATGTATACGAAATCTGAGACACATGCAGACTTTTTCAATACTACCAACAGAAAAAAAACTTAAAAGCAGAGTTGAGAAGGAAACAGTCAGAAGCAGTTAGGTGGTCTAACTTAGAGATGCGTGTAGCGACATTTTTATTTCGCTATATGTTCAGCGAATAAGAAATTGGACGTGTTAATTCTCCGAAAACTTTTTCTTCTACTGGTTATCTCAGTTCTTTTTCTCTTTTCTTTCTTTCTTTTTTTTTTATTTAATCGATTTAATCAACAGTGCTTTCAGAATTCTTAACTTTTTATATGCAGCGTAATTTTTTTCTCTTTAGTTTGAAAAGAGTCACTCTTTAAACCACATAAACTTATGCATTTTTTTCGATAAATAACATTCTTAAAGTTTTATAACACTTATATATTTGTTAGCTTGTAAAATTAATTTTAGAACTTTGTAAATTATATTTTCTATATTTTTGAAAAAATGTCGTTCTTTCTATTTTACACCGTTTTTCTTTTCTTTCTTTTTTTGATTATTTCTGTTGGTTGTAAAATAAATATATAACCGGGTGAAAAAAAAAAAGGTAAAAAAAAGGAGTAGTAGCTTTGCAACAAATTATTCAAGAGGAGAGTTACTGATGCCAAACGAATGGAAATAAAGTCTAATTTTAAATGATAAACCGCCGTGGAAAAAAAAAAAAAAAAAAAAAAAAAAAAAAGTAAACACTCCCTATTAAATTTGCAACAAAATATCGTATCATAAAGTTGCGTGTACCAAGCGGTTGGAAATTAAAGTCTACTTTTAAATTATGCATATAAAATTTGCTTAGAGAACCATCTAAATATCAAAACTTTCAATAGCAAGAACAAATTATGACACCATGAATAAATTTTACAACCTTCACCTTAGTCTAAATCTAAATTTGCATAAAATTCGTGCGATTAGTTTATCAGGAATCAATTATCTTAAAACGAATTTGTTGTTTAGATTGTATCTACATGGCTGCCAACTTCTACGCCTTTTTACAGGCAAACAAACACATTCGAACCAGAAATTCTATTTAAAAAATTAAAAAAGTATTCAGTGCGAAAAATCATGAAATAAATTCACGTCGTATTATTTAATAACTTTTCTGGTTAGAAACATGTTTATTCCATTTAAAAAGGCGTAGAAGTTGGCAGCTCTGTATCTATATAGAAGTTCGGTACTCGAAGATTGTTGAAAAGCTACAGATAGACTAAGTCACTTCTATTACATATCATTTCTTAGTTCTTACCAATATGATAATTTTACTCACTTAATGTGCTTCGGATATTGTAATATACCTTAAAATTATTTTCAATGTTCATTTTATACAGCGTACAAGCAGGGTTTGATGATATATATATATACAGTGGACTCTCTCTGTCTGAACACGCTCTAATGTGAACACCCTGGTATTATGAACACTTTTTCACGGTCCTGGCGAAACTCCATAGACTTAACAAAAGATGAACTCTCTGTATTCCGAACACCCTTTAATCTGAACACCCGCTATTATGAACGCTATTTGTGGTCCCCATTCCTACTCCATCTCTCTGTAAACTGAACATGTGTTTGAAATCAGAATTCAAAGGTTACAAAAAAAAATTTACGAACTCTCAAAAAAAAAAAAAAAAAAAAAAGACAAAATCATTGCTAGATTTTAAGCATGTACTTGAAAATGCAATATGTTTGAATAGTTCTGATAAAATCTTCAGTTAAAAATTCAGAGCACTTGTCACATTGTTGTCAGTTGCTAGTAAGAGAAGCCATTTTATGGTCTTTGATTAGTTGTAGACGATTACGGTAAGTTAAAATAATTCACTTCCATCTTGCTTATTTGAAATGTTAGTTTTACATAAATTATTGTTAAACACAGCTTAAGCATGATATTTTAAAAATTAATTTTTAAATTTGACCGATTTCTCCGATTGATCACCTATTGGGAAAATGGCAATTAGAGAAACTATTTGCTTATAATTTTGTTGTTATTTAGTTTTAGATTTCATTTTTACCTATGATGGGACATTCATTAAGGATTGCATCAATCACGTTAGTTTACTTTTAAAACTTAAAAGGGAGGAAATATAATAAAAACCTCGTAGCACTGACCTTATTTGATCAATTAATGGCTCAGTCATCCTACATAGTAGTAGTAGTAATGTATTTCCAATCTCCCTCTATTATGAACACCCCCATAATCTGAACATTTTTTGCCGGTCCCATGAGTGTTCAGAATAGAGATATATCAATGGATATATATATCTTGGTATAAATCATGATATATTTGTTTGATACTTATTTTCAAAGTTTTATGAATTTTGTTATTTTTGATATTTTCATATATTTGATATTAATTTTCAAAATATTGCGTGTGATATTTTCATATATTTGATATTAATTTTTAAAATATTGCGTGTAATATTTTTATATTTTCAGTCCAAACAAGTGTAAGCGAATTTTTTTTAACTGTTATTGATTGTATCTTTCAGCAGATAAGAAACTTTGTTTCGGCTTTCCGAAAATCTCTCCCCCCCCCTTCCCCTCAACCTCCCTTTATAAAAAAATCTTTTCCAAGATTTACCTTGGAGATAAATTTGTAAAAATAGAATGTAGGACCAATAAATAGTTACTTCAAGCAGCCATTGAAAAATTAAAAAAAAAAAATAGATATGTTATTTACCACTTCATTAGAATCTTCTATAATTTCGGATTCCTTTAATTTAAACTACACAATCGGTTATAGAGATATTCAAATTTTTTTCGATAAAAACAAAGTATTTTGTATATATATATATATATATATGTATGTATGTATATTGTATAATGCACAAAATTTTCTGGAAACTTGGTAATTAATTCAATATTTTGTTTTTTCTGATAAAAAGCAAATTTTGTCTGTTTTCAATTAATTTATCTTCAATTTTGTTACATAAGAGAAGAAAAAACATTTAGAATATTGTTTTATTAAGTTTTCATGCTAAATGCAATATATTTTGGTTCATGTTAGATCTGAAAATATTTATAATTATCAATAAGTTCACCGTTTTGAAAATATCGGATCTATATTGAAAATATCTGATACATATCGATATATTAAATACTTTTTATATTTTTGAAATATCATGACATTTTCGAACCGTGCTTATAAAAACAGAATTATTAAAAAAAAAAAAAAAAAGTTAAGATATCTGTAATAATATTGTCTGAATATGTGAATACAATTGGAATTTTATAAGTGTTTTTGTAATGCTTTTATCCGTTTTAAATCCGTTTAACTCACTTTATTTTATTTTTATTTTTATTGGCAGAGATATGAAGAATATCGGCCAATGCAAAATTTAGAATAAAGTAATATTATATAGTATAAGGAATCAATGTCCACGAATAAACCAAATAAATTGCTTTTTTGATTCAATATAAATCGCAAGATGATGAATAATGTCATATTTTGATTTAAGGGTGTATTCGAAAAAAACACTTTTCCACCTTCAATAGCTCGAAAATTTCCGATACAATTTCAGACACATTTTTAAAAGTAGAAACATGAAACTTTCTGAGGGGATTTTTGAAGAGACATATAAGGTGTCGTGTAATGTCTTTTTACGATCAATTATTAGAATTTTATTTATAAACAATTACCTTCTCAGTATGACCTTTTTTTTCGTTCCCAAATCTCCCGCTTCGGAAAAATCGGTTCAAAATGCCGTTTTCGCTTGCTTTTTTTGCAATATTTTCTGCATTTATCAAAGAATCGACAATCACGGCACCTTGTGTACTTTCTAAGTAAAACAATTTGCCAGTTTAATGCATTTGGGAGCAAAAGTGAATTTAAAAATAAATCAGAAAAAAAGCAGTTTGAACACCCTTAATTTTTTTTTTTGAAAAGTGTGTGTGTGTGTGTGGGGGGGGGGGGTAGGTGCTGGGGAAGCGGGGTGAGAGCAATTGATTTTACTTAGATTTTTTTCAGGTATGTTTACCTGGTTTATATTCAGATTTATTGGAAGAACTAAAATTAAATTTACTTTAAAAAGATGTCACAATAACTTTAGATTTATTATTCTCATTTGAAAAAGAAAAATTTGAAATTTTATATTTGCATAAAAAGAACATAACAAATTCCCATTTATATAAAAAAATGAATAAAAATATAGTAATGTAAATTAATATTGGAAGCACAAAATTTTGAATGTCTATAATTCAAAAGCTTACAATCCAAATGACACAAAATTTCGTTTTATGACATAGTTTGACCCGAAGGTTAAAATACCTTACCAAAATTAGGTATTGCCATTAAAAATAAAAACAAAGTTTGGTCTTCTTTAAATTTGTAGATGGCCCACTAAACAAATTTTATATACAGCATTTAGGTGTAGACTTATTTTCTCATCGTTTGGTATTAGTACTAACTTTCTTCTACGATTTTTTGTTGAAGAGTTAGAAGGGGGTGAAGAGGGGATGGTTATTTTTTTCACGTCTATACTCACAATTTGCTACATTTGAAACAAACTCAAAATTTACTTTTTTCAGTAGCCGTATCCAAGTTTGACTCCATGTATAAAGTATAATCAAAGTTTAACTTCAATTAGCCTAATAGCATTTCACTATATTTGCATGTTTCAGGTAAATTAATTATTTTAAAATGAGACTATTCTAAGGACTGTATCCAAATTGAAGTTCGTACTCGATTTCTGAAATGATACAGAATGTCTGTGTCACTTTTGTTAAGTTATTATTTTTGTCAATAGGACCATTTTACTCTCTTTATATGCTTCGACACATATTTCCAATTTTTACTCATTTCCATAAAATGAGTAAAAATATATTTTTTCAAATTATTCTTTTCAGCACATCATGGATGGTATCTTAAACTATCTTGCTTAACCTGAGCAACTTGCGAAGAATGAGTTAAATTTGAAAGCGCATACCAAACTCTAGCAATTATTAGTCAAAGACAGTACTGTAACCGACTTCTTTTGTGTGTCACTTTAAAGTAATAAAAAATACCATGAATGCCATGTTCCAACGTAATCGTAGTGAAATTCAGTGATTTGTATCAATTTCAATACATTTGAAATAGTATAATATCTCAAGCCTGTAACAGGGAATGTGCAGTCTCACATACCGCACAATACTTACTATCTACTACTAATTTCTATCTACTACTTTTTCACACACTTCTATTACGAGTTAAAATGTTCTGTAAACGATTTTTCTCCATACATCATAATGGAATGGAATTATTTTGAGGGCCTTTGTAAATGAACTATTAATCCTATCTATTTCATATAATACAATGCCAAACGTGCTTTGCTGATCCTAACTAACCTTTATCAATTGCATGAATATCCGAGTATACTTATGGGAGTTAAAGCGTGGACAGATTGACAAACAAACCATTTTTCAGCTTTGTTGGAAAGTGTTAAAAACTGTTTCGGCTCGTCTTCCTAAGTCTATGGAATAGAGGTCGCATTTGTCCTGAATTTTTAAGACCAGGAAATTTTTCTGTACCAGTATTTCTTATAGAAAAATCTTCATAAAATGAAGCCAAATTTTGCATGTTAAGCCTAGATTTATTTTTCTATAAAGAAATACTGATATCTCTTGCTGCAAAATTCCCAAAACTGTACGGCCCCTATGATGGAATCCTGCTGAAATTTCATTTCTTGAAGAACCATTCTGAACTATTTTGACCCAAACTATTAGCTTTAATTAATGAGAATTATTAGCATACTAGTGAAAAGGAGAGAAAGCTTACTGAACGCCTCCTTTCTGCTATATGGCTTGGTGAGCACCATATCTCTTCCAATTCAAATGCTTGGTATAAGATTTCATTCGAATTCTCCTAACATTCTAAGCAATAAGCTGAAGAATTTTGCCAATATATTGTTATGAATGAGGAAAATTTCTAAGATCTGTTGAAGTTAAATAGAAATGTCTTAAAGGCTCGAGAATGCACTCAGAGTAATTTGTAAAATTCCAGCTAGTGATGCCGATCTTCCAAGAAAACGCTTCAATATTATAAAATTATGTAAAAGTGAATAAATAAAATAAACAACGAGAAACATTTTCAATGAAACTTGTTATTTCTTTTAAATTAATACTGATAAAAATAGTAGTTATGAATTAGTGAAGTTTAACTGAACTTTAGAAATGCAAAGTAGATATAATTGTACTTGAGGCTGCGAGTCATTCAGTTTCCTAATTCTTCTCCTTTAAGAGCCCTTGTTTTGAAAATCAGACAAAGTGTGACAGTTGTATTTCTTGATTTGCTTGATTTTTTTATATGTTGAAGTAGATCATATTTGATGAATAATGTGCAATTTTGAAGCTCTGAAAAAATTTTCACTTTTCTATACAAAACGTGAAAGTTCAAGGTTGTGAATGCCATTTTTCGTGAAAAGTGAAATGGTAGTATATTTGGAGCACTATCTTTCGCAAGCAACAACATCCCAAAATTTTTTTGGCATAAACTGTTAGTATAGCCCTACTTATTAAAATTTATTTGTTTCTATGGGGCATTGTTACTTTACACTGTTATGTTGCCACAAAGTACAGTCAAAATGACATTTTTGTCCATTTTCCGCACTTAATATCTTATTTAAGCAATAGTACACCGAATTTTTTCTTATAGAATATGAAAATGCACTACTAGTACATGCTAAATAGTAGAGTACTGCACCGATAATCGATATATTGTTACTGTTAATAGATATAACCTGTTAAATATTCAAAATCTTCAACATTAAAGTAGCGTTATTACAAAAAAGCGCCAGAGTTGAGTGAAAAAAATATATCACGCAATAGTTGAATATATGTGCAAAAATATATTTAAAGATATGACCAATTTTTCAAATAAACAATGTCGATGGTAACATTGCTTTCCTATCATAAAATGAAAAATCCCATTTCTCTTTCCTCTTTCTATGTTTTTTTCCTATGAGAAAAAGAAATATCCCTTTTTTGTTGCCTCTTCCGAAAGAGAAATAGGATGTTTCATTTTTTATTAGGGTAAAAATGTGATGATGGAAATTGCTTTTCTTCTAATTTTGTCACTTTTTTTTTTGTCTAAAAATATCACGAGGCCCCACTTCTTTTTCTTTTCCATGTTTTTGTACATATATTAAACTACTGCGTGATATATATTTTTTTCACTCAACAGTGGCGCTTTTTTGAAATAACTTTACTTTAAATGTCGAATATTTTGAAAATTTTCAATATTTAACAGGTTATACCTACTAAGATCAATAATATCTACGTGCAGTACTATATCATTTAGCTTGTCCTAGTGGCGCATTTTCATATTCTATAAGAAAAAGTTTGGGGTACTATTGCTTAAATAAGCTATTAAGTGAAGAAAAGGGACAAAAACGTCATTTTGACTACTTTGTGGCAAGATAACAATGTAAAGTAACAATCCCCCATGAAAACAAATAAATTTTAATAAGAATTTTTGGATGTTGTTGCTTGCGAGTGCTCCAAATATCCCAGCATTTCACTTTTCATGAAAAATGGCACTCACAGCCTTGAACTTGGACTTTTCTATAGAAAAGAGGAAATTTTTTCAGGCCTTCAAAATTACAGATTATTCATTAAATATGATTTACTTCAAAATAAAAAAAATATGAAAGCTATTCAAAATACAACTATCAAAACATCATTTTTTGTCTGAATTTCAAAATAATGGCTCTTAATGTTAACTCTATGGGTGTTTGATGCATTCTTATATTCAAAATATCTATCAGGAAATTGATATTTTAAATTTCTTTTTCAGTTGTTCTCTTCTTAATGCGTATTTTTTCCCCTTAGTTTTCAAAATATATTAAAAATATACGTTTAACTTTAAATGAACACTGTTAAAACAAAGAAGCATTATTACACTTAAATAAGTGTTAAGAAATGCAAAATAGTTTAAATCTACACTGTTTTTGGTGATAGCTCAGTAAAAAGTGTAAGAATAATTACAGAATGGTGGGATTTTATTTTTTAATCAGCAATTATTGAAATGAGAGACCAAACTCAGTGTAAGAAACCCGCTTTCTGTTTTGATTTCGAATTGGTATGTCTGCAGATGACACGGCGCCATTTTACTTTAGCATTTAATCCTTTTTCTAACTTTCTAATTGCAGTTAAAAGAGCAAATACAAGCTAAGTAATATTATTATTATTATTTGTAGATATAAGATGCAAATCTGAAAAATGTTTGCATGTGCTTTGTAAAGTTTGATCATGCTTTTAACAGTGTACTGCCATTTTAAGAACAATGGCGACTTGGCCGAATTTAACGAGAGGTATGCCTTTTGTATAACACTTGTAATCAACTTTTTTTTGCCACGCTTTTATTAACTTCACCTGTATGTTTGTGAGTTTGTAACTCTCCTTATTTTATGTATGTTCACCGATTACTCCGAAACCATGCAACCGATTAACTTGGTTTTGGTGTTAAATGAAAGACGGTGCTCTCGAATTGGTACCACTTCAGTTTCATCGAAATTGGTTCAGTACTTTTTTAGTAATTAGGCAAAAACTAATAAAATTAGTGATTTTTCGCTAATTAAAAGTGTTGAATACGTTTACTGAATAGAGTGTAGACAGCATGGCCGAGCGGTTTAAAGTGCCCGATTGAAGCTCTGTTTTTCGAAAGAGATCGTGGGTTCGAACCCCACTCCTGACATTATTTACATCTATGTAAAATTTAAAAAAAATTTCCGTATTACAATTTTTATTTTTAACCGGCTTCAGAAAAGGAAGAGGAAGTTATCAATTCGACGCGTATGTATTTTTTTCTATGCATGTTCACCAATTACTCTAAAACTATCCAACCGATTAATTTGGTTTTTGTATTAAATATAAATATAGTTTAAAAAAAACTAAAAACCACGCTTTTAAAGTATTCAAACTAAAAAGTGAAAAATAAATACAGTTTAAAAAAACTAAAAAACACGCTTTTTAAGTATATCAAACTAAAAAGTGAAAAATAATTCGTACTACAAGCTGAAAACGAAAATAGATGAAGAATAATACTATATTACTATAAAATCATTGTTATTATAGAAATCAATTAATAAGCAATAAATAAAATTATCGTGGAAAAAAAGCGTGGGGTGCTTCTTAAGAACTGATAGATGGAGCATGGTAGATGGAGCACCCCACGCTTTTTTTCCACGATAATTTTATTTATTGCTTATTAATTGATTTCTATAATAACAATGATTTTATAGTAATACAGTATTTTTTTTTTATCTATTTTCGTTTTCAGCTTATAGTACGAATTATTTTTTACTTTTTAGTTTGATATACTTAAAAAGCGTGTTTTTTAGTTTTTTTAAACTATATTTATTGTGCAGATCTGCTTATTTGTTAACTGGCATAGTTAAGCATTTTATATCATGGATTAAATCATATAATTCTGATGTAATTTAATATCATATGCAGCTTATATTTTTTTTTATTTCGTTAAGAAAACTAGAAACTCCGAATTAAACATATTGTGAGAGCTAAAAATAATAACTATTATTATTATTATTATTATTTAAGTATGACCATGCCGTTTTCCCGTTCTCTAACAAAAATTATTTTCACCAAAAATTCATTAATGGTTTGTTTTTTAACCCTTTCAGGGGCGGTGTTTGCAGTCTGCAAACACATAATATTACTGTTCCAATTTCGAACTGGCACCAGTATAATTTTAGTGCAAATTCGATTTTATAATATTCGCGAAAAACAGCTCTTGATTATTTTCAAATAAATCTGTTCTTTAATTGTGGTGTGAATCAATTATTTGAACATTTTCGGAGCAGAAATACCTTGCCCCTGAAAGGGTTAACTTATTGAAAGCATTATTAATAATGAGTAAAAATTTCATAATTTTTATTACGTTTTTTTAGATGTTGATATTGAAAGAGTTAAGAATATCGTTTACTCTTATTTTTGGGGGTTACTTTTAATCATGGGAGCCCATTTGATTACATTTAGCGGAAAAATTTCAGCATTTCCATGGGGGGGGGGGGAGGAGGGGTATCTTCAGTAAGTAATTATCCAACAGATGCACCAAAAAAGCATTAATTTTAATGTTAAACATATATAATAAATGAGACTATAATAAAATTTAGAGGCGCTACAGCTCCATTCTTCTTGCCTCCCCCCCTCTCCCCGCACACACACAATACGGGGCTTATGAAAAAAATATTTTTATGCATGTAAATATAGGAAATTTCGTTGTCTACCAATATATGTTTAAATGTATATTACAATAAATTGTCTCAATTAAAAGGAAATTTAGCAGCCTCTTTGAGTGAAACTATTTATTTTAAATTATCATGGTTGTATTACATTTAAAATGTAATCATCAAATTATTTTTTATTTTGCTTTTAAAGTATAAATATACAATAAATTTCGTTGTTTTTCGACTCGTAATATGTTTAAAATGTACCTTATAATAAATTGTCAAATTTTATAAAATTAAAAGGAAGCTTAGCAGCCTCTTTGCCAGTTGCTATCATTATTGCTTACAACCAAACTGAAAACCACCAATTACAACCGAATTAAAGATGTAATTTTTTTTCCCTTGGACATATAATCAGAATCTTTCTGGGATTTAGACTAACTGTGAATTTTTTTAACATTTGTTCATGTTCTTTATAATTTATTTCGTAATATACAATGTTTACAAATTTAAGAAACATCAACAAATGTTAGAAAAACTCACAATTATTGTGAATTTAAACATAACGTACTGATGCGCATTCTGCGAAGTTTTAGTAAATGAGCCTGTCGTCTGCGGCTGCTACCCCCTCCTTAGAAAGTTAATTACAAAAGCAGGAAAAATAGAGTCCTTCCTCCCCCTCTTTCTTTTTTGCTGTGGCATTTCTCAGAAGATTCCATGAGAGTTTAACTCAATGTTTCTTGCGCATCGGAACTTGCAGATCTTGCAAGATGATATCGAAAGACTCAAAATCTGAAATAGCTCCAAACAGTTCCGTCCCCTTACAGCTTTTTGCTTTGCCCGCACCCATTAAACGAAGTAATTCGATACAACAGCTGATAGTTTCCTAATGCATCCGTCTAACAGACTTAGTTGTTCCTCGTTTAATGACAATCGGGATGTCAGGCAACTAGCTAGTGAAAGGTCTTTCTGACCAAATTAATGAAAAGAGAAGTTGCCTGTTTTAAAAATTGATTTCTTCAGAAATCGATTTTTACCCGTTCTGATTATTGATTTCGCTATCATTAGATGTTAATGTCCCGGAAATTAATCGATGTTCATTACGTTTGTTTATTCCAATCGATGAGCTAATCTCGGCATTTTCAGTATTGATTTAAGCGGCTTTTACAGTGTTTTCTAAATTGTGGTTTAATTCAGATCGTCGAAGCAATAACATATGATGTTGCCCTTGTTAGAAGTCTAGTGATTAAACGGGGAGCTTCATTAATTTTCTCTACTTTTAAAGAGTATTTTTCATTAGCATAGAGATATTGGAGACTGTAGATTTCCCAGGAAATTGTTTCACAATTAATTTAGACAAAAATCAATTTTTATTATTTTGTCGTTCTTTTAATAGCCAACTCATATGAGTTTAACTTTTTAAATAAGAAATTAAAATATATAAGTTATAAATTAAAATAATATTTAAGTGTTTTATTTAATAAATTTTAATTTCATGTTAAATTTATGCATAAGATTTTTCTTTATTGATTCAGTTTTTACAAGATGTTTTTAAAACTAATATTTTTATCATAAGTAAGGACCGTGTGAGAACTCAAATATGAGAACAAAGACCATAATTTGTTACCCAACGCAAGTTTTATATCGAGATTTTAGACAGAAATGTAAAAATTTGAGTCCGAAAATAAAATTTATACACAACGTTTCAGTTTAACTTTAAAATCATCATTAGGAGTTAATTTTCTAAAATACAAATCGGCAAAAAATTATTTACATGTTAAATAATAAAAGACATGTTCATTATTAAAATTTTACTCATTCTATTTTTTTCTTTTCGTAAATAACGGATGAAGAATGAAAAAGTACTGACTTTTAACTTTAACTCTTTTGGCTGTGGCGTATAATTATGGCACATGTCTTTTAATGGAGTATATTTTGTTTTAAGAAATACTTTTGCTACTACTTACATGTAATAATATTCGAGTATGTCTACGTATGCATTTACTGTATGACATCACTTATGTTTAGGCATTTAGTAATAATAATTATTAGCAGTATTTGCTTAGTTCTCTTTGCGTCATTTGCGATTCTTTTATTTTAAACATATATTTCATTCTTTAAAATAAAAGTTACTTTCCTGAAGGAAACGTGCGTAATAAAGCGCAAAAAGAAGTTGAAATGTAAGTTAAAACTTATTGCAATACAATATTTTCTAAATACCTCCAAAAACTGTTCCATAGTTCATTATCATATGACTATTAATTGAATAGTACACGAAAAAACTACATCCAGTATATTTCAGACAATGAAATATTCGTTAAATCCTAATTAATCTATTTAAATAACTAGGTAAATAACGTAAAAGTATTTTTTTCTATATATATATATAAAATCGAACCCGAAAGTTTTAAAATTTAAGTGCTTTTTTACATTCGAATGCAATAACACTGCTTATAGAGCTTTTTTAGATGTGAATAAATTATACTTTTTGTCGGAGCTATCACACAATAGTATTTTCAGTAAGCAGGGATAATGTTTCGTTCCCGAACACTCTTCGTGTCCTTTAAAAATCCAGTATCACAATAATACTACACTATGATGTGATATTCTGCTCTATGTTACCGGGTTACTAAGGCTTCACAGGGTTCCGATTTCTTACAGAGCCAATGTCCTTTCATATAAAACCGGGGATAAAAAAGACCAGCGCTTAGATTGACCTGGTTTCCCCCATGGTCTAAAGAGTATAAAATGACTCCATTCGACTCTCAGAATGTTGGTGTAACGCGCGTACATATAAAAATACGTAATTTTTATAAATTTCACATACAATGAAATCGGCTAAATTTGAATGGTGGACCTCCCGTCTTGAAACTGGAGATGTTAAGGGTGTATTTCGATTCAAACTGCTTATTTTCCGATTTACTTTTAAATTCATTTTTGCTCCCAAATGAATTAAACTGGCAAACTGTTTTATTTAGAAAATACACAAGGTGCCGTGATTGTCGATTCTTTGATAAATTCAGAAAATATTGCAAATAAAAGCAACCGAAAACGGCATTTTGAACCAATTTTTCCGAAGCGGGAGATCTGTGAACGAAAAAAAGGGTCATACTGAAAAGGTGATCGTTTATAAATCAAATTCCAATCAATTGAGCGCAAAAATACATCACACGGCACCTTCTACATCTCTTCAAACATCCCCTCAGCAAGTTTCATGTTTCTTCTTTTAAAAATGTGTCTGAAATTGTATTGGAAAATTTCGAGCTGTTGAAGATGGAAAAGCGTTTTTTTCGAATACACCCTTAAACTGCAAACGCATGAAACACTTTTGAAACACTAATTGAACATAAAAATTAACAGTTCTGACTAAAATCATTTTCGATTGTGCCATTTCGATTATGCATGGCTGTGTTCATTTTTAGAAAATGTATAATTTTAAAAGCACCATCTTGAAAAATTTTGAAAATGTTTCACATGCGTTGCTTTATATTGCTCAAAATTATAAAAGTTTACAATGTGTTGTTAATGCGGGGGCAAAGTGTTGAGCAGCACATCACTGTTTTAAGGAACTATTTTAATCAACAATCTTGCTTTCAAAACAGTATTTTTGTAAAAAATTGCTTTCGAAAAAGACATTATGAATCGAATTTCTAGACGAGAGAAGCCGAAAAAAAAGTGTGTGTTCATCGTGAAGAATCTCTTAACATTTAAATTAATTTAAATAGATTGGCTATTGTTTTCGGCTTATGTTCCATAACAAAATTAATACATTCATAATCTAATAAATAAAACAATAAATTGTAAATAAAACACAAATTTCAAACACGTAATCAAACTTAAAAAAAGGGGGGGGGGGGGCTGAAGAAAATTAGTAAAAATATTGATTATAAAATAGCGGTTTTTTGCCAATTTCTTCTTCTCTTCGGCTATTAACTCTTGGCGAGAGTCTGATACGAAAAAGTTGCCTGCCATTAAGGGTGTATTCGAAAAAACGCTTTTCCACCTTCAGCAGCTCGAAATTTTCCGATACAATTTCAGACACATTTTTAAAAGTAGAATCATGAAACTTGCTGAGGGGATTCTTGAAGGGACGTATGAGGTGCCGTGTAAAGTCTTTTTACGCTCAATTCATTAGAATTTGATTTATAAGCAATTAACTTCTCTGGAAGACCCTTTTTTTCGTTCCCTTATCTCCCACTTCGGAAAAATCGGTTCAAATTGCCGTTTTTGATTGCTTTTTTTGCAATATTTTGTACACTTATCAAAGAATTGACCTTTACGGCACCTTGTGCACTTTTTAAATAAGAGAATCTGCGAGTTTCATGTGTTTGAGAGCAAAAGTGAATTCAAAAATAAATCGGAAAACAAGCAGTTTGAATCGAAATACACCCTTAATTTAAAAATTTTGTTTGAATGGATTGTCACTATTTTTCATATGAATTTAATTTTTAGCATTGTTAGTGAACATTCTTAATACATATATATACACATACATACATGTGTAACTAGCTGATTCGCCTGGCGTTGCCCGGGACTATATATATTTTCAAACAAATTGCGAATATTTAAAATCTCCATTCATACTTAAAAATAAATAAATAAAATAATTATATATATATATATATATATATATATATATATATATATATATATATATATAAAAGTTATAAGTTAATATGAATGTTATAACCTAATTCTAATTTAATTATTTTATTAATTTAATTTTATGTAAATATCGATCATTAATTATTTTCTCTGGTTCAATTATATTTCCATTCAGCTTTATCTTTTTTGTTCGTTACGGATAAATCATAGCAAATTTTTTTTCTTCTTTTTCAAATTATTTTTTCGCCATTTGGCGCGCATGACATTCTATTTAAAAAAAGAGCAACCCTGCTGTTCCTGCTACGATCCGATGCTTGAATTTCTAACAAACTGGTTTTTCTACGTGATACTGTTTTAGCTCGTATAGTAAAGTATTGCTTCTTGCTTTTATAATTTATTAATAATTCTATTGCGCTGTCCTCTACATTCATGGTGATAACCAGATAAGTTTCTTTTTTTTTTTTTTCTCTCAATATCTTGTTTTCATACTTTTTATCGAAATTATATATGCAAGTAATGTTTATCATTTCCACGTGCATAAATAGGGTTAATTTGTACTCTTGTTACTGACACTATTTGCTGCACGCTATTGTTTCAATATATGTATATTTTCATTTTTTCAACTATTTATTTCTATGTTACTTGTTTAATAATATGGTTTATGTGTGCTGGTAGCCCCAATTACGCATTATTTTGCTATTTCATGGCTAATACGTGGATGAAACCGCGTACTTCATTTGTAGTTCCAGAGCATTTGGGGCCTGACGATTCTGTTCTGTGGACTACAAATTTCCTTTGCATTCATTTTATTTTATTTATTTATTTATTCAGATATTCTCGTTTCACTATTTTTTATTTTTTTTTATTTTATTTTTTTTTTTTTATATAATTCAGTTCTATTCAAAGCCTTCGTTTTGGTTTATTGTTTTATTGATAAAATCTATTGGTGAATTTTGTCTACTTTTAATGGTATTATACATACAGGGTGTCCGAAAAGTCTGGAAACGGCCGAATAACTCGAGAAATACATATGAGATTGAAAAACGTAAATATACGTGTTAAATATTTTTAAATAAGCTACTCAGTGATACCAAATTTGACCTTCGAAACCGACCCCCCTGGGGGTCAGAGGGGGTCCAACTTTGAAATCTTAAATTATAACCCCCATTTTTTATTGCAGATTCGGATTCTACGGACAAAAATACGTAACTTTTGTATTTGATGTTTATTTCAAATCTTCGTTTATCACGGTGTAATTGAGCATATTAAATCGATACATATTCCCGCTTTTCCAACGGGATTTTCCCTAATCGAAACTGATTGGGCAGAATTTTTAACGTCAAATTCCTCGTCTTTTGTAGGAATAGCGTTTCCTGAAAATCACCCGTGGCGATTATTTCAATAGTCCTACACTGTTAAAAATTTGACCCATTTGCTGCAGCGTCACTCCACAGCTATTATAGAATATCTCTTTTGTGACCAATGAGAATGCTCCATAACACAGTAAAGTAATCGTTTTCTATAAAAGCGGTGGAGTGACTATGCAGCAAAAAGGTCAATTTTTTTACAGTGTACTTTACTGTGTTATGGAACATTCTCATTGGTCATGAAAGAGATATTCTATAAAAGCTGTGGAGTGACGCTACACCAAATGGATCAAATTTTTAACTGTGTAGCACTACCGAAATAATCGGCACGGGTGATTTTCAGGAAACGCTATTATTGCAAAAGACGAGGAATTTGATGTCATAAATTCTCCCCAATTAGTTTCGATTAGGGAAAATCCCGTTGGAAAAGCCGAAATATGTATCGATTTAATATGCTCAATTACACCGTGATAAACGAGGATTCGAAATAAACATCAAATACAAAAGTTACGTATTTTTGTCCGTAGAATCCGAATCTGCAATAAAAAATGGGGGTTATAATTTAAGATTTCAAAGTTGGACCCCCTCTGACCCCCAGGGGGTTGATTACGAAGGTCAAATTTGGTATCACTGAATAGCTTATTTAAAAATATTTAACACGTATATTTACGTTTTTCAATCTCATATGTATTTCTCGAGTTATTCGACCGTTTCCAGACTTTTCGGACACCCTGTATATATATATATATATATATATATATATATATATATATTTGAAGTATGTTTTAAATTTTATCTGAGTGAACACAATTATGTATTTCTGTTACGAAAACCATGTTTTGGAAGGTTAAAGAAATATAGTCGTTGATTTTAGTTGTTTTGAACCACAAAAATAATGCAATAATTGAATTATTTTAAAATTCCTTTCTTCAATAAGACCTACTCCATGCAAAATCTTCTGAGCACGCGCGCGACGTGTGCTGCATATCTGGACAAACCCAAAGAAAACATAAAATAAGTAATTAACTAATTTACTACTTTTTTGGATGGTGCGTTTTGAAGATCGATTGTAAATCATTGAGGAAAAATAAAATCATCAATCAAAAAACATTAACAAATGCGAGTGCAATTTGTTGCTAACATTCACCTATGAAATGCAGTCGTTAAGTCCCACATTTACTGCCTGCTTTGTTGCCGCAGATTGGTGCACTGTTAAAAATTTAAAATTTTTGCTGCGTCGTCACTCCACCGTTTTTATAGAATATCTCTATTTTGACCAATGAGAATGCTCCATAATACAGGTGAAGTAATAGTTTTCTATAAAAGAGTGGACTCATGATGCAGTAAAAGTTTCAAATTCTGAACTGTGTGGCAAGCTGCAAATAGCCAATAACTTTTGGCTTCTTCGTTGTCATGGATTGATATAAAGCTGCAAATATCCTCTTACCAAGTAAGTTTTAATAATAATAAAAAAAAAAAAAAAAAAAAAAAATTAATAAATAGACTGAAATTTAAAAATCTGACTTCAAAGTGCACTTTTCGGTGTTAGCATCCACATATGACAAAGATTTCAGACTTGGTTGTTATAATTTTGGCATTATCCGCGGCCTCTTATTTTATATATTTATAGATAAATGAACGAGTTATTAAAAAGAAAAATCACCTATATTTTGAAACCTGGACTTATCTCTTTGTAAACAATAAAGTCAGAAATCTGTAACTCATATATGAAATTAAAGATTGATAGAAAAACTAGCAAATAGAAAACATGATGAGATTTCTCGGTCATCTTTATAACTATACTAAATGAGTTTCGGCTTCCGAAACTCGAAGCTATGAAGGGGAAAAAAAAAAAAAAAAAAAAAAAAAAAAAAAACACGACAAACAATTTTCTAGCAACTTTCTTAAGCAACGGCATAGTACAAAAAAAGAAAATCGAAAAGAAATTTTATTACAGTTCTTTTTCCAGCTTCATTTTATGTGACTCATCTCGTCACTTCCGTAATGCGTTCTTGCAGCGGAAATCATTACCGGAAAACTATTTGTTTCAGAACTAGTCACGTGACTTTCGCATTGGTTATGGTTCATCTGTAACGTTCTAATGTAATTGGATTAACAAAACACTAGAGATTATAGATTTAAGTAATGAGAAGTCGATTAAGTGAAAAAAAAAAGTACGCATTACGAGAAAGGTCGATTTAATTATACGTTTTAGCGAAAGAATACCGTGGAAACAAAGGGTCGTGAAATTTGATTGATGTAACTCGTCTTATAAAGTTCAGAATAAGCAAAATCTATTTAAGAAAATTGTACACAATTTTATATAAAATAATAATTACATTATTTTGAGTCAAAATTGTGGGCTACTTTAAAATGTATGTGTGGTCCAAGTTGGTTCCGATGGATTGAGAAAAATACGTATTATTTAATTGTAGTTTTTAATAAACGTTAAAGATCGTCTCTATATTAAAATTTTGACTTTTAATGTTTAATAGCGACATTCAGTATTGGAAAATATTTTATTCGTTTAAATTTCAAGTCATCTGGTCAAATAGCTTTGGAATTTAATGCTGAATAAATAATAATAATAATAATAATAATAAGAAGAAGAAGAAGAAAGAACTTTTAATAACAAAAGTTTCTTTTTTTATATAACATATTTTAAAAATTGTTAGTGAAAATAAACTAAATAAATAAATAGTTGTAACAAATGGATCAGAGTTTTAATAATAATAATAATAATAATGAAATAGACTCTTCCTTTATTCTGTCCGATAAATCTTAGTTATTTTTAATGGAAATTGTTATTTTTTGTTAAAAATTGTGATTCTAAGTAAATGAAAATACGAAGCTTTATTTGGACGAAGAACTAAAATACTTGGAATATTCCTTTAAGAGGGGACTTGATGATCCTTGAGTTATAAAAATGGCCTTATTATAGAAGCAATAGAATGCAAAGAAATTTTGCATTTAAAAAAATATACAAATTACTTATCAAGTTATAAGAAATTGTGATCACATGACGAGCGGTTTTCTTCCTTTCTCGTGGGTGTTACGTCTGGAAATTTGGTTGAAAACGCCAACTAGACAGGATTTTCAAATAAAAACTTTTACGTTTGTCAAAATAAATAAATAAATAAATAATAAATAAAACTTAATAATAAATAAATAAATAAATAAATAAAAAATAATAATAATAAAACAAAAAATAAGAAATGCCTTTTGATTACGTAGTTCTTAAATAAGGACACCTGCCAATTTCATCAGTTTCCAACAAAAATGAGTTTTAAAATGCTCAAAAAGTAACTTCTTTGGATTTGAGAAAGTCTTTAACTGAAATTATGTTAAAAAAAAAAAAAAAAAAAAATACATTATCTGAATAATATTGCGTAAAGTAACAAAATGTAGCGAAATTTTATGCATTTTTTGCATATTGTACATTTTTTTTTTCAGTTCAACGTAATTTTATTTATAAGATTGAAATTATAAAAATTAATGCATCATTTTTAAATTGAAATTATCAAAGTATAATTTCTATTTTAAAATAACTCCAAAATTTATCCGAAATATAACTATGAGAAGTTGTTTTTCTCACAATTTAATTATTATTACGGCAAAGATAGTTTTACAGGCAAGTGGGAATTTTCTTTAGTAAAGGCATTTTCATTATTTATAATTTAACGTAGTTAGTACACATGTAATTTTACTTTGAAATAAATCAATTTAGCTATAAATTTAGTAAGAAAACATGCACTTAAGGGTGTTCCCAACTGATCCGCTCAACAAGCGGAAAACGTTTTGACACATTTACAAATTCATTTTTTAACAGAAAGTTATAAAATTTTAATGCCTGACTATGAAAGCGATTTCGAATTGAACTTATTTTCCCATTTTATGATAATTAAATTACTTATCGAGTTATAAGCTATTTCGATGACGCAATCACCCGTTTTTCTCCTCTTTTTCGACCGGTTTTTCTGCTTTCGTCGGGAAATATGCTGAAAAGTGTCAACTTTGCAGGCTTGTTATGAAAAATCTATTGTGTTTTTTAAAAAAAACAAAAGAATGAGTGCAATTAGACAGTTTCTGAACAACAACACCTACTATTTTCATGCATTTCCGAACAAAAATAAATTAATGCATGTGTCGCAAAGTTGCCCTTTTTGATTTAAGAACACCCTTAACGGATCTAGAAATACTTGCATTCGCTGTTTTTAAGATTCATATTCGTCCATAGAATATCATTATTAAGTAGTAAAAAACATAATTTCTTAAAACACTCTGTTATAAATATGCAATGCTTATCTTAAAAATTTCGTCTAATTCGAAAAATTTTCAGGTAATTTCCATTACAATATATTAAGTTGGCATGTGGAAATAAAAAGAAACAGCCTTTTTTTCCGATTGAAAGAAAATTGAATTTATTGTTATTTTTTACAATTTTTGCTCTGCTTCTTTTTAAAAAAAGTGAAACAGAAAGGAAACAAAATCATTATTTTAACTTTTCAGGATTTCTAAATTAAGTGGTTACTTCACTGCACGCTAAAACGCCTGTTCGTTAATGTTTATCCTATGACAGATTTTTTCTTTTAATATTTCATTTGCAATTTAATAGTTTTAAATGATTTTTTTTCATTTGATGGCTGAGGTTGATCTTTAAAGAGGCTGTTTATTTACTCTTTTGAATTTGTTTGCAGGTTATTTTTGTGAGTATTCTTTCCTTCTCTAAATCGGTTCAAGAAATAAAAGTATTAAAAAAAAAGTTTGTGTGAATAAAATAAAAAAAAATAAATAGAAAACGGCCTTTGTAGATATCAAATTCAGCTATCCAATGCAAAAATGGAAAATTTAAAAATATTGAAATGCAAACGAGATATTTAAAAATTACTCTGCGATAGAATTAAAATTAGTGAGCAAGTGTTTTCGAGTGAATGAAGTAGCCTCTTAATATATAATTGAACTAATATGAAACTAACTGCACAAAATTCCTATAAATTGAAATTCAATTAATTAATTTTAATTTGCAAATTCATTCTGAAATTTATTAAACGTTTATGTAAATCTTCTAATATCGTTTGAAAAAAATCACGAACATGCTTTACGATGAAATTTTCATGAATTCATAATTTGATGCATAACGGATTAAATGTAAAAGTATGATGATTAATGAAATTTTTGTAATCGACGAATTCTTTTCATTTTAAAAAAAAAGGAATTACATTTTGAGTTATAAATGAACTGTTGTCTCATGACGGAAGTAGTTTTCCTTTCGTTCAAAACGTCAAATTTTAACAGCATTACTGAGCAATCTGCATATATATATATATATATATATATATATATATATATATATATATATATATGTATCAGAAAAGTACACATGCAACACACATTTTTTTAAAACAATTTTATACTTTTAAAATACTTAATTATTAAAAGCTAATATTACTAATTATACTTTGTATACAATTATTTTTTCATGTTTTTAATAATTGTTAATTTGTTTTAGTCAAGACTAATTATATTAGTGGTACTATTAAACATTTTAATTTTAATTAATAACCTAATTCAGTAAACAATAACAGAAAATTGAAATTAAGGACACTTTTTGAAAAATTCGATTGTATATTTCTTATTGATAATTAATTACTAATATTCATCGAGTTTTTGCATGTGTGTTCATAGATAGTTAAACAAAACAGCATAGATAGATAAACGAAATTATCATTTCTTGATAAAAATTTTAAGAAGATCAGGCCGAAACAAGCAAAAAATACTTAGTACAAATTCTCGAATACTAATTTCGATTAAGGGTGTATTCGAAAAAACGCTTTTCCACCTTCAGCAGCTCGAAATTTCCCGATACAATTTCAGACACATTTTTAAAAGTAGAATCATGAAACTTGCTGAGGGGATTCTTGAAGGGACGTATGAGGTGCCGAGTAAAGTCTTTTTACGCTCAATTCATTAGAATTTGATTTATAAGCAATTAACTTCTCAGTATGACCCTTTTTTTCGTTCACAGATCTCCCGCTAGGGGAAAATCTATTCGAAATGCCGTTTTTGATTGCTTTTTTTTGCAATATTTTCTGCATTTATCAAAGAACTGACAATTACGGCACCTTGTGTACTTTCCAAATAAGAGATTTTGAAAGTTTGGTGTATTTGAAGGCAATAATGAAGTCGAAAATAAATCGGAAAATAAGCAGTTTGAATCGAAATACACCCTTAAAGATGATTAAATTCTGATCAAAATGATCCTTTTTCAATAAAACTATAAAAATGTTCACTTCAAAAGATATGGAGAAAGAAATACTTTAGTGTAAGCGTCCAAATAATTCTAATTATAAATAGTTAATGCAGAACAAAATTTTCATTGCTTGATAATAATTTAATGTTCTGTTCAGTCCTTTTATTTCAAACCTCATCTAAGAAAGCAATAAAAATATATTCCCAATCGACAATGGAAGTTGATTCTTTGGACCGATTTGGAAACTATGAAAGTAATAAAACATAAAAAGCACCACGTGATCAGAAAAAAAAAAAAAAAAAAAAGATTCCGCCATCCGTATGATCTAATCCGGCCATGTTAATATAGAAAATGCCTTAAATAATCGTCAACGCACCATGCGTATATTCTAGATCTGGCTAATTGATGAATTAACCCCTTGAAGGACGGTGAGATATATTATATCCTATTTAATTTTATTTAATATTTGCACCGGAAATTTTTGATTAAATTTTACTTTTATAACTTTTGTAAAAAATAGTTTTCTCTTTATTTTAAATTAAAATTTTTCAAAAATTCCAGTGACGACAAACATTACAGAAACACAATTATTTTCTCTCGAAAGGGTTAAGATAAACACTGCCACCACCCCGGGAAGCTTTCAGACTTTTTAATGAAAATCCGAATTTCTCCGGAACTGGGACCTTTACAGTGCTTTTTACCTGGAGCTGCAGGAATCTCCTTTCCTTCATTGAAAAATGCCTCAATTTAAGAGTGTATTCGATAAAACGCTTTTCCATCTTCAACAGCTCGAAATTTTCCGATACAATTTCAGACACATTTTAAAACGTAGAAACATGATATTTGCTGAGAGGATTCTTGAAGGGACGTGTGAGGTGCCGTGTGATGTCTTTTTACGCTCAATTCATTAGAATTTGAGTTATAAACAATTATCTTCTCAGTATGACCCCTTTTTCCGTTCTCAGATCTCCCGCTTGGGAAAAATCGGTTCGAAATGCCGTTTTTGATTGCTTTTTTGCAATTTTTTCTGCATTTATCAAAGAATCGACAATTAAGGCACCTTGTGTACGTTCCAAATAAGAGATTTTGAAAGTTTGGTACATTTGAGAGCAATAATGAGTTCAAAAATAAATCGGAAAATAGGCTGTTTGAATCGAAATACACCCATAACACTCTCTACAACAGTTCAAGGCTAATTTCTTTACCATCAAGGCAAAAACGACTTTTTCATTTATTTATCATTATTTTTTAAACATTGGATGAAGGTGCACTTTAGTCGGACCTTCACAGTAAGAAATACGTGTCACTATAAGACCAGAATGCAATACATTTTCCTTCTTAATTAAATCACTTCATCTTTTTTTTTTATTTCTCATGTAATGCAGGAGCTCCTCCTGATACACGCTAGATTGAACGGCTATAATAATCGTTTGAGATTAGGAAGAATAAAGTTTCAATTCGGGTGGAGACATTTCTGAGCATTTCAAATGAAAATCTACCTTCACATAGTATTCTAAAATAATTCCATCAAATGAATCCCATGGTCCATGATGAGAGAGGAAAATAAATAAAAACTAAAATGTGGTAACATCTCCATTCGCTAGAATTATCCAACATTAAAAAAAAATAATAAAATCAAGAAAAAATTCAAAGCGATACTATTCAACTCGACGATATGTCATGTGGCGCTACTTGGCGGCAAATAATTTAACTAAACGCTCGCCAGTTTTTGATACGAATTGACGAACCGAGCGAGCTTGCATGCTTCGTCATTCTGCAAAGCTGATCGTTGGGGCAGAACTGGTATGGTGTAGACAGACTGACAGTCGGTGTCACAGACATCCTCTCGCAGTTTTTCATTTCTGACATTTCCAGGTTCCTGGTTACAGTTTTTTTTTAACGTTGTTTGTTTATTTTTCTTTCCCGTAAGATTTATTTTTAACGGCTTAGTGTATTTCGTGGGATTTTTAAGAATCCTCCGAAGAAAGAAAGATGAATTTCCATTTGAGTTTTCAATAGGAGATATTTCATAAAAATTAGACTTACTTTTTGCTTGATATGCAGTGAAAAAATAAAATAAAAATAAATCGAAAATAAATAAAGGATCGTTTTCTTTTAAAGTAAAAGTATTTTTTCATCACTTTTCGATGCCTTTTACGTTTCGATATACACGATACAAACAAAAGCAAGAAAAAAGACACTCCAGACCGTTTAAATTTTTTTTAATTGTTTAAAGAAAAATGAATAAATAAAGTTATCTTTTTAAACTATTGTTTTTAAACATAAGAAATGCACGCAGTTTTAGTTTTAAAAGTGTGGATTTTCTACAACCGAATGGTCTATCACCACAGTTTTTATCAAATTCATTAAAATAGCCAGAAATTTGTTTGCTTTCATAAATTTCCATCCTTAAGTGGAAATGTATTAAAATTTCTTTATGCAGCCCTGTATACAACACAGTGCCGTGCGAAAGGGGGAAGATCAAAGGGGGCGGTCGCCCCGAGCGCAGAAATTTCGGAGAGCACCAAATTTATACTACCAATGTCATTTTTGACCTGTTACAAGAAATAGTTCGGGGGGGGGGGGGATTGTGCCAAATTGAAACTTTTTCTTGAACGCAGTTTTCTCTTCGCACGCCCCAGATATGACATATGGAATTTATACACACCAAGTAATACGCAAAAAATGGGTTAAATTTAAAACATGTACAGGATAATTCAAAATTACTATAGCAATTACAAATGGCTATTACTATTTAATCGAAAAGAATTTATGTATAAGAATTACACAACATTTAAAAGGAAGTTCAAAAGTTTGTTTACATACTTAATAAATGCTATATGCGACCCCCCCCCCCCCTTGGTCACATGGACGGCTGCACAATATTTTTCGAACTGCACTAAAAACGTTCTAAAAACGTTCAAATTGCGATTTTTAAGCAATCTCGGGAACTTACGGACCGATTTCAAAAGTAATGGTACCAAACTGACGGTGTTCGCATCGAATTAAATATAGGTTACATCTTAAGTAGATGTGCACCAAGCCCGAAACAATAAATATTCTGATGATATTTTACTTATTTTCATTAATCTTCAATCAAATGGAGAACACTTTTTTATTTTGAATCTTGACATCATATTCCAAGATATTTTAAGGATTTCTCCTACATTTTATAGATAGAACGTAAAATTTTAATTGAGCTTCATTTTTAAGCTCACATTTCCATAACACACACGGTGGTTCACACAAAAATATATATGATTTCACTTCGTTTCACAAATGGGAAGTGCCAAAACTTGCAGCGACATCTACATTTTATTTTAATTTACACACATTTTCGACAACTAACCAAAAGGGGGTACTAGAGCAAATGTGATTTTTGTTTTACTGCAGAACCTAAAAACATGAAATTTAACTTGTTAGTTACTTATAAGATATAAATGGTTTCTAGAAACAATTCCTAAAAATCACGAATTTTAAAAAAGTGAAAATGTACGAAAAGCGTATTAAAAATGTTTTAAATTGCGATTTTTAAGCAATCTCGGAAAGTAACGAACCGATTTAAAAAATAAGGATACGAAAATGATAGTGACATTCCTTCTTCCAACTTAAGGGTGTATTCGAAAAAACGCTTTTCCATCTTCAACAGCTCGAAATTTTCCGATACAATTTCAGACACATTTTTAAACGTAGAAACATGAAATTTGCTGAGAGGATTCTTGAAGGGACGTATGAGGTGCCGAGTGATGTTTTTTTACGCTCAATTCATTAGAATTTGAGTTATAAACAATTATCTTCTTACTATGACCCCTTTTTTCGTTCTCAAATCTCCCGCTTGGGAAAAATTGGTTCGAAATGCCGTTTTTGATTGCTTTTTTTTGCAATGTTTTGTACACTTATCAAAGAATTGACCTTTACAGCACCTTGTGCACTTTCCAAGTAAGAGATTTTGAAAGTTTGGTGTATTTGAGAGCAATAATGAATTCAAAAATAAATCGGAAAATAGGCAGTTTGAATCGAAATACACCCTTAAGCTATATCTTATGTCGGTGTCACTGTCCAAAAGGGGGAAAAGGAGAAAACAGCATTCTAAAAAGGCGAATTTTGAGTTACTGAAAGGCGAGCTAAGGAACCGATTTAAAAAATAATGATGTCAAAATGATGGTGACGGTTCTTGCTCTTTTATAGGTTTAATTTTATGTCGATGTTACAACCACCTCGAGGAAGGAATACTTCTAAAATCGCAGTTAGTAGTTGCTATATTTTTCAATGTTATTAATTACATAACTCTAACTATCATTTAAATAATAATAATAATTTAAAAAAAAAGTTTTCCTCTGGATCAATTCTACACGATTAATGATAAATAACAAATGTTTTACTAAATACTGAAATTAACAACAAGAATTTCCAAAATCACTACTCGCTATTTCCTGTTTTATAAAAAAAAATGAATATAAATATATTTATGTGAAATATAAACGCATATGAATTTTCACAATCCATAACTATATGATATATAGGGCAAATACCGAGAGACAAAGACTCTGTTAACTGTTTACTTCATTAATTTTATTTTAGCTTATTTTCAATGGTTTAACTGTTTTTTTAATTGAAGAATCAAAGACGAAAACAGACTTTGTATCTCCTCATACCGACTGATTTGGCCTTAAAATCCTTCAAAGAAATATGAATGGTAAATCCATTTATAGAAAGATAACCCCCATTTTTTAATTAATATTATAATTAAAAATTTTAATGATGATAAAATTAGCGTCCTTTCAGAATCGTGGGTGTCTGGACGGGGGTTGGCGAGCTTAGCTCGTAGGGAGCAGAGCCCTCTAGTTGCATAAAAAATGCAGTATTGCTCGAATTAAAATAAATTTTTATTTCTATTTTACAGGTAATTTTTAATTGTGTATTTTATTATACAAATTTCATGAATTGGTTTGGTTTCTGTTTAACAAAACAGATTAGGTTCATTCTAACGAAGTTTTTAAGTGCAACAATGAAACTTCATTAAATGGAAGTTTCACTGTAATCCATATCTAAATGTATCAAATTGTGTCAAGTATTCTAGAAATATGAGTCGGGTTTATGACATCTCTAAAATATAAATTTATAATAAGCACAAAAAAAAATAATAAAAATAAATAAATAAATAAATAAAAAATAGAAAAATGAATATTTCTTTAAATTAATAAATAATAAAAAATAATAAACACTATTACTCGAACTAAAGTATATTGTTATTTCCATTTTATATGTAATTTTTATTTGTGTATTTTATTGTACAAAATTCATGAATTTGGTTTGATTTCTGTTCAACAAATTTTCTTTATAACGAAGAATTTAAATGTCACAATGAGGCTTCGCTAAATGGAAGGTTTACTGCAATATATATCTATATGTAACATATTGTGTCAAGCATTCTAGAAGTATGAATCGAGTACTATGCCAATTCTAAAATATAGTTTAATAATAATAATAATAATAATAATAATAATAATAATAATAATAATAAACAGAAAAGTTAATATTTTTTTGAATTAATAAATAATAATAAAAAAAAAGTTGGAAATTTTATGTTTAAGATTTGTGCAGACTATAATTAGTTTTATAACTATTGAGATCTTGGTACAATAGCTTTTGTTCATTTATGCAAAAATGCATTTTTTCAAAAATTACTGCACTTATAACTCAATTCAGTAATACGGAAACAATATAACTCCCTCTTAAATATCCATGTTAAATATCCAAAGTGACTCCCTCTCACTATGGCAACCTAAAATAATAAACTATCATGACACACCAGGGAATTAATCATGCATCATAGGTTTCAATATAATAATCACTATGTGAACTTAGCAACAATATCTTTAACGATATATCATTAACCCGGGAGAACGCTCGCTTAGCCAGGGTATGATTGGTTTTAACTTTGCCACCAATAAAATCAAATTATAACAGTCACTTTATTTAGATGGAGGCAATTCTTACAAATTTTGCGATAAAATAAGTTGAAGATTACTTTTAAAAAATTAGTGGTTGCAATTGTAAAAACCATACGCACTCCGGGTCTTTTAGGCTCTGCGCGCGTCCTCCCGGGTTAAATTAATTACACATGATAAGAATTAATAGAATGAAGAAAACTTTTATTAATGCTTTTAGTTAGGATTTGACTAAAGCTTTTATTTAGTTTTTGATTCGATTTTCATGAAATTTCAAATAGTTCGAGAAAATTCTGCAAAGATTATATATATTAAATTTCAAAACATTCGGTTGGATAGTTGTTGAGCTATTACATGTGGACATATGAACAGACAGACGGATGGACCAGACGACGATTACTGGTGATACATGCCTGTATAATTTCGAACACACATAAAAAACGAAAGGAAAAAAATAATAATGAAATTTTTAATTTACTGTCTTTAACCATTTAAAACGAGAATGTTTTTAAAGAGAGACGTTAAGAACTTTTGCTTCATTTTAAGGATCATTAAAGCGAACTAAGCTTGCATTTAAAAAAAAATACATTTACAAAAAAAAAAAAAAAAAAAAATTACAAAATTAAAAAAAAAAAAAAACAGTTTTAAAGCAAGATTTCTTATATTCTTTATTAAAAAAAAAAAAAAATATTGTGAGATACACAAAAATTCTACAGTAATCACTTGAAACAAATTTGTTTTCTTCATCTTTTTTATTTTCCTTTATTAAAAAAATAAATAAACACCATTTGGTTAAAAACCGAGTTTTAATATGCAGGATTTTTTACAGCTTAATTTAGTTTTATATTAGAATCCAAGTGTAAAATTCTTACCAAGTAATATCGGAAATTAATAAATAAATAAGAAGAAATTATTCGATTAAATTACAGAGCTATAGTTATTAAAAAAAAATCCAATAATCATTATATTTGTCTTTCGAACAAAATACATAACTAAAAATAGTCTATTAATTTCGTTTGTCATTATCTGTTAAAACCTCTCCAACCTTTCAGAAACATCAGTCATACATCCTAACGTTATTTAGAATACACAAATTTATAATAGAGAAAAAAAAAAAAAAAATGAAAAATAAATAAATAAATAAAATAACTAAATAAATTGTTAATTTGACTTATTAAATTTCACACTCACAAAAAGGTATAAAATACTTTAATTAACTTTTTTTTTTTTTTTTTTTTTTTTTCATGCTAAACGAACAAGTCGCAAGAGAGATGCTGGGAAATTTATGTTTCGTTTCAAGGACAATTAAAACTAAGTAAACTTGTTCAAAGGAAAAAAAATGTATTTTCTTTTTGTAGGTCAAAATTCATTATTTCTTTTATATAAAATTATAAATCATTTGTAATATAAAAGAAAATTCTCAGATTAATTACTCGAAAAAAATAAATAAAATAAAATCGAATGAAATAAATGATGAATAAACGAATAAATGATTTAAAATGAAATAATATATATTTTTTTTAAGTTGAGCTCCGATTTGTATAATTTAGTACATCTTAAGAGAGGTTACATCTAGACATAAATTTCGAAAAATTTAATTTTTTTCAAGCTGCATTATTAGAGATTTGATCAATAACACGGGAGTACTTTTCCGGTTTATGGACGATATTTGATGAAGTCCGGTTTTCAAACGTGTTATGAGTGAATACTACAAAATGTTGGATTTTGATTATTTGAGATATTGAAAATATCCATTGAAAACAGTTCAAGATTTCAAGAGATGAATTTATTTTCTATTAGAGAGTATATGATTTTTCATGTAAAATTGCTAAATCTTAAAGAACTTGAATAATAAGTTAATTTTTATGTAATTATATGCCATTTCTTAGCATATGTATGCCAAGATAATGAAAATTTCATCCTGAAACATTTTTTGCAATATTGTTTATATATATATATATATATATACATATACCGGGTGTCCCAAAAATGATTGATGGATTTTAAAATTCAATAACTTGCAAACGGTGACAGCTATTTAAAAAATTTTTGCAGGAGTGTTTTGTATAATGTCAGGAGATTTTTTACTGTAATTTTTTATTTTAGTTCGCATCTCAAACAATAGGTGGTGCTGACGGCGATTGAAGGCCAGGTCGACGCTCCATTCAGCACTGATCACCTGGCCTTCAATAGCCGCCAGCGCCACCTATTGTTTGAGATGCGAACTAAAATAAAAAAATTACGGAAAAAAAAAACTCCTGACATTATACATAATCCTCCTGCAAAATTTTTTTAAATAGCTGTCACCGTTTGCAAGTTATTGAATTTTAAAATCCATCAGTCATTTTTGGGACACCCGGTATATACATATATATATATACATATATAGGTCTAAGATTTTAATTTTGTTTAAAAGAGCATGCTTGCAAGATCGGAGTTCAAATTTTGCATAATGTTCACTTTTATTTTTTTAATTTACTCTCTTAAAAAGTCAGCCACAAAATAGCTCAAGTTGAGCTGAAATTCACTCATCTCAATGTTGAAAGGCAGCTTCTCAAAAAAGAGTTGAAATAACTCGAGTTTTAACCAATTTAAATGAAGTTGAGCTATTTAAATAACCAATTTAGACCAAGAAGATTTAATCGTTTGAAAAACAACTCTTTTATGATCGAAAAAATTACAGCTCTTTCATGAGAAGCCAAATCAGCTCTTTCGTTTTAAGAGTGTATGAAATCAAGAAAATAGCATAATAAAAGTCTACTCAATTTTTACAAAGACATTAATCGCATTATTTTCAAATAAATTGTTTACTAATTTATTCCCAAATAGTCCAGTCATTTAAGCTTAAATTAGGTAAGAATCTCGGAATTCGAGATACCCAGCTGTAAGTCTGTAAATACTTGTATATTGACACCCTAAAAGTTGTCTCAAAACCTACATATGGTAGGGTGTACGCAACTATTAAATTCCAAGGTCAAAGGTCACGAAAATCGGTTTTTTGCACTTTTTTTGTAAATATCTCATTTTCTATAGGTTTTTTGCTATTTGTATTTATTATCAATATTGTAGAATACAAAATTCTCTACAAATTTTGTTTGAAAACATTTTTCATACGTCGAACCGTTTTCGAGATAGAGGGCGGAGAGCGCGCGGTCACAGCATCACTTCAGGTCAAACGGTGCCTCCGGTCGAAAACGCACCATATATCATTTTTTTCCTAACCTATCCACTTTTTATTCAGTATTAATTTATTTAACAACACTTACCTGTCCATGTAATTGCAGAATTGTTAATGAAAATATAGGAATTATATTTGAATTTTAACCTAATTAATATAATAACCTAATTAATAACTTCTTACATGATAAAAAAAAACAAATAAATTATGAATTAATCGTTTTATTAAAAAATACTATTCAATACATGAGCCCAATTGATTTTTTTCTCAATGAAAATAATGTGAAGTTCATTATTGATGGCGGATTTCTTCTTCATCATGTTGTATGGAGCAGAGAAGATACTTTATCTATTATTTTTGATAAATACATTAATTATTTAAAAAGGCATTACAGTTCCAAAATAATTGCTGTATTTGACGGATATTCAGACTACAGTAAGAATGTAAAAGCTATGGAGCAGCTGAGAAGAACTGCTACATTTTCAAAAACGTATAAAGTCTGTTTAGATGAAACAATGGTTGTACCAGTTACTCAAGAAAAATTCTTATCAAATCGAAATAACAAAGATATGCTCATTAATACCTTAACTGAAAAATTACAAGCTGCAAATATTACTACTAAACAAGCCAGAGATGATGCGGATGTTCTTATTGTTGAAACTGCAATTGAAGAATCAAAGTCTGAAAAAACTGCAGTTGTAATAGGACAAGATATTGATTTACTTGTCATTTTAATTGGGCGTACACTGTCTTACGAACAAGGAATTTTCTTTAAAAAAGTTGGGAAAGGAAATGTAAAAACGGAGATATACTCGACTAAAAGTTTTGATAATTATCCTCATTCCAAAACACATATTTTATTTCTGCATGCATTAAGTGGCTGTGACACAACTTCTGCGCTTTTTAAAAAGGGAAAAAAATCATTTTTAAAAGTTTTTGAGAAACTGACGAATTTGGATGATCTGCAGCATTTGAGGAAGAAAATAGTTCGGCCCAGAGATTATTAGAGAGTGGAACTCAAATCTTATTGGCAGTCTACAATGCTCCGAAATCTGTGAAAAGTCTCGATCATCTTCGTTATATGCATTACGTCAAGTCTACAAAACTTAATAAACCTGTGCAGCTTTCAATTCTTCCACCAACAAGTGCAGCTTCTCATCAACATTTCAAACGTGTATATTATCAAGTTCAAACTTGGTTAGGGCATGATTTGGAACCCCAGGTATGGGGTTGGGGAATGCAAAACGATTTTCTGGAGCCTATCATGACAATTTTACCACCTGCTCCACAAGGTTTGCTAAATACAATTTTCTGCAACTGCAAGAGTGGTTGTGGTTCGCGATGCGGATGCAGGAAAGTGGGCTTGCAATGCTCTTTAGCTTGTGGCCAATGTAATGGGCAAGCTTGTCTCAATGCAGAACCATATCAGAGCGACATTAACGAAGATGAAACTTTTGACCCCGAAATCATGGAACAACTTGAGACAAATGTCGTTCAAGACGATAATGAAGACCAGTTTGAAATTTACCAGCAGCCGAAAGACGACGATGAAGAGGAAGAAGATGATTAAAAACATAAATTATAGTTTTTGTACCCTTTATTCCATTTTTTTACTTTTAATAAAAATAAATGTATTGAAGAGTATTTTTTAATAAAACGATTAATTCATAATTTATTTGTTTTTTTTTTCATCATGTAAGAAGTTATTATATTAATTAGGTTAAAATTCAAATATAATTCCTATATTTTCATTAACAATTCTGCAATTACATGGACAAGTAAGTGTTGTTAAATAAATTAATACTGAATAAAAAGTGGATAGGTTAGGAAAAAAATTATATATGGCGCGTTTTCGACCGGAGGCACCGTTTCACCTGAAGTGATGCTGTGACCGCGCGCTCTCTGTCCTCTATCTCGAAAACGGTTCGACGTATAAAAAATGTTTTCAAACAAAATTTGTAGAGAATTTTGTATTCTACAATATTGATAATAAATACAAATAGCAAAAAACCTATAGGAAATGAGATATTTACAAAACAAAGTGCAAAATTTCGATTTTCGTGACCTTTGACCTTGGAATTTAATAGTTGCGTACACCCTACCATATGTAGGTTTTGAGACAACTTTTAGGGTGTCAATATACAAGTATTTACAGACTTACAGCTTGGTATCTCGAATTCCGAGGTGAACTTACTATAATGACTGGACTAAAAGAAGATCTTGCTGGTAGCTAATGATTTTACTCTGAGTTGAGCTAGCTCGAAAATAAGAATTACTCTGCAGGATCACATTTATATATCTGATGAAGAACTAAAATTAAACAACATGCCATGAAAATGACATTCATTTCAGTGACAATTATATTTAATTGTGAAAATTATTTGTAACATATAGAGTTTGTTAATTCCCTCATATATTTCTTTTATAAGGTATAAATATTGATAATAATAAAAAAAGAACTAGAAAAATACATTTATGCAGCTTAAAAAAGGGTCCTTTACTTTGCACACATCACAGTGTGAAATGCCAGACAAATGACAATCTGAAATTCTAAGTGTTTTAATTCCTCTATTTATGTTACTAGAAATGCAATGTGTCTTGAAAATACTTCTAAAGATATTTTTTTATTAGAATGCATCGAAAGAAATTGCATAATATATCATTAAATAGGAATTTTACTGTGCGAGCTGCAATTTCCGTTTTTTTTTTTTTTTTTTTTTTTTTTTTTTTTAAATATTTATCCTTATACGTTTTATGACATGTTGCTTATAGGTGTCTTATTTGTGTTACTAAATTCGCAAAACATAGGAACAGAAATTCACACATCACAAAAGAATATTATGTATTTTTAAGATTGAATATATTAACATAAACGATGTAAATCATAAAGTATGCTAAGTCAAATGTTCTTGTGGAATCAAATTTTAATTTGGGATACAGTAATTTTTTAAATCTGCTTTTACTAGGCTTTAAGCATATGCGAATCTTTACAAGTATCGATTAATCATGGTAACATGTATTACTAGGGTAGATTGAGTGAAAATGCAGCAGTTTTTGATTTAATTAGTTTGATTTTAACTGTTATTGATTAGTTTCTTGTTAAAGTTTGAACTCTTATGTATGATTAAAAATATAATTTGTGACGGTTATTTGAAGAATCGAAGACTTAACGTCACAAAAACATTTATTTCACAAAACATAACAAACACACACAAAACATACTACGATTACAGATGAGATTTTAGACATACATGGAACGTATTCACCTTGGATAAGGTGTAGAACATTTTCGTGTCAACTGGTGACATGTTTTCAGCTGGCTAACTCGCATCTCACTGGGGGGTAAGAAAAAATGTTCCGTGCAAGAAACCAATGAAAACAGCGCCCTCTGGGCTCTGGAAAGAATAGTGGAGTTGAGAGGTGCGTTACAATTTCATTTTACAGATATTATAGATAGCATCGAAAATTTTGTTAGGCATCTTATTCAGCATTCCGGTATCTTACCCCACGGTATGAGTAAGATGGCCAACGAGAAAACCTCAGTCACACCGATGATGTGAAGAAGCTGGTTCCGGGGGACATTCACGCTTTGCAGAAAGGACAGATACAAGATCTATAAACATCAGATATATTTCTCAGGTATTCAAACTAAAAATTATATAGGCAAATAGTTAAATCACGTAAAAGATTTTTCACACCTAATAGAAGTCTTAAGACTAAATAGCAATAAACACACAAACACACACACACACACACACAAAAAAAAAAAAAAAAAAAAAAAAAAAAAAAAAAAAAATCCGCAAACATAAAGTAAAATATCAGAAAGAAACCCTCTTGCTTACTAAGTGGCGTGGTGCTTCCCTACACCGCCTGCTCATGCAAAAACTATGCGATACGGAATCTTGTACAACAGGGCATTTTACCTCAAGTTATCTTACATTTTTATTTTTGATAAAATAAACATAAATACAATAGATGCTCTGTTAACCGTGGCGGTAAAATATCACAGTTTTGGACGCAATTTATTATGTAGATTCTGCATAGAAATATAAAATATACCACGGTTACGAAATCATGGAGAGCAATTTTATCGAATGAAGAAAAAAATATTTCTGAAAATGACGATGATAGTAATAGTATTGAATTGTATTGTAAAATATTGGAAGATATTAGAAAGTTAAACTATACTGAAAATGTGGGTAAAGAAAGCAGTGCAACAATGGATTAAAAAAAGATTCAAAATTAGAGTGTTCGAAACTTTAAGTGACGATGATATTGTGTCGCTTGTGGTTCAGAAAAGAACAAGGAATTCCGAAAAATATCCTGAAAATGATTAAGAGAATCTTGTGCATACTTACAAAAAATTAAGTCACAGTGAGAAGATTTGAGAAAGTTAAAGTATTCTGAAAACGTGAGCAAAGAAAGCAGTGCAACAATGGATTAAAAAAAGATTCAAAATTAGAATGTTCGAAGCTTTAAGTGACGATGATATTGTGTCGCTTGGGTTCAGAAAAAGCAAGAAATTCCAAAAAATAGTCTGAAAATGATTAAGAGAATCTTGTGCACACTTATGAAAAAGTAAGTCACGGTGACGGATTAGTACACACTAAATCACTATTTAACACTTTCAAGGGCAAAGTATTTCTAGTAAAATTGTGAAATGATTGACTGATACCAAAATTTGTATCCAAATTTATTTGAAATTAAGTAAAAAGATTTTCTTTGTGTATTTAATAAAAACAAAATTTCGAATCCATAAATCTGGTGTCAATGTCGCATTTAGGAATTAAAACAGTTGGTCCAAAACCGAACCATCGCCCTTGAAGGTGTTAATTACTTGGAACAAGAAGATGAAATCAAACCTGCTGAAGAAAAAAATGATGTTGAAGAATTTGCGTAGTAAAATTCGTCGAAGTGTAAATGGAAAACGGCAGAAGGAAAAATGAAATAAAAGACTTCTATCATTTATTTTTTCACAAAACAGTAAGGTAAACTACATTATAAGAAGAGGGGGAGGATTGTACTTTGTGCTTATATATAACTAAATAAATAAACAACGTTAAAGAACACAAATATTATAAAATAAAAGATGTTAAAAGCATACAACCGTTTCGGGACTTCTAAAGTCCCATCATCAGTGCTAAAAAAGTGTAAAATGTAAAAGAAAGTCACATCGTGAAATAAAATAAAATAAACCGTGCATCTGAGCTCGCCGCTAAGGCGAACTGACCATGAAACGTCGCAAAGCAGCAGCAAAAGTAAACTGGCACACGCACCAGAAGAAACCAATCATAAATCACTTCTCACCGGACGAGTTTAAATCAAGGAGAAAAGGCGGGGGGGGGGGAGGGGGAGTGATATTACAGGAATGGAAACCAGACATCAGAAAATCTTGGAGTACTGGACATGTCATTTACCAAATTACTTGAGTTTTTCCATACATGAAAAGTTTCTCAAACGTCTAAATCATAAACAGATGAATAATATTGTATTATTGAGGCTTCGGAAAATTTAAAATTGTGACTATTGGACCAGCAATGTCTGGCGATAGCGGAACGTTTTATTTCACAATTTTTAACGTTAAAAAATTGTGATTGAATAATCGTGTTATAAATTAATCTAATTTAAACTACATTTCTATTTTTTTGTATACTGTAGTTTCAATTGTAGAGCTAAATATTATTAAAATTTAGATAATTCTCCTTTTTTTTTGTATTAATTAAATTATTAATATCATAGTGAACAATAGTATGACATTTCCTGTTTTTTTACTGACATTTTTCATCAAATTTTTCACAATTTCGATCATCCGGAATATTCGATTATCCGGAGCGGTGCATTTCCCGATCATCCCAATTAATCAGGACTCTAGCGCAGCGGTTCCCAAACTTTCTTGGTACGTGACCAACCTTTCAGGGAAAATTTTTTTGCGACCCACCTTTCAATAAAACATGTAGGATAATCAGGAATTTTTATCATTGAAACTATACGTTTATGGTAGCTGAAATAAAAAACATAAGTTTAAGACTTGATATTCTCAAAATATCTGAAAAATACCGCGTCAATGTCTGCCGAAGTCTACGGAAGGATACCGTGCCGAAGTCTGCCAAACTGAAGCGACGTTAGCCGGAGTGTTAGGTTTTTTTTCTCGTTACAGAATTTCTAGATTCTTTCGCCGCGCTCAAAGCCCGCGATAAAAGCTATGCAATACCTTAATAAATTACAAACAAAATTTGGCCGCGCTACGAAAATTAGATTGCGAGTTATAAGCATTTTAAATTTTCCGAACCTCACCGTGGGGGTCTCCTGTCACCAAAAATTAACACTGCCTCATAATAAATTACCAAAAAAAATTTGGCCGCGCTACAAAAATTGATCGCGAGTTAAAAACATTTTAAATTTTTCGACCCTCACCGTGTGGGGGGGGGGGGGTCTTCTGTTACCAAAAAGGAACACTCTCTCATAATAAATTACCAAACAAAATTTGGCCGCGCTACGAAAATTAGATCGCGAGTTATAAGCATTTAAAATTTTTCCACCCTCACCGTGGGGGGGGGGGGGTCTCCTGTCACCAAAAGTAACACTGCCTCATAATAAATAACCAAACAAAATTTGGCCGCACTACGAAAATTACATCGCGAGTTATAAGCGTTTTAAATTTTTCGACCCTCACCATGGGGGATCTCCTTTTACCAAAAGTAACACTGTCTCATAATAAATTACCAAACAAAATTTGGCCGCGCTACGAAAAATAGATCGCGAGTTATAAGCATTTTAAATTTTTCGACCCTCACCATGGGGGTCTCCTGTCACCAAAAGTAACACTGTGTCATAATAAATAACCAAACAAAATTTGGCCGCGATACGAAAATTAGACCGCGAGTTATAAGCATTTTAACTTTTTCGACCCTCACCGTGGGGGTCTCCTGTCACCAAAAGTAACACTGTCTCATAATAAATAACCAAACAAAATTTGGCCGCGATACGAAAATTAGACCGCGAGTTATAAGCATTTTAACTTTTTCGACCCTCACCGTGGGGGTCTCCTGTCACCAAAAGTAACACTGTCTCATAATAAATAACCAAACAAAATTAGGCCGCGATACGAAAATTAGACCGTGAGTTATAAGCATTTTAACTTTTTCGACCCTCACCGTGGGGATCTCCTGTCACCAAAAGTAACACTGTCTCATAATAAATAACCAAACAAAATTTGGCCGCGATACGAAAATTAGACCGCGAGTTATAAGCATTTTAACTTTTTCGACCCTCACCATGGGGGGGAGGGTCTCCTTTAACCAAAAATTAACACTGTCTCATAATAAATTACCAAACAAAATTTGGCCGCGATACGAAAATTAGATCGCGAGTTATAAGCATTTTAAATTTTTCGACCCTCACCGTGGGGGGTCTCCTTTCACCAAAAATTAACACTGTCTCATAATAAATTATCAAACAAAATTCGGCCGCGCTACGAAAATTAGACCGCGAGTTATAAGCATTTTAACTTTTTCGACCCTCACCGTGGGGGTCTCCTGTCACTAAAAATTAACACTGGCTCATAATAAATTACCAAACAAAATTTGGCCGCGCTACGAAAATTAGATCGCGAGTTATAAGCATTTAAATTTTTCGATCCTCACCATTGGGCGGATCTCCACTCACCAAAAGCTACATAATCCTACTTTGTTTTATCTTAAGACGATTCTTTTCTATACACATTCTATCAGGAATTTTTATTATTGAAACTATAGATTTATAGTAACTGAAATAAGATATATAAGTTTGAGACTTGATATACTCTAAATATGTGAAAAATACCGCGTCAATGTCAGCCGAAGTCTACCGAAGGATACCATGCCGAAGTCTGTCGAAGTGAAACGACGGTAGCCGAGTGTTAGGTTTTTTCGTTACGGATGCGTTAGGATATTTCTCGTTACGGAATTTTTGGATTCGGTCGCCGCGCTCAAAGCCCGCGATAAAAGCTATGCAATAGCTTAAAAATACGTGTGGCACTCGGGAACTGCCGCGGTAAAGCTATTGCATAGCATTTTTTATCAACTTATGCAATTATAATTATTTATTTATTTTTTATTTATGCAGTTTTTTTTTGTCTTTGATATTAATTCAAGTTAAACATTTTGAGCGTGATGACCGATAACAATTTTTTTTCTTGTATAGTACAAATGAGAAGTTAATATCGTTTAAAATATTTTTATTATCTTACAATACATGTAGGTTAATCAGGAATTTTTATCATTGAAACTATACGTTTATGGTAGCAGAAATAAAAAACATAAATTTAAGACTTGATATTCTCAAAATATCTGAAAAATACCGCGTCAATGTCTGCCGAAGTCTAAGGAAGGATACCGTGCCGAAGTCTGCCAAACTGAAGCGACGTTAGCCGGAGTGTTAGGTTTTTTTTTCTCGTTACAGAATTTCTAGATTCTTTAGCCGCGCTCAAAGCCTGCGATAAAAGCTATGCAATACCTTAATAAATTACAAACAAAATTTGGCCGCGCTACGAAAATTAGATCGCGAGTTATAAGCATTTTATATTTTCCGAACCTCACCGTGGGGGTCTCCTGTCACCAAAAATTAACACTGTCTCATAATAAATTACCAAACAAAATTTGGCCGCGCTACAAAAATTGATTGCGAGTTATAAACATTTTAAATTTTTCGACCCTCACCATGGAGGAAGGGGTCTTCTGTCACCAAAAAGGAACACTCTCTCATAATAAATTACCAAACAAAATTTTGCCGCGCTACTAAAATTAGATCGCGAGTTATAAGCATTTTAAATTTTTCCACCCTCACCGTGGGGGGGTCTCCTGACACCAAAAGTAACACTGCCTCATAATAAATTACCGAACAAAATTTGGCCGCACTACGAAAATTAGATCGCGAGTTATAAGCGTTTTAAATTTTTCGACCCTCACCATGGGGGATCTCCTTTTACCAAAAGTAACACTGTCTCATAATAAATTACCAAACAAAATTTGGCCGCGCTACAAAAATTGATCGCGAGTTATAAGCATTTTAAAATTTTCGACCCTCTCCATGGGGGATCTTCTGTCACTAAATATTAACACAGTCTCATAATAAATTACCAAACAAAATTTGGCCGCTCTACGAAAATTAGATCGCGAGTTATAAGCATTTTAAATTTTTCGAGCCTCACCGTGGGGAATCTCCTTTTACCAAAAGTAACCCTGTCTCATAATAAATTACCAAACAAAATTTGGCCGCGCTACGAAAATTAGATCGCGAGTTATAAGCATTTTAAATTTTTCGACCCTCACCGTGGGGGGTCGCCTGTCACCAAAAGTAACACTGGCTCATAATAAATTACCAAACAAAATTTGGCCGCACTACGAAAATTAGATCGCGAGTTATAAGCATTTTAAATTTTTCGACCCTCACCATGGGGGATCTCCTGTCATCAAAAGTAACTCTGACTGATAATAAATTACCTAACAAAATTTGGCCGCGCTACGAAAATTGATCGCGAGTTATAAACATTTTAAATTTTTTGATCCTCACCGTTGGGGGGAGGGGAGTCTCCTGTCTCCAAAAATTAACACTCTCACATAATAAATTACCAAACAAAATTTGGCCGCGCTACGAAAATTAGATCGTGAGTTATAAGCATTTTAAAATTTTCGACCCTTACCATGGGGGGGAATCACCCATCCGGGGCACCCACCAAAAAACTTGGCATAGGTGTTTAATCCCCGGAGGAAATATTCCACAACCAAGCAGCCAAATTACAAACAACGGGCCATTCCATAACATAAATAACATATACAGCAATAATATGCAATGGCACTAAAATATACAAAATGATAAAAATGAAAAACACTTGTTGACAATTTGACAAACGTCTGACTGACGGAACAAAGAGAAAATAATTAACAAACTTAACAAGACACATACAAAATAAAGTGAGATGTAAGAACAAATCATGCATGTTCCAAAACAAAACAAAAACTAAAAATATAATAAAACTAATATAAACACCAAGCCTTAAAAAAGAAAAAAAAATGTAAAAGTCAGAAAAGTTCAATACAGTTTTAGCTGAGGGCAGATTTATATATTATGTCATACAACAGAAGCATGTCCAAACATTTAAAGTTCACAGTCCTGTCAATTAAAACAAAGTTACAACATCAGAATTTGTAACGAATGAATGTAAAGTGTGCATTCAGATCATTATAAATAGCACAAAGTTTCTTATAATTAAAATGTGAAAATAGAACATTTCTGATATTCCACTCTATGGTTCTATTTCTAATTAAGTTAAACTTGTCTGCTGAAACACAACAACTATCAAATAAATAGTGTACGACGTCACCCCGTTTGCCACAAATACACTTATCATTATTTCTCCTTCCCCGTTTGTACAGCAGAGTAGGGAACGCACCATGTGCAGAAACAAAATATGCAGCCACTTGAGAATAACAGATGTAATTTAAACTAACATCAGGAATAACCATGTAGGTATCCCTACCTTTATCGCTAAAGGACCATCGATCCTGCCAATCACGAATATTCTTATTTCGAAAGTAATTCTTTAAATAACTCACAGGAAATGGAAGGTTAACTACTTTGTCATAAACATTATTCAAAACCACTGATTTGGCAAGTTCATCAGCACGTTCGTTACCCACAATGCCTACATGGGCCTTGACCCATCCTATATGAATAGTTTTATTTTTAAGTACACGTAAGTTCGTGAAAATATCATATACTAACTGATCACATGGAAATAGATGATGTAAAACACATGTCGATGACAGGCTATCAGTATATAAATAGAAGTGAGCAAACTCAGTTCGTCCGCACCACTGTATAGCCTCCGAAATTGCCACCAATTCTGCCTGAAAGATCGAATTTTTAACATTAAGCTTGATTCTGTAATTAAATATTTCTACATTTTTTAAATAAACTACAAAAGCAGCACCAACTCCACTTTGCATGTGCGATCCATCAGTAAAAATTATTGGATAATTACGATCAGGAATTGATTTTCGTACTGGATTCAGAAAATTCACATGATGTCTTTCGCAGTAATTCGGATAATAATAAGTTGGCACACGTTTAACCAAATCCTCAGAATAAATAGTAGTATTTTCCACCACTACTGATGTATTTCCGTGGATCATATCATAAAGACGAGCGGAATTAGAAAGTTCTATATCTATAGGTAAAACTCCAGCCAAAACGCACAATGCTTCAGTTGAAATTGTACGATAAGTACGAATTATGGTCAACAGACAAACTCGCTGGCAAGAGGACAATCTGCGAATACCATGGGACTGAAGGTCACGATACCAGACCTCATGTCCGTATGATATCTGCTTTTTTAATACAGTGTTGTACCAAACCTTTAATAGGTCTAGAGAGACCCCTATATCTCTTACTCTCACTTTTCTCATATTGCAAGTAAAGGACATAACTTTACTTCGAATCATCTCAAGATGATCTAACCAATGGAAGGCACTGTCTAGAAGAAAACCCAAATAAAGAATATTATCCTTCGCAGGTATTGATCTACCACTATGTTTAAAAATAGGACGTCTCTTTTTCATGGTATTACGTCCAAAAAGCATAGAAACCGTCTTGGTATTATTAAGCTGCAAGTTGCAATGAGCACAGACAGTAGAAAAATTATTCACAGTGTTATTCATTTTATTCTCAAGTGACGCTCTAGTGTCCGCACCTTCAACAACCACAGAGTCATCAGCGTAAGAAATTAAATTCAATGCTACTTCTTTACTCTGTTTAAGAATTCGGTCTGCAACTATTGTCCAAATCAAAGGGCCCAAACATGAACCCTGTGGGCAGCCACAGAACAGTCTAAACCATCGAATGCCATCGGTAAATTTAAAACCTATAAGTCTAAATGAAATATAATTCTTGAATACTTCTTTCAAATAATCGTAGATAGGCAAGTGATCTATTATGTTAGCAACCACATTCCAATCAAGCACATCAAATGCTCCTGCTATATCGAATGACACAATCGCACAATATTTATAAGCCTTCAAAGTTTCTTTAATCTTCTCACGAAGAGAGGAGAGTGCAGTCAGAGTACTCCGTCCCTCGCGAAAACCATGTTGGTCCCCGTCGAGGTATGCAGCAGCCTCGAGCATTACTGTGATTCTAAGTTTCAGCAGCCTCTCATAGACCTTTGCTATAATAGGCAACAGGGTAATTGGTCGATATGAACGATAAGAGCCCTCTGGCTTATTTCTTTTCTTAAAGAAAATAACAACTCCCTTCTTCCAGCTAACCGGGAAATGTGCATATTTAAAGCAAGTGTTAAAAATTGACAACATTAAAAAATTAAAATTAAAACATAGATTCTTCACAATTAGCGCATCCACATTGTCAAAACCTGGAGCTTTATTATTATGTTGTTGTTTCAAAACAAAATTTAGTTCTTTCTTGGAAAAAGGGCGAAAATCTGGATCATCCGTGTAATCCGATGAGCTTTCATAACTATAAGTATTTTCAGGTACATTGTCAACCTTAAAATGTTCAATCATTAGTTGATGAGCTATGTCATCATATGCGTCAAAAACGGATGAATTTTCCATGGTAGAAAAAGCCATATCTTGGTAGTTAAATTTTTTACCAGAGACGAACTTAAAAACGTTACCATATGCTTCATTAGTTCGCTGACAATAATCTAACCAACTAGAACGCTTCGCTTTTCTAATTTTTCTTTTATATTCATGACGTAATAATATATAGGATTCCCTATATACAGGATTGTTTAAATTCTTTCTATAACGTTTATAAGCAGCAGTAACTTTATTTCTCAATACTCTCAGTTCAGTAGTATACCAAGAAATGGTAGGTTTATAGGAAATACTGCCCCGACGAAAGGACCTTTGAAGTACATATTGGAGATATTCATTGAAATTTTCAAGCCAATCGTCCAGAGAAGCCGGACCATGCACTCTCATAAGTGATGAACATAGTAAATCATGTTTTTCACTGAATAATTTATTAAATTTATGCATTGATTTATTCTTTGTTTTGAACCTATCATAGGTTCTAAAAACTGGATTCAAACACAACGAAAACATTATATATCGATGATCTGAGAAAGAGAACACTGTATCATCAACACGCCAATTCTGTAGAAAGGGAATAATATCAACCCCCAAGAGGGTAAGATCAGGTCTTCCAAGTTGATTGTCGTGAACATAAGAATGGGGAGCATCTGAAGTATTCACAAGTCTAAGATCCGTCATCATGAGATAGTCTGCAAAAATTTCTGTTCTATTATCTTCACGTGTATAGCCAAGTATACGCAACGGAACATTAAAGTCACCGCCGATAATCATACGAGTAGTATTCTGATAATAATTAATCCATGAAGACATATCTTTATCAAGATCACTAGAAGGTGAAGAATAAACAGACCCAATAATCAAAGGTCCCTGACTAAGAGTTATCGTAATAAAAACTGAATTATTCGAACAAAAGCCTTTCACAATAGACAATGACGAGTCTGTACAAAGTATCATTGAAGTAAGAGAAATAGATGGAAAACAAAGCCACCCCGGAGGGAGTCCAGAAAAAGTACCGTTACGAGTATATGGATCCTGACATAAGAAAAAATGTACACCATTACTCTCAGCATACGAAGCCAAAGCATCGTTCGCATCTGAGCAGTGGTTCAAATTAATTTGAACTATGACCAATTTTCCAGAGTCATGATAAGCCTTTGAAACTGCTGTTATAATCTTCTGGATAAAAGATCCCGCCTATACTCCTTGTAACATGGACAATCATAACTGTCGGCCCTATGTGCCGTATCTGTCCCATCGTCCTTTCTCATACAATTGATACATGATTCTACTGTGATAGAACAATCCTTCAAGCTATGATTACCGGCGCATTTTACACATTTTTGATCTTCTGCACATTTGGAATTCACATGCCCAAAAGCCTGGCAGCGGAAGCAACGCAATATCTGTACAAAATTGACAATCCGATACCTTTCTAAGTTAATGCAAATACTACGCCTCATAAGCAACTTTTCCGCACTAGCATCGTCCACATCCAAAATCCAGTTCTCTTTACCCTGACGGGTAGGATAGTGTCTTATAATATCAAAATCACAAGCCTGAACCTGACCTCCATCCGCAAGAGCCTGCTTCACCGAATCCCTCACTTCATCATCAACCACATCACCATCCACACTCAAAACCAAAAGTCTGTGACGCCTTCTCTTCGGAACCGAAACTGTAAATTTATTCTTTATAAGATCAACCTTCTCTATAACATTCCTTAATTTTTCTGTATCTTCCTTAGTCTTCATTCTCAAAATCAGTTGACCCGACTTGGTCGATGCCACATCATGCGGTTTTGGCGCATCAGCATTATCTCTCCATACTTGTCTTAGATCCTTCTTCACCACCGTGACATCATCACCTTCTTTGGGCGTAACCATAACCGAAAAACCCTGATCACGCCGATCACTTGTCTTTTTCAAAGTAGGAAATTCCTGTAAATATAAAGTCTCAGGCTTATCCCCAGACACGCGTCGCACCAAGGCTTCATAGGCCTTACTATCCGTTATCATCGTTCTAACTTTAGTTTCGTTCGCCACGCTCTCTCTGTGAGCCTTAACCAGTCTAATATTTATGTAATCAAAACATTTTTTTAACAATTTCATAATTTCAATAGTAACCTTGCCACCACCACTTTTATCCTTCTGCGCTTCCAAAGTGTCATATATTAAAACATTTACCTTCTGAATCGCAATTGGATAGTCCTCCTCCTCTCTCTCTTCCAAAAATTTATCTATTTTAGCCATTATTCAATATCTACTGCCTTCAAAACAATCAAAAAACCACTAACAAAGAAACCACCGTCGAAATCAAAGCAACCGATTATAAACACAAAGTCTGTAAGTAACCGATTACAGAGGGAAAAAACTTTTAGTAAATCAGAAGAAAAAAAAAAAAAAAAAAATTCACTTTAGAAAAAATAAAAGAGTCTTATAGCAGGCTAACTCCACCATCAAACTCCTCCAAACAAGAAAACTAAACGACAAGGAGAAGCAGGAAAACCCCTCAACACAATTCGAAAAACAAGAAGGCGAAGTAAATAAAGAAGTGGAAATTGCCCGCCAGAAAGAAAAAGGTAAATTACCAATAAACTACTTAAAATGATACAATATTTACAAATTTAGAAAGCACAAAAACTGGATAACTAACATGTATACAGAAAATGAATAAAATAACTAATAACATCAGAATAAGAAGAAAAAAAAAAAAAAAAAAAAAAAAAAGTCGTTGAGAACACGGCGAAAATGGAGACCACACAAGCTTCGAAAAGTTTTCGAAATCAACAAAATGAAAATAAAAGCTAATATTTACACTAAACTAATAAAAAGGAAAAGAAAGTACAGACTCAATCATTACTATGCTAATTAGCTATAAAATAGTTATAATTACCGACTTAAAGTAACTTTGAGCAGGAGTACAAGAAAACACGCCCGTCAATGGCTCTTACCATGGGGGGGGGGGGGGTCTCCTTTCACCAAAAATTAACACTGTCTCATAATAAATAACCAAACAAAATTTGGCCGCGATGTGAAAATTAGACCGCGAGTTATAAGCATTTTAACTTTTTCGACCCTCACCGTGGGGGTATCCTGTCACCAAAAGTAACACTGTCTCATAATAAATTACCAAACAAAATTTGGCCGCCCTACGAAAATTGATCGCGAGTTATAAACATTTTAAAATTTTCGACCCTCACCGGGGGGGGGGGGTCTCCTTTCACCAAAAATTAACACTCTCTCATAATAAATTACCAAACAAAATTTGGCCGCGCAACGAAAATTAGATCGCGAGTTATAAGCATTTTAAATTTTTCGACCCTCACCGTGGGGGGTCTCCTTTCACCAAAAATTAACACTGTCTCATAATAAATTACCAAACAAAATTCGGCCGCGCTACGAAAATTAGACCGCGAGTTATAAGCATTTTAACTTTTTCTACCCTCACGGTGGAGGTCTCCTGTCACCAAAAATTAACACTGGCTCATAATAAATTACCAAACAAAATTTGGCCGCGCTACGAAAATTAGATCGCGAGTTATAAGCATTTAAATTTTTCGATCCTCACCATTGGGCGGGTCTCCACTCACCAAAAGCTACATAATCCTACCTTGTTTTATCTTAAGACGATTCTTTTCTATACACATTCTATCAGGAATTTTATTATTGAAACTATAGATTTATAGTAACTGAAATAAGATAAGTTTGAGTCTTGATATCCTCTAAATATGTGAAAAATACCGCCGATTGTTAGGTTTTTTCGTTACGGATGTGTTAGGATATTTCTCGTTACGGAATTTTTGGATTCGGTCGCCGCGCTCAAAGCCCGCGATAAAAGCTAGACAATAGCTTAAAAAAAAATTTCGTGACCCATCCAAGATAAAGTTGTATACCAGTAATAGCAATTTTTGTTTGATCTCTATACGCTCGGCTATCTTATTCTACGAAAAACGCAAATTTTCGTACGAAAGATACATTATCAACAATAACAAGAATCGGTAATTTCAATGTGTCTAAGTGAATAGTAATGAAAACAATGCACGATTTTCAAATATAGTTAAAAATACGTTTAATTATTATTGAATTATTTTGAAAACATAACTTTATAATTAACGAGATTTCTGATATTGGTGTTTACCGATGTGGGAAGATATACTTTGATGACGAACTTCGATTGTTCCGTGACCCACCAAAACAACTGCCGCGGCCCACCAGTGGGTCGAGACCCATAGATTGGGAACCGCTGCTCTAGCGTATAGTCCGTCACACACTGCAGAAATATGAGTCGCACATTTTATCATCTCTAAAATACGCAACTTTACATTATGAGGCAAAAATTAAAAGAAATATAATATATATACATATAAAAACATGAAAAAAACAAGCATTTTTTCTAAGTTATTAAATTTTACAAAAAGAAAAATAAACAGTGAAGAATCTTTTAATTAACTGTTTTTAGGCATTTAAACTGTGAAAGTGTCGCAAGAGACGTTGTAAAATTTATTCTTCGTTTTAAGGATAATTAAAGCTAAATGAACTCGCTTTAAAGAGAGAAAAAGAATCTTATAGAATAAAAAAGTTTTTCGTTTCGTACGAAAAAAAATTATTTAAATTCTAAAAAAAAAAAAAAAAAAAAAAAAAAAAATTAAAAAGTCAATTTACTTGTGACATACATGGAAATTCTTGTATTAATCACTCGGATAAAAACTAAATTTGTTTTCTTAAAAAGAAAAGATCATATTTCGTTTTTTTATTTGTATTTATTTTTTAATACTCTTTAAATTGCAGGATTTTTTACATTTTAATTCAACCTTATAATAGCATCTAAATGAAATTGCTCCTTTTTTTCCATATTTGAACTTTTGAATTAGAGTTTTTGTGAAATATTCGTAGAATATTGCATGACATATTTTGAAAATTTGAATAGAATAAAGCATATTCATTTATTACTGCAGTGGATTTATATGCATGCGCGCACATATTTACGTATAGTACACTTATTTCGTGATACCATAATTGACTATCCAAACCGGTTTTTTACAGAACATATTGCCTGGTGACACAATATTGCTGAAAACAATTATTAATTTAAAATTAAAATAGATTCTTTTAAAAAAATTAATGGATATTTTTAGATTGATTCCAAAGAATAACAGAAAGCATTTTTATAAGGAAAATATCAATTATCAATTACCTAAATAAAGTTTTGAAATTTCATGCTAATTGTCTACTAGGATTTAACAACTGAAGAAATAACAAAGATGTCATAATTCATAGCAGCTTTTTTTATTCCTATTATTTTGGTGTTTAGGTCGATTACACATCGGCAGACTTCGTGTTTTATTTAGTTATTTTTTCTTAATTTATTAATGAAGTTTTAATTTTGTTGTGAAATATTATCTGGAGACAAATGCTGAAGCATTTATATTATTATATGTGTAAACGGATTGATCTTCTGTAATTCAGCAGCATGCGATTGAGATAGATTTTGAAGAAATTCCTGCTTAAAAATTATTTTAAAAGTTAAAAAATTCAGTGATATTGTTTTCAAAACCAATTGGATTTAAATGAACATTTAAAATTTTTTTAAAAATCCTAATTGAATATAATTTAAATTGTGTGATATTTAGATTTTAAAAGTACTGTAGTAAAATAGAATTGGATTGTTTAGATTATTGCTGTCGCCAAAGTGATGTCAACGCTGCTCATGGATATATTTTTGCGGGAATGGAATGTCATTCGCCTGTAATATTATATCCATGCATAAAATATTCCTGCAAAATGAGCTGGGACTTTATGTTCACCTTGTATAGAATTGACTAATGCAAATGTGCGTCTAGTTTTTCTTTCTTTCTTTTTTTTTTTAAAGAAAAATTCAAGAAAATGTTTTTTCCCTCAAAAATTACATTTAATCAGCATATTATGATCTGTTCTGTTCGATTACCGTTCTCCGTCTTTTTGCTAGCTGAGTAATCCTGCATAATTTCTTGAGGTTTCTTATTAAAGAACTAATAAATTGATTTTTAGGGTTTCATTCATTTGACTGAACCCTATTCCTCTCTGTCCTTTGTCTGTACGTCCGTCACAGTGTCCGTACACAAAAACTGTCCAAGTTAGATCATTCAAATTTTGTATACTTACAGCTAAATACCTCATGTCACACAATAAATAAATATAAAAAGACTATTATTTCCAATAAACTAGTTTTTTCATTTTCATCCACTCATTTTTGTGATTTACATTTCTAAAGAGAACTTTATTCCAACTTTAATCTGTAGACGTAGACATTATAGCTTGGAAGTAAACAGTCTTGCTTGTAAACTGAGGGTTTTTCCTTTCGAACTCCAATTCTGCAAGTTGAAATTTTCTTATTAAGATCGATTTAAATTAAAAAGAATTTTGTATTTTTTGCCAATTTAAGGGTTTATATTATTAAGGCTTTGTTCATCTGACATTCATAATATTTTTTGGAATGGAATGTTCTTTCTATTTTAAGAGCTATTGCGATTTATTAATGATTCGGCATTTTAAATTTCGTCTAAACAATTTTTTTCGTTTTCAGAAATTTAAAATTTTATGAATGTCTTCGCTGATTTTTTTTAACTAAATTTTTTAAATAATTTGATCCGAACATTTTTTATTTGATCAAAATGAGTAACTTCCTTTTATAATTATTTTCAAATTTAATGTATTGGTGCTATCATCTATGTAAGAATTTAATAATTATAAATGAACAAGTTGGATTTATTAAATAAAGGATAAGTTGTTTTGAAAGCAATATTAAGCGAAACCCTGTGAGCGATCTGTTATCACACTTACCCACATGTTTAAGTATTTCACAGAAGAGATGTTTTTACGGTTTTTATGCGATCTAAAGAAATGGTATAATATAATCAAAAGGCGTAAGTTCAGGTGAATAGGGTGGATGGTTAAAACAATTAAATTGAAATGGTTTGTGCTGGGCGATCAAAGGCACAATATGCCTAGCATTGTCCTTGTGGATACACAAGGATATACCATATGATTAATTCAGGCCGTTTCTAGTTGATTGATGATTTTAATTTATTTAGTTTTTAACAGTATTTCTCCGAATTAATGGTCTAGTTTTCAGATAATAGCTCATAATTAATGTTTCTCTTCTAGTCACGCAAAACGCACAGCAAAACTTTCTTCGAACTTCGAATGTAAACAAAATCATACATTGATTGAAGGATACGTCCGAGCTTAACATTGTTGCGCATAATCCATTTCTCATCATTTGTATAACCATCTGTTTTTTAAACAACTTGATTTTATTTAAGGCCACACATATACAGTAATCTCTGTCTAAGGCGAAATCGATTGGACCGAGAAAATATTCCATAGTAAGCAATATTCCGCCTTAAAAAAATTACTCTATGCCTATGAAATCGCAAGGATTTGGTATTCTTTCCGATTTAGACAGATCTCCGTCTTACACATAGTCTTTGTTGTGACTGCAACGAAAGTAAAGAATTTTTGACTAACATTTTAGGAATATAAAAACGAGCAGCGCCGTAAGAAAGAAAATGGAAAATCTATAATACTTTTTAATGATAATCAAAGCTAAGTAAGCTAAATGAAGTTTAAAAAGAAGTCGGAGCAATTATTTGATATGAACATACATTTATAAAGACATTCTGGTCAATCGTAAAACAATCTCAACTTAATTACGATAGACTTCAGATTATTTAACATTGCCTGTTTTTGAACTATATTATTATCTATAGGCATGAAAACACAAAAAATGTTGGGAAAAAAAGTAGAAAAAAAAAAAGACTAATCAACATGACTATTTTGATATTATTTTATTTATTTATTTTCCGCACTTTTAAGGAAGATCTGTATTATTGTTATTTATTCATTTTTATTTTTTTTTATATCTTGAAATTAAGAACGCTGTACACTAGGGTGGGCCGAAAAAAACTTTTTTTCGATTTTCGATTATGGCGGGTGCGGAAAAGTGGCCACTGGTGGCATTCACTTCACACAAAAAATGTGAATTTTTTTGGACTTTTCCTTACCCTGCCGCAAAAGGCTTGAAAATTTGCAAAAATGCTGATTTTTGAACTTTTTTAGCTAAAAAGTTAAAAATGTTAAATTAAGTTTATTTTGGCTGTATTTACTTGAAAAGGGAGCTTTAACGTACCAAATGCTTAAATATGTTCTGATAATGCATTATTTAATTGCTAAGTGTATTTTAAATAAGCCTATTTTCATAGCTTTTTCACGTATAACAGGCAAAAATTGTATTGGTTTGAATCGTTCGTTAATTTCTCTCTTATTTATGTTCCTTGGTCCTTAATTTTTTTCTATGCGTCAAAAGTCATATATTTGGGCAACGGACAGCAGCATAACTCAAAAAACAAATCTGGAAGGTGAGAAGGGGTGAAGCAGGACTCTAAGAGTGCATAATGCCTCATCGTAATGTTGAGGAAGTTAAGGAGCAAATAAAAGAGAAGAGAAAATTGCGATAAGGGATTGTTATTAATTTACTATGCTCAAAATCTGCGATATATGTTCAGTGTGGACGTGAAACTTTGTCCTAAAGAGATTCGGTACTTTTTGGATCATTTGACGTACCATTACAGTGTTCTGTGCGTTTTATTACGACGAGCTTAGAAATGGCAAGTATGAAGGTCCATGGCAAATGTAAAAGACACGCGACAGCATGAAAAGTATCCTTTATGGGGCACCTCGCTTATTGAAAGACTTGCAATTGCCAACTTATACTGATAATATGCGCCACTACTACTGGTTGCGAAGCGATATGGCAGGAAATCGAGAAGTCCAATATTAGTCAGTAGATGATGTTATTAAAATGGTAGGTGAAAAAGTTACCGAAATCTGAAAAAAAGCTTTGATACCAGTGTTTTCCCAACGATCAATTTACAAAAAAGATTAAAAATTACTAAAAGGTTTCACCATACCGTACGAATTCTTCGCGGGTTGTCTTTACTTTCGAGCCCATACTATTACAGTATTTCCCCAATGATCTACACTTCTTTTAATAGTGATAGTTTAGGATAATAGTTTAATAGTAGGTGAAAGCGTTTTCGAAATCTGAAAAAAAGCTTCCATACTATTGTTTTCCCAACAATCAATTTACAAAAAAATTAAAAACTACTAAAAGGTTTCACCATTTCGTACGAATTCTTCGCGGGCTGTCTTAACTTTCAAGCCCATACGATTTCAGGATTTCTCCAATGATCTACATTTCTTTTAATATATTTTAATCTTTTGGTAAACTGATCGTTGGGAAAACACTGGCATTTATTCAGATTTCGGTAACTTTTTCATCTGCCATTTTAATAACATCATCTATTGACTAATATTGGATTTCTCGATTTTCTGCCATATCGCTTCGCAATCAGTAGTAGTGGCGCATGATATCAGTATAAACTGGCAATTGCAAGTCTATCAATAAGCATGGTGCCCAATAAAGGATACTTTTCATGCTGTCGCGTGTTTTTTACATTGGCATGGACCTTCATACTTGCTATTTCTAAACTCGTCGTAATAAAACGCACAAAAAACTGTAATGGTACGCTAAACGATCCAAAAAGTACCGAATCTCTCTAGGAAAAGGTTTTACATCCTTACTGAACAAATGTCGCAGATTTTGAGCATGGTAAAATAATAACAATCTCTTATCGAAACTTTCTCTTCTACTTTATATCTTCCTTCACTCCCTCAACATTACAATGAGGCATTGCGCAAGCTTAGAGTCCTGTTTCACCCTCCTTCTCGCCTTCCAGCTTTGTTTTTGTGTTATACTGCTGTCTGCTGCCTAAATATATGACCTTTGACGCATAGAAAAAATTTAAAGACCAAGGAACATAAATAAACGAACGATTCAAACCAATACAATTTTTGCCTGTTATACGTGAAAAAGCTATGAAAATCGGCTTTTTTAAAATACACTTAGCAATTAAATAATGCATTATCAGAACTTATTTAAGCATTTCGTACGTTAAAGATGCCTTTTCAAGTAAATACAGCCAAAATAAATTTAATTTAACATTTTTAACTTTTTAGCTAAAAAAGTGCAAAAATCAGCATTTTTGCAAAATTTCAAGCCATTTGCGGCAAGGTAAGGAAATGTCCAAAAAATCTCAATTTTTTTGTGTGAACTGAGTGCCACCAGTGGCCACTTTTCCGCACCCGCCATCATCGAAAATCGAAAAAAAGTTTTTTTCGGCCCACCCTACTGTACACTATAGGTGAAGATCCCTAAAATTTTTAAGGATTCAGTGGCTCTTAAACCCAAATATTTCAGTCGCCACTAGGGCTTAATTTCTAAGAAAAATTAAAAAAAAAAATCAAAATAACGGAGAAACAAAGTGAATTTCATTAAAAGATGGAAGAAAAAAAATTCTAATTGTATATAATTTTATTTTTTTTTAAGGCGCGATTTTCTTGAAAGAATTTTCGAAAAATGCAATTTTCGTCAAATGATTCCGGAAAAAAACTTGGTTTGAATATTGCTAAAAAATGCGCGATTTTCGTCAGAGCATTACGAAAAGAAAGGGGATTCATGTCAGAGGACTGCGGAAAAGCAAAATTTACGTCAAGTGATCGCAAGAAAAAAATGCATGGCGACTAATTCCGTGAATCTGCTCCTATATTGTACATCAGTATCAACATTTTTAATGTAATATTTGTAATTTGCGTTCAAATCCAATTTTAAAGCAGCTCTTAAAATAATAAATGTATTTTTAAATCTCCACTACAGTTCCCTGTGTTCTGTATTTTCGCTCAAAGACCGAAGGAGATCATTGTAATGAACAATGCATAAGAATTGTATAAATATTCTCATTTTTATTTCTCTCTTTTTTAAGCGTTAGAATCAGATTAAATACATTTCGCTTTTCATTTCATTATAAACTTTCATTTTTTTTTCTAAATGCTAATTTCTACTTTTACTGATTAGTCAAATTAGTATACATTGCTTCCTTTTTTTTTTTTCTTTTTTAGTTTAAAATGAATCTAAATTCATTTAACTTTCATTTACTATAGTATTCCATATTGCCTAATTGCAAAACTAAAAGAAGCTTTAAAGAATAAATCCCAAGGCTCGTAATTCCCGAATTTCATTCCTTATATTTGACATTCGATAACAGTTTTCCAAGATACAAAAGCCTAAGTGCAATTTTCAAATCCCAAAATATCGTTTGTCATTTTTTTTTTCTATCAAAATATTTCAAATAACACGATTTAGACATTTTGACAACATTCAAGTACCTAACTTTATGCTATAAGGCAGAAAATATGAGAGAATTGAAAATTTTAAAGAGAAATAAAAAAAGATAATCTCTTTTTTGCTTTATTAAATTTCACAAAAAGGAAATAAAAAGCAATAAAGAAACTTTTAATTAACTGTTTTAAGACATTGAAAACGAGAAGATGTCGCAAGAGAGATGTTGAAAAATTCACGTTTCGTTTTAAGGATAATTAAAGTTAAGTGATCTCGCTTTGCTAAGTGAACTCGTTTTAAACGCAAGAATTCTTTTTAGAATAAAAATGTCTTCCTTTTTCTGAAGCAAGATTTTTCATCTCATTTATTTAAAAAAATAATTTACTTGCGACATCATGAAATTTCTTCTATTAATCATTCGTTTTTTAGAAGAAAAAACATTTAGTTTATAAAAAAAAAAAGGTTGTTCTTTAATTTGCAGGAATTTGTACAGTTTAAAGTTATTGTTGTTTATATTAACATTTAAACAAAAAGACTCTTTTCTTTTCTTTGCTTGATTCGAATTTTGAGGTAAATGTACTATCATATACTTCTGCAACATTGTATTACATAATTTGAGAGTTTAATAAATGGTAGAGCTGCAGATTTTATTTATTTATTTATTTTCACACACGTGATTTCATTTTAATTAACTAATATTTTCCTCTTTTTCCTAAATAATACATTTAGCAATATTGGAAATATATATATTTCTTATCATAATGTAATAATTAATTTACTTGCATCTATTATCAAGTGATTTAATAGTTAAATTAATTTTTAAAAAGTTTTATTTTATATGATATACCATATAACTATGAAATAATAATAACATACAGGGGGATTTTAAATTCATGGTACAAACTTTAAAGTTTGGTATAAGACACTATAACAATCATTTATTGCGTAAGTAATGTATTGTGTAAGAGTGTTATGTCGCAAGTGACATGTTCAGGTGCAAACACCAGGGGGGGGGGGGAGGGACAGAGCAATTTAGGCCTTATTCTTTATTTCAAAATTTCTCATTTGTATAAGAAAATTCTTACTTCTTATCTTTATTTAAGACACATATTTATTGATTACAAAAACAAAAGAATTCTTTGGAAATTTCTGGTACGAAATCTAAAATTTTGGTTTTAAAAAAAAAGACATTTTTTAAAAATTTCTACTCAGGTATTTTCTGTATTTGGCAGATTTGCCAATTTTGGGAGATTTATTGATTTAATAATTTCGATTTCATAATGGAAATTTTCAAAGCAGCATTTTTTCTTTAGGTAATCATGAAATGATTGTCTTAAATAAAGAGAAGAATAATATAGGCATTTTCTGATATGAATGGAAATTTTAAAATGAAAAAAGGACCGACTTGGCCCCCTGGTGTTTGTGTCCCAACGCGTCATTTGAGCTCATACATTCCTGTACAATAAATGAATGTGTACTGTACCAACCCTTAAAGTTTGTAGTATGAATTTAGAATCACCCTCTATGTATATACAGGGTGTTTCGCTACCAGACCGACAAACTTTGAGGGGTGATAATAGACATGCAGACAAACATTATTAAATCGGAAACCATGGGACGCAAAAGTCTTCTGTAGATGCTAGAGGCTATTTATGTTTAAGGTCCAAATCTTCAAACGATGATTAAAAACGGAAAAAAGGGTCGATTCATTTGCGGTTTTCGCTAAAATCATTCTTTATATCACGTATTTTTGTGAAAAAATTTTAAAGGTTACGCTCAAAAATTGTCGATAGAGGGCGCTTTAGACTTTAGAGTACCGAACAAATATTTTTCACCGTTCTTTTGTACATGGGATTGAAATTATTCTACAGTTTAGATTTTAACTTAAATTTTAAGCCCAAAATTGGGAACATGGGGATTGGGTAACTAGTGAAAATTAAACAGTGAACCGAGGAGGGGATTTTAAACGCTCATAACCAATGAACAAACTAATAGATTTTGTTGCGGTTTGCGTGTAGGTCATTCCCTTGGTAATTATTTTATTCAAAATTACGTACAGCTTTGGTGTCCTCATTCTTTGATAGAGGGTGCTTCATACACATCTCCGCCATTTCAATGCAATTACTCCTGGATATTTTACTACCAGACCAACATACTTCCAAGATGTGTTAGGGAGGCAAAGACGACTTGGAATCACATAAGAATGTAACGTTGAAAATGCCTTGTTTGCGAGTTATGGTTAAATGAAGCAAAGAAAAAAGCAACAGAAACTAGCAGAGAAACAGCAACACGTTAAGGTGACAGTAAACAGTTTATTTAAAGGTTATACAACAAAAAGTGTTCGAAATTACGACCAGAAGTTAGGTGTATGAAACGCCAGTACTATCAGTTGAAGACCTTGTAGCTCGTATTTCTGTAGCTGCCAGAAAGCTATCAGAGATGCCAGGAATCTTTCAAAGCATGAGGAATTACATGCGACGCCGCTGTCAAGCATGCCTATCTACTTCTGATCGTAGTTTCGCACACCTGTTTCAGTAAAACCTTTAAATAAACTGTTTTCTGTCACCTTAATTTGTTACTGTTTATCTGTTTGTTTTTGTTGCTTTTTTCTTTGCTTCTTTTAATCGTAACTCGCAAGCAAGGCATTTTCAACGTTACATTCCTATGTGATTCCGAGTCGTCTTTGCCCCCCTAACACTTCCTGGAAGTATGCTGGTCTGGTAGTAAAACACCCAGGAGTAATGCCATTGAAATGTTGGAGAAGTGTAGGAAGCGCCCTCTATCAAATAATGAGGACACCAAAGCTGTACGTAATTTTGAATAAAACAATTACCAAGGCAATGACCTCCACGCAAACCACAACAAAATCGATTACTTTATCCAATGGTTATGAGCGTTTAAAATTTTCTCCTCGGTTCACAGTTTAATTTTAACTAGTTACAAGATCCCCATGTTTCCAATTTTAGGTTTAAAATTTAAGTTAAAATCTAATCTGTAGAATAATTTCAACCCCATGCCCAAAAGAACGGTAAAAAGTATTTGTCCTTTACTCTAAAGTCTAAAGCGACCTCTATCGACAATTTTTGAATAATCTTTAAATAAATAATTAAAAAAAAAAAATACGTGATATAAAGAATGATTTTAGCGGAAACCGCAAACAAATCGACCCTTTTTTCCGTTTTTTATCATCGTTTGAAGTTTTGGACCATAAACTTTAAACGTCCCTATCTCCTACAGAAGACATTTGCTCCCCACGGTTTCCCATTTAATAATGTTTCTCTTCATGTCTACTATCACCCCTCAAAGTTTGTCGGTCTGGTAGCGAAACATCCTGTATATACACAAAGTGTTCCAAAAATCTGTTATCTAATGTATCTGTATGCATATATATACAGTCATTATAAAATATTAAAAATTACCATCTATTTTAAATATAAAATATAAATTGAGTTTAAGATTATAAAAAAGGTAAAATCACCCGACATATTTTAATTTATTAATTCAAATTGATTTCTACCTTCCATTATACATGCGATAAAACAGAAGAGGGGATTCAATATTTTGAGACGCTTAAAATATGTGGTGTCCTAGCTATGTTGATCCGAATTGAAAAACAAGCACTATTATTGTTGCTAAGCTTGATTTTGCAGATTGTGTCAGTACATTCTTATAACATAACGTTATATAGTTCCAATTTGTACCATTGGAGATAGTAAAAATATATTTCATATTGTACCTATTTCAATGAATTCATTAGAACTGATGACATGATATCAGTATTTCATCATCTCATTATATACACTAGAAGGCAGTTTATGAAATATTTGTTATTTTTCACATATTTCAATTTGAAAAAAAGATATCAAAATAAAAATACACAGCGTTATTTATATTTATTTCAATAAGTCGCTTTATTGAATCAAATTTTGTCCTACGGACTTGATTTCCTTACTCACTTTAAATCACTGAAATAATCATTTTATTCTTAATTTTGTTTTTCCTGACTGTAGCACAGGAAACCCTTAAAACATCACTGTATTCTGTTTTAACTCCTATGATCTACTTTGAAAGAAATGTATTATTTTATATAGCAACTTCTTTCAATCAATTCATCAGGCCTGATGGCACGTTATCACTGTCACGTCATCTCACTCTACACTGTAAAGGCAATTTATGAAATTTCCGTCATTTTTCACACCACCCAATCTGAAGAAGCCGCAAAGAAAATAAACGTTCCCATAGCGAGGCCACACCATTGCATTCTCATCAATTCATTTCCTGCATGTTGTTGGCAAGTCCCTTTAATCCCCCAAAGCGCTTAAAATATAAAACAAAAGCCAGGACTTCCAGATGAAAAGATACTCGGGATTCTAAGAACCGTTACTGTTAAATGTCATTTCATGTTTTTCTGAGGCAAAGGAGGACTTCTCTCTACAGATTTTACCTTCCAGCTTCTTAACTTACAGAGGATAAAAGGGAGTGTCAAGATGTAAGTGTGTAACATACCGGAAGATAGGGATAACTCTGATGTAAAAAAGTACTCCTCCCAAGCAGGATAATCATCTATAAGAAAGATGATACTAAAAAGAGAATAGGTCTGTGAAACATTCGCGATAGTTCTTCATTGTTGTTCAAATTTTTTATAGTTAACCCACCAACTTCCGAAAAAAAAAGACAATGCAAGAATTACCATTTGGACTCAAAGGACCCCTATAACAATATACATCGGATTAGAAAATATATACATAAAAAATTTAACGACATGTAATGAATATGGCAATATGTAATACAATATACTATCTATAATAAATGGCAAACAAAAATTATATTATAATTATTAGACACGTATTTTTAATATCTTCAGTTACAGTGTACTTTATGTACAACTAAGCAAAGATTGCTTGCTTATCCAATAAAGATATATTGATAACTAGAATGTTAAATTGTTTATAACATACCAAATTAAAATTTCATAGACCTCCCCCTATATATTTTTTTAAAAAAAATTATAACAGTTGATACATAACTATCTTTCTTTTTCATTTCCCCACCCCTGGAAGAAACATCAAGTTTAAGGTTCTCTTCTATTTAGTTTTTGCCAGCAAAAGTAAAGTAAAAATGATCTTTGTTGAAATTTTGAGCTTTATAGTAAATTTTTTACCACATTTCTAAAGAATTTTTTTTTATGTTCATTGTTAAGTCAGTTCGTAAATTAAAGGAACAACTTTATGACATAAGTTTTATTTCAATTTTGCTACGAAACGCGTGAAGTTGACAGGTTTCGTTATACAAAACCTACGTAGTCAAAAGATGTTTTCTATTTTCGAGAAAGATTTTTCAAAAATACTGCCAAAATTGGCGTTATCAGTATTTCCAAACAAAGGGAGAAAAACAGTTGGAAAAAGCAGAAAACTGGTTGTCGTGTGACTCAAAATAGCTTGGAACTCGATAAATAATTTATTTATCAAAAAATTGCAAAACGCTTTTTGATTTCAAATTGCTTTCATAATCAGTCCTGCTTTTGTGCTTTTACGTTTAAAAATGCTCCAGTAAGTGAGTTAGGAAATTTCGTATTTGTTGAGCAGTTGATTTAAGAATCGCCATAAAAGATGATATAAAAGACTCATCTCTTATATCATACACTGTAAAAAATGTCAGATGTTTCTGAATATATAAAAATGTACTGTAATCAAAAACGAAAATATACAGTGACCTCTTCTAAGTCACTTAAGGTTTCGAAAACCGTTCCTTTACCTTTAAAAATCCCAGAAAACTATTTGTTTTCGAAACTTAAAGAAGAATTTATAAAAATTAATTTTTATCAGCTGCCCGTCCTTTTCGGAAACGTTTCTAAGTAGCTTTTTCAGTACAATAATCACTTTTCTCAAATCAAAATATCACTTTTTTGGATTCTATCAATTCTCAAGCAAACATTTTCAGCTGCATAACTGATTTCGTGCATGCAATTATAGTAAAATAATGTTAATTTTCATATTAATGTTAATACTGTTAATATTGTATGTTTCTATATTAAACAAGTTTTCTGGATATCTAAATATCAAAATATTTTCGTATGAATTGGTAGCATCTGAAAAAGTGATATTTTGATTTGAGAAAAGTAATTATTGTACTGCAAAAGCTACTTAGAAACGTTTCCGAAAAGGATGGGCAGCTAATAAAAATTAATTTTTATAAATTCTTCTTTTAATTTCGTAAACAAATAATTTTCTGGGATTTTTAAAGGTATAGGAACAATTTTTCAAAAACTTAGGTGAGTTAGAAGAGGTCACTATATATTTTCGTTTTTGATTACAGTACATTTTTATATATTCAGAAACATCTGACATTTTTTACGATGTAGAATATAATATAAAAGATGGTTCATATTAGATAAAATTCCCAATGAGAATCCAAAATATCAACAAATCTAATGTTAGATTTACCCACATCTCTATCAGCCCCTCTCCTATGAACTTAAGGGTGTATTCGAAAAAACGCTTTTCCACCTTCAGCAGCTCGAAATTTTCCGATACAATTTCAGACACATTTTTAAAAGTAGAATCATGAAACTTGCTGAGGGGATTCTTGAAGGGACGTATGAGGTGCCGAGTAAAGTCTTTTTACGCTCAATTCATTAGAATTTGATTTATAAGCAATTAACTTCTCTGGAAGACCCTTTTTTTCGTTCCCTTATCTCCCACTTCGGAAAAATCGGTTCAAATTGCCGTTTTTGATTGCTTTTTTTTGCAATATTTTGTACACTTATCAAAGAATTGACCTTTACGGCACCTTGTGCACTTTCTAAATAAGAGAATCTGCGAGTTTCATGTGTTTGAGAGCAAAAGTGAATTCAAAAATAAATCGGAAAACAAGCAGTTTGAATCGAAATACAACCTTAAGTAACATTTTCAAATTAATACCATACCCATCATATACTAATATAGAATAGACATTTTTTCTGAACATTTTGCGCTTTAAATGTTTCTTACACTGTGTTTGAGACATTAGAACATAAAAGTTTTGACTAATATTGTGTAGATATTTTTTCTGAACATATTATACTTTAAATGTTTCTTACATTGTTTTTGAGACATTAGAACATAAAAGTTTTGACCTTAGTAAAAATTAAAGGCAAGGAATATTTATTGCCTTGTAATGTGATACAATTTTAAAATTAAGCCTAAGATCTCAGTATATGCTATAAAAAAGTGTATTTGTTACATAATCTTTTTTAATGATAATTAAGAAAATGAGAATGTTTATGAGTTTTCTCGTAGGCTTTTATCGGCTCGAATAATTAATGTTCTAAATGAATATGTTTAGTAATATGACGAATTCATGTTTTAAATTTATTATTACGAAATGTTTTAAATAATAAAAGTTAAATGCGCACGTTTATCCCTCAAAATCACACAAATCTTTTAAATCGTACTATCAAGTTAATTATTAGTACAAATATCACTAATGAAATGTTATTTTTGAATGTCATGCAAAGTCACATTTTCATTATTCTTTATTACTACCAAGAATCCTGGAATCGTAAAGTATTAGAACAAAAAGAAAGAAAAACCTGAATTACTATAGTTTTTTAATTTAGTATAGAAATTTAAAGGCAGATGGAGACAGATTACTTGGAAAATTTCGTAATTAAACAACTTGCGAAATAATAATTCCAATGCATCAATTCAATGGTAGATTATTTGCACTGTATACTAAATCTTTTATTGAATTTCTCACTTCAATACTACCATATCAGTTTGAATTAGTTATGGATGGCATTACGATCCCTAATTTTCTTTTACGTTTGGATTTCAGTGTATTTTTTCTTTTTAAGATTTTCAATGTGCAATCTTTGGAATTTCATTTCGAGGTAGAAACCACAAATTAGAGCTGCAATTTGTTTAATCAATGATCGACGTGAACATGCTCACAAATATATGGCAACAACTGACTTACCAATGGGACATTTACAGAGTAATAGAAGATAGCTACAACGGACATTAATTTATTCTAAACTTTGTGCGTTTCCTTGTCTTAGAATTATATGGACTTTTATATTTGGTCGTAATACAACATGCTTACAAAAAAAAAAAAAAAAAAAAAATAATAATAATAATAATTTTCAATTACTTATTCACTTTGTAAATAAAAATTTCACTCAATTTCAGTTCCAACTGAGCTTTTACGATAATAATTAACTAAAATAGATTCGATACATAGTTTTGTTACATCATACGATTACTCAAAAAATCATTTGTTATCAATAGTCTGCTTTGTTTTAACTAGAAGAAAAGCAAATACACCTATAGCCTAACAGGAAAGAAAAGAATAAATATTGAATGCTTCTTCAACAAAGTATACGAGCATCATAAACAAATCAACTCCCTGCATCTATTCTGTCTCTGCCCCATATTTACCCTCAAAGGCAAAATATAAAACAAAGCCTTAAATTCCCAGATGTAAAGATACTCCAAAAAGCCCCGCTGCTTAACGTCAGTGAATGTCACTTACGTGTAAAGAAGCGCTTCCTTTACCATCTTGTCTAATTTTTGCCCTCCAACGTCGTCTACCATGATAAGGATGGAGAAAAAAAAATGGTGCTTACCCCCAATAGAAGCTATTTATTTACAGAGAGCTCTTGTTTATATGAGAGGTTCTTTAGAAGATGGGAAACGCGAGACCAGAAAACATCTGATTTGTTGCAGAACATGCCGGAGTGTCATCCCTTATGGGGTGGTCTCCGTCAGCACGTGCAAAATCCCGAAACGCAAGTGTTCTCCGTGGACACCAAAAGATGTATATCCGAGCTACCAGAAGAAATTCCATACATAGATTCTTATCGTTTAATGTCAAATAGGTATTTACAACATTTCTACACAATGACACTCTTTGTGACTTGTGAGAAAAAAAATCATTCGAGCCATAGAAGAAAAGGAAAAATGCAGTTGAAATAGCCAGTACATAGTTTCCCACGCAATCGAGATTAAAAGTAAACAAGTAAATAACTTTGAAACTTCTATCATACAATTGGATGTTATCATTAAATTTTTCCTTTATTTATAATAAATATTGGTCTGAAACAATTTGTGAGTTTCATTAAATATTTAAGCTAATAAACAAATATCATTGAGTTTGTTCATTTTCAATTCACTTCAATTTTCAATTATTATCTTTCCTGAAAGTTAATGCAAATTTGTCCAAATAGCATCAGTACTTAGATTATGATTAAAAATAGACAAAGAGTTATTTTCGAAATTCTATTTTATAATTTTTCTTTTACCTCTAAATTCCTTTATCACTTATGGTAAGTATTAGCATGAAATGGCTTGTATATTTAATTAACAATTAGCTGATAAATATAATATGGAAGTGCCAATCAAGCCAAAATGAAGATCAAATACTGATAAAGTTTGTAAACTCTCAATGTAAATTCTGTAATGGGGATTGTCGAAATTCTGAACATAATTTCGAATATGAGCATACGTTCTGACCCTATGTCGTTACTCTGAGAAATAAAAAGTTACTATAATGTGGATAGACGTCCCCAATTTTTATTGTCAATATTTTGTTTACAAGGTCAGTCTCAGCTTTTTTAATATTAAAAAGAATAATGCTATGAAATGTGGTCATCTTTTGTAGCTATACACTATCTACCAAAAAGTATTTGTACACTTTCAGTTTTTGACCTTTTGTCAAATATTTAAAAATATACTGGTCGGATTCTTCTGGAACTTCAGAAGTATAAAGATTATGTTTCACTTTATATTTATTTACATTCATTTGTTAAGCGGGTAATTAGGGGGCCGGCAAAAAAACAAAGAATAATAGAAATATTTGGGATCGCCCTGTACATGAAAATGCACGAAACGACTTATCGCTTTAGAATACAAATATATGAATACAGTAGAATATGTACACTAATTTTTGTGAGAATAGCATGTATATTTATGGCGATAGAGCGATTTTTTTGAAAAATTCAAAAAATTCTGGTATGTTTTTTGTTTATATCATGCTGGGTTTTTGACCAAATTTAACGCAAATTTCAGAAAAATTGGCAAAATGCAGTAGAAAAAATGTAGCGCAATTGGAATATAAATATATTAAATATTTTATGAAATATGAGTAGTTGTATAAAATAATTTTTATCTGCGCATGCGCGAACTAGAAAAACATTTTTTTTACATCATTTAATAGTCAATTCTATGGAGTGACTTATAAAAAAAATCCAATCAAATATCGTGAAAATTCAAAAAGATATCATTATTTTAGTGAGATGTTTTTACTCTGCTCTCTAAAAACGGCTGAATCTTAAGGGTGTATTTCGATTCAAACTGCTTATTTTCCGATTTATTTTCGACTTCATTATTGCCTTCAAATACACCAAACTTTCAAAATCTCTTATTTGGAAAGTACACAAGGTGCCGTAATTGTCAGTTCTTTGATAAATGCAGAAAATATTGCAAAAAAAGCAATCAAAAACGGCATTTCGAATAGATTTTCCCCTAGCGGGAGATCTGTGAACGAAAAAAAAGGGTCATACTGAGAAGTTAATTGCTTATAAATCAAATTCTAATGAATTGAGCGTAAAAAGATTTTACTCGGCACCTCATACGTCCCTTCAAGAATCCCCTCAGCAAGTTTCATGATTCTACTTTTAAAAATGTGTCTGAAATTGTATCGGAAAATTTCGAGCTGCTGAAGGTGGAAAAGCGTTTTTTCGAATACACCCTTAAGGGATTCTCCACAAATTGACATTTTTTAATAACTGACTTTAAAAAAAAAACTAGTATTGAATTAATACAATATCTAATACAATATTGCTGCTAATAAGTACTTGACAATTGTGATAGAAAAGAAAAAGAGCTTTATTCACATTCAGGGCCAAAACTAAGAGAGGGTTGGGGGAAAAGGGCATGTGCCCCGGGCGCTAGGATGAAAGTGTCCCAAATGTACATTTTGTTTGGCGATTTTTTCCATGTCTATGTTTAGCATGATATTGTCAAAATCGTCCCATTCAAAGCATTTCTCCTATACCAAAGCATAGAAGAATCTAATGATGATGGCATAAAGATCCCGCATAAAGCAGATTTTTTTTTTTTTTTTTTCGTTTTAATTCGGTTTCACGATTTTAAGGTATCATTTTTTTTAAACAAAGCAGACTACTTTAATCAATATTACATATTTTAAGTTTTAAAATAAGTAGGCTATTAATAAATTAGAAAATTTTTCTTTGCAAATACTTTTGCAGATGCTTTGCAAAGAAGAAAAGGGAGGGGGGGGGGGGAGTTCACCAAAATTCATTGAAATATAAATATATTAAATATTTTCTAAAATGTTCTATGTCATGCAATATTTTCAACCAAATATAAAGCCACATTCAGAAAAATTCGCAAAATGTAGTAGAAAGAATAAGGTGCTATTGAAATATAAATATATTAAAAGTTTTCTAAAATATGAGTATTTGTATGAAATATTTTTTAATCAGCGTATGCGTGAACGATAAAATTTATCATTTTACATAATTTAATATTCAACTCTATGGAGCTACCCATAAAAAAATCCGATCGAATTTCGTGGAAATTCAGAAAGTTATTGTGGATAGGAGTGAACTGATTTTCAATTGGTCTCTGAAAGCAGTTGAATGACGTCAGATTTTACGCAAATTGCCAAATCTCCATTTACGTTTTTTACTGGTGATTTACTTCTTTTCTTAGATAATTACCAGAACGAACCTATTTCAGGATAAAAATAATTATAAAAAATCGAAGCATTTGTGTCAAATCTACCCATTGATACATAATTGATAATGGCTCTTATGCAAATGCCGATATCTGTGATCCTGAAATACGTCAAGTTCTCCACTGTTAAATGTGGTGTCGAAAACAACACTGCATCAATCGCATGCATGATACCAAGAAGAACAGAGCTGTCTGATTTTGAGAAAGGTGTGATCATCGGGTACCACCGAAATGGCCGATCTTTAATCGACATATCTAGCGAGCTTAATTACCCGAAAACGACTGTGGCTTATGTGATTAGAAAAAGGAAGCTGAATGGTGATTGTCAGAATGTGACCAGAGTAGGCAGACCGACGAAACTGGGAGATAGAGACCGACGGGTTCTGTCTAGAGAAATTCGGAAGAACCGCAACCAACCAATGTTACACATACGCCAAGAATTTCAACAAGCTTCAGGATGTGTTGTTTCCATGAATACCATCCGTAAGGAAGCTCATCTGCTTAATTTTTATGGCCGTGCTGCCGCCCATAAGCCTTTAATCACCAAGTCCAACCGCGCAGCTCGGTTAAGTTGGTGCAAAACACGCCAGCAATGGACTGTACAGCAATGGAAACAGGTTCTCTGGAGTGATGAATCAAGGTTCACCCTCTACCGTTCTGATGGTAGGGTCTGGGTCTGGCGTCTGCCTGGAGAACGCCTCCTACCAGAATGTATTGTGCCCACAGTTAAATTTGGCGGAGGGGGAATTATGTTCTGGGGTTGTTTTTCCAGGTTCGGACTAGGACCCTTGGTCCCAATTCATGGTAAGCTCAATGCCGATGCCTACTGTAATATACTGGACAACAGTATACTTCCTACGTTGTGGCAATACTATGGATTGGACCCATGTTATTTCCAGGATGACAACGCAAGCTGCCATGTAGCGAGGTCCAGCATGGATTGGTATGCTGATAATGGAGTGCATCGACTCGAGTGGCCTGCCCAGAGCCCAGACCTGAACCCAATAGAGAACCTCTGGGATGAGTTGGATCGTCGAATTAAGGCGGGTGACACACGCCCAAAATCAGTAAAAGAGCTTACCTGCCTTGTGCAAACAGAGTGGAATAAAATACCATTAAATGTAATACAAGGACTAGTTGAGAGCATGCCCAGGAGAGTCGCAGCTGTAATTGCCTCTCGAGGAGGATCTACAAATTATTAAATGTGAACAGGGCCAAAACCAGTCTTTTTTTTCCCGAGGCAAACGTGGATTTTGAAGATACCCCTTTCCCCCTCCTTCGCAAAGCATATTTACAAAGAAAATTTCTCCAATTTATTAATAGCCGACTTATTTTAAAACTTAAAATATGTAATATAAAATAACGTATTCTGCTTTATTAAAATACTCCAATTTGATACTTTAAACCGAATCAAAAAAATTCTACTTTCAACAGAATCTTTAAGGCCCTTGTCCCTGCCCGCGAAGACACTGTTGAGCTAATGCTATTCCTGTGGGGAGGCATTTTTCTAATAACTCTTTCGCATTTTGAAATTTTCAATTTTTTTTTTTTTTTTTTTTTTTTTTTTTTTTTTTTTTTGCATTGGATAGCGGAAGTCCCTCTGAAAATTGCTTCTTGACTACTTTTTCGATTTGAGTCATAGATATTTTTTATAAAGTTAGTTTCACTTTCAGAACCGCTTTTGGAAGTGAAAGAAACATTATAAAAATATCTACGCCAAAATTGAAAAAGTAATCACGGAGCGATCTTGAAAAGGACTTCCGCTATCCAATGCAAAACATATTATTTAAAAATGTCCAAATGCAAAAGAGTTAGAAAAATGCATCCCCATAGGAATAGCATTAGCTCGTGAGCATCTTCGCGGGTAGGGGCAGGGACCTTAAGCCATCATCATTAGATTTTTTTATGCTTTAGCATAGCCCAGATATAATAATTTTAACAATATTATGCTAAACATAGCCATGAAAAAAATCGCCAAACGAAAGATACATTTGGAACACTTTCATCCTAGCGCCCGGAGCACATGCCCTTCTCCCCCCCTCTCTTAGTTTTGGCCCTGAATGCGAATAAAGCTCTTTTTCTTTTCTATCACAATTGTCAAGTACTTATTAGCAGCAATATTGTATTAGATATTGTATTAATTCAATACTAGTTTTTTTAAAGTCAATTATTAAAAAATGTCAATTTGTGGAGAATCCCTTAAGATTCAGCCGTTTTTAGAGAGCAGAGTAAAAACATCTCACTAAAATAATGATATCTTTTTGAATTTTCACGATATATGATTGGATTTTTTTTATAAGCCACTCCATAGAATTGACTATTAAATGATGTAAAAAAAAAATGTTTTTCTAGTTCGCGCATGCGCAGATAAAAATTATTTTATACAACTACTCATATTTCATAAAATATTTAATATATTTATATTCCAATCGCGCTACATTTTTCTACTGCATTTTGCCAATTTTTCTGAAATTTGCGTTAAATTTGGTCAAAAACCCAGCATGATATAAACAAAAAACATACCAGAATTTTTTGAATTTTTCAAAAAAATCGCTCTATCGCCATAAATATACATGCTATTCTCACAAAAATTAGTGTACATATTCTACTGTATTCATATATTTGTATTCTAAAGCGATAAGTTGTTTCGTGCATTTTCATGTACAGGGCAATCCCAAATATTTCTATTATTCTTTGTTTTTTTGCCGGCCCCCTAATTACCCGCTTAACAAATGAATGTAAATAAATATAAAGTGAAACATAATCTTTATATTTCTGAAGTTCCAGAAGAATCCGACCAGTATATTTTTAAATATTTGACAAAATGTCAAAAACTGAAAGTGTACAAATACTTTTTGGTAGATAGTGTATAAATTGAATCTAAAAATTTGGGTGGCAAGGAAAGTTCGGTTATCAGGTCATCAAAGTCCACAAGACTTTGCACTGATCATACCCTGATAATGTCATTGTAAAAACTACATCTTACAGTCAATTTTTGCTACTGAAATTAAATGTGAATTAAATGTGTCAATCCATTGTTTCTTCATTTGGTGTTTCAAGATTTTTTCTCTTTTTTTATAGTTACATTCGTAAACAGATTTTAACAGTGTGACCATAAATTTCTTAACAATGCTAAATATTTGAAAATTCGTTAAAAATTCATCTGCACAGTAAAAATTGAAGACCCAAATTGGGTTGAAAGATTTCTGGGTGTAGTAATGTTCCTAAAATGGTACAGTAAGGATTCCAAAATGGTAGAGTATTGTTCCCAAAATAGATAACCCAAAATGGTTCAAAACAGAGCAGATCTTTATTAACATTAAATTAATCAAAATTTCTGAGGTATAACATATATACTATCTAAGATATTTTAATTGTTTTAATGTCATTGAAAATCAGACTCTTTTAAAACGATTTTGTGCTACAAACTGAACTTTCCAAATTGGAACAATGCTGTACCCAAAAATCTTTCAATGCAATTTGGGTATTTTGTTTTTACAGCGTGTCTTGGACTCATAACCCGATTGAATTTTTAACAAATAACACATAGTCAGGCTTCTTAATTTTCAATTAATTGAGATTCACACAGAAATTTTTTTAACTTGTCTCCTAGAACATTTTTTGAAGCGCATTTGACTGAAAGGGTTTTGGGGTAGCACAGGGCCCCGATATTGGCTCTTTGAGGTCGTCAGATATAACATTGTTTGAGCGGATCTTGTCATTTAATATTATTATTACTATTATTATTCGTGTTTTGGGCTTCATATAAATAATAAAAAAAAAAAATAAAAACCTGTTTTTATATGTATATATTTTTTATTTAAAAATTGATTCTTTTATGTCATTTTATTATTATCGAAATTCTTACCTTGCTATCATAAATTTTATTCTTAAAAGCTCTTGAGTTTTTCATAAAATGATTAAAGCCAGATAAAGAACTATTTTATCTGGGAACACAAATAAAGAAATGATTTAACTTGAAAATATTCATTTTACAAGATTGGATTCTAAAAGAGTTTTTTTTAAATAGCAATAAAATATTTTTATATTCATTGGCCTGGCATTCAGAATAGGATAGTTGCAGTCTAAAAATTCTTTTGCCATCACTTATTCTTTATAAATTCATTTATTATTAATTATTACTATTATATTAATATCACTGATATTATTCTTTGTTACTTTAAATATTGCCCTGAAAATGAATGCACTTTTGAAATTGTAATTAAATGATTAAAAGCTGACAAAAAAATATAATTCTTAAAAATTTTCATTTTGTTTTAACTTACAGTCACTTAAAAAATGTGTTTGTTATGATGAATGTATATTACATTTGCGTAATCCCAAAATAATAGATTGGAGATGATAAAGTGACTTTGTTTGACGGGAAAAATGAAAGAATGGATAAGAAGGGCAAATTACTTATAAATTCTCTCAATGATTTATAATCAGCTGCCCTTACTTAGGACGAATTTCTAAGTCAATTGGGAAGTTTTAATTTGTCGGTTGGCACACCTCGCGCAGCACCTCACCTGTCTGCTATAGATTGTTCAGATGTTTAAGTTTAATAGGGATATTTAACAAGAGCAAGATGATAATCTAAGCTAGTAGACACGTGCCTATAGCCTTTAAATTTTGAGGCTTGTCGAAATTAGAAAGACGATTTTTCTATATATGCAGTGTATAAAAAATCCGAAATATTTTAAGAATATTTCAGTTTTAATAATTTGTTGAGTTAAATAAAAATCTCTCTAAAAAAAAAAAAAAAAAAAAAAAAAAAAAAATACTTGCTTCATTCTTTTGTAATGTGCTTTAGTTAGATACAGTAGAACCCCGCAAATTCGGACCCCGCAAATCCGGATCTCCGGATAATCCGGATCAGTTTAGTCATATTTTTTTTCCAAGTTTGAGAAGCGATTGGCTAATTTTCATAACATTAACTTGTTTCCTCGTCATATTCTGAATCAAAAAAACTTTTTCTGAAACCTTTTCAGAAGAATTAAGCAAAGTAAACATTTTTACTGTCTGTAAATATTCAATTGGTTTAACATAAAGGTGATTTTCTGTAAGTATGTTTTATTTTATTTCATTTTTTTCTAATTCTCCGGATAATCCGGATTTTCGATAATCCGGATTGGGTCCGGTCCCAATTAATCCGAATTATCGGGGTTCTACTGTACTTTCAAATTTTACCATTATTAAAAAACAATTCTTGTACAAAATTTTGTTAATTATTTTTTCAGGGTTTTAATGGATCATGGAATTTTCAGACCGGAAAATTATTTGGTACCAGTATTTTCTTATAGAAAACCTTTTAGAGGTGTATTCGAAAAATATTTTTTCTTCGTCAACAGCGCGAAGTTTGACTCATTTTTAAAAGCAAAAACATGAAACTTGCTGAGGTGATTTTTGAAGAGAAGCTGCGTGACTTCATTTTTTGCTCAATTAATTAAAATTTGATTTATAAGTTTTTTTTTTTTTTTTTTTTTTGGAACAAAAATGAATTTAAAAATAAATCACAAAATAAGTAGTTTGGGTTAGAATGCAGCCTCGTTTGAACTAGATTTTTTAAAAATAAAAATATACTGATATTTTTCCTGGAAAATAATCGAACCCTTCTGAATGTTGCTTTTTTATAATAATGCACGATAAAAAGAAATTTTTTTAAGTGAAAATTAAAGATTTTTGAAACATTTATTTTTGTGGTTAAAAATATATTGCCTTTATACATGTACAGAATTTTTCCTGAATCCAGGCAATATTCCCCCACTTTGAACAATTTATAATTTCTTTAAACCTAAACTAATATATGTATTTATATTTCATTTAGAATTGAAATTGAAATTTTATTATATTTTAAAACATGCACTTGGATTCAAATGCCAGAAAAAGCTTACAGTTTTTGTGCATACTTTATTTTTAGTAAATGAATCGGCGAGAGTGTGTAACGTTGTATAGTGCTTCATAATCTGTGCCTTATTTATGATTTTACTATTTTGTAAATTATTTTTGGTCTGTAAATTATTAGATATGTTTACATATAGACATTAAACTTATGACAGTAAATTATTGTTGTGAAAGATCATGCGAGTACAAATACATTATGGAGATATTTAATAAGTTGAGAAAGATGATAAGAGTGAACCACAGACTAAATATCGCCTCTATTTTGTAAAAAGGATTTCACAAAAATTTTTTATATGTATATATATAGATATATTTTTTTTAAGGGAAAAAGAAATAGCGCATAAAAATATGTTAAATAAAAATTCTTGACAAGCTTGATTCAAATGAATTATAATTGACAAATATCCATACATACATTTAATCAAATGAATTTACCTAAAAAAGAAATCAAGTTTGAAATAATGAAAATATCTTCACGCTGCTTTGATAAATGTTATTAAGATCTTTTTGAATGCTTTTGTTACAATGAGAGAGTTTCTGTAAGACATTTAATAAATATAATCTACTTAAAGAAAAAAAAAGAAAGAAAAAATATATTATTATATTATATTTGAAATTTAAATAGAGACACTTAAAACGCTTTTTATTTTAGTTTCATTTTTTTTTCATTTGTTCTAATAAATTTAATTGCAGCACGTTTCTTTCATGAGCATTTGTGCAGATGATAAATTCCTATGTATTAACGGAATAATGAATAAAAGCTTTCAGCTAACAACATATAACTGAACGACAATAAAAAACAATGCAATGAATGACTACCATTGTGAGATTGAGGATAAAAATAATATTTACCTGTAGTCTCAAAGTGAAGTAATATTAATAATGATACTCTTCAAAAAGAACACTTATTATGGGTGCATGAAGAAGAAGCGGATTATATACGTGTACTTGCATTATATATATATTTATGTGTGTATGAAATTAAAGTAGTATATGACCTTTAGAATTAAACTCATAGCCATCTGCCTAGGCAGGTGGAGCAGGGGTCTTTTTTAAGCAAGTCCCGTTGGAATTAGCCTTAAAGGAAACTAATGTATTATGAACATGCTCAGTCACGAACTAATCATTTATACCGATTGAAATCTATTAGCTGATAGATAGTCTGTTGTACGAGTGTATATTTATCTATGGAGGATGATTCTCAAGATATGTGTCTTCGTCGTTAAAGCGTTATTTAGATTTGGTTATGAGGTTTGCTGAAAAATTATAGATCTTTACTTGCAAGTTAACGACTTGTGGCACATAAAGTTAATATCATGAGACTAAACAAAAGTTTAAAAGGCATATATATATATATTTCGATGATAAGAATAGACAGTTGAATTTATTAGGAAATAATAAATGATACAAAACAATCATAATGATATTGTATACGCATGGTTTTAATAATTTCGAATTTTATTTTTTATTTAGTTTTTTTTAATGGAAAAAATTGACAGATAGTGGAATAAGTAATGGATTGTGAACGAATCGTAATTTTATTTCCTCGCGAGAAGAGCAAATTGATGAAGCAATTAACAACGTGTATTTCTTGTGATATAATACTTAGTTATGAAGATATATTAGTTTTAACTTTTATTAGATATTTTTCGTACTATCCAATAATAAAAAAAAAAATAATATTATCTATTTATTTTTAAAATAGAATTTCTCATTCCTCATATTCTTATTATAGAAAAAACATTAAGCAACTCAAAGTTTACATGACTGCATTTTGTTTTATTGATAATTTTTTATTTCGTCAATTATTTCACATATAAGTTATGGATATTATAGATGTGAAATGTAAATTATAAATTGCGTGTTAGTGCAAACATTGCATTTAATTACACGCCGTTTCGTATTTGATTTTTTTTTTCTTTTTTTAAAAAAAATAGCTCAGATGAAATTAATAAAAGTCATTATACTACAGTTACACAAAATTTTAATTCAAGATATTAAAACAATTCAAAAAGGAGCTTGCATTTCTGATTAAGATGTTAAATAATTAAAAATACGCACGAATGCACAATGGGACTACATTAGTGAAAATAATTCGATATTTTTCTTATTAACGTGAAATACGCATCGTTAAAATAATGGAAATATACGAAATATTGTGAATTTCGTCCATAAAAGCGGCTTTCAAGACCTTTCACAAGGGTGAATTTTCAGAGAACGATTTGTACAAGGGAGAGTAGAGTGCCGATTATCTGAACAACTCGAGATTGACCCTATAGTTCAGATAATGGAGTTATGAATAGAAAGGAAGAGGCATGTTATACTATATTGTTTATCAGTTGCGAGTGAAGTAACTGAAGAGGTTGTCACAAGATGGCGTCTGTTTTTTAAAATTAGATCTGCCGTTTCTGATTATTGCTGGTGGAAACTTCCACCAGTAAACTTGATTAGGAAATTTCGTTTTATTTTTGCACCTTATCGACTGGAAATTTCTCACACAAATATGGTAAAATATTTCTGATTCTTTTTACTAGTGTCAGTTTGCCGAGGCCTTTTCGCTGACAATGACAGGAGTTGCCTTAGTTACCACAATGTGGCAGAACTATTATCGCCGAGTACCGGCTAGTACTGGCATGTTTAAAATTTGTTTTTAATTGTTTTTGTTTTTTATATTTGTTTTGTTTAATTTGTTTATCATTTGAATATTTCTTTTTCTTTTTTCATCACCTTCTGAACTCCTGAGATTTTAATTTAAACAAAAAAGCTTTCAATTGTTGTTGCTTCAAAGAAGGCATTCTTTTCAATGCCTCGAATTATCTATAAATAAGTTAGTGGAATAGTACAGGACCAGCTTTATTTTGCTATTCAAACTACTTCAAAACTGTTTCCGTTTGAATGTTTGTTCAGAGGCTTTGAATTTGTCTCATTGTCATCTTTAAAGTACCGAATTTTCGGGTGTATAGACCGCATCCCGTGTATAGCCCGCACCCCTAAATCGACCAGTGCAGTAAAAAGAGTTCGTGTATAACCCGCGGAGATCCGCGGGCTATACACCGTTTACAAACGTATATTTCGATCAGGGTTCGAAATTAGAAGACATTAGTCATATTTTTTTAACACAAATTTACGAAATTTTTTCGTGATGCATAATACCTACAGTAATTCGGCTAAAAAAATTAAGATTTTCAGTAACGTAATTTTCGGAAGAAACACCGCGGCGTTTACGTGTTTTAAGATAAAATTTCAAGCGATGCGGCGTTTACGCGCATTTTTTTTTTTCAAACAAGCGTGATATTTTTTCTGAATTTTTCCGAAAATTGAAAAAAAAATCGGTGATAAATTCAAAATTTCGGACATAAAATGTATACATATCTTAGGTCATTGGTTAACAAAAGGATCGAATCCTCGGTATCGGTCAGAAATGCACCAACTCCGAAAAGGAACGATTCCTCGGACTCTTCTGAAATGAAACGACTCAGGAAAAGTTCGATTCCTTGAACTCGTTAAGAAATGAAACGACTGTGGAAAGAAAATATTCTTCGGAATCATTTCGAAAAAGACCGATTGCTCTGAATCTTTCCGAATTGACATAAATCACGTACTTTTTTTTTGTTCTTTGCAACAAGATAGGGTACGTCCCGCCACACACTAGTGAAACATTGAACGAAAAAACGCGTGACATGCGATAATTTCACCCTGATAACAAAGAAAAAACCGGTTTGGCTGCGTCATGTTGCACGATTTTTGACGCATGTCTCTGTAGTGTGTGGCGGGCCTACCAACTCAGAAAAGGAACGATTCCTCGGACGCCTCGGACTCTATCTGAAATGAAACGACTTCGGAAAAGTTCGATTCCTTGAATTCGTTCCGAAATTAAACGACTCTGTAAAGGAACGATACATTGGAATCGTTTCGGAAAAGATCGACTGCTCTGAATCGTTCCGAAATGACATAAATCACGCACTTTCTTTTGTTATTTGCAACAAGATAGGGTGTATTTTTTTTTTTAATAAACTAAATCTTAAATGATCTTAAATTCAGAATCGTCAAGGTGCCGAGGTTGGAAGGGTTCCGGATTTTGGATTTTGTACTCTACAAACACAATGGGGTGCTGCAGCACCGATTCGCTAACAAATTTTTTTCTGATATTTAATTTAATTTTTTTTTTTTTTAGGTCTCGCGTATAAGTCGACCTCCCACTTTGATGTTCTTTTTTTGTCTATTATAGATCTATCAGTGCCATACTTGGCGATAGTTGCGACAGTTCTTCCAAACCCAGAAATAACTGTATTTAAACAGTAAAAAAAAGCCTTTACAAACATGGGAGAACTCTCTAAATTTCGCGGCATAGCGAAAAATTTTTGCAAATTTTGATGTTTTTTTTTCAAATTTTTTTAGGTTTAAAAGTTGTAGAAAAAATATCACGATTTCCAATTTAAAAAAAAATCTTTGTATAACCCGCACCGTGTATAAGCAGCAGCGGCTTTTTGGAAGGTTTTTTTCTTGTATAAGCAGCGGACTATACACCCGAAAGTACGGTATTCGCTTTTATTTTCTTCAATTTCGTTTTCGCTGTTACGGCTCCCAACGATACACTAATCGGGGATTCGATTTTACATGCTAAATCTGAAGCGGGGAGGGAGCAGAGACAGAGAAACAGAGTGTTTAGATAATTGGAAGTTCGGTTAAAAAATGTTTTTGAGGGAAATAGGTTGCACGGATAACTGAAAATTCAGTTAATCGAAATTCCAATAATCAGCACTCTACTTTGAAAATTTTTCAAAACGATATCAATGTAAAAGCTCATTCATGGTTTAACCTGCAAATGAATTTCGAGTTGAAGTCAACGTTGAGTTTTTCTCTAACCGAATGAGTGCTATCAACATCTACTGGAAGATACTTGTTGTCTTTTACTGATTTGTTGTTTTAGCAAGTCAATCTGCTATTTAAACGACAGATAGCACTTAGGAATGATCTCTGATTAATTGTGTGGATGTGATTCAATGACTCCTTATTCCATCTAATTAATCCCCTCCCAACCTAAAAAAATATGTATGGAAACTACCGTTTAGAGAAATTTATTCAAATAGATACAATATCTACAACTTCAGAATTAAACTATAATCCCTCAAAGAAATTTTAATTTTATAAATTACTCTCCTATAAGAATAACTTCAATGGCTGTCATCTTTACTCGTTATTGAATAAAAAGATATTTCCAGTCCATATAAAGTATCCTGTGCATACAAATATAACGACTGAACATTTGAAATAAGCAGAATTTCTATCATATATAAGACAAAAAATTATTTTTGTTTTTACTGATGGAGATCTATCCGGTGGTAATCAGACCCTAAGTATTGTACAACATTTTTAAATTCCAAAGTTACATTTTCAATCTCATTCCATAAAGGGTGTTGTTCAATTAGTTTTTTAATCCTTTAAGCGTTCTGAAGAATTTTTCATGTACTTTTAGTGATTCATAAAATAATAGCTATGAAAAGTAAAAAATGATTAACTTTTTATGATTTCTTTATCTATTTATTTATTTTATACACTACACAAAAATAACTTTAATATACTATTTTTATTAAATTAGTCTTAAATTCATCGATTATGTGACGAAAAAATATGGTTAGGACGCTTTAAGAGTTAATGTAGATTTGTATATAAATTTAGAATGGAAGTTTCGATTTTGATGATTATTTATTGGAAATAGATCTTTTCAATTCTGGTTCTGTTACAAATTTAATCACAGGTTCCATAAAGGACATATTTGTTTGGTTCTCTTTTTTTTACCTTCTAGACTGTGAGTTTCCTATAACTTGGACCATTTCCGTGAAATTATAGTATATTGTTAAGGTACACAGTAATATTTTGCGTCTCTAAATAAGTCATTATATCGTATATAGTTTCTTTGCAAAGGGCATTATGAAATTTTTAACACATGACTTTCTAATGTACAAAATAGGTGAAATTAGGGACATCGCTAAGAGGGGGAGCCTCCCCCACAAACGTTTGCAAACTTTGTTAGAGTTGGCAAATTTACAAACTGAAATGGCAAATTAGTTCAAAACTTTAATAAAAAAAACTATAATAAACTTTCCATTTCTGATAGATTTGACGAAAATTACCACTATAATTTGAAATATTATTGAGCTTTTTACAAATAAAAACTATATTACATTTTCTAATTGTGATAACTTGGTAAAATTATAAAACTAGTTGGCAAACGCCAAGAACTATATATGTTTGCTTTTCACTTAATTGGCACATATTGAATTTTGACTTGGTAATTTAAGGTTCTCTCCCCCACCAATAAAAAGTCTTCGCGAGGCCCCTGGGTGAAATTGCTAAAAAATGTAAATATGAATAGCATATGAAAAATAAGTGTGAATAACAGTAATAAATTACAACAAAAACACAATGTTGTGGCAAACCAACTCCACCAAAATATAACAACTGACCTACAATACTTAATATAAAAAACAATCCTTTGAAATAGGCTTTATTATTAAAAAATATAGATTTGCTTACAATTGAATTTTGTAAAGCATTTTTAAGTGATTACACAAAGCCTAACCATTGAACTGAAAATTGTGAAATGTATAAATATTTATTTCTATCACTTTGAAAGACATTTTTAGAGAAGAAAAAATTAAAATTGCTTTGAATTTGGAAGCAAGTTAAAAGAAGAAAAAGAAATTGGCTGATAAATTTAAAAAACGTTCGTTTGCTTATTATATTTGTCTTCTTTAATTAAAGTAAAAACAAACATTAAAACCTTAAGCGCCTGTTACACGTCCCTGTACCTCCGCGTAGGAGCGAAAATATCTCTTTACCGGATCTTTTAACGCAGCAATTAAAACGTTAATCTAATTCTCACTTAATTCTTTCAAATTCCAATGGATCAAGCGACAAAAAATGCGTATATATGATAAGAGAAAACAGCAAACGTGTACCGCTTTAATTTGTAGTCCAAAGAGTAAACATGTTCCTTTTTAAAATATATGCCCGAGACAGTTAATTGTTTAATTAGAAGCAATAATGTCTAGAATTTCTCAATTACGCTTCGCTCGTTTTTCTTGCATCTCCGAAATCCTTAGTTAATTAGTCTAATGTTTACCCGGCATTATATAAACTAGAATTTTTAAATGACACAAGATAATTTACAATATGTTTTGATTTTGATGCATTTTTTAAAATGCCCTAAACAAATTAATAGTTTTAATGTAAAATAAAAACCAATTTTATAAGGTTCGCAGAATTTCACTTGATAAGTTTATGTAAATTGTATGTTTACCTCCAAGCAAAGTAATATTATTATATTATTATATTTAAATCATAGTAAATTTACTTTCATCTATAGGAGTTGATAAATGCGGAATTCTGTTTACAAGATTTGAAAATTTTAAAAATAAAAAAGAGATAAGCTCAATATTCACTTAAGAGGAAAGTAATTTATAAATAATCATATAATGGAAAACGTGGGTAGAATGTTTTAATTTATTATACGGTTTAAAAAGGACATGTTTTAAATTAACTTAGAATTTGAAAACTCGTTAATGGATTTTAATATTTTTAAAACGGCCAATATTTAAGTACGAATACTAGAAAAGAATTTTAAACAGCAACTTTTAAATCTCAAAGGAAAAAGATCTTATACTGAATATTATTCAAACAATAAGTAATTACAGACAGTGGTACATAAAATGTATTTACTTTAATGACATAAAAAGCATAGACAGGAATATATTAGAAGTAACTTGCTATTATACAGGGTATCTCAAAAAAGTTATATTATAGAATTCGATAATTCATTAGCTATAATAAATATTATGATGCAAGACTGAAACTAGCCTTTTTTTTGCGTCCGGTGCAAACATGAAATTTGGCGTCCTCTCCTCTCCTTGTCACGCATAATAAAACTTATCAACCACAGGTACCCTGGGCAAAAAAATCCTTAAAAAACAAAAATCATTTAAAAGTAATTGAAATGCTGGCAAGAAATATGTAAACAGCGCTCCCATAGAATTAACATTAGCTTGAGTATTAAAAGCCTACATAAGTCACGTGAAAAAATTGAATAGCTAATGTTAAATCAGTGAGAGCGTTCTTTTTAAAATTTCGCACTTGCATATTAATAGCTTTAAATATATTTTTTCTTGCATAGAATAGCTTATATTGAATTTTTATCGAGTTAATGGTTACATTTTTCGATTTTTGATTGCAGATTGTTTTTATTTAAAGTTAATTTCAATTTCACAAATTCGAAAAGAATGCTCCCATAAGTTAAACATTAGCATGCATATTTCTCTGCATTATATATATCTGTACACATTTGCATAAAATGACAAACACAATCTTCATTTAGTGATTCCTTCGCCTTTTGTTCTGGCGCCCGGGGCAACATATTCCCTCTGCACTCCCTTAGTTTTAGCCCTATTTTGATGAAACAAGTGCTAAATATTCAGGTTGCTCACATATCATAGTCAGTTCCAGCTTATATTTAAGTTCGAATAACAGAAAGAATTTTAAACAGCAGCCTTTAAAGCTTAAGGGAAAAAAATCTCAGATTGATTGTTATTAGAACAATAAATGGCACAGACAGTGGTACATAAGAATTTCAAACTTTAATGCCATAAAAAATGTATCAAGAGAATATTTTGTAAAATAAGCTTTTCTTCAGTTTTAACTGATTAGTGTACTCAAACTTCACTGTTAACAGAGTATTTTTACTAAAGGCTAAAAGCATATGTATAAAGAAAACATTTAATAAAACTTGTGTAAAATGTTCTTGCTAAATGATATAGAATATCCCAAAAAGAGAATATTATAAAATTCGATAATTCATTAACTACAATAAATATGGTAATGGAACAAGTCAAAAATATCCAAGTAGCTCATAATTTATCTATACAGTAGTTTTTAAGTAATTCAAGTTCATTTCGCAAGAGACAAGTAAAGTTCCTTTCTACATGTGCTCTTCTTTGATTGGTGTTTTCCTTCCAGCTAGCACAATCTGTCGCATTCTTTGTAAGTTCTCTTCTCCGCCTTTTCTGTTCATTTGTAACCTTATTTGCTTTTATACAAGTGTTTACTTTAGAGTTTAGAAGATGATGGGCTGTTAAAATTTCCATCCTAAAACGCGTTCTGTGTGATATTTTAAACAATGTTTTATTTTTCTAACTGGGATTTTTCGCTAATTTTTCAGTGATGTTTAATTTATATTTTAGATAAATTTTAGATTTTGAAGATATTGTAAAAACTCTTAGTTTAGTGCACGGGTAAGTGTAATTGCAAATGTGTAGTTCAAAAAAAATTGAAATATATTTAGCTGAATCGACTAGGCAAAAGAATGAAATTTTGCTTTAAAAAAAGGCACCCCCCCAATTAATATATATATACATATATATATATATATATATATAAATACTTTTATAAATACATCCAAAGTTATTCAGACAATACCATCTAAAGAACCAATGAAACCAGTATTTTTACAATCATATTATTAAAAACAGTTGAAGTTTGAAGAGAAATAGAAGGCAGATTACCAAATTACTAAGAAATATATGGATAAATGGACATTATATAACCAGAGTAATTCATATATTACCATACAATAAACCAATGAAACCAGTATTTTTACAGCCATCTTATTGAAAACAGTTGAAGTTTGAAGTGAAATAGAAGGCAGATTACTAAAATAATGAAAGATAAATGGATAAAAAGGCAGTAGAAGGCTTTTCTATTAAACTACTTCTTCAGGGGTGTATAGTTTAACAAAAAGCAAAAACATTCAACCAGTTTCTGTTATGAGTCGTGCTGAAAGCTAAGAATTCGACTCACAATACACCCTACTGGCTGGAAGCTATTCAGATGACAAATTAGTAGAAAGATACACATAGAAGAAAATAAAATCAATATGACAAAATAACAATAATATAATATTCCATTAAAAAAAAGGATATATATACTAAAATATTTACCATTACCCAAATCCTAGCAAGATTTGTAGTGCAATCAGATACAATCTACATGTGACTTACTAACAGTCAAGGTTATGGTTATAGTATAAATCATATAGATAATAAAATAAACTTGTAACAATAATTATAAAAATTAGTAAAACATGTATTATACTATATAATTCATAATATATTTAGAAAAAAAATAGGTGCTACTATTAGAAATATTATATTTTTATTTTTAATCAATTATTAATATTACTATATTAATTATTTAACTAGAATCTATTACTACAACTTCTAGCAGAAAATTATTTTAGTGCTGCCATCTATAGGATTAATATATTAATTAAATTATATGCTTATGGTGCTGCCCTCTATTATAGGAAAAAATAAATTATTTATTAGTTAAGAATTTCCAAGAATAATTTCTATTCTAATATTTTACAAATAATTTTTTTAAGACAAATACAATAGACAACCATATCTTATCTCAATAACTTGATCATTTTTAAGTTGTGCATATTAGTTTTCAGGTAAACATAAACTTTAATACTATGTGTAAAGTTAATTTTTATTATTATTATTATTATTATTATTATTAAATGTATAATAATTAACCATTGCGTATTATCCAGACAACACCGCCCTCTTCCGTAATCTAACATCTAACCCACCCAACCATCCTATTATTCATATTTTTTAATTTTTAATTTTTAATTTTTTTGTATTTTTTATTTTTTTGTATTATTTTTATTTTTTATAATTTTTTTAAACTTTTTTTACGCAATGTGTTAATTATTTTTAAGATCATGTAATAACTTATTATATATTAAAGACTATAGGAGTTCTTATCAATAACATCATATGGTGCTGCATAAATTAGCTTGTTAATTTTTGCAATATTGGTTGAAGAGAAAATAGACAGTTAATACTAAATAAATGTTTAAACAGATAATATTTTTTTTAACTAAATGTAAAGGATAACCATATCTTATAGCAGTTTCTTGTACAGTTTTTAAATTTTGCATTTTAAAATTATGTGAACAAATATTTTTAATTCTATGGGCAAAATTAAGTAATATATTGACATAGACAGATTTATGTAGGCAAGAATTATAATGAGTAAAGAGGTTTACTTTAAAAGGAAAGTCATTACGTTTGTCATAAATATCAAATAGAATTTTATTATCAGAAAGCGTAATATTAAGATCAAGAAAGTTAATTGTATTATTATGCATATCATTATAACTGCATTTTAAATTTTTGTGGTATTTGATTGGTAGCGAATAGTTAGATGACTTTTTAGAATATAAAATTATTATATCATCAAGATACCTGTAAAGAAAACAATTAACAATAGATGTATTACGTTCATAATAATGTAAGTAGAGATCAGCACAGATGGATGATACAATCCCACCTTGTGGAAGACCGACTATTTGTTTAAATATTGTATTATTAAATAATATATAATTATGATAAAGAATAAATTTGGTTAAAGATTTGAAGTAAGATAAACATACATGTATATTAAGAGAATTCCTATATTCCTTGAATAATAAATTTATGATCCTGAACATATCTGCAAAATCAATTGTATTAAATAAATCATTAAAGTCATATGTTTTGATGTACTTAATGTTTTGTAAATTTTTGATATTATTTACAAGATGTAAACTATTTTTTATACTATAGAATTTATTATTAGTTTTTGCAATATCTAGCATTTTTGTAAGTATTGTTAATAATTCTTTATATATATATATATATATATATATATATATATATATATATATATATATATCATCAACCGTTTTCGATCCACTGCTGGATGTAGGTCTCCCCCAGATTTTTTCAATGTTTTCTATCTAGTGCTTTCGTCATCCAATTTACACCAGCCACTTTTCTAATTTCGTCACTCCATCTTACTTGTGGTCGTCTTCTTGGTCGTTTTACATCTCTGGGATACCACTGTAGTATATTTGTGCTCCATATATTGTCTTGTCTTCTTGCAATGTGCCCAACCCATTTCCATTTTAGCTGCTTGATTCTTTCAAGGATGTCAAAAACTTTTGTTTGATTTCTTATCCAGGTTATCCTCTCTCTGTCTCTTCTAGTTATGCCTAGCATACATCTTTCCATGCTTCTCTGTGTTGTTTGTAATCTTTGTATCATCCGTTTTGTTAGTGTCCATGTTTCTGCTCCGTAGGTTAATGCAGGTAAAATATATTGATTAAAAACTTTTCTTTTCAAACAAAGAGGCATATCACCCTTCAGAATAATACTGTTCTTCCCGAAAGCACTCCACCCATTTCTTATTCTTCTATTGATTTCATTCAAGATACTATATATATATAACGACGGTTTTATGTTTTTTCATTATTCTGTATTGCAAATGAACTAAAAATATATGTATTTATTCAATATTTCAAATTATACTCATATTATTATATTCATATCATTATATATTATGTATATATAAGACTTCAAATACGTATATGCATATACACTGGCGTCCAAAAGTTAAGCATAATTGGTAATTAAGTAATTATTTTTAAGTAATGAAAGAAATATTAATCGAAATGTGGTGAAACTCCAGGTGTGTAAACAAAATAGTACGCGTCATATATTTTCACGAAGAGTTTTCCACGAAATCATACAGGGGACCGTCAACAAATTGAAAAAGAACGAAGATCTTTTGGATAACCCTGTCAAAACTAATATAGCAAAAGTGTTCAAACTGCACATTATGATTAATTGGCTTATTGTAATGTACTGTGTTTATTTTTATAAGGATAGCATGTACACTCGTAGAGAAATTAAGGTTTTTATAAAAACAGTCCTAAATTTTTCCAAGTTTTTTGCTTATAATTTGCAGAGTTCTTATTATAAAATAATGTTCTTTTCTGAAAATATGACAAACATCATTGTACACAATACCCTGTCATCAGAATTTAAAAATAATAAAAATTGTATGAAAAATGAGTATGTTTAGTAAATAATTTTTCATTGCGCATGCGTCAACGATATCAATATGTCATTTGCATATTGTGTTCAGGGCCGTAGCAAGGTGTTTTGAGGTCCCCCCCCCAAAAAAAAAATATTACTTTGGGCCCCCCTCCCCCCCCCCCCCACTTTCAACTGAATTAAAAAAAAAAATTTATATTGAAGTTTCCAATGAGTTTCAAATTATATTAATGTAATAAACAAATTTAATAATTATCATAAGTATTTTAAATCATTATTAAAATTATTATAACATTCATAACTCTGCACAAATACGAAATAAATATGCATTGCTTAAAGAAACCGTGGCAAAATGCGCGCGACACTGCGACGAGCGTCGCAGACTTTTAAGGACACCTGCAGACTCAGCAATGCCACGGACGCGCTATTGCGCTTAAATTATGCAAAAAATCGGTCATGGGGCACAAAAAATAGCTCTTACCTGTGGGACGCGTAATTTCGTCAAAATTTTGTCGCAAAATAAGAGCGATTTCATCCAAAGATCGCGAGAATAAACGCAAATATTATCAAAGCATCGCGAAAAAACGGTAAATTTCGTCAGAAAATCCCTCAAAAGCAGATTTCATCAAAAACTTGCGAAAAAAAAGGCAAATTTTGTTTAAAAAAAATACCCCAAAAACGGCAAATTTCATCAAAAAATCTTGAAAAAAAGACAGATAACGTCAAAAAATCGAGAAAAAAGGACAAATTTTGTCAAAAAATCTCGAAAATAAAGACGGATTTCGTCAAAAGATCGCGAAGAAAACGAAAATTTCGTCAAAGGCACAAGGGAAAAAAAGAAATATATTGCTGGAAGTGGATTTTTCTGTTTTATTATTATTATTATTTTGTAAGTGATGGAAATAATTTACACATACACATGCATGTGTAATAGTAGTCCATAATTAATTAACACTACAATAGCAGAAAAAAAATATTTATGTAATACGTTGCATTTTGCAGACTATTTTTGAAAATATTATTAGCGTTGCAGACATTTGAAGATAGTTCTGCCACCGGGCTTAAAGATAAATTAACAATGTTAAAATAAAATTTGTCTAAAACAATTTTACAAATAAACACATAATGCTAAGATTTTATTATAAAGTATAGAAAATAAATAAATTATATAAACACGTAATTTTAACAGTTCGCTACTTAAGAGGCTACTTCAGTTACGCGAAAAGACCCATTTTCTAATGCATGGAAGAATGGAATGGAATACTATGAAAGAAATTTATATCTCAGTTGCATTTCAATATTTTTAAATGATTTTTTTTCACTGGATAGCTGAGATCAATCTGTATGCGGATTTTTTTCCACCTTTTTTTTTTATTTTGTTTGCAAAGTTTTTTTTTTAAGAGGATGCTTTAATTTTCGAAACCGGTTTTAAAAATGAAAGTGACCTCATTAAAATTATCTGTAAACAAAATTGAAAAAGCAAAAAACAGCCCGTATACAGATTGATCTCAGCTATCCTCAAAGAGCACCAATTAACCAAATTCATTGCATAACCAAGTATTGAATGACAAAGAATTTACAGAAACTGACTTATAAAAATTTTACAAGTTTCTTTTTAATATTAATTTTTTTTTTTTAAAGTAACAATTTATATACATTTTTCTCCCTTTTAAAATATGAAATGCTAGTAACTACGTTTCAAGACAATTATAAACTCTAGTTCATTCCGACTTTTTCTTAAAATAAATAAACAAAAATATTTTTAAAATAAGAACTTAAATGATAAAGTGGAAGCAAAATTGTTATTATTTTGAAAAGAGGCAAAAGATTTCGAATTGTGCGTAAAGACATAGACCCCGCAACACTTTAACAGGCTCGAGGACTGTGCCATTTCTTGTCAGTTTCAGAGCCCATTAAGAATTAGAAGTAGAGGAAGCCCGACATCACAGAGGGGGGGGGGGAAGGGGGTCCCTATTATCCTATCAGTTGTTTTTTCATTTACTAAATCCATTTTTCGTATGTTTAAATTATTCAAAATTTTACCATGCAAATTTCGATTAAATAACGTTTTTACTATTAAATTAAAACTGACTATCTACATATTATACACATTAAAAAATATTTTATTAAATACATAATTATATGTAACCAATTAATTTTGTAAAAGACATATATGGAATGGTTGAGAATATTTGAACTTCAAAATATTTCTTATGTTTTACAAATCGCAGCATAGTAAGAAAAAATATTTCATAAAAAAAACTATATATGTTTTACTCTGATTGAATTCATTGAATTGAAAATTAGCTTTGAGAAGTAAATTTGCGGGGGCCCTTTGTATTTTAGTTGGTAAGAATGGGCTTTATGGGCCTGTGAGATTATTTAGCATCAAGGAAAAAAAGAAAGAAAGAACAAAAGAGCATAGAAAAATTTAAAATAGCACAATTTCTTATTGTGACATGAATTTAGAACTCTATCTTTTCAAGGAAATAAGAGTATAAATTAAATGAGAATTTACTTATAACTTGTTAACAAACGAAATAGTAGTTTAACATATGAATGCAATGGAATCGGAAGTTGACGCAGGGATTTTTTCTTGGATCCCATTTTGTGAAAAATAAAGTTATTTTTATGAAATTTATTGTATTTTGTAATGAAATTTGAATTCCAGTTATTGAAATTCGCATCAAACATTTATTAATAATAACTTATTTAAGTCTATATGCTAACTTTCTCATTTCAGGTGAACTTGTTTCCTTTGCAAAACACATATTTTAAAACCTAACAGTATAAAATTAGAGTATATTTTTATGGAATAGAATTTTGTGAATGGTGTGATTTATTAAAAAGAATTTTGTGAAGGAGCCCTAATAAAACGCTTAAGGGAGACCCGTACCCCATTTTAGTCCAAAAATCTTCAGAAGTTCAAAAATTTTTTTATCTCAGAAAACGATAAAATACATATTTGCGAATATCCATGCAAAATTTCAGAACTCGGGGACACTTGGAACAGGTAGAAAATGAGCTTTTTTAATTGTACTCACTATAGAGTTTAAAGGACTAGCGGCCATTTAAAACGTGTTTTCCTGAAAATGACTTTTTTCATATTTTGCCTAAGTTCAAAGTACTAAGGCTCAGTGGTAAAATGATTTAGAAACAAAGTGTTTATGTTTTTAGAATCTTTAAAAAATTTGCAACAAAAGTAAGGAGAGATTTTTTTTAAAACTATTTCTGAAAATTTTATATAAATTGGTAAACATGAAAATTATAACGAATTTAAGGAAATTTACCATGCGTAATTTAATTTTTATTTTTTTTAGCCGATTAAAATAGAAAATTAAAAATATCTCTCCTTAGTTCTTTTCTATATACTATAACACTATTTAAGAGATTTTAGTAATACCAAAATATTGAAAATTGAATGAGGAGTAGTAATTTTAAAATGTGCATTTTTCGACAAAAAAAAAAATCATAAAAATCCCCATAAAAAATACACTTTTTAATAAAAAGTGAATTTTTTTGCTAATTATTCCTTACAAAAAGATTCTTAAGTAGTACACCACAATTCATTACTTTAAAATCCATAATAAAAATTTTAGGTTTTTTCTTACGGGTCTCCCTTAAATGAAAAATATGTAAATGAGAAATGTGTGTTATTAAAATGTGCTCTATTAGTATACATATGTCGCTAGCAACAAAAACCCGGCTTTCTTCAGAGTCGATCCGATGACCGGTACTCTTTCCTTATCTTTCTTAGTTCCATGCGAAAACCCATGGTCAAAAAGCGAGGGGGGAAAAACGAGTAAAAAAATAAGGATTTTCAGTTTCTTGGTTTCTGCGTTTTTGAAATCTAAACAAGGTTTTTGATAAAAACAGGGTCCAGTTAAGGCTACAGGGGGCCCCGGAACAAACATCATTCTGGACACCCCCCCCCCCCCACTCTATCTATCTGTACATTTTTTTTTCTTTTTCTTTTGTTTAAATAATGTAGAAGTGGCAAACACTAAAAATAAAAAACATATTGCACACATGCATAAATTGTGTACTCACATCTATATACAAGATATCCCAAAAAATTGGTCACAACTTTATTTAAAAATATTAATTTGATAATTATAGAAAAAATGATAGATTGATTGAGATAAGTATTTCTTTGCAAATTTTTACTTTGCTTACTTCGTACATTACACAGGGATGAGATCGACCAAAAAGCAAAAAAGCTGAAAACTGCGCGAACGACTTTTGAGCAATGACAGGAATGTCAATCGCAACAAATATAATTGTATTAATATATAACATACAATTTAGCTTTTGGTAAATTAAATTAAAAGCAAATTATTAGCGTGAATTGCAGAAATTATTTATACTTACTCTAATGAAAATTTAGTTTATCAAGATACAGCACATTAATAAAACCCTGTTATTGGCATGAATATTTTTTTTTCTTGAAATTTTCTAACAGTAAGACACTTTTGATTAAGTATTAGGGAAAAGAAAATAGGAATTTTCTTTGTTTTTCAGCTTTGCTCTTGCACAAGGTAAATTTCTTTCTCCTGCTTTTTTCTTGGATATTACACATTAAAGATATCTAGTGATGTCGCTGGACTTTAAAAATTCTGGGTCTCCAGGACCTAGAACTTAAATTCTGGGTCTCTTTTTTACAAAAGTAAGTCCTCACTGATAAGTCATTTTTAGATGCAAAAATTGAACTTGTTCATTTGGAAACGAAGACTGAAATGCAATAATTTTTGTTTTAACAATAATTAATGAATAGTTAAAATCAATATTATTTTTTCAAACTATTGAGAAAAATTTTATTTTTTAAAAAATAAATGTGCAAGATACAAATTTAATTATAAATTAATGCTTATTTGAGTGTAGAAGATAACATGTATCACTATTGTTTGCATTTCTTTTTTAAAAGGGCAAGACGGATTTATTGAAAAAAATATTTTTGTTGAAAAAAGGGATACTTTTGTTGACTATAAGGGTACTTTTTGTTCAATGAATGGGTGCTTTTAGAAGTCACATTCATTCAGAAAGATTTAGAGGTGTCAAAAATGGATTTTGGAGCAGGAAAGTCTGTATTTGGAGTGCCAAAAAAATAATTTTGAAAAATAACTTTTGGGTTAGTTTTTTTCAGAGTCCCTTTGATGAAATTTTTAGTCTTATCACTATCTCTTCATAAAATCTGTCATTTGTTGGAATCTTTTGGCAATTTTTTTTTTTTTTTTTTTTTTTTTGCCATTTTTTACGAATTTTTTGACGAAATCTGCCGTTTTTTCGCGATCGTTTGATGAAATCTACCGTTTTTTCACGATCGTTTGACGAAATCAACCGGTTTATTGCGATCGTTTGATAATATCTACCGATTTATCGTGATTTTTTGACAAAAGTTGAAAAAATGTGATTTATTGCAAAACATTTGGCGAAATTCGCCGTTTTATCGCGATTTTTGGACGAAAATTGTTTTAACGCGATTTTTGACAAAATCTGCCGTTTTTCGGAATTTTGTGACGAAATTAACCATCCTTTCTCGAATCTTTTGACAAAATTGGCCGGAAATTAGTCGTTTTTTGGCGATCTTTTAAGGAAATTTGCCGTTTTTTAGCGATTTTTTGACGAAATTACGCGTTTTGTATTTGTTTTTTGGTAAATCAGAAAATTTGAAAATAATAAAAACGCGGAAAACCGCGGATCCGCGGAAGAATCTCATCCCTGATTACAAGATGTCTAAAAAAGAAGGCTCAAAATTGGACATTACAGTTTTAACTTATCACGTTACGAGGAAACATTAATAAAAAATTTCTTTTAAAAGCTATAGGATACTATGTTGTTGTAATCAGGGCCTGGCTAAGTCACGGGCATGCAGGACAACTGCATCGGACACGGGGCCCCCTCAATCGGGGGCCCTCAAGGACAAATATAACTTTTTTGTTATGGCTAATAAAAAATGGCCAAAAATGACAAAAATTCCTTCTTTCTTTCTTTTTAGCTTTATTGGGGCTCTTTTCTCACTCTCCTCTGTTTTGTAACCCTATGCTTCTTCCACCCTCCCCTAGATCTAACAGTTACATCACAGTTGTATTTATATTTTAATGGCTCACATTTAGTCTTATATTTCTATAACAGAAAAAAAAAATGTATTCGATAATTTCTTAAAGTTATCTTTTTTGTGCTATTCTGCATACAAATGCGAATAGACAACTAGTATAAAGGTTAGTTTTAAACACTTTAGCATAATTCAAGAAAAAACCCAAAAGTAAGAAAGCCCCCCCCCCCCCACAATCTAAGTCGGGCCCTGGTTGTAATAAAATTTTAATAATTCGTTTTCTAACGATATAGTTTGTTTTCTGCGTATGTGAAGAGAACACTGGAAGCAGAGAGGAAAAGGAGAACAACATTCCCTATCTAAATGTTTGAAAACGTATGAATTTCGGTCACTTTTGGCACATTTTAAGCTTTGGCACCCTTTAATGAAAATCCTCATTATTGAGGGGGGGGGGGAGCTTTAAAAAGGTGCATCTGGGGAAATTACCTGGCGGGCCCCTGAATAAGAAAAGGAGAATTTGAAAAAATAAAAACATTAAAAGAAGTGTTTTCTTACATTTTCAAAACAAATAAACTTCGGTAAAAAGGTCGATAGAATCGATTAGGGGGCCCCCTGACTTCGTCGCCCCCCCCCCCAAATGGGGGGTATGGGGGGCGGTCGCTATGGCCCTGATTGTGTTAGCTAAATGTATAGAGCAACTTCTGTAAAAGTTTCAAAAACATAGCTTGAAAATTCTGAAAATGGTCGCCTATAGAATCAACTCAAAATCCGTTATTCCTAAAGGAAGCAAAAAAATCAGGGGTTTTACCTAAATATAGTTGTACGTGCAATATTGTGTAGGCACTAAACAATGGAATATGGATACAGCCCCTCATCTTTTTGCTTCATTTAGGGAATAAAGGATTTTAATCTCATTCTATCAACGATAATTTTCAGAATTTTTAAGCTATGTTTTTGAGACTTTCACAAAAGTTGCTCTATACATTTAACTAACATAATATGCAAATGAAATTTTAATAGCGTTCACGCATTCGCAGTAAAAAATTATTTAGTAAACCTGCTCATTTGTCATACAATTTTTATTATTTTTTCATTCTGATGACAGGGTATTGTGTACAATGATGTTTGTCATTTTTTCAAAAAAGAACATTATTTTATATTAAGAACTCTACAAATTATAAGCAAAAAACTTAGGACTGTTTTTATAAAAACCTTAATTTCTATACGAGTATACATGCTATCCTTGTAAAAATTAACACAGTACATTACAATAAGCCAATTAATCATAATGTGCAGTTTGAACGCTTTTGCTACATTAGTTTTGACAGGGTTATCCAAAAGATCTTCGTTCTTTTTCAATTTGTTGACGGTCCCCTGTTCGATTTCGGGGAAAACTCTTCGCGAAAATATGTGACGCGTACTATTTTGTTTACACACCTGGAGTTTCAGCACATTCCGATTCATATTTCTTTCATTACTTAAAAATAATTACTTAATTACCAACTATGCTTAACTTTTGGACACCAGTGTACCATAATAGTATTTTATATGCATTCGTTTCTTTATGTTTTCACACTCTTTATACTTTTTAATATTCTTAATAGTATTTCCATGCTACATTATATAAAGAAGGATGTGTAAGTAATACAACGAATATACCTAAAAGAAGAAAAATATAGTCTCAAATCTTAAGTGCGCGTTATACGCTTAAATATATGTAACTGATATTTTTATGAATATATATTCATGCTACATACACAAAGAAGAAAATATAGCCTCAACACTTAAGTGAGCGTTATACGCTGGAATATATGCAATTGATTTTATTTCATGAATAGTATTTTTATGCTACTGTCCAGTGGTGTAGTCCTGGAAAAAAAAGTGGGGGGACGCTCATTTTCTCGAATATTAGGCTCTCTATCAACCATAGGACTAACTTGATTTTGAATTGAAAAATTTAATTTAATTTACATTTAAAAATTAAATTTAAAAATTCAAATTTAATTAAATTTACATTTAAAAATTTAAATTTAATTAAATTTACATTTGCTACATACTTAATTTTCAGTAAATAATCTCTATAGTAGGGATGTGCAATCTATGACCCGTGGATTAACGTGTGACTCACGAATTTCGTCAATTTACAACTGAAAAAAATTACAATTTTTGTGCATAGCACGATCGAAAAAAAATAAATAAATAAAAATGTAATTTTTGTCAATTTATACCGTGGGAAAATATAAAATTTCGTCATTCACTTAAGAATTGCAATAATCAGTTCAAATAATGAAGTGCTCATAAATACCGAATTTTGCAGATGAGGTTTCTAAAAAGCGCAAATTTCGTTGTTTAGGTATGGAAAAAATCACAAATTTTTCCCATGGGGTTCGGAAAGCATAGCAAATTTCGCTAATCAGATACGAAAAAATGGCGAGTTTTATCGATCGGGCACAGAAAAATCGCGAGTTTTATCAATCAGTCACGAAAAAACGCGAATTTTGATGGTTAAATGAAAAAAATCGCGCATTCGTTGATTGGGAAAATATAGAATTTCGTCAGTCACTTGTGAACTGCAAACTTCATTGGTTGAGCACGGTAAAATCGCGAATTTAACTAATCAAGTGCAGAAAAATAGCGAATTTTGTCGATGGTGCTTGTAAAAATCGCAAATTTTGTTCATCACGTATGGAAAATTCACAAATTTTTCTTATGAGGCTCGGAAAAAAATAGCAAATTTCGCCAATCAGACACGGGAAAATCGGGAGTTTTATCGATCATGCACAGAAAAATCCCGACTTTTGTTGATCAGGCACGAAAAAAAAAACGCGAATTTTGTTGGTCGGATGCGAAAAATCGCGCATTTCGTTGATTGGGAAAATATAAAATTTCGTCAGTCACTTAAGAATTGCAAATTTCATAGATCGATCGTGGCAAAATTGCAAATTTAATTAATCAATTTCAGAAAAATTGCGAATTTTGCCGATGGGGCTTGTAAAAATCGCAAATTTCGTTGATCAGGTATGGAAAAAATCACAAAATTTTCTCATGGGGCTAGGAAAAAATAGCAAATTTCGACAATCAGACACAGAAAAATCGTTCAGGTACAACAAAATTGCGAGTTTTGTTGATCAGGCATGGAAAAAAACGCGAATTTTGTTGGTCGGATGCAAAAAATCGCGCATTTCGTTGATTGGGAAAATATAAAATTTCGTCAGTCACTTAAGAAATGCAAATTTCATAGATCAAGCACGGTAAAATCGCGAATTTAATTAATCAGTTTCAGAAAAATAGCGATGAGGCTTGTAAAAATCGCGATATACGTTGATCAGATATGGAAAAATCACAATTTTTTCAAATAACAAATTTAGCCAATCAGACACGGAAAAAACGCGAGTCTTATTGATCAGGTACAGAAAAATCGCGAGTTTTGTAGATCAGGCGAAGAAAAAAACGCGAATTTTGTTGACCTGGTGCGAAAAATAGCACACTTCGTTGATAAGGCAAAAAAAAAAAAAAAAAAAAAAAAAAAAAAACCGCCTGTTTTATTGATGATGCACGAAAAAACTGCAAATTAAATCCATCGGTTGCGGAAAAATTGCATATTTTCGCTGTTTATCGCGTAGAAAACGCGAATTACATTGATCGGGTACGAAAAAACGGCGAATTTTGTCCATTAGAGACAAAAAAAATCGTAAATTTCGTAGATAAGATACTGGAAAAAAATTTTAAAAATTTTCATAGGACTTGGAAAAAATAGCAAATTTTGCCAATCAGACACGGAAAAATCGGGAGTTTTATCGATCAGGCACGCAAAAAAACGCGAATTTTGTTGGTCGGATGCAAAAAATCGCGCATTTCGTTGATTAGTAAAATATAAAATTTCATCAGTCATTTAAGAATTGCAAATTTCATAGCTTGAGCACGATAAAATCGCGAATTTAATTAATCAGATGCAGAAAAATAGCGAATTTTGCCGATGAGGCTTGAAAAAATCGAGAATTTCGTTGATCAGGTATGGAAAAAATCACAAATTTTTTAAATAGCAAATTTAGCCAATCAGACATGAAAAATTGCGAGTTTTATCAATCAAGCACAGAAAAATCGCGAGTTTTGCCGATCAGGCACAGAAAAAAACGCGAATTTTGTCGGTCTGGTGCGAAAAATAGCGCATTTCGTTGATCGGTCCCAAAAAAAAAAAAAAAAAAAAAAAAAACGTGCATTTTATTGATGATGCACATAAAGATTGCAAATTAAATTCCTTGGCTGTGGAAAAATCTCATATTTTCGCGGTTTATCGCGTAGAAAACGCGAATTACATTGATCGGGTACGAAAAAACCGCGAATTTTGCCGATTAGAGTAAAAAAAAATCGCAAATTTCGTGGATAAAGTAGTGGAAAATTGCGAATTTTGTGATAATATGCGAAAAAACGAAAATTTCCTTAATCGGCCGCGAAACAATCGGGAGTTTTTTTCAGTTTATCAACAGAAAAAAATTGAGAATTTCATCTTGCCTCGTAAAAAAAATCCAGATTTCGTCAAAGTTAGTTAAAAAACGTGAATTCCTTTGATTAAGCGCAGAAAAATGCGTATTTCATCTGTTAAAGGCAGAAAAAGCGCAAATTTCGTCCATCGTCCACCAAAAAAAAATCACGATTTCTGTTCATCAGGTTTCAAAAAATCGCAAATTTCATTAGTGGGACATTGTAATGTCGCAAATTTTGACGATCATACGCGGAAGAATTACAAATTTTGATCAGGCTCAAATAAATTCGCGAATTTCGTTTATCGGATGCAGAAAAATCGCAGATTTCAACAATCGGTTTTGTAAAAATCGCGAATTTTGCCGATCAGGTTAGTAAAATTTGCGAATTTCGTCGATCAGGCACGGAAAAATAGTAAAATTCGTCGATCTAGCGCGGAAGAATTGCGAATTATATCGATCATGCGAGGAATAATCTCAAATTCCATCGATCGGCTTAGCGGATTTTGTTGATCAGACGCGGAAAGATCGTGAATTTTCTCGATCGGCTTCGAAAAGATCGTAAATTTTGTCGATCATTCGAAGAGAAATCGCGAATTTCGTCGATTATTTTCGTCTCAAGATCAGTTATTCTCAAAATGAAGCAAAAAAATGAAGAGCTGTAAGTAGTAGGAAAATAACAGTACGGGCTCAGGAGCAGGTGGCACGGTGGCACCGTGCCTCCTGCTCCTCCGGCTGTCCCGCCTGCTCCTCCGGCTGCCCCGCCTGCTCCTCCGACTGCCCGCTGCCCCGCCTGCGGTCCCTCCTGCTCCCACCATCTCACCGCCGCCCTCCTGCGCCCCCTAGTGGAAAAAAGGAACATTCTATTCTAACAGAGAGGTGATCAACCTTCCCTAATTAAAAATATTATCAATCACATCTCAACTCGAAATCATACTATATGATGAAGATTAAATTTATATTTGAATTTTGAACAACCGTAATTTTAATGAGTATTATTAATTAAGCGAAACAATTAAAATCTCAGTTTTTAACCATTTTATTTAGATTTCTTCAACTACAAGATGAGATTATCAATTTAACACAAGAAAGTTAAACATATATTTGAATTTTGCTTGATAGACATCTTAATGAGTAGTATTAATTAAGTAAAAACAATAGAAAATATCATGTTTTATGGAAAAAGACTGATTTGTTACGATTTTTATCAACTATATGATCAATGTAACGACTTAAAAGTTGAAAGTTAAACATGTATCCCAGTTTTTCAACAGCTATAGCCTTAATGAGTATCGTTAATTAAGTAAAAAAACAATGGAAAATATCAAGTTTTATGGAAAAAGACTGCTCTCTTACGATTTTTATCAACTTAAGAGAGAAAACTTATATTAAATACAGTTGCTTCAATGATATCTTTTCGATATGTAAAGTGATTGTAACATTTAGAAATGTACTTCTGAAGAATGTATAATCGGAAAATGCTAGAAAATCTTAGAAAATTGGTGTTAAAAATATTAAATACAGTTGCTTCAATGATTTCAAAAACAAACTCTGTTAAAAAATTCTGTATGATTTCAAGTGAAAATAATCTGAACCTGAATACATGGTATTTAAAATACAAAATTCACGATTATGAACTAATGTTGAAAACATGGGTAACATTAAATATACAGCTAATATTTAATTATAGATTAGAAAATTCTTAAATTGTATCCATATTTATTAAATATAGTACTGAATACAGTGAATAAGTGAAATATGTGAATAAGTATTGATATTTCTATGTTGCTTTTGAAAATACTAGTGTAAAATTATTCAAATTCGTCTTTTCTTTAAAATTGATATTTATTTTTGTTGAATTAATGATACTTGTTAAGTTTTTGTTGTTAAAATTAAAATATACGTTTAATTCTTCTGTTAGAAATCTATATTTCCAAGTTGTTGTTCAAAAGACTATTGTAAAACTAATCAAATTCGCTTAAATTCACCTTTTCATCTTAAAAAATAATATTTTTATTATTTTGTTTAATTAATTATACTGATTATGTCTTCCAAAATTCAAATTTTGGGATATTGCGGTAACTGTTATGAAATTGGAGTGTATAAAATTTCTCTTTTTTTCTCCCAGACTTCTAAATATACAAGAATGAGAGGTCATTGCATTGTCCATTTCCCTACCTAAGGTAAAAAATTGGGGGAGATGGGGGTGAAAAGGTATGGTGAGGGACTTCGGAGGAATAACTTTTGGTTTCAATATGACGTCACAAGAAGCAGGTGTTGTTTTCATATTTGCGTGTGCGTTGAATATTTACTGAAATGTGTTCGTTTATGCATTAAAATTCTACTTAGTTAGTATATAAAAGTATGATGAAATTTCCATTTAGAGTAAAAGTTAACCAAATTCGTTTAATTCGTCTTTTTTCGTTAAAAAATCATTAGTTTCCTTTGTTAATTGTTTAATTATTGAAATTCTTTGAGGTAACGACTGTTCAAAAATTAAAAAATATGTTTAAATTTCTATTTTAAGTTGTGTATTCTGATTTTATATATATATAAAAAAAAAAATAAATAAAAAAAAAAAAAAATAAATAAATATGAAGAAATCAGTTAAAAATTTAATATTTTCTGTTGTTTTGCTTAATTAATAATGTTCATGAAGGAAATGGTTGTCCAAAACTCGAATGCATGCTTAAATTTCTTTCTACCAAATTGATAGTCTGAAGTTTGAGTTGAAAAAATCGTAAGAAATCAGTCTTTTTCTATAAAACTTGATATTTTCCATTGTTTTTTACTTAATTAACGATACTCATTAAGATTATAGCTGTTGAAAAACTAGAATGCATGTTTAACTTTCAACTTGTAAGTCGATACACTGATGTTGCAGTTGATAAAAATCGTAAGAAATCAGCCTTTTTCTATAAAAATCGATATTTTCCATTGTTTTTTACTTAATTATGAATGCTCATTAAGGTTATAGCTGTTGAAAAACTGAAATGTATGTTTAAGTTTTCTCTCTTAAGTTGATAAAAATCGTAAGAGAGCAGTCTTTTTCCATAAAACTTGATATTTTCCATTGTTTTTTTACTTAATTAACGATACTCATTAAGGCTATAGCTGTTGAAAAACTGGGATACATGTTTAACTTTCAACTTTTAAGTCGTTACATTGATCATATAGTTGATAAAAATCGTAACAAATCAGTCTTTTTCCATAAAACATGATATTTTCTATTGTTTTTACTTAATTAATACTACTCATTAAGATGTCTATCAAGCAAAATTCAAATATATGTTTAACTTTCTTGTGTTAAATTGATAATCTCATCTTGTAGTTGAAGAAATCTAAATAAAATGGTTAAAAACTGAGATTTTAATTGTTTCGCTTAATTAATAATACTCATTAAAATTACGGTTGTTCAAAATTCAAATATAAATTTAATCTTCATCATATAGTATGATTTCGAGTTGAGATGTGATTGATAATATTTTTAATTAGGGAAGGTTGATCACCTCTCTGTTAGAATAGAATGTTCCTTTTTTCCACTAGGGGGCGCAGGAGGGCGGCGGTGAGATGGTGGGAGCAGGAGGGACCGCAGGCGGGGCAGCGGGCAGTCGGAGGAGCAGGCGGGGCAGCCGGAGGAGCAGGCGGGACAGCCGGAGGAGCAGGAGGCACGGTGCCACCGTGCCACCTGCTCCTGAGCCCGTACTGTTATTTTCCTACTACTGCTGTATCCATTTATCCATTGATAATTGTCAATATAGAATACACAATTCGGCACGTACTATATTTAAATACAATCCCACTTTTTTTTTTTTTTTTTTTTGAAAAAATTGATTTTAAGCTTATTCTCTCGTTTATCACTTTCAGAATTTTCAAGCTATGTTTTTGAGACTTTCATAAAAGTTGCTCTAAACATTTAGCTAATACAATATGCAAATGAAATTTTGATAGCGTTCATGCATGCGCAATAAAGAATTATTTAGTAAACCTTACTCATTTTTCATGTAGTTTTTTGTTATCTTTTAATTCTGATTACAGGATATTGTGGATAATGTTGTTTGTCATGTTTTCGGAAAAGAACATTAATTTATATTAAGAGCTCTTTGAATTATAAACAAAAAAACTAAGCAAAAGAAAAATTTGGGACTGTTTTTATAAAAACCTTAATTTTTATACGAGTATACATGCTATCCGCTTAACAACGAACACACTTTATTACAATTAGCCACTTAATCATAATCTATAGCTTATGCTACATTAGTTTTGACAGGATTATCCAAAAGATATTCATTCTTTTTCAATTTTGTTACTGTCCCCTATGGAGTTTCGGGAATAAATCTTCACGTAAATGTAGGACCTATATACTATTATGTTTACGCACTTACTTAGAGTTTCAGAATAATTTTTCATATATTTTTCTAGATATTTAATAAAATTTCTAAAATCGCAAGTGGCCGGTCACCTTTGGCCATATAGTGTATAACTAGTTCAACATTAAACAACATGTTACCTTCATATGTGCAAATAGGATGAACGAGTGTTGAAACACTTATTTTTAGTTATAACTTAGTATTTTTGCAAAAGTGCGAAAGGGCTCCAAAACTAAATTAGTTTTTTTGAACAGAATTTAATTTGGATTTTCGGAAAAGAAATTCATTTAGTGACCCTGGAATCTTTTCCAAGGGAGGCTCTGTTTATAGGAGATCTGACTACCCCCCTGCCTCCTATCAGCCCTCTAGCTGAGGCTTTGACGACAACACTTGGAAGAAATTGTAAAACTTTCTAGTTTTGGCTGCCTACCTTTTAATTATTATTTTTACTTAAAAAAATTGAAATTATGATACAAAATATTTACGGCAAGAAAAACAAGTTGGAAATTGCACGTGAACGCAGCAAATGAGGTGCGTTCGTACGATAACGAAGTTTTAAAAATATTCAGATCTTGCTGATATACTACAGCGTATTCCGGATACAGTATTGTAGTCAAAATCTTTACGTTTCTGTAAATATGCAGGAAGTAATTTTTATTACACCTCAGCAACGTATATCTTATTCATAAAATGTGAAATAGTTGAATATAATTAAAACACGTACCAAACAATGTTTCCCAGTATAGCATTATGTAGTGGAATACTTTTGTGTGGCCCTGTAATTTAATAATAAAAATTCTTTGCATCACAGATTGTACAGAATGCATATTTTAGTATATATAGTATATATTTCATAGATTCATGCCAATTCTATTATGTTCGAATGAATGTAACATCATTAAAATGCATTTGAAACTTTTTCCCAAATGACCGTAATGTAATGGAATACTTTTGATTGTCCCTGTAAATGATTTATGCATCCGACTTTCATAACATTTGAAATGACTCGACAAAATTACGTAATAATTATATTTTTAAATTTCAAACGATTAAAATGCATTTGAAATTTTTTTTCCCATTGACCGCAATGCAACGGAATCCTTTTGATTGTCCCTGTAATTGATCTATACATCCGATTTTCATAACATTTGAAATGACTCAACAAAATTACGCAATAGTTATATGTTTTAAATTTCAAACGATTAAAATGCATTTGAAACTTTTTTCCCTATTGACCGTAATGTAACGGAATCCTTTTGATTGTCCCTGTAATTGATCTATCCATCCGATTTTCATAAAATTTGAAATGACTCGACAAAATTATGTTATAATTATGTATTTTAAATTTCAAACGATTCGGTTGGGTAGTTTTTGCGTTGTTATATGCGGACGGACAGACGGACAGACAGACGGACGGACGGACTGAGCGACAACAATAGGTGCTACGTATTTACATAATTACGAACGCACCTAAAAAGGCAATTTAGAGAATTTACTCTAGTCCAATGCTTGTAGTTTTTCATGCCTAAAAAAATATTTTTTGAAACTAATCAGGAAATAATTGTCAATGTGAATGAGAGAAGGGAGGATAATGATTTTGATTTATTCTTTCACTAAAAAATATCAGGAGTTATTGGTGTGCGGTGATGCTCTTTATCTGATAATGGTCATTGCTGAGGACCCCTACTAACTAACGGTATGTGACAACTATGATAATTACCCCGAATGCATTGGCGCACCCAGGATTAAGCTTTGGAGGGGGCTAACATATGCTAGAGGTCAGTATTTTCCTGATCTGGCCATGGCAGATGAGTTCAGTCCGATTTTTTTTTTTGCATTTTATTAAAAATGGACGAGATTTGTCGTTCCCAGAAGTACATTTTTTTTATTGACTGGATACAAAACGAGGACTGGATGGTGGAGGAGGAGGGGGCAGCAATCAACGAAACCTGGGGAGGGCCTCTGAAAATTTTTGATTGGGTTAATTTTGATAGCTTAAACATCTTTGATAAATAAAAAGAAATTAATGTTTTAAGTGATAAATATAAAAAATGCTTATATTTCAAATTTCATACGAAAATTTACATATAAGAAAAAAAAATGTGAAGAGTATTATTTTTCAAAAATTGTTTTGCTGAATCTATTACAAAAAATAAAAATTAACTTTAATAATTTTAGAAAACTTTAAATAGTTTGATCTTGTGGTCTGGGAGGGACTTCAGCCCCCTTAGCCCTCCCCGTGGGTGCGCCAGTGCCCGAATGTCTTTTAAAACATTTTTACTGACTAATAGAAACAATGTTAAAACTGTTGTTAGCTTTCGTTTTTTCAAAAACTAAAACAAAATCACTTCACCTTTTTTCATTCACGTATAAAAACATTTCATATTTATTTACTTAGAAGGTGTCACAAATAAAAATTAAATTAATTAATTAAATTAAATTAAATTAAATTAAATTAATATGTGCTGTGTTAAATTAAATTAAATTAATTTAATTTTTATTTGTGACACCTTCTAAGTAAATAAATATGAAATGTTTTTATAGGTAATAGAAACAAGTTGGTATTTATTTGTCGGGTGAGAAAAAAATGACCACGCTTTCATAATTGAATCACCTGCGTTTATTTTAACTAGCCTGCAGTGTGTCAAGATCTTTTTTGGTGAGCATGTGTAACCTTTCTGTCAAAACGGGAGGCGGATAAAAGTTTTCGATTAGGGAATTCCGGGTAAAACTAATGGATGCTTCTGAAAGAGCTAATGTTAGCGTATCGCGGTATTTCACTAGTGGTAATTATAATGAAACAGCAAGTGAACATCCCTTTCTTTCCGATATCTTTTAGTTTGTTTATTGAGTGCTCTGGTTAAAGAAAACTAAAATGGTTTAAAATATCACTTCTTTATTTCATAAAATCGTTTCTTTTCTGTGTTTTTTTATTTTAACCATTTAATAAATCAGGAAGATCTGCGTCCCCTCTCGTCCTTAACGTCCCCCCTGAGAAAAAAAAGTAAGGGGACGCTTGAAATAAAATAAAAAAGTGGGGGAACGCCGTCCCCCAGCGTCCCCCCTCGACTACACCACTGCTACTGTCACGTTGTGTCGGAAAAGACTGACCATACTCTTGTGATATCAGCGGAACAAACCCCCTCATCCCTCGATGCAATAATGGACTGTCTGTTGGTGTTGGGGAACTGGGGTTAAAGACATAAAAATGAGAAGAAGAGAGGGTCTTTAGACGTCCTTGGATATGGACGCGTTCTCTGACCAGGATGAATTTGTTTACCTTTTTCTCTCTCAAGATAATGGCCGATAGTTCAGGCCTAACCAGTATTATAAATCTGTAAATATTTTGTTTAACGTTCATTAAATAATATTGTTTCTGTTAGAGGGCATGTATTATTATTGTTTCACTCATCATTTAATATCGGAAACCAACACACAGGATATAACGGCCTGTGACATTGGCGCAGCCGGTAGCCGATATATATGAGTGTTAGAACAGAGTGTGCCTTTACGAATTTTAGGCATGTGCCTAGTTAAGGCGGCGTAAAGATTTTTTTTTCTGATGGAGTTGTGAGTGGACGCAGTTGAAATAGAAGGGTGCTGAGAACAGAATGCCTTTCCGTGCTGATGAGTGATGATGATTTCTGGCTAATATGGAGGATACTGCTGATGACACTGTGTCTCATGACGATTGATGGAGCTCCAACTGACGATAAAGGAAAGCTGGAAGTGTTGGTAAGTGGAGGTTATTTGTTTTCTTGTACCAGGATAAGTAGGGAATGTGAAAATAAATTAATGATTTATGTATTCAGTGGTAAACAGGGTGCTATATTAATTATTTTAATAATTTACGGTAATCAGTCGAGAATAATGGTTATAGGTACGGGTAAAAATGTATATCATGGTAATGGATTGAGTGATAACAGGATCAACCAAGTTATGCTAGGTAATTTATGATTTTATGTATATGTAATATTGTTATTATTATTATTATTATGATTATATTATGATAATGATTATTATGTGTATTATGAGTACTATTATTATATGGTGATTACATGAATGATATATATATATATATATAAAGTAATTATAGATAGTTCTGTTTTATTGTGATTACGTAAAGTTAAGGTAGAAAAATGGCGTATTTAATGAAGGGGAGTAGGGCAGATTTGACCCAAATAGTCGAGGAATTGGGAGAGGAAATACCGGAAAGAGTTACTAAAATTCAATTAACCAAACTTATTGTAGCACATGCCGATTATGACGAATTAATGATAAAAGAACTCCTTGAAAATATAATTAGTGAGCGAAAAGAAACTGAAGAAAGACAAATATGCGAACAGAAACGCGAACGTGAGATTAAATTAAAAGAATTAGAGATTCAACGGCAACAGGTTCAGGATGGGAGCCAAAGGGTTGCAAATAATATTCCGATGAATAGTTTCGAAGATGGGCTAGTTAAATATCTTAACCTAGTAAGAGAACAATTACCTCGGGTCCCAGACAAAGCAGAAAATAGGGTGTTTTTTTTCATCAGATGGAAACAATTTTTGAAATTTATGCGGTTCCACAAGAATATTGGGGACGAATCGTGCTTAATAAATTGGGAAATTTTATTAGAAAATTAACTAATAGTTTGGGGACGGAAAAGTTGTCTAATTATACCGCAATTAAAGAATGCATTTTAGCGGAGAATGCTCTAACGCCACTACAATATAAAAGGAATTTTGAGATGTGTTATAAACAAAACCATGAAAGTTATGTCCAGTGGGTAGCTAAAGCCAAAACCAATTTAGATTACTACTTGGAAAGCAGGGAAGTAAAAGATTTTCAAACGTTAAAAGATTTAATTATAGCTGATAAAATTAAAGATTCATTACCCGGGCATATAAAAACGCACATATTAGTGAAAGAGGGATCAAAATGGATGGCACCGGTTGAATTAGCGAAAGAAATTGATCTCTTTACGGAAGCAACACCGGTACAGAGAGGGAGAGATTCTTATCGCGAAAGAGAGCAAAAGGGAGGTTTTAAGTCGTTCCGGTCAGACAGGGAGTCTCCAACGGGAGGGAAAGTTAGTCCAAAGGGAAGGGCCCATCCACTTAGTAACAATGAGAGTGGAAATAAGGGGATGGAAAGAGAGAAACAAAAAGTAAAGTGTTTCATTTGTTCTGGTCCCCACTTCCGATATCAATGCCCACAGAAAAAGGAATCATTTCGCAATGAAGAGAGAAAGGTCAGTTGCGTCCAGGCTAAAGTGGGATTGAGTGCTGTGAATTTTGAGAAACATGAGATAAAGGGAGGGCAGGACAAAGAAATATTGCCGTTGGTAGAGCTTAATGTCGCTGGACAAAAGGTAGAAGCTATTCTAGATTCGGGGGCCGAAATATGCGTGTTTCGGAGGGATTTGATACCGGATAAATTTATGACTGGAGGGCACATTTATTTGATTCCCGCAATAGGAAAAATGCAAAAAGCGGACTTGATCACATTACCGGTGGCATTATGGGAGGATAATCAAGCGATTTCCTTGGAAATTGACATAGTCGCTGCGGTAACGGAAAATTTAAATAGTCCGGCACTTATAACTCCAGCGGTGCATGATGAGTTAGGAAAACAAGCGAAAATGTATAGCATTACTATAGGATTGGAGGATATAGAAAAGACGGGGAAGGAGGAAAATGAACAAAGTATTAAAGTTAAGGAATCGGACGATGTAAAAAGTAATAGTGAAGAGGGAGTACTAATGGTTGGAGAAATGAAGGAAGATTTTGACTCGTTAGACAACGTTTTGAATGAGAATGACGCGAGTAATAATGAAGAGAAGTTTAGAGATTATGGGACTCAGTCTAAATTGTTTAGAAAACAACAGCGAGAGTGTCCGACATTGCAAAGAGCTTGGGAGGAAGGTAGAAGTGGAAAGAATAAATATTTTGTGGAGGATGGATTATTGTATAAAAAGAATTTAATTATTAATGAAAGTGTCAAACAGTTAGTAGTTCCGCAATGTAGAAGAAAAGAAATACTGAGACTTGCGCATAATCACTCAACAGGGGGTCATTTGGCGTCAGTTAAAACCTTAGAAAGAATTAAATTATCATTTTTCTGGGAAGGTTTAAGGAAAGAAGTGAAGAAATACTGTGAGGCTTGCGAGGACTGTCAGTTGAGACGGAAAATTAGAGTGAGCGATAGGGCACCTATTCAACCAGTAGCTCGTCCTGAGTTACCGTTTCAGGTGATGAATGCTGATTTAATTGGACCCATTGAGCCAACTTCCGCTCGAGGGCACAAGTATGTTCTATCGGTGGTAGATCAATACAGTAGATGGCCAGAAGCAATTCCGATACGATCTCTATATGCTAAGGCGACATGTCAAGCACTTCTTCAAATTTTTGTGCGAACGGGTGTTCCCCAAATTTTAGCGATGGATCAGGGACGGAATTTCGCAGCTGAGTTGACTTCAGAGTTTTTAAAACACTTGGGGGCGGCTCCTAGATTAAGCACTCCTGGGTATCCTTTAAGTAATGGATTGGTGGAACGTTTTAATGGATCAATAAAGAATATGTTGCACCATGCAGTAAGAAAACATGGGAAGAATTGGGATCAGGTACTACCATTATTATTATGGGCTATGAGAGAAGTCCCGAATGAAACGACGGGGGTTTCACCATTTCAACTAATATATGGGAGGTTACCAAATGGTCCACTGTCAGTTTTGAAGACTGGCTGGGAAGGGGAAACGGTAATACCAGAAGGGGTTGGAAATAATATCACAGAATATCTAGAGCAATTAAAGGATAACTTAAGATCAGCGGCAGAATTCGCATCTAATGTGGCTAACAGAAACCAAAGTGATTACGCTAATCGGTATAATTTAAGATCATCGACTAGGAAATTTTCAGTAGGAGAAAAAGTAATCGTTTTAATTCCTGATTCCACTAATAAATTATATTCACGATGGATGGGTCCGGGAGTAATTGTTGATCAGAAAAATGAACATTCATTTTTTGTTGAATTACCAGATGGCAGTGTTAAGAATTTACATCAAAATAAGTTAAGACCTTATATATATCCAGTGAATACGATGGGATTAGTATACGAGGTAGATGAAGAGTTCGGAGATATTCAACATGCTCCAGGAGCAGAAGTCGCGGATAATGATAAGGAATTTCAGGAGATTATAAAAGCAAAATTAATCCACTTAGAAAAAAAGGAAAGGGAAGAATTAGAGGGAATTTTAAATAATAATAAAGCATTTTTTTGGGGAGAGGTAAAGCGTGCAAAGGTTGGAAGCCATGCAATTAGATTAAAACCTGATGTAGAGAGGAAGCAACCGCATATTTATAGAGTGCCTGAGGTACTTAAAGCGGCGGTGGAAGAACAAATACAGGAGTTATTAAATAAGGGACTAATAGAACCGTCACAAGCGGAGATAGCGTATCCCATAGTTTGTGTAGCAAAAAAGGATGCGAGTATCAGGCTATGTGTAGATTACAGGGCCCTTAATGCAGCGACTAAAACTACTCCATTCCCAATGCAAAATGCCACTGAGTTGAGGTATAAAGCCGGAGCGGCTAGGTATATTACAACTTTAGATATTTTAAAGGGATACTGGACTATTCCAATGGAGGAGCAGAATAAGGAACTAACATCGTTTATAGGTCCAAAAGGACAATATCAATGGTTAGTGATGCCATATGGATTAAATGGGAGTGCGGGGACATTCCAGAAAACAATGAATAGGGTATTAATTGAACATTCAGAATATGCAGATAGTTATATTGATGATATAATTGTTTTTTCAAGAACGTGGGAGGAACACTTGGAACACTTAAAAGCAGTTGTGAGTACCCTGGGTGAGTTTAATTTTACTGCTAATGTTAAGAAATGCCATTTTGTACAGAGAAAAGTTATGTACTTAGGACATGTTGTAGGATCAGGAGAACATGGACCAGATCCTGAGAAGTTAAAAGTTATTGAAAACCTTAAAAGTCCGAAAGATAAAAAGCAGTTAAAATCAGTTTTGGGATTATTTAATTATTACCGAGAATATGTTCAAAATTTTGCTCAGATTGCTATACCGTTAACTGCGTTGACAAAGAAAAATATCCCTAATGAGATACCGTGGACAGGAAGGGAGGAGGAAGCATTTTTTAATCTAAAATCGAAATTATGCAGCGCGGTGGCGTTAAGTACACCAGATATTACAAAACCTTTTGTGATTGCATGCGATGCGTCAGAAGTAAGGATTGGAGCCTCGTTAGGCCAATACGATGAAAAAGGGAAAATAATGCCAATCACCTTTGCTAGCCAAAAATTATCGGGAACACAGGCACGGTGGTCCGCTATCGAGAGGGAGGCATTTGCCCTAATATGGGCTCTAAAGAAATTTGAAACATGGATATTTGGGTCCAAAGTTTATGTGTACACGGATCATAATCCATTAAAGTATTTAACCGAAAGTGCACCACGAAATGCAAAATTACAAAGATGGTTACTAGAACTTCAGCGTTATGATACGGTTATTAATTATAAACCAGGTGCTACAAACAAGGATGCAGATGCACTTTCACGTCTAGTTGAATAATTTTGTTGAATCTGTAAATAGTGTAATTTAGTTTATGAAGTATTATCTGTGTTATTATTATTATTTTTGTTGTATGTGTTATGAATAATGGTACTTAATGTGTTTTAAATGAGGTATTTCATTAGTGTAAAACATTTAGTAATTGAGTATTAATTGTGCAAATATGAAATTAAGTATAAAGATATAGAAATGAAACTGTGCAGCCAATCCGAAACAAAGATGAATAAATTGAGATTTATAATGGTGAAATTCTCAGTTTTCTTTGATAGATGTTAAATTAAATTGTTGTATGATTTTATTTTAAATTATAAGTCAACAGTTAAATTTATAAGGATTATGCTGAAGTTGAAAAGTGAATGTAACATATCACATAGTTGTGTGAGCTTATCTGAATTATGAAACATGCTGATTCAAGGTATAAGTAGTATTGTTACCTGAAATTTTAATTCTGGAATTTTAACATGAATGTTGGTAGTGGTAACATATTGTTAAAATTGTTTGTTGCTGATAAAAACAAGTAAAAGTAATGGTATTTCATTGTTAACAGAAAGGTGTTTTTTATTATTATTGGTATTTATCATTGGTTCTTGTTATAATTTATTGTGGAAGTTTTGTGTTATGAAACACTATGTAATCACTTGGGAGTGATGTAAATGTGAATTAATTAGAACAATGTGTTGCATGTGGTATAATTAAGGAGATTCCTGTTGCTATGATGAAAAAAAAAATTGATGTATGATTTATGAATTTCTTTGATTGTTATTTTTTTTGAGAATGCTTTAACTTATATATGATTGTTCGAGTTGAGGGTTATATCATTTTCTAGCTTCAAGTGACTATGGGAAACTGCTGAATGAGAATGAATGGGAACTAAGTAGTAAATTAGTTTCCATGTGTCTAACTTAAGAGTAAATACTTAGGAGTGTATGTAGCACCAGTAATATTTGATATGTAACGAAGAAAAGTTATTATATATTAAGATTGGTGTGAGACTAAGTATTTGCATAAAAGGTTAATTAGATATTATTAATCTGTATTTAAGAAATTTTTGCGGTTCGATCCTATTATCACTCATGGGGAACATATCTGGTACAAGGAAAATGAGAGATAACCTTCACTTAGAAAAATATAAGTAATTAAAAAAAAAAAAAAAAAAAAAAAAAACTTTTTATGGTGGACTGATACAGCCCTGATACAAGGAGTACTTATTAAAGAGACTTTCCAATCATCGTTGGGAAACGAATGATCGTAAAGTGGAAGGGAGGTGTCACGTTGTGTCGGAAAAGACTGACCACACTCTTGTGATATCAGCGGAACAAACCCCCTCATCCCTCGATGCAATAATGGACTGTCTGTTGGTGTTGGGGAACTGGGGTTAAAGACATAAAAATGAGAAGAAGAGAGGGTCTTTAGACGTCCTTGGATATGGACGCGTTCTCTGACCAGGATGAATTTGTTTACCTTTTTCTCTCTCAAGATAATGGCCGATAGTTCAGGCCTAACCAGTATTACAAATCTGTAAATATTTTGTTTAACGTTCATTAAATAATATTGTTTCTGTTAGAGGGCATGTATTATTATTGTTTCACTCATCATTTAATATCGGAAACCAACACACAGGATATAACGGCCTGTGACAGCTACATATATAAAGAAAAATTTGTAGGTAATACGACGCATATATCTAATATATATATATATATATAGATTTAAATCTTAAGTGCGCGTTTTACGTTGGAATATACACAATTGATTCTTTTATGAGTAGTATTTTCAAACTGCATATATAAAGAAGGAGGTCTAGATAATACGACGAATATATCAAAAAGAACAAAAATATAGTTTAAAATCTTAAATGTGCGTTATATGCTGAAATATACATAATTGAATGCTCTTCCTTTCTTTAAATAAGTTTTATAAGCGAGTTAATGTTATTTTCATTTTACAGAAGGTGAAATTTCAAACAAAGAGAGTTATAAGTAATTTCTAGAGCATTAAAATCTTTAATATTCTTGAAAAGTTATCATCCGATTTTTATGTATCAAAAAAGGAAACACATTTATAAAATGAAAAACAAAAATCATATAAAAATTCTGAACATTTTATTAAACAAGTAATTAAAATTGCTTCATAATTATCAATCAAACTTTAATAAGACTTTAATTTCATTCAATAAACAACAATATTCACTTTTTAATGAAAAGAACAATTTGAAAAAGCTTTGGAATAGTCCATATCCATAATAATTCAGGTCACAGAAACACTTTCAATAACTTTTATTACAGCATCCATTAAGCATTTTGTTCAAGGGCAAATCCTATGACTAAATCCTATTTAAACAATATGACGCACATTTTTTTTTCCTTTCCCCATACTAATTGATCTTCTCAAGATCGATGAGCAACGTTGGATAGTTGCTCAGTTGCACTATAACTCATCAGCTGAATTAAAGTGAATGGCATCCAGCAGTAAAACAAACATCCTTGACGAATGACAGCCGTTACAAATAATAAAAATGACCTACCTGAGCGATTTTTCAAAAAATACATTTCCGACTCAGTAGGAAAGTAAGTTCTTTTATAACATCAGTATGGCAATTGTCTCGTTAGTTTTTAAAATTATACGACAATTTTGAAGTAAATTTGGAGATAGGGGAAAGGGGTGGGGGCTTCCTTTCCTGGATTCAAAGATGTTAACTACATTTTCTACATTGTGAATGTCACTTGTTGTTATAAAAATATGAAATGGATACATTTTCGGGTGGTTCTGACTGGCTGGATTGTATAATATGAAATATATGTAATTGGTAAAAAATTCTGATTTTTCTGATTGTTGGGATTGTGCATAATATGATTTTATGATGGTTTTCCAACACTGTAAGTGGATTCGTCTGTAACTGTGCACTTCAATAAATATTATTATTATTATTATAATTAATTGTTTAGATCTGTTAAATCTAGATTATTAACTAATTGACTAACAAAGTAAACAAAAAAAAAAAAAAAAAAAAAAAAAAATCAGCTTTAATGGATTTTTTTTCTTGTAAATTTATGGAAATTTCTCTGCTTATATGCATGTAAATTTACCGAGCCGAGTTTTTTTTTCATAGACATAAAACCATACAAACTACGTTCAATTTACAGATTAGTTTTTCTGTTTTTTAAATAGATCTCGATTTTCAACTGTTTATAAATTTACTTAAGACAAGATAAATAACTATTGTAAACTATTGTAAAAAGTCCAGGGCGGGATATAAACCAGGGATGTAGTGGTTGAAGCTACTAATGCTCTTTCAGCAGAACTTCCCAGACGCATGCTGTAAAAAATATATAAATGTATGGTATTTTACCATGAATTATTCCAGTAAATTTACGATTAATGTCACTTTTTTTCAGATAAACGGTCAATTCAGGTAATTTTTAATGTTTTACGAATAAAATCTGTTTATCTAAAGAGAAAGTCCGTTAATCATGAAACAAAGTGCGTTTTTTTACGGACATTACCTAGAATATCTGCACTGTAAAAACAATTCTGTAAAATTACTAAACTGTTTCTAGTAAACTGGAATTCATAGAACTTTCTATGTAAAAATAACAGCAAATTCATGTTACCGATTCTGTTACATAAAATTTTGCTGTTACTGTTAGATAAAAAGTTCTAAAAATACCAGTTTCCTAGAAAAAGTTAAGTAACTTTGCAGTTTTTTTTATTTACAGTGTGCTGCAATAAAATCACTCTAGTAATTTTTTACAGTGCATACTGGAGGACTTATTCACCCTTAAGGATCACAAACACTGATTTGATATCCGAATCAGCCTTACACAATGAATCGAAGGTTGTTTTCTAGAACTGGAGTAACCGCTAAATACACTGAAAAAAAAATCTGTAATTTTACAAATGTAAAGCTATTGAAATCTGTATTTTTAATAACATTTTCTCTGTAAATTAAACAAGAAAAGATATAAATCTACAAAACTAATTTTTAGAAAGCAATAGAAATCAGTAACTTTACAAACTGGTACTGTACTTACTAAAATCATAGTTATCTTACTAAAATTCTATGTGTAACCTGGATTGCAATTACATTATATATTCTAGGCATGCCAAGCTCCCTAAAAAATTCTTAATAACGTTACAGATTTTTTTATTTTCAGTGTAAATCTGTTTAAATCAGTGTAAATCTGTATTTTTAATAACATTTTCTCTGTAAATTAAACAAGAAAAGATATAAATCTACAAAACTAATTTTTAGAAAGCAATAGAAATCAGTAACTTTACAAACTGGTACTGTACTTACTAAAATCATAGTTATCTTACTAAAATTCTATGTGTAACCTGGATTGCAATTACATTATATATTGTAGGCATGCCAAGCTCCCTAAAAAATTCTTAATAACGTTACAGATTTTTTTTATTTTCAGTGTAAATCTGTTTAAATCAGTGTAAATCGGTTATACGAATTTTGGCATTTGCCGTTACATAAATTCTAGGAATCCCAGTTTCCTAGAAAAATTTTAGTCACTTTATAGATTTTTTTTTTTTTTAGTGTACGTAATTATATTAGATTAATTCTTATCACAATTATTTAATTAGTTGGTAAATAAAACATAACAATTGAAAATTTTCCAAGTGATAGTGAAAAGTCCGTCAAAGTAATTGAAACCATCATGTATGTTTAACAGTAATCCTGTAACATTCGCTAGATTAATTATTCGTGAAATAAAAAATACGGAACATTTCAACATTCCGAATACTAAACTTGGTTATTCGCAAATTTTGTTTGAAAAAAAAAAATATTTTTCAAAGTAAATTCATTTTGTTTTGCCAATTCTATGAACTGCGTGACACTAGACACTTATTTACTGTATAGCCTACTGCTTTACTGCATGGCCTAAGAAAACATCAGCCCTTGTGTTGAGAAGGAATATAAATAAATAATTTCCGTATTTTTTATGCATGTTTTTTTTTTCAATTTTCTAAAATTTTAAATTTTTATTGCAAGGGAATAATCCCTGCAAACATTGGCTGGGAAACTGTAAAGGATCAACAACAACTTGACGAAAAAGTAATTGAAGACGATTCTTCACTGGTGAGAAGTCTTAAATTTAAAATAAAAATAGAGGCTGCAATTTTTCCTTATATGAAAATTCATTTACTAAAGATCTGTTCTGTCAATCAATCGCATATCACTAATTTTTTTTTAGCAAAAAAATGCTATGCAATATGTTTATAGTTATTCAAATTTATTTTAAAGCATGTTCTTTTAATGTGTAATGCTTAAATAAAGTCTAAGCCTATTTTATAGAATAGTCTCTAATAGGGAAAATAGTCTCAATATTCGCGATTTTGATGTATGCAGATGTTTTCGGGAGCCTAACTCTCGCGTATGTTAAGGGATTATTGTATTGGCTGAATACGCCAATGCTCATCCAACTTACTAGTGGACTAATTCAACCAGCTAATCTTAACATTCACAAAAGCCAGACTAACATCCAAATCAGCTCAACAGAAAACATTGAAGATTATTTTTGCAACTACAGTAACCGCTGCATACATAATTATATTAGACTATTTTTTTTACGCAATTATATAATTGGTAAATAAATCATAATAGTTGTAAATTTCCCGGTAAATTAGTCCGGCTCAGGATTCGAACTGGGGAAGCAGAGATTGAAGTCACCAATGCTCTTCCAACTGAGACATCCCGGATGAATTCTGGATGACTGATTCACAAAACTAGCCCTAACGATTACAAAAACTCGTCTGATATCTGAATAAGCCCAAAAGAATAAATCAAAATTTATGTTTTGGAACTGCAGTAACTGCTGCTTACGAAATTATATTAAATTAATTTTTAACACAATTTTTCCATTGGTAAATAAAGTTGCAGTAGCAGTTGCCAATTTTCAAGGGAGTAAAAAAAATTCCGGGCCAAAATCCGAACCAGAGATATATTGTCTGAAGCCATAAATGCTTTTCTAATTGAGCCATCGGGTACGAATAGTGGTTGACTAATTCACAAAACTAGCCTTAACAATCACAAAAAAAAAAAAAAAAAAAAAAAAAAAAAATGCTCCGATGTCGGAATCAGCCCAACAGAATAAATCTAAAGTTATTTTTTGGAACTGCACTAACTGCAACTTACGTAATTAGATTAATTTTTAACACAAATATTCAATTGGTAAAAGTAATTGCTAACAGTTGTAAATTCAAAGTGGGTGAAATAATTCTCGTCTGGAATTCTAATCAGGGATGTACTGGCTGAAGCCACCAATGCTCTTCCAACTGAGCCATCCTGAACGAATACTGGAGGACCAATTCACAAAACTAGCCTTAACAAACACAAAAACTGCTCTGATATCCGAATCAGCACAACAGAATAAATCTAAGGTAATTTTTTGGAATTGCACTAACCATTAGGATAGTGCAATTTAACGTAATTAGATTAATTTTTAATACAAATATTCAATTGGTAAAAATAAATCACAGCAGTTGTAAAATTCAAAGAGGGGAAAAAAATTCGGGATATAATTCGAACCAAAGATGTACTGGATGAAGCTACCAATGCTTTCTCTGTGATCGTTATATACCGGGAGGCAGCAGCAGAAGCAACTAACTCATAGAATTCACGAATGAAATTGTAGGATTAGTGAAATTTCGATCCGCATCAGGGGTGTAGTCGTAAAAATGACAGAGGATATACGCTGTAAGCAGAGGGTACACGCTCAAGGCAGAGAGTATATCCTAGAGTGTGTAACAGATGTAATTTTTCAACCTCAACGAGCGCCTCAACGAATTACATCTGTTATAATTAATTTACCGATTTGAATAATCATGTTTTAAAATTAATCTAATGTGTATACTATAGCCTTCTTGGGAAATAGAGGGTATACGGTGTTCCTTTAACAAATCCAGAAGGTATACGGCGTTTACCTCCGTATACCCTCCACTACATCCCTGATCCGCATATTAAAATATAATCGGTTTGCCAAGTCATATCTTGATGGAAAACACGTAAAAACCTGATTTTAGCGGTTGACTCATAGGTTTACCAATATGTTTTCCTGCTCCCAATCTTCGATGTTTTCGCACTTTTGGGTGCAGGAAACAACAATGCTAAACCCACGTGTCCATCGTTAAAATCGTGTCTTTAGATGTTTTCCCCCGCGATGTGACTTGGCAGACCGATTGCGTTTTTATATGTAAATCGAAATTTAACTAACTCTAGATTTTTATTCGTGAACTCGGTGAGATGATTGTCTGTGCTGCCGCCTCCTGGTCTATTAAGTTTACTTGGGCCAAAAAATAGTCATCTATTATTTATCTCAGATGGTTCAGTACGAAATGCTGTGGTGTCTTCAGCAATTGCGTCATTAGTTCGAATCCTGGCTCGCATATTTTTCGCCTCCTGGGAAATTTGTAATTGTTAGGATATATTTACCAATCACAGTCGGCTCTCGTTAATTCGAACACGTCTGGACCGCAAAAAATGTTCGAATTATCCGAAGTTCGAATTATGGAAAATATGAAATGAAAACATGCTTAATATGGTACTATTACAAAGGAATTAATGTTATAGTGTTTTTTAAATTTATTTCGTCTGTTATCATTAGAATATGACTTAATATTAAATTAGAATGTATAAATACATAAACTAATTAAAAGATTAGAAACAAGCACAATGGAAGAAAAATTTAAAGCGTCGTTGATGGACAGACGGGGCACTATGAAAATGGATATCAAATGCATTGGATTATATGTATACTCGTTCGGGACAATTTTTATAAAAATCAAAGAAAGAAATTTATTCAAATGACCTGAAATCCGTGAGAAAGAAAAGAAAAAAGAAAAATCGGAATTCTCATTAGTTCGAATTAAACGAAGCCAAGAGAAATGAGTTCGAATTAATGAAAATTTTTAACGTTATTCTGCCACTGAAAATTTCGGGACTTTATGTTTAGTTCGAATTAGGCAAAGATTCGAATTATCCGATTTCGAATTAACGAGAGTCGACTGTATGTTTGAAGTTAACGTAAGATAAATAAATGCCAGTGCATTCTCCGTTATTTCCAAAATTACTTCTAACAATAATACTCACTCGTTGCGAAATATATTTCGTATTTGCCATTTCTGCAATAAAGATTTTGAACCCGTGTATAGTTCAACATAATGTGTATTTGTAAGACGAATGGAAGCTGTTTTGGCTAAATTCTATATGGAATAGCATTTAGTCGATTAAAAATAATGGAAACTAAATTTTGATCTCGCCAGACAAAAACAAATTTTGAAAATTTTCTGATAATTGCGATTGTCAATAAACCTACAAAAATCTATAAAATAAATAATAATAATATTAAAAAAGCTGGCACATTTCGACGATTTACCTCAAAAATTCTATCACGCAGAGTAATATTGCAAAGTTCATTTTTTTAATATTTTTTCAAAATACTACTAGTATTTATAATTAATAAAATTATTAATAATTGAATAATGTTCAATGTTAGATAAAATTAAAAATTACATATTAATAATTAGTTTATAATGCTAATTCATTATGTTATGATTAGAAAAATGCATGTGGGGTACTCGAGCTTCCTTATCTTACTACATTTTCACTGTCGAGGAAATTTTAATGACTACAGCAAAACTTCCACAGGCGGCTATTTTTCTATTTTTAATGACACCACTATTTTTAAAAAGTAAATTTTGCATTATATTTTTCTTACAAATGTTGTCACACAGTATATGAAATGTTTTCTTGTTGAGAAAGTGGTGCGACATAGAATTAAGAAAGAGTCGCCTGTGGCAGCCTTGCTATTGCTGAACTAGATGTTAGAAAATTACCCCCCCCCCCCCCTCTCTCTCTTTACAATTATAATCATTAAAGAGAACAGAGTTCTGAATCTCTATTTGATTCCAGATGACAATTATGGTTTTTCCTTTCAAATATTTATGTCTTCTCGAGAGCAAAACGAGCTCATTGAGGGTGACCTTTCACCTAAACATTTCGTATCGTAGAGTGACATCGCGTACGATCGCTGAAACTGTATCCACACCTACAAAATCCTCCAAAAGATTCGCTATTTAACTGTAATCCTATCTGTGGAAGCAGAGCATATACCAAGCAATATGACATGAGCGGGACTGTTCTTTGATGCGCAATCCGGGGCGTAGAAACAGGGGGGAGGTCATGAGGTCGGCGCCCACCCACTAAGCTAGGGGCGTGGGGTGAGGGATGCTGATTTTTTTTCCTTTCCTCTTTTAGGGCGTTCTTCGTTGGGTGTTTTTCGGCAGGAGCCACGTGTGTGCATGCTTTGTTATTAATAATAAGACAAGAGGTGATTTTTCTTTTTCATAAGGTTTATTTTGATTTGAAAAATGTAGTTGGTAGATGAGTTTTTCTTTCTTAGTTAGTTTTTTTTTCATCCCAGATATGTGTTTAGGAGCAACGCTACTGAAATTTCAGGCCAACGCCAAAAATTTTCTTTTTGTCTGATTGTAATCATAAAAATTAAGGAGGTTGATATTTTGCTTCCCAATAAGGCTTAAATGTTTTTTCTTTTATCAAAGACGTTCTGATTGTTTTAATGTAATTTACGGTGTATATTTACCGAATTTTTTATTAATCACTAGAAAATAGCCAGGCAGAATGATGCATTTGCATTTTTATAATATTCTGTTATAAAAAGAATTAAGGAGTACAATATTTTATCTTATCTAACACATGGAGTCAGGTGGGGTAAAATACTTAGAAAAACGATCTTCAGTTTCTTATATATAATAATATTATTAATAATAAAGCAACAATTAAGATTTCAATTTCTAATAAATTAGTTAATTTATTGTAAACAAGTGGGTAAATGTGATCGCAAGTAGCACAGAGGGTTTCGTTATATATTTCTGTCAAAACAACTTATCCTGTAATTAATAGATACAAATTGTTGATTTATATTTATTAAATTCTGTATAGATTAAAGAACCAATAAATTTAGTTTTAAAAGAATTATAAAATGAAGTTATTTATTTTAATCAAATTAAAAATGTTCAAATCATATTATTTAAATAAACTACAAAATAAAATTTTTTTTTGAAATTCTAAAAAAAAAAAATAAAAATAAAAATAAAAAAAAATAAAAAAAAATAAAAAAATACCGGAGATATAAATAAAATTTTAAATTTTTAAAAACGAAAAAAATTGTTTAAACAAGATTTAAAATGCTGAATCATTAATAAATCACAACAGTTTTTAAAATAGAAAGAAAATTAAATTCCAAAATATATCATGAATGTCAGCGTTAAAAAAATAAACTAAATTGTTAAACTGGCAAAAAACAAAATAATAATAATAATAATAATAATAAGGCTAAGTCCATTTTAATATGAAAATTTTCAAGTTCTAGCACTAGGGATCGCACTAACAATCTTCGAAAAACTTTTTTGAAAAATTCTTTGGGGGGTTTGTGTTTTTAAAAAATTTATGCTTTATAACGTTATAGTTTCTAAACTTTTGTATTGAAAATCGCACAAAGTGTTGCAATTTTACTTAACAATTTTCTGTTTACTAGCGGGTCGCTTTACCTCCGATGTTTGCAAAAAAGGCGGTTAAATTAAGATTCTCTTTCGAAACTTAAATTGCAAAAAGGAACGTGTTACATTGAAAAAATTTCATTAATTAAAATAATAGACTTTTTCAAAATTTTATGATTTGTCATGCGACACGGGATATTCAGTTGTAAGCACACAAACTTTGAAGTCTCTGACTTATACAGCTTTTGTGTACGGACTCTGTGACAGACGGACAGATAGTGGACAATGGCGAATATGGTTTCGTCAGATGAACGAAACCCTAAAAAGAGAACATGGTATGAGATTGAAAATTCAACTTGTAAACAATAAACATTCACTCATGATTGATACTTGAAAGAATATATTTTTAGGAGTAATAATGAAATAATTCTCAAGAGCCATTCACCGCCCTAAACAAACAAAAAAAAAAACAGCGTGAATATAAAAATTGTAACAATTTTGCATTTAATATACACCTTCGCTTGCCTTAAATTGGCATTTTTAAAGAAAGTTTTATAGCATGCAGCTCCATGGTCTATATTTTAATCGAAAAAATTGTGAAATCAAACAATCCTCATTATTCCCTTTATTTATTTAAAAATCTATTTCACATATCCCCCCCCCCAAAAAAAAAAAAAAAAAAAATTGGTGATATTTTAATTTATTTTTGTGCATTAGGACAAATCTGACAACTGGTTTTCTGTCACTTAAATTAAAAAAAAATTAAATGAAATTTTTAATGCATTTATTATGAAAATTTTTTGTACATAATATATTTTTGAGAAAAAGAAAAAAAAAAACCTTTACATTTAATTGTCTAATTGATTTTTTAAAGGAATCAGACTAAGCTGAAAACATGCCTAGTTTTTTTTTTCTGGTTCTTTGCAATTCTGTTTTATTATGCATTTAAAAACATTTTAAAGTGTTTTTTCAATAATAAAGAAATATATTTTATCATTTAAATATAAAAAAAATGAAGATACTCATAATTCCTTATATTACCATGGTTGAAATTTGATTACAGTATTTTCCAAATACGAAACGCGATAAGATTTAAAAAAAAAATTATTATATATTTGAATTTAGCATATCAGTATTTGCAAAAAATAAATATTTTAATGCATTGAAAAGACAAAAAAGTTTTAATTTAATTTTTTCTTATGCAGTGTTATGTTATCGTGCTCATGTGGGCTTATTAAATTAAATTATACTGAAACATTAACTTTTAAAATGTTAAAAAAAAAAAAGACAATTTTTATTATAAAAATTAAGAACAGGCGAAACTAAAATCATTCTTCAGAAAAAAAGAAAAATAATGTTGAAATATCTCGATTATTTTTAATGATTAGCACTTTGGGTTCAACCACGTTTCTAGGTTCTTTGATTCAGCATCCATGGCACATCCGGTTTTTCACCACGCATCTGGGCCTCCGTTGTGGATAACCGTGCCTTGCATTTCTGAGCAGAGAATTTAAAAGTTAAAGGGCGGTATTTAACCCCAGCATAATAGAAATGATGTCACTTTCAGCTAGCTTTTGTTAACAGGTATGCCCCGATTGTGAGAATTCGAAGCTATGGTGTTCAATGTGTGAATAGGAAAGGTAGTCCCTATTTGATTCATCCATTTTTAAATAAAATTAATTGGCATAGTATCATTAAACGAAAGAGAGAAAGAAAGAAAGAAAAATGGAAAATTTTGTGATTAAATGAAGCTTATACAAATTAAAAGATCTCCAAAATCCCCCCCCCCTTTGTGACACTTTTATAGCCTCATATTTTTTATGCGAATAATGAAATAGGAAGAGATGACTATTACTATGATTTGGATTCAAATGGTATTTTTCATTTTTCGATTAACGGAAACTTTTGATCTTGAGTTATAATTGATTGCTCTTGAATGACGATTTCCTGAAAGATCCTCTATTTTTATAAAAACTGGAAAACGCTATTTTATTCCATAGTTTCGGATTTAAAGCACTTGGGTCTAAAGTTAAAATGTGAACATAAGAATGACTTTTACAGCTTTTAAAGTGATTCCACCCTAATACAACTCTCAAAACGAACAAAACTGGTCTTCGACCAGCGGCTATCGTTTTGTTGATTGGATAGTTATAATGTGTGATTTATCATGGTGCTTGCTGATGGGATTGCAATTGGCTCAGCCAGAGATTTTTTATCAAATATGTTTTCTATCAATTATTTTCTTTATTGTAAAACAGGATATTTCACAATAACCTACATAACTATGCAATAGATTAACGCAGTTGGACAATTTAGGCAAGTGAAGCTATTTTCGCAAAATAAATAAATAAATAAAATATATAAACAAAAATCTCTAAAATTACCCTGTTACAAGTTATTAAAAATCAATATAAACTCTTTAAAATAATATTTCAGATGTTTCTTATAATTCCCAAAGAAGGCTTGAAAATTATTCTATTTCATTTTAATTAATTCATTTTATCTGAAGGCGATGAACTTATTATAACACAAACATTGATGACTAAATTAATACTTGACCAAAGATGGCAGCCTTAAAAGCTACCAAATATCTCATGAGACCTGTCTTCAAAATTAAATCCAAACTAAACATTTGATGCAATTTTCATACATTGTCCCCATTCACCCTTCTATAATAAATTGCTTCAATGAGCGGTTCTTTTTGTATAGACTTTTTTTTTTCGTTTTTTCATAAAAAGATGATGATGAGAGACACAATCTAGTTAAGTTGGAAGCATTAATAACAGTCAACTGGGCAAAAGTTGTCAAGCTAGTTCACCCATGGAAGTTACACCATTTATCCCTGAAAGTTCTGAAGACCACCCTCAATTTCAGGCGTTTACAGACAGAATTAAGGTATGAATTAAAGGCCATTCATTAAATAATGTATTCCTTTTTTTTTTTTTTTCAAGGGTTGACACAAAGAATTGAATTTAATACTTCAGATAGATTTACTGTTTTGTTTTAATAAGATCACGAAATCAATAGCAGTAATTGTTCTAAAAAATTGTGTAAAAACGGGATAATGATTTATAGATTTTTTTTTCTCTTTGTACCAGAGTACTTTTCTTTCAGATACTTTTTTAAATATTATTGTAAAGTGTCAATGAGATATTCGACCACCCTGAAGCTGACGCTTTTAATCCTAACTTGAAAAATATTAAATGACGGTGAGGATAGCACCATATCCTCAGTTATTTGGATCCGTTATTGATTAATTTAATGTTAATTCCAGCTTTATTTTACTGCCTTTGTCCTTGTCTGCTGGTTCTAATTTTTCTTTGCTGGAGGATATTAACAGTGGTTATATAAATCGGAATAACAACAGAAATGTAGTTCCTTCATGATTTTACTACAGAACGACCTGCAACCTACCCCTTCCCCCCACTCCCGTCTCCCCCCAAAAAAGAAAAAATCCAATCGAATTGTATATTACAAAAGGAAAAAACTGACTAGCTTTATTTTTGGCTTTTTAAAGATGGACATTATTGTACCCTTGAATGGATTTTACAAAGCACAACATTGTGATAAATCTATTTCTGTATGAATTTAGTTGACTCAATTGTATATAAAAATGAATCAAAATTTATTTGCGGTTGGATACATTTAAGTTACACTTGAAACACTTTGTGGAAGCATGGTGGTTACATTTGTAAAATGTGCTTTTTAAGGGAGATTAGATTCTTACAGTTAGCTCCAGTGGTATATGTGTTTTGAATAAGTTACAGATGTCGTACTGGGTAGCTATAGTGGCCAAATTTTTCTTATGTGTATCAGTTTATTTTCATGGGATACGTGCAATTCAAATTGATGTACTGTAATTTGTTTACCTGTAACAATCATTTCTATTGGTCGACGTAGTTATTTTTTAAGTTGATTACCTAAAAATATGTTTCATTTTCCAACCTAAACATGCTTCTTTGGAATCCATATTGACTTTTATTAGAGAATTCCTCTCACCTTACTTCTCACGGAACCACGACAGTGCACGGAGTTCCAGTTCGAATCAGCTATTCAACTGATGCTACATCATTTATGGGTTAAGGGTGTTCCCAACTGATCCGCTCAACAAGCGAAAAACGTTTTGTCACATTTACAAATTCATTTTTTAACAGAAAGTTATAAAATTTTAATGCCTGACTATGAAAGCGATTTCGAATTGAACTTATTTTTCCATTTTATGATAATTAAATTACTTATCGAGTTATAAGCTATTTCGATGACGCAATCACCCGTTTTTCTCCTCCTTTTCGACCGGTTTTTCTGCTTTCGTTGGGAAATATGCTCAAAAGTGTCAACTTTGCAGGCTTGTTATGAAAAATCTATTGTGTTTTTTAAAAAACAAAAGAATGAGTGCAATTAGACAGTTTCTGAATAACAACACCTGCTATTTTCATGCATTTCCGAACAAAAATAAATTAATGCATGTGTCACAAAGTTGCCCTTTTTGATTTAAGAACACCCTTAAAGCAAATTCACAGAGTCAACGACATGTGGGTAATTTCTGATACCTTAAATTCGGAAGTTTTATGAACGCTGTTGATATATTTCATTATGTTCCACGAACAGAATTCTTGCCACTTGCAAAGCGTTTGACTCATTGATGTAGAAGAAAAACTCTAACGATGCAAGACCTGCGAATCTATCTATTGGCTCCCAAAATATATGTATCGAAATTTAATGAAAAGCATTGCCTGGGAAGTGAGAAGCTCACAATAGTAGATTTTGATGATTCTTTTCAGCGCATTTGATTCCTTCTTTTAAAAATATGATGTTGAAAATTTCAAGAAAATCGCAATATTAATTATTATTATCATACTGACTAATGAAGCTTATCTCTTGCAACACAGTGACCAAAATGTGACTAAATTAGGAAAATCTCATAACGCCAATGCAGCTTATACACTATATTGCCATTGATTATTGGACACTTGCGATTTTAGACATTTTACTAAATATCTAGAAAAATACATGAGGAATCATCTCGAAACTCTTAGTGTATAAATATAATAGTATACGTCATACATCTCCGTGGAGATTTTTTATCGAAACTCCATAGGGAACCGTCAACAAATTAAAAAAGAATGAATATATTTTGAATAACCCTGTCAAAACTAATGTAGCAAAAGCACTCAAACTCTAGATTATGATTGAATGTCTTATTGTAATACACTGTGTTCATTTCTATGCAAATAGTATGCATACTCGCAGAGTAATTAAGGTTTTTATAAAAATGGCCCCAAATTTTTCTAAGTTTTTCCCTTGTAATTTTCAGAGTTTTTAATATAAAATAATATTTTTTTCAGAAAATATGACAAACAACATTGCACATAGTACCCTGTAATTAGAATTAAAAAATAATAAAAATTGTATGAAAAATGAGTAGGTTTTCTAAATAATTTTTTACTGCGCATGCGTCAAAGATATCCAAATTTCATTTGCATATTATGTTAGCTAAATGTATAGAGCAACTTTTGTAAAAGTCTCAAAATTATAGCTTGAAAATTCTGAAAGTAATCGTCTATAGAAAAGGGACAAAATCCGTTGTTTCCAAAATGAAGCAAAAAAATGAGGGATTTTATCCAAAAGTAGTCGTAACATCCCTTATTGTGTATTCTATATTGACACTAATCAATGAATATATGGATACAACCCCTCCTGTTTTTGCTTCATTTTGAGAATAACGGATTTTCAACTTATTCAATTGACGATTATTTTCAGAATTTTCAGAATTTCAAAATATCCTCGAAGTCACTCCACATTTCCGCCGAATTGTGAGGACGAAATCTGATAGCTGTCAATAAAGGGATCACTGCCAAAAAATGGCACCCTTTTGGTGCTGAAAGCAAAAGATGTTGCATTCAAAATATGGCCGAAAGAACAATGGAATGTGGAGTCTACTTTTATGAGAAGTCTGTGCATTAAACCCTTGGGTACGAGCGACCGATATACATGCCTCTTAAGCAGCGTTCTCGCTGTCATTTGACCAACGTTAGTAATTTGGCGAATTAAAAATAAAAAACTTTCGCCAAATGAAAAAAGTATTACCAAAATAGATTCGCCGTGTAGCACACACACACAAAAAATATCTTTAATCTTTTAATGTACCCCCTTTTTTTTCAATATGTTCTAAAATAGCCTAAGTTTTTATAACTGCGACAACGATTGTTATTAATCTAATTTCAACTATCCGCTACAAATATATTACAAATATGTTTGTATGCATATGTGTATGAAAAACGAAAAAGAAAAGAAAAAAAAAGCAAAAATTGAGCGCTAGCAATTTGGCGAAGCTAATCGGTTGTTTACTCGCCAAATGAAAAATTTAGTCGCAATTTGGCGAAATGGCGAGCCACAGCGAGAACTCTGCCCTTAAGGTACATAGAATCCTTCATTATCCTCACCAGTTGTTTTATTGTAAAGTTAATCTCATTTAATCAACGCATTTTTGCGATTCAATTACACAAAAATTTCTGTGAAAGAGCTTGACAATTACACGATGAAATGTTACAAATAGACTTGAAAATAAAAATGACATGATTACTAAAAGCCTTTACTTGAAAACAAGTCGGTTTTACTTTGTTTTGAAGCAGTATAAAGATATTTTACTGGTGAAATCTCAAACGAAGATCGAAATGTTGAATTTATTTTAACGTTTGCATAGTTTTAAAATTTTGAAGCATTTGGTACACCATTTAGTAATCATGTTATTTTTATTTTCAGTATATTTGTACAAAATTTTCAGTTAAGGAAAACCAATGGTAAAAAATAAAAAAATACGCAAAAGGCTCTCGCCGCGAAGAGGTTAAATGTTTACTGATTATCTTAGTAATTCCTACCGTTTAGTGTGATGAACGTAAAAAAAGGAAGTTATCAAAAACGCTTGATTTATAGAAAAATTCAATTGCCACATTTTCTATATTACAACATAATATAAATATAAAACCCCTAAACATTTAAAATAATTTACAGACAACTTGTGAATTTTACATTATTGCTATTGCCAGCTATTTTGTTTCCATTTCCTAGTATTTCTTGCTCACAACTTGATTGTCTGTTTTCACTACTCATTGATGAATATCTTTAAAGTTTCTCTTTTCTTTTTTAAATTATGAAACCTGTAATTTAATCATCGTATTAAATTTGCTCTGTTTTTCTTATAAAAGGAAATGGATTCCTTGTTAAAATAATTTTTCTCTGCATAATATGAGATGGATTTTGTTTTAAAACTCAGTCATCTCTCTTTTATCACTATAAAGTTCAGTTGCATGCGCATCATTTAACAATATAAGTGAATTATTTATTCCTTTTTAAATGTATCATGAGAAACATATAAATAAATATTACTTACCTTTACGAAGAGTATCGTTCCCCCCTTTTTTTTCTCTAATTTAATTTTAAATTTCAAAATATCATATTTGATATAATCTTCAGCAGCATTTGCAGAAATTCAACCTTAAAAAAAAAAAAAAAAAAGAATAAAATTCTGTTCATAGTTATTCTGAGAAACAAAAAGAAAACATTGCAAGAAATAAATCAATTAAAAAATATATACATCAGAAAGTCTAACTCATTTATTTACTAATATCAAATTTTAAAATGTGGGCTTAATTCAATTGGTAAGAAAATTATGCTAGATTACGCGTTAGTGGCGCATAGCAGCGCCATCTGTAGGGAAGTTTACACAAAAACCCAAAAAACATTAACTTCTATCAGGGACTAACTAAATCTGAAGTTTTAGAAAATTTCGCACATTAGATCTTGAGATAGAACTATTGCGATAATCACGAATAATGCACCATGGCAGCGCTACCTGTTGAGCGTTTTACACTAAAATATAATCAGAAACATATTATATCAAATACTAACTACATCTAAAGTTTTATGAAAATCCATCGAAAGTTCTTGAGATATAGTTATTATGGAAATTGTGAATAATGCAGTATAGCAGTGCCACCTGTTGAGCGATACACATAAAAAACTATTCAGATCTATTTATATTAAAATCTAACAGAATCTAAAGTTTTGTGAAATTCTGTGCATTAGTTCTTGAGAAAGAGCGCTCACAACGTTTTTGTCACATATAGACAGACATACAGAGTGACTGACAGACTGACATTCTGTAAAAACAAGTTTTTTGGGTTTTTTGACCCCTAAAAACATACAAATTCGCCAAAAACCGGATTTCGAAAATCCAATACTTTCTTCTTGTAAAGATAGAAGAAAGTAATAAATAAATAAATAAAAATAACGAAAATTGATTATCTAATTGACAGCGATAAAAAAAAAATAAATAAATAAAAAAAAATAACTGAAACCATAAATTAAAAATGATTTTTTGTGTCACCTACAGCAATGCACGAAATAATTTGTTGAGAAGAAATATATTAAAGAAGAATATATGGTCATTCTAAAAGAGGAAAATTTGCTCTCTATAGTAAATGGTCGTTAGGCCAAGTCTTTCATAAGATATCTCAAAGAGATAAAAAAATATCAGAATCTAGGAAATTAACACATTAACACGCATAGTTAGTAACCGGTCTACATTGCAAATTCGTGAAACATTTTTACAACAATAACTAAACATAAAATTAACGTCTCTAACTAAAATCGTTTATGATTGTCTTGTGAATATGTTATGCCATGAAAAATATTGTGCAAATAGTGTTGCTATAAATTACATAAACTTTTCCAGAAATGCAGTTATTCATATTCATTGGCAAAATTAGTCAACTCACTCAGTTATATCCTGAATTTTTTTTTCCTACAAAGCAAACTGTCTCTTGAATAAATAATGATACAACATTAAGGAGCACAAATTATATAAAATAATAGATGTTTAAAAGGCATACAGCTGTTTCGGGACTTCTAAAGTCCCATCATCAGTGGTAAAAAAATGTAAGTGTAAAATGCAAAAGATAAGTCACATCATTAAATGAAAAACGTGCAACGCAGCTAATGCTTTAATGATGTGACTTATCTTTTGCATTTTACACTTATATTTTTTAGCACTGATGATGGGACTTTAGAAGTCCCGAAACGGCTGTATGCCTTTTAAACATCTATTATTTTATATAATTTGTGCTCCTTAACGTTGTATCATCATTTATTCATATATTAGCACAAAGTACAATCCTGCCCCCCTTTTTTAAATTGTCTCTTATTTCTTTTTCCAAAAGTGTGTAATTTTAAAGGCATCACGTAGAAAGTGTTGTGCATGTGTTGATTTACAATATTCTAAATTGTGTGGTGTTTACAATGTATTGTTAATTTCGTGTTGTGCAGCGCAACGCTGTTGTAAGAAAATATTTGCATCAACACTATTTACATCACTAGTTCAACACAATTAACAACACTACTTTTAGGTCACATTTCTAGATAGTAACACTTTTGCAACGTATAAAGAGCACAATCACAGAATAAAAAGCTTGTACAGGAGGTTTTTAATTCACAACACTATCACATTAATGTGTTGTAAATTTTGCCTTAAAGTCTTCTAAAATGCGCATATTTTGTTATATTGAGAATTTGTAGTGTGCTTCAAAGGTTTACCCTTTTCCATTTGAAGATAACAATTAATATCCATAATGAAGAATTCTTTAATTGTATTATTTTCATTTATCGATAGCTCTTTTTTTTTTTTTTTTAAAGGAAATTTTTTATAGTGTTTTTAAAATTGAATGTGTGTAACATTTGAAAAGTTTTGTAAATTTTTTAATAAACGTTTCCTACTACTTAAGAAAGGTGTTATAAAATATATTAAACTAAATAATTTTTGATAGGTTTCTGTTCCAATTCAGATAAAAACCGTAATCAAAATAAAAAAGAAAAGTACAAATTGTCTCATTGTCAATACAAATGACACGTGAGGAGATGCAAGCAAAACCAGGGGCTCTACTGTAAATTATTAAATTAAAAATAGACTATGGTTTAAAATTATTTTCCAATGTGGCTCCTCCTATTCAAGCTTTCCACGAGGTATTTATTCATTAACGCTAATTATTTAATTTTTAATTTAAAGTTTTACAGTAAAACATTATGTACCTCTCATTGTCGCGTGTCATTTATAATAACCGTGGCACGATATGTGTTTTTATTTTATATTATGATTTATGGCTCTTATCTCAATTGGAAATGAAATATATAAAAAACTAGGGATTGTCTATAAATGATGTTCCACTTTTTTTTTTTCAATATTTTTAACATTTCCCCACCCTTAGTGTCACGCTTCCTCCTCCCTCTTCCTTGTCACATGTCACGCTGTATTACATATACATATACTTTCTTTCCAGAAACAAATCACTATGTTATAGGTCATATTTCAAATTTTACTTTTTAACTTTAACTACATGTTTTAATGACATTAAAAACATGTTTTAAGGACAGTAAAAATGATTCGTGTACTTATTTTCAATTAAATAAGATTAAAGTTTACAAAAAAAAAAAAAAAAAAAAAAAAAAAAAAAAAAATGCAATAATAATAAAATATTATTATGAAAGAGCAATTGAAACCACTAGTATTTTCAAATTCGAAATAGAATTTATTATATTTGGTTTTGAATTTTATCTTTACTTTATAAACACAAAATACTTTAATTTAAAAATAATTTCAGATTTAATCTGTTGATTTTTTGTGCTTTTTTTTTTTAAACTAAAATGTGTGATGTCACACATTTGTTTCTTCTTACCCCTTCCCACCCCGTTGTCGCAAACTGTCGCAATTTCCCGAACTTCCCTGTCCCTTTCCAAGCGTGACATCAATTGCGGACGGATCTTTATTTGTTTTTAATATATTTTGTAATACTTTTCATAAGCAATAGACAGTGCTTGTTAAAATTTTAATGAATAGGTGATATTCTTTTAAAAGTTGTGTGTATATTTTTTGAAATGTATTGAATATTGATATATGTCAACAGGGCACAGTAATTATGAATTGCTCTCTTGTAGATGTAGTGGTTTGCTCATGTGCATAAATTATTTTTCATCATTCACAATTGTGGACGGATCTTTATTTGTTTTTAATGTATTTTGTAATACTTTTCATAAGCAATAGCATAATGCTTGTTAAAATTTTAATGAATAGGTAATGTTCTTTTAAAAGTTGTGTATATATTTTATGAAATGTATTGAATATTGATATGTGTCAATAGGGCACAGTAATTATGAATTGCTCTCTTGAAGATGTAGTGATTTGCTCATGTGCATAAATTATTTTCCATCATTCACAAAAAAAAAAAAAAAAAAAAAAAAAAAAAAAAAAAAAAAAAAAAAATTGTGATAAATGAGAACTTATTGTAAAATAATTTTAACATTGTTCTTAATGCTAGCTATTATCTGGTCATAAATCAGATCTGCATGATCAGATCTCCATCTCATTTTTTTCTTTTGCTTAACAATGCAATAATTATGTGCTCTCATAGGAGACCCGTATACATAAGAGGGTTAAAACCGATATTACCTTTATCATGCCTTTTTAGAGCATTCTACTGTAACTTTGTTCCATTTAGCAACAGTTAGTTGATTTTGGGTGATCTAATCGAGTCTGATGCATGCCATGAATGAATCTAATAATAATAATAATAATAATAATAATAATAAAAAGGAAGCTATATATATCTTCAACTTGAGTATAGACATGTTTTTAAAGCAAAACATTCCGATTATCTTTTATTGAACCATTATGAAATCAACAGGGATATCTCCGTTCTTTTTGAGACAGGAAAAATATGTTCTTGATTTCCCCGATAGAGGCGCTGAGAATGCACTTATTCTTTATTGCGGTTTCCCCCACCTCTTTATAATCACAATTTTTACAGGTGTAGTACCGTTCCATCACAAATTAAATGATTGAATAACTTACAAGCTTTCCAGTATGTATATGCGTGTCTCATTGCAATTAAAATTTAAAATCTTAATTCTTTTTTTTAAGATTTTAAAATCTTTGCATACTAAATTGTAATATTTTTTTTCTCATTTATGTATATTTTTAAATAAGAAAAAAATAAAATAATAAAAGTAAAAAAAATAAAATAAAAATAAAAGCATGCATTTGCATTTTTAACATTCTGTTTTGAGAAAAATGCTTTTAAGATGTCTAAACACGCTTTGAGAATTTTTATAAACATCTTACAACCATTTTTTTTAATTTAATTTACTAACGAGTAACGGCGAAAGATCAATATTTAATTTACATGATAATATTTTTCAAAAATTACAAATTTACGTGAATCTTTATGAAAATTTAAAAAGAAATTCAAATATGGCAAGTGAAAAAGTGATAGTTATTTCAATAAAGGTAATTCTTAAAAAATAAATCAAAAGATTGTAATAAATATAATTTAAATGTTTATCATTAAATTATTGTTTCAGAGGAAGCCGAAAGGTCATAATAAGATATATTTTCTTTGTTCAAAATTTCTATGGTTAATATCATGTTTTCATGTTTTTTTTTTTTTTTTTTTTTTTTCTAATTACATAAAAACGAACAATTTTTCTGTTTTGAGAACCAAAAAAGAAAGAAAAAAAAATCATGTTTTGTAATGTTTAAAAAACGCATAACTTCTTAAAAGAACATAAAGAAAAAGATAATAAAGAAAGAAAGAAAGAAAGAAAGAAAGAAAGAAATGGTTATTTTCTAGAACGATCGAACTAGGTGCTCATATGCTTCAGACATGATTTTAACAAATAAAAGCAAAATAAATGGATAGTCTAACATAAACAGATTACATAAAACTCGGTTTTAAAGAAGAAATCTTGAATATAAATAGCCGATTTTTTTTTTTTTTTTTTTTTATTACATAAAAACGAACAATTTTTCTGTTTTGAAAACCAAAAAAAAAAAAAAAAAAAATCATGTTTTGTAATGTTTAAAAAACGCATAACTTCTTAAAAGAACATAAAGAAAAAGATAATAAAGAAAGAAAGAAAGAAAGAAATGGTTATTTTCTAGAACGATCGAACTCGGTGCTCATATGCTTCAGACATGATTTTAACAAATAAAAGTAAAATAAATGGATAGTCTAACATAAACAGATTACATAAAACTCGGTTTTAAAGAAGAAATCTTGAATATAAATAGCCGATTTTTTTTTTAATTACATAAAAACAAACAATTTTTCTGTTTTGAAAAAAAAAAAAAAAAAAAAATAAATAAATAAATAAATAAATAAATAAAAAAAATCATGTTTTGTAATGTTTAAAAAACGCATAACTTCTTAAAAGAACATAAAGAAAAAGATAATAAAGAAAGAAAGAAAGAAAGAAATGGTTATTTTCTAGAACGATCGAACTCGGTGCTCATATGCTTCAGACATGATTTTAACAAATAAAAGCAAAATAAATGGATAGTCTAACATAAACAGATTACATAAAACTCGGTTTTAAAGAAGAAATCTTGAATATAAATAGCCGATTTTTTTTTTTTTTTTTTTTTTTTTATTACGTAAAAACGAACAATTTTTCTGTTTTGACCCCCCCCCCCCCCCACCAAAAAAAAAAAAAAAAAAAAAAAAAAAAAATCATGTTTTGTAATGTTTAAAAAACGCATAACTTCTTAAAAGAACATAAAGAAAAAGATAATAAAGAAAGAAAGAAAGAAAAAAATGGTTATTTTCTAGAACGATCGAACTCGGTGCTCATATGCTTCAGACATGATTTTAACAAATAAAAGCAAAAAAATTGGATAGTCTAACATAAACAGATTACATAAAACTCGGTTTTAAAGAAGAAATCTTGAATATAAATAGCCGATTTTTTTTTTTTTTTATTACATAAAAACGAACAATTTTTCTGTTTTAAGAACTAAAAAAAAAAAAAAAAAAAAAAAAAAAAAAAAAAAAAAGGAAAAAAACGAAAGAATTAAATGAAATAAATGATAATCGATAAAAAATAAATAAATGATAAACGAAAAAAAAAAAAAAAAAAGAGAACATTTTAATGAAATGAAGCAAAACGAAGACATAATTTATGCAGTCAACTCTCTTAAATGTCTTATCTTCTTTTCAAATAAATAAAGACATGGTTATGTTTTTTGCTTTCTTAATTCACTGAATTAATTACAAAAAGAATATTTGTAAATCGGAACATAAACCTAAAAATTATATATAAAAAAATTCTTTAAAAAATTTATTTGAATTAATAAATGGATGTTAATACATTTAAAAAAAAAAAATAAATAAATAAAGTAAGACCCAAATTAACAATAAATTAGGCCTTACTTAATTTAGTTCAACCTTTTCAATAATGTAAAACAGTTTTCTCAATTGAATTTTTACATATTTTTTCTACAAACTTTATTCTTGCGAGAACTTTGTCATGACAAACAAATGTTGTTATTCCTTCATCACTGTTGTAACAAAATTTAAATTGCGGTACATTTGATTACATTTCATAAGGATGACAACATTTTAGTTTGAAGTCGGTTTTTACCCATTATAAAATCCGTTGTCTTTCCATAGTATTTGGCACTTCTTTCCCTCAGTTCATACTTTAACGCCCTCAAAGAGTCTCACTATTGGAATCTTTGTTATAGAAAAAAAAAAAAAGAGGGGGGGGGGGTTACTTTCATGCTGCATAGACACACGCCTTACCAAAATATTGCACTAGTTCGTTACAAAGTTGAAAAAGAAAGAAATGTTACACACCTAAACGCACACCACCCATGGCAGGTTATTGTGAAAATAGAATCTGCGAAAATTCTTAACATGTAATTCACACTTTATTCTTTTCAATTAGACTTTCCTCCTTCACAGCAGGGAATTGTGGGAACACGCCCCGTGAAATATCAAAATATCCGGACATCACCGAATATCCCCTGCAATGAGATGTGTATCCACAGGTAATTGTTTGCGGAATTCCTAATTCGTCACAGAGAAATATTTTTTATGCATAATATATCAAACACACAAGCCAGTCTGACATCAGTTGTCCGTACTTTGTATGTGAGTGGAGAAACTTATTAAATTTATATTCTTTTAGAATCAGGATTATTTTATCTGATCTGATTAAGAAAAATTAGGCGCAGAGTCTGATTTTATTTCTCCACCTTTCCTTTCCTTATACCCTCGCATACAGATTTTTTTTTTTTAATTCGACACCCTTAAATAATAAATCAATATTTAGATATGAATGATTTATGAACAGATAAATACATATTTTTATAGGTACACTGTTAAAAATTTCGTGTTACTTTGAACCAAGATTTGCTGCTCGCAGCTATTACCAGCTGCCACCATAGGATGTTTCAATCGAAGCTCCAAATCTTGGAACGAGTTTACGCCATATTATTTGAAAAAATGGTACCATGGTTCAATCGAAGTTCCAAATCTTGGGACAAGATTTCACCATCTTATGGTGGCAGCTACTAAGCACCAAATTTCGGTTCAAAGTAGCACAAAATTTTTAACAGTGTACTTATGTGTTAAACACATATTATACATGCTATATATTCGATGGTTATAAAAAAGGGCAGCAGACGTCAGTGTAGGAAATGTCACTGTGGACTCACAGTGATTTTCTGTCTTTCCGTAATTTACGACTTCTAGTGTACAGAAGAATTCAGGTGACCTGATTATTGGTCCACTTCGCCATGATGATTTCTGCAATGATCGCAAAAGAAAAAAGAATGCATTTGATAGAATATTTGAAGTAAATGTTTGTTTGTAAACATGCCACTTGCTAATGCCACTTATGTATAAACACACACTATTTTTTCGAAGTTTACCCTCATCCTTGGGTGAAGCTTACTCAATCATTCTCCATTCCGGGATAATAAAATCAGTATCACTCGTCTTGAGAACGAAACAATGGAAGTTTCGCATCAGATTGACCACTTGCTAACTACAAGACATAGTTTCAAAGGCATATTTTAACAGGGGGATTAGAAATAAGAAAATTCTTTTTTCATTTTTTTCATGCTATTTTATTACTTTAAATCAGTTGGGAAGAAAAGTTTTTACTTTTTTTCTTATTCAAAACAATTAGCGATAAAGGAGAACAGTGGCGCCAACTTTTGAAAAATATTGGGTATTGTAAATATTGGGGGCTCAAAATTTTTTTGAACTGATACATATATATTGGGTGGGCTCAATTAATAAGGGATAGATGAAGATATCAAATTATTGGGTGGGCTCGCGCCCCATGGGCCCATAAAAGTTGGCGCCACTCAAAGAGAATGAATTAAGTAAATTTCAAAATCGCGAGAAGAACATTGTTCCCTTCCTGTCCCCCTTATCTTGTTGAATTGCACAACAAGCACTTTTAATTATGACTTTGTTTTTTCTCCGAAACGTGAAACGGCTGAGTAAGTTTAAAAATGAATCAATCAGTGAAGAATCCAAATATTATTTTTCACTTATATTTAAAGCTGTACCGAACACAAAAATCTTCAAATTAAAAAATAAATAAATATTGCATTAGAATTTTTTTTTCTGCTTAAAATGACTCTGCTTAAATCATGTTTCTATCTTAACTGAAACAGGAAATATTGATTATTTCGTTTTGGTATGTTTTCAAAATCTAGCTTTTAAGCAACGGGTGTTATGGAAACGTCTTTTTGTGAAAATGCGTTTTTCCTTGTAATAGTTTTTTTAAAATTATCTTTTCTCCTATTTAAATTGTTATAAGTCAAGAGCCATTAAAGCTAAATGGTTTAAACTAGGAACATATCTTTTTCAATTATTTTACTTTAGTTTTAATTCAGCAAATTAAAAAAATTACTTATTAAAATATGATTAAAAAAGAAAAAGAGACATAATTTTCTTTCCAATTTCTACTTAATATTTTTTTTAATTAATATTTTAAAAAATGCCAAATCAAAATTAAAACCTATATATTTCTGTTTATTTAAATGAAAACAAGTTGAAATTCTACAAATAATATTTGAGTTACAACAATTTTAAATTACCCCACTTTTTTAATAAATTTTAAAATTGATTTATTTTCTTTTAAATTTGAGAAATCTTATTATGTGATTTTGTTCAGAACTGATATGGTTAACCATCACAAAAAAAAAAATTCAAACTTTTAACTCAATAAATAAAAATTTATTTTTAAATGTAAAAGTAACAAGTGTAATAACCCTTAAATAAGTGTGGAATAAATTTCATACATAATGCAAAAGTAGCATATATTTTTGCAATTTCTGATGAGATTGATGTTTGCATCGCTTCATACATTTAATCCATTGATATGTATTTTAATGTTCCATTTTAATATACTACTAATGACTGCTATTTTCTTTTTCATTCACAAATAATAATAATGCTGTTTTATAACCTTTGATTTTCAACATTACCCACTTTTTTCAAATACGCGCATTATGCATAGTATATAAATTTATTTAAGTGATTTAGTCCCAATTTGCTTCGCCCGGACATATCTGAAGGTGCATAAAATTCTTTTATAGATCTAAGGAATTTCGGGGAATGTTTCTCAAAGTCTCGGATCACTTTATGAACCTTTTTTCAAGCCCTAAAGCCCTAAACCTTTTGATACTCTGAAGAAAAGGAGCTCCGCAAATTTCGGGTGGCCGAGCAATTTTTCTACATCGACGGTCAGTAGACAAATGGGATTTCCTTGAGCAAAACGTAGCGCTGATTCTTCTAGAGATCAACCAAAAAAATAAAACCAGTCATAACAAGTGAAACAAGAAAGGAAAAGAATTCGAAAATTTACGTTCAAAATTCTGTTAAAACTTTAAAAAATTTTCTGAGAGTTTCCAGGAGGAATAAGGCTACATTTTCAACATGTTTAGTTCTAAGCTCTCTTCAAACGTGAATAAAGTGGAAAAAAAAAATTTACACAGAGAATATTAAACAAATAAATAAGCAAATACATAAGCAGGAACGTGCTTTTGTAGTGCGATGACGTGAAAATGTTAGAATTAAGAAAAAAAAAAAAAAAGTACTGAGTTGTTTTAGAAGTCATTTGAAAACATGATTTTTTTTCTTTTCGAAGAAATCTTATGGGAGGCCCATAAAGTATATAACCTCCGGAACTATAATGAAAGAAAAAAAAAACAGAAATAAAGAAAGTCTTTTTTTGCGGGTTATTTTTTTTTCGGCATTTCTGTTTTTAAATTTGCTTCTTTTTTATTCATAAGTGAAACACTACAAGCATTGTGCACACAAAAATGCTTATGGTCAAAGTGACTATGTTCAGGTCAATCACTCTTAACAAGGGTCCATGTAAATCAACTTAATGAGTTATAAATTATTCTACTTATAAACATTTTGCTTCATTTATGGGTTACTTTTCATGAAGAAAGTCACTGAATGTTTGCAGAATAGAGTGTATGTAGCTTAGCATTAAAATCTTTAAAAATACTTCTAACTTTTTTCTGCGACGAATGTTGATTGAATGCGTTTGAGGGTTAAATGGATAATGAAGCAATTCATATTTATTCTGGATTTTGTAAATTTTATTGAAAGGCGCTGGCCTTTGGAACTGTGTAATTGGATGTTTTTAAGGATCTCTATAATTTTTTTATTAAAAAAAAAGGGGGGGGGGTAAAAATTTACTTATTGCATTAAATGAGATCTGGAATCACGCGCAATTTAATACTTTTCAAAGCATTTAAAATATGATGATAATTTTCAGTTTGCTTATCTATTTGTCTGTTTAATTAGTGTCTAACTAATGTTCTAATTAGAGTTAAAATAATATTGCTATTTCGCCCTCCTATTCACGATTTATTGCCTTTTTTCAGTGCCGGAATAAAAAACGGGCAGGCCAAAAAAAAAAAAAAAAAAAAAAAAAAAAAAAGTTGAAAAAAAAAAAAAAAAAAAGAAGAAATGCATTGCAGTATCCTGATATTTTATAAATTATTTTTACATGTTTTTATATCCCTTGCGGAAAAATCTATTTTACAGGTAGTATGGCATAAGAATGTCAAAACGAAACTTAACTGTAACGATAAGAATGGGAATCTAATTTTGAGCCATCTTCAATTTTCGTGCTAACACATTACATTTTGTGCATTTACAAATACATCTGAAAAAATTAAATGTCTTCACAAATTTTAAATTTATAAATAAATGATAAATTTTCAAATAATAAAAACTTGTATTATTTAAAAATTCATTTTGTTTCATATGGTAATGAAGAAATTACACACAAAACAGTAAATTTACAAATAATTTGTAAATGCTAAATTAAAAAAGGATGCAACTTATCAATTTATTGAAATCCTTAAATTCACTTTACAATAACAAGCTGTGAAAATTTTGTATCACAAAATGCTATTTAAATTACTCGTATTTATTATTCACAATAAAAATAAAAAATAAAAAATTCATGCTTTCAGACTACTCATGCTCACCATAATGGTTAAAAATGATTAAAGTCCAAGGTTGAACAAGTTGTGCTAGATGGCCTGATCCAAATTTCAAAGTGAATGAAAAAAAAAGTTGGGGGGGGGGGGGGGGTGGCATGCTGTTGGACTGTTCCAATATTCTACAGAAGGAGGGAGGAGGTACTCATATTATTCATACTCATATCCTTGCACGACGCCTCCTCCTCTTATACGCTGTGTATTTATATGAGATAGACACTGACGAATCGGGATTTTCTTCTCGTGATTTGCCACTTTTTCACATATAACACCCAGATTATAAGTCATAAAATGCTTGATAAAAGTTTGCAGGTGTTATATCGTAGAATAGATTGTTAAAACTTTCAGGTCTTGTGTACTATTAAAAGTACGCATCTTTTAATGGAGTGTTATTTTGTTTTAACAAATTCTTGTGTTACTATATACATGTAGTAATGTTAATATTTGTCTATGCATTTACTATATGACTTAATTTCTGTTTAGGCATTTATTATTAATAATAATTATTATTATTTGCTTAATTCTCTTTGTACCGTTTGCGATTCTTTTATTTTAAACATATATTTTACTCTTTAAATTTAAAATAGAAGTTACTGATCTGAAAGAATCACGTGTAATAAAGCGCAAAAAGTATTAGAAAGTTGTAATATAAGTTAAATCTTATTGTAATACAATATTTTCTAAACATCTCTAAAACATCTTCCTTAGCCTATTGTCATATGAATAGGAATTGAACAGTATGCAAAACAACAACCTCCGTTACCTTTCATGCAACTGAATATTCATTAAACACTAATTAATATATTTGAATAGGTAGTGTTAATGTTATTAACGTAAAAGCAATTTTTTCTAAAAACTGAGAAAATATTTGCACCCGAAAGGGTTAAGTTTAAGTAAACTGAATAATAAAACATATTCAAAAAATTATAAATTTGCTAAATCTAAGAAAATACTGAAATTCTCTTGCTTGGCCCAAAAAGAAAAGAAAATTATTTTTATTAATGAGATACAAACACAATGTTAGAAAGTGCACCATAATCTACGTTTATGCACAATATTTTCAAAGCAAGTGTTATCTATTATGATGTTTAAGAAGAAAAAACTCTACAGTAACTAATTTTTTTCTAGGAAACTGTGGTTCCAAGTGTTTCTTATATAAGCCTAACAACAAAAATTCATCTAACATTTAAACGTTTGCATTCTAAGTCAAAAATTCTGCTAAATTGCTAAGAATAAAAAAATTCTTAACAACCTAACTGGGATGCCTAGAACATTTTGCGTAATTGCAACCCGTGTTACAGATAAAATTTTAGCAACTTTGCTGTAATTTTGGTAGATTCTTTTATAAAGCTACACATTTCTATAGCTTTACAGAAAACGGTTTTCCAGGTTTACATAAAAAAAAAATCTATAGTATATACAGATAAAATTTTAATAAGCATGCATATTTCTGTAAATTCACATCTATAAAATTACAGACTTTTTCTCTTTTACAGTGTAATCGTAAAATAAATGCACTATTAGAAAAAGTGCAAGAAGAAAAAACATCAAAAACAAGGCACATCAAAATCCCTAAATTGGATAGCAAAATGAAAAGGGAAAAAGTAAAAATAATTATCGTCAACATGATAATAATAAATAAATAAATTATAAAAGGAGTAATGTGATAACAGAAAAAACAAACCATACACCATAGTTTACCCTATTAAGATTTAAAACAAAATCCTTTAATTTGAGTATGCTAAGCTAAACTCAATATCTTAATATAAGATGATTTAAGAATTAAAAATAGATAATTGTATTTACCCTATACACTTAGAATAGTATTATAGTCTCCAATATATTAAAAGTTAGGTTCAATTCAATCATATATGCATGAAACAACCGCAATCAAAAATATACTAAATAAAATTCATAACCCGAAAATATCTTGTTTATTCGACGCATACTCTAGTTTATGACAGCTAGATGAAAATAGTACGTATAATATCACATACATGAAATTCACAAATACATTTTTTAATATCCCTTTCTTTCTTTTTAATTAAAGAACCCGCCTGCTCGAATATAAACATTAAAAGATACGGTAAGAAAACAAAAATGATATTTGAAAAAAATAAAAATATCGCATTTTTTGAGTTTTTCAGAAGTTGATATTACTTTATAATATCCCGCGGGGGAAAACTATAAAAACAGGGAGAGAAATCGGCAAGGCAGGGGGACTTTCTTATATTACTGTCATTTTCTGTCATATTTGAAACAGAAATGACAGATGCACTTAATATTAAAATGTAATGAAAGCTGCAGAATTGAATAAATTAAAGTTACTTTTCTAAAAGCTTTAAAATAGCTGTTTTGAAACAGCATAAAGCGAAGTTATTAAATATGTGATATTTTAAATTTGATGTGGCATTTCGAATATGTTACATAAAAGAAAATGGTGCGGGGTGTTTATAAAAACCTACCATTATTGTAATTAAATTTTGTAAAAAATTAAGTGAAAAGCGTACGTTATTTATGTAAAATCAAGGAAAACATAGAAAATAAATTTTTAGGTAATAAATTACTTTATTGTACTTCATTGTTACATAAAAGAAAATGATGTGGGATGTTTATAAATGCTTACTATTAATTTAGTTAAATTTTATAAATCACTAAATGAAAAGCGTACGTTATTTATGTTAAATCAAAGACAAAGTAAAAAATAAATTTTTAGATAATAAATGATTTTATTATGTTTTATTGTTACGAAAAGCGTACATTATTTATGTTAAATCAAGGACAAGATAAAAAAATAAATAAATTTTTAGGTGATAAATGATTTTTATTATGTTTTACTGTTACATAAAAGCAGATGATGTCGAGCTTTTATAAATGCTTATCATTATTCTAATTAAATTTTGTAAAACATTAAGTGAAAAGCGTACGATATTTATCCTCATCAGTCCTAATGTCGCCTATAGGAGATCCTAAAAGTAACCCTTTAAATTAATTTAAATGTTTCTGGAATTATTAAAGTTATCCCTAGACCTTTTTAATAAATGCATGCATATCATAAGCGTCGATATATATACGGATACATCTTTTGAGTTGTTTTACAGTAATTTTAAACTGTTTTTAGTGGCTCATCGTAAATTTTATCTCAGTACTGAGATGGTTATGTTAAGTCAAGGAACATAAAAAACAAATTTTTAGATAATAAATGATTGTATTATGTTTTATTGTTTATTTTTCTTTCCAGTGGATTGTTTTCTAACCGAAAACGGATGCTATCTAATTTTAAATCTATGGATTTTTCTTTTGCATAATATGTTATTATCCAAAAAATAGTTCTTAAAAAATGAATTTGTTAAATAAAATATTTAAACATTATAATTTTAATTAGCTAATTAACTATTCATAAGATTTCCAAATCTTTCAAATTTGGTTTGAAACAGATTAAAATTGAAATTTTCCCTCTAAAGTTTAATTTTTAAGCTTTTTTTTTTTTTTTTTTGGGGGGGGGGGGGGGAGTAGGTGAGAATTGAATTTATTGTATTTTCATCTAAGTTTCTAAAATATTATCATATAACTATGTCACTATTTTAATAAATTTAAACGTCTTTAAAGTTTAGTTAACTACGGCGTTCACAGTAAATCAAGGTAACCGATTGCAGTCTTTAAAATTATCTGAAACCAACAAACACAAAATCAAGCATATTCTTAAACTGTGCTAAATTTATGGTATGCCTAACTTTAAACTGATAAATTGAATCAATTTTTCGTAGTTTGCCGGGTGTTTGAAATTTGAGCGAAATTTTTGTTACTAATTCGTCATTGTAGAATTTCTTAAAAAAATTTAAATTGTTTAAAATTTTTACGTTTGAAAGATTTGACCGAAAATTATCAAAAATCTAATGCAATTTTCAAATAACAAATAACTGAAACGATTTAAGTGTAGAAACGCAGACTGATGGGAAAAAATGCCTTAAAAGTTTTTCATCAGCTCTTTTTTAATGCTTTCTAACACAGTTGATAAGAGTTTATGAATTCTGTGTGTCTATCTGTCCACCCGTGCTCTAATTTGCGTACATGTAAGTCAGATCATCATGAAATTGATTTACATTATTGGCGTTTACGACAGCATTTTCGGTATGAAAAAAAAGTGTACACATTTCTGTGTGCTGTAAAAGTGTTAATCACCCATTCATAAATTCACCTTTGTAAAGTTAAGTTTATTGGCATTTGATGCATTCTTATATTCAAAATATGTCCTCATGGAAGTTAACATTTTTAGGTTTTTTTTTTTTTTTTTTTTTTTTTTTTTTTTTTTTTTTTTTCAGGTGTTCTCTTTTTAAAAGATAATATATACATATTTTTTTAGTTTCAAAATATTTCTAAAATTTATGTGTAATTCTATTAATATTAAAATTATTCTATTAGAACAGTACTATTGTACTGTACCTGATTTTTACGGTTTATAAAATAAACATACCACTTGTTTCCATCTTCTATCAATCTTAATTTTCGAATTATTTAATTATTTTAAAATCTGGAAGTCCTTTGATGAACAATCTGTATTAGACAACAGACTTAAATAAATCACCATTACTACAAATAAAAAAGCAAATGTGAAAGGTGTATCATAATGATCTAAAATTTTCAACTTTTCACATTACTGTACGGCAGATTAAGTACCTAATCATGAATCACATACCTATTTCTCATCAAAGATTCAAGTAATTAACTGATATTTGAAACTTACACTGTTAAAAAAAAAAAAAAAAAAAATCCGTTAAATTTACGGCAAAAACTTCTGGCAGGAATGTTGCCAGCAGTTTTTGCCATAAAAATTGCAGTAAAATATGATGTAATAAAAAAAAAAAAAACGTCTAATTTTACTGCAATTTTTATGGCAAAAACTGATGTCAACATTGCTGCCAGTAGATTTGTCGTAAATTTAATTTATTTTTTACAGTGTACATTGTAACAGCCAATCAGTCGTGTCATTTCAGTGACAGAAATGCTAGAGCCAACGACTCTATCAACTAGTGAATATTGTCCCAATATTAGACGAAAATTGCAGTCATTGGCATGATATATTGCCTCAGTATTTAAGACACACATTTTACAACATTATCAAGAAAAATATTTCGCCAATGTACAGCAATTTAAGTCTATATTGACGTTTCGTTTCAAATATTTCCAATGATAATATTGCTTAATATCGGCTTTATACTGAAAATATTTTCATTTTTATAAGATAATCTACAAATATTAGCTTAATTAGCCTTACATCGGCGAAGGATTCTTCACAATATTTAGTCAACTTATAATCAATATGAGCATTATTTGTGTAATGTGTATCAGCTTCATTTATCAGCCATGCATTTTTAAGGACATAGATGTTTACCCCGAAGCTTGTAAATATAAGGCTTTGCGATCAACAAGAACATTTTGTTCTAATAAAGTCAAAGCAAGAGGTTTTCCAACAATTGTAAGCTGTTTACGTCGATTATGCGCATCAAAAGAGTTTCTTTTTGTAGAAAAAATAATTCTGAAAATCCCTCTTTTCAAACCACTATCAGAACTGAAAAATATAAATAAAACTCTAAATCGTGTTAAGCTACAAGGACCACCACTCCACGTAACCAAAAACTTCTGCCCCGCCACTTCTATTTAAAACTGGAAAAAATAAAATAGAATATTCGAAGATTGAGATTGTGACTTAAGTGTAAAGATTTTTTATGCTGGAACTGTACAATATTTTAAAACCCTAGCGTTGCACACATATCACATCCCATAAAATATCAAATTTTAGCTGAAAATTTTAAATTTATTTATTTTTTTCTATTTTTCTTATTTATTTATTTATTTATTTATTTTTATCTTGCAGTAAAGTGGTAAGATATAAGAGAAAGAAGAAAATTTTGGGATAGATACATCCAACTGGTTTTTGTCTCTTGTTATATCAAATTATATTGTTATTACATGAAATAAGTATTTAAAAGCAGTTTTTAAAGATGTATCACAATTTTAAGACTGCATTAATATTTCTTGTAAACAATAATGAACTCAAATGTCTTCTGGCGAGAGAGAGAGAGGAACATGATTTATAAAAGCAAACTTTATGTTGCGATCTTAATGGTTTTCTATTTATCTTTGGCGATACGATCTGAATGATGCCACGAAAATTTATCTCGGCAGTAACGAAAAGTTAAAATTGCTACAAAGACATACTGGAAACCATTTTATAGTGGTGTAAAAATAATTTTGTAGCCTTCATCCTTAGGAATCAGTTAATATCATATGTTAACTGAACTCAAGATTTTTTTTTTTTTTTTTTTTTTGCTTGATATTATCTGTGTACACTTTAAAATTTATGATTATGACCATATAGAACTTGGCGCATTCTATAAAAAAAGGACATAACGTCTCATGCGTGACTCTTACATAAAACCTTCGATCTATTAACTCATAAGCTACTAAAACAATAAAATGCATAATAAAAAATAAATAAAAAACACCATTATAGTTTTAGTGAGACAGGTGTCATATACGTACCACGTTGGCGCGATTTTTTTCTGACGCCAATTTGACGAAAACGTCGCTTTCAAGTACCAGTTATATATACTTTTTAATTATTCTAAATTATTTTTAACAGGAAATAACTAAAAAAAAGTTTAATTGATGAACAAAACAATTTATATCATTTTAAAGGACATAAAATCGCCATTTATTTGCAATCACTTCAAGGTTAAACTTATATGACACCTGTGCATTTTAGTTCAGTGTAGTTGTTTGATTTTAAGTAAAAATTAATAGCATTAATCAATCAACTGTACATTACAAAAACGTTTAAATTTCTTTTCGCACTAGATATGAAACGCCCTACTTGCAAATAGAAGCAGCAATTTTGATGATTTCTTGAACGATCGTTACACTGAGTGATTTTTACTTTATGGTAGAAAGTACACTGTAAAAAAAAATTCAAGAGGTTACTAAAAATTCTTTAGTAAATTTGTATTCCACAGAATTTTTTAGTAACTTTTTTTTTGTAAGTGAAACAAGCATTTCTTTTGTAAACCGAACAAAATAATTTTTTGTATAACTAACTTAAAAATTTTTAGTATGTGCCACCACGAAAATTTTAGTAATAGCTCTAAAATTGTTTTTAATAACCTTTACGTGCGCCCGAAGGACAGGAGCTGCATCCAAACTTCTGAAGCGATAGATTTTCGGCAAAACTGCAATAGATGGCAGCACCAAAAATGCTACCTGCTCTGACAGGATTTTCATAATCCCTTTATTAACGAGTACTTACACTACATACATTCGGAACGTATTTGACGGTGCCCGGTATCGAACCCGGGACCTTTTAGCCTGGAATCCGTTACTATAACCACTATGCTATCAAGGCCACACCAAGTGAGTTTTAGTAATAGCTATTAAAAATGTAAAACTATTAACTCTATCCATTGCTAATTTTTTTCTAGTAATTCTTACAGATTTTCTAGTAACCGACTAAGATTACTAAAAATTTTTTAGTAATTACAAGGATCACTAAAGTTTTTTTAGTAGATCGACCTTTTTTTTTTTTTTTACAGTGTACTGGAATAGTGAAAAATTTAGACTTTCGATTTTCGACTGATTTATTCCTTTCAGAAGGTCTTGAATACGAATTGACTGTTTATAGACTGTCCGTGAATCTCCCTGTGTGGACACAAATTTTGTAGGTGGTTTGTTAGTTACGTTATTTTTACATTTTTTGGATTTCGTATATAAAGGAATTTTGTGCTTGATATTTTACTCATTTTGTAATTTTGCTTACATTATAAAAAATATGTAAACATATATTTTTTGAATAATAAACTCAGTTTCATAGTTAAAAATCAGAATTAGAAATTAATAAACTATTTTTGATGGAGTTTCTTTTGTTATCACGCCGCAAGCAATAAATCGCTAGATATTCTTGATGCTTCCAACTTATTAACAAGTCATCTGGTTTATGTACAGTACAATTCGACTGGCTCTGAAACTCCAATCACGAAATATATTAAACTAAAAATAAGAAAATATAAATTAAAAATTAAGAGCGTAATATTGGGTTTAAAAACTTCTTTAATCAATTAACAGTTTTATATTAATTAAATTATGATTATGTGTTGAAAAACAATTTAGAAATACTAAATAAATAATTTAAATGGCGGTTTTTTAACTAACCACATATTTAAAAAGAAATTGAGCAAAAGGCTTAATTTTTTAAATAAATTCACCAGTTTGCGATTTTTACTAAGTTTAAATTATGGTTATGAATTTTCCATAACTGGCACTCATGCCAAATTGACGTATTGTAATGAAGCTGTTCGTAACAATATGAATTGCAGTTTTGAAACTAAGCTTGATTTTAAAGGTTAACATTGGAAGTTTATAAAATAATGTTTTTTAAGCAGCATTTTCATTTTATACTTATCTATTCTCTATTCTGTTTTGGTCTTGAAAAAAAAAATATTAATAATTGATTTTTGATGTTGCAAGGTTATTTTGAGCATTATTACACATTAACACACTATAGTGCCATCTATTGGGATACTTGGAATTAAAGCAAGAAATCGCCGTAAAAAAATTCCTGATTTTAGACACCAGTCTCTACATCTGCTACAAGAATGAATCCAATAACTCCCACCATTAACATTTTATTTAATTAAAAAATTTCAGTTCTTTTTAGAGCATCTTCTATATTCTCATTGAATCATTTTCAAGCCATACACTGTTGTAAAAAAATATGGAACATCTGGAAAAAAGAAACATTATGTTAATTCTGTTAATTGAAGCCTAATGAAAGGCTGGTTGGTAACTCATGAAAATACATAATACAATGGTATTTACCTTAGTTACGCAGAAATATTAACATTACGCAAAGCTTTCGGGCGTAGAAAATGTAGGCATTTGTTGAATAGAAAGAACTAGCGTTTAGGCGGAAGAATGGAACTTGGATAGTAGGTTTTTAAAACTCTGATATTTGTATTTTGGCCAAGAGTTTCGCACTATCTTACGCTTTTATTCTTAATATCTGTAAAATATTGTAAAAACTAACACAAATTTTCTTTCTTTATTACATTTTATATTGCATTTTCTATATTCTGATTTAAAATTATTTTTTTACAGAAATAGAATTCGTAGATATGTTTGACAATATAAAGATCTTGAGCAAATTTCGCGATTATAGCTTCAAAACCATTCAAATTCCACGAGTTTTATTTTTGTTCCTACAATTTCCCCCGATATTGCACGTGGTTCAACAATTATTGTCCCTAGTGTATATAAAATATTAGTACTGTAACAAAAGGACTGCTTTCCTTAAATTTGTACAATATATAGATGGCACTGTTGCTACATTCGGAAAAATATCATGAGATATTTTGCCTTTTATTTGAAACATGAAGTGAAGAAATTTTTTTGTCACGATGAGACTAGACTTGCGGTGTATGTTCAAACGTGTCTCATCCAGAGATGTTTTGTGTTATAACAAGATTTATGAATCTTTAATTATTATGTTTCGCGCTTTACCGAATATGTATATAGAGTTGCATATAATATTGTAGTTGTTGTGCCGTTTTCATTAAAAATATAACTGTTTAACCTTTGTTTGATATTTAACGCGAAGACCGGTTGAGTACTTTTATGATATGAGTCAAATATCGAAGCTTAATGTTTTAGATGCCTGTATTCTCAGTTTCATAACTGTAGCTGCTACATTAACACATTTTTGGAGAAGGGAGGGAAGTTAAAACATATTTTTAAAAGGTGTTCAACGGGAGGGGGAGGGGTGAGGATGAAAAACTGTTTTGGAGCTTATGGAGCTAGATTTCTGACAGTGAATGAGACGCGGCTACATCACTATGATCCCGAGTCCACACTGTCACAAATCTAGCCCTATAAGTTCCTTATCAGCCTCACCCCCCCCCCCTCTCAGTCTTTCTCTCCTTCATCTAAAAATATGTTAATATAACAGCTACAGTTCTGAAATTTAGCACACAGTCATCTAAGACATTAGATATTCCACATCTTTCATTTAAGTGCACATTTTTATACACACTATAGGGGCAATAATTGTTGTACCACCCACGTAATTTATTGATATAGTCTATCTTTCATCTATATTTCGAAACGGTCCACGTGTTTAAAAATTTCCTAATATCTTCTGGATCTATTTCCCCGAATCTATTCATTTTCTTTCTGTAGATATTTGAAAAACAGTTCTTCAGAGTTAGTCCTAAATAAATATCAAGATTTTTTGATGAATTGAAGAAAGAAAAAATTCCCCAATGTTAAAAGTGGTTTTCGAAGTCATTTTATTTTAATATTATTTTTTTTTTATACAAACCCCATTATATTATACATGTATAATTAGTAAAAAAGTACATGCAGTATTGGTCTTGAAAATACCTTCATCTTTTCTGACTTGAGAGTATTTTTCGTCCATTTCATTCCTTATTTTTTTGAATCAGTGCAGTAAATGCATATCTTTAGAATCTCTTTCGACATAACTCTTACCATTAATCCACGATTTTGAATTCATTTATTTTATTATTGCAGATATTTGAAAAACAACACTTCAGAGTTAAGGGTGTATTCGAAAAAACGCTTTTCCACCTTCAACAGCTCGAAATTTTCCGATACAATTTCAGACACATTTTTAATAGTAGAAACATGAAACTTGCAGAGGAAATTTTTGAAGAGACTTATAAAGTGCCGTGTGATGTCATTTTACGCTCAATTCATTAGTATTTGATTTATAAACAATTACCTTCTCAGTATGACTCTTTTTTTTTTCGTTCCCAAATCTCCCCCTTCGGAAAAATCGGTTCAAAATACCGTTTATGATTGCTTCTTTTGCAATATTTTCTGCATTTATTAAAGAATCGACAATCACGGCACCTTGTGTACTTTCCAAATAAGACAATTTGCCAGTTTGATGCATTTGAGAGCAAAAATGAATTCAAAAATAAATCGGAAAATAAGCACTTTGAATCAAATACACCCTTAATCTCAAATGAACATTAAGATTTTTGTTATGAGTTGAAGAAAGATCTAGAAAATTCCCCATCGTCAAAAGTGGTTTTCATAGTCTTTTTGTTTTAATGTTTAAAACTTTTTTTTTTCTATAAATTCTTTTGTGTAAAAATGTATAAAAATAGTCCCAAAAAGTATATGCAATATTGTTTTTGAAAATACCTTTACGTTTTCTGGCGTGAAAATATTTTTCGTCCGTTTCATTCCTTATCTCTTTGAATCAACGTACTAAATGTATTCTCTTAGAATCTTTTTCGGCATAACTTTTTAAAGGCTCCAACCACCATTAATCCACGATTTCAAAACCACTCTTGAACAGGATGAGAAAGGGAGGCAAAAAAAAGTGTATCTTTCACTAACATTTCCCTGAGCACTTTCACAAAACTTTTGGAGATCTTTGAAAGCCTTTCTTTGGAAAGCGGACAAAACAGCGCATAAATTTTTAGCCCCAGCGATATGCCGGGCATTGCACGTCATTCTGCGTTAAAAAGCAGGGCTGCCAGAATATAAATGACCCGTTTTAGCCGAACAAAAGACCTCTTAGCATGAAAAAAAAGTAAGCAACAATAACTAGAGTGCACAGAGCATCACATGCGCCAATGTTTACAGCGGAAGATGAACTATGTGAAGTCCTTTATTTACGGGAGTACTCCATGGCATCATTTTTAAATATCTTTTTAAATGACTTATAAATTACTTTTTATAAGACACACTCTTTACCGAAGGTTTGGATTTTGTTACGGATGATTTATGCTGGTTTAGAGAGAAAGCTCTCGTGTTTTTAGAGAATGAATATAAAAATTGTTTTTGTATTTCCATTTTCATGTTCGTTTCCCATCTTTATAAAATGAGTAAGAAAGACTGTTTTTATTTTTTAGTATTATTTTAGTTGAAAAGAATGGAACAATAGAGATTGTACTTTAGAATGAAAATATTTAGTTGTGTTATTTCTTTAGTTATACTGATTTAAGTAAACTTTTTCTTAGATGTAACATTTTTAGTCTAGAAGCGTACTTTGTGGAAAAGAGAACAATAAGAAAAAGATAAGTAAACATGATGACAAATAAATGCTATTATTATTGTTATTACTATTATTATTAACAAATAAACATGAAAATTATATTAGAAAAGTTATGTTATGTAGACATTCTTTTTAAAGAGGCAATTAAAGTTAGTTTGTACAGTTCTTGACTTTATTTGTTTATATTTATGTCGGTACCAGTTTTTGACTTTTAAAGTAGTGGGTAAATCGAATTCGTCTGTAGATTGAAAATTATAACTCTTAAAATTAAAATCCTCAACTGTAACAATTATTGACTACCAAAATAGAAAATTTGGATAAATGCAATTTAGTGCATTTAAGCCTTTAGTAATGATTAATATTATGCTCATTCAGCTTTTGAGTAAATCTTTATCCATTGAGCATGACTGCATTTTACGGCAAGCCAAAGAAACATTTTTTAAGGTATACAAATATATTTAAAACGTATTTTTCCATTTTTCATTTTTGCAATAACATTGAAATCAAATCTTTTATCAATAGAAATTTGCTTAAATTTTGTCTATATCTAAAACAGAACCAAAATAGCCGTTTAAAATTACATCTATTACAGTTTTTGAATCGTGCTTTAAAGTTAATTTTGGCTTTTTTCTCAAAAATAATATTTTTCAGATTTTTACACTACGCAAAATCATCCTAAAACAAAAAATTATGCATGAAATGCCACGAAATTTTCTATACTTCTTTTGCAAATGTCTTTTGAGGAAATAGACTACTCTCATGACAATATATTAAATAATCTCATTGCATGCATGGTCACAGTGAGTCACTGTGAGTCACTTTGGTCACATCACATCTGTGACGAAAATGCCACCACTCAGTGGCGTGACATTGTGACTGAGTTGTGACTTTCTTAAAAATTTTTAGAAAATTACAAATATTCTTCAAACATGTTATTTACTTTAAAAAACATGTTTCTGGCAATTTAAATATCGTCGCTTTTGTCCCAGTTTCGTCACAATGTTAATGTAAAAGTAGTCACAAATGACACACTTTTCACAAATTGGTCACACTGTGACGTCACAAAGTGGTGTCACGAAAAAGCTCTAAAACGGCCATAACGACTTCACATTTTAGTCACTGTGACTTCACATCGACGTCACGTGACGTCACATCGACAATCAATGGTTACAAAGTCACAATGTGACTTCACAACGACGTTGCAGTGACGTCACCATGTTTTACGGGTAGTTTTATGTTTAGATTGATATAAATTACAAACTTGAAACAAATTTTGAGAAATTTTCTTTACATCAGTACTTTAACAATCGTATCATTTAAGATACAAATTCAATTATAATGTGTGTAGTCTAATTTCTAGAGAAAGTTATTCTGTTTATGTAATTTACAAAATGCCAATACATCATTTTATTTTTAAGATATCACATTTTGCAGAAATGTCAATTTTTGACATAACTTTGACAATTTTTCTCTTTAAAAATATTTCTCGGTAAATGCTAAATTTTTTATGTAATTTTTTCAATGTTTTAAAGTAAATGTCAATATAAAAAAAATGGATAACAAGAGAAAATTTCAATAAAACATTTCCGAAGGTGTGCGGGTACCTTAAGGGTGTATTCGGAAAAACGCTTTTCCACCTTCAACAGCTCGAAATTTTCCGATACAACTTCAGACACACTTTTATTAGTAGAAACATGAAACTTGCTGAGGAAATTTTTGAAGAGACGTATAAGGTGCCGTGTCATGTCATTTTACGCTCAATACATTAGTATTTGATTCATAAACTAGGACTTCCATCAGAGGGATTAGTCTGAGCGATATTGCTGAGAATACACCTTTAATAACATATGATAAGTAAAGAAAATGCGATGTTACCTTTAATTGGTCATTCATTGTGATAAAATATAATGAAAATAAGCATATTGAATTATAGAATTACAAAGTCTTACACATAAAGTTGCATATACTATTTTTATAAAAGAAAAGCAAACCATGCATGGATATAAAATTGGAAATATGCAAAATGTTAAAAGTAATACAGAAAATGAAACACCAAATTTTCCTATACTGGAAATATAACTCTTTGAAATGATGTCATGAGCAAAAACAAAAGCTTCGCACCGATTTGAGAAACTATAAATAACATAAACTATTATGTTTGAAGAGAATGGAGTATATTTTATATGGTGTGAAATCCGCCCGAATAGTTTATAATGTTGAATATCAGTTTTCCACGGATGCAATGAGGTTGTCGATAAGATTTTAAGAAATCCTTTTTTAAAAATTTGTCATAAACGAGCACTTACATCTTATAAGTTATTGTGATGCCAAAGTTATAGTTTCTGACCCCAACAGTATCGTAGAAATTGCAATATTCGCAATAAATTGGGTTTAAAACTTTTTCTAGAAATAAAATGTTTAATTTGTAAAATTAAATTATCGAATGTTTTAGAAATCGTTCATACCGAGAATATTATATCTTAAGAATTGCCACCAAAAGAAAAAAAAAAAAAAGATTTAAAATTTTTAGTCATATCAACATCAAAGAATTCTCAATTTTAGAACTTTTTTTGCTCGTGCATTGATGGTGATTATTGTTCCTACGCAAAATATAGTATATTTTGCAGCAAAGATTGTAACCAACATTTTTTGCCCACATTATTTTTTAAATCGGCTAGGTACTCCCAATGATAACGAAAAACGCACAAACGTTAATGCTTTATAGCATAGAAATACAGAATCAAAAGCTATTTATCTCCTATTATTTACACATAAATTATCTAATTAGTGCTAGCAGATGCATTTTTAAATATACATAGATCAATATAATGCTTCATTTTTCTCTTATTAGTATTTCTTAGCATTCATTTTTCATTCATTTGTATTATTCAGTAAAAAACTCACTTTCTTAAGCCCGAATTACGTCAAACTTTTTATAAAAGCGCCTAAGTCCATATAATAGCGAAGTATTGTGAAGAGTATTAAATACAAGGTAGTAAGACACTTAGCCAAACGCAGGTAATAAATCGCCAAATATTGTTCTTTTCGCCCTCTCTCGAAATGCATTTTTTCCGTACATTTAAAAAATACGATTTTGAGTCATCTTATTTAAAATTCAAATAAATAAATAAGAGGAAGCAATAATAGCATAAGTCAAAACATTTTATTTCAGCATCAAGGAATTGTATCGTAGTTACGCATGTGGAAAAAAGCTGCTTTTGGCCAAAAAACGTTGTCTTCACTAAATTTGAATCCGATTAAAAAAAGTACCGTGATTAATTAAAATGTTATAGACAGAGCTGCCAAGTCTCCGGCATTTTGGATACCGGTATTTTAATACAGAAAATGTTTTATTAAATTGGAACATTCTGCAGGTTTAAAAAAATAACTTTTCCTATAAGAAAATTCTGCTGTGCAATAAGCGGGGGCTTGGCATCTCTATATAGGAATATTTCGTAATCTACTTTTTAACCTTAAAAAAAGCAACGACCATTTTTCGGGTTCAAAAAGTATTGCTAATTGTTCCATTTTGCATACAAAGTACTGATTGTAATATTGATACATCTATGGTGATAAATTTCCAATAATTTTTCAAATCCCATTTATTTCATTAAAAATATAAATCTTTTATTCATTTAGTTTAAAATAAATGGTTTTTAACTAATTTCATAATACTTTTGAAATATCTCTTTTCATTGGCCATCTTTTTAAAGCATTTAGAAAATGGTTGTTGTTTTCAGTCAAATATAGACTTTGGTCTGTCCTCATTTTATTTTATTATTATTATTATTTATAAATGGTGGAGAAATATTCATAGTTAATTCATAACGTACATAATATATGACTCTGTTATTACATAAGTCACCTTTTTATTATCATAAAAATTATGTTTTTACTGATTTTTATTAACTCAATAGGAAAAATTTTGTGCTTTGAGCAATAGATGTCCGCATTTCATTTATTTATTTATTTTAACAAAATTCTTTGTATTGAGAAGAATTTTTATTTAAATAGGAAATCCAAATGTCGCTGTTAATAAAGAAGAAAGTTACAAAAAAAGTTACAAAACGAGTAGACGCATACTATCAAATATGGAAAAACGACGAATCCAAAAAAGACGTCGTATGAAATATCATCTTTGAAAGCAAAAAAACGAGGTCTGATTATCGAGCCTACTGATTACAAAATGTGCATTACATAATATATATATATCCTTTTCTTCTTTTGTGCAGTTTTGGCTTCGGAAGGTGCGCTATGTTGCAAAAAGATATAAGCGACTATGAAAACACACTTCGTAAACGTTCATGCTCAGTTTTACAAATAAATATGGCACATATATGCCCTATACACACCGAGGTACCTAATTGGTGCAAAAATGGCGTTCAGTTGCCTAACATGCTGGTTATCATATAAATGTTATAATAAATTGTTTGTTCTAAAAATATTATCATTTATTGATTGTTATTATTTTTTTTAATAACAGAAAATGTTTCGTTTATTCTTTTTTTTTCATTTTGAAATAAATAAATAACGTGTTATTATAGCATGCTATATGTATCTGGTAATCAAAACGATGTTTTCGCCTAATTGGCATAAAATATCTCGCCAAACCCGGTGCTTATATCTCTAGTATATTATCTCAAGTATTTTATTTATGTATACTATAATTGTTTTTACATAAAACTTATTTCTTCTTGTATATAAAAATAGGTAAGTGGCTCCTTTATACAGGATAAATCTTTAAAAAATAGCCCCCGTTGCCCCTTTTTGGATCGAATTAAAAAAAAAAAAATCAATGTCTAATTCAAGTATTGCTCCCAGGTATGCATACATATTCCAAATTTCAAAGTTGTATGCCAACAGGAAATGGATGAAAAATGGGAAAAGATGTCACATATGCACCAGGGTACATAATTGGCGTCAAAATGGCATTATTTTACCTCAGATGGTAACCCGGCTTTATTTATTTATTATTTGTTTATTTACTCATAAAATGTTTATTTACTTTCATTTCCTTTTTTTAATTGTATAAAATATTTCTTTTTATAGTTATTAATTATTATTATTATTTTATTTACTGTAAGTTCTTTTTGAAATTAGAAAATTATTTAGAAATGTGTATGTAAACGTTATTTGAAAACGGAGTTTTCGCAAAATGGGCTTTGAAAAAAATTGCGTCAAATCTGATGCGCTTGTGGTATCCGTGCCGAAAAATTAGTGACCAGAATTGACTTCCACACACAAACAAAATATAAGTTAAAAGAAAACATGCAATAAAAATAAATATAAAGGGAAAATGATGTCATAAAAGAAACTTTTTATTTAAAAACGTAATTGTTTCTAATTTTCACATCCGAAATATATAAAACATTCTTTTAGCGATCAAAAAATGCTATTAAGAGATTATCACAAAATTTCAAAATCAAAGTTTTTATGACATTTTTTTAATATAAAAAACAACAGTTTTATTTTCCTGCATGATTAAATTTTAAAATTTTTTATTGCATTCAATATTTTTGAGAGCGTTAATGATTACTATTTACTCCATGTACTGATTCGGTTATCTACGAAAATATCCACTGGTTGAAAATCACGCACATCAAATTTCTGTGACGTATGCAAATAAATTGTGCTTTTTTATCAGTTTTTTTAATATAACTTTTAAACTATTTGGAACTAATTTTTCGTGTGTAGTGCATTCACCAGATTACCTTCATAGGTACCTATTGGTACAAACAGAATCAAAATCCGACAAGTACTTTTTGAGATTTGCTTGACGAAAGAATTTTTTTGACTTTTAATATCGTTACGTATCTCTGAGTATAAAGACTTCGCTTCGCTCAGACAACTATTACCTTCTCAGTATGACTCTTTTTTTTTCGTTCCCAGATCTCCCGCTTCGGAAAAATCGGTTCAAAATACCGTTTTTGATTGCTTTTTTTGCAATATTTTCTGCATTTATTAAAGAATCGACAATCACTGCACCTTGTGTACTTTTCAAATAAGACAATTTGCCAGTTTGATGCATATGAGAGCAAAAATGAATTCAAAAATAAATCGGGAAACTTAGCACTTTGAATCAAATACACCCTTAAAGTGCAGTGATAACTGTTTTGTATTTAGTATAATTACAGACAATTTCCCAGAAACTTGGAACAAGCATTCGCCATTCCTCACTTCATAATTTTGATTTCCAAAAAAGACAGGAGAATGGTTGTCTTTGAAAAACAGGTATTCTACCATCAAACGACTAGAATTTTGCAGGAAAATTAGGAGAGAGTTAATAATAAGCAAATGAAATATGTTTTAATGTATTTATTCCTTATGTATACCCTTCTTTAATAATAATAATAATAATTAACATTGAATAAAATTAAGAAAAGTGCAAAAATAATCATTTCACATAAAATTCAATAATTTGATTAAAAAGAAATTATTCGATTCTACATACCTCTCTTTTTTTTTACGGTTTCGTTCATTTGACGAAAACCTTTTCGCCTTTGTCCTATGTCTGTCTGTCACAGAACGCGTACACAAAATCTATATACGTCAGCGAGTTCAAATTTTGTATTTTTATAGCTTAATACCTTTTGTCACACAACAAATAATAAAATTTTGAAAAAAAAAGCTATTATTTTAACTAAAATATTTTTTTAATAACATCAGTTCATTTTTTATTGTTTTTTTTTTCCCTTCGAATTGTTGCACTCAAGTTTAAATGGATATAAAAATTATTATTTACTTTATTATTATGGTTTTTATCGTTTTAAATGCTGTTTTTGACGAAGTCCTGCTATAAATATTATTAGTTAAGTATAAAAATTTCTAATAAAATAGGGGATAATTTCCAGGAGGCGCAATCCTAAATATAATAGTGCTGCCATTTATGCAAGGAATAATTAATTATCTATTGACAATTTTCGTTTGTTAATTTAATGATAAAGTGTTTTGAAGGAGCTATTAAACAAAACCTTTTGTACAACATGTGACCACACTTACCCATTTGTTTATAGAATATTTTTCGATACAGTTTCACAATGCTAACGTTTTATGACCACTTCAAATAATACATCATAATAATTAGAATGTTATATTATATAGACCGGGAGGCAGCAGCACAGGCAACCACCTGATTGAGTTCTCGGATGAAAATGTAGGATTAGTTAAATTTCGATTCACATATTAAAACGCAATTGGTCTGCCAAGTCATATTTTGGTAGAAAACACTTAAAAACCTTGATTTTAGTGATTGATTCATAGGCTTACTATTGTGCTTTCGCTTTCCAGCATCCGAAAGTATGAAGGCTTGAAAGTTTGGGAGCAGGTAATACAATATAAACCTATGAGTCAACTACTAAAATCGGATTTTTAGGTGTTTTCTACCAAAATACGACTTGGCAGACCCTTTACTTTTTAACATGTGAATCGAGATTTATCTGATCCTACATTTTTATCCGTGAACTCGATGAGGTGATTGTTTTTACTATTACTTTCATATCCGAGTTATATATGTTTACAAATAGAAACATATACATATAAAAACATGAAAAGAAAAAAGGAAATAGAATGCAGATTTAGATATTTCCGAAATATTTTCTTCTATAAACATAAATTTAAACAGCCGCAAACACTTTTTTAAAAGTATTCTTTATTTATAAATAATTTTACCTCCGAAAAAAAATAAAATAAAAATAAAAATAAAAATAACTTCGACGAGTATAGCACTCGCCATTTTTTTAATTGAGAATTCATCAGTCACCTTGATTTTTCATTTTCTCACGTCAAATGATATCTTTTCAGTAAAGTTTTCGAGAAGTTTTAACACAGAATTAAAAGTAAAAAAAAAAAAAAAAAAAAAAAAAGAAATGGCGAGAAAGTTGACATTTCAAGGACCACACACACACAAAAAAATTAACTGGTGTGCTGCAGTGTAAACTGGAAAACTTTTCACTTAAGTAGAAGATATCGCGAAACCCATCAAACTGTTGTCTCAGTCGACTTCTGGTACAAGAAGATTAGAGTTCGCAAGATGGTATGCTATATGTCAGAGGATACTATGAGAGAGGAGTAGGAGGAGGTTTGATGGGATGGGACATGTTCTAGAGTCCAATCTGACTGCTCTATGCAAGAGCACGCATCAGATGCCACCAGAGAATAGTAGCAGGAGACAGTAAACAGGCCTTATAAATGATAGTTGCGTAGTTGAATTCCTCTCAATTCGATAGCAATCATTAAATCACTATAGAAATAATAAAGAACAAGTTGTAAGGCGGTGTTTATAAGTTTTAATTTCGTGATTTAAACACTTGGATACGTGACGCAGAAGGTCTTAAGGCTCCTGTCCTTGCTCGAGGAAATGCTCGCGAGCTAATGCCATTCCTATGGGGAAGCATTTTTCTAATAACTCTTTCGCATTTTGACATTTTTGAATATTTTTTTTTTTTTTTTTTTTTTTTTTGCATTGGATAGCGGAGGTGCATGCCGACAGCGCACCTTTTTTACTTTTTCGACTTTGGTTGCAGATATTTTTTCTTAAAGCACTTTCAGTTTCGAAACCGGTTTTGAAAATGAAACTAACTTTGTAAAAAATATCTGCAATCAAAATCGAAAAAGCAAAAATGTGCGCTGTCGCATGCACCTCAGCTATCCAATGCAAAAAAAAAAAAGAAAAAAAAATTAAAAAATATCAAAATGCGAAAGAGTCATTAGAAAAATGCTTCCCCATAGGAATAGCATTAGCTCGCGAGAGTTTACTCGGCCAGGAACAGGGGCCTTAAGAACCCTTGTTTATCTCCCCCTCCCCCCACCTAGTAAAATTTTCTGTAAAATTTGTCATATATACTTATTTAACTGTGTAATTTGTCTTATATTGGATCATTTTGTTGATTTAATAATAAGAAAAAAAAAAACAAATAAACAATGACAAAACTTTAAAAATTGCGTAAAAGGCTCCCGTCGCGAAAGGTTTAAGCATCCCTGTTGTAATTACGCACGCAGCAATGCTTAAGACATTTGGTGTTTAAATATGAGATGTACGTGTAGCACAGACGCGATGATTTCACAGTGAAGTTATCTTGGAAATACAATTAAAAAGTGCCGTAATGATGTCACATTGGCTGTTTGAGTAAATAGGGTTACTAACTATTTGCTACCACCTGTTGTTAATATTAGTTTATTTTAACCATTCGCACTTTTGTGTCAAAATTAGTATTTTGTGTTTCTCCTTTTATTTATCTACACGGGTGTCCATAAATTAATAATTACCTTCCAAAAGAAGAAAAATCCTCAACTATCTACCTAAACTATACTTCTGATAAATGATTAATTATCTAATAGTAGAAAAATATTTGGCAAACACTTTAAGAACTTGCCTAAACATATTTTACCTTAAACATCCACTCAAGGGAACGGGTTGGAAAAACCCGTTAATGCATGTCTCGTCACCAAACATGCAGAGAAGTGCTACGTAAAAATGAAAACAGACGCGTAAATATTCATAACTAAAATGACTAACCGAGCAAGCCTCAAGAAAGGAAAAAAAGAAAAAGGGAAAATCCTTTTCCTGTGCCGCTTTTCCTTCTCTCCGCCCCACCTCATAGCAAACGGGAAAAGTTTTGCGATCAACACCAACTGCACCAATAACAAAAATAACCAATAACAGCGCCAACTGGCGTCGTTTATTGGTCTTGCAGAAGCTATGCCAAAATAATCTCTCCTGGCGTCTTTTTTTTTCCATCCAATCTTTTTTTACTTTTCGTGTATTTTTCCACGTTGTTACAACTACCTATACTCGTAGAGGGACCGGAGAAACACACAAAAATTTTTCGCCGCCAAAAATGGGTCAATCAATTTTTGGTTCAGTTCAGCGTGCCGTTCTTTTCTTGTGCCGTGGTATTTTGAACCGATGTAGCGAAAGTAATTAGTATTGATCGAGCCGAGGGAGAACCTAGTTCGCGTAAATCATTAATTAACAGTGTGCGTGGGAGAAAAGAGGTGACCACATAAGATGCTCTGAACTACTGATCTCGCCATCTTTGGTTCCAGGGTACGAATAAACATCTGATGATTATGCCGTATTTTTCTATATACATTAAAAAAAAATTGTGAAAAAATACTATTGAACAAATTATTACACGAAGGCCTTTTTAAAGATAGTTAGGATGTTTTGAGCAATTTGCTGCATTCATGTAAAATTTAATTGTTTCTCAAGAAAAGATTGAAATGATCATTATCTACATCCAAACAATGTTGAGCTAGACGAGAAATGACATACGATGGTCACAATCATTCTAAGTTTGTATATATATATATATATAACTCCTTTGAATTCTCTTCATTATTGTTAAATCAGAAAGTACAAATAAATTTTACTGCAATCCGGGTATGTATAAAGTATGTATGTTACTGACTAAATGAACAAATATAAAAATTCTTTGTCTCAACCTCTTTTAAAATTGTCGTGGTATCTTGGATACCTTGTATATCTGTTGGATTCTTACTTCAATACACGAAAGAAATTTGTCATTATTTTGCATTTGAAATATTGTTAGTCAGGAGAATATTCCAAAAAGAACACAGTCTATTTTTTACTATACAAATAATTTTTTTTCGGCTAATTTTTATGTATAATCTAACAAAAGAAAAAAAAAAAAAAGAATCCCGATATAGCAGAAAAAAAGTAATTTGTGGTTCCTACATTACAACCATTCTATTTAAGTTATATATAGATGTACACACACGCACATATATATATATATATATATATATAATATAACATATATTATGTATCAAATCTCTTTTTCATCTCTCTCTCTAAACACACACACATATATATACAATAACTAATGTGAATGCATAAATAATAAAGGAATATATGCAAATTAAAAACTGTGCATAAACCATTGAGAAATTCTGTTAAACAGGAACAACATGGAATTGATACTATAGTAAATATTGAAATAAAATGGAAATATTAAAGGAACCAAAACATTATTATCAAGCCCTAATTACTTTGATTACCACTATATATACACTATATTGCCATTGATTATGGGACACTTGCGATTATAGACATTTTACTAAATATCTAGAAAAATACATGAGGAATCATCTCGAAACTCCTAGTGTATAAATATAATAGTATAAGTCATACATCTCCGTGAAGATTTTTTCAAGAAACTCCAAAGGGGACCGTCAACAAATTAAAAAAGAATGAATATCTTTTGAATAACCCTGTCAAAACTAATGTAGCAAAAGCGTTCAAACTCTAGATTGTGATTGAATGCCTTATTGTAATAAGCCTTGTTCATTTTTATGCAAATAGCATGCATACTCGCAGAGTAATTAAGGTTTTTATAAAAATGATCCCAAATTTTTCCAAGTTTTTTCCTTATAATTTTCAGAGTTCTTAATATAAAATATTATTTTTTTCAGAAAATATGACAAACAACATTGCACACAGTACCCTGTAATCAGAATTAAAAAAAAATGAAAATTGTATAAAAAATAAGTTGGTTTACGAAATAATTTTTTACTGCGCATGCGTCAACGATATCAAAATTTCATTTGCATATTATGTTAGCTAAATGTATAGAGCAACTTTTGTGAAAGTCACAAAATCATAACTTGAAAATTCTGACAATAATCGTCAATTGAATAAGTCGAAAATCCGTTATTCTCAAAATGAAGCAAAAACAAGAGGGGTTGTATCCATATATTCATTGATTAGTGCCAATATAGAATACACAATATGGGATGTACTACTGCATTTGGATAAAATCCCTCTTTTTTTGCTTCATTTTGGAAACAACGGATTTTGTCCTTTTTCTATAGACGATTACTTTCAGAATTTTCAAGCTATGATTTTGAGCCTTTTACAAAAGTTGCTCTATACATTTAGCTAACATAATATGCAAATGAAATTTTGATATCTTTGACGCATGCGCAGTAAAAAATTATATAGTAAACCTACTCATTTTTCATACAATTTTTATTATTTTTTAATTCTGATTACAGGGTACTGTGTGCAATGTTGTTTGTCATATTTTCTGAAAAAAATATTATTTTATATTAAGAACTCTGAAAATTATAATGGAAAAACTTGGAAAAATTTGGGACCATTTTTATAAAAACCTTAATTACTCTGCGAGTGTGCATGCTATTTGCATAAAAATGAACACAGTGTATTACAATAAGGCATTCAATCATAATCTAGAGTTTGGGCGCTTTTGCTACATTAATTTTGACAGGGTTATTCAAAAGATATTCATTCTTTTTTAATTTGTTGACGGTCCCCTATGGCGTTTCGGTAAAAAATCTTCACGGAGATGTATGACGTATACTATTATATTTATACACTAAGAGTTTCGAGATGATTCCTCATGTATTTTTCTAGATATTTAGTAAAATGTCTAAAATCGCAAGTGTCCCATAATCAATGGCAATATAGTGTATATATATATATACATACATACATACAAAGTATTACATGAAATCTTCTTGATTTCAAATGTTAATTGTACTGAAATTAGGTGTCCTAGAGAATTGCGGTATCATGAATTGCAATGCAACAACTTTATTTCGCTGCATTTTTCTCGTTATTTTTTTGAATGCATGATTGATATTTTTGAATCACACCTGGAATTCTGCGCAACACGTGAACTGAGATCGATTTTTTTTTTTTTTTTTTTTTTGCCTTTTTTTGATGTGCTTCTTTAGTTACGTCCTTCTACATCCCATGACAAAAAACTATTTCTATCGAAAGTCTCTATCTTAGCTTTTTTTCACTGCTTGATTTTATGAGATAAAATTTCAGAAATTCTTGAAAAAGCTAAAAAAGTGAAGTTTTAAATTATTTTCAAAGACTCGCTTAAATTCAAGCTTTAAAACAAATTGGTCATTAACGGGTTTAGTGCATTACAGAAAGGATTTATTGTGAAAATGGCATGAAATCTATTAAAAGAGCTATATGTAAGTAAAACAAGTTGGAAATTGCACGTGAAACGTAGCAAATGAGGTATATTCCTACTATAAGGAAGTTTTTAAAATAGTCTGATCTTGGTACAATAGTAAACAGTAATTCGGATACAGTAGAATATCCGAAAACTTTTGTGTATGCTTGTAAATACTATCCGCTAGTAACTTGTAGTAAACCTCAGCAAAGTGTATCAATTTCATAAAATGAGAAATAGTTTAATATTACTAAAACGCATCCTAAACAATGTTTATCGCTATACAATTGTGTAACGGAATACTTCTGTGTAGCCCTGTAGTTGAATAACAAACCTTACAAATACAAATCTTTGCACCACAGATTGTACAGAATGTATATTTTGGCATATACTTCATAGATGCATATCAGTTTTATTATGTTCGAAAGAGTGTAACATCATTAAAATGCACTTGAAGCTATTTTTTTTCCATTGGCCGTAATGTAACGTAACACTTTTGATTATCCCTGTAATTAGTATGCATCCGATTACCGTAAAATTTGAAATGACTCAACAATATTGTGCAACAAATATATTTGAAATGTTAAACAAATCGGTTGGGTAGTTATTATGTTCTTCTATGCCGACAGACTCACTGAACAACATAGGTGCTACATATTTATATAATTACGAATGCGTCCAAAAACGTCAAAATGGGGATTTTAAATTTCAAATGATTCTGTTGGGTAGTTACTGGTATGTTATATGCGGACAAACGGACGGACAGACTGAATGATGATTACAGGTGCTACGTATTTATATAATTACGAATGCACCTAAAAAAAAGAAGCTCTATAATAAAATGTCTCATGACTAAATCATTTTCTGCCTTTTTATCGTACCGTAGATGCAAAAAAATTTAAGTTCGATACAGTTTTATGATACAATATGGCCGAAGAAAATTTTACTCATCCAAAATAGTTTTATCACTTCTATTTTGTCTTCTGACGTTTAGATAATATTACTTATCTTTCGAAATCTTCTCAATGAATATGAAAGCATTTATGAATTCAGTTTGTCCTTTAATTCTTTTGGAAAATTATTTACGTAAAAATGTTCCCGGTACGATATCTAATTAAATTAATTTCATGGTCTTTAAAATGATATATTATGTTAAAAAGTAATTTAAGGAATAATAGTAATTTCGTCTTCAATTACTCTTCTTTAAACCACATTTAATTCGTTGGTACAAGAACTATATTTGAAATCTAATATTGCTTTAAAATATAAAGACAATTATATTTTTTTTGTTGAAAAATTAATTAAAAGATATTCAGCATGAAATACTTTATGCGTTTACTTTTGAAACAGGTCAGGCAGGGTACATTGATCTTACTAGTGATTATATATTTGGCCTTAAAAATCCTGATAACTCTAATCAAAATCGTTACTATTTCAATTTTGTAAGATTAAACAATTTTGCTCTTCTTAATAATATCAGACCAATCTTTAGATTGAAATAATTGGCTGGATTTTTGCGTAATTTATGGCCAGTATCTTCCAAAATTGCACTTCTATCACGGCGCCAAATATGAAAACATAATTAATTTTGTTAAATACATTTTTGCACTATTTGTAGTATTATTGATAATGCATAACATCGTAACTATTTCAAAAAAAAAAAAAAAAAAAAAAAAAAAAAAAAAGTCATAAAAAATTGGATAATTTTTGAAAATTTGAAAATTAAATTTCTTTTGATTAAATTAAATGTCTTTTTAGGTCCGTTCATAATTAAATAAATACGTAGCGCCTACATCGTCGCTCAGTCTGTCCGCCTGTCCACTATAACAGCACAAAAACTACCCAACTGAATAGATTTAAATTTAAAAATATATACATATTACATAATTTTTCTAAGTCATTTCAAATTTTATGAAAAACGGATGCATAGTTCAATTACAGGGACAATCAAAAGTATTTCATTATATTAAGGGTGTATTCGAAAAAACGCTTTTCCACCTTCAACAGCTGGAAATTTTCCGATACAAATTCAGACACATTTTTCATAGTAGAAACATGAAACTTGCTGAGGAAATTTTTGAAGAGACGTATAATGTGCCGTGTGATGTCATTTTACGCTCAATTCATTAGTATTTGATTTATAAACAATTACCTTCTCAGTATGACTCGTTTTTTTTTCGTTCCCAGATCTCCCGCTTCGGAAAAATCGGTTCAAAATGCCGTTTTTGATTGCTTTTTTTGCAATATTTTCTGCATTTATTAAAGAATCGACAATCACGGCACCTTGCGTACTTTCCAAATAAGACAATTTGCCAGTTTGATGCATATGAGAGCAAAAATGAATTTTAAAAAAATAATCGGAAAATAAGCACTTTGAATCAAATACACCCTTAAGGTTAATGGGATAAAATAATTTCAAGTGTATTTTCGATGTTACACTCTGTCGAACATAGCACAATTCGTATGCATCAATGAAGTATTAACTAAAATATACAATCTATACAATCTGTGGAGAAAAGAATATTTGTTGTTCATTTACAGAGCCACGCAAAAGTATTCCATTACATAATTGTACAGGAAAAAAAAAAAAAAAAAAAAACATTGTTTGGTGTGTGATTTAATTACACTAAAATATTTCACATTTTATGAAATTGATGTACGTTGCTGAGGTTCACTAATAATTAATTCCCGTATAATAGAAAACATTTAGAACTTGTCGGGACACGCAAAGATTTCAGGTACAGTATTGCATCTATTGTACTGTAATTTTAAAAAAGCTCGTAATATTACAAACGCACCTCATTTGCTACGTTTGATGTGCAGTTTCCCACTTGTTTTAATGTTTTAAAGATAAAATAAATATTTCTAACGTTAAAAAAATATGCAGTATTGTCACAAAACTGGATTTAACAAATTTGCTATTTTAGATAATTCAAGTGTAGAGCTGTAACTTGAATTATATTTCTGACCAATGCATTTTGCAATCTTTATTAGAAAGCTAAAACATGTTTGTGAAAAAGATAAAAGTAATCCATTTCCCTTTTTTTTTTTTTTTTTTTTTTTTTTTTCGCAAATTTAATTATTTCTGAAGTTTTTATAATTGCAATATTTTTTTCACAATCAAATAAGGAAAAAAAAAAAAAAAGAAAGAAACAAAAAAAAAAAAAGAAAAAAAAAAGAAAAAAAGAAAAACTAGCAAATTATTTTATTTGAAATCTTTATCTCAGTTTACTGATTTTTACTTTCTTCTATTTTTATAAGAAAATTTTTTCAAAGTCCTGTATTCGACGGATTTACACATTTTAGGGGGTCACATAACCCAAAAAACATGTTTTTACAAAATGTCTATATGTGAGTTTGTGAGTCAGAGAATCAATCTGTCTGTCTGTTTGTGAAAAAATTTTGTGGGCGCTTTATCTCAATAACTAATGCACGTAATTTTACAAAAATTTAGATTCTGTTAGAGCTTGATATAAACTAGATCTGATAATTTTTTGGTGTATGTTGTTGAACACGTGGCGTTGCTATGCTACATTATTCACAATTTCCACAATAGCTATATATCAAGAACAAGTGCATGGATATTCATAAAACGTAATGTTTAGTTAGTACTTGATATAATAAGGTGCCGATTACATTTTTGTGCAAACCGCTCAACAAGTGGCGTTACCATGGTGCATTATTCGTGATTATCGCAATAGCTCTATGTCAAAAACTAATGCACGGAATTTTCTAAAACTTCAGATTTAGTTAGTCCCTGATATAGATTAGTGTTGCTTAGTTTTTGGTGTAAACCTCCCTACAGATGGCGCTGCTATGATGCATCTTTCACGATTTCGCAATAAATGTATCTTAAGATTTAATGCATGGATTTTTATCAAACTTCAGATTCAGTTACTACCCCATAAAAATTGACCCTGATTAGTTTTTGGTGTAAGTCACCCAACATGTGACACTGTTATCCAGATTTTTTCGTAAGATTTTGCAATAGCTCTATCTCAAAAACTAATGCACAAATACTCACCAAACTTCTGATTCAGTTATAAGTTGACATATGTTGTTGCTGAGTAGATTTTGGTTTAAATCTCCTAACCGGTGGCGCTGCTATGCTGCATTTTTCAGGAAGTGTTGACATGCATAAGAAAGAAGAAATTTTTTGAATTGCCACATTTAACAACTTTTTAATGACTTTCAAAATAATTTTCAATCAAGAATTTTTTTAACAATTAATCTCTGTCGCGTGCAGCTAGGTTATATAAAATCAATCCATTTGCACTAAAAACAACATAACTAGTTCAGTATTAAAAAAAATTAGCATTCCATAATGAACTTAACAATCCATGAATAGGAAAATAAATAAGCAAAATGCATTTAAGTAAATTACGATGGTAAATACAGAAATAATCAGAATCAAAAATATTTTTTTAAGTAAGACAATCTTTTGTGATTTTTTTGGATTATTACGTCGGGCATTCGGCTAATAAAAAAAGATCGTTTTTAATAAATTTCAAAATTTTATTTGAATTCATCTCTACAATGAAACTCTTAATAAAAAAACCGGTTATTTCTCTTTTGCCAATGGCAAAATATGTTTTTTTTTTAAATTAAAACATTTATTTTATTTAAAATATAAATCTTTCACAAATTTCACTCAAATTACACAACTTTCATTTAAAATACACAGATCTAAAATTCATATATTACATACATTTAAAAGTAAATTTTCTTTCACCTATTTATTCAAAATATATAAAAACCATGGAAAAATAATAAAATAAACAAAAAAACTTTTAAAAAAAATTCAAGGTAATGTTATTAATTTAGGTAACAAAAAACAAACAAACAAACAAAATTATATAAAAAATAAAATAAATAAATAAATAAAATTGCTACTGCTGAGAAAAAAGAATGCTGTTGGTAAGATTAGCACCTGGTTAACATTAAAGTACCAAAAAATGAATGATCGTGACGTCACATTCCCTTGACGTCAGATTCGTTATACAAGTGTTTGTTACGTTATTAAGAGATTTTTTTCACCCGCCATTTATTTGTATTTTTAAATGATGACGTACTGATTTATAAGTTTTTTTCCTTAAACTATAATAACAAAAAAGATATTAGGAACAATATTTTTTAAGATAAGTTTGGATATCATTAGACAGTTTTCATATACAGAAAATTTCATAGACCAAATACTATTTTCTAAAATTCGCCAATTTATAGTGGACTTAATTAAAAAATATTAACAACAACAACAAAAACAAAAAATCATGTAACGGAACACAATTGCTGAATCAAAATAAAAATAAAACAATTGAAAAAGGACATGTTTCAAGTTTGAACCATTTATCTTTAAAGGATAGTGACTTATAATAATTTAAATATAAGAAATGATCAAAAAACCTATCACGAAGAAAAATGTAGTTTTTATTATTTTAACACAATCAAACTGATTGGTAAAGTTATTATGCGTATTATATATCCTCTGTTGGAAACGTTCAATTCATATATTTTAACACTATTATGCGATATTATCGTATGATAATAAATATATTCACAACATTATATGCACTAAATTGTATTTCAATTAAATCATTATTATAATTTTCATAATAATTATTAATAACAATGTCACATTTATTCACAAAGTTGCGCATTGTTAATCGACGATGCACATTTAAATATTATTAATTAATAACTAATAATACAAGAATAGTCTAATTCTAATAGTCAAAATTATTAAAATTATTACACTGTTCTTGTAACGCAAAATCGCCTAAATTACATACCAATTTATACGTTTAATCAATTCCCAAACCTATTCCAATCCCATCCAATTTCATTATTAATGTATTAAAATTACGTGATCAAACATGGATTCATTATAAGACTGCCATTTGATTTAACCATACTAGCAAAAACGAACGGAAGAATTTTGTTAAGTTCAACCCTTTAATGATCACTGCTTCTCTCAGCAGTTCTGATCAACAGCATAGTAAACATACGCGAACATTTGTCAAAAAGAAAAAGAAGAATTATTTCATCGCTGATTTATTCAGGAAGAAAAAGAAAAAAGAAGAAGAAAAAAAAAAAACCCTTATCCGTTTCTGGTAAATGATGTTCGAACATTTTAATAACCATAAAAGAAAATTCTTATGAACTTGATTTCGGAAACGTTAAATGACACTGTAGCACGAAGAGGGATCTATTACTTTGTCATACGGTTATTGAATCAAAGCAAGGAAAAACTAAATTATTTAATTTTCATGCACTTTGTTTTTACACTTTGAAAGTTTGCTGACAGCCACAGTTTTCAGCTGACCATAAATTAAAATTCAGTTAAATATGTGTTAGTTTTTTGTACGAAACGTTTTATTTATCTATATATAATAAAAAAGCCCGATACCCTAAGTATATTGTATTAAAAAATCTGTAATTCTACATAAGTAAAGTTACGGAAATGTGTAGGCTTACTAAGATTTTGTCTGTATTCTGTACAAAAACAGATGTAAATTTACAAAACTAATATTTGCAAACCTGCAGAGATCAGTGGCTTTACTAAAGAATCTATTAAAATTACAGTGGCATTGCTAAAATTTTATTTTCAACCATACAGATTTTTTTTTTTTCATTTACGTGCAAATGTGTATCTGTTATATAATTTTTTGTTCTTACAGTTACATAAAAAATTCTACAGATCCCAGTTTCCTTAGAAAAACATTACTTCCGATATTTTTTACAGCATATGGGTGAATAGCACAAAATGTCAGATTTTGATAACCTAAGATATTTAAAGTAAATATTGAAAACAATTTAAAATTTCGTGGGGTAACATTTTTTCCATTGGAGAATAAAGAAATTTTCATGTAAAACTGTTAAATTTTGAAGAACTTAAATAATAAGTTAATTTTTATGCAATTACTAGCAGTATTCGTCCGCGACTCTGTCCGGTTTCTCTAAAAAAATCTTGAATCAAACGAAATACATTTAACAAAGATTTAAATAATAATAATAATTTCTAATTAAGGATCTATAACTGTTGTCTTATTAGTATAATCTTATATTATTCTGATCAAAGTTGATGGTGACGACATAATAGACAAAAAAAGCTCTAAAATTATTGAAGTATTAATGTTTAATTAATTTTTTAGTAAATGTGTTAACTTGAATTTCTCGCTTCTACCTGAACCTGCTGCTGTAATAGGGAGAAATATGCTTAACGTGTGACCATTCCATTAGACTCATTTATGTGGGGGTGGGAATATCTAAAATCCATAAAATACCCGTTTAAGTTTATTTTAGTACATAAATTAGCCTCAGATCCATGTCTTTATCTAAAACTGCTGCTTGGGAATGGCCTGAATCTTCGTATCGTTTGTTAATCCTTTTTTATATTATTCTGTTCAAAGTTGATGGTGACGACATAATAGATAAAAAAAGCTCTAAAATGATTGAAGTATTAATGTTTAATTAATTTTTTAGTAAATGTGTTAAGGGTGTATTCGAAAAAACGCTTTTCCACCTTCAACAGCTCGAAATTTTCCGATACAATTTCAGACACATATTTAATAGTAGAAACATGAAAGTTGCTGAGGGTATTTTTGAAGAAACGTATAAGGTGCCGTGTGATGTCATTTTACGCTCAATTCATTAGTATTTGATTTATAAACAATTACCTTCTCAGTATGACTTTTTTTCGTTCCCAGATCTCCCCCTTCGGAAAAATAGTTCAAAATGCTGTTTTTGATTGTTTTTTTTTTTTTTTTTTGTTTTTGCAATATTTTCTGCATTTATTAAAGAATCGACAATCACTGTACCTTGTGTACTTTCCAAATAAGACAATTTTCCAGTTTGATACATATGAGAGCAAAAATGAATTCAAAAATAAATCGGTAAACTTAGCACTTTGAATCAAATACACCCTTAACATGAATTTCCCGCTTCTACCTCAATCTGCTGCTGTAATAGGGAGAAATATGTTTAACGTGGGACCATTTCATTAGACTCATTTAGGTGGGAATTTCTAAAATCCGTAAAATACCTGTTTAAGTTTATTTTAGTAATTGGAATGTTAAAAGCTGATCACAAATGTTTAAAAAAAAAAAAAAAAAAAAAAAAAAAAAAAAAAAGCACGCAAAGGCGAAACGTTTTTCTTTTCCTAGCCCAGATGCATGTTAAAATCAATAAATTATGGCTCTGAAGCCAATTTTGAAGCGTAAAACTTATCAAAGATTCGATTTTCTTTATTTGAAAAAAGAAAAATTTTCTACTTTCATTTATAAATGGCGCTGTACAGTTTAAAATTTTGAAAATGCGAAATGATATCTTTTTAAATGAAGGTGAGAACTGGTAACTTACTGAAATTTATGAAAGGAAAATAGATCTTTTTAGTAATAATATGCGCACAGGCCTGTATTAGTACCAGATAATTACACAGACAAATCTGGCCTTTGCTCAGGGTTCCCAATTTATGTATTATATGAATGTAACCGAACATTAATTTGAGATTAAAGTTAGAAGGCAGTCACGGAAGTTGCATTTTGCAAAGGAGCCAAGATTATCATAATAGAGGTATACTGCAAGAAAAAACTGATCAATATTCACTAAATTATGTCTCATTTTTTAACAAATAATTTCCGTACTCCTTGAAAAATGTTTTATTCTAACAAATTCTTCCTGAACATCTAAAAAGGAGCAAGAGATTATGTTCATTCTAAATTCCTAATATACATGCTTATTTGGTCTATTAATAATAAATTCGAATTTATTGTTAACATGAAAAACAAAAAATTCTGTTAATTTAAATGTTTAATTTAGTTAAAAAAGACAAAAAAGTTTTCGATGTAAAAAAAAAATATAGCAATCACTTTTCTCATTTATTCAAAAATACTCACAATTTATTTTTTAAATTTGATTTAATTGAATAAAGTTAAATAAAGTTAAATTTATAAAATTGTTTATATAAATAAATCTTCGCATATATAATTTACTTTAAAGGAACAGGCTTAAAAGGTATTTTAATTAAAAAAATAAATGAAAAGTAATCGTAGCGAATACAAACATAACATTATATTTTACATCTAGCAATCTACGTAAAAATATTTAAAATTCATGTTTTTATCCCATATTAATACTAAAGTATTAAAATTCCAGCCACAATCTCATTAAAAACGAAATTTCCCTAAAATTAATTTCATAATTAAAAGCTTTTCGAAAGAATTGATCAAGCCATCCCGTCTGAAGCGAGCATTTTACTTCAAAGCATTTTGCTGCCGTATAGCTAGATGTAGCTTCGTTCTAATGTGCTCATCTCATAACAATGATACGACTGGTTCGAATGCCAGCGTCCACCGCTTTGCTTTTTTCCTTACTTTTTTTAATTGTCGGATATTTTAGCTCTTGTAACTGAAGGAAAAAAACGGATATTCGTCAAATCGCGGGAAAATACCGATAGCACTGTTGCCAGTATAATTTTCATGAAATGAAGAGTTTTTTTTTTTTTTTTTTTTTTTTTTGAGGGGGGGGGGGGGGAATGTAGGGAACTGAATATGTAAAGCCTACACTGTGAGAAAAATATACCGCCATCAACTGGAATGAATAAAGAGTCATTTTCGGAATTCCTAAACAAGAATTACAGATTTTCGAACTATGCGAATAAGGCAAACAAATGAGATGAATAGACGAAATGATCTAAAAATTCTAGTCTCTTGTTTTCAAGGTGACGAAACGATAATGAATCGTTTCAGTAAGGAGAAATTACTTCTTGATTTCTGAAATGGAAAAACTAGAATTACAGGTACTAAAATAAACTTCTTGTGTTCTTCTCATCTATTTGTAGAAATTTTTAAATAAGTTTGATTACAATACTATAGGAAAATGCTCCTGAATTCTTGTAGGAGACTCTAGAACTCTCCAACGAAATGGAATTTATAAGGATGACAATGAACTATTTTTTCTGGAGCCACAATTTAGATTTTAGATGCCCGAACGATATTTTTTTTTCTCGGGGTAACTAATATGAATAATTATATTTCATTTAATAATTGCGACATTAATAATTGTAAATTAAGTATCCCTGGTAATCTTGTTTATTTAAAAAATGAATTGAGAACAATGTTCTTCCATGATGTAGTAAACTAAATCAAACATTCACCCTTGCAAAAGATACTCTGATTCCATAAATTTTGCTGTATAATTCTAGAATTTGCCAAATTTTTTCATAATTCTGTCGGCAGTAACATCACCTATATTGGGGACATTTTAAACTTTCTTTTTTTAAAGAAAAAATAAACACGCTTTCGCAAGTCTTGGGGTGCATAGTGTGTACCGAAATGTCAGTTTCTTAATTTCTGAAGATGCTTCCAAACTTTTTTTCAAATTCGGTATGCACAACTGTTTTTCCATTAAAATATTTGCTTTATAAATTTTATATTCATATTTAATTGACTTGGTTTATTCTGTAAATAATTTTATTGCTTATTTTTCAGCATGATCATACGCCAGAGAAAAAAAACTATACATCATTAGAAATTTAAATATGTAATACCACATTAAATAAAAATCCCTGTCGGCTTGGCCTATAGGCGGAGGTAGATTTCGAAGAGTGCTCATTTCAACAACAAAAAAATAAATTTGATTACAGATAAACCCAGTTTGACAACTTTATTTGTCCTCTTTTGAAAAATTTTTAATTTCATTTTTCTGTAAGGACTGGTTTTATCAGAATCATCTTAAGCTGAATTCGGATCAAATGTCCATTTTGACAACCTATTTTGAAATAATTCTGACTTTATTTAAAAAAATCAACTAATACGGCGCATTATATAGTTCCTAAATAACAAAAGACTGTCAAATTGAATGCGTTTGAGAGCAAAATTGAATTTAAAAATGAGTTATAAAATAACAAATTTTGAATATAACCTCAATTCTTAATTATGATAGCTTCGGGAAATTTTGCGCGAAGTGCCCAATTCGACAGCATTTTAAAAAATATATTCAGCCTGTATCAAGAAACTGATCAATACGGGACATTATACATCTCCTATTTAAGACAATCTGTCAATTGGATGCGTCTGAGAGCAAAACTGAATTTAAAAAATTAGTCAGAAAAAACGCAATTTGTTATTTCAGTGCTTCCTTAAATTTTCAATCACAACTTCTCGAAATTCTGTTCAAAATACCCTTTTTGGCAGCCTTTTTTGAAATATATTCTGTCTTTATCAAAAAATTGACCAACGCGTCACATTACACAGTTCCAAAATAAGAGGACTTGTAAATTGGATGCGTTTGAGAGTAAAAATGGATTTAAAAATGAGTCAAGAAAAACGCAATTTGTTATTTGAACACTTCTTCAAATTTCCTATCACTGTCACTTCGGGAAATTCTGTTCAAAATACCCTTTTTGGCAGCCTTTTTTGAAATATATTCTGTCTTTATCAAAAAATTGACAATGCGTCATATTATACAGTTACTAAATAAGAGGACTTGTAAACTGGATGCGTTTGAGAGTAAAAATGGATTTAAAAATGAATCAGGAAAAACGCAATTTGTTATTTGAATACTTCTTCAAATTTCCTATCACTGTCACTTGGGGAAATTCTATTCAAAATACCCTTTTTGGCAGCCTTTTTTGAAATATATTCTGTCTTTATCAAAAATCTGGCCAATGTTTCACATAATATAGTTCCTAAATAAGAGGATCTGCCATTTGGATGCGTTTAAAATAAAAAATGAATTTATAAAACGATTCAGAATGTAAGCAGTTTGGATTAGAGGTTTTTTCTCCAACTCCAATTTTTGTTTAATTTATTTTTGCTATAAGAATTGATCCTATGAAAAACTTGTCAATATAAAAGTTGTAGATATTATTGAGAAGATGTAAAATAAATTTAATTGGATTTGATAGTTTAAGAATTGACAAAGTTATGGTTTTTTTCTTTTTCGAAAGCCCTTTTTATTTTTGTTTTTAATTTTTTTTACCGGTAAGAGTTAGCCCTATCAAAAACTTGCAAATACAAAAGTTTAAGATAATTTTGAGAATATTTATAAAAAATTTAGATGGATTGGATATCTTGAGAATTGACAATGTTATGATTTTTTTTCTCCCAAAAACCCTATTTTTTTCGCCCCTTGAGCCCATTTTTAACTTTATCAAAAATCTGTCATGCATAAACTTTTGGCCCGTTATTTAGAAGTAATATAAACTTTAAACTGATTCGATATGTATTTTCATTAAGAAGTTATGGGCTTTTTCTGTTTTCACAAAAACGCCCCCTATTTCGACCCCCTTGGTCCAATTTTGCCCATTAATGAACTTAGCCGAGATTTTATTCCCTTCGATTTTATGTGCGAGTTTGGTGGAGATTGGTGGAGAATTATATAAGTTATCGTGTCCATAAAAAAGTGATATATATATATATATATATATATATATATATATATATATATATATATATATATATATATATATATATATATATATATATATATATATATATATATATATATATATAGATAGATAGATAGATAGATAGATAGATAGATAGATAGATAGATAGATAAACTAGTGCGATTGCAATAGGTAGTATTTCTTACGAAATCTACCTAAAATGAATATCTTACAATAGTTTAGAATTTTTATTTAAATTATAAATTACACTGAGTTTTTTTTTACACTGTACAGTATTTTTGGTTTGTTTAAATAAATGTAATTAAATTAAACATTGCAGTTAAGAACAAGGAAATAGATAGACAGAATTAACGGAGATAGCTCAAATAATGAGCATTAGAAAATTTAAATAATAGGAAATTTGTAGTCCGTAATATAGTAGCAATTCCTTTCCTAATGATTTTTCGCCCAGTTTTTTATTTCTAAAAATACTTCAAATAAAACATCTTTTTCACCTCATAAAAAAAAGGGAAACTCATTTGAATGACGCCAGAAAAAATATTGTAAGCAATACTTGAAATTTATGCTAGGCAAAAGAAAAAAAAAATCCTCTCATTTTGTTTGTTTATTTTTTTTATCTCCCCCCCCCCCCTCTCTCTCTTTTTTTTTTTTAAAGTTTGATTTTATTTCGCTTTCATGAAATGTTTTTTTATAATTAATTTTTTTAACGTAAATATTTTTTGTGAGCTCGTGTTGCCACATTCAAAGTTTATTTTTGTTTATTTATTTTGTTTATAGTATATGTTTCTGGAATGAAAGTTTATTTATTTATTTTTTTAAGGCTGTCATTACTTCATTAATAGAGGTTAAAAGGTAAAAGAGGATGCTTGAAAAGTGTTTAAAAAAATATATAGATCCATAGAAAAAAAAATATTTAAGGCACTCCGAGGTTGATTCTACTTTTTCCAGTTTGATTTTTACCATGAAAATAAAAAGGTTTTGAAACGTTAATTATCTAAGAACGTTTTGTTTCATGAATTTTATGATGAATGGTTGACAGTTGAAAAAAAAAAAAGTCATTTTTCTCCATATAAAAAATAAAGTAACTTTTCTAAACATTTACGAAATATATGCAGAGTGTCCCAAAAATACCGACCAAACTTTGCACAATAAGGAAAGGGCAGCTGACGTCACTGTGGGCAAAATTACTGTGGACCCGCAGTAATTTCCTGCCCGTCTTTAAGGGTGTATTCGAAAAAACGCTTTTCCACCTTCAGCAGCTCGAAATTTTACGATACAATTTCAGACATATTTTTAAAAGTAGAATCATGAAACTTGCTGAGGGGATTCTTGAAGGGACGTATGAGGTGCCGAGTAAAGTCTTTTTACGCTCAATTCATTAGAATTTGATTAATTAGCAATTAACTTCTCTGGAAGAGCCTTTTTTTCGTTCCCTTATCTCCCACTCCGGAAAAATCGGTTCAAATTGCCGTTTTTGATTGTTTTTTTTGCAATATTTTGTACATTTATCAAAGAATTGACCTTTACGGCACCTTGTGTACTTTCTAAATAAGAGAATCTGCGAGCTTCATTGTTTGAGAGCAAAAGTGAATTTAAAAATAAATCGGAAAACAAGCAGTTTCAATCGAAATACACCCTTTAAGACTCATACTTTACACACGATGTCAAGGCGATCTGATTGGTCTGATTTCTCTGCGATTAAAAGCTCCGTTGTATGATTGGTCAACGTCGCCATGATGATTCTTGTAATGATCGCTAAAGCAAAAATGCAATTGGTAGATTGATTGAAGGAAGCGTTAGTTTGTAAACATGCACTTTCCTTATACATAAACAAATGCGCCGATCCAGTGGCGTGGTCGGTAGCGTCAGCTCCTCCCACGCCTCCCCAGCCTAGAGTCGAAATCGTTAAAATTTCCAGAGTCAGCCATTTTTCCCTTTCCCCCGACTCTGCCGCCCTGGTTTTCAGTTACTGTGAGAATGCTATTCTCTTCATTCCCTGGTATTAAAAAAACAAGTATGCTTTAGCAGTTAAATTGCCATTTAATATTTTTTGCTACTTTAATCATATTTCTTTTTCTAGGTTTAAAATGTTTTGCTGCATGGCCTGTAGACTTTTCAATTCTCACTTCGAAGTTTTTTGAATCTTTGAAAAAGGAAGCTGTTTCTGGAAGTCTGTCTTGGTCAAGCAAGAGTGAACCTTTGAAAATTATGGCTGATGAAATTTTAAAGAATACTTCTAATCAATCTCCATCTCAGCGAGACATTGTTGCTAGAGAACTTACTAAAATTAATCTAAGTAACCTAGAAGTGAAAAAGAAAATGTTATTGGAGATAAGGAAAATGCCTGGCAGTAGATGTGCCAAGTCATTCAAGGACTGAAAATTTCTTATAAAGAGCTTAGAAGTGCCATTAATTTAAACACCCTTAAGTGTGATTTAAAAATATGTTCCCAGCCTTATTCACTTTTTTTGGAATTCAGTATGATTTTAATGTTCTTTATAATATAGATTTGGAGAAAGCAATGTTTATTTCATTACAGGCATGTAGTTCTGCTGTAAAAGCATATGTCAAAAAGAAAAGAAAAGGTGAAAGTTTAATGGATGTGTCCGTTTCTGAAAATATTAAAAATAAAGTAATTCGTACTATATTATTGATATTGAATGTAATTATTTTATTGAAGGGATTGCTACATTAATAGGATTGTATTTCGTTCTAAATATAGAATATCCAAAAGAGGCCATGGGAACTTATAAATTTTTCCAGCCTTATATTTTGCAGTTACATTGTAAAAAATTGCCAGGTTAATTAATTACATTTTGTAAAACTTTATCATAAAAAATACATTTGAAAACCAGGAATAATTAATTATACTCCCTAAAATAGTTATGAAAATATGAAGCTTTTGAGTTTAACCTCATGTAAGAACAGCTACAAATGTGGGGAAAAAAAAAAAAAAAAAACTTATGTAGTAAATTTGCAGATTTTTTTCTACCTTTATATATATACAGGGGTTGGACAAAAATATGGAAACACTTAAAAAAAAATAAGTTTCCTTGCCTAGTATTGTGTACGGTACGCGTTGTTATTCAAAACAGCTTGCAGTCTTCCCGGAATGGATAAATACAATTTCTGTATGTTTCCCAAGGGAATATTGTACCATTATTCCTGCAAAACGGTGGCAAGTTCAGATAACGATGTTGGCGGTGGATAGCAAGAACACATCTTCCGCTCCAATGTAGACCACAAAGGTTCGATAATATTCAATTAGGATTACTTTGGTGGCCTGGGGAGATGCGAAAAGTCATCCTCGTGCTCAGAAAACCAGTCCTGGACAATGTGAGCTGTGTGAATGGGGACGTTGTTGTCTTGGAAGATACTATCATCATTGGGGAACAAAGCTTGTACCATTGGATGAACTTGATCGGCCAAAATGTTCACATAAGTCTGAGCAGTAATACGCCCTTACAGAGTTATAATGGGGCCAGAAGAGAACCACGATATGGCTGCCCAAACCATCACCGAACCCCCGCCATGTTTCACTCTTGGCAACAAGCAGTCTGTATTATAGGCTTGAGATGGCGTTCTCCAGACGTAAACTCGGCCAGAAGTGGGGAACAATGTGAAAGAAGAGTCATCAGACCATATTACGCTCTTCAACTGCTCTATATTCCAGGCTTTATGACTTACATACTACTTTTTCCTGTTACAGGCGTTAGCATTACTGATGGATGGCTTTTCAATTGCAACACGGCCAGCAATTCCCTATTTATGAAGCTCCCTTCTAATTGTTTTGGTACTCACAGGATTTGGTAACACGACATTCATTTCAGCAGTAACTTTTGCAGCTGTGGTCTGCTTATTTTTCGCGATAATCCTCCTTAATGATCGTCTGTCACGATCTCAGCACACACTTTCGTCCGCGCTGTGATTTAGCGGATGATGTTTTTTCCGCATTTCAAATATGCGGAATAAATCTTCGACACAGTACCTCTTGAAACACTAAAAACCTCGGCTACCTTGCTTACGGAAGCGCCCACCATACGCGCGCCAACAATTTGTCCACTTTCGAAGTCTGTTAACTCTGACATAATGCAATGATAATCTCACATAACAGTGCTCCAACAACGACTGAACGGCGCAGCGATTTTACGAAGTTGTATAGGTGGCGTCAGTAGGCGAAAACTCCAGTGCCATCAACATAGTTCATTATAATCAATCTTTCTTTTCAAACATGCATTTCAAAAGGTGTTTCCATATTTTTGTCCAACCCCTGTATATATATATATATACATATATATACATATATATGTTAATATAGCATGTTTCATTTTATTCATATGATAGTTCTTAAACTATTCACATTAGCATTTTACTTTGAAGTGTATTTAAATTAGGTAAATTATATATGGAATTTTGAAATAAAAAATTTGATTGTGTGAGTACAAAATTTAAATTTTGTACTAATGATTTCTTTATTTTCCAGGTCTTTTAAGAAATGATCACAATAATACAAAAAATTACAAAAAAAAAAAAAAAAAAAAAAAAAAAAAAATCTGCCCATCTGCAAGGAATGTTCTTATGGAGATTGATGAAAAGTCAGAGACGATTTTGTATGTGAATTCAAGAAGCCACATCAGAAGGCAAGCAATTTGAAATATTGTATATAGGCTGTTTTGTGTCATTGATGGCTTCTCAAAGAATTCCCTCTGCAATATCTCTACTTTTGCGTAATTTATTCACAAGATCATGAATTGCATTCCTGCTATGACATGGTTTCTTGAATTACCATTCAAAATCTTCTGTAAACTGTTCATAGGACATTCTTTGCAGATGGCAGATACAACTGCAGTTCTTTCTATTATTGTAAACAATCTATAAATAATCTAGAAAATGTTTGTAAATTATTAGTCCAAAAACAGTATGAATATGAATGCATTATTCTTATAATAGAGGAATATGTTCATATTATTATGTTATTTTTTGAATAGACTATTATATTAAATATGGAAAGAGATTGTTTTTATTAAATTATTTTCAAATCAGCCATTCAGAAAATTGTAAGTACGACTCTCAGTATTCATAATTTAAAATTATGATTCACCGCTAACTTTTTCTTAAAATATCCTAGAATAAATTTTTATTTTATTTTTATGTGCAAATTCATATGACAGTTTTCATTCTTTAAGTTTAACCGAGTCTGTTTTTTAATCAAATTTACTGTTTATGTATTAATTTATAAAGCATAAAAGATAGTTCTGGGATTTTTTTTTCATTTGATGTTATGTTTATTGATATGTAAAATGCAATAAATTCATTTTATCTCTGATTGTATATATTTTTTTTAATTTTAATTTTAGTTTCCCTTTCACTTTTAACTTCACCTTTATAAATTAAATTTTTTGCAATTTTTGTGTATTTGTATATTATTTTTCAATTTGTTTTGTGAAATATATTAAACTTAAAATGGTATTTTTTATACAATTAGTTAATTTTTATCTTTTTAAGATATTCAGTTGAGCATTAAAAGAATTTGTTTAATAGTCAAATTGACAGATTAAGAGTTTCATTTAGATATATTTTCATTCTCTTGTAAACATGAAAGGAAAAAAAAAAAAAAAAAAAAAAAAAAAACTTTGAACAGAATATGGCAGTTTTAAAAACAAATTGCTCACCTTTAGAAAGTTTATTTTCATTAAAAAGCATCTACTTTTTTATGATGCATTATTATTTCATAAATTTGAAATAATTTAGACTTATATCATGCTGATTTGTACGGTATGTTTAAATTTGTTTAAACTGCCAATATATCTTAAAATATAAACATTAGCATCAAACTTCAGGTAAATTGCAGTATATATGGAGGTCGCTAATTGTCAGGAATTTCAAATTAATAATCATTGAGATGTAGTGCAGTTTTTCACCTTACTCCTAGTCTACTCTGTATTATGCTTACATTTTTTTCTTTTCTGATTTCCTAATACATAATTAAAACTGAAATGCTCTCATCCCCCTACTTGCCCAAATTCAGATCACTGAATTTTACTTTATTTCTGATTTTGCCATTATTGATTCGTATACATTAAAATGTATTTTTTTCCAGCTTTTGAGTGAATTGTACTTATTAAAATTGGCTAAAATGCCAATCCGTCCTCTATATTGCAAACATGATATAAATTAGATACATTGTTATAAAATTTCTGTATTGAAAAAAAAAAAAAATCAACGTGTATTAAAGAATTAAAAACATTACATTTATTACTTTCTTGAAAGGTGAAGATAAAAAGATTAAAAACAACATTTATAAATGTTAAATCAACATATTATATCTGCTTTTAATCTTCACCTTTTAAGAAAGTAATAAATGTAATGTTTTTAATTCTTTAATTATTGGAAGGTGTAAATTCGAGCAAGACCTGTTTTTAAACAGTGATTTGTCTTTTATCAGCATATATATATGTATTTATAAGCATTATGCAGCAGCACAATACTTATTTATTTCCAGTGTCACTTATCAATGTTAGTTTAACAGAAAAACCTATAAGGCTCTTTTTTTTTTTTAACTGTCTATTATTTTGTACCTGATGCAATGAATTTTTTATTCTTTCCCAATTCTAATAATATTGTAAATTTAAAGTGCGAAAACGTTTGCCTAATATCAGGATCAAAAGAGATGATAGAATGTCTTTAAATACGTAAAGTAACACAGGCTATGTTTTATTTACATTATTCCAATATTTTTCTTAATAATTACAAATTTTGCTACTTTCATTGAAACTAAATGGACATTTTGCTATGAAATTTAACATCATTTATTGTTGAAAAAATTCAAAAGCTGTGCAAAATTTTTGTCCACAGTAATTAATTTTCAATTAAAAAATTTTCATGCAAAAATGTTTTTTAAGATTTAAAAAGTTAAATAAATAAATAAATTTTAAAAAGCTAAATATGGCATCATAGTAGAAATAAAAATGACATTTTAAACATTTGTAAGTAATACAAAGAGTACTAATATGAGTGAATAGAAAAAGCAGATTATTCAGATAAAACAAAAAATTTAAATATATTTTACCGATACTGGTTCACACTAATATCAGTTCAAATGAGTGCATAGTTCGATTAAATAGCTATTAACTTTGTGATTTATTTACGTTTTTATTTTATTTATTGATAAAGTTTTTATTCAGTATCGGATATTAGCTGGAAACAAATATTGAACTATTTATATTGTTTTAAGACAGTGTAAAAATTTAAATTGTTCGATGTTTAGAGGTTAATAAATTTGTATTAATCATTGGTAAATAACATCATAAATTGTGATGTGATACTGCATAATTCAAACCCTGATTACGGTAACCTATGTTAATTTTGAAATACATTTGTCTTAATGCAGTAGTTATTAAAAAACTGGACATATTAAACAAAAACAATTTGCAGAACAAATAAAAAAATAGATTTTTTAAGCTTGAGAAGGTACAGATATTAAGATAATTCATTCAATTAGTTCTACATTTAATGATAAATTTTGTAACAAATAAGTTAAACCAATTTAACATAAAAATATAATACATAAAATACTCCAAAAACTTAAATCCTATTCAAATGGCATTGAAATAAATTTTAGATTTTTTTAAAGAAAAAGTTAGTTTTAATACTTTAAAGTTTTGTATTTTGCATGTATCTTATCATTTATGTACAATCATCATAAACATAATACAAATTCTGCAGTACAAATATATTCAAATTAAAATTGGAAAAAGTCTAAGGTTTATTTTGATGGCATTTGAATATAACTTGAGTTTTCGGGGTGTTTTAAGTATCACATTGTAATTTTTTTTTAAATGTTAAATTGTTTTAACTTATAAAAAATTGACATTAAATGTAGAATTAATAGAATGAAATATTATAATGTCTGTCACTTCTAATGATAAAACAATCTAGCATTTTTTTATTTTTTTATTTGTTCTGCAAATTATGTTTTTGTTTAATATATATAGTTAAAATGAACCTCATCATTTGCTAATAATAGTAGGCTGGAAGACTGCAAAAATTTATTTTCTAATTTTTGCTAGGTAAAAATGTTATTGGTGCAGCTTATCAGCTCATTAGTATAACTTGTTAGACTTACAGCATGCATACAATTTACTACTTAATAATAGCACAAGTTAGACAAAAAATTTTAAATCATTCCATGTATCAGTCATACATTTTCTGTTACAAATAACTGATTTGAAATTAGAACTTTTAAAGGAGACTTTACATAGATTAATATTTTGTAAACTAGAAACAGAGAAATAGCCTATTCAAAGTATAAGAATGGTTTAAACAAAATTTTCTATGTTCCTATATGCAGGTGGTGATATGCAAATTTCTTTTTAACTCATTTAAAAATTTAATTAAAATGAATTGAAAATTGACAGTTTTCAGACTCTAAAATGCAAAACCCCAAATTGGTTTAAATTTTGAAACAAAAGGGGGGATTAAGAGGTGATTTATCTTCTTTGCATATAAGAAATTACGAAGTACAGTAGTCTTCCTCTTAACCGAAACTCAGCTGCCTTTTTCCCCCAATTTCAGGCAAAATTCAAAAAGTAAAATTTCGGTTCTCATATCTTTATGTTTAATTAATTCAAATTTAAATAATGGAGAATAATTTCAACTTCTTATAAAGGTATGTAACAAGATTTTTAAAAATTTAATTTGTATTAAATTTTGTTCATTATTTGTTATTAGTGATAATTTTTATTTCAATCCAGTTTAACCGATTTTTCTCTTAACCAGCTAACATTTGGTCCCACTTAGGTCGGTTAAGCGGGAGGCTACTGTACTTTAATAAATTAGAACAATTAAGCTGAATTTAATCTGTTAATTTAATAATTTTTCTTTTTGCTATTGTTAGCATTGTATTTCTAAAAAGCCAATTTATCTATAGTGAGTCGACCACAAGAAACCCCCAGTCACTGAACACCCTCATACAAGGCAATTTATATGCTATGCAAAAAGAAAACAATTTTTAGAATAGATTGCATAGATGAATCTAATGGAATGGAAGTGCTATACAAGTTAACACCTTATTAAAGTGAAAAATGTGTTTAATTCCAGTATTTTAAACTTTTATTGTAAGGGATCAAATTTTAGCCAAAGAAATCGAACCCATTTTCATTTAGTTATTTCCAATACAAAAAAAAAAAAAAAAAAAAAAAAAAATCAGTCTTGGTTTGGATGCATTTTTTGCACCCATGATGTACATATGTCAGATCATTTATCGCTTCATCCGATAGAATTTTAAGAGCTTTCTGTTGTAAAATACATAAGAGATTTTTGAATAAAGATAATTTTTTTGCTTTTTTCTATACTAACTTGAACTACTTGTTTTTGATTTAACTAAGCTATGGTTTTTGTTAAATTATTGTTTTTTAAATCATTAATGTGTTTGAAGTTTTTTCCTCCCTTTTAAAAGGTTTTTTTTTTTTTTTTTTTTTTTTTTTTTTACATTTTGTATGATTTTGATTTGTAAAAGTTAAAATAATTTCATTAAAAAAAAAAAAAAAATACCCTTAAAGGGAAAAAAGAACACATTGATTTAAAAAGCAGAAACTGAAGAATAGTCCAATTCTTTTTAAATATGACACAACCAATTGAAGTCACTATTAAAAGCACTAAAATGCTCCTCTTATTCAGAAATCATTATATAGTTGCAACGCGAAGCTCATATAATTCTAATTACAGATACATAAAATGTGGCTAAAACTTCTTGTTGGAGACCAAAGAAAGTGCAAGAACACTGACTCAAGATGGTGTATGGCGTTTGAAACTTTTTCTATCAAATGGCGTTTTATGTATTTTATTGGATACTTTAATATAATGAAGCATTTTCTGAAAAACTCAAAAGCCTTTTTGAATGTAAGTAGTGGAATAGTGGGGGTTCTGCGGCCACAGGAGGAGAGGAGAGGAGCAATGAGCAATAAATCACGAAGCTCATGAGCAATCAATCCACAGCATTCAACACCCACAAGCGATGTTTATATGATCAAACACCTAATATGTTGACTTCATGATTTTTCACGTCTTATCATCAAAGACACATTTTTATATCAATTTTTTGTTTTCACTGATATTTGTTAGAAGGGTTTCAAAGGTTCTTTACATGAATTCCACTTTATGATATAAATGTATATAAATGTTTAGGTGTAAATATGTGTTTAAATATGATTTTCTGTTTACATGTGATTAGTTAACTATCCATGTGTATGGATCTTTGTATGACTATCTGATAATTAAATTTAAAAAGGTTTAGTAAATTTTAAAAAGTTTTAATGTATTTTGAAAAGTTTAAATGAATTTAAAAAAGTTTGAACGAATTTTTAAAAATATTTAAGTGAATTTAAAAAAGTTTCAACAAATTTTAAGAAGTTTTAATGTATTTTGAAAAGTTGATATGAATTTAAAAAAGTTTAAACGAATTTTTAAAAATATTTAAGTGAATTTAAAAAAAGTTTCAACAAATTTTAAAAATGTTTTAAGAAATTAAAAAACTATATATATTTATAAAATCTTAAAAAATGCTTAAAAATTCTTAAAGTTTTAAAACGTATTAAAAATGAATTGTAAGTGAATAAAAGTATTAACACATGTATTATATAAGTGTGTACATGTATGAGTATGTTTGCATATGTGTGCACTGCGTTTGAAACAATATATGAAAAAGATATTGTGTAGAAGTTTTAAATAATTACACATAAGTAAAATCAACTTTTTTTTTATTAAATTAAAAAACTTTACAGATAAAAGCATATTTACAGGTAAGATGTATTAACATAACAAAATTTTTCTTGATAATTTTACAATATATTAACAATTTTCTTCAACCAGTACAATCTTGACTAATTTCACAATGTCCATAGGCTAAACTGGTGATACCATCTTCTAGCAGATATCTTTTATCGTCAAATGGTGATAAACATGTTTTGTTTTGTGTTAATGTATACAGACGGTGTGCATCTTGAGCGATTCTTCTCTGCTTTTCAATACTAGTTTTTTCTTGTTGAAGGCACCGCAAGTAATCTTCATGCTTGATTTTCTGACGAACAACATAAGTCGACACACCCTTCGCTCGTTTCTTCTCTTCTTTGAAGGATTTCAGGGAGTACATTTTGGATTTCAGCCCAACAAACTCAAGGGCTAAATCACCATTAAGTTCATCCTTGAACTTGCCGATTGCTTTTTTGTTAACATCTGAGTACAGTGAATGATGTTTCGGATAGTCTGAGAAATCAAAAAGGTTTGAATGTTGTTTCAAATCATCATAAATATTTTGCGTTTTAATATGATAACACAACGAGTCCGTGTCGGTGAATAACAGCTTTGCGGTATCATCTTTATATGTTTTTTTAATAAAATTATAATGAAAATTGTACATGACCAATTTAGATAATTCCAAAATAGCAAAACCAACATAAACCGGTCGATTCATGAGTATGCTAGTTTTCATCCTTTCAACGGCAGTTAAATCTTCATCATATGTTTTAAAAGATTTAAAAGTGGGTGAAGCCACTAATTTCTTGGCTCTTTTTTCGTTATTAACAAGTACAATATTTCTACGTTTTCGCAGATTTTCCATAGTTTTTCCAAACACGGAGTTATTCATTAGTTTAAAAAAGTCTTTTTCGAAAGAAGATTTAGCTTCTTTTCTTTTCTCAGTATTAAAATGAATGTATTTCTGAAGCCAAGGGGCCTGCTTGAATTGCAGAGCTTTATGAACACATGAAAGTTCCAATCCAAGTTGCAAATAAAATTTCAGATTACGATAATGAACTACATAATTTCGTTTGTCATTCAAATTGGGTATAAGTTTAGAGGCTGCAGTGAACTTTGTATTACCCTGTAATCTATGTGCATAGGAAGACAACATTTCCTGACTCACAGTCACTCTTTCAGGTGCGAGAGGGTATTCGTTATGTAATTTATGAAGTTTCTCAGGATATTTAAGATCCACTTCGAAAATATATCCAATTTCAGAATCGTCAGATAATGATAAAATCCATTCTTCCGTAATATGTTCTGTCGCACACCATTCAAATCCTCCAAAGGGTAGAAATTGGGACATAGCCCAGCCGTAGAGATTGTTAGCATCCCAGTACATAATGTAACTGGGATCCTCATCTTTATTAAATTCAGGTGTATTAGGTATGTTGGCTCGGGCATATCTATGACTAATCATGCTGATTCCCCCTCGAATGCCTTGTTCTATAAACAAAAGCATGTTTATATCTGTCAGCAATTCAAGAGGCGTGTCGCACATCTTCAAAGATGCTTGCCAAGCAAGCCCAGGTGCGCTAAATAAATGCACACAATCAATGTCATAAAACTGCTGACATAATTTCCTAAAATTCTGGAATACGTCAGCTAACAAAAGTACGTCAGTTTTGACGTATAAATCGTGGTAATCCCCCAGCGACTTCATGTTGAATATTGACCAAATATTTCTTGCATGGTGGTAGTCCTCTTCAGTAATATTTTCATCTGTCAGGTCATTATGGAAGGCTTCTGGTGGGGGGAGCTGCGTTTCGTTGAATATTTCAAAATTAGTAAAATAGTTATATGGATACACACCTTTTCTTGTAAGCAGATTGAAATTGGTATTGCTTGGAAAATTTTCTTTTAATATTTTAAAGTCGCTGGGGGGAAGGTTAGAGGTAAGTTTTTCTAATGATGCAGGGAGGAATTGGAACGAGTCTAAAAAGACCAGCTGAAATCGACTTGACCGCTTCCACAGTTTAAAAGTTATAAACTTTTCCATAGTGGATGCAATCACATCAATTTCATAGTCTTTAAATTTTCCCAATTTGCTCATGATGTGATGAGCATCGTAATTCCTCAAATTATGGAAGATAACTGGAATCATCTGTGCCTGTTGATAATTCAAATTACATTCCACATGAGCTGCTCCTCTATATTCTCCAGAGATGTGGTCGTGATCACGGACTCTTTTTTCTCCCAGCACCTTATGACAAATACAGCATTCTCTCGCATGCTGAAATTCTTTTTCTTGAAGAGGTGAAAGCTTCATCGGTTGCACTTTCATTAAAACTTCTTCCAAGTTGTCCTTCTCTTGAATCATTTGTTTTAAAAAGCGATCCACACAGTCTTCACCTCGATACACTTGAGCTTTCTTCACACATTTTCCATCAGGTCCGATAACAACATATGCATACCCACATGGGAAATGATAAGCTGTTTTTTCAGTGAAGGATGTTTTGGGTGAAGGAGTGACTGAAGCAACAGGAATAAGCAGACTCTCAAAATCAGCGTAGATAACAAAGGGCACCGGTGCCTGCAGATGAATACCAGAAAACCTGAGTATGTCATCATTTTCACTAGGCATCTTTATAGCCTGTGCTGCATGTCGACGACAATATTCATCATGTTTATTCAGGAGATCTTGTCTTGAAAAACGATGAAGGCATCGATAACAATAAAAACTAGCAGCTTTATGATTGGTGAGATCACCTAAAAGTCTTGAGAAATTTCTAATAAGGCAATAATGTTGCTTTTCGCCATCATCAACTAATAACAAGTTAATAACATCCAGATTCTGCTTTTCAGAAATATACAGAGGACATATTTCATCTTCTTCATATCCAAATACATTAATCCGTAAATTATTCAGTTGTTCAATAATGGATATCTTCTGAAGGGGAACAGGATATTCAACATTCCCTAGTTTAATATCACTTTCATAAGGAATATAATGAGAAACTCTTTCAGGCTTCTTCTCTCGGGGTATATTCAGTTTAAATGCCAAAAGACACCACACCAAACACTTGTTATCTTCATTTTTGATATTAAGTACTGCCTTTTTGTCATATAATTTCTTAGGTAAAGCTATATATGAACTTGCGGCAAGAGGGTGATATTTAGCAATCTTAAGTTCTAAATGATGAATCTTTTGAAGTTTCCATCCAGACCCTCTTTGAATAAATTCTTCAAAGGAGTTAGTTATTTTGGAAAATCCTTCTTCCATATGTTCTGAAATAGTATCTTCTGTAAGTTCGGTAAAGCATTGACAGCGAAAATAAGATTGAATCTCCTCCATCTCCTGATTATCAACCATGCGTTCAAGAGATATTTTCATCACCATATACCATTTAATGGCTCCTTTTTCTTGAATTTGATTCATCAAACATTCTTGAATTTCCTCTGTAAAGTTTCTTTGAAACACTGCTATGTCACTGTCTTCTCGCTCATCAGGATAAAACATAACAGTCTGAAACACATTAAGCGCATCACACTGGTTTTGTTTCAGTTTTTTAGACTTCACATATGATGAAGTTATTTTCCGCTTTACACTCACAAGAGACGCACGTGGGTGTTGAGTACGTATATGCTCTTTCAATTCAAACTGCCGTCCAAACTTCTTAGTACATTCACGACAAGAAAATCGCAGGTCTTCATGTGATCTAAGATGATGCATCAAATTATCCTCTCGTGTGAAAACATGCCCACAGATATTACATTTAAATACAGATTGTTCATGAGTTTTCAAATGTCTCTGTAAGTCACACTTCAATCCAAATGTCTTCTGGCACACATCACAGTTAAATAACTTCTCTTGCAAATGAATCTTCTTATGTCGCTTTAAGTTGAAAGAGTTTGAAAAACTCTTATTACATAAAGTACAAATCTTCTTCACATCTTCAGGGGTTGCAGTCTTCAAAGATACATCTTCATAAGATGACATGTCAATATTCATAGGACTTTGAGAAAAATCATCCTTCGTCACAGGAAGTTGAGAATGTCTGTCTTGTTCTAATGCTTTAACATTAGTATGCATTTGATAATGTCTAATCAAATTAGACTTTCGACCAAAAGTCTTTTGGCATATGTCACAAATATGTGACTTATCACCCAAGTGAATCTTGATATGTTGATTCAGGTTAGAAATAGTTGTGAATAATTTTTCACATGTTTTGCACTGGAACATCTTCTTCAAAGCTAAAGGACTTCTCATCGCAGCGGCTTCTTCAAAAGGCATGATAACATCCATAAAAAATCAACGAAAAAAATTAATTCTTAAAACACCAATCTTCTCAAACTAAACTACACACTTAGATAAGAGCAAGAGCGAATGAATACACGTCTGAACTGTACGAATTCAACTTGTCGAATGACATAAGATGAAATTTTCATCGCTATTTATACCTACCGAGCCACGCTTCACATGAATTTTTTCGACCACATGAAGAGAATGAACATAAAATCACCAACTCAAAATGAAATCTCATGCAATTAGAATAAAAACATAATAAAAAATCGCTAAATTAAAAGAATATTCTTGTTTCACAATAAATATTCTGAAAGATTCAAAAATTCTAGTTGAAGATTAAAGTTTTTATCCGAAATTTAATTAAAACTTCTAAGTTTTGGTATATCGTAAAAAAAAAAAAAAAAAAAAAAAAAAAAAATTATATATATATATATATATATATATATATATATATATATATATATATATATATATATATATATATATTTAAAGTAAAAAAAAATTTTAATGTATAATTATCAAAAATTATTTTTTCGAATGAATTTTATAAATCTCTTCTAATAAATAACTTGTTAAAAGAAAGTTCATCTAACAATGATTCATCATTGCTAGATTAATTTTAGATTGTGTTATCTATGATAAGATAAGACTCACCTCGGAAATAGATGAAGTCCACAAAATTACTTTAAGCATTTGAATACAGTCTAACATTGATCTCCCAAAGTTTTATATAAAAATTAGGATATAATCGAAAAAACTTATGAATCTAAAATAATAATAATAATAATAATAAGTTATAAATGATAATGGTAATAATATGTGATAATAATAGTAAGTGAATAATAATAAGTGATTAAATATAAACAATAAGATTGTTTCAAACAATTTTTTAATTACAAATAAGATAGATTAAATAATTTAAACATTTCGCACCATTTTCAGGTATTAAATAATAATAATAACAATAATAATAATGTTAGCAATAATAATTCTAACACACATGAAATGTATAAGTAACGAAGACATAATAAAAAGTCTATGAAAACACTCATTAATAAAAAAGTCTATGAAAACATACATTAATAAAATCAAAACAACTATTAAAAAATTTTATTAAATTTACCTTATAATTAAATTTCAATTTCAAATTCTAAAATATTAAAAAGATTAAGTATCATTGCTTAATCACAACTAATTATTATTTCTTAAATTATTTTTCAAATAAAATATTATTAATTAAAATTTATTTTAAATTTAAATATTATTAATTAAATTATTTTTCAAATGAAATAGTATTCATGAAATTATTTTACAAAAAATATATTACGAATCGAATTAATTTCCCCAAACCAAATATATAAATTTAAAAAAAATTTATCTAATTAACTTATAACAGAAAACATACATTGATAATAATAAATTATTTATATTTACTTATTACTAAACATTTTTAAATAGACAACAAAATTCAACAATACCCATTCGAAACTAAATTCATTTCTCAAAAATTAATTGCAAAATTATTAATTACAAGTTAAAAATAATAATACATTCATTACGCTAATCCAAATAATAAATTATAATCACATAATACATTCATTAAACAATCAATTCAAAATTAATTGTAAAGTTATTAATTAAAATTAAAAATAATACATTTATTACGCTAATCCAAATAATAAATTAAATTATAATCACATAATACATTCATTAAACAATCAATTCAAATTAATCGTAAAGTTATTAATTAAAATCTAAAAATAATAATACATTCATTACACTAATTCAAATAATAAATTATAAGCATACAAAGCATTCATTTAACAATCAAACTTCTAAGATTCAATCTCATCAAGACGCAAAGTCATATTTTGAGAATCCCCTATAACTTCAATCCAATCCTACTCTAGTACAAGCAACTGATAGCTTAGCGGATAAAGCGTCGGCCTCCTAAGCCAACGACTTGGGTTCGAATCCCAGTCAGGGAGAAAAAATATTCTTTTTTCAATATTCTCAAAAATGCTTCAACATTAGTTCACATATGTCCACTAGATGGCGACACTGAAAAAAATCAAACTTAAAAAATTATTCTAAGTTCACATCAAGTAGGGGAAAAGTGGCGGTCCGGCCTCAGGAGGAGGATTGAGGATCGGTGGTGGTGGTGGGATCCTCCTCCTCAATCCTCCTCCACAGCCCTCCTCCTCAATCCTCCTCCTCCTCAAGCCTCCTCCTCAATCCTCCTCCTCCTCCTCAATCCTCCTCCTCCTCCCAATATTGTCTTATAAGATGAGGTGCCTCCCCCCCATTTTTCCCCTACTTGATGTGAACTTAGAATAATTTTTTAAGTTTGATTTTTTTCAGTGTCGCCATCTAGTGGACATATGTGAACTAATGTTGAAGCATTTTTGAGAATATTGAAAAAAGAATATTTTTTCTCCCTGACTGGGATTCGAACCCAAGTCGTTGGCTTAGGAGGCCGACGCTTTATCCGCTAAGCTATCAGTTGCTTGTACTAGAGTAGGATTGGATTGAAGTTATAGGGGATTCTCAAAATATGACTTTGCGTCTTGATGAGATTGAATCTTAGAAGTTTGATTGTTAAATGAATGCTTTGTATGCTTATAATTTATTATTTGAATTAGTGTAATGAATGTATTATTATTTTTAGATTTTAATTAATAACTTTACGATTAATTTGAATTGATTGTTTAATGAATGTATTATGTGATTATAATTTAATTTATTATTTGGATTAGCGTAATAAATGTATTATTTTTAATTTTAATTAATAACTTTACAATTAATTTTGAATTGATTGTTTAATGAATGTATTATGTGATTATAATTTATTATTTGGATTAGCGTAATGAATGTATTATTATTTTTAACTTGTAATTAATAATTTTGCAATTAATTTTTGAGAAATGAATTTAGTTTCGAATGGGTATTGTTGAATTTTGTTGTCTATTTAAAAATGTTTAGTAATAAGTAAATATAAATAATTTATTATTATCAATGTATGTTTTCTGTTATAAGTTAATTAGATAAATTTTTTTTAAATTTATATATTTGGTTTGGGGAAATTAATTCGATTCGTAATATATTTTTTGTAAAATAATTTCATGAATACTATTTCATTTGAAAAATAATTTAATTAATAATATTTAAATTTAAAATAAATTTTAATTAATAATATTTTATTTGAAAAATAATTTAAGAAATAATAATTAGTTGTGATTAAGCAATGATACTTAATCTTTTTAATATTTTAGAATTTGAAATTGAAATTTAATTATAAGGTAAATTTAATAAAATTTTTTAATAGTTGTTTTGATTTTATTAATGTATGTTTTCATAGACTTTTTTATTAATGAGTGTTTTCATAGACTTTTTATTATGTCTTCGTTACTTATACATTTCATGTGTGTTAGAATTATTATTGCTAACATTATTATTATTGTTATTATTATTATTTAATACCTGAAAATGGTGCGAAATGTTTAAATTATTTAATCTATCTTATTTGTAATTAAAAAATTGTTTGAAACAATCTTATTGTTTATATTTAATCACTTATTATTATTCACTTACTATTATTATCACATATTATTACCATTATCATTTATAACTTATTATTATTATTATTATTATTTTAGATTCATAAGTTTTTTCGATTATATCCTAATTTTTATATAAAACTTTGGGAGATCAATGTTAGACTGTATTCAAATGCTTAAAGTAATTTTGTGGACTTCATCTATTTCCGAGGTGAGTCTTATCTTATCATAGATAACACAATCTAAAATTAATCTAGCAATGATGAATCATTGTTAGATGAACTTTCTTTTAACAAGTTATTTATTAGAAGAGATTTATAAAATTCATTCGAAAAAATAATTTTTGATAATTATACATTAAAATTTTTTTTTACTTTAAATATATATATATATATATATATATATATATATATATATATATATATATATATATATATATATATATAATTTTTTTTTTTTTTTTTTTTTTTTTTTTTTACGATATACCAAAACTTAGAAGTTTTAATTAAATTTCGGATAAAAACTTTAATCTTCAACTAGAATTTTTGAATCTTTCAGAATATTTATTGTGAAACAAGAATATTCTTTTAATTTAGCGATTTTTTATTATGTTTTTATTCTAATTGCATGAGATTTCATTTTGAGTTGGTGATTTTATGTTCATTCTCTTCATGTGGTCGAAAAAATTCATGTGAAGCGTGGCTCGGTAGGTATAAATAGCGATGAAAATTTCATCTTATGTCATTCGACAAGTTGAATTCGTACAGTTCAGACGTGTATTCATTCGCTCTTGCTCTTATCTAAGTGTGTAGTTTAGTTTGAGAAGATTGGTGTTTTAAGAATTAATTTTTTTCGTTGATTTTTTATGGATGTTATCATGCCTTTTGAAGAAGCCGCTGCGATGAGAAGTCCTTTAGCTTTGAAGAAGATGTTCCAGTGCAAAACATGTGAAAAATTATTCACAACTATTTCTAACCTGAATCAACATATCAAGATTCACTTGGGTGATAAGTCACATATTTGTGACATATGCCAAAAGACTTTTGGTCGAAAGTCTAATTTGATTAGACATTATCAAATGCATACTAATGTTAAAGCATTAGAACAAGACAGACATTCTCAACTTCCTGTGACGAAGGATGATTTTTCTCAAAGTCCTATGAATATTGACATGTCATCTTATGAAGATGTATCTTTGAAGACTGCAACCCCTGAAGATGTGAAGAAGATTTGTACTTTATGTAATAAGAGTTTTTCAAACTCTTTCAACTTAAAGCGACATAAGAAGATTCATTTGCAAGAGAAGTTATTTAACTGTGATGTGTGCCAGAAGACATTTGGATTGAAGTGTGACTTACAGAGACATTTGAAAACTCATGAACAATCTGTATTTAAATGTAATATCTGTGGGCATGTTTTCACACGAGAGGATAATTTGATGCATCATCTTAGATCACATGAAGACCTGCGATTTTCTTGTCGTGAATGTACTAAGAAGTTTGGACGGCAGTTTGAATTGAAAGAGCATATACGTACTCAACACCCACGTGCGTCTCTTGTGAGTGTAAAGCGGAAAATAACTTCATCATATGTGAAGTCTAAAAAACTGAAACAAAACCAGTGTGATGCGCTTAATGTGTTTCAGACTGTTATGTTTTATCCTGATGAGCGAGAAGACAGTGACATAGCAGTGTTTCAAAGAAACTTTACAGAGGAAATTCAAGAATGTTTGATGAATCAAATTCAAGAAAAAGGAGCCATTAAATGGTATATGGTGATGAAAATATCTCTTGAACGCATGGTTGATAATCAGGAGATGGAGGAGATTCAATCTTATTTTCGCTGTCAATGCTTTACCGAACTTACAGAAGATACTATTTCAGAACATATGGAAGAAGGATTTTCCAAAATAACTAACTCCTTTGAAGAATTTATTCAAAGAGGGTCTGGATGGAAACTTCAAAAGATTCATCATTTAGAACTTAAGATTGCTAAATATCACCCTCTTGCCGCAAGTTCATATATAGCTTTACCTAAGAAATTATATGACAAAAAGGCAGTACTTAATATCAAAAATGAAGATAACAAGTGTTTGGTGTGGTGTCTTTTGGCATTTAAACTGAATATACCCCGAGAGAAGAAGCCTGAAAGAGTTTCTCATTATATTCCTTATGAAAGTGATATTAAACTAGGGAATGTTGAATATCCTGTTCCCCTTCAGAAGATATCCATTATTGAACAACTGAATAATTTACGGATTAATGTATTTGGATATGAAGAAGATGAAATATGTCCTCTGTATATTTCTGAAAAGCAGAATCTGGATGTTATTAACTTGTTATTAGTTGATGATGGCGAAAAGCAACATTATTGCCTTATTAGAAATTTCTCAAGACTTTTAGGTGATCTCACCAATCATAAAGCTGCTAGTTTTTATTGTTATCGATGCCTTCATCGTTTTTCAAGACAAGATCTCCTGAATAAACATGATGAATATTGTCGTCGACATGCAGCACAGGCTATAAAGATGCCTAGTGAAAATGATGACATACTCAGGTTTTCTGGTATTCATCTGCAGGCACCGGTGCCCTTTGTTATCTACGCTGATTTTGAGAGTCTGCTTATTCCTGTTGCTTCAGTCACTCCTTCACCCAAAACATCCTTCACTGAAAAAACAGCTTATCATTTCCCATGTGGGTATGCATATGTTGTTATCGGACCTGATGGAAAATGTGTGAAGAAAGCTCAAGTGTATCGAGGTGAAGACTGTGTGGATCGCTTTTTAAAACAAATGATTCAAGAGAAGGACAACTTGGAAGAAGTTTTAATGAAAGTGCAACCGATGAAGCTTTCACCTCTTCAAGAAAAAGAATTTCAGCATGCGAGAGAATGCTGTATTTGTCATAAGGTGCTGGGAGAAAAAAGAGTCCGTGATCACGACCACATCTCTGGAGAATATAGAGGAGCAGCTCATGTGGAATGTAATTTGAATTATCAACAGGCACAGATGATTCCAGTTATCTTCCATAATTTGAGGAATTACGATGCTCATCACATCATGAGCAAATTGGGAAAATTTAAAGACTATGAAATTGATGTGATTGCATCCACTATGGAAAAGTTTATAACTTTTAAACTGTGGAAGCGGTCAAGTCGATTTCAGCTGGTCTTTTTAGACTCGTTCCAATTCCTCCCTGCATCATTAGAAAAACTTACCTCTAACCTTCCCCCCAGCGACTTTAAAATATTAAAAGAAAATTTTCCAAGCAATACCAATTTCAATCTGCTTACAAGAAAAGGTGTGTATCCATATAACTATTTTACTAATTTTGAAATATTCAACGAAACGCAGCTCCCCCCACCAGAAGCCTTCCATAATGACCTGACAGATGAAAATATTACTGAAGAGGACTACCACCATGCAAGAAATATTTGGTCAATATTCAACATGAAGTCGCTGGGGGATTACCACGATTTATACGTCAAAACTGACGTACTTTTGTTAGCTGACGTATTCCAGAATTTTAGGAAATTATGTCAGCAGTTTTATGACATTGATTGTGTGCATTTATTTAGCGCACCTGGGCTTGCTTGGCAAGCATCTTTGAAGATGTGCGACACGCCTCTTGAATTGCTGACAGATATAAACATGCTTTTGTTTATAGAACAAGGCATTCGAGGGGGAATCAGCATGATTAGTCATAGATATGCCCGAGCCAACATACCTAATACACCTGAATTTAATAAAGATGAGGATCCCAGTTACATTATGTACTGGGATGCTAACAATCTCTACGGCTGGGCTATGTCCCAATTTCTACCCTTTGGAGGATTTGAATGGTGTGCGACAGAACATATTACGGAAGAATGGATTTTATCATTATCTGACGATTCTGAAATTGGATATATTTTCGAAGTGGATCTTAAATATCCTGAGAAACTTCATAAATTACATAACGAATACCCTCTCGCACCTGAAAGAGTGACTGTGAGTCAGGAAATGTTGTCTTCCTATGCACATAGATTACAGGGTAATACAAAGTTCACTGCAGCCTCTAAACTTATACCCAATTTGAATGACAAACGAAATTATGTAGTTCATTATCGTAATCTGAAATTTTATTTGCAACTTGGATTGGAACTTTCATGTGTTCATAAAGCTCTGCAATTCAAGCAGGCCCCTTGGCTTCAGAAATACATTCATTTTAATACTGAGAAAAGAAAAGAAGCTAAATCTTCTTTCGAAAAAGACTTTTTTAAACTAATGAATAACTCCGTGTTTGGAAAAACTATGGAAAATCTGCGAAAACGTAGAAATATTGTACTTGTTAATAACGAAAAAAGAGCCAAGAAATTAGTGGCTTCACCCACTTTTAAATCTTTTAAAACATATGATGAAGATTTAACTGCCGTTGAAAGGATGAAAACTAGCATACTCATGAATCGACCGGTTTATGTTGGTTTTGCTATTTTGGAATTATCTAAATTGGTCATGTACAATTTTCATTATAATTTTATTAAAAAAACATATAAAGATGATACCGCAAAGCTGTTATTCACCGACACGGACTCGTTGTGTTATCATATTAAAACGCAAAATATTTATGATGATTTGAAACAACATTCAAACCTTTTTGATTTCTCAGACTATCCGAAACATCATTCACTGTACTCAGATGTTAACAAAAAAGCAATCGGCAAGTTCAAGGATGAACTTAATGGTGATTTAGCCCTTGAGTTTGTTGGGCTGAAATCCAAAATGTACTCCCTGAAATCCTTCAAAGAAGAGAAGAAACGAGCGAAGGGTGTGTCGACTTATGTTGTTCGTCAGAAAATCAAGCATGAAGATTACTTGCGGTGCCTTCAACAAGAAAAAACTAGTATTGAAAAGCAGAGAAGAATCGCTCAAGATGCACACCGTCTGTATACATTAACACAAAACAAAACATGTTTATCACCATTTGACGATAAAAGATATCTGCTAGAAGATGGTATCACCAGTTTAGCCTATGGACATTGTGAAATTAGTCAAGATTGTACTGGTTGAAGAAAATTGTTAATATATTGTAAAATTATCAAGAAAAATTTTGTTATGTTAATACATCTTACCTGTAAATATGCTTTTATCTGTAAAGTTTTTTAATTTAATAAAAAAAAAGTTGATTTTACTTATGTGTAATTATTTAAAACTTCTACACAATATCTTTTTCATATATTGTTTCAAACGCAGTGCACACATATGCAAACATACTCATACATGTACACACTTATATAATACATGTGTTAATACTTTTATTCACTTACAATTCATTTTTAATACGTTTTAAAACTTTAAGAATTTTTAAGCATTTTTTAAGATTTTATAAATATATATAGTTTTTTAATTTCTTAAAACATTTTTAAAATTTGTTGAAACTTTTTTTAAATTCACTTAAATATTTTTAAAAATTCGTTTAAACTTTTTTAAATTCATATCAACTTTTCAAAATACATTAAAACTTCTTAAAATTTGTTGAAACTTTTTTAAATTCACTTAAATATTTTTAAAAATTCGTTCAAACTTTTTTAAATTCATTTAAACTTTTCAAAATACATTAAAACTTTTTAAAATTTACTAAACCTTTTTAAATTTAATTATCAGATAGTCATACAAAGATCCATACACATGGATAGTTAACTAATCACATGTAAACAGAAAATCATATTTAAACACATATTTACACCTAAACATTTATATACATTTATATCATAAAGTGGAATTCATGTAAAGAACCTTTGAAACCCTTCTAACAAATATCAGTGAAAACAAAAAATTGATATAAAAATGTGTCTTTGATGATAAGACGTGAAAAATCATGAAGTCAACATATTAGGTGTTTGATCATATAAACATCGCTTGTGGGTGTTGAATGCTGTGGATTGATTGCTCATGAGCTTCGTGATTTATTGCTCATTGCTCCTCTCCTCTCCTCCTGTGGCCGCAGAACCCCCACTATTCCACTACTAATGTAATAGAAAGTTTCAAAAGAACTTTTGAAACACTCTAAAATGTTGCCGAAATTATTGGAAACATTTCAAAAAGATTTATGAAATACTTTAAAATGTTTCTGAATATATCGGAAACCTTTCAAAAAGATTTATGAAATACTCTAAATGTTTCTGAATATATCAGAAACCTTTCAAAAAGATTTATGAAATACTCTTAAATGTTTCTGAATATATCGGAAACCTTTCAAAAAGATTAATGAAATACTCTGAAATGTTTCTGAATATATCGGATACCTTTCAAAAAGATTTGTGAAATACTCTAAAATGTTTCTGAATATATCGGAAACCTTTCAAAAAGATTTATGAAATACTCTAAAATGTTTCTGAATATATCAGAAACCTTTCAAAAAGATTTATGAAATACTCTAAAATGTTTCTGAATATATCGGAAACCTTTCAAAAAGATTTATGAAATACTCTGAAATGTTTCTGAATATATCGGATACCTTTCAAAAAGATTTGTGAAATACTCTGAAATGTTTCTGAATATATCGGAAACCTTTCAAAAAGATTTCTAAAATAGTCAAAAACGTTTCTGGCCATATCGGAAAGTGGCTTCCGAAATATTCAGAAACGTTTTTGAAAATTACATGCACCGTAGCTGCCCGAAATATTCAGAAACGTTTCTGAATTTTTTTTACAGTGCAAGAATCACCTCAACAAGTTTCATGTTTTTACTTTTAATAATGAGTCTAAAAATGCGTCGGAAAAATTCACGCTATTGAGAATGTAAAAATATTTTGTTCGAATACACCCTTAATTCACCATTGAAGTCGTATTTAAAAGACTGCGTCTTGCAGCTATATCAGTATTCATAACTTGGCTATCATGTATTCTACCATCGTTTTGTCATTTGCACATGCATGACGCGATATAGGGAATGAAATTTTTGAACTTTACCGTCTGGAAAGGTATGCAAATATTGCTGTTGCACTGTTGTGACGTTATACTTAGTTTTTACGTATTTTTCTCGTAAACTATGGATTGTACAAGTACAATTTTTTGGGCATTTTTAAGTACTCCCAACGAGGAACCTGTGCAGAGTTTGAAAGGTATTTTGGACACCCTGTATATACCAATTTCGAATATCAAACCTTTTTCTTGGCTGCTTTAAATTATGTTCAACCAAATACTTTTGATATAAATATAATTCGGCTTATATTTACCAAATACACTTTAACAAAATTTTGCTTTCCTTTCTGTTTAAATAACTTATGCTGTGTTCTGTAGTTTTAGTAATATTTATCAAACAATACATTATAATTTCATTGAAATGTTTTACATATTGCAGTTTGGTTCTCGGTTATTAATATAAAAAGTTCATTTTCTTTCAGATTCATTCTTAAAACGACAACAACAACAACAAACATTAGGTTTTTAAAAAAATTACATAGGTTTATGCATACGGTTAAAAATATCTATAATTAATAAAAATACGGTTTTTAGATTAGAAATATTAATAGGATACAATTTCAGCAAAATAGGTATTTCACTGACTTATTTAATGTTATTTCTTCAACATTTTCCTGTTTGTTGAAACTTTTAGTCAAAATTGGTTATTTGCAGTGTTTTTTCTTTTTTCTTTCCTTCTTCTTCTTCTTCTTTTTTTCTTTTAATGTTTAGGTATATCCTCATAATTTGACTCAAGATAATAATCGTTTTCGATTTCATTCTAGCTTAGCTGTATATGTATTTCTATATATTTACACTTAACCCTTTCCGGCACCCCGGTCTGGGTGCCCGGTCTGGGATACCTAATTTTAATTCAAAAACCTGCAAACGGCACCTGTAATATTTTAGTAAAATTTTACTTTTACAATAAAAGCTTAAATTAGGAGTTTCAAAATATCTAAGAAATTTGTTTGTGAATTCCGGTGTCAGTCGATAATTTCTCTTTTTACTAACAGATTTTGCCCGTGCCGGAAAGGGTTAAGCGATCACAGAGTCCAAGTGATTTCAATGGCATGTTCAGTGTTAAAAAATGTAATTTTTCAAACAGGAACAATGTTTATAGTAGATTTTTTTAAATAGATAATTGTTTTGAGAAAGTTATTCAAATGTAATGAATATCCTCAGTACTTTTATAGTTGGTTAATTCCAAAATTCCAAAATTTTATTTCCACTTGTTAGATTTTTACAATATATTATAGGGCACGCTTATCCCCGCTTTCGCCGCAGAATAACCTACCAAGCATGGTTTTATGCATCCTAGCTGGAAAGCTAAATTTAGAGCATTGTGGTAAAAAATTGTTGCTCCAACCCAAAAATTGTTGCTCCAATACTTTTCCTTTTAAACATCGTTTTCAGTTACTTAAGTATGGAAATAATATAGCTAGTTATTATAATGGACCATCTACTATTACAATGTACTTGTATTTACAAATTCTATGGTGGAAACTTTTGTAATCCCATTGGTAATTTTATAGCCCAGGGGTAATAGGAAAGTCTATGAGCTCACGTATTTGGAAGAAGGAAAAAAAATATTTGATAACGGTGAGTCAGCGAGCAGTGGGGGCTTCCACCCGCTAGATAAACACTTAAATTGCACTGGCTAGTAATTTACGTGCATTGAGAAAGGAATTACTATTGACTTGGTGATGTATCAGAATCTGCTTCAGAGAAACTTTATTTTGACTATACTTTTTCCCAAACATTTTTTTCCAGCAATTTGTTTCCCAGAAATGCGCAGATTGCGGGTTACGCGGAACAAAGGAGCAAAAAGAGATTATAATTCTTAACTTAATATTCAGGCGTTTACTTCAATTTTGATTGCTTCGTACAATTTGTAAACCATCACAATACTACGTTTATTAAAAAAGAAAGTAAAAAAAAAAAAAAACTAGACCATCAAATCTATTATAATATTAAAGCAGAACAAATGTGAGAAAAAAATTGTGTTTTCAACAATTCTGAATAGAAAAAAAGATATAATAATTAAGAAGCCGTATTTAATTAGAAAAAAGACAAAAATTTCAATACTGAAACTTTTTTGTCAGGTTTTATTTAATAAAAATAAATAAATAAATAAATAAATAAAAATAATTCAAATACTACACAAAAAGTTGTTTGTTGAAGAAGTTATAATTATGCAAAAGTTTAAAGTCCTAATTTTAAATTCATTTTTAATGATAATTGCAAAACAAGTTGCATCAGGTGGAATGAGCTAAAATTTTATATTCCCATGTATGCCGTTTTTACACACACACATACACACAAAAAAAGATTTTTGTTAAGATTCATATAGGCTACACTACGTGTTTTTCATTTACATAATTTGCATAATTTACCTATTATCAAAATCCTTCTACTTTAAGAGTCTGCCAGGCATTACAATTGATTTAAATGGACACACAAAATAATACGTGTGCATTGTCATTTAGGGTCAGTTGTTGTTTAAAATGAGTTGTGATCAGGGCCCGATTATGACCAATTGGGGCCCCGGGCAGAGATAAATTAGGGGGCCCCCTTTCAAATCATTTCAACGGTTTTCAAATAGAACTGATTCCGCATTTTGGATATAAATAGAAGAAAATTCTTAGCTCCATCAATTCTAATTAAGTACCTTAATTAATAAAAGTACACTTTTTTCCACTTTGTACAGAACAAAACTCTTTTATATAGATTTAGCAATTTGTTATAATACTTTAAGATGAATTTAATAACTCTAATTTATGGAAAAACTGGAATTGAAAAAAAAAGTAAATATTTTATAATTTAATGTATGGATATGGGGGCCCCCTTAAGGTGTGGGGCCCATGGGCAAAGTCCCGATTTGTCCATGCGGTAATAAGGGCCTGGTTGTGATCGCATTTTAGATTATACATTTGATCAAACTCAGCGAAATGCTATCTTTTTTTTTTTTTTTTTTTTTTTTTAAATAAGAAATGTTTGTAATGGTCAGTTTCTCTGATTATATGACTGAAGGTTGTCTATTTTTTATTCCCTCCACTTTTCCTAATAACAAATTCCCTGTAATGTGTAACTAGAGTATATTGAATTTATTCATAAAAAAATATTGTTACACATAGGCAGCTTTCCTTTTATTTAAATATAATAATTTAACAATGATCTGAAATATGAGGTTAGTCAATATTATTCTAACTCTTAAATCGGGAAACATTTATTCAAAATCTGCAATGGACAAAAAAATATCTGTATTTGCATACACGAACTAATTTGCATAAATGCACAAAACAGTTGTGGCAAAAAAATTTTATTTATTGATATATTTATTTAATAAACATGTATTATTTTCCTCTTAAAGATAATATCACATTTATAAAATTAAAATAATTTTTTCATGTCGAAAAAAGTGTTTACACATAACATTTTCCTTTAGTTAACAGCTGTTAAACCTAACATTTATGTAAATTTTGAAAAAAAAATGCAAATCTAAAATTATATAAAACAATATATTGAAAAATATCCAACATAATGCAAATGTTTGTGGAAGAATTCTCCGAAAAAACGCCATATCAACGAAACAAATATACTGAACATGATCCTTGGAGTGTTTATTCTCATAGTATCAGTTAAAATGGACTCCAAAAAGCTGCAAGTTTTCTATGATTTTGTGAATATGTATGAATATGAATTAAGTTACGGAAAAGTTGGTAAAAAAATAAATGTAAACCTTTTTTAGTTTTCGTTATGTAATAACGAGGAGAAAAGATGGTGGTTCAACAACAAATAAAGCACGATTTGTTCTGAGAAAGGAAGCTAAATGAAGGATTACAAGATAGACATGGCAATAATCATCTAACACTTCTTTCTCAAGTTTTCGAAAATCAGCAGCTGATTTCACTTAAGTGTAAGATTTTATAGTCCCACTGAAAACGATTCTAACTCCTTTCCATAATGCTATTCCAGGAAGAGCTTGCTCGAAAAGGCATTAATGAAATAAACAGACTGAACATGATCGTTGGAATGGCTATTCTGTCAGTTTCAGTTAACATGGGCTCCAAAAAATTGCTAGTTTCTTATGACTTTGTGAAGAAAGATTTTAACACGCCATGGTTGTGGATTAAGTTAAAGAGAAATTGGTAAAAAACAAATTTAATTTTTTATAGGATTCGTTATGAAACAACGAAGAAAAAAGATGTTAGCTCAACAGTAAATAAAACGTCCAACAAAGGAAGCTAAATGAATGATAAAAGATAGACATGACTAAATAATCATCAAACAATCTTTTCGCAAGTGCATGAGAATCGGTTTTTCACTTCACTTCAGTATAATGTTTTACAGTCCCACCGCAAGCTATTCTAACTATTCTTCATAATGCAAATACTCGAGGAAGAGTTTCTCGAAAAGACATCAATGAAATAAACAGATTGAACATGATCACAGGAATGGCTATACTGTTTGATATTAACACAATTTTGGATAAAAGTTTCCCTATTTAATTAATGGTAAACATAATTTTGCTAACCCTGTATATTATTTTAATCTCCTCAGACTCAACGCATCCTATGGGATATACATTTTTACATTTTTTTTTTCACGCATATAAATAAGGTTAAAAATAAAAATAAAAAATTGGTGCAAATGGAGCTTAACTAAAACTGAGCAAAAATAGCAATCTGTTTCTTTTAGCACTTTTTTTTTTCAAGATACGTGTTATGTCAAAATGGCTTGCTCAAAAATGTACGAAATAAGCAAAAACGAAAATGTAAATAACTTTTCTGCAGGTTAAGATACCATGTGTAGAGTTCATTAGTAATAAAAAAATCATTAAATTTATAATTATTTTATGTTTTTCATAGTTTTTGCAATGCAAAAAAAAAAAAAAAAAAAAAAAAAAAAAAACATAAAAACGAAGAAAAAAATCTTAACAAATGTCAAAAATACTTTTTGAATTGCCATATATCATTAAATTTTATATATTAAAAAAAAAAAAAACGCTTTTCAATTTTTCTTAGTTACTAGTTTGATAAGTCTATTCTAAAATCAAAAAGGGCAATTTTATGACACAAGTTTTAGTTTATTTTTGTTCAAAAATGCATGAAATTAGCAGATGTTGTTGTTCAAAAACTACCTAATTGGACTCATTTTCCTGTATTTTTGTAAACACAATAGATGTTTTAGAACATAATGCCAAAATGAGCGTTTTGAACCGTATTTCAGCGTGAAAAAAGAATAATTACTTCAACTGAGGTGAAAAAATTGTTTGTCACTTGATTGAAATCAATAAGAAATTTATTGATAAAAAATGGAAAATTCAGTTTGATTCCAAATTGCTTCCATAGTCAGGCTTTTCAATAATTTTCCGTTAGAAAAAGAAATTAGAAATGTGTCAAAACGTTTTCCGCTTTTTGAGAACAGCCTTAACTCATTCCTGCACACTGCGCCCAGTCCGGAATACCAATTTTAATTCCAAACTTGCAAACGGCACCAATCATATTTTAAAAAAATTTTGCTTTTACAATGAAAGCTGAAATTAAGGAATTCATATTTTTTTAAAAAGTCGTTTGTAAATTCCGGTAGCGTCGATAATTTCGCATTTCTACTAACAGAATTTGCTCGTGGGGTCGAAAGGGTTAATATAAATTCATAACTGAAAGGAGTTGGTCTCTCAGCTTTGAAATTATATTCCGTAATGTTAAGTCTATGGACTTTTGATGTATTCGTATAGTTAAAATATCTTCTCGGGAAATTCATATTTTTAACATCTTTTTATTTATTTATTTATTTTTAATGTATTTTTCTTAAATAATGTCTCTTTTTTTCTTAGATTTCAAAATATTTCTAAGATCTACGCTGAATCAATTTTATGTGTTAAAATCAGGCGAACCGTGAGGATATTTTAACACTTCATATAAAATTAAATCTATACTTTAGAAATATTTTGAGAACTAAGAAAAAAAAAAAAGACCTTTTTAAGGAGGTATATACAATGAATAGAAGTAAAAAATATTAGTATCCCAAGGAGATATTTTAAATATATAGATTGCATCAAATGCCCATAGACTTTACATTAGTAATGCGAAATCGGAAGCTGTTTGACTAGCTCCCTGAATTTATGTATATATATATATATAAACACTAAGGTCTGAAGATGTTGAGGAAATTTTAAGCTCAATGTTTGAATGTATGTTATAATTTATAGTGAATATCTAATTTTTTTCCCCTGTTTATTTTTTGAAAAATAAACAAAGAGGAAAAGGGGGAAAAAAACCCGCCGTTACATTGGTGAAGAAGACAATTTCATTACTTTCCTTCAATTTAACTCAACGCCGTCGGACTTCAAATAGCAATACAAGCCGCAGAGAAGCCCCATTCTCATCCCTATCTCCATCTGCAGAGAGTTTCCCAAAATCCCTTCCTCAATTCTCTGACCGAATCGAAGCGACGGATGGTGGAAAAACCCTGGGTATAACTTCCCTTGAGACGATCCTCCCCTAGCCGTGATTAGATTTCAGACCTTCCAAGTGTTTTTTCGAGTGGAAATAATAAAAAATAAAATAAAAAAAAGATAGGGCGATTGGGAGGGGTGAATAAAAAAAAATCTGGTTGCCCTCAACTCTCTTTACTTCAGTATCTTGAAATAAAGCCCATGCCGACACGGGGGGGGGGGGGATGATAAAAAGAAAATACAGTTTTAGATAGGTGAAAGTGTAAGTCGAAGTGAATGTTCCGCAGTTTGATTTCGAAATTTAGGGTATTTGTCGCCTGTACTTATTTCTTTTGTTACAATACATGTCGTCACCTCGTACACGGACATGGTAATTTACAGCGGTTCCGTTCCGCTATTCACGGATGGTTTATTCGAATTTAATGCTCTGTTGTTATAAAAACCTTGGCAAGAGGGAACGGAAGTAACCCGAGATGAATTTTGGTCGAAAATGCGTAAATAAGCTTGAACAAGCGGAACAACATTATTTCCACAGATTTTTTAAATCAAATCACAAATTTTAAAATCCATGGGCCGATGCAAGAAATGAATGGATTTTCTTAAAATATTTATTGTTTTACCTCTAAGGGTGCGCAAAAAAGATATAAGAACTATTTCACCGGCCGCATATTTGTCAAAGGTCTTTATACATTTTTTTTTTTTTTTTTTTTTTTTTTTTTTTTTACATTTGACTGGAACAGTTGCGACAGATCCGAGCACGAAAGATGCCGCTGAAAAAATATTTAAGCTAAATTCAATAAGTTTAATGTATGGACACCCAGTTGGACTGTTGCATTAAACACTGCGGACGACCATTGCGTCCGCAGCTTTGAGATCATCAGTACAGCTTGCTATACTATGCTATTTACTATAGGGCAATGAAAAGTAAAATGTTATTTAAGATTACAGGCTCAATATAAATAACGCAATGTAAAATAAACCAGCTTACATGTCCAAAATAGGTCTTCCCCGTAGAAATTTTAAATTTTCAATCATTTCATTTGCTTTGCAATGAATAAACAATCTTCTTTTGATTTTAAAATTAACTAAAATAACCTTAAATTGCATACATACACGTATAGAATATCATGTGAATGTAGTTCTGTACGTCTGTCAAAAATCAGCAAGGTTAGATTTAAGAAATGAGTTTTAATTCGGATTTAAGTACCATCTTACAAAGGCAAACCCCTCTTCCTTTGGACTAATCTTAACTTGTTCATGTTCCTGTCAAACTTAGTATATCTCAACATCTTCTGGAAGAGTTCTTCCCAAGTATACTTCACTATAATATGAGTGTAGGATTATTCACTCATTTTCTGTTTGTAGCATCTGGAAAACATACTCTAAGACAAAAGTCATGTGTCATGTACTTCTTCAATAAAACTCCATGGAGTGCTTCTCTTCGACAAAAATAACGCTTTTTTTTAACTTTTATTTTCTTTAAAGCTTAAATATATATTTTCACGATATGTCGTTCTCACAAAGATTCGAAGAATTTTTTTAAGCCGCTTTTGGAGGTTTTCTTTTCCACCGGATTTCCTCCCTCACCGCTAGAGGATTAGGGGGTTATGCGGTGACAGCGAGAAAGTATTTAGTCCTTATATTGAAGTATTCCATCGAGCGCTGAAGTCGAACAAAAATTAAGCTTGCGTAAAGGATCGCCATTTTGTAACTTCAATATTATAAGACAGTTATTGAAACTACTGCAAGTGGTAATAATAAAAATTTTACCAACAAGAACGAAAAATCTTATATCGGATATATATTAAATATTATGAAACATCTATCAACAGCAACAGAATATTAAGTGCTTTAATTTTTTCTTTCATACAATTAAATCAATCATAGTCCATATAGTAATCGTATCCTTTTGTCGATTGTTGTAAATGGAGATAAATGCTATGCACTCTTTAGGGCCGAAACTAAGAGGAGAGGCCACTGCCGGCTTGGCCAATAGCCGGAGATAGATTTCAAAGAGTGCTCATTTCAAGAACAAAAAGTGAAATATGATTAGAGATAAACCCAATTTAAGAACTTTATTTGGCCGCTATTGAAAAACTTTTAATTTCGTTTTTGTGTAACAACTAGTTTGATCAGAAGTTCTAGTTCTGTAAGAACTCATTTTAAGCGAAATTAGTCTCAAATGCTCATTTTGACAGTCTGACATTAAAGCCCACACTTTTCCAGAACAACCCATTTAGAAAGGAGAAAGACTCAGCATCTTCTTATGAGAGCTAAACTGACTTTAGCAAAATCTCTACACAAAGAAGTTGATGATTTGGTAAGTTCAAACTCCAAGCCTGGGAACTGATTCTGAAATGAGACAGATTCCTTCTGACGTTGGTTGAGGACGGACATCTCGGTTCGCTCCCGGAACGCGATAGGACATCGGCAAACATGCTGCGTCTGAACTTTTCCACTGTATATAGTTTTGTGTGTCGTGTACACAATCTGTTTGAATATTCAAGATTAAATTTACGTCGCTTTTCTACAAACGAGTCATCATTTGAACTCAATTTAGCACAAATAATTACGCCGATAATTACACCCCCCATATATATATATAGATAGCCATTATACAATACTACTATTCAACATATATAATAAATATAGAAAAATTCAACAAAATAACAAACTTAAACAAGACAAGAAGAGTTAGCAATATCGGATCTATAACGATTTATTGGAAAATATGGTACTTGGTTCGTTCTCAAAGGTAATATTAAATAGACACATGAATTACGATTAAGAATCCTGATTAGAAATCAGGAAAATCCCTAAAGTGATTTCTAAATTACTTGATTAATCGTAAAACCAAAATTTAAGTCAATGAAAAACATGACATATATTAGACCAATAATAATAGAATGAGAAAAGAGAAAAAACTTACATTATACAATCGCCAACTTGTGGAGAAAAAAATCAAATTTGCAATCTCATTGCACTAACAGTTAAGAGATGAGATACAGTTAATTATACATCGTGAAGAGTTTAATAACAGAAACCAGATATACATATATAATTATTATTTCAATTAAAAATGACTATTATTAATAACAAAAAATTATTAAAATAATATTAAACAAAACATGTTATACAAATTAATGGAAATGTAATTTTATTAAAATGATAAAAAGTAAAAAAAGAATGGCGTCAGAAGTTTTCAAGAAGGATTTAAAAAAAATGTTTGATGGCTATTATCAATAATAATAATTTATTAAGATAATATTAAACAAAACATGTTATGCAAATTAATGGAAATGTAATTTTATTAAAACGATAAAATTTTTTTGAAAGAATGACGTCAGAAGTTATCAAGAAGGATTTAAAAATAAAAAAAAATGTTGCAAAAAACGCATCTACGAGCGTTTGTATAAATTATTTTGATAAAATGATCCAAATTACTATACAAGCATATTATTTATTATAAATATAAAAAACAAGTTATCGTGACAATTTGATTCTAATCAGTTAAAAGAGAATTAATAATAAACTTTAAAATCTTAATAAAAAATACATTATCAGTATGGATAGTTTAACTTGATAACTTACTGGATAAATTATAAATGTATTTACATCTAGCAATCCACAGTTTGAATTGCGAATTTAGGCAATTGGGCTTTATCAGGGAATGCTAAGTTAACAGAATATTATAAGCAATTAATTAAGCAGTTTATGTAAATTGAATGATAAAAACAAGTGTTTCAAAACTATGTGATTTAAAGGAATAATGTATTAAAAAAGAGGGATATAGATATATAGATGTATAAATTTTTGTTACTGATGGTAGTTTTGGGGTCTAGAGATCATGATCGGTGTAGATCTGCAAAATTTTTTCAGAAATTTCAACATAGGAGCGATCGCAATAGGTAGCATCTCATACAAATTCTACCTAAAAATAAAATATTAAAAGCGCATATTTTATTTAAACTCGCAATCGTTACTAATTTTTTTTTTTTTTTTTTTTTTTTTTTTTGAAAATAAAAGCCGATGGACAAACGAACTTTTTAATACTAATATACCAGCCGTCATTAAAAACAGGATATATGGAAAAATATTACTTTCGAGGGTACTACATGTTGGGGGAAATTTCTCTTTGCCTCTTCGTTGAAATTGTCAAAAACTCCATTTTCTTTTAATCGCTTCAAAAGTTTGTATACATTTAAAAAGTTATTATTATTATTATTTTTTAAATGATTTCCGAAAATTTTCTCCACACGAGGATAAAAAGTATAACATTGGTAGGATAACACATGAAAAAGATATTAGACGAAAAATAAATAAATAAAAATAATAATAAAAAAGAAAGAAAGAGGAAAAAAAATTAAATTTTTTCTGGAATAAGAAATTAAAAAGATCGGATTTTATTCATATAAACTTGTTTAAAAAAGAGGTCAAATACTGGACTAAAAAAATTGAATTTGTATTGCTTAGATCCACGAAATGTATTTATTTTTACTTATATGAGCTAGAAGGCAAGAGAGCTATTTCTAATCTGATGTAAAGTAGATTAATGTCTTGAAAGTGCTCAATAAATTTTAATACTTTTTAAAAGGAAAAAACATGAATGTCATTTATAGAATTCAGTTTTATTTATTTTTTAATTTTTGATTTTAATTTTAAAAATAGACTTAATAGAATAATTTTAACTGAACTATCGATTCTTTATGTATTTAAGGGTGTTCTTAAATCAAAAAGGGCAACTTTGTGACACATGCTTTAATTTAATTTTGTTCCGAAATTGATGATAATAGCAGGTGTTTTTATTTAGAAACTGTCTAATTGCAATCAGTTTTCTGTTTTTTAAAAAACACAATATACCTTTCATAACAAGCCTTCAAAGTTGACATTTTTAAACACATTTCCCGACGGAAGCAGAATAACCGGTCGAAAAGCAAGAGAAAAACGGGTGATCACGTGATAGAAATATCTTAGAACTGGATAGGTAATTTAATTATTATAAAATGGAAAACCAAGTTCGATTCGAAATCGCTTCCATAGTCAGGCAAAAGGGGCATTTCTAAGGTTAATCAGGTTTATTTGAGTTAAGAATGTTCCTCTTTTTTGGGAACTTCTCTTTTACAGGAGTGTTTTTAAAATGTATTTGACACTGTTACAGATTAAGAAAGGGAATTTTTTCAAACATAAAAATCTTCGAAAACAAAGCTGATGAACCGCTGTTTTATTGTAATAGAATGTACGAGCTCTTTTCTTGCAAAGCATAGTTTTCTCAATCGTACCATTTTACCTATAAGGAAAAAGTACCTTTAATTATCTTTCAATTAGATCTTATATTATACAACAAAAACATATTCTTAGGTAATATGGACCTTTAACGGTTGCAAAGACTTGTTCTAAATTTTTGATTTTACTGCAATTCTTTTAACTTCTAAAGATGGCACAGTTTTAGTGTTTACAGAGTGGAATGAAAATTAATAGTAATGCTCAGAAAAAAAAAAAGCATTTTTTAAAGGCTGCATATAAATTTACTGATATGTTTAAGATTTTTATACATTAATTGCATAGATAATACGAAATTAATCTGATAAAAATGTTTAATAATAAACACATTGTGTCTTTTTATTGCTTCGATTCATGATTCCCTTTTAAAAAATACATGAAAATTTTCTTAATCTCTCGTCAAATTAAAATCAATTATGATCTCCATGTTTAAAAAAAAGGCATTTAACAGTTTATATTTGAGAAATAAAAAGTGTTGTGATTGAAAGAATAAACTACTTCATGCTAATCTTTCTTCTAAAAGCAATTCGTTTTGTTATTGACTTTGTGACTTCAATAACTTCAAAAATTATTTACACGGAAGTTTTCGGCTAATGAATGAGTACTGAAGTAACGAAATGACTTAATGAATATCCGTATGCGATACTAATACGATAACAACAATGAGAATCCTCATCTTTCGTCACGAGTCTATTAAGCTCGGTCCATGAATCGCGAAGTGAAGGTAGCATTTGAGGCTTGTTTCTCAGTTCTGCCGTACATTGCAGCAACGAGTAGCAAATCGTATTTCAAAGTAATGATTCGGTACTTTGTATGAAAAAGAATACCCTTTACTCAGTAACGAATACATGCGGTTTGCAATAACTGCAATAGTAAGGAACTAAAAGGAAACCAATTTAAACAGTCGTATCAAAAGCAATACGCATTGTTTGGTAACCGTTTCCGGTTTATAGTCCTAAGTAAATTTAATATTCTTTTAATAAATAAATATGAAAATAAAATAATATATGTAAAACGCAAATTTTACTAGTGCAATCTAATTATTCGTTTATAATGCTGAGAGATTCAGAATCAAACGAATGCTATAAATAGAGAAATCTTTGACGTTTTCATTGCTACTAACCGTGGTTGTGAAAGTACCGATTTAAAAAATTACAGATATTTATTTGAATAAATAATTGATATTTTTCACAACAAAATTTTTACTGAAAACTTTTTTGTGTGTGGGGGCAGTAATCTAAGAAAATGCGCATTAAAAGAAAAAAAAAATCTAATAGCGTTTTCATTTAAAAGTAATTTTGAGCTATGTTTTGACAATGAATAGTACAATATGTAACTTGAGGGGGGTCTTTAATGCAAACAATTTCATTGAGTTCACTAATTACAGCTAATGTAAAATTGCATATCTTTGAGGAAATGGATGCGTTTATACTGCTGGAAAAGGCATCATGATTTATGCTTTGATTTTTCTTTCTTTCTTGATAATCTTATAATTTGTTTCGTAAAATTTTAGTTCATTTTGATATTTATTTAAAGACTTTACTTATCGAAACAGACTTACAAAGATAAATCTTTAACGGTTTTTATCAGTGATCACAAAATGCAATCTTTTTAGCTCACTAATATTTATAATAGAAAAACTAAAAAAAAAAAAAAAAAAAAAAAAAATCGTAATACGATTTTTCCTGATTGCTAGAGAAAGAAAATGGCTCCCAAAGGAGCAGCTTTCATTTTGTGAAATCTCAGGTCAAAAAGAATAGCATTATAATCCATAGAAAACAGAGAGATTGGAGAACGGCACAGTTCCAGATAAAAGCTATTGGACAAAAGAGGGACCGGAGAATAATATTTGCAATTTTTTTTCCTAATAGAAAATCCTGTCAGCATTCTGGATAAATTTCTCTCGCACACTCTCTCTTTTTTTTATGATAGAAGTGGAGGTAACGAAAAAAAAAAAAAAAAATACAGTCAGGTTTAAAGTGGTTTTTATTTTATATCTTTAAAAATGTATAAATTTAAGATATATATGTGGGAGGATTATAATGGTACTGGGAAAGAAATATATATAGTTTATATTTTGGATAAAATCATATTTCAAAACACCTTTTATTTAATAATAAAAATTTGTGCTGTTTCCTTAAAAAATAAATAAATAAATAAATAATACAAAATACATACAAAAATTTCTGTATTTATTACTTTTATTGGTGAAAAAAAAAAAAAAACTATAGCAGCATTCACAGAATATAAGTCTAATCAACACATCAGCAATGACTTTTAGTTACTACTGGCAGATCAGTCCAATGTTTCTTAGTATCTTTCTGGATAAAAAAAAAAATATATATATAAAAAAAAGAAAAAGAAAAGAAAACGAACTTTTAAACAACTGATTTACTGCGCATTTTCTGGCCACAAATCCTTAATACGACTACCACAATGACAGGGTCCTGTACACTTCACGTCCATACAATGCTAATATACAAATACACATTTTTTTTTTCGAGATAAAAATTACAAATTCAGCATTTCCTAACTAAAATAAAATTTAATTATGCTTAAAAAATATAAATTAATTAACACATATTTTTTACGTAACAAAATTAATATACATGTTAATTTAAGCAGTGTTTTACTTTAGATTTTTTGATTAACCCATCTAATTAATGCAATCAGTCATATATTTTTAATTTAAAACAAATAGATATTTTGCATTTAGTATTTTTTTAGATTGCCCTCCAACTACGCCGATATTTTTTATCAGCCGAAAATGCTGGCGATCAATCGCGAAACATACCGCAATTTATTATCTTTCTTTATTAATATATTATTTATTACTTACTTATAATCTTAAAGAAGTATGCTTATTGATTATTTTAAAAACCATAAAAAATCAGTAACTGAGATACGGTTTTTAAACAAATTGCTTATGAAAAAAAATATATATATATATTTTTAATTCGACGGTTTGAAAATTCAGTTTAAACGATGGTTAAATGTTGAAAGAAATCCAGTAAAAGCTAAATTTATTAGTCAGGTCGTTGCTAGGAGCAGTATGATGTCAGCATTAATCGCCGACCAGTTTTTGCTTTATAATATAGCTAAAGATGAAATAAATCATACCTCGATCGCACAAAATTAACTTTTCTTGAAACAAAAATTTGTGCTATACTAGAAACTTAATTAACAGTTCATAATTAAACGACTAATTGATTAACTAACTCAGAGAATGTCCTAAATTAGCTTTGAAATTTTCGATTGTATCTCTTTTCGCGATAGGGAATATTAATCAAAGACAATAATTCCTCGAATAAATTGGCTTTTATCATTAGAAAGCTAACTTACTACTAACAACGTTAATTCAGTAATAACATTAAGGGTGTTCTTAAATCAAAAAGGGCCACTTTGTGACATATGCTTTGATTTATTTTTGTTCGGAAATACATCAAAATAGCAGGTGTTGTTATTGAGAAACTGTTTAATTGTACTCATTTTTTTTTTTTTTTTTTTTTTTTTTTTAAACACAGTAGATTTTTCATAACAAGCCTTCAAAGTTGACGTTTTTTAGCCCATTTCCCGACGAAAGAAGAAAAACCGGTCGAAAAGCAGGAGAAAAACGGGTGATCACGTGATTGAAATAACTTAGAACTGGATAGGTAATTTAATTATCATAAAATGGAAAATTTAGTTCGATTCGAAATCGCTTTCATAGTCAGGCATTTCAATTGTATATCTTTCCGTTAAAAAATGAATTTGTAAATGTGTCAAAATATTTTGAGCTTGTTGAGCGCAGCAGTTGAGAACACCCTTAAGGAGCAACACTAGGCACAGAAAAAGACCCGGATGATAATATAAAATCTATGAGGGCGTTCTTTTCAAATATTTCGTCCAAATTTTAATATTTTTACTTTTTTTTTTTTTTTTTTTTTTTTTTGGGCACAAGATAGCTGAGGACGATCTACAACCGGCCTAGTTTTACCTTTTCAGTTTTGGTTTCTGATTTTTTTTAAAAAAAATTACTTTAACTTTCAGAACTAGTTTAAACCGGTTCTGAAATTGAAACTGTCGTAATAAAATAATATATAAGCAAAATCGAAAAAGTAAAAACTAGGTCGGTTGTAGATCGTCCTCAGCTATCCCATGCCAAAAAAAATCATGTAAAAATATTAAAATTTGAGCGAGATATTGGAAAAGAACGTCCCCATTGACTTTTACATTATCATCCGGGTCTTTTTCTGTGCCTAGTGTGGGGCCTTAAGGGTGTATTTCGATTCAAACTGCTTGTTTTCCGATTTATTTTTGAATTCACCTTTGCTCTCAAACACATGAAACTCGCAGATTCTCTTATTTAGAAAGTGCACAAGGTGCCGTAAAGGTCAATTCTTTGATAAGTATACAAAATATAGCAAAAAAAGCAATCAAAAACGGCAATTTGAACCGATTTTTCCGAAGTGGGAGATAAGGGAACGAAAAAAAGGGTCTTCCTGAGAAGTTAATTGCTTATAAATCAAATTCTAATGAATTGAGCGTAAAAATACTTTACTCGGCACCTCATACGTCCCTTCAAGAATCCCCTCAGCAAGTTTCATGATTCTACTTTTAAAAATGTGTCTGAAATTGTATCGGAAAATTTCGAGCTGCTGAAGGTGGAAAAGCGTTTTTTCGAATACACCCTTAAAGCATAGTTTGAAAGTCATTTTCCAGTTTCAGATTTTGCTTTTGGAAAATTATAAAGCACTTCTTTGACAATTCCATAAATGTTGTGATGAACAAACTTAAATCAAAAGCAATAAAATTTCATAAATTTGAATAACCTCCTCAGTCCTGAGACAAATATTAACGTGGAACTATAAAAACCAGTTTAAAAATTATTATGAACTATCTCCAAAGATGCATCAGTCTATAAATTGATGCTTCTAAAATGCACACAGTTATTAAAAAAGTCTGGATGTAATTTTAACAATTTTATAAGCAATTAAATTTAATTTAAAGGGTATTTTTTAGTGTCGCCTCCAGGCGACATCAAGACTGGGGAGAATAATGGCATACATGCCATTGTTACATACCGGGTGTTCCAAAAATTACTGATGGATTTTAAAATTCAATAACTTGCAAACGGTGACAGCTATTTACAAAATTTTTTCAGGAGGGTTATGTACAATGTCAGGAGATTTTTTTACCGTAATTTTTTTATTGTAGTTCGAATTTCAAACAATAGGTGGCGCTGACGGCGAATGAAGACCAGGTCGACGCTTCACTCAGCACTGATCATCTGGCCTTCAATCGCCGTCAGCGCCACCTACTGTTTGAAATTCGAACTAAAATAAAAAAAATTACGGTAAAAAAACTCCTGACATTATACATAACCTTCCTGCAAAAAATTTTTAAATAGCTATAACCGTTTGCAAGTTATTGAATTTTAAAATCCATCAGTCATTTTTGGGACACCTGGTACATGCCATCATACATGGCATTTAGAACCCCTGGCTTTTTATAAATCATAAAACTGTTCTTCGAACCAGAAATTTAAAATGGGATGAAAATAAGTGGATTTAAAAAAATTATAACATTTAACACAAAATCGGATTAATTAAACAAATTTTCTGGTTAAAAGTATATTATTGAAATGAAAAAAACTTCTTTAAACACCATAAAATAAGTTAACTGCGCAAGGCCTTTCGAAAGAACTTAGTCTTTCTTCGTCAGGCGCAAAAACATTAGTTTTTTACATTAAAAGTATATTGCTTTTATTTAATAAAAGCCGGAGGTTGGTAACTGTGATAACGGACATTTTAAAATTCCAAAAATCCCGGAAGTATTTCCTTTTGTTTAAAATATTTTTCAACCTAAATAAACTGTCATTAAACTTGTATAAAATTTAAAATGGTTTTTTTTTCAATTTTCAGATTAAAAATTTTTACATAAAATGTAAAATCATGAGGATTTTTTTTAATAAAAAAAAAATCGTTAAAAAAATATGAAAATAAACCCCGGCGTTGGTAGCCTGGGCGGCTAAAAAATTCCTTTTGGCGAGTAACTTTTTTACCTTCCTATTAATTTTACTAATTAATTTTACCAACTATAAAATTAAACTAGTAAATATAAAATAAAACGCCAACTATAAAATTAAAGAGTTTCAATCCTGAAAATTCAATTGACAAATGGTATTTCAATTCAAAATCTCAAAGGTATTGTTAATTTATGTGTATAATTTCTTATTGGGAATTAAAGGTAAGGATATTAATTTGTCAACTGTTTTAATGTTTAATTTCATAGTTTGCTTTTATTTCTTTTCTTTTTTTTTCTTTTTTTTTTTTTTTTTTTTACAATGTAAATGTGACGTTATCTTAAAATTTTTACTGAGTCTGATTTATTTTATTTTTATTTTTATTTATTTATTTTTTTTAATTGAATAGTTAATTTTTTCACTGCAAAATAATTGCCAAAATTTCACATATAACTCAAACATAGCCGATTGCGTTTATGAATAGCCAGTGTTCCATTTTGAAATGAAAGCTTTAATATGAGAGAAATGGTTCTTCAAGCAGGCTCCTTAGAATTTTTTTTTGGTGCCAAGGAGTTTTCAACCCTTGTTAGTCCCTGAATGTGAAATTTCATCAGTATATGTTTTCTTCATTATATATATTTCTGACATTTTATATCTTGATCTTTTTTTAAATATTAAATGGAGGATAAGTACTCATTACAGGATCACTACTTTCATTACAACAAACATCTAAATCAATTTTGAAATCAACTATCATAATCATTGATTTTTCACCAAGAATATATTATTTAGAATGAAAATAGTAGCATTTTAACTTTATTAAAGAAATCCAAGAGATTTTTTAATAAAATAAACCTAAAATAATGAACACAATAAAAGCACTGGGATGAAAAACAGTTTATGGCCATGATTTGACTATAGCATTTAAAACTTATTAATTATGTTTAACAAATTATGTGTGCACGAATTAATTCAAGAAAAATGATTAAATATTAAAAATTTAATCTCTTCGTACCCAGGGTCCCCATTCAGAGACATCTGTTCTTTTCCTTATAAAAAATAAAATGTCCGATTTTTTTACATTTTCAAATCATTTCTTAATATCTGAACGTTAAGAAGCAAGCGAACGAATGCGTTCAAAGCAAACAAATAAAACTATTATATATCCCTCATAAAAATAAATTATTTTCACTTGTTTTTGCAAAATGTTTAAAAATGTCCAAAAGACAGAGTGACCAAGAAACTGATAAATTTTCATAAGTATTTAAATTGATTCCTTTTCATTAATATATATATATATATATATATATATATTGAGGGTTTGTAAATTATTTACTTGTTTAAAGCTCTTAAACTTCTGATAGCGTTAATTTAGATTAATGGTTATTAATTTAATGTTTTAAGGAGGTCTGTAGTTTTAGAACCATATTTTTGAACCTAAATTACTAAGCGCCTAAAGAACCAATTAAAAAAAAAAAAAAAAAAAAAAAATCTGTTATTTACAATGTCATTTTGTTTGAAAACAACAACAACATAAAAAAAAAAAAAGAAAACAATGAATAAGTATTTGTATTGTTATTTTAGCTTGGAAACTGAAGAGATTAAGAGCGTTAGGGGTGTATTCGAAAAAACGCTTTTCCACCTTCAACAGCTCGAAATTTTCCGATACAATTTCAGGCACATTTTTAATAGTAGAAACATGAAACTTGCTAAGGGAATTTTTGAAGAGACGTAGAAGGTTCCGTGTGATGTCAATGCTCAATTCATTAGTATTTGATTTATAAACAATTACCTTCTCAGTATGACTCTTTTTTTTTTTTTCGTTCCCCGATCTCCCGCTTCGGAAAAATCGGTCCGTTTTTGGTTGCTTTTTTTTTTTTTTTTTTTTTTTTTTTTTTTTTTTTTTTTTTGCAATATTTTCTGCATTTATTAAAGAATCGACAATCACGGCACCTTGTGTACTTTCCAAATAAGACAATTTGCCAGTTTGATGCATATGAGAGCAAAAATGGATTCAAAAATAAATCTTAAAATAAGCACTTTGAATCAAATACACCCTTAAATATAAAAAATTCGAAAGTTCGAGGAGTTAGCAGTTCTCATTCAACTCTCATTAGAGTAAAGAAATCTTTTCTTATAAGGTATTGTCAGTATAGTTTTTTTTTTCATTATTATTATTCTTTCTTTCCTTTTTATATGTTGAAACTTTTGTTCACTTGTTTCCTATGAGAACAAAGCTATTCAGTTACTAATCTGTACGTTTATTTCCATTTATACGGCGACTCATATACTGCTTTGAACTCTTCAAAAAGTAATTTTATGGGTGCACACATCTTTGTGCAGGTTTTCGGGAAGCCTTAGGAAAAGGCTTCCTTGGTCGATTTAATATCCGACTGGTTCTGATGCACTTCCGCCAACGGTAAATTAAAATCGTATAGGTTCTAAAGTTCCCACGTGAAGCCTCATAACTGTAACTGTAAGACTAGGAAAGATTTCTTGTTTGTTCCAGATCGAGGGAATTGAATGATGTCACAACATGGTTCCATTTAGTACGTTTGTGTTTATTTATCCAGCCTGTCATTCCCCCTCCTACACACATACACACACTCCACAGGAACGTATTAATCTTCTAAAAGAATAACAATAAAACTATTTGAGAACAGCCAATATCTTGTTACTTTGGGGGAAAAAAACGATTAAGAAATAGAAGTAATTATAAACATAAACAAGTGAAAACGGAATACAAGAAAGGCAAATATTAGATATTTTGCACTTAAGAAATCAATAAGTATCCAAATAAATGAATAGATTGATCAATAAATAATAATAATAACGACAATAACAACAACAACAACAACAACAACAACAATAATAATAATAATAATAGTATTAACAATAACAATAATAAATTATAAATAAATATTAGGATGAAATTGATTTTACTGGAGCTTTTCAAGATATTTTGTGACCTTTATAATTAAATGTTTTAAAATAAATAAATAAATAAATAAATAAAAGGACAAAAATTTCATTTTTGTTTGAGCAAATCTTCTTGAGTTACTACGTTTAAATTCCATGAATTTCTATTGAAAAAAACGAGAAACGCGTTTTTAGCGTAAAAAAAAGTAAATTTATAAACTGAAAATATAATAACTATGTTAATTTTGGTCTCTGAGGGGAATTTTTTATGTTTTTCGTAAAGCATTAGAAAAAGGGCTTACAAGTATACGAAGGAAGTGCTGTAAAAATAAATAAGCAAATTTCACAATTTTACAAAATAACTTTTGATGTAAATGGATTTTTATACGAAGAACAACATCTGAAACATTTTTTGCAATCGCAATTATATCTCTAAAAGTAATATTTTAGAATTGGCTACCAGTCAATCAAATCAGAAGAAACAAAGCAGCACCTAGTATAATATAAACAAAACTTGCAAAAATCATGTAAAGGTGATTTTACTTATTCATCTAATTCATTATAAGTTATTAAGGGACATTTTAAATCTGTGAAAAAAACTCATTTTAGACGGGAAAGCTACAGACAAAACAGTTTGACCTCTTTCTATATAATCTCAAGAAGCAATGTTACATTTAACCCTTTCCAGCTCAGGGCGCTCTCATTGCAAAAATGTTGAAATGACTGAATTTACGAATAAATGTATTTGAAAATAAGAAAAATCTATTTTTCCTTACATTACAAATGGAAAATATTTATACCAGAATTCTGGTGTCATTCTGACATTTGCACTGTAAAAATTAAAGACCTAAGTTTGTTTGTAAGATTTCTGGGTATAGTGATGTTCCAAAAATGGTACAGCAATGTTCTCAAAATGGTACAATAGTAATGTTATCAAAATGGTACAGTAATGTTCCTAAAGTAGTTAATCCAAAATGGCTCAAAACAATGCAGATCTGCTGTTTTTTAAAGCCATTTTCTGCTGCAAAGTGAACTTTCCAATTTGGAAACATTGCTGTATCCAAAAATCTTAGAATCAATTTTGGTCTTTAGTTTTTGCAGTGTGGGAATTGAGGTGGGCGTCCCATGTAATGGAACACTAAAGCACAAAGGGTTAAAATCGAGGCTAACGGAAAAGACAGGCTACCGCGGTGCATTCCGAATATCTTTTTTTACAGACCGCTGACTTCACGTGATATTCGAATGAACCAATGAAGGTGTAATGAAGGAGCGTCACGTCTCTCTAACGGTCTGTTAAAAAAAAAAAAAAAAAAAAGACAAGTGAGATGCATCACGCAAAGGAGATGAAATAGACTTGGAACTCATTTATTTTTTAAAAAGTAAATGAGTTCACACATTTCTATTAAACAGGATTCTCTTTAGCACGTGTCCAGTTCTTTGATGAATCCAAGCCCAAATATCGCAGCTGGAATATGACTCCCGAGAGGATATGTTTAACGTTACCAAAACTTACATCGCTTACCACCCTTCTATAAATCTGCCAAACAAAATCCGAGTCATTTTCGCAACTATATAAGCACACCTAAACACATAAAATGAAGCATAAATCTACTCCCGGTTTCTCTGATTGCTCTTCAATCGCTTAGAAATTCTGTACCCTAGGGCAAAATTCAGAGTAAAGAAAATACAGTGTTTTTCTAAAGCAATTCATTTATTACTGTCTCCAGGGTAGCGGCACCTTCTCAGTAGTTTTTGTTTTCGCGTTTTTTTCCCCCCGAAAGATTTTCTTAAAATTCTAGATCTTTGAGAAAAAGAAAAAAAGAATGCTATTTGAGGACTAACCTCTAAGGACCTATTTTGTTACTTTATTTTTTCCACAAGTGGACAGTTGAAATAGAAAGCCTTAATTTTGAAAGCACAAAATTCTTATTTATTAAATAATATTTTTTCTTTGGAAATCAACTCAGAAAAATATTTGGCTTTATGTTGTCAAACATACTGAAATTTATATTTCAAAAATGCAATTATGATTCAGAATAAAACGTTTTCGGAGATATTTTTTTAAAAAATATTGTTTTTAACTCTTCCGCTTTTTCTCACCGATTCCTTTTTATTATAAAGATAGAAAAAAATGTACATTTCAAGACGAATTCGAGAAAGTATTTATATTTATATTTTAAATTTATAAAAAAAAAAGCATGCTGCTCTTAAAGCAAATCTTTACAAAATTTAATTTGTGTATTAACGGAAAAAAATAAATAAAAATAAAAAACCTGAAACATTTAATTATCGTGTTTGCAGTTTTTTGTGGTAACAAAAAAACCTAAGATACACGTGGGCTAGGGAAACTCATACGGCTGTATGCTGTAGTTTATGACTTAGGGACTACTTCATCCACACGGTATTCAATGGACGATTCAATCGATTCAATGTCGATTTGAACTAGAAATTTCGTCATAAAACAAGTTAAATATATATTATGCTGAAATAAGTTAAGCAATGAACATAAATCACTTTAAGTAAATTTTCTGGATTCAAAAATGTTATATAAAAATATGCAAAATTCTTTGACGTTCTAGTGTTAAAGCGCGAAATTAATTTATAATTTAGTTTTATCGTACTAGTTTGTTCAGTGGGCTAAACGATCTAATTTAACTCACTCGAATGAAAGAATAATAATGAAAAACGCTTTTAGGTTTTTAAGTAGGTAAAGAATATAATTTCTGATGATAGTAATACATTTTGGGTCCATGGCATAGCAAAATTGATTTAACAACATCTATTGACATATTAAAGAGAAACCATTGCTGAAATATAATCACAGAGTTACCAACCTCCGGCTTTTTTTTAAATCATGAAAACTTATTGAAACCAGAAAATTTATTTAATTAGATAGGTCTAGAATTGACTCAGAGGGTGATTTGAAATCTACTTAATTTCGTTGACTCAATAAATTTCTGATTAGAAGTGTAATTGTTTGATTTTCAAAAAGCCGGAGGTAGGCATGTCTGTAATCATATTTGCTAGGTAGACAAAGATTAAATACCGGTAATGCACGTTTAACACCACATGATAAAATTGCCCTTTTATTTCTGGAGTTATACTTTCACTTTATTTCTTATAACAGAGCTTAAACCCTATTCGTCTACGAGAGAAGCAATCTGCTTCTCCAAGTTAGATCGTGATTTATCCGTTTGCTTTACACAGTTGCATGCTTTTGGGAGGGTTTTTATTGCAAACATATTTATTCTCAGTGTTTCCCAGGAGCCTGTATGTGCACTCATCTATATAGCAAAGGTGGGGGTAGTGCATCAATTCGTCAGGA